>CM060673.1:8905750-10248250 GCA_030686955.1 Odontamblyopus rebecca
TATATAAGTCGTATAAGTGCGACTTAAATACAGTATGTTAATTAAAGCTTCCTGCTTTGTTTGTAAGAAAAAACTGTGTTCGTCGTCAAATCGCTGATTGTGATGGCGCTCTGAAGGGGGAGGGATTCAGCCCAAAGAGCAAAAAGAAAGTGAAACATATAAAAGTAAACAGCATTTTTTGGGTCTGGTACTTGAACAATACTTTTTCTGTACCAATTCCATATTATTTGACGATTATTTTTCCTTTAATTACTCAATTTCGACGAGATTCCCCTGTATCTTTGTCATCTAGCAGCAGCATTGTTTCAGTACCACTAGTTCCTCCACTCTTCCGCCTGTACAGTTTTCCTTTAAACAGCCCTGTAGACATTTAGCTCCTCGGTAATTAGCGTTTCTGTGTAATGAAATAAACTACAGGACTGGCCCCTCTGTGCCCGCCTGTGCCAGGGCCTCGTGTTTGTGCCACGGCAGCACAAACTGACTCAGACTTCTTTGGCTCGGACTCGGACAGCGCAATTTCACTTAATGCTTATTGGCAGCGGCTCACACCAGCAGCAGCTGTGGTTATATAGGGCCAAAGGAGCGATTACCCCACTGAGACCCTCGGCTGGGTACTCGCACTTTTTTGTTTGTTTTTTCTTTGAGATAATTAGTTTTCTTTTACTTTTTAGGTGCGATTTTTGTGCCAAGTTGGAGCATATTTTAGTTTGAAATTTAGGAAACATTTTACACTGGAAAAAAAACAAAAAAAACAGTATCTATGTAAGTTAAAATGACTTAAATTAAGAACATTTTACTTTATTTGACAAGTAAAATGATCTGCCAGTGGAATAAGTGATAACAGAGAAGCAAAATAAATAAGATTTGTGGCTTCGAAATTCAAAATAATTGTTTATTTTTAGTTTTAATATCATACACTGGAAAAAAAACAATATCTTTGTAAGTTAAAATGACTTAAATTAACATTTTACTTTATTTGAGCAGATTTAACTTGACAAGTAAAATGATCTGCCAGTGGAATTAGTGTTTTTTTTATTTTTATTCAAGCAACATTTGATTTTATTTCTTATTTTACGTGCAAAATGTTGTTGTTTTTCTTATTTTAAGTGTAGCAAGATGTATTTTCATATTTTAAGTACAAAAAGCCAGATAATTTTACTTGTCAAGTGAAATTTCCTAAAATCTTGATAAAAATTTCTTAATTCGTCTTAATTCTTAAATCGTCTTAACTTGACTAGATTTAGTTTTTTGCACTGTACAATTGTCTTTTGATTCTGCACAATTTAGATCCTCAATCGTCCTCTTTTTCACGGATATTTTCTTCTTTTGGGACCCAAAAAACATCCAGGAGGAATTTCTAAATGATCACAAAATGTCCAGGATTCTGACTCTATCATTTGACGGCTTTGAGTGGGACATGTAACAGTTTTTGTGACAATCTTTGCTCAGTTGATCAGATAAAATCATGGCTCTACAATAAGATCTTATTATATTTCCATGTATATACAGAATTGATTGATCAGAAAGTGCTTGTACATTTATTAAGTGTATTACGAAGGCAAATTAGCCACTGTGGAGCTGGATGATCGTAGCACAGTTCTTCATGTCGCAGAACTCTACACCACTTTTTATTTGATGAGCATTGACCTCATATTAGCGGAGACGCGTTCATAAATCCCAGATGAAACAGGGTCCCCGCGGGGTCTTAAAAGTCTTAAAAAGGTCTTAAATTTCATGTTCCTCTAAATGAAGGCCTTAAAAAGTCTTAAATTATGTTGTCCGGGTCTTATTTTTTTCACAGAGGTCTTAAATTTCATTAGCCTATTTTTTGTAAACTCCACCGGGTGAAGTGCAGTGTGAGACAAGACAAGGGGAAAGCTTAAGTTTGTTTGTTAGAAATGATTTTTTAGCCATTTTACAAACAATGTGTACGACTATAAATGAGCTCTGAATGAGATGTTATGATTTTTTTTGTAGTAGTAGCAGCAGCAGTACTAGTAGTAATAGTAGCAGTAGCAGTAAGAGTAGTAGCAGTAGTAGAAGTAGTAGTAGCAGCATTAGGCGCAGCAGTAGTTGTAGTAGTAGTAGTACTACTAGTAGCACTAGTGTTACAATAGTAGTAGCAGTAGTAATAGCAATAAGAGTAGTAGCAGTAGCAGTAGCAGTAGCAGTAGCAGTAGTAGTAGTAGTAGTAGTAGTAGTCACAGTAACAGTAGTAGTAGTAGCAGTAACAGCAGCAAAAGTAGCAGTAGTAGTAGTAATAGTAGTAGTAGTAGCAGCAGTAACAGCAGTAGTAGTAGTAGTAGGTTGTAGTCACAGTAACAGTAGTAGTAGTTGCAGTAGCAGCAGTAATAGTAGTAGCAGCAGTAGTAATAGTAGTTGTAGTAACAGCAGTAGTAACAGTAGTAGTTGTAGTAACAGCAGTAGTAATAGTAGTAGTTGTAGTAACAGTGGTAGTTGTAGTAACAGCAGTAGTAATAGTAGTAGTTGTAGTAACAGTAGTAGTAGTAGTAATAGTAGTAGTTGTAGTAACAGTAGTAGTTGTAGTAACAGTAGTAGTAGTAGTAACAGTAGTAGTAGTAGTAACAGTAGTAGTAGTAGTAGTAACAGTAGTAGTAGTAGTAGTAGTAGTAGTAGTAGTAGTAGTAGTAACAGTAGTAGTAACAGTAGTAGTAGTAGTAACAGTAGTAGTAGTAGTAACAGTAGTAGTAGTAGTAGTAACAGTAGTAGTAGTAGTAGTAGTAGTAGTAGTAGTAGTAACAGTAGTAGTAGTAGTAACAGTAGTAGTAACAGTAGTAGTAGTAGTAACAGTAGTAGTAGTAGTAACAGTAGTAGTAGTAGTAACAGTAGTAGTAGTAGTAGTAGTAGTAACAGTAGTAGTAGTAGTAGTAACAGTAGTAGTAGTAGTAGTAGTAGTAGTAGTAGTAGTAGTAACAGTAGTAGTAGTAGTAACAGTAGTAGTAGTAGTAGTAGTAGTAGTAGTAACAGTAGTAGTAACAGTAGTAGTAGTAGTAGTAGTAGTAACAGTAGTAGTAGTAGTAGTAGTAGTAGTAGTAGTAGTACTAACAGTAGTAGTAGTAGCAGTAGTAGTAGTACTAACAGTAGTAGTAGTAGCAGTAGTAGTAGTAGTAGTACTAACAGTAGTAGTAGTAGTAGTAGTAGTAGTACTAACAGTAGTAGTAGTAGTAGTAGTAGTACTAACAGTAGTAGTAGTAGTAGTAGTAGTATTAACAGTAGTAGTAGTAGTAGTAGTAGTAACGGTGGTAGTAGTACTAACGGTAGTAGTAGTAGTAGTAGTAGTAGTAGTAGTACTAACGGTAGTAGTAGTAGTAGTAGTAGTAGGTGCTAACAGTAGTAGTAGTAGTAGTACTAACGGTAGTAGTAGTAGTAGTAGTAGTAGTAGTAGTACTAACAGTAGTAGTAGTAGCAGTAGTAGTAGCAGTAGTAATAGTAGTACTAACAGTAGTAGTAGTAGTACTAACAGTAGTAGTAGTAGTAGTACTAACAGTAGTAGTAGTAGTAGTAGTAGTACTAACAGTAGTAGTAGTAGTAGTACTAACAGTAGTAGTAGTAGTAGTAGTAGTAGTACTAACAGTAGTAGTAGTAGTAGTAGTAGTACTAACAGTAGTAGTAGTAGTAGTAGTAGTAATAATAGTAGTAGTAGTAGTAGTAGTAGTAGTAGTAGTAGTAGTAGTAGTAGTAGCAGTAGTAGTAGTAGTAGTAGTAGTAACAGTAGTAGTAGTAACAGTAGTAGTAGTAGTAGTAGTAGTAGTAGTATTATTCATCTCTTCTCCTCATACATTTAAAGTCCTTGTAAAGCTCCTGGTTGTGGCTCAGCTCCAGGTTGTAGAGACTAAAACGTCTCAGTTCGAAGCAGCAGTTTGAGTTATTACTACAGTATAACGGGAATATTTTATAGCGTGTACTGTATTCTGAAAGTACATTACAGTATTTGGAGTAAGAAATATTTTGGAGGCGCAGTGAATTCAAGTGATTAATACCGAATAAATGCTAAATGTTACTAAAATCTTCTGGAGTGAATGAAAAATCCGCTACTGTAACGCTGTTTACTGACATATCGGTAATAGTAGTATTAATATTCAGCACACAGAAGTATTTTGAAGTATATTTTGTCGTACTGTGGCTATATATTTTCACTTGTTAGTGCAGAGGGAGAATATACGAGGGAACCATGGAGGTACATCACCGGGAGCAGTGTCTAACTACGACTATTTTTATCCCAGAATGCATCGGGAGCTGGCAGACACCCAGAGATCATTGTTTTGCAGAAATGGTGGAATTATTTTACTTTATTTATTATTTTTTTTACCTTAGTTGTATAGGACTGGGCGCTCTCTCTTGGCAGGGGACATGATATGGATATAGTTGGACAAATGTACAAACGAGCTTATTCTGAAACCTGCATTTTGACTGAATTTGAGACCTGCTTGTTTCCATGGAGATGTTACTGCTGTGCATTGAATATTCCACAGTATGACATTACATAAACACCGCATATGATGCTATTTTCTGATGTCTGTGTCATAATATTGGGCCTTATTTATGAATATTCTCTTTAAAAAAAATGCGTAACTTCCACTTCCACCTGCACCAGATTCACAAAGTGTTCTTAAGATCAGATTCCTGCACAGCTGCACCTACTTCACCAACACCCAGACACGAACACCTCCACGCTCATTTACGTTTTATTTACATAAAAACTGAATATGTATTAGGTTAGAAACACCCTGTGAACATCTGTGTGTATATATATATATATATATATGGCCAATATGGGTTTGGTATTACGATGTGTGAAAGGGAGAGAGTGACCGAGAGGGAGCGTCTACAGACTACGGCTGATTTAAAGCTTCTGTGGTGATTTCAAATGTCCAAACTCACATGAACACACTCAGGGAGGGAATATTTAAGTAATAAAATTAAAACAAGTGGGCATTTTTATCATATTTATCGCACTTTCGGCGAGAGAGAGGGGTTGGGGTTGCAATAGAGGGCCATGGGGGGGTCAGGGGTGATGGGGGTGACCAGGCTCAGGGCTGTGACTGGGGCTGGGACAGACTGAGGCTCACTCATAGACGTATATATATGAATGGACAAGGCTAACGCGCTAGCTACTGCCGTGTGGCAAACAGGAAGTGCTCCAGGAGGCTCTTCCGGCTCCTTCTGACCCTGGAGCCCATTGACTTACACTGGGATCTTGTCACCCGTCTCTCTGTGGCTGCTGCTGTGAAACTCGTCATTTTGGTCTTAAAATGTTCGGATGAACCCGCGACACGTGACCCTTTCGCAATTTTATCTGCCAAAAAAATCCTCTTCATAACATAGCATCACAAGCTTCATTTGAGCAGCTCTGAACCATGGATGTATAATAAGAGCTGGATAAGACACGCGCCCTCTATCCATGACCACAGACTGACATGTGGCCGAGCGAGGTACTGCAGCCCGCAGCCCGAGAAAAAATCTCCCATAGAAGCACAATGCATTTTTTGAGAAATCAAACTGCCCGTGTTCGGCTGACCGGGCTTCGACAGCTTTAATAATGGTCGGATTTTGTAGGATTCTTCTGTATTTTTACAATATGAACTAAAAATTTTCATCGTCAAAGTGCCTAAAAATCAGCTTTGTTGGAGTTAGCCTAGCCCCGCTCTGAGCCCTCGCTAGCCTCGCTCTGAGCCCACGCTAGCTCCGCTCTAGCAGCTCGCGCTCTGATTGGTCAGAACTGCGTTTCTGACGTCACAGCCCGACAGTCTTGTGCAGTGACGTCACACGTTGGGCTGCAAACGAGGAAGTAAATACGGAAATGAAAATCTTTTTTGCGGTCATGCGCCAATGAGCACAGGCCATTGAAAATAACAGGGCGCCATCTTGGATTTATCTTCCAGATTTTATTATAGTTCTATGCGCTGAACGCTGTGGGTGACGTGACGCTCACTTCTTCACACAGTCTGTGGGCTCACTGCATCCTGTGGAAAGTCTGTTAGACCCACTGCTCTAGAAAACACCTCAGAAATGTTACTGGATCACAGAGTCATATGTTTATAGGAAATGATTTAAGAAAATATCTCATTTACAATCATGGAGGAATCTCTTCTATTTTTTGTTGCTTTATCAGAGTAATAAAGCATTTTTTCAGTTGAGAAAATTTTGAGAATACCAAAAATGTTCATAAGAAGGCCTTAAGTACAATGTTTCCTCATCACAAACTGACCTGGAGTTGTGTTTTGTTTCTTTCACACATGTTTCACACACAAACACGTCTCTCAAACTAAAAACACTCTGTTCCACTGGTAATACAGGAAGTGCTCCACTGTGTTTTGAAACTCCATATATACACCGTTTACCCCTGGAATTTCCACATTTTTCCTGAAAAAAAGTAGTTCTTAACTTGGAAAACTAGCGCTTCGTAGCATCACAAGGTGGAACATGCGACAGAACAAAACTCCACGTATGTTTTTGCTCAGACACAGGTGTTATCATGTGGTTTAACGCTCGCAAGATGCAATTTAGTGTCATATAAAACCTTTTAAACTGCGAGTATGTTGAGCGGCTCTGTATATATATATATCCATAGCCTCGTTATTATTCTTCGCTCCACACGCACTTCCTCTTTTATTTAAAATCACACACAATTACGTAGAGCTATAGGGGCCTCACCGGGGAGCCTTCTGCTTTTGTGTGTTCAGAACAATGCTCTTCAAACCTTTTCAAATCGAGTCCTACCGGCTCTAAACCGGATCTGAACCAGATCTAAACCAGGACTATTGATACTTTGCAGCTGATGTTATCCACAGTCCCTGGGGGTGTGATGCTAACTATAGGCACTGCCCTGTCTGAGGCTTTGTTAAACTTGAAACTCACATTTAACGTCTAAAGAGGTCCAGGAATGTGATCTCTTTCTCTTCACTCTTTCTCTTTCTTCCCTTGCCTCTTTCTCTTTCTCCCTCTGGATGCGCTCTGTCTTTATCTTATGCTCTCTCTCTGCTGTCTCCTCCTCTCCTTTCTTGCTGTTTTTTCTCCCTTTCCCTCTCTTTTTCCCTTTAGCTTTACTCTTTTCTCCCTCCATCCTCTTCTATTTTGTTTATTCTCTATCTCCCTTTCGCTTTCTCTCTTCACTCTCTCTCTGTCTCTCTTCTTCTCTCTCTCTCTGTCTTCACTTCTCTCTGTCTCACTCTCTTCCCTCTCTTTTCATTTCTCTTTCTTTCTACCTCTCTCTCTTCACTTCTCTCTCTTTCTCCCCCTCGCCCTTCCTCTTCCTCTCTTTGCTTGTCTGTCTCTCATTTTCTCTTCTGTCTCCCCCTCTCCCTTCTTGCTGTTTTCATTCTCTATCTCCCTCTCTTTCTCTCCTTACCTTTTCTCTCTGTCTCTCTCCACCCCTCACTTCCCTCTCTCTTGCTGCTCTCTTGTTCTTTACTCTCTGTCTCCCATTTTTCTTACTCTCTCTTCACTTCTTTCTCCCTCTCTCTCCCTCTCTATTCATTTCTTTCGCACTCTCTTCACGTCTTTCTCTGTCTCTTCACTTGTCTCTTTGTCTCATCTCTCTTTCTGCCTCTCACCCTCTCTCTTTCTCACTCTTTCTCTATCTCTCCCTTTTCCCTCCCTCTCCCCCTCTCTCTCCCCTATCTCTCTCTTGCTTCCTCTCTCTATTTCTTAATTTTATCTCCCTCTCTTTTCCTTCCTCTCCTCTCTCTCCCTCTCCTCTCACTCTCTCCTCCTCACTCTTTATTAATCTTTATCTCTCTCTCTCTCTCTTCCTTAATCTCTATCTTCTTCTCTCTCATTTTCCGCTCTCTCTTTCCGCCATCTCTCTCTCTTCCTCTCTCTCGTTCCTAAACTATCTCCTCTCATTTTCTCCGACCTCTCTCTCTCACCCCCATCCCTTTCTCTTTCTTAATCTCTGTCTCTTATGCTCTCTTAACCTTTATTTCCTCTTCTCTCTTGCTCCCTCTCTCTTTCTGCTCTCTCGCTCTTAACCTCTATCTCCCTCTCTCTCTCCCCCTAGCTCATTCTCTTCCTCTCTCCCTCTCTCTCCATCTCCTATCTCTTCATTTGGCTCTCTTGGTCTCTCCTCTCTTATCTCCGTCAGATTGGCCCCCTCTAGTTCGACTGCCTTTCAAGCGTCCTTCCTCCTCTCCATCCTCCTCCCTCTCTCCTCCCTCCTCTCCCTCACTATCTCACGTCCCGCCCGGGCCCCCATCTCACCACACGGGCCCCTATAGATCCATATTGTTGCCACAGCACATAAAAATAACCCACCTTCCCGTCATGTGCGCAGACTTTGATGGAGCCCTTTGAAGATCCCGTACGGATATGAAAGAGGATGTGCGGATTTACCGTAATTATGAAGCCTTTTTATCATCCGCGAACCAGGAAGTAAGGTTGTGAGGAAGTGATGTTAGCATGCTAGCTGCAAAACTCTCTCTCTCTGGCGTCTGAAAGTTGCGAAAAGTGAATAATACTTGAAATTATTTAGGAAAGTGAGAGATACGTTTGGACTTTAGATGAACTAGCTCTGTTTTTCACATTTTTAAGTGGGTAAAAATCAGGTACGGGGCCTTGAATTTATTTAACCAAGAGGAAATTCTGGGAGCGCACAGTCTTTATGTTCAGCTATAAGTTACCTCAATGATATTTCTACTACGAAAACAGGACCATGAGCCTCCACAGCCTCTCCATCTGCTTCTAACTCATTGTAAAAACAGTAGCGAGCAGTGGTGGAGGTAGTAGTGTAAGTGAAGAAATGTATTTTGTCTTCTAATGTGACTTGGGTGACCATTTGTCCGGAGTTTGGCTGGACAGTCCGGTTTTGGAGCCCTCATTTCGGACCTTCGGCCGCCACCGTTGCACGAATCACCTCAAATCCTCGCCCATATTTCACCTGCGATGCTGCGATATCAGTGTTTGAACCCGTTTACTGTTGAACAAAAGCAAATGCTAAAAACGAAGAATCCTTCAAACACGCCCAGTGCTCAGAGCATCGTTTTGCCAGAGCACGGAAGGAGAAAACTGTGCCTTCTGTGATGTGAGGAGCCGAGGTAAAGGAGCGTTAGAGCGACGTGAAGACACAGAACGCCACAAAGAGAAGGCTTTTTTTTTACCCCATCAACAACCAACACCGCAGACGACAAACACCCCACAACAAAAGACTAACCGCGATGCTAAATCTTTTATCCCTTCTGCCGTGAAGCTTTTAAACGGAAAGTAATTTTGCTTGTGTCCCCTGATGCACTAAGGTTCGAATGTCTGGTGTTGTACGTATTTGTCTTTACATTGTTTGTGAATTGTGCACGAGCAGAAATTTGCAAGATGAATTGACCTTTGGGATTAATAAAGTTGTTGATTGATTGATTGACAAAACCACCACTGCTGCTGAGCCGACCAATCTGTTTCACACAATTAAACACATATAATCATACATTTTAATAAATAAACACATAAGCACATAACAACAACAACATCAATAATAAATACATATAATAATCATCATAATAATCATAATCATCATCATAATAGTGATATGCAGTTGTATAGAGCTGTTTTTAGCCATTTTATTGTGCTCACCCCGGTTCTGGTAGTGTCCTCACTTTTGGGTGTCCTAATTTTCAGTTTCAGAGTAAACCCGGTCGTCACCCTAATTCTGACACTGCAATAAAACGAAATAGCGGATTTCCTTGACATGTTTGGGTAGTTGTACTTCTGCCTAGTATTGCCAGGTTTGCAGTTTTCCTGTGGAATGGGACAACTTTTTAAGAGCTCAAAAATAGCGTCCGCAGATTTGGCCGGAGCTATTTTCCATGTAAAACGTAATGATTTTAGAATAATCCTAATGATGTCCTTGAATTTTGGGGGTGAATTTTCATATTCAACACCTTCAGCGCTCTGTGGGACTTGCTGCTGTTAAAGAAAAGGTATTTAGAAACTATTTTTTGAGATGGTTTGGGTACAGCAGATTAGCTTGGGAATCAGTTAGCAGTAGTAGCCCAGTTGTTTAGATGTAGCGTAGCGTGACCAGACGTCCTTTTTCTCGGACATATCCTCCTTTTGAGACCAAAAAACCGTTCGGGGGAATTTCTAAATGATGGGCGGATACAATCATCTACACAGGGCTCAAAACTGGGACTGTCCCGGGTAAATTGAGGCGTCTGGTCACTCTAAATAAAATTAAAAACATGATTAAAAAAGAAAAATCACGTTTTTCAGTTGCTTAAGTCCACTTTGGTGTTGTTTTTCTCCATTTTGTGAATTTTCAGACCGTCTTAAAACTATATTGACAGTATTTGCTAATGTTTACATTGTGTCTCCTCGGTAAATCCTTCATTTTCCGCCCATAGAGACACACGTAGAACACCTCCGGCACGATGTCACTGCGAAGTATCTGCAGTGCCACGCTAATAAACTGCAGTCATAGTCTTTATCAGTACTGCGTGTACCGTAAATACCTGATGCATAAAACATGAGCACGTCTTCTATCCTAACACTACAGTACACAGAACCGCCGGCGCTAACCCCGGCTGTAGCTAAGCCTGTGGTCATGGCTGTGGCGTTAACAATGTGGGCAGCAGCAAGCGTCCTCCCAGGGAAATGTACACGGCTCTGCGCTGGATACGCGTTTAACACCCCGCCAATTAGCCTCAAACTGGCCTTTTATGTGCTTTAGCGGCGCCATGCTCTGAATGCTAACACTCCGCTAGCTGCACGATCCGTATGCAGCCCGTTATGTGCATGTTCTGATTTCTTTTTAACACAAGAGGCCAATTATTGTTCAGTCTATCAAGTGCTTTACTCTTTAGTCTTATTTCCTGTTTTGTATGTTTAAAAAGTCCATGTTACGCCGTCATCTGATCTGTTATAACGTTGTTTTCTCGTCACAAACGTACCTGGAGTTGTTTTGTTTGACTCACAAAGCCTCCGTGTTTAAGCTAAAAATACGCTGTTATAACATGTGATTTCCTGCGCTCCACTGTGTTTTTAAAGTCCAAACGCTGTCACTAGAATCGTCTGGATGACTTCAGACCTGGAATTTCCGATCTCTACTGAACTAAGGTGCCCGGACGTCCCTGTTTCCCCGGGACAGTCCCAGTTTTGAGCCCCGGGCCCCATGTTCCCGCAGATTTATCCAAAACCACTGATTTGTCCCAGTTTTATACAAGAAATGTAAAGGAGGTGCTGGGAAGGAGACCCAAACGTGTGACCTCAGAAAGGACTGATTTAATTATCTTCAGTCTCCCTTGGTTGTTCGGCCAGGACAGTTAACAGGACGCCAGTGCATATTTGACCACTTTATTGATGAAGATGATGCAGGTTTATGGTTGATTCATGTCAGGCTCACGGTTGCTATAAAGACAGAAATAAAATACTTTGAGTAATGAATATATGAAGCAATGAGACAAATGTCCAGCAATAATTATGACGTTAATAATGACAACATATTTAAATAAACAAAATGCAAATATAAACGATTAAAAATGCAGTGTAAAAACACGGGTGAGCCTGATGACATTTCCTCGCCAAAAACTCAAAATTTCTATAGTTCTTGAACACACCACTGGCAGCAATAGGGTGCAGGTAATATGTATATGTCGGCTAGTCAGTGAACACATCATCAGCGCAGATTACGCGACCAAGATGCAATGAATCGGTATATTATACAGAAAGCGGATAAACAGCAGTGACTTTTAATGAAATAACACATTCTCATGGACACGTGAACCAACGACAGAGGAAAACAAAAAGAAAGTCCGAGATGCTAAGACGATGCTCCGACCGATGATACCTGCGCACTGATAGTGAAAGGAAGTTTGCGCTGGTGGATGGTGGATGCTGATTGGTGGAGAAGTTGGGAGGAGAGCTCTGATTGGCTGAAATGGTTGCTAGGCTGTCGTTGAGGCACATAGTTTCCGGGTCGTTGCTGGGACCCAAATGTCCAAATAATAATAATGAAAATATATAACTAATAAACTACTAACTAACAAATAATGAAAACAACCCCAGCACACTAAATACACAAAAAATGTCCCAATTGTCCCTATTTTTGACCAATCTGATATCTTCCAACAGTAAATAGACGCATAAATTGTAATTTGTTTTGGTAAAATACAAAAAATCTGCTTAAAAACGACCAAAACACGTATTTAAGTTCTTCGCTCAAACGGAAAATAGATGTAGACAGACTAATAATAAAGGGTTATTCAAAGAAACAAAACACAACTCCAGGTATGTTTTTGAGCAGGAAACGAGTGAAAAAACTTTGTAATTAAGGAAAATTGTTATGCAGAGACCATTTTGGAAGTTGGAACGGAGTATTTTCCGCTAAATACGCAGGATTTATACGTTAAACATGTGTAAATGAAACAAAACACAACCCCATACTGGAAAAAAAACAATATCCAGCTAAATTAAAATGAAAAAAAAATTACTTTATTTGTGTAGATTGTGTAATTCTGAGTGTTTTTTCTTAATTCAAGCAACATTAGATTTTGTTAAAGTGCAAAAAGTAGTTGCTTTATTATTAATTTAAGGGTAGCAAGATGTATTTTCGTATTTTAAGTCCAAAAAGTCTTAACATCTTAACGTACGTTGCTGGTACGTCATCTTAACTTGACTTGTTGGTACGTTTTTGATGAGAAAACATTGTAAAAACAGATCAGAAAATAGCGTGAAATGCGCTCTTTAAAGAAATGTCATTCGGGACTTAATTTGGCGTGTTAAATTATTCTAAAAACACGGAATATCAAAGCCGCGTACACAAAACATGATTTCAAACGCGTGTGAAGTATCTCCCTGCGGTTCGTACATTGTAACACACGTATTCTCCGCGTTCCTCTTGTGAATACAGCAACAGCCTTAAATCGACCGGAGCCCTTGTGTTGTCGTTTTTACCGCGTCGACGGTCCTCCCTCTTGGCCGTGTCTGCGTCTGCTTAACCCACTTTCTCTTAAGTGTCTCCCCCAGGAGGTGAGAGAGGAGAGGTGCGCTGCATTCACCGCGCATAATGTCCGACGCGATGAAATGCATAGCTCGAGGGGGGGAGCAAATCAAAGCCAGAACGGCGCTCCCCGATGGTGTAAAATTGGAAATGAGAAAATGAAACAGCGGAGAGTCGATATTAAAATAGATGTACGCAATTACACGCGTCGGAGTTTGGTGTTTTGCCCGCGTGAATATAACGAGGGTTTCAGCGTTTGATTAATGGTTAAAGCAATTAGCCAAGTGTATGAAAATGCTACAGGGAAGCACAGAAATCTACAGTAGAGCCTCTGTTACGTCACCTTTTTCTATCTTTACGGCGCGCTGTGGAACTTTTCTGGTCGAGGGTTTTGTCTCCGTGGATTTACTTCTCCTAAATGAGAAAGTATACACGCTACCGTACGCTTATCTTACCTCATTTAAGTTACTGTGTAGAGCCCCGGGGAAATTCTTATAAAAGTAACACAGACGGATTGTTTAAATTACAAAAAAAAGCAATACGAATACGATACGACTTGGGCTGCGTTCAGACTGCAGGGCTTCATGCTGCCTGCGTGAAGTTGGTCCAACATCAAACGCAAACCTACACCAAAACTATCTCGATCGTTTATGCTGTTTTGTGCTGCAAATAGTTTTGTTTGTGCTGCATTGGTTTTGGAGACATTAACGATTCTTTTACAGCCCCTAAGGAAGCTTAAAAATGCTCTAAAACGCCCAAAATGTTCTCGTTTTGTGCTATTTTGTGCTGCGAAAAGTTTCGTTTTATGGTTTTTAAGATATTTGTAGTTTTATTTTCGGCCGGTGACGTCATCCAACCCCTCAAAATGTGAAACAGCCTCAAAACAGGCAGAAAATTATAGAAAAAGTTTGTATTTCATTTGTGCTGTTTTGTGCTGTGACAGTTTTCATTTGTGCTGGTATATTTCTAAAATTATTCATTATTATTTCTGCTGTAATCATATGACGTCATTTCCGCTCAGCTGACGGCGCCGACTTTAGCAAAACTCCACAAAACTAGTGAAAATAAACGATCTGAGGCTGCAGAAAAGTCTGTATCGGTCTTTAGTAATTTGCTTTTGATTCATATTTTATATAATACGGACTTTTCCACAGCCTGAGATCGTTTATCGCCACTAGTTTTGCAAAGTTTGTCGCCGTCAGCTGAGTGGAAATTACATCCTATAATTAATGCTGATATTTTAAGAACCATAATCACACAAATGAAACTTTTTGCAGCAAAGAATTGTTAATTTCTCAAAAACTAAAGCAGCACAAATGAAACTTTTAGCAGCACAAACGATTGTCATAGTTTTTGTGTAGGTTTGCGTTTGATGGGGGCCAAATTCACGGAGGTCTTAATGCTCAGTTCAGATTTTTTTGCGAAACACGATTTTTTTGTGAGGTCGTTCACATTTCCAATCAAATGCGACTTGTCTGTGATCTCCAGTGTGAACTTTAAACACCCGAAAGGAAATAATAATAATAATGCAATAATAATGCACAAAAGTGTCCTACATGAGCATTGGAGGACACGACGACGTCACAGCAGCACCTCAGTGTTTACGGAAGTCGCCTAAACATGGACGTGAGCATTGAGCACCTGGAGATTTTAAAGCTCCGGTTGTACCAGAGCCAGAACATGTGCAGCTTCATTGTTTTAAGGAGGAGATTGAGAAGGACGAGGTTTATGGCCGTGGCGTTTTGTGGGGCAGTGGCAGCAACGTCCGTGGAAAGAAGCTGCAGGTTCATGCCGAAGTTGCACGTTAAAAGATCGGATCTGTATCGGTTTTAGGAGCACATATCCAAGCGGCCTGGGTCACATTTGTAAAAATCGGATCTGTGTCGTTCAGATGGTCATTAAAAGATCAGATACAGGTCGCAGACAGGCTAAAAAAACAGATTTGGGTCACTTCAGGCTGCAGTCTGAACGTAGCCTTAGTCGGATATAAAGAAGACACAAATGCTTTTTTTCCCCCCTTTTTATACGCCCGTTGTGTAAGACGGGACGTATTATGTTATGGCGCTGTCCGTCCGTCTGTCTGTCCGTCCGTCCGTCCGTCCGTCTGTCCGTCCATCCGTCTGTGGACACTTCAAAGCTTTGAAGTCTTTGAAACTTTGTCTTCATGAAAGATCTGAACTCTCTTCTCAAATGTTCTGCTGCTGAAAGCGAGAACAACCCACATTCTCTGCTTCTTTGAGCTTTGACACATTAAAGCTTTGTAGTGTCTTTAAGTTATGTTGCTGCAATCTGATTGGTGGAATTCCGATTCTAGAATTCTATATACAATAATTCAAAGTACGGGCGTATTTTGCCCCGCTGGAGGAGCTCTTGTTTTGCACTAAACTGTCCTGGAGCTACTGTGACTGTTGAATTTTTCCACTGTGAGATCAATAAAGTCCGATCTTATCTTATCTTATCTTATGCACTTTTTTGCCAATCAAAGATACTGAGATTTGGGGACCTGGTAAAATTTGAAACGTGCCAAATCATATTTAAACCGAAACTCAACCTGCTCCCAGATAACAAAACCTGTTTTTTTTTTTACAAATTAATCCAAATACAACCTGAGAAGTGTTGGAGGAAAAATGACCTTTTATGACTCTTCTGACTCCTTTAAACTGACTTTGTTTTCCACCTGTTTGGACAGTAGTAATTTTCTTTCACCTTCTTTAAGTGCAGTACTAAAGCACACTTCTCCTTAAGGACAGTACTAATTTTCTACTTTTCCTCAAGCGGTACTTAAATGTCAGTTATTACCTTAACCTTTCCTCCCAGCGCTCGATGATGGAGAAGGACTCACAAACAAGAAGAATTCAGTTCACTTCTATTTACTGAACAAACTGCAAACATACTTTTCCATAAGGGTCAATGATGTATAAGGATTTTCAACAGGCAAATTCTAAAATATAAAAAATATTAGTTTTTATTGAACTTTTTCAAATATTTACAGTGTCAGGTGCATAAATCTATGTTTAACGTTTATATGAAGCATTTTTAGTGTAAAATGTCATGTGGTGCGACCGAGAATAACCTTAAAATGGTTTTATTTTCTAAAACATGGTTGGGATATTCATCTAAGTTCTGAGTGAAATGAAGTGTATAGAAACTGTTGCATTTCTTTAGATTTTTAATGCATATTGATATTTTCTTTTGCTGTTCAATATGACAAACTACTGTAATATCCAATTCCCTGCTCACACATGTATATAGATGTAAACATGTCGCTTGATGTAAATAATCTTTGAGAGAGAACTATTTTCAGCTTTTATCTTATTGTATTTATCTTATCTTATTTTTGGAATTAAGCAAATGTTAAGTTCTTAATTGTCTTTTCATCCTTTTGCACTGGTGCTTAACTTGATATATATATATATACACTTGATATTTGATTCTAACTACATGTTCTTGGTCCGTTGCATCTGTGACGAAGAAAATTTTCCCTCGGGAATGAATAAAAGTGATTCTGATTCTGATTCTGAATATGACAGTCGCCTGCTTGTGTTTAATGAACAAACTACTGCCCTGTAAAATGCATCAAATGAAGAAAAACGCCTAAAGAACCTTTCACCCAAGTCTAATTTGTCTGTTATTAAACTCCAGCCATAGAATTCCCGCTGTTATTAGTCGCACCACATGATGCACGGTCGCACCACATGACATTTTTACACTTTAAGTACAAAAAACATGCAGAATAACTCATGATTTCTGAAAAAAATGATTTGGTTTCATGGAGGTCAGAGGTGCTACAGAAATGTGCTGAATTATTATGAAATTTGAACCTTTTTAACTGAGGAAACTGCAACTGGACAGAAAATGTAGACGTTGTGTCATTGGCCCATATACAAAGAAGAGGGTTCAACTATCTGTCCCTGATCTAAGACAAAACCTCCTCTGCCTTTCCCTGAACCCCTTTTTATTCACGTGGCACCTCCTAAACATCAATTCATCTCGTCTTTTTGGTCACAGCCAGTTGTTTTCTTCTCCCATTGGTCCAAAACAGTTCCTCAATGTAGAAAGTCGCCTCTTCACCCCTCACCAAACACCTCTGCAGACACACTGGAGAAAAACATTTCGCACAGCAGGAAGTAGCATCATATTTGACCTTTACTTGCTGCGAGTCAAGTCGTCTGGTATATTTCCTCTTCTGACTTCATAGACATCTCATGTAATCAACACCTTTTAAGCAATAAACAAGCATAGAGTCATCCTAAAACACCCTCACATAATCAAAATACATAATATCTAACATAAATCAAATGAATTTTAAACCACTCTCAAAAGCGGAGTGTTACTAGATTTGAAGTAGACTTTGATGACCGTATCAAAACTTGTACTAACTTGGTGCAAAAAACAACAACATAAAAATCAAAACAGAACTATTTAGAAGCCTGGACACACGGTCGTCACAAATAAACCACGACTATTACCTAAACACATGCTTTTCTTTAACGTTATCTTTTGTTACGATGTCCTCTGTGTCGTTGTTGTTGGTTTGTACGACTGTGGACGAAAAAAAAAGAAAACAAAATCCTTTTATTCTTCTCAGTGTGGTTTATTTTGTATGTTGTACGTATGTTTGCTCGTAGGCGATGGGCTTTTGTGCCTCCCGTTGTCATTGTTGTTGGTTTGTACGACCATAAACAGAGGAAAAAAGAATTGTAAACTACGTGATTCTGTAAAACAAATGGAGTAGGACACTACGTTTTTTAGACTTCATCCAACTCCTTTTGAGCACCAGGTCACAAATGTGTGAAGAGAATTGTTATTGCTTTACCTCTAAAATTCCAGATTATGGCATTAAACTTCTCAGTCTCCATAGAAACAATCAAGACTAGGCCACTTTACAGGTGAGATCTGTGAAGAAGCGACTCCACCCACAGTCAGAATACATGTTTTTTAAGGTGTTTTTGAGCTATAAAATCACCCATAATCAAATAAGTGCATCTTATGTATGTTTAATACTGTATTGTGGAACATTACAGGCAAAACAATGGTATCTCCATGGTAGCGGACGCCCGTGCTGAAAAGTTACACAGTGCACCTTTAATGTTTCATGGTAAAGATGATCAATTTTAAAAGAATCTGCTTAAAATAATAAAAGAATTGTGTGTTTTTATATTAATACAGTAGAGATGGTAGATACGTTTTATGCCACACTGCGTAACCGTTTATTCAGTACAGTTTCCATGGCGACGAGCAGGCGGAGTCCCCCCTCTGAGTCAGGTTTGTGGAGATGCAAGCCCCCGCGCATGTTAAGCATCTTCTTAAAAATAAAATGTTCAATGAAAATTTCAAGTTTATGTAAAAATTTGGATTCCTTCGCACAATCAGAACCCTCAATCGAGACATTTACAGACACATCAGCACAAAAAAACGACTAATTTAAGTAAAAAGTTGAAACAGATTAACTGATTGTTCACTTTGCGTTTTAACCCCGCCACAGTTTTCGCTAGAGACCGTCTCCTGATTTGTCTCTGGTCGCTGTTTGTCGCCGGTTTACGCTCTCAGACTCTGGACTCTGGACTCGAGGTTTGATCGAGCGGAGAATTTAGGACGCAGAGGATCCTCCGTTGTTTTCGTGCGGAACAATGGCCTCCTGATCAAAGCTCTCGTCTGACGGAGGAGGCGAAGTCTTCTGAGCGTGTCCGATCTCACGTTCTTATGAGAGAATCCTAAATCAGGTGCAGATTTCACTTTTAACACTACAAAAGGGCAACTCCGACTTCGTAAAATCAAACACGGTATTCAACGGGTGCATCAAATATTTAGTTGGATTGGGAGTATGAATTATGGAAACATTAGGAGAAACACGCCTGGTGAAATGTGCTGGAAATTTGGACTCTCGGGGAGTTAAAGCTCGACTTGAATTTGGATTTTGTTATGTTTGATTTGAGAAGTTTTGGATTGTTTTTAGTAGTACTTTTTTAGTTTTTAAGGGTGTTTTGGTGGTGCTCATTGTCGTTCCCAAACAGTATGTAACGTATTCCTCTCAAATGTACATGTCAGAGGTACATTTCAATATGTCTATGGGCTTAATACTGATTTAAAGCAAATAAATTATGCAAAGTTCATTTTAAACGCAATTTTCTTTTATGATTGTTGTATGGATCACATTTGTAGTGTTTCAGAGGCTCTCCAGGGGTTCCCAGATTCCATTTTGTTAATCACTGCTCCAGCTGATAATATTATGTGCATCGCTGGACATAAAGAGAACGGTAAACGCTGCTGAAG
Source organism: Odontamblyopus rebecca (assembly GCA_030686955.1). Classification (NCBI taxonomy): domain Eukaryota; kingdom Metazoa; phylum Chordata; class Actinopteri; order Gobiiformes; family Gobiidae; genus Odontamblyopus; species Odontamblyopus rebecca. The sequence continues at coordinate 8,924,967 of CM060673.1, forward strand.
AACAACCGTAGAGTTTAGATCTTTATGAATGGTCAGTTTAAAGATGCCTGTTCAGTCTGTGTTCTATAACTGGGAGAGAGAAGCTAACTTGACTCCAGCATCTCCAGTAGTCTTGGACTTTTTCTGTAGTGGACACATAACTTTTTATTCTTAAGGTCGCCGGGTTAAGTCCCGAATGTGGCACTTGCAATAACTTCAGCTCTTGCGTCGTACCCAGTTGTAGTCGCAGGGTAGAAAACTCTGTCGTAGTTTATTGCATTTTATTGTATTCACTGTAGCAAGAGGTAGTAGCATGAGGAGGAGTATTACTGTTTTTTCTTTTTTTTTATATTTGCAGTCATTAAGTTAATTCTAGTTCAAGTAGTCATAGTAGTAGTTGTTGTTGTCTTTTTTGTGGTAGTAAGTAGTAGAAATATATAGCAAATAAAAGCCAATATAAAGTCATATCTCTTATAACAGGGGTTTTCAACTTGGGTGATTCTGAGCCTTTCCTCATAGTATTTAACAACAGCCAAGTCTCCCTCCTTCCCCAAAATCCCGTTTTGTCCTCCCCCACACAGACCTTTGAAGTAAATCTTTTGTGTTCCTGCAATGATGACAATAACAAAAACAATATATTTCTTAAATATTGTATTTTAAATTTTTTTTTTTAAAGTGCATTCATAAGCGATTTTTTGCAACAGCAAATAATTTCCAACTTCATGCAGGACTAATTGAAATGACTTTTATCACTGAACATCAGTGGGCTGATCCAAATCAACAGAACATGCTCAAAACACCCGCTGACGACACCTGATGCTGAAATCAGCACGTGTCTTTGCCTTAGATTAAACTCTACCGCTGTTCCTGGACCTGGATTGGGAGTCTGGTCCTTGGTCTTGTGCCGTCCTCAGAGAACGTTGGTCAGATCGGTCCAGAGGCTCCATCCTCCATGTGCTGGTTTCAGACATGGACGAGCAATGGACTGGGTCTGAGCGGGTCTGTGCCGTCCTCTGTGCGCTGGTTCCGTGTGGGGAAAGTGAGAATGCACAGTGGAATATAGATCCGGACGGGCTGCTCCGGTCCTCCATGCACGATGATGTTCGTTATATCCTGTTCTGAGTGGCCCGTCCTCTTCGCTCTTGGTTCTTCATGGGGAAAGCTCTTCTCAGGCCGAGGCACCAAACCACTCCCCGCTCCAGCTCCTCTGAGCCGGGCCCATAAACTGTATAAAAGAAGTGGACTAAGTGAGTGTGACGTCACCCATAGCGTTTAGCGCCGCTCAAATGAGGCTCGCGATGCTAACGGCTACAGGGGCAAATCTGGAGCCAGGCTCTATGTTATGAATATTGTTTTTTGACAGACAAAATAGCGGGAAAAAAATCAGGATCATGTAGAGCGGGTTCGTATGAACATTTTAAGACCAAAATGTCGAGGCCACAGCAACAGGTACAGAGAGAGGAGCGATCAGATCCCAATGTAAGTCAATGGGAAAAAGGGAAAGAAGGAGCCGGAAGAGCCTCCTGGAGCACTTCCTGTTTGGCACGCGGCGGCTAACGGGATAGCTTAGTCCACTCATATATACGGTCTATGGCCGGGCCTGAACCAGCGCTGCTCCCGCTGGTTACACGATGCAGAGGTGCAGTTTCAGAACAGGTGAAACCAAACTATAAATAATCAGGATCATATTTCCTATGTTTTCTTTTTAGTCCTGTCTCCTCTCGCTGCTGATTTCTGTTGAGATGGAATCAGAAAATTATACATTTCACAGCTAATACACACACACATAATTACTGATATAACACTGCTGCAGATGTGTACACATGTGGACCGTTATGCTCTTTTTCTGCATGTGTCGCACCTCCTCCGTGGCTTTTCGGCCCCAGGAGAGACACACCTGGAAACCTCTGTCCTGTAGCACACATTTATCACAGCAGTAGTTATTCTTGTAGCAAAGGGAAATAGTAGATGTCGTCGCTGTAAAATAACATGTTAAAGCTGTACTACTATACGTAATTTTAGTTCAGCTGTAACTTTAACTGCAGCGGCGGTGGCGGAGTTGGATGCAGATGCCACAGTCGAGTCTTTTAGAGTAGTAATATTAGTAGATTTAGTAGTAGAAGTGATAATAGTGGTGGTAGTCATAGGAGTAGTTACAGTATCGGTCTAAAAACACAGTCCCACAAATCCGTAGTGGTAATAAGAGTTAAATAAGAGCGGCAGCAGTACACAGGCAGCACTTCCAGACTTCCCCAACTTGATAAACTGTATATTGTGAGCTCCCGGGCCTCCTGCTTAGTTTGTCACTGCGCGCTCGCTTGTTGCTAACATCTCATACATTATTCACCAGGATCAGTACATATCATGGTTTATTTTCTATTCCGCTTGACATCCACGCCATGCACAGAAAATGCGTACGCGTCCCTAGATTTGGACTTGAATGGAATTTTGATCTAATTAGCGCGAGGAAGACATGCGCCATTTTCATAATTTTGAGCCTCTCCCTGCGTATGTGATTCATGGCGTCGGCGTTATATAAGACAGGCCTGGGAATATTTTTTTCAGTTCAATATTTAATGCTTTTAGTGATTTGTATTCCGAACTATGCGCAGGGACGCGAGCTTCCGTGGTGGATTTTTTTTTTCTTTCTTTTTTCTTTTCTTTTTTTATAAAGATGTTCTGAAAAGGGCATTTTAACTGACTCATTATGCAACGTATTATGATGTATAGCAGAAGTGTGTGGGACCATATTAACGCCCGTCTGTCATCCTTATGCGAGTTCAAAATGGGAATTATTTACCAGATTTGTCTTAAGATAGAAGAGCAGTTTCAAAATAAAAGCTTTCTGTTTCAATTAGGGACGATTTTTTATTTTTTTTAATCTCGATTAATCGCATATCGAATTGCATGTTTAAAACTGTGTTATTTTCATTTCAAGACAGTTTTAAAGCCATAATGTAAAGCAATTCGTACCCATTTAACAATCGCTGTAGTTATTTTCTTTGCCGTGTGATTATCCACAGGTTTTTATCGGATCTGAGGCTCTTGGCTCCGGTCGCTGCACTCGGGTGTTTAGTTTGGAGGTTCTAACTTAGACTAGACGCACTTCGCTGGTGCTGAAACTCTGCTCGACACAGGCTGCGTTTAACTCTTGACTTGTAAATTGTAGCGTCTGGAAGTTTTTTTTTTTTTTTTTGGAAGTCAAATAAACAGTTCAAAAGTCCAGACGCTCCTCTGTTTCTCCATCATGGCGGTGAGTTTACTGAAACACGGCACTCTGAAGTTCGAAAGCGAAACAGCCACAGGAGTTGCCTACGGATGTGTGGAAGGGACGAAAAGTCGGCGAACTCTAACCGCAAGTTAAAAAAAATCATCATGTTTTTAAAAGAGACAAAAGGCTGGTGAACTCTCATCATGATTTTTAAAAAAATATTGCCTTATGGATTGCATTAATCTATTCACGATTAACGCGTTAACGCTGACAGCCTTAGTCTCAATGAATGGACCATGCAGCTTCAGTCAGTCTCAGGGAGGCACCGATAGTCGCTGATATCTTGGTTGGGGCTTTGCTTACTGTATACTGTATATAATAAGACTATTTACTGGTTGAAGAAGCCCAAACTGATATTTTGTAGCCGACGTCATCAATATTCCCTGGGGGTGTGATGCTAACTGTAGGCACTGCTCTGTCTGAAGCTGTATTAGATTCATCTGACCAGAAAGAGCAGATTTATCATAAGTGGAAATGAACAGATGAGCTCATTTATGCTGTTAAAATGGTCTCTTACAAGTTAATTAGCATTGGCCAACAGTTTTTAAAACATATTTTTTGTAATTTTTGTCTTAACAAAGTAAATATATAGTACAGAGTGTGTGCAGTACAGAGTTTCTCAGTACAGTGCATGAGTGTATTTACGTTTTAGGGGAAAGCCCTAAAATGCCCTAAAAAGATTTTTGCAGACTCCAAAGGCGCCAGAAGCAACGAGTGCGGATCGACTACTGACTGTGAAGAAGAGAAACTGAAAGCTGTTGAAAGAAAATGGTTCAGGAATGTATTTTTTAGTGTCTTCCAAAACATATAATGCACTCGTAAATAAATGGGATTAGAAACGACATCGACGATCGAGTCTTTTGGGCTTTCGCATGTGCAGTGGGAAATCGACAAAGGTAATGCTAAAGCTGCTTATAAAGTTGTTTTATAATGTTTCCAGACACTAATGAGTGAACCAGGCAGAGCGTTTTGTTTGTTAGACTCGTGGCTGTTTTAACCTCTTGAGACCCTGTGGCCCCATACGAGGACATTACATTTTTGCCTCTTAGCACCATGATTTTCAATCATTTTAAACTTTCACCTGTAATCAACTAAAAACCTCTACAGCAGCTCCCGAAAGTAAAAAAAACTGCATGGTAAAGTTTAGATGCAAAATTTATGAATAAAACCAATGTATTTATGTACAATAATGTCTCTTCATGTCTCTTCATGTCTCTTCATTTGGCATTAAAATTTGACACATTTTATTGACCACAGCAGACGAGAGCATCAGGAAATGTCATGTCCTTGTTTGAAGACATTGGGACTATGTTATATTATTGATTGTACATGTTGTTAGGTAAACTTGGGAATATTTAGATGAGTTTACAGTTATAAATTGCTGGACGTTTCTGCTGCTATAGGGAAACTGCTGCCTGTCTCCACTTTTTGCACCTCTACCTTTTTTTGTAACAATTGAAAACCATAAAAAATAAAAACTGTGGACCACATTTTCAGGCCTTTTTGTGTGTTTTTAACCTCACTCACTGAACCCCAACCCACTCACGGTCGACCTACGTCACATTTGGCAGGTTTAGGGCTTGAAATAAACAGCTAATTGCAGTTTTTTTTTTTTTGTAATATATTTATACATTTTAATGTTTTTACATTTTTTAACCAATGGTGTCAGACAGAAGACTTACTTAGTAGGTCCTACTTATCCCAAATAGCAAGAAGAAATGAAAAATGGACACCAGACAAAAGCTCGGGTCTCAGGAGGTTAAAATGGGTTAGAAAGTTAAGCTTCTTCAGTGTGTAAATTGGTGTTTTAAATTAAGAAGTAGTTTGTTGCCTTGACAGACTCACTGCCACAGTGAGATCTCCACCGAGGAAACACTGATCTGTGCCGCTTTTTGGCTTCTGACAGAATTCAACCACCTCTAGCAATGGACTTTAGCTTCAAACGTGCTGGAGTTCCACTTCAATCATTATTATTATTATTAGTTTTTACTTTTATTTCATCAGCAAAAACATTTATGGAAACAATTGCAAAACTAACATTGGGTTTCACGTGCCTTAAATCTCAAGATTTAGTTTTGACCGAACTGGGTCCTAAAGAATAGACATTTCTAGACACTTTTCAGTAGAAATTATGATATATATACTTTCTTTCTTGTATGTAACCTACTGTATTCAGATCAGGAATCCCGAGCTGGAAGATTAGCTCTTTTAAATGCGAGGAGTAACTGGATAAAACAACTTGCTTTCTTTTTGAGGAATCTAACCCACAACCTTAGTGCTTGTTTACAGTGTGTTTTCGCTAGCCCGTTGTGCACACAGCCAACATAAAACCCCTGGCTTTGTTCTGGCTTGCGTGTTTTATTCTTGCAACAAAGAGGATTTCAGGACCAGTGTGATCCAAAGTGTGCCAGCGCCTCCCTTCTGCTGGGTTGAGATTAGCAAAGGTTCTCTGTGCTTTTATTTCGTTTTTTTGTTTTGGTTTTTATTTTGTGAATTTGAAAACCGTGAAATTCCACACATTTGTTTACCAGCTTTTTGTACGGAGGTGGAGAACTTCCAAAGTGGCCGTCGTTTGACTAATTTTTTGCTCTAGTTTTCACCCGTGTTTAAGAAGAGACGTTGCAGGTGAATAGGAAAAAAATCTTAAATTTAAAGATATAATTTTGAAACTTCTTCTGTAGTTTATTCACATAAATGTAAGAAAAAAATGTATTACAAGTTTTTTGTCATATAATGTTTTCAATTTAAAATAAGGCATTTTATGTGTAAAAAACGACAAAATTAAGCATTTTTGGAACGTTCAAAACAGAATCATGAAAAGAGCCAGGTTTAATTTTCTTGCTGGTTTTTGTTGTCATGTTAGACACTAAAAAATATACAGAAGGGATTTTGGATATTTCATTTAGTATTTGCATAAATCTGACTGAAAATACGCCTAAAAATTCAAATTTCATCTCATTTTGTTGAGTTAAAACTTTAAAAAATCAGATTTGGAATTAGATATAAACAAATCCTTCTGAATATCTTGTTAAGTACAAGATTATAAAGTTTGTGTTGCTGTTGAAATTTTAATGTCTTAAATAATTCTATGGAGGCAGGTTGATCAAATTCAATATTAAAAATCTTGCAGAGTAGATTCCTCTGTTGTTTCCACATGAAAACTTGTATAAGAAACCAAACTCACCAAAAAACAAAACAAAAAAGTGGTGCAGCTTGATGACGGCCGCACCAGCGACCTCCCGGTGCCCGGCGCTGCCCCTCGGCGCTGCTCGGCCTTGGGTTGAGTTGACAGGTCGGCCTCCCAGCAAGGACGAGGACTGGAGCTTTGGGTCGCACAGGGAGGGCAACAGTGGAGGCCTGGAGACTTGTGGATGAATTATGAAATACAGTTTTGGCCTTCTGAGGATTTGGCATAACCTGGTGGTATATCGAGGCGTGCATAGTAATGGTGAACAATGTGCTGTTTTATTTATTGCCAGGATTGTGGGTGGGCATGTCAAATACACAGTGGCCTTGGAAAACTAGATCCGGAACCAATCGCAGCAAGTTTAAAGAACACATATTATGCATTCTTGTAGCATGAATTAACCTTGTACGGAAAAGTGGACTTTTGCGATATTTCATGAGTTCACAAACTCATGAACATTGGCTCCCGCTGGTGCTGTAGCGTTCAGCCTGGTGCATATCGCACATCGCAGCATCGAGGTTTGTGCAGAAGCCGAAGTTGAAGCGCCCAAACGAACCAAAACGAATGACTCTGCAGACAGATGTTCTTCAGCCTTCAAAAATATGGATAACTTTCTTTGTCTGTGCTTTTGTCTCAAGTGACCTTAACCAAAGTTAGATTTTTCGCCTTGTTCCGCTGTTGTGATGCTTCCACCGATCACACTCAAATAAACAACTCATTTCGATTCTTCAGTCTGGTGTGAGCCAGATTGGGCTTTAATTGCCTTTTAAACATGTTTTTGGTCACCTTGGGATGGGGATTTCACATTTTATAACTCAAATATCTGCGTTTGGTAAATATATTTGATAAACTACACTGTCTGTAATATGCATACGTTTTGCTGTTTGTTTGTCCAGTGATTATTTATGTATTTAAAAACTGCACAGAAGTCTGGAGTTTAATCTGTGACACAACAATCCAGGCGAAATGCAAACAAAGATTTTTTGAGTCCTCATTAATTACATTGGATTAATAGACTAATGAGACAAGTGTGAATGAAGCAACAGAACAACTCTGCTATGTTTTTGAACAGTCTTTGACTTTGAAAAGTCAGTTTTCCATGACTCATATTGTGTGCGTGAGCCACTGTGTCCAAATAATTTCCCTTGTGGATTAATAGTTTGTCTCAGTCTAAGTCCCCTTTAAATTTGATACATACCCTAAAAATAATAATAATAATTTTGTTTTCAATTAAAAAATGATTGCAATAAATATTTTCTTAGCACAGGGCAGGATAAACAGCAGTATGTATAGCTTTTTGTCCTCTAAAAAGAGTCCGTAGGAGATTGCTAAACGGCACAGGGGCGACAGCTTATAGCCCCAATAAACCACTTTGCTTATTGTAAGTCATGTCATTGCCGCTTTCCAAAGCTCCCTGGGCTCATTGTTTTGTTCTGTACAAAAAAAGGTGCTTTTACAAACAGCAGCAGTAAAAGCCTCCTTATGCTGTAAAGACGGATACGGTGCTGTTTTCTCGATGGAGCGTTCACTTAAGCTTCGTGTTCCGCTTTGTTAGGAGTAAGGATGGACTATATATATCTATCCTTGTATTGTTTTTGGTAGATATATTTGGGATTTTCTGTGTATTTGTGTGGTAACATTGTGTTCTAAGCTGCACTGGTTGTGTTTTGTTGGAGGCGTCTGGATGTTTACACAATCATCATTAAAATATGATTAGATTTTAACTCAAATACATTTCCTAATTATATTTACAGAAGTGAATTGCCTATTTGTGAAATTATACCCTACGCCTTTAACCCTCCTAATGGATACCAGGGGTGGAAGAAGTAGTAAATTTTGGTGCTGAAGTAAAAGTGCAAATACCTTAGCAGAAAAAACACTGAAGTAAAAATATCACATGGAGAAATCTACTTAAATACTTTTACGTTTTACTCTTTAACACAGATTTTGATGATGTCTTAAGGCTTTAAATGCAGCAATGTTGGTAAAATTTTGTGCTGAATTTTGTTAAAAAGTAAATGTAGAAAGTACAGCTGCTCTCAAATGTAGTGAAGTAAATGTAAAAAGTATCCACAAGAAAACTACTGATTCTTATTTTTCGATCATTTCAATGTATGATCTCAGCAAATCTCAGAAATATTTGCCAAACCCAAAAAGCTAAACCTTCCCTTTCTATTTTGGCCTGCAGGAGAAGCCCATGACAAGGACGTGCAGGTGGTAGAGCTGCCCATCGTGGACAGTCTGCACCCGCGCCCGCCCTACCTGCCCCTGGCCATCCCCGAGGACCTGGCCCCCCGGCTCCAGAGGCTCCACGGCGACCCCTCCGTCTGGTGGGTCTCGCAGTTCGTCAAGTACCTGGTCCGACCCCAGGCCTGGCTGGAGAAGGAGATCCAGCAGACCACGGCCAAACTGGGCTTCAAGCATCCCATCATCGGGTGAGTGGTCGAACCTCTGCACCATTAGGGTCTTGGCTTAAGTTTTTTACTGATACCCATTTGAGTTCTGGTTTAGTCCTAGTTTTTGGTTTAGTTCTGTTTTTGTCCAGTTTCAGTTTCTGACTAGTTTAAAAATAGTCCAAGTTCATGTTTTGTGTATTGACCTTTTTGCGGTAAATGCGACTAAACTGCGCTTTCTTTGTGATGCTTCCAGTTAAATGAGAATCCTGTTCGTTTCAATGCAGAATTTGGGAAAAGTTTTGCTAAAATATGACATAGAGTAGGTTTATTTGTGTTTATGAACTTATTTACTGTGAACATCGACAGCCCCTTGCAAAATAATACAACCCCCATAATAATGCAAGGTTCACTTTTGGTTTAGGCTTTATTTAGTCCAACTTTAGTTTAGATATATGCTTTTTGAGACCTGTGTTAGACCTGGTTTAGTCCAGGCTGACTCCAGGTTTAGTCCAGATTTAGATACAAACTGTCTTAGTACTAATTTAGTCCAGGTTTCCTCCAGACATACACCTCCTATTTAGACTTGTTAAATCAATTTTAAGTGACCTGATCTGGTCCTGTCTGTTTCACATTCACTTGAGCAGTAATGGCCTTTGGTTTAGGCCATATTTAGTCCAGGTTTAGTTTAGATATAGACTCTAAATAGATGTTAAGATAGTAAGATGGACCGATAGTTCATGGTCTGGCCTGATTTGATCTGGATCCAGGTGAATGTTAGTCCAGGTTGACTCCAGGTTTAGTCCAGATTTAGATACAAACTGGCTTAGCACTAGTTCAGTCCAGGTTGATTTAAGAGCTAGACGTAATATTTCGACTTGTTAAATCCATTTTAAGTGATCCAATCTGGTCCCCTGTGGTGAAGTTTTTGTTTTTCCTATGCTAAATATGCTGAACATTCACTTGAGCAGTAATGGCCTTTTGGTTTAGGCCAGGTTCAGGTGAATGCTTTCTCAGAGCAATGTTAGACCTGGTTTAGTCCAGGTTGCTTCCAGAGCTCAACCTACTGTTTAGACTTGTTAAATCTATTTTAAGTGTCCTGATCTGGTCCCCTCTGGTCTTTCTGTGGTAGGTATGATGAACATTCACTTGAGCAGCAATGGCCTTTTGGTTTAGGCCAGGTTTAGTCCAAGTTTAGTTTAGATAGACTCTAAATAGACAGATGTTACGATAGAAGGATAGAAGATAGTTCTGGCTTGATTTCATCTAGATCCACGTGAATGCTTTTTAGACCTTTCTTAGACTATGGTAGATTTGCTGAACATTCACTTGAGTAGCAATGACCTTGTTCTACAGAAAGTGCTTCACGTTTATAAGAAAAATAAGAAAAAGCATCACCAATAAAACAGTGAAGGTTAATATGGTTATATAAAGGTATTTTAAGTGTTTTGTGTACATTTTGAACAAACTGCAGTGTCTTATTCTGGTACTTTTGTATGTTTTTTCTTCTTGGTAAAATCCGATAAATGATCAATTGTTTGTGTGCTCTTGTTAGACGAGGTTGTCCAGTTTCCCCACATAAACTTGACCATTTAAGAGGTGATTGATGCCAAAAAGTGATAAATGAAATTGTAGAGTAACTTTGAAATCTGGGAAAAGCTCTCAAAGCTTGGTTACAGGTTTAATTCCTTTGCCCATTTCCATTTTCTTCCATGGACAACCTCAGGAATATCGTAATGCGGTTGGAATATCTTCTCCCCGTCTCATTATAAAACAGATGCCACGTCTGAAGACCTTTTTGCTCACCGTGATTAAGTAATGAACCGTAATCTTCCACAATGCGAACTTCCATAAACGTCCTGTTGATGCTTCCAGGGCATCGCTCTTAGCTCCGAGAGCTATTAAATGTAAGGAAAATGTGAAGCGTGCCCATTAAAATCCCATTGGGTAAATAGGTAAGCCGCCTCTGTTTACAAAGTTTAATGTTAAGCTTCTGTGTTCAGCAAAGGCTTGATTAAGACGTACGGAATAATATATTTGTATGATTTAGACGCCTTTCTCTTTGTAATTGCGCCTAAATGTCTATATACAGTGAGTGCGTTTGTATGAGGACTTTTGCGCGTTGGATTTCGTCCCATTGTTTGAGAAAATTATACTTGGAGAGATGAAATGTTAAATGGCTTTTCAAATGGCTGTCATTTTAGCTGCAATCAACCAAGGGAGATAATTGAGCCTAATAGAAAAGGGCTTGCTGGCCTAATATTCTTGTTCCATATATGTACAGCCATGGCAAAAGTCTTACCCAGAAGTTAATACTAAAAGCTGATTTGTCTGTTATTAATGTTCATATCTTAATTCACGGACACAATAGTAAAATATAAACATCAGGATCACGCAGAGCGGGTTAATACGAACATTTTAAGACCAAAATGAGGAGCCTGACAGCAGCACTTGGGTCAATGACATGACACTGTCCAATTGCAATTTCCTCAGTTAAAAAGGTTCAAATTTCATAATAATTCACCACATTTCTGTAGTACCTCTGACCTCCATTAGTTATTCTGCATGTTTTTTTGTGCTTAAAGTGTTAAAATGTCATGTTGTGCGACTAATAAAAGCAGGAATTCTATGGCTGGACTTTGTATAACAGACAAAGTAAACTTGGGTGAATGGGAATCTTTAGGCATTTTTCTTCATTTTTCTTAATTTTACAGGGCAGTAGTTTGTTCGTTAAACACAAGCAGGTGACTGTCAGATTGGAGCAAAAGAAAATATCAATATGCATTAAAAATCTAAAGAAACGCAACAGTTTGTTTCTATACAGTTCATATTATGCAGAAGTTAGATTAATGTCCCAACCGTGTTTTAGAAAATAAAACAATTTTAAGGTTATTCTCGGTCGCACCACATGACATTTTACATTAAAAATTATTAATATAAATGTTAAACATAGATTTATGCACCTGACACTGGAAATATTTGAAAAAGTTCAATAGAAAGTAATATTTTTTATATTTTAAAATTTGCCTGTTGAAAATCCTTATACGTCATTGACCCAGTTACAGAGAGAGGTTTTTCAATAGAAAGTGAGTTGGAGCAGAGTCGATGGAGCTGGAAGTGCGTCCATGCTCACTTTTTATTTGGAACACTTGGGTTAGCTATGTCCATTTACGTTTACAACCTATGATCTCCAAGCAACAATTTAACCACATCAACATTTTTCTGTCTTATGGATCTAGACAAAGATGGTTGAAAACAAGACAAGACAACAACAACTAGAACGATATGACACATTATATATATATATATATAAAAAACTGTCCTTTCCTTTATTTTAAACATTGTCATTGCTGAATCGCATTTTTGCAAGTACTGTATTTTTCAGACTATACCTTTTTTTTTTCATGGTTTGGGTGGCGACTTATACTCAGGTGCGACTTATATGTGAAATATAATTCCACATCTAAACAGGGAATGGCCCTTACTGGAAAATGTAAATATGGGCAAGATACGAACCCAAAGCACCAACTGAATATATTAAAAGTCCTTTATTGCATCAAGGGACGCCAACAAGATATAATTTCACATGTTGTTTATATTCACACTGACAGCCACAAGAGGGCGCTCTAGACAACAAGTGGGGAACCCTCCACTAAAAAGTTGCACAGTGTATCTTTAACAATACCAACCCCTGTTCCTAAGACAACCGACAGGCTCAGGTTCGCTCTATTGCAATTGCAATAGAATAACCAGAATAGCCTCATTTTTACGGCTACATCCACGAGGAATCCAAAACCGATCGCTGTAGCCTTGACCGTGGCATGGAGGAGCAGCGACTCTACTCCGAGCTCCTCCCTCACATCACTCCTCAATTCTACACGGAAAGAAGGGGGGAGGCTTCTGGAGCAGACATCAGATAAAAGAGTCAAACTTTACGGATTTCAGTGAGGAGTTTAGATCCTCTCTCCTCCTCGTGTCTCCTCTGTGGGCGGGACTTCCTCGCCCACTTCCTGCAGAATCGAGGAGAAGGAAGCGAGGAAAGAGAAACGAGACGGCCCCTATCTCCACCATCACCTCCTTGGACCCCGAGTGACTTGTCCTCGATCTCTTGTTGCCCAAACTCTCGCAGGACGTTGTGTTTTGCCTGATCGAGTTCCTGTTGACATGTGGTTGGACTTCACAGTCGGCTTTGATTCGCGACGTTTTGTCTCGTCCCCGGGGAAGTGAAGCTTGAGGCTGCGGCCGTGTGATGCTTAATTGAAAATTGCTCATTAGCGCACTTAGCTCTCATAAGGATAACTCATTTGGGAATCCGTGCTTTCAGAAGGACGCTTTAGATTCAAGGAAAGTGTTCTTGACAGTTTTTTTAATCATTGCACTGTGTTAATTTGAATGTTTGCTTAAAGGAAACCAGATGTAAGTTTTAAATCCTATAAACATGATCCATCCGTGTGACATCTTCATATCAAATACAACTTTTACTGTGAGAAGCGCTAATGATAATTTGTTTTTAATCACAAAATCCTTTATAGTTTTGGTTCTCAAGCCGATCAACCAATCAGAAAGCAAAATTAGTCTCACACAAGTTAGTTACGATGCTGAAAAATCCAGTTGGAGTGTGCTAGTGCGGCCTCTTCTTGTGATTTAAACTGAATTTTTTACCATAGACTTTAATGAAATCCGCTCCGTCTATTGGCGACCTCACTCTGGACAATATACTGTAAAAGTAACCAGCACATGGAGCCTTGTACTTACATTTTAAATCTTCTTTAACCTCTGCAATTTTATTTAACACAGACATAGGATAGTATTGAAATAAAGGGAACATCTGGCAGATAAATCTCGAGAATCTAAGTGTGAAAACGGATGAAATGCTGCTAAATTTATGTTGAAGCTGCCTGATGACATATTTATTCATATGCACTGTCCAGAACTTTTTGGTTGGAGGTCCGTCCCCTTCTTGTTTCTATGGAGACGTCATTGTTCTGCCTGAAATGTTCCGCAGTATGACATTAAACAGCTCTACGTTGGGTTTATTAAATTACAGGTGGCTTTAGAGCTCAAAAATACCTAGAAAAACAGGCATTCTGACTGGGCACGGCGTCGCCTCTCCACAGATCTGACCCTATAACTTGGTCTGGTTTGGTCTCCATGAAGGCAGAAAGGTGTAATGCCATACTGTGGAACTTTCCATCTCCACGGAGAAAAGCACTTTAAGGATCCTCCACCAGAAAAGTGGACACAATGCACCTTTAAAATTGAAATTAAAAATAAAATTAAATACTTCTAACAAGGGGTGGGCGATATCTTGTTATTTAAAATATATCGAGATATTTTTTAAACACGAAATGGATTGTGACATATCGTATATATCGATGTAATACTTATATTTAATTCTGCTTTCACTGCTTCGCTCGTTTGGCTTCTCTGTGCTGTGCTAATCCCCATCTCCTTGCTTTTGTCACTCCTCCTTTTGCCTGTTGTGTCATTGAATACGGCGTCGCCACAACAGCCCGTGAATGCCGAAAGTTGGTGCCAACCAAAGTTTCTAACGCTACAAACCTTTTACAGACTCACCATCAGCAGCACATCCTCAGTCACAGAGAGAACACTCATATTCCACTGAGTCGTGTCCTTTAGTCCCACAGAAGCTGAAGCATCAGGGCGAGAGAGCTGTTTATTTCAGCGTTTACAGTTTATGCATATGAGCCATGTGGTTTTCAGTTTAAAACATAAACAAATGTGCTAAAACTGCATTAAACACATTAGAATCTCAAACGGGCTGATGTGACTCTACAGTGATTATGGTTTATATGTTGTAAAGTTTGTTTATGCAGAAGAGTTTAATAATCTGCTGCAGTGTAGAACTTCTACAATAGTTTATTTTACAGTTAAATGATTATTTTTATATACACAGGATTTTTTTTTTAATGTCACAAAAGCACTTCAAGAAAAAAGACCTTGTGGAATTTGACATACTTGTTTTAGCAGTAGTTCTTGGAGGGTTATTTTCCCTGTACAGATAACGAAACATATATATTGTATATCGAGATATAGCAAAATATATCGAGATGTATATATTTTTGCTTCATATCGCCCAGCCCTACTTCTAACATACACTGCTTTCTTGAAATGTCGCAGCTTATTTATGTGACAGCCTCTCGTGCAGCTGAAGAGGCCTTTAAAACCTCCGTGATTACAGCACCTGGATCTTCTGCTGTTGCTGATGACTCCATTAAACAGTTCCTCCTTGTGCAATTAGAGAAGTCTTTACACCAATTTAGCTTAAACTAACTCATCGCTGCAGAGCTGTCTAAAAATTACCCACCAAAATGATAAATAATGTCACTTTTTTGAAGCATCGGACGAATCACATTTATATTTGAATTCAAACAAGGCTCCTTATCGGTAAAACGGTAAATGGTCACGTTTTTATACAGCGCTTTTCCACCTTCAAGGTTCTCAAAGCGCTTTACATCAAGGAACCGCTCACTCATTCATGCACCGGTGTACTTAGACACTAGGGGTGAGGTGGGTTAAGTGTCTTGCCCAAGGACACAACAGCAGCATTCATCTAGAATCGCATCACCAACCTTGGGATCAGTGGGCAAACACTTTACCGACTGAGCCACTGCCGCCACAGGTCCTCTGCAGCTCATTTGTCATCAATATTCCCTGGAGCTGTGACGCTAACCGAAAGCACTACTCTGTTAGGAGCTCTGTTACTCAAGCTAGACTTTATTTGCGCTTTAATAAAAGGCTATCTGAGCTGATTTGTGCTGTTAAGCAAGTCTCTCACACACAAAACTACAGCCGCAGGATAGCTAGCAGGTTTTTAGTTAGTCACTCTCACCTTTTTTGTTGAAATCCAACTTCTAAACCGGACCTTGAGCGCTCGTATTGATCACAGGCTTCTAAAAATGCGTTGTTTAAAAGCCATTTTGTATTTTTTTCTTGTTTTCAGACGATCTTAAAACATCTTTGGCCGTTTTTGCGAATGTTTTTGTATCATCATGGTCATCTCTGCCTATAGAGAGACATGTAGAACAACCAATGGATGGAAGAAAATTGTTAAAATCCTGATTTTTGTTGTAATTAGTTGGCAGTTCGAATCCCGCTCTCAACATAAACATCGTTGATTGTCGTAAGTAATTCCCTTGTGGATCAATAAAGTCTGTCAAAGTCTAAGATCCCCAGGTTGGTGGTGTGATTCCACAAATGATGTTGTTGTTCTGTCCTGTTCTGACAAGACACTTAACCCACCTCACCCGCAGTATCTCCACACACTGATGTATGAATGTGTGTGAATGGTTGAGTGGTTCCTTGTTGTAAATCGCTTTGAGTGCCTTGAAATTGGAAAAAAACGCTATCTAAAAATGTGACCACTGGCCGTCAATAATAGAAATGATTAAACTTTTCTGATTTTACCTTTTGAAGATTCCATGGCGCATTGTAATCAATAGCTAAATCTGGCTCTTGCCTCGTCTTATTTTAGCATCTGAAAACCACCGATACACACTTTTACTACATTCCAAAGACGCTGTAGCCTAAAACCAGATCCTGTCTCCACAATTTCCGATGGGATGACTGACGGGCGGATTAACCAGTCTAAGAAAAAAACACGACCAGTGCATGTCAAAACAAACACTGAGGCTTAAGAGGGGAAAAAAACACACAGATGATTGACTGACAGCACCAATTTCTGCAGAATCAATGAGCGAAGCAGTAAACTCATGTATCAGAGTTTAAAAAGTTATGGATTTTGTTCTGAATGATACGAAAGATGTCTCATACAATCTCACCGTCTTTGTCTGCAAAACTACAGTCCATTTCTCTGTGGTTTCAAGCAACAATGGGTGAAGTGTCTTGCCCATGGACCCAACGATTGTAATTCTTGCTATAAACTTGAACCTACTTTTGTCACTTTTGCAACTTTCCCATGGTGACTGCCCGTTCCGCTGGTCCCTATACTTGCCAGTAGGAATATATAGATGAATACATCGATAAAACTGCCTTGAAAATAAAGTGAAAACGCCTGTGCCTGTGAATTGAAAGGAAATTCAATCTTGTGTGGTTACTGTGGAGACACAAACAGTCAAGGTACTTTCCTAGAGAGACGGAGAGATGAAGTGATAAACCTGTATTTTTATTCAACCCAAATACTTCTTCTTACAGTTTAGCGTCAAAATGTATACTTAAAAGCAGACGTATTGCGCTTGCGTCTGCTTTAAAGGTGATATCAGTGAGTTCGGAAAGTTCTATTCACACTGTATCTTAAAAAACGTCGTTTGAAGCATTATTTGAAGCTACCTCTTCAGCTTATCTATTGGCTGTCAGGTTGTCAGTCAAACTTCTTATGTTTCTAGCGTAACGGACTCGATGGCGCGCTGGGATTTCGTGGCATTTTTCGCAAGTTTACGCCGTTTACTCAACCAACGGAGCGGTTCTTAGCGACGTTTTTGAACTGTAGCTTCCTCACAGTTCGCACAAAGTTCGTTGCGACGGCAGACAAGAAACCACGACCAGTCAGGCGCAAAAGAAAGTCCGTTTTTGAGGTCGCTGAAAGAAAAAGAGAAGGGGAAAAGGAGCGAAGCCAAACTAAGGTGATTCTTGGAGATTCCTTTCAGCGTTGGCGTGCACTGAAGCAGACACAGGGTCTCCAACCTTTTTCCTCCGATGAGCTACTTTTACAAAATGAAAATGCCAGAGAGCTACTAATTTTAGCGGTCACAAGAAACTGATGTAAGAAACAAGGCAAACCGTACACCGCATAAAAACTAAACTTAAGATTTAAGATATAAACACATAAATCTGTCAGAAAATAAAAATAGTGAAATGATCTGTCCATGCAGCAAGATCATTTTACTTGACAAGTTCTCTTCAAATAAACAACCTTTCAGCTAGAATGAAGCAGTCTCAGAACTAGTAAATAGATAATAAATCTGAAAACAAGATGAAAAACCTGATATAAGTCTTAAAATGTGGGCCAGATCAGAGAAATTGGCAGTGCACAGTAGATGGGGTACAGTAAAATACCTAGAGAACATAAACCATTGACCATTATTCATGCACAGAGTTAGGCACAAGTGGTAATAGTCAAGTAATTAATCAATTTGGAGTTATTCTGTAATAATATGTATAATTCAGAAATCCCTTAGGCGAGCTAAGGGGGTCGAGAGACTAAAGACTGACATGTTGGTCGCTAAATTACTTCTGGACAGGTAACTTCAACAGCAAATCATTCAGCAATTCTGAACGTGTACCGGATGTAAACAAGCATGATTTCTAGCGTAAGGAGGAGGTGGGAGGTGTTTCTGCTTAGGGAGCCGTGGAGGAGGCTTGAAAAATCCTTGGAAAATCCTCCTATACATCCTTTAACAGCTTGTTTTAACCTTAACTTCAGTAGAGATCCAGTGCTGAAATCACCCAATTGAATCTGGTGAAGGTGTGTGGAGTTTAAAAACACAGTGGAGCACCTCCTGTATGTTTGTGATGAGGAAACCAGAGTCCTGCACGGGTCTGAATTTGACAAACCGCACCCGCCCGCCGTACGCATCATATCCCAGTCTGCACTTGACCCGTTTTCCGACAAAACTGACCCGCTATAAATACAAACCGACACCCGAACTGCACCCGAATGAAAATCGGGCCATCGAGCCAAAAAAAAGCCACAACTTTGCACTCTCCACTCGCTAATTTGCTTTTCAGCTCCTCGGGAGTCATTTTGAACTGCAGGGCATCGCAGGCGAGGTTTGAAAATGAAAGTGGCAGAGATTTCTGGGAATGCGCGCAGCAAAAACATATGGCTTTTACATTTAATCAACTTGTAAAAACAACAGCATTTTTGCATTTCACTAAAATACAGCCCTGTTTTTGTTCGCACATGATGTTTCGTAAACCGCAGATTAGACCCGCGCTCTTCTGCGTCCGACACAGCACAACATTTTTCACCTGTTTCATTAAAATTTGCCGTTCACCCATTCCGAACCCGCGCAGGACTCTGGAGGAAACGTTATAACATAGATCAGAAATTGGCGTAATGGAGCCCTTTTCTATGTTAAACGTATCTTCCGTAGCTTCTGTTATTATCCAGGTATCATTTTCTTCAATTAAAGCAGCACCTGACTTCCCGATTCTCTTTGTGTTAAAAAAAAAAATCACCGCCACACCACGTTCTCACGCAATTTCTGCTATCCATTGCGAAATCCTTCAGTCGCACATATCACACATGTATTTCATCTTGCCCAGAGTGCCCCATCCGCCGTGCCCGCCGTCTGTTCTCCCAGCATGCCTTTTGTTCCCCTCAGCAGCCAACGCCGGCACTCGCAGGCGCTCTGTTGCAACATCAGACTGGATCTATCAGGAGCCTATCAGGGCAGGATCAGGGAGTGAGGGGGAAAAAAAATGAGGGGGAAAAAAGTGAGGGGAAAAAAAACTTTGTTCCATCCAGCGATTCATTTCAATAAGCAGTTTCCCAGTGGAGGAGGAGAGGAGGAGATGCATGTGAAGAAAGCATTAGAAAAAAAGTTGGGATGGAGAGCGTATGGAGAGACGAAGGAGGGAGAAAGGAGGGGAAAACGTGTGGAAAATCAGAAGAAGAGAAGGAGAGCGCTGTGCTTGAGACTGGAGGTTTAACTGAAGTAGGTTAGCGCGATGACTCTTCTGAGCTTTAAAGGCGTAACTTTACCTGGTGGAGGAGCCGTCAAATGGTTCCCTCCATGAAGATGTTGTTGCTTCGCCCGGAATGTTTCACAGTGCGGCATTAAACCTTTCTATCTTCATGGATACCAAATCAGACCAAGTTACAGGTCAGATCTGTGGAGAGGCGACACCGCTCACAATCAGAATGTTGTTTTTCTAGGTATGTTTGAGCTTTAAAGCCACCTGTAATTGAATAAATGTAAGGTAGAGCTGTTTAATATTGTTCATACGGTGGAATATTCCCGGCAGAACAATGACGTCTCCATAGAAACAAACATGTGACGGACCCCCAACTAAAAAGTTACACAATACACCTTTAAGCCATGTTATAATGTTATTACCTAGTGATGTAACAATAAGCGAAATATGGTGATATCGTATCGTCAAAGGTCTCACAATAATATCATGGACCATCACAATATATCGAATCCCTTTACTTAATTGAACAGTTCTGATGCAGAAATAGTAAAAAAAAAACAGAGGGAACTACATAGACCATGAACCTTTGCTCCGTTTCAGTGCAGACGACATGAAGAAATAACTGTTCTAAGCACTTTTACATCTTCATTTTTTGGATTAAGTCTTGTGAAGACATTTTTAGAGGAAAAAGTAGCAGAATCACACACAAAATATTGCAATAAATATGGTACAGTGAGATGTTTACGGTGAAAATATCGTGCAGAGAGATTTGGATATCGTTCCATCCCTAATGACAATAAATGTTGTACAAAATGACTGGTCGAAGCATTTTATAATGTCAGTCTTGTTATTATGTGGAATATTGTAATATCGTGAGCTTTCCCACGATATCGCACCATCAGGGTCATAGTGTGACAATATCGTATCATGAGACTTTGACATCTTTACACCCCTAATTATTACCTCATCAAAAACATACCGGGAGTTGTGTTTTGTTTCAGTAACCATTTATTATTAGTCATTTCATTTCCAAAGCTCAAAATGCTTTGTTCCACCTCGTGATGTCATGAAGCCGTAGTCAACAACAACCTTTTATGTTTTGAGCAGTAAAAATGGGCCATTCCAGGGCTGAAATCATCCAAATGATTCTAGCAAAGGTGGATGGAGTTTAAAAGCACTTCCTGCATAACCACGACATAAAGCGGAGCAGAGTTTTTCCTACTGAAAGAAGATCTAGGGCTAGTGCAATATCTTGGACACTTTTGGTTGTAAATTCCCCAAATGTACTACATGTATCTTGTGACTGTTGTGTGATGTGTAAAGTGGAACTGTGTTTTTTATGCTGCAGGCAGTGCCCACATCAACCAATTTCCCCTTGGGGATAATAAAGATCACCTTATTATCTTATCTTATTATAAGAACTCAGCCTAAATATGCAGGGTCTGCGTGTCAAACATGTGTGAATGAAACAAAACACAACTCCAGGTCTGTCTGTGATGAGGAAACAACATTATAGCATAGAAAATAGTGTAATATGAACCCTTTAAACTGAGAATAAATAAAGGGGTAGTACCTGATTTTTCACAAAATAATAAAACATGTCTTGCCCCAGTGCAGATATATTGTATAAACAGCTCTTGAGGTCAAAATGACCCCACTGTGTATTGTCTACACATAATTATAAGGTGTTGTTAGTGTTACTGTGATGCCAAAACTCCACTTTGGCCTCTAAAAGTTGGGAAAAGCACTTCAAAACTCATCATGGTGAATAATTAATATGTGTTAGGTAGGTATAAACACTTAAATCTATCAGAAAAAAATGACTTAAAAGTAGTGAAATTATCTTGCTGCATGGACAGATAAATTTACTTGTCAGGTTATCTTAAAATAAACAACCTCTAGAGTAGAAAGAACCAGCCTCAGGACTAGTGAGTCGATAATAAGTGTGAAAACATGATGAATAACCTGGTACAAGTTTTCAAATCTTGGCCAGATCTGAGAAATTTGCAGTGAGTGAGGAAAAAAACTTTGGAAACTAGTTCTGTTTTTCTTGATTTTAAGACCGTAAAAATCAGGTACAGGGCCTTGGAGATGACGTGAACATACGTTATGCCGTATATGTGTATGAAAGTAGAAAACCAGGTCGATGTAACTTCATAAAATATAAGGAAAAAAATCTGTCTTGCGGTTCAAAGCACACACAGTCCCGGTTGGGTATAGACTGCCCCCTGGGACGAGGAGAGAAATATTACAACTACAGCAAGGGTAAAAAGTCATGGTGGGCTCTGTGTAGAATTGTCCTCGCCAATACGGAAAGTTTGCACAGTTTTGGAGGGTTTTTTTCCAGCTCAAAGTGGCCGAAAAGCAGAGAAATGTCGGTGTAATTTGAAGATCTATGTTATAATGTTGTTTCCTCATCACAAACAGACCTGTCTTCAAATCTCCAACGCTCGAAATGCTCTGTCCCACCTTGTGATGTCATGAAGTGGAAGTTTTCAAGTTAACAGCTGCCTCAATTCAATTTTATTTTTTCACAATTTTAAATTATAATCCCACAAAGGCACATGTTCACACTTATGTTACATACACATGCGTTTGACAATATTTACCATGTATGTAACTGTAAAAAAAAACACTTCACAAGACTTAACCCAAAGAGTGAAGATGTAAAAGTGCTTAGAACAGTTATTTCTTCATGTCGTCTGCACTGAAACGGAGCAAAGGATCATGGTCTATGTAGTTCCCTCTGTTTTTTTTTTAGCTATTTCTGCATCAGAACTATTCAATACAGGTATAAGACGCTGTATTTCTGTTGTAGATGTTGATGTTCTCCTGTTTAGCTTATGGTACAACTCCAGGTAATTTTGTGATGAGGAAACGACGTTAAAACATAGATCAGAAAACGGCGTAAATATGCGTCTTTTAATAATTGTGAAAAAAAAAATAAAAAAAATTGATGGACTCCCAAAAAAGTTGTGTATATGGGGTCCTTCACCACAACAGGACCAACTTAGGATCTTGACAGAGGCTTGACAGGTTCAGCTTTTGGTCAAAATACAACAAACAAGACAACAAATTCACAACAGTAATAATAATAATAATAATAAAACATATACGTACACATACTTATACATATATTTACGTACATACACACTTTATAAATGAAGTAAAGGGTTCTGTATCTTTCCTTTCTTTTAGATTAATTAACTTAGATCATATTTAGGTTCTTTTTATTTTATATTTTATTAATTGAATTTACTTCTGTTTATTTCTATATGAGTTTGAAACAGAAATACAGCACTGAACACCGAATTTACTGTATGTGCAAAGAGAGACCAGGCTAAAACAGACATCAGCTGTACTCAGTCCATCAGGCACGACCATTTCCCAGTAGTTTACGCGTTAAATAGTTTTTAAATATGGATAATGAGGCAGAATGTTTAATGTTGTTATCGAACCCGTTACATATTTGCGGGCCTCTGTGACAAACACTAAAGATGGTACATTTTAATCTCCTAAAATTCACTTTTAAATTTCCCTTTTGTTCAGTAGACATTGGGATTCTTGGGCTGAAATTATCCCAGTGATTCTAGTGAAGGTGTTTGGAGAGTTTGAGAGAAGAAATCAGCCTAAATATGCAGGATGTGTGTGTTAAACGTGTATTATAACATGGGTTAAAGCTCACAAGTCAATTTAGTGTCATATAGGACCTTTAAAAGTAGTATATATGTCTGTTTTTAGATACTTTGCAGTGATATCACGCTTTGGGTTTTCTGCAACAGTTACCATGGTTACAAGATGCACACATGAGCAAACACAGACGAAAACGTTTTAAGATCGTCTGAAAGCGCGAGAAAAAATACAAAGTGGATTTAAACAGCGCATTTTCAGGGGCCTGCGATCAATACGAGCATTCACGGTTTTGTTCAGGTGTTTGAGTTTCGACAGAAATGCGAGCGTGACAAAGTGAGAAACTGTTGAACGATGCGAACTGGATTCTGAAAGTAATTTAATGTGTGAGAGACTTTTCTAAACGCCGTTGTAGTCAGCAATAAAGCCCAATTTACGGTTCTGTGTCAAAATGCGTTCGTCGACGTGCACTTCTTACATCTTACAGTTTTCTAAGTACACAGCAAAACGATGCAGACGGCGAGAGGAAGCGACGCAGACGATAAACGCTGCGATTGGTCCTTTCAACCACCGCTCTACATTTCCAGTACTCCGCTCACTTTGAGTAATAATGTGTTTAATTCAGCTTTGTGCACTTTGTTTACATTTTTAGTGTATAATTGTCATTATTGTAACTTGTTTTTATTTCGCTGTTAAATCTGTGGTGTCACCTGCCGAGGGACTACAGATGGAAATGAGCATTTTTGCTATAATCTGGCATATTTACACTGCAACGTTGTATTTATTTATTTATTTGAAAAAGTCGCTCTAAATGGAGTTAATTCTCACATAAATGGCAAATTACGCATCTTGGTGTGCGTAATTGTGCATCCCTTTCTATTTTTATTTGAAAGGTTTATTTCACTCAAAATGAACAAATCCAAATGTAATAAACACCCTGGAAATGCAGAAGTGCTGTGGCTCTGGCTCTGGACCTGACAGGAGCTGTTTCCAGGACTGGACCAGAAAAGTAATGGAGCGATTACACATTTTTTTGTTTTTAGGGCAATAATATTTTGCATTTTTTGTAGCTAAGGCCCTAAATTAAGCATTTTTTTTTTATGTTCAAAAAGTTGTTTCTACATGTTTGCTGTGTGTTTTGTATAAAAGAGTGGGAATTTTATTTTCTGTTTTTTTTTTTCCATCTTTATTTTTGGTCCTGTAGCTTTTATCACAGCCACATGACACAACTACAGCAGCAGATTGTGAACTAACAGGTTGTACTGAACAAAAGGAGGTAGAACACTTCATTATAGGGTAAAAGGGGCAGTTTTAAAAGCACAATTAAGAAAAAAAATCCAGGCGAGCAGAAATGTACTAAAATTGCCCTTAGGTCTTCAGGGGTTAATCAAAATCAAAACAACGTAAATATGCCCGAGTTCGCTGATAAGAGCTCATTTGCATCGGTCGTCCCTTTGCCACATGTCAAAAAGGCCTAAAAGAAAATACACTTAAAAATGACACAAATGTACAATAGGATTGCAAAAATACAATAAAAGTTTTAGTGTTCGCACATTTGCGTTTCTAGAAGCCACTTTTTAGCGTTCTTTTTAAAAGCAGAGAATGAGGGAAATGTTCTGATGCTTCAGGCACTGAGTTCCACTGATGGAGAAAACAGAACAGACCAAATCCAGTTTTTCTATGAGGAATAATGCTCTTCCCTCACTGCTCCTCTGGTCACTGCCCTCACCAGATCTGAAATGAACAAAGTCATTCGGTGAAGGGGCCGAGCCATGTTTAATCTTGTACATTAGACAGATATTTTTAAATTTAATAAGATTGTCCCAGGGCAATAATTTGTACTTCTGCAAAATGTGACAACGTGGTGTTTTTTGTCGAGCGTTTTTAAAGCTTGCTTATAGAGCGATTCAGTGGGTTTTATTGCTGTGAGTGACGTATTAGACCAGCTGATGATACAGTATGTGACATGTGAGAGGAGAAGATTTTGCTGCCTCAAGCGATAATGAGTCTCTGATGTAACGGAAATTAGATAAACTGAATTTTATCTTATTGCTAACTTTTTGAACATGTGTTTTGAATTTGAGATTTGAGATGTTCATTAATATGCACTGTCCCTAATAAATAAATAACATTTTACGGAAACAAAACTTAAAACCGCAGGGTTAATTTGCATAAACTATAAACGCTGAAAAAAACAGCTTGTGCTCTGATGCTGATTCTCCACAGACTCTTTAAAAAACACCTTAAGACTTTGCTTTTTAGAAATGCCTTTAGTTGACTGCGTTTTCTCCTGTTCTTGTTTTTTCATCTGTTCTAGTTTATTCCTCGGTTCTAGTTTATGCTTCTAGTTTATGCTGTTCTTTGCACTGTATCTTTATCTGTGAAAGGTGCTATATAAATAAAGATTTACTTACTTACTGCAGAACATCATTCTATAAATATTGAGAGGCGGATTTCCCAGGATCACAGCTCGAATAAAATATGTCTACAAAAATACGTGAGAGGCATCGAAAATGAACTAGATTTAATTCTGTGCAGTGTTCATTTTGGAGTAGCAAATTTGATCCCCAGATTTCAGACACTGCATTGTAAAGGATTGTACACTCATAGCTAGAAGTGACTGCCGCATAAAGGACATCCAAAACTGAGATTAGCTAAAGCGGTGCACTTTTCAGTCTAGGGTATCGTGTAACAAAGCCTTAGTCTGAGCCTGTGTCGCCAGAGCCTGAACCTGCAGAGTTTTTCCTCAGTTTATAGACGGGGGACTCCCTAAAAATCCGTCATTTTGTCCACGGGTGGGATTTAACATTTTGTTGTAACCATGAGCACTTTTAGACGGTGTTTTCTTATACATCTGAGCTGCCAGGTCTAAAAAGAACAGACTATCGACAAGACAAAGCGAGTTTAAACCTAAAATGATGACAAAAACGCACCCAGATGGCACATCTCTTCCCCCAGAGGCAGCCATTTTGTCTGTTTTATGCTACAAATGTTGATTTTTGACCATATATTTTTTCATAATCAGGTTAAGTTTAGGGTTAGGATCAGGGTTCAATTTAATATTTGCTGTAATCACATCTGATGATTATGAATTTAACTCTCCAGGAAAAACACAGCGCACATTTATTTAGCTTAGCATTGAGCGCTAAGATGTGGCCCTGGATGAAATGTAGAGAATTTAGTGAGTCTCATTTGAACAGATGAATGTTTAAGAGAAGAACTGAGTCTAAATATGCAGGTTTGTGTGTTAAATATATGGAAGCCCTGAGACGCAAGCAAAAAAAACAAAAAAAACAAAGCTTGTCATTCGGGCTTCATTTTCTGCGTTTTTTTTTTTTTTTCAGCTTCCCAAAGAAATTTCATGCCTTTTTTTTGCACCAATAACTCAAAAAAATCAGTTTCTTTTCTCTTTTTTTTTCTTGCGCAACAGTTTTGTTTTTTTACTGTTGAGGTGGCTGATGAAAAAAATATATAAAATCACAAAAATAACACTCCATAGTGTGTTTTCCTCAGTATATTAGGTTAAATTCTAAAGTTCAGCACTGATGAATACGTGGAGAGGTTCTGCATTGGGTTAGAATCTGGGACACTGGGGTTCGAGACTCATCTTCCCCAACTGTGTTTGAATTCACTTCAGTTTTTTCATGCTTTTTAATTTTGTTTTCTCTTTTTGAGTTGTATAAGAAGTAACATGATCACAATACATTAGGGGTGTAACGATATCCAAGTCTCATGATACAATATTGTCACCGTCTGAACCTCACGGTACGATATTTATTGCGATATCGTAGGAAAACTCACGATATTACGATATTCTACATAAGAACAAGATTATAAAATGCTTTGACCAGTCATTTGGTACAACATTTATTGTCATTAGGGATGTAACGATATCCAAATCTCTCTGTACGATATTTTCACCATAAACATCTCACCGTACGATATTTATTGCAATATTTTGTGTGATTCTGCTACTTTTTCCTCTAAAAACACCTTCACAAGACTTAATCCAAAGAATGAAGATGTAAAAGTGCTTAGAACAGTTATTTCTTCATGTCGTCTGCACTGAAACGGAGCAAAGGATCATGGTCTATGTAGTTCCCTCTGTTTTTTTTTTTTAGCTATTTCTGCATCACAACTATTCATTATATAACTCAAAAAGAGAAAACAAAATTAAAAAGCATGAAAAAGTGAATTCAGACACAATTGGGGAAGATGAGTCTCGAACCCCATCGTCCCAGATTCTAACCCAATGCAAAGAGACTTGTGATTCGATATATTGTGATGCTCCACGATATTATTGTGCGACCTTTGACGATACGATATCACCACATTTCGATTATTGTTATTGACGTTCTCCTGTTTAGCTTATGGCACAACTCCTGGTATGTTTGCGATGAGGAAATGACATTAAACCGATTAGAAGCCAGCGTAACTATGGACTTTTTAATAACAGATTGAACTTGAATAACGGGTGAGAAATGTTACTGCAATCGTCGCATACGCAAGAGCAACTAGCAATCAAATATAAAGTACTGCGCAATAAAATCTGCAATAAAATACATAATGTGGGCCGAACGGGAGTCCACTTCAGCGTGTAAACTGGCCCCGAAAAGCTCCCGTGCAGCTTTCATATAGAGGTGGGTGACAGGTGCGCGCCGGTCAGCTCGGTCCTTGACTTCCTGATGCCGCGTGTCCGTTTCCGTGTGGGCAGTTGACGGCGGTAATGCTGCGCTTTCCTTACGCCCGCCGCGACTCTCCCTGCTCTCCGTGCGCTCCCCGTGGTCCCGACACAGACAGATGAATCGGATCAGAGGAGAGAGTTGGGAGAGCCGGAGCTGCAGGCGACGAGTGCAGGAGAGGAGAGGACGAGCGGCGCTTATGTCCGGGGTCAGATGGAGAAAAAGTGAGAGGAAGGGCATCTGGTGTAAGGATGATTGTTTATACTAGCGGTTAAAGGGGAGATATTGTGTATAATTGAGATTTTAAGTGTTCTCTCGTTACTAAAGGTGCATTAAGTCACTTTTTACTTACTTTTATTGGTCCGTCATTTGCGTGTTTCTGTGGTTATGCCGTTGCTGTGCCTGGAATGTTCCACAGTGTGGCATTAAGCAGCTCTGTCTCACATTTATTCGATTACAGATGGTTTTATGGCTCAAAAATACCTGGAAAAACAGGCATTCTGACTGTGAGCGGGCGTCGCCTCTCCACAGATCTGACCTGTAACTTGGCCCGGTTTGGTCTCTGTGAAGATAGAAAGGTTTAAAGCCATATTGTGGAACATTCCAGACAAAGTAATGACACCTACAAGGAGAAAAGTATTTGACGGACCCTCCATCAGAAAAGTTAACTTAGCTCAGAGTTGTAATTTGGCTGATTTCTCCATGTTTGCGTCATCTTTTTGAGATGGAAGTGCTCCAGTATTTTCTGTTTTCACCTACCCCCTATCCCCGCCCACAGCTCTGCACTATTTGAGTAGCATGAAAATAAGGACCAGAAACTTACAGAATTTTACCGTCAACCATTTGTGGCATCTCACACAAACGACTCGCTTGGAAATCAGAATAAAACTGTGTACTGACATAAAAGGGGAAATGTACAAGGTTTGTGGGGTCCGGGTCTGGGTTTGGGGCCTGTACTGTTCATTTGGCCCCGGTTTATATGATGGCGTACTGCTCATACAACAGCTTCTGGATCTTAAAGTAGTCGTCACATAGGCAGCCCTCCAGCCCGATCGGTCCGGCCTCCGTCTGAGAAAAAATATATTTAAAAAAAATCTGGATCATATATGTAATGTTGAAACAGACCTATTGTGGAAAATCGACTTTTCAGACCTTTTAACCAGTGTAGTTTTCTATATTTTCCTTCTCATTTACTCTCTCAAAGTTGTATTTGGATCTTTAATCGCTTATTTTCAAAATTCCATATTACTGATCAGCTCCCCTGTTCATGTTTTTTTTTCTTTTTAGCTATTTTTATTGCTCCTTATTAAGAATTTATTATTTATGTTCTTGTTCTCTTTTGTTCTTATAATCTGTTGTGACGTGTGAGCTACTGTGTCCAAATAATGTCCTTTATGGATCAGTAAAGTTTGTCTGAGTCTATATTCATTTTAGCTGCTTCCCCCCAAGTGTGTTAAATATTATTAGGCCATAAATTGCCGTAAGGTCATCGTAAACCCAGAAACATGTAACAAGCCTCGTACAAAGCCTTAACCTGCAGACAGAGACACATCCAAGTTCGTCTGAGTCTCAGTTTATGGACAGACCTCATGTGAAAGTTCAAAGTGGTTTAGGGAGTGACCGTTCAGTTCAGAGAGCGGGTTTAACCCTCGAAGACCTATGTTATCATATACGATAACAAGATAGAAACTTACCTTTTCCCTCTGAAAGTGCAGACATAGAGGTTTCCGTACATTTCTGCGGCTTTATCCTACGTCACACTCACGCTGTGTGATGATGAGTGTCCAATAGGAACTTTGTTTTGTGCTAAACTCATGCGCTCCGTCCATTTTGATCGACTCAAACTTTACCAAAGAGTGAAGTGAGTCAAGATGGTCGACTCCTCTGACTGTGTGTGTTTATAACAAGTGAAAAAGTCGCTCTAAGTGGAGTTTTTTCTCACATACAAGGAAAATTACGCATCTTGGTTTGCGTAAATGTGCATCCCTTTCTATTTTTAGTTTATTTCACTCAAAAGGAACAAATGCAAATGTAATAAACACCAGGGAAATGCATTACAAGTGATTTGGCTCTGTTCTATGCTCTGGTCCTGGACTTTACAGGAGCTGTTTCCACTGGCACCAGAAAAGTGATGGAGCGATTACACTTTTTTTTGTTTTTAGGGCAATAAGGAGATTTTTAATTTACTTACAGACTTGATATTTTGCATTTTTGTAGCTAAGGCCCTAAATTAAGCATTTTTTATGTCCAAAAAGTTGTTTCTACATGTTTGCTGTGTGTTTTGTATAAAAGAGTGAATTTTATTTTCTGTTGGGTTTTTTTCATCTCTATTTCTGGTCCTTTTCTGGTATCATGACACAACTGCAGCAGCAGATTGTGAAATAACAGGCTGTACTGAACAAAAGGAGGTAGAACACTTCATTAGGGGGTAAAAGGGACAGTTTTAAAAGCAAAATTAAGAAAAAAAATCCAGGCGAGGAGAAAAGTACTAAAATTGCCCTTAGGTCTTCAGGGTTTAATCGGTGGTATAAGGACTTCAAAGAGGTTCATTTGGTTTTCCAATATTATTTCCAAAATAAAGCTTCTTTTTGACAGACCAGTTATGTGTAAACAACACACTCGTCTGTCTAAAAGAACCCTGATTTCACGGCTTTCCAGTATTTTTCCTCTGGTGAGCTACCGTTAAAAAATAAAAATACCAGAGAGCTGCTCATTTTAGCAATTGCAAGAACTTGATACTGATTATTAAACGAGTATAAGAGCCTTAAATCAGTTTAAGAGCCATTATGAACCTTAGATGGGAACAGTTTGACCCTTATAAAACCATTATCCACTTATTAGTGCACAGAGTTAGCCATCAAAATGAAACCTTTACATTTATGATGGGCATTTAATTTATGAAATTTGAGTTATTTAACACAATATGTATAATTCAGAAATTCCTTGGAGAGCCACTTAGAGGCGTGTGGAGAGCTCCTGTAACTCCCCAGCGACAGGTTAGAGACTCCTGCTTTATTTGGATATAGTGGTGGAAGAAGCACCCCACTTAAGAAAAAGTACAGCTACTGGAGCAAAGAAATATTCAAGTAAAAGTATCACCTTAAAAATCCACTTAAAGCACCTGTTTAAAAATGTTCTTATTATGTATTTCACACAGATTTTATAAAGATTTGTGCAGAATTTTGTTCAACAGAAACAACTAGCGGTTTTTATTTGTTTATTTTGTTCGCTCAGACTATGAACTTGTAAAAAGTTAGTAAAAAATAACCGCTCAGGATTTTCAGCAGGTGTCGCCCAACCATAAAGAATATTTTATTATACAGTCAGTACTTTACTACATTTACTTGGCTGCGTTCCACTGTTGGGTTTACATCAACTCTTTCTGCTTTCTGACTTTATAATCATCACGAGGACCCAAATATCAAGTTTTTATCCACATAAATAAATGGGACAAGGTCGTGTGAAGCCGTATAAAGTGTAAAGACGTCTCATTGAGTGTGGCAGGTGCTCAGGCAGTGCAAGTGGAGAGTTGAGAAAAGACAAAGTATTTTCACAGGAACCAAAAGGTCGTGAAACAAGATGGAGGACCCTTTCCAAATGCCAAGAAACTCTAAGTCAAGACCTTTCTCACTCTAACACTCCGCCATCCTGCCTCTGTACATTTCTGGATCCTTCTCTACGACTGTATGTGTTTTCATGGCTTCAGGTTTTGGTGTTTTTGTTGTTGTCAGTGTTTATAATAGTTTTACATCAATTAAAGATCCTGTATTATGGAAAATTGAGCTTTAAGACGTGTTATAAAGCTGTTACCTCATCGAAAACATACCCGGAGTCGTGTTTTGAGAAGCAGAAGAAGAGGAGATTTTTTTAAATGAAGGTTTAATCTGTTGGAAATATGGCTCCTTGTTAAGGGTCTAATGATATCCAAGTGTCACATTACGATATCGTCACAGTATGATGATGTTTATTGCGATATCGTGGAAAAGCTCATGATATTACGATATTCTACATAACAAGACTGACATTATAAAATGCTTTGACCAGTCATTTGGTACAAGATTTATTGTCATTAGGGATGGAACGAGATCCAAATCTCTCTTTTCACCGTATACATCTCACGGTACGATATTTATTGCAATATTAAACTGTGAATCTGCTACTTTTTCCTCTAAAAATGCCTTCAGAAGACTTAATCCAAAGAATGAAGATTTCAAAGTGCTTAGAACAGTTATTTCTTCATGTCGTCTGCACTGAAACGGAGCAAAGGATCATGGTCTATGTAGTTCCCTCTGTTTTTTGCATCAGAACTGTTCATTTAAGCAAAGAGACGTGTGATTCGATATATTGTGATGGTCCACGATATTATTGTGAGACCTTTGACGATACGATATCACCATATTACGGTTATTGTTACATCCCTACTCCTTGTTTTGTTTTGTTTTTGCCCACAAATTGCGACTTAAAGGGCCTATATAACGCTATTTTCTGGTCTTTGAGCTCTTTTCTCAAACAGAAAATACTAAAAAAGCAGAAAAAGTAAATAATAATAAAGGGTTACGCAAATGTGTGAATGAAACAAAACACAACTCCAGATATGATTTTGAAGAGGTAACAACATTATAACATGACTTAAAGCTCCCAAGAGGCAATTCTGTGTAATGTAGGACGTTTATGCAATAAATCCAGCCTCCTCTCTGTTTGTCCAGCGACTGACCCATATGGCGTGCTCAGTTTTTCACACTTCACACTAAAAATAGAGCCCGTATAGCGTGGCATTTAGACAGCGTTGGGGAAAGTTGGAAAGAGAAGAGAGGGCTGACACAAGAGCTCTCCTGACCCCAGATCTCTCACCAGATTTGCGGTGAATAGGCCACGGCGGAGGAATACAAAGCAGTGACACGCACAGGTACAGGGCCATTCAGGAAGTGAAGTCTGAGTGATACGTGGTGTGGAAAAACACTTTGGTCTATATAAAGATGTGTCACGGCGTCATGGGGGACGATAGCCCCCATGATGCCGTGACACATCTGACTCTGACTCCGCCCACGAGGTGATTTTGCACGGTTACGTAGACTTTTGTAAATTTTGTGGTTAGTTTGTGAATAAATGTGCTTAGAAGGAGGTGCGAACATTGATCTTTAAAGGTTCACTGTTTAACTTTACTCGTGGACTGTACAATACCGTCTTTTCACTGGAATGTTCTACAATATGGCTTTAAAGTTGTTTGTTTCTGCAGGGACCTGCATGTGACCATTAAACCAAAACTAGGATGTCTCCTCTATCTGCAGGTTAACGCAATGGTCCCCAACCTTTTTTTTAATCATAAGAACCAATAATAAACAACTTTTTTTCATAGTGGTGAAGGACAAGACCAGTAATAATAACAGCACTAAATTCTTATAAAATCTTAACCATGGTTTGATAGAATCGTCATAATAATCACACTTGCTCTTTAGGTTAATTTGCTCTGTACACAGCAAAAAGTGCAGTGTTAAAATGAACTCTCACAGAATCTATTTTAACATTTTCTCAAGGTTTATATGAGTCCAGTCTGTTTTAGAGTTAATTTAACATTTTTGGAAACGTTAATTAAGTAACAATGCACCAAAGTTCCCGTTTAACCCCAAAATCAAGAGTTATATTAATGTTTTGAGAGTAAACGGATAACATTTTGTAGGGGTGTTTTATTTTAACACTTTATTTTAGTTCATTTAAGATGAAATTATGAACAAATCTGGTTCTAATGGGTCTTCTCGCGCAGGAGTTTGAAGTGGTGGGTCTGAGGTGCCGAATTAACACTAAAAGAAGCTGAATTAACACTAAGGGAAGTTCAAATAACATCAGCCATATCAACTCGGGCAAATAACCCCAACTCGAACCCCCGTTTAACTTTCAAATAGTTAAAATTACACTTTTTATGTTAAAAACAACCCTGAAATTTTGACCCTTTGTTGTGTAGGTTGATTGTAATATACATTTTTCCACAGTAAATATAGTGGTAGTTTTGGTGGTAGTTTTACTTAATTAAAATTTTTATATTTTTTTTCTCTGGAGCTCAGTACCAGATGGTCCACAGCCCGGTTTTGGGCCCTGGGCGAGTGGTTAGGGGTCCCTCGGTTAAGGCACTGGCAATAGGTTCAGTTGTGATTGTGCTATTTAGTGCATAACAGAGGAACTTTTTATAGTAAAACTTTCTGCATTCTCAAATCATGAACATTATTGCAGTCCACAGCAGCAGAACCATCTGCCTCTTCAGCCTCTTCAGTTTGTTCACATGTTGCACAGTTGAATATACTTACTTTTGTTTATCATGAATATACTTAAACCACAGCTGTGTTTACCTCCTCTACCTATTTTTACCTCATCCTTATTTTGCTTTTCTCTTAATTCCTCCGTTTGTTTGTCAGCCTTTGGTTTTTGCCAATGAAATCCTCTAAACCCCAGATTTTCTTTTTTTTTCTTCCTATTTTTTGCCAGAAGCTTAAAAGAAGTCTCCCAGCTTGCACTTCTCATCAATACACTGCCAGCTTCTATTCTGTCTGTACATAAAAGTCTAAACACAGACATTACACGCAACACTTTCAATCAATACATCTTTTCACTTTAACCCATTTTGGCGTTTTAGTATGGATTGATTTTT
The DNA here is from genome assembly GCA_030686955.1 of Odontamblyopus rebecca. Taxonomy (NCBI): domain Eukaryota; kingdom Metazoa; phylum Chordata; class Actinopteri; order Gobiiformes; family Gobiidae; genus Odontamblyopus; species Odontamblyopus rebecca. The sequence goes on from CM060673.1 coordinate 8,959,369, forward strand.
AAATCCTTTTTTGCTTTGTTTGCGTTTTGTTAAATCTCACGGCTGATCGTGCGAGCTTCACAAAAATGCAGACTATTTTTGTGCTAAAAATGGGGTTTCGTCTTCACTTTTCCGCTTTGCTAGCATCCGATGAGCTTAAAGTGCAAATCCGCATTGAACTGGAGGAACGCTGTGTCATGAGAGGGAACAGGAAGCTCTAAATCTGTGTCAATAAAGAGCCGTGAATGAGAATCATTTGGGAAAAGCTGATTTTCTTACACAATCGAGGCCTTTTTAGTTCATATTAAAAAACATTATAATTTAGTGTTTAAAGGTTTTCTATTACGCAGAACTGACTCTTGTGAGCTTTAAGTCATGTTATAATGTTGTTATCTCATCAAAAACCTGGATCTGTGTTTTGTTTTATTCACACATGTTAGAGTAACTCTTTGTTCTTCATTTTGAGGCTCTCCAAAGCTCAAAATCCTCTGTTCCACCTTGTGATGTCATCAAGGTGTACTGCCCTACAAAGGCAGAAGGCGGTAACATCATGTTTGGTCAAAAATTAGTTTGATACGGAAGTCGGGGGGTCTCATAACAAATGTAAGCGCCGCAACAAATACAAACGCCACAACACAGCAAAAAGCCACAACGGAAATGACCGTGGAACTCTTATTTTTCAACCCAGGAGGCTCACAACAAAGACAAACGCCACAACACACCAAAAAAAACCACAATGGAAGTGGCCGCGGGACTCTATTTTCTGACCGACCAAGCGAGGAGGATTAAGCGGGAAATTATTTACGATGGTCAGACATTCTTCTTCTTCTTCTTCTTCTTCTTCTTCTTCTTCTTCTTCTTCTTCTTCAACTTCTTCAACTTCTTCTTCTTCAACTTTTCCCATTCACTTCCCGCTTGATCCTCCTCACTTGGTCCATTGGAAAATAAAGTCCCGCGGCCACTTCCATTGTGGCTTTTTGTTGTGCTGCAGGGTTTGTATTTGTTGTGAGCCCTCCCAGCTTCCGTAATTTGAGACCTCCTTTATCATGTGAATAAATATCGTGAAAAATACGGAGCTCAGAATTGCCCCTTGCCCCCCCGCCTTTGTACCATGTGCCAAAAATAAGGAGTCAAGCAAAGGCCAAAGGCAGTAACTGTGTCACTTACTTTGCATGACTCCTTATTTTTGGCACATTTTTGGCAATTTTGATGTCAATATTTTAGTTGTCAAATTTTGGGAGCCCTACAAAACAGTCAAAAAAGTCATTTTTCTCCGTTTCACACTCGCACTCACGCCCTTTCGCTTTCACAAAAGATTCTAATGAAGGTGTACGGAGGTTAAAAACACAAGGTTAAAAACACAGAGTTTTCTGGTTGAGAGAAGAACTCATCTTTAATATGAAAGGTGTTTATTATTCCAAAAAATAAACGAAAATGTATTCTTAGTGAGTGGGCACACGGTGGTAGGAAATTTGTGCAAGTTGCCAAGTACATAGCCTCTGCAACAACATGATCGCACTGACATATTCAACACAATTAGATGTCTTGCTCATAGACACAACACCCGAAAGTTCATTACAAGAATCAAACGCCATCAAACCTCAACGTTAGATCTTTATTGATGCATTTCCCTCTTCTCTTTCCAGCGTGCATGTGCGGAGGACGGATAAAGTGGGCACAGAGGCGGCGTTCCATCCCATCGAGGAGTACATGGTCCACGTGGAGGAGCAGTTCCAGCATTTGGCCCGGCGTGGACACGTGGACAAGAAACGGGTTTATCTGGCGACCGACGACCCATCTCTGCTGCAGGAGGCCAAGAACAAGTCAGTGCCTCTGCTTGTGCTATGATAACTGCAAAGAGCCTGTGTGAGGTTGGCCCCCCATCAAACGCAAACCTACACAAAAACTGTCAATCGTTTATGTGCTGTTTGTGCTGCAAAAAGTTTTGTTTGTGGTGCTTTAGTTTTAGAGGTATTAACAATTTTTGTATAGTTTAAACTGGAATCAGCCGGCCCCGCAGGAAGCTTAAAAATCCTCTAAAACAGCCCATAATGGTGTCAACGGTTTGTGCTTTATTTGTGCTGCAAAAAGTTTCGTTTGTGCGATTATGGTTCTCAAGATCAATCAATCACTCAAACCTTATTTATAGAGAGCTTTTCATACAAAAAGTGAAACACAAAGCACTTTACAGTATTATTAAAAACAAAAGTTTGAGCACTTGAAGCTTTGTTCATCACTCCAATTCTGCGCAGCCAAGTGGGGCTTTTTAACAGCTGCTTCGAATTTTCCAAAAAATCAGGGCCATGTGTAATTCAATCGGCAAAAATCCTGTCATATTTGCAGCTTTATTTTCAGTCGATGAAGTTATCAAGCCCCTTCAAAGCGTTAAATAGCCTCAAAATGGGCAGAAAATTATACAAAACATTTGTATTTCGTTTGTGCTGTGGCGCTTTTCATTTTGTGTGATTATATTTCTTAAATGATTGATGATTATTTTTGCAGAAATTATGTGATGTAATTTCTACACAGGTGATTGCAGCGGCTTCAGCAAAACTCCACAAAACTGGTGAAGAGAAGCGATCTCAGGCTGTGGAAAAGTCTGTAAAATATGAATCAAAAGGAAGTTACTAAAGATTGATAAACAGACTAACGATTGGCATAGTTTTGTGTAGGGTTGCGTTTGATGGGGGAAACTTCACGCAGGTCAAAGAGCCAGACTATTGTGCTGGAATAATATGAAAGTGAAAGGTGCAGTGTAACATTTCTACTGGAAGGTCTTGTGGAAGTGCTCATCTCCATGGAAATGTTATGGCTTTGTCTGGAATGTTCCACAGTGCAGATTAAACCTTTCTATTAAGAGGGAGACGAGCAGGTTACAGCACTACGCTACATTACAACTCAGATCTGTGGAGAGGCGCTCCTTTTCACAGAAGGAATTACTGTATTTTTGAGCAATAGAAACACCCGTAATGCATAAATGTTAGACGGAGATGTTTAATGTCATACCATGGAACATTCCAGGGAAAGCAATAACATCTCTATACAGATAAACAGGTAGCAGACCCTCCACCAGAGATATTATGCCTTTAATATAGAGAAATTTCCATCTGTGATCAGCTGCTTTTTGACATGTGGATGTTTTAGCTCCCTTCCAGAAGTCTGGGGAATTTGTCCTACTTTAAGTACCCAAACTAGGACAAATTCCCAGCGCTGCAAGCCACTTCCATCAGAGTTAAACGGCTTCTGGGTGGAAGCTGAAATGTCTTCATCGCAAAAAGTCCAGATGATCACAGATGAAGTCTTCTCTACACCGAACCGCTCCGGGACAAATGAAGAATTACACCGTTTTTAATCTTAACTAGGGGTGTAGCGATATCCAAGTCTCACGATACGATATTTATTGCGATATCGTGGGAAAGCTCACGATATGGTGGGGAGGCTCACGATATTATGGTATTCTACATAATAACAAGACTGACAAATCATTTGGTACAACATTTATCGTCATTAAGGATGTAACGATATCCAAATCTCTCTGTACGATATTTTCACCATTTACATCTCACAGTACCATATTTATTGCAATATTTTGTGTGTGAATCTGCTACTTTTTCCTCTAAAAACACCTTCACAAGACTTAATCCAAAGAATGAAGATGTAAAAGTGCTTAGAACAGTTATTTCTTCATGTATCTGCACTGAAATGGAGCAAAGGATCATGGTCTATGTAGTTCCCTCTGGTTTTTTTAGCTATTTCTGCATCAGAGCTGTTCAATTAAGCAAAGACACTTGGGATTCGATATATTGTGATGGTCCACGATATTATTGTGAGACCTTTGACGATACGATATCATGAAATTTCAGTTGTTACATCTTTTCATTTCTTACAATTATTCATTTTTGTATCCCTTTCTGCAGTGGATACCAGTATTATTGCATCCATATTATAGTATTAAACAAACATTTCCAAAAATACAATCAGTAAGAGTTGAACCTAATCATTTTTATTATTGACAACACCCACAATCACAACAGATTTAAAGAGACAAACAGCTTGTGTTTGCTATAGTTATAATCTATGACACCCGTGGATCATTATGCTATAATTTCACATTTTAAATCACAATATTCATTTAAAACATAAAAGAAAAGAAACAAGAACGCTGAAGTTATTTGCACCTCTGATGGAGAGCTGCCAAATTCTATGCATATCACTGTGGAAGAAAATTAAAAAATGCATGAAATATGAAATTCGATAATGAATAAAGTAAGTAGAGAGCAGTGAGTGTATGTGGGTGGTGGTGAAAACATGGTTTTTCCTGCAGTATGGCGTCTCAAACATGCACAAATCACGCCAAATACAACTTTGAGAGGATAAATGAGAAGAGAAACAACTATCACATGGTGAAAAGCTCTATAAAGTTGATTTTCCTTAATTGATTTGCTTGAATGTTTACAGTACAATAGCCACCTGCCTTCTCGACGCTAAACCTACCTTTGACTTCGCAGGTATCCGGACTACGAGTTCATCAGCGATAACTCCATCTCGTGGTCGGCCGGACTGCACAACCGCTACACCGAGAACTCCCTGCGCGGCGTCATCCTGGACATCCACTTCCTGTCCCAGACCGACTTCCTGGTCTGCACCTTCTCCTCACAGGTGCTCCATCCTCGTGTGCTCACAAAAACAAACAATGTGATTCAATGCGCTTTGTAAATCCCACAGGATCAGATTATGCTTGAGATTAAAAGAATATTTTTCTTCCATTGCACTTTTCACAGTGATGTATTTTAAAGTGCTTATCATTGAGAAGTAAGCAATGAACAAGATTCCGTAATACAATTGGTTATGGGAGTGCTACATGTGTCTCTATGGTAGAATGTTCAGTGATTCCAGGGCTGAAATGATCTAAATCAAGGGCTGGAGACCTTTTGCATCCAGTGCATCTTTACTAAACGGAGAGTTACTCATTTTAGAAAGTCGATATAAGAGGACAAACATTGACGTTTTACAGTTAGATCCTATAAAACAGAGGTGTCAAACTCATTTTGGTCCGGGGGCCGGATACAGCCTACTTTGATCCCAAAGGGGCCGGATTGGAAAACTCCATTCTCTGTTCAAGTTATTGTATTTTTCGCCATGTTGTGTCTCATAGTGGCGTTTATATTCCTTCTTTATATTTATATTTCTTGAGCACCGCCACTTGTTGCAAACACACCAAGCGTACAGGTTTCCCATTCACCTCCGTGAAAAAGAAGAATTAGTAAATTTTTCTTGGAAAATCCTGCACTCAGCTCCACTTTTCTTATTTTTAACACTTTGCTGATGAGGGCGTCATGGTCACAGTCAAAACGATCATCCTTTAAGAGCGTTTGGATAGAGGCGAGTCTTCATTTGTGCTGCTCTGGTGGGAGGCGGCCACACACAGAAGCACTGGAGATGCTGCTATGCTAAGCGGCGTAGAAAATTACCAGAAAAATCGGAAAATTTTACATATTTTAAGAGAAAATCAGCCGAGGGCCAGATTAAAGGTCTTGGAGGGCCAGATCTGGCCCCCGGGCCGCATGTTTGACACCTGTGCTATAAAACATTAAACCGTTATCTGTTTATTAGTGCGTAAAGTTCAAAATAACACATTTACAATGATAATTAAAACTTAATAATTGAAAACTCCTTTGGCGAGCTTCTTTAAGGTTGTGGAGAGCTACGGGTTGGGGACCCCTGATCTAAATGATTTTAGTGAAGTTGTGTGGAGTTTAAAAACACCACGGAGCACTTCCTGTACTACTAGTATTGAGTGCAGAGTGGCGGAGATTTGGAGAGAGCGGCAAGAGTTTACAAGTGGTTTTTCAGTGCTTTTTCATTTTTTTGTGTGCGTTTCTGTGAGTTTGTGTTTTTCTTCTCTTTCAACTATTACACATTAATACACAGACAATAATGTTGAAAAACTGCCAGATATTGACAGCCGAACTCATCCTGGTAAAACGGGGCAAAAGCACTTACTCCTGGGACATTTTCTAACATTTTTTTAGTCAAGGAACACAAAAAAATCCAGGCGGGATTTTGATGCATGGGGCTAAAAAGGACCTAACTTTAGTTTAAAGGTGCAATATGGCGGGTCTGTCAAAGGCTTTTCACTGTGGAGATGTCTTTGCTCTGCCTAAAATGTTCCACAGTATGATATTAAACAGCTCTCCTTTACATTTATTCAATTACAGATGGTTTTATAGCTCAAAAATACCTAGAAAAAACAGGTATACTGACTGTGCGCGGGGTCGCCTCTCCACAGATCTGATCTGTAACTTGGTTTGGTTTAGTCTCCGTGATGATAAAAAGGTTTCATATGATACTGTGAAACATTCCAGATAAAGAAATAACACCTCCATGAAGGTCCCGCCACCAGAAAAGTTACACAATGCACCTTTAAGTTAATAAAAATGAAAATATATATCTAAACACAATAATAATTATACTAAAAAAACCTAAGAAACACGTCTAGAACAAATGTAATAAATTCAGTAAACAAAAAGAACAACTAAAATTCATATACTTTTAACTTTTCACAACTCAAAGTTTCCGCGACACTACATTTCTACAAGAAAATTGCATCATTTTCCCTAATATGTGAATTTGAAACACAAAGTGGGTTTATTTTCCTGAACGTTCTCTGTGAAACACTCCACACATTGTTCAAGACAACCACAACCAATCATTTAATGCGTACTGGAATCCGCGCTGAAGTATTGTAGCCTTTCTCTGATCATATCTCAGGCTAAGCAAATGGATTTTATTTTTATAATCCGGTAGAGCATGTGACACTTTCCACACATTCAGGTCAAACTCTGCTTCTGTTTACGGACTCCACAGACTCCAGGTGACGGTCATGTGTTGTGAGTGCTGCTTCTTATGTACGCGCTCCACTGAAGTTAGCCGATATTTTATGCTTTATTTTATCACGATTAGACGTCTCACTCGAGGAAACAACAGTAAAATGTTACAAGAATCAAACCCACAACCTTAAAGGGCCCATGTTGCATTATTTTTTAGATCTAATGTTGTTTCCTCATCAAAAACAGACCTGGAGTTGTGTTTTGTTTCATTCACACATGTTTAACACACAAACCCTGCATATATTTAGGCTTTGACTTCTTTCCTTCTTCTTCTCTTAAATAAAAAAAAAACACCTTGTGATGTCGTGGTGATACGGGAATTGCTCCACTGTGTTTTTGAACTCCACACACCTTCACTAGAATCATTTAGACTGATAATAAAGGGTCACCCAAACGCGAAAACACACCTCCAGGTATGTTTTTGTCAACGTTTTAACACGGCGTAAAGCTTCACAAGAGTCAGTTTTGCGTGACACAGGAGCTTTAAGTGTCTTGCCCAAGGACACAACACCAGTTTGACACCGGGCGACAGTGACGAGATTTGTAACGTCTCATGCGTCGCGAGCGTTTCTATTGTCTGCTTCTCGTGTGCGTGTTCCACTGAAGTTAGCCGATCTTTTATGCTGTTGACTATAATGACATTTCTATTATTCCGCGCGCGTCGCCGCTCAAAGTGCCGCTTCAAAGACGGTCGCAACAAAAGAGGAAATGGGCTTCACGCCAGCTCGCTACAAAAAAAGATAAGAAAGAAATCTGTAATTCTCATAATTTGCCAGTTTTTTTTTCCTTTTTTTTTTTTAGCCCAGGCGTTTCTAGGAGTTCAACCTAATGCACTGCGCCCAGCAATTTCCCAGAGATCCTGCTTAACCATAGAATATAATGAAGAAAAAGAATGGAAAACAGTAATATTTAAACTGCGTAACGGATAATGGATACGAAATTGCACTTAAATTAATTGCAAGCTGCCTCGCTACTTATGAAATATTTTGATAAATGGTCGCAGCTACCTATTATTTACATATATTAAGCTCATGTGGTCATTTTTGTTTATTATAGTTCATTTTCTCGACACATAATAAGGTTTAAGCTCGGTTAATTAGCGTGGAAGCTTACACATCAATATAGCCTTAATTGAAGTTGAAGACCTTGTTAACCAGTACAAATGTTGATAAATGACCATAGCCGTATTATTTCATACATGGTAATGATGGAATGGTTAATAATTGGACTGGCTAATTAGCAAGTTGGTAACAAACTAATAGAATAATTGGCAACACGTCAGGGCACTTATTATAAACTGCAATTATGGGAAGAAAAAAAACATATAAAAATGTATAGGGCAGTCATGTCATATTATATACTTTTTTTTTTTTAAGGGCTTACATTGCGCAATTTTTGATCTACATTATACTGATGTCTCCTCGCCACAAACATACCTGCAGTTGTGTTTTGTCTCATTCACACATGTTGTTATCACTACGTGTTGGATAAACCCTGTATGTGAACGCACATCAACAGCAAAAGCCAAACTCTGTGTTCACGAACCAGGAAATTGAACGTCTTCTTCATTTAATACGGTCTTACAATTCTGTACAATTGTGGGTGAAAAGCTCTAGTGAAACAAAATAGAATGTACATTAGATTTCTAATACAAAAACAGAAATGCTTCAGAAAATACCCAACACCACGAACTCTTACTTTAACAAGTCTTTAATTTTTCACAATCTTTTCATCTGCTAATTATGTCGTGAATACCCATGAATAGAGGTAGTACTATGCTAATACATAATGCTCCTGAGCTAGCTAGGACTCATGCTGCGTTCTATTGAATGTCGGTAGTCGGTAAATCCGAGTTAGTTCTCCTGACATCCGTTGTAAATGCGTTTCATTCCAACAGTCGGGAAAATATGGACGCCCGAGAAAGTTTAATGTTTATTTTGTTAGCTTATGTAGTTAACCTTGCTGACGCTAGCTCCGACTGATATATAGAGTCTGTTAGCTAACGTTAGCTGTCGGTGACTCAGTTATGGCAGTTTGACTATTACATGTTCAGACATCCATCCGACAACGTCTGCTCCGAACTAGAACTCCGAACTTTGTGTTTCAGAACTCCGAGTTGATTGGACCTTCCTTTGCTCTTTCCCGAGATGGTCAGTTTTTGCTAAGCTCCGAGCACAATAGAATGCAGCATATTTCCTGCTAATAACATGCAAAAATAATCTCTACAGCAGAGTTTATAAACCTTTAAGTCACCGAACACATGTAGAACTTGCAGCCATTGCTTTCATAGGCGTAGATAATCATTAACACACAGGATGAACAGTCTGGTTATCCACAGGCAGCTTTTCTGTAACGTTTTTTATCTGAATTCTGCTTCTGTTACCCATAATGCATTGTGACCACTTCCTGGAGCCTTCAGAATAAGATGCAAGTAAACCAAATCTAGAGTGCGAAGTGATTATTTTTTAAACAAAATGTCACTTTTAGCATGAAATAATAAATTCATTATGACACATTTATTACTGAATTATTATGAACCTTTTTAGGCCTTTCCTGAAACACACTTTTACTGTGAGCAGAACACATGTTTAACACACAGACTCTGCATATTTAGGCTGAGTTCTTCTCTTAAATAGAAAGCACCTGTTCTACCTTGTGATGTCATGTGGTGATACAGGAAGTTCTTCACTGTGTTTGTAAACTCTATACACCTTCACTAGAATCATTTAGATAATTTCAGCCTAGGAACTGATGATTTCTGCAAAGTACCAATACTTTTTGTAAACTTTGTTCAGAGAAACTTAACCTAAGAATGAACCATGTGACCAAATTAAGTGTTTTTTGATCAAGTGGGTGATGCCGTCGTGCCAGTCTGGCTGTAATATTAACTCTGGCCTAGTGAACTGTCAGTCACTTGTCAAGTATCACACAGGGAGCAGACATTATTATTACATGCCCCTTAAAAATCTTTAAAAACCCATACTTCACCGACCAATGAGAAGAAATTATGTTATTTTTTTAGGTGCTGAAATGCCACAACAAAAAACATATGATTTATGGGGTGTCAGTGGAGCCAGTCTCTAGTGGTGATTTATAGTACTACAAATGCAAACCCATATACATAATCAAATTAATACCTTTCAAGTAATGTCATGAAGCTAACTTAAGGCACTGCTCTGTCTGAAACTATGTTACTCATGTTTGGTTTGAATTTGAGCTTTGTTTTAACACAATCTGACCATAAAGAACTGCCTTAGCTGGAACTATAACAGCTGAGCCTATTAAACACCGAAACAGGACCAGCATGTTAATCACAGGCTCCATTTTTTTTATTTTTAGCCCATCTAAACACTTCTGGCTGTGTTTCCTAATGTGTGAGGTCACTGCAAAGTATCAATAGGGTTGATATGACTGCCTGCGACATGGAAGGGCATCAGATGTAAATGTACCATCTGATACCATCTCAATTCCTATACCTATGACCACAGACTAACTGCTATTTCTTCAACTTATTTTTTAAGACAATCTAGTCAAGTGTATTTGCTTTGATGACATGTTTCGGTTGCTGCTGCGAGCCATCTTCAGAACTGTCCGACCTAACCTACCTACCTAAGAACCTAAGAAGTTAAAATACTAGGAAGACATTCTGAATATCTTTGGTGCTGTTTCTTCATTTCTTGCATGTGTCTCTTCCAGGTTTGTCGAGTGGCTTACGAAATCATGCAGACCCTCCACCCGGACGCCTCCTCCTTCTTCTACTCCTTGGACGACATTTACTACTTCGGGGGTCAGAACGCCCACAACCAGATCGCAGTGTACCCGCACCAGGCCCGGAACAACGAGGACATACCCCTGGAGCCCGGAGACGTCATCGGAGTCGCCGGAAACCACTGGGACGGCTACTCGAAAGGCATCAACCGCAAGCTGGGACGTACCGGTCTTTACCCCTCGTACAAGGTCAAGGAGAAGATCGAGACGGTGAAATACCCTACTTACCCTGAAGCGGACAAACTGCTCAATACCCCAAATAATTAACAAAAAATATTCCAAGCAAGTGAAGGATTAATATTTAAATTGAAGGAGCTTTTTTTGTACAGACTTTACCTAAGCGGAAAAACCCAGGGGTGACCAATGACAGAAAATGCATTGTGTTTTTATGTATGACGCAATTGTGTTAATGCCTACGTTAGGTCATGGAAGACTTGCACCTAAAACTACTATTATTACAACCTCCCCTCACCTACCAATGGCCTACAAAAAACACTAGAGACGTACAGGCATTTTAAATACAAAGACGACCGACCCTGCTCGCAAAGAGTTGTGGGGCGATGGGACACCCCTGCCTTGTACCTGCAAGCGTAGACTGAACAAAAAACTGGAAGAAAAAAAGTGTTGAGATTTTTATTTAAATTCTTTTCAAGTGATTTTAACCTTTGCCTTTTGCTCCGTTCCTGCTGTTTTATTTTAGTTTTTTTTGTTTTTCGTTTCTTATTTGATTGAATGTACTGTAATTTCTCTATTGCCATGCTCACCGAGGCCCTTTTTGCCCCCCTTTCCTACTCACTGTACACTGCCCCTGCCCCACTCCTCGTCTCTACATGTGCAATTAATTTTAAGGAAACCATATTGTGCTTTTTTAAGTGTTTTTCAATGGTCTTAATTCATTCATTTCGGTGCGAATGTGGCTTGTGCATTGTGTACTGTACATTGGACGTGTGAGAGACTCCAGAAAGAAAAGCGCGGATGAACAAAGCTTTTAAAACGTCAATGGGGCCATGTCACAATGGTGCCTATTATTGATTAAAAAAAAGTGTGTTTTTATATTACTTTTGCCCCTATTTCACCTTCACTCCAGACTGAATAATGTTAAGTGGCACTGAATTGAAATACCAGTCACTCCGAGGAAAAAAGAACAATGATGCGATTATGGCTCCCAAATGCACGTGGCTCACCAATTTCAAAGCACTCCACTTACAAAAAACATCCCTCTAAACCCTTTCACTGTCTGTCAAAATGTTGTCTTTTACCTTTTTTACTTTTGCTGGTTTAAATTTAAGAGAAAATAATGTTCTAACATAATTTCAAATCCTCCCAAATTCATGAAGGCTTTTTTTTATGTTCACGGGCATTGTCTTTGATAATCACCAATCAAAATAAACTTGACAAACCAACACAGTACTTTTTGCTCTTCTGTGTTTTCATCTTAAACTTTGTTGATTGGTTTCATGCGTCTTATTTTACATGTTACAGATACTCTGGGAAAACCTTTACAGCCCTGTTATGATGCAGTATTTAAAGTGCATGTGACTAGGGATGGGACAATAAACAATAATATTCTTTATCTTGATTAAAAGGGCAAACAATAATCACTTGTGATACATGTTTGTATATTTGTGATAATCACCAACAGAGATTATCACCATAGTTTGATCAGAGAACTTACTTATACTTAATGTTATCTCCTAGATCAGGGGTGTCCAAACTTTTGGGCCAGAGTTTGGACATGTCTGTCCTAGATCATCATTGTTTTCACTGATAACGACTTACAATACTATAACGGGGGGAACAAATTCATAATATTCAAATAATAATTAATAATATCTCTAACATTTGTAAACTGTTAGTCATTTGAATAATTATTGTGATATTGTCAGGTGCAATTATTTTGGCCATGATAATCATGCCAAAATATTTTTTCTAATTATGACTTGGTTTGTAGGTAGAGTTCCTGTGGTCAGTGTTTATCACAGTTTTACATCAGTGTTATTCTGAAAAAGCTGAAAACAAAAGTAGAAAAATGCAATACCACTGGCGTGCAAGCATAGCACTGAGTTCTTTGAAAACCTGAAATTTCCATCCAAAATGCATTGATTTAAGTAAACATTTTTCATGCGGACAATAGAGTTTATGTTTCCTCTTCAAGGTGTAATAATTCTGTATCTGAACAATGTTTCTGTAATAGCAGGAAAGATAACGTCACAATATTCTCTAGGCCAATAATATCTCTTAATACCTATATTTAAAAAATGTATTTTCATAATTTATTCTGTTACATGGTCTAATCAGAGTGCTGCTTTATGAATAGTACAATATTAGGGAAAAGGAAGACTAATGGTGAATGTAATTTTGAAGAACGAATTAATATGAGATAGACAAGTTTAATGTCTTTATGTGGAACACTTAAGACACTAACAACATTCTGTATCTATGGAACGGACACGGCGAACGCTCCAACCAGAAAAAGCTCCATATTGTATCTTTAAACACCAGCAAAGTGGCGGTCGATTATTCCAAGAGACAAAAAGCAACATTAGCTTCCACATTAATAAAAGACTTCTTATGGCTGGCCGTGTCTCACAAGAGGAAATTATAACTGCATCTTATTGTCTATTCTCTTTGCAAAATGTAGTGGCTTCTCAACCCTTTCAAACAAAACATTAAAATTCATTTTAGCCTCTGTACTACGCCTGTAGGAGAATTGTAATAGTATAAAAAGCCCCTTTTGTCAAAATACAGAGAGGGATGTCTTAGTCAAACACTCTGCACTGGTTTGAATTGTAAATGAAACTGAAATGGTTCGAAATGGGATTTGGTCTTCGTAACAAAAAATCATAGAGACAAACTTTGAAGTATAAGGAGACCAGAATGACTTATGTATTTGGGTACAAGATGCTTCATTTTTTGACAGCGAGATTATAAAAAGAGACACTTCTGTTGATGAGGTTCGAAATTATTCATCAGGAAATTATCTCTTCAAATGAAAAACTGTCGTGATTCGTGATGAGGAGAGCGTGCAGGTGTTACAGACGTGGTGACGAAAACTAACTAAACTATCACACTGGCAAAGAACCACCAACCTCAATATGGCCATAAGACTAGGCGGGTGGTACTTACTTATATATAATCAAGTACATTTACTTCAGTAACTTTTAAAAATTGTACTTCAGGTTTATTAGGTTTCAGACTCACCAAAAATCGTACCATACTTTTATTACTACTTGAGCATAGACTGTATACAGACATAGCTGACCTGCTAGCTGCCCAAATATCCAAAAGGTAAATGCAAAAATGCTGAAGATGCAATATTGGCTTCTGTATTACAACAGAAGTCTGCATTTGAATAATCTGTAATATGTATTTTCTAACCAAAATATTTTTCCCATCACTGATTCATCAGTCATGCAAAAGAAAATTAAATTCTGTCAACTGCACAAAAGTTTTATGCATGCATATAGCGCCTGTCAACATCATACCTCCATATACAGTGGTGGTAAATTACTACTGTAGCCACAGCCATTCTGGGGTAAGCAGAAGTGAGGCAGCCATTCTGCACAATCGGTCACTGTTACCACCACCAAAACTCACTCACATACCACCGGGCCGGGTGTAAACTGCAATATTTTCGATCATTTCACTCAGCCCCAGCCCAAACCGTACGACCAAATCACAGGGTTTAAAAGTTCACCGCTCACGATTCATGTTCTCACACGTACGAACAACTTCAGCAGTGAAACCCTCACGAGAGGCGACTGGATTTGCAACGATTTCTGATCGGGAGCTGGTCGTGAGATATTAATCAGTTCTCGTTACCCCATGTTTACTGCACGAAGCACCACACCCGATTAAGCCAAAACTTGGCCCGATCCCAAAAAGAGTCACACGGGTGAAAAATCGGCTCAAAAAGGGCTAAAAATCGCACAGTGTACACCCGGCTTAAGTGGAACCACTGTTGCCACTGGTCCCCCACTGTGGCACCTCAAGTTTCCAACAGTCTCCCATTCAAGGCCACGATGTGCAGAGTTTGTGCGTTGTCTGTCCGTCTTCTTTCACTTTATTCGCTTTGTCGCGGAGGCAGCTGTTCACCGCCCAGTCCTCTGCACACCTGAACCCCCCATGAACCCCTCTGTGAGTGGTGAGCCCACAGGAGGGGGGTGAGTGTGTTGTGTGTTTGTGAATGAAACAAAACAAATCATTATCACCTCTTATATGCAACATGCCTTTTATAAAGCAGTTTAATCAACAACTTCCTGCCTGCGTACTTACCATCTTGTTGCTTTCCCATTATTTATAACTCCACCTCGGCTGCTCTGTTCTCTGGGGGACCCCGGCAGCTTCGTTACAGATCCCTCTTTAATTTCACCACGCTTCATCGGCTGCCCATACGGAACCTCTACGGCTAGAATGTATTTTGGCGTGCATGAAAGAGAGAGAGAGAGAGAACCGTTTTTTATAGCATTCTCCCCTTCGCCACTGTCTATGCGGCTAATTGCGTCTTCATTCGCCAGGAAGTAGTCCCTCTTGGCCCTTAAAAGCACACACACACACACACAATAACAGGAATGGTAATTAAAAAGCACTTGTTGCCGTCAAAATGGCTCATAAAAGTAATTTTGGATAGATGTTGGAGGAGTTAATTCGTCCGCTAATTGGGAGAGATAACATTAATTTTTACAAGCGGGTGAGTTCCAGTTTGGGCTCACACAGCTGGGTGAAGTTTACGGACCATAACGGGCGTTAGCAATATGGTTCAACATCAACAGGTAAACACGGCGAGGCTGTGGTTCCTAAGGGGTCATAATGACTTTTCTGGCTTTTTAAATACTTTTGGCTCGTTTTACAGGTTTTATGGCTTAAACAGGTCCATTTGAGCTCTTTTCTGTTGAAGTCTATTACTAGAAACAGTGGGGGGTGAAAAAATATGGCTACACTGCAGGACATAATATCTGAGCCTGTTCCATTTGCTCAAATTAAGAAGATTTTACTTTATTTGAGTAAATTCAACTTTACAAGTACAATTACCAGTGGATTGAGTGTCTTTTTCATAATCCAAATGACATGTGATCTAGTTTTATTTTAAGTACAAAGAGCTGTTGTTTGTCTTATCTTCCGTGTAATTAGGTGTATTTTCTTATTACAAGTACAAAAATACTTCCGTTTACTCAAATCAGTATAACATGTTCTTATTTTAATTTGGCAAGACTTGAAGATGACAAAAGAAATTGAAAAACGTCTGTCTAGCTTCCGGGGCAAATGTTTGAGAAGAATCTTTCAAATCAAGTGGTTCCATCAGCAACAAAAAAGAGCTTAAAAATTAAACACATCCTAGAAACAGTGAAAGGAAGAAGATACTGGGAACATGTCATGAGGATGGAGAACCACAGGCGCCCCCTACAGCCTGGGGCTGGTCACTGACAAATGGAAAGAGTGTAAGTTCAGCCTGGAGGACCTAACCTCCTCAGTCTTTGGCTACATTTACACGGAAATGGTCTAAAGCAAAAACGCAGGAATGTGTTTTCGTTCTCACTCTTATTCTGCATTTACACAAGCGTTTTGGGTGGAGAGTTCTGTGTCCACACGGAGACACAAAACTTGCAGTTTGTCGATGTGGTCTGCACGCCCATTGCTTAGGTGGCAGCACCACCAAGATTAAATACCTGTGTATAACCCATCTGCTTCCCTACTTTCTCTTCTCCAGCGTGTCAATTCAAAACAACATGGGGAAGCGTAATAACATCACCAATTTCATGTGGGCAGATGAGGAGGTTAAATTATAAAACCAACAAGGCACTTGAAAATGCTCTGCCATGTTTTTTTTTCCTGAACTGAGTTCAACTGTGTTCGTGAGGTAATCTCTATTCCACGGCCCACAAAAATGCAGTTTTCCATTTTCAACTGTTTACACGCCGTCGACAGGGTGGAGCGTTTTCAAGATTTTCACTCTGGAGGGTGTTTTCAGATTTTTCTGTTTTCAACCCCCCAAAACGCCGTTGCCGTCTAAACGATATGGACATCTGGCAAGATGTTTTGCATTTTCCACCTGTTACCGTTGTCATGTAAACAGCCCCTTAATCACCTCAGTCCTATTTCCTACTTCTCCCTGCTGCTTGCTGCACCTCCTCCTCGTCCAATCAGCACCCAGTCTGCCCAATTTAAACCCCCTCTTATCGTCCCCTTCACTCTCCTCATCCTCACTTCTACCTCCTGCAGTGTCCAGGCCACGGGAGGAACACATCTCTTAAACATCTGATTGGCCACTCTCTTCATAACGATGTCTTCTGCTGAATCTTAACACCAAAACGAACTCATTCAATAAAACTGCCAATACTTTCTCTTTGTGTACATCCAAGTCTCTCCAGCTTGAAACAGGAGACACAAAGGAAAGTTCAAAGAAACTCTAAAGGGAACAATGAGATGGGATGAGGACAGTGGAACAGCTAAAGAAAAGAGCCAAGCACAGGGCCCATGCTGCTGTAAATGACTGTTCATTTCAAAGTATTTTAATTTACATTTTCACTTTAATTACACATGTTTTACTGCTTGGAAATACCTTGAAAAACATGCATTCTTACCATGAGTGGGCTCACCTCTTGGACTAAATTTGAAGGGCCCATATTATGCTATTTTCTGATCTATGCTACAGTGTTGTTTCCTCATCAAAAACAACCTGGAGTTGTATTTTGTTTCATTCACATATGTTTGGGTTATTGAACTAAAACCTAAATGTAGCTGTTCATTTGAAAACTGTTTCATGAAGGTGGAACAGAGCATTTTGAGCTTTCGAGATGTAAACAAACTAATAAACCAACTCAAACATGTGTGAATGAAACAAAACACAACTCCAAGTATGTTTTTGATGCGTTACCAACATTCTAACATGTCTAAAAGCTCACAAGAATCAATTTTGTGTATAATATAGGACCCCTAATGGCATACTGTGGAACATTCCAGGCAAAGCAATAACATCTCTGGTGTACCCTCCTCTAGAAAGAATCATAAAAAACATTACAACACTGTGGAAAAACTCAGAAGCAAGTCCAGTTCCATTTGTAACCCAGTAGAGAAAAAATGCCTTATTTCCCTTTTATTTTAATGCACTCATTTTATTTTGAAAAACGTTTATTTTGGTAAGAGGAAGTGTGATCCTCTCTCTTTACAATGACTTCCTGTTTTGTCAGTCACGTTGGGTGATAATGACCTTCCTATTTGTCAAAAGTAATTAAGACCCGCCCTCTCAAGACACTTTTGTATTTCATTCTTTTACGACCTGGATACTCATGTGAGAGGCTGTGTGACAATCTCTTTAATTTGCTAAGCTAAACGAGTGATTCGGTGAGTGCACGTTAATGTAATTCAATGTAAATATGGTATAAGATTGTAATGCTAACAGGGAATGTTTAATTGCTATTTTAAGTTGATCCCATGCCTGAACCCGAGGATCCGTGAGGGTGTCTGTCCCGCGTTCATGCTAAAACATCGTCTTGGTGAGTTTACACGTGCTTACTATTGTAACATGGTGAAAAAACATGCTAGCGCGATGCTAACGCGATGCTAATGCTAATCGCGAGTGCTAAACTACTACTGAAAGTCAATGTAGAAACTATTTTCTGGTATTCTAAAGCAAGATTTAAGATGACAACATATGTCACCACAATTTTTTTTCTTTTCGCACTGTTTTATGGTGGAATGTGATGTTAATTTAAGGCTAAATGCACATTATGATGCTTTGAGCACAAGAATATAATTTAATGTTAAACCAGCCTTTGGTTTATCGATTCAATAGAGAAGTGCAAAAGTGATATTACCTTTACTACTTGGAAATATAAATAATTAATTGTATTTCATTTCATGAGTTACAAAAGTAAAAATAAAAAGAGCTTTAAATGGTTATAAATTAATTACATAAAAATATTAATCAAAGATTTCATGGTTAATAAGTTAAAAAGATTAAAGAGAAATTAATTTTATTCTTATTTACATGGGTTAAAAACAAAATCTATGTGCAACAATGACAGAGTTAAAAGCGTGCATGTATATTTCTGATGTAACTATAGAGTTACAATATTTGATCATTTGAGTTAAAAACAAAGCTACTGTTACTACAAGGATTAGATAATGGAAATGGATTTCAACTAGTTGTTTACTACAATACTGGTATTGTTATGCAGGCTAGGTTTTTCATTTGGAGTGACGATTAAGAAGACAATGACTCTGGATTCAGCAGAGGGAGAGGAATGATCGTGGTACAAATACAAAATATATAGCTCATTATGTACATTTTAGCAATCCGTATACTCCTGTAGATGTCATTGTACCAATCTACCCCTGCCACCAGTAGATGCCCGGTGCCCTGTACTTACTTTTTAAACTCCATACACCTTCATTAGAATTATTTGAGTGATTTCAGCCCTGGAATTGCCAATCTCTACAGACCAAAAGGTAGTTGTTAACTTGACATCAGAAGGTAGAACAGAACATCTTGAGCTTTAGAGATGTACGCAGACTAATACTAAAGGGCTACTCAAAGCTCAAAAGAGTCCATTTTGTGTAGAATAGAATGTTTTATCAGTGATACATGTAGGATTTGGCAGAATTGCGTAGTCATTGTGTTACAAATGACAAAAATAAAATAGTTGCTTGCTAGCGTGATGTGCAGCTGTCCATCAAAGGTGCCGACAACTGCATGACTCTTTGGCTACGTTCAGACTGCAGCCTGAAGTGACGCAAATCTGACTTTTCCGCCCCTATGCGACCTGTATCTGATCTTTTAATGACAGTCTGAATGACAGATCCGATTTTTTTCAAATGCGACCCAGGCCACTTGGATATGTGCTCCTAAAACTGATACATATCCAATTTTTTGACATGCAACTTCATTCTGAATGGCCAGGTCACCTACATCCCACCTACACATCATCAACAAGCGAGAGTTTGGCTATTGTGCTGTAACCAGTTCCTGTTGCGAGCCAATACAGCCCACCACCGACCCATTTGCTCACTGAAATAGGCCGAAGACGTGTTTCCTCCCGCGAGAGTTGCAACTTTAAAATCGGCAGGTGCTCATGCTAACGTCCATTTTTAGGCGACTTCCATTTGAGGCGTTTAAAGTTCACACTGGAGATCACAGACAAGTCACATTTAATTGGAAATGTGAATGATCTCGCAAAAAAAATCGTATTTCACAAAAAAAATCAGAATTGAACATTAAGCCCTGCAGTCTAAATGTAGTCATAGTCTTCTTTAAACTTCGTCACTACTTGGTGACTGGTGACAATTTTGATACTCCCAAATCTCTACTGAATTACTCATGCTTGTTTTGCATAATTTCAATCTGTAAAACATGAAATTCCTGTACTCCAACCTGCTGAATAAAGCATCATATTGAACATTTAAGAAGATTTAAAGTACACATTCGCCGCATAGCCTTTTCTCCACTTCTCCGCCCCTCATGTCGCTCACAGCCATAAAGCATTCACTCTTTACCTCTCCACCTCTCCGTACGTATAAGCATTCCGGTGAGCACGCCACGTCTCCCGTTCCCCGACCGCACGACGCTCCGTACCAGTTTTTTTTTTCCCTTTTTTATCACGGCACTGACTGGGAAGACAGATGGCGGTGAATGGGGGCCAGCGTAATGTAAAAGTGCGTGGCGCCGGAGCGGGAGGGGGGAGATAAGGCGGAGGCGGACCCGATCGCTCTGTGTCAAGGCCCGGGTGCGGCGGCTCTAAATCACCCCCTTATCAGCGCGCGGCAACCGGGCTAACCGCTAATGGTCATCACGCCGGCGCTACCCCCGTACACAGGAGGGGGGGGTGGGTGGGGGACTGACGACTGAATCGACTTGGCGGGGACGGCGAGTGGAGGAGAATGCGAACAGGGGGACGTATCGATGGAGGGGAGGATTGGAGAGTGAAAAGTGGGTTTTAAAGGCCTCATTTTACGCCGATTTCTGATCTCTGCTGAAACTTTTATGAGGATGCCGGCACCTGCCCGTCTCTCCCGTAAAATACCAAATAAGAGCCGGGGCGTTCATGTGTTTCAGTCACTTCACAGACCAGGCGTTTATTTGAGACCAGGCAACATTTAGAAATGATTTGCAGGAATGCCGTTTTGTAAAGTCTTACCTGCATTTTTACATGAGCGGGTTCCCTTTTCACAGATCTGACCTGTAACTTGTCCTGGTGGTGTCACACTTGTTTCACTGGAGACTGATCAGTTTAAAGCCATATTGAGGAATATTCCAGGCAGAGCAATAACCTTTATATGAAGCAGGTGGCAGACCTTCCACCAGAAACACCAGAAATGTGACTGCATGGGCTAAAATTCACGATGCAATAGGCCTATTTAATTAGCTATCATTATTATTATCATTAAAAAAATTGAAAAAGTTCAATATTGGGATGAAATCAGTAATGTTGGCAATTGCGAATATTCTAAAATCGGTCATATCATCCTACATATTTTTTTTTCTTTTAAGAATGATAGGGGTTATTATTATTATTATTATTATTGTTGTATTCTTTCTATTTTTATTTTTTTTTGTATTTTATTTATTTTATTGTGTTGTGTGCATATGGATTTAGATTATGATTTGTACAGATTAATTTTTTTCTTAAAGCTTCAAAATTAAGTATTATTATTATTATATTATTCAACCAAGAGCAGCTTGACTGTATTCTTTATGCTCTCAAGAAGTGTTTGCACAGAAGCTGGTAAAGTGGCATTTCAATATTCTGCCCCCACAACATGGAACAATTTACAAAAAGACTGGAAATTAAAAGAACTGGATCCAATAGGAATAATTTAAATTAAACTATTGCTCAAAGTTTTAGAAATGATTTGTAAATGTTTTAAATAGTCTTATGAAATTGTTGCTTGAAATGTGTCCTGTAGTATTATAAATTGCATTGTTGAGCCACTGCCTTGGCCAGGACTCCCTTGAAAAAGCGATTAGTAATCTCAACGGGACTTTCCTGGTTAAATAAAGGTTAAAAAAAGAAGAGAAAATTGGTATTGGATCGGCAGCCAAAAATACTTGATCAGAACATCTCTATTTTCCACATCACGCACCTTTACAATGCCGTGTCCAAACCCCACACAAAATGCATCGTAAACCCTCCGAAACCCCGGCCTCTGCTCTTCAGCGACCTTGTTTGCGCTCTTGAATCTGGCTTTAACAAACAGATAAACACACCAGGCTCTTTCAAAACACTGCCCGCCTCCCGCTGCTCGAAAGAGTCACGTGCACAATAACTACTGCTGTTACCCACGGCAACACAACACTAACCCGCTGCCAGACGCTCCGGTTTTTACCCCTTTGATTCGAGCCTGTCACAATAGTGCGTCTGAAATCTGACAAGAGCTGTGTTTCCACGCCGGGTGGTTCCTTGGTCTGGGCTCATGTCCTAAAGCAAAAAACGTATAGTACTTCAATGTGTTGAGTGAGGGAAGTACTACAGGTGCTAATGCAAACAAAGCGACGTGGGACCATATGGACGACTTCAAAACTAATCTCGTGTAAACAAACTGTAGGCATCTGCTGCAGCTGGTCTGAGCAGGAGGAGCTACTATTTACGTTATTAAAGGATCCATAATGCGCGATTTTCTGATCCATGTTATAATGTTGTTTCATCATCAGAAACGTATCTGGAGTTGTGTTTTGTTTCATCCGCACAGGCTTAATGCACAAACCACGAAGCCTCAAGAATCATTCACTGTCTGGCCAAAAAAAAAAAAGCCTCCACCGGGATTTAACTAAGCAAATGGGTCCGAGGTTGCTGGAGTTGGTCTGGTCCAGGTTCTGCAACAGTGTGTGCTCAAAGAATTAGATCAGCTGAACCTGAATATACTATATATTCAATGGATTTTTTTCTTCCCTGATGGTACGGGCATTTTCCAAGATGACAACACCAGGATTCATTGGGATCAAATTGTGAACAAGTAGTTCAGGGAGCATGAGACATCATTTTTACACATGGATTAACCACCACAGAGTCCAGACCTGAACCCCATTGAGAATCTTTGGGATGTGCTGGAGAAGGCTTTGCGCAGCGGTCAGACTCATCATCAATGCAAGATCTTGGTGAAAAATTTATGCATTCGCTGTGGTATTGGTTCAGTAAACTTTCTGCAGTGTCACAAGATTTATTTCCATCCAGTATTGCATTAATTTTAAATAAGGTGGAACAGAGCATTTTGAGCTTTCGAGATGTAGACAGACTTTTAAATAAGTCTTTCTCATACATCAAATTACAGTCACAAGTTCGCCATCATTAGCCAACAGTTTTTCAGTCACTCTCACATTTTTGTTGAGCGGAATTAAATGAAAACGATTTAATGTGTTTTCCATGTAAAGCTCAATTCGGAATTATTATTTCCATGCAAACCCATAGGAGAATATTTGAACTGAGCTATTTCATTCAGAATAATTAATTTGGAATTAAAAAACATGGAAATGTGGCCAGTTATGTGTAAAATACGACCTTTTAGCTTTTGTTCAGCAATTCCAGGGCTGGAACAAAGTGTTTTCTGAAGAATGCAACCTAAATATGCAGGGTTTGTGTGTTAAAGTTGTGTGAATGAAACAAAACACAACTCCAGGTCTGTTTGTGATGAGGAAAGAGCATTATAACATACTGTAGATTAGAAAATGGCCCATCAAGTTGAATCCTAGTGTTCGCATTGGTTATAGAGACAATTCAACCAAACAAAATGACTCACAAATGAAAACTAAGTAAGTTTTTGACCAAGAAACACACATGTTCCAAGCTCCAAACGTGTGAATCCCTTTTATGCGTCATTCAAGCCTGTAGCAGACACTGTGCTGCTCCGCCTGTAAACCCACGCTCACCTCTGGACTAATTGCAAATCAATAGCCTTCGCGAGATGGATGTATCCTGGCTCAGGTTCGCCCGGAGGGGGGGGCCGCTTCAGCGCATCAACCATTCACTGCCAATCCCTAATCACCCACCGCCCCATAAAGTAGACCCCATCACCCCCAACTCAAGCGAAATACCCCGTCCGCCATTAACGACATCCCCTCTTCGACAGAAATATCATTCCCACTTATTGCTTCGCCGTGTCTATAGACCAGTGATTAAATCTTAATGCCAGAACATATTGGCCAGCCTGCAGCTCCAAAAGGGATTACTCTGTCTTTTTTCTTCCATATGTGATGAAATCTGGTTTTCTTTAGGGCGAGAAAGATAGGAGAGGGTATTATCTCGGTAAAAACAGGCAGATGAGCCCGGAGCTTTTTTGGATGTAGACTTGTGTAATTGCTGATTGGTTGCCCTGGCAGCTGAGTGGCAAGCGGGTGTCTGTCTTGGCGGTGTAATTATGGGGTTGTCTTTCAGTGGCCGTAGAATGGGTAGAGCAAAGAGACATGCAGTTCCCATGGACGAAAGGAAAAAAAGATCAGAGAGGAAACATCTTCATCTACAATTAAAAAGTGTTACTGTGCGACTGCTAAGCGTGTTTTGAGAGCACAGACTGTATATAAAAATTTAGATCTCTAATCCACTGAGCATGGGCATGTTTCTTTTTCCATCAACTTTATATTGACGTATTGACTTTCTATTGAAAAACCCATCAGCCCTGTCTCTGCATCAGCTGCTGTGAGTCTCCTCATTTTGGTCATAAAACATTCATATTAAAGGGGAACTCCGGCACGTTTGAAGCTAAAGTCCATTGCTAGAGGTGGTCGAATACTGGCAGAAGCTAAAAAACGACAGTGTTTTCTAGGTGGAGATCTCGCTGTGGCAGTGAGTCTGTCAAGGCAACAAACTACTGTAGTGATGGGGGCAAGTTCTTGGCTTCCACGTAAATGCCAATTTGCACAGAAGAGGCTTAACACCACTTTAACCCATCTTACAACAGCCACAAGTCTAACAAACAAAACTCTCACTGTTTTGCTTGTTTTGTCTGGAAACTTTATAAAATAACTTTGTAAGCAGCCTTAGTCTTACCTTTGTTGATTTCCCACTGTGCATGTGAAAACCCAAAAGACTCTTTCTAATCCCATTTATTTACGAGTGAATTATATTTTTTTGAAAAACGTTTAAAAAAATACATTCCTGAACCATTTTCTTTCAACAACTTTCAGTTTCAGTTCTTCATCGTCAATAGTCGATTCTCTCTTGTTGCTTCTGGCGGCTCGAGCCTCTCGCCGCCGCTGGAGTCGACAGTCGAGTCATTTGGGCTTTCGCAGTGCCCAGTGGGAAATCAACAAAGGTAAGGCTAATGCTGCTTATAAAGGTATTTTATAAAGTTTCCAGACACTAATGAGTGAGCCAGTCAGAGCATTTTGTTTGTTAGACTTGTGGCTGTTGTAAGATGGGTTAAAGTGGTGTTAAGCCTCTTCTGTGCAAGTTGGTGTTTTATGTGGAACTTGCCCAATTCACTACACTAGTTTGTTGCCTTGACAGACTCACTTCCACAGCGAGATCTCTGCCGAGGCAACACTGATCTGTGCCATTTTTTTGGCTTCTGGCAGTATTTGACCACCTCTAACAGTGGACTTTGATGAGTTCCCCTTTAACCTGCATAATCCTGGTGTTATTTCACTGTTTTGCTCCACACTTCTTCATCTTTCATTTTACGATAAATACGATAAAGATAGTTATTGTTGATGGATCGATGTGATGGTTGGGTGGAGACGCAGGATGGGGGCTCTGTCTCAGGTGGTCAGTCCGGCCGATTCCTCTGTAGATGATGAGGTCTTGAGGCTGAAGGATGAACAAGAGAGACGTGGCGGGAGTGAGGGGGCTCGAGGGAGTGGAGACAGACGGTGTTGTCGGCATAGGCCTTTACAAACAGGGTTTCTGAGCAGCTGAAGGTGTGGTTGTTCTGAGCTGTGGTTCGCTGGAGAGGGGGAGGCGTGGTCCTGCTCCTGAATCTCGTCTGTCATATAAAGTGTTTTATAAAGTGTTTTCCATGCTCAAAAGTACTGTGGAAAACTTGCATTCTGAGTAACAAAACACAAAGCAGAACAGGAGCAACTCAAAACGGCCATTTCTGAGCCACTGTAAAAGAGAAAACTACATTATGGACTGGGACAGAGGACAACAAACATAGTCACTGGATTAAAGAGGCAATTAAAATACAGAAACATGCCCACGGGACTGTAAACCGGGACGAGGGGGCTTTTTTACTCTCACACACCTGGGATACTGTCCTGAGGAAGTCGGACTGCAGATGGCGCTGTTGTCCTGCCTCCACCAAGAAAAAGAAAGCACCAAAACCTATTTAAATCAACTGATCGGACACGTCACAGCACTAGTGAGCAGTTGAAACCATCAGGTATGAAAATAAACTCTTGGTCCGAAAAAAGAACCTAACATAAATAATCGGAAGACCAAATGAACCTCACTGAACAAACATTCTACTGTGAGTGCACTTCCGTATCCTTGGATCTGAGCTCTAACTTAAAGGTCCAACACTCAAACTTGACTCTTCTGAGCTTTAAGCCATAATTTATAAAGTTCTAATAGCAGACCTGGAGTTGTGTTTTGTTTCATTCTCACATATTTGAGTCACACTTTATTATTAATCTGTCTACATCTCCAAAGCTCAAAATGCTCTGCTCCACTTTTTTCTTTTTTTCATTATTATCTTTTATGTATGCATTTATTTTGGGCTAAGTATGCAATTTAAATCCTTTTACAATGGAACAATGTATTATCCATATGACATTAGAGAAATCATAACAGAAATAACAAAAAATAAATAAACTAAATGCCCACAAAGGAGTGGGAAGAAGAAAATTTGGCTTGTCAAAACCTGATCCCATCAGATCTCAGAAGCTCAGCAGGGCTGGACCTGAGTAGTACTTGGGTGGGAGACCACTGGGAATTCCAGATGCCACAGTGGGGCGCCAGTCCCAAAAAAAAATGGCTTTGTGTCCTTAGAAGAGACACTTCACCCACATTGCCTAGTTATAAAAGTGGTGTGTGCATGGACAGGACTCCATTGGAAAAAGAGAATCTCAATGGGACTTTCCTGGTTAAATAAATAAAATAACTTATTTACTCCCACCCCCACGCTTCTGACAGTTACCTTTTATCTTTAGCTCAGTAGAGATTGGGAATATTAATGCTGAAGAACTGGGAATATTAACGCCTAAATATGCAGGGTTTGTGTGTTAAACATGTGTGAATGAAACAAAACACAACTCTGGGTCTGTTTGTGATGAGGAAACATGATAACACAGATCAGAAAATAGCGTAATATGGGCCCGTTAACCTTGTCTGCCTTGGAATAAATAAGTAAAAGTAGTAAAAGAGTAAAAGTATTATGCTACTTCCATCCTCCTTAAGACCACCTCTTACCACTACTCCCTCCGTCTCCACTTTTCCTCATCCATCTCGCCCTCCCTCCTCCCCCTCTCCTCCCCTCAGGCTTTTGTCCCATTATGAGCTGATGAGCAAGCACAAATGAACGGCTCCTTCCTCAATTAACCGTAGTACAAAGGTTAATACGGTACGAGCGTGGGCGAGGGGGTGAGGCCTTGAGTGTGGGGACGCTAATACGAGCTGGTGTCTTCCGAAAGTCCAATCATAACCGGCCTTCGTGCGTCCGCCGAAGTGAGTCGGCCTTTAGAGTATAGACAGGAGCAGAGTGGGTGGGGTGTAAAGGGCGTTAATTCACTAAAGTTATTCTAAGAAGAGCTTTTAAAGTAATAGTGCGTAACTTTCTGGAGGTAGAAAGTCGGCTTTGTGATTCCCCGGAAATACACCTCTGATCTATGTTATGATATTTTCTCATCACAAACAGACCCTGAGTTGTGTTTTGTTTCGTTTATCTGCGTATTTAGGCTCTTCTCTCAAACTAAAAACACTCAGTTCTACCTTGTGATGTAATGTGGTGATACAGGAAGTGCTCCACTGTGATTTTAAACTCCAGACACCTTCACTAGAATCATTTGGAGGATTTCAGACCTGGAGTTGCCGATCTCTACTGAACTAAAGGTAAAAAGGACATGAAACGTGAAAACTACTGCTTCATGACATCACAAAGTGGAGCAGAGCATTTTGAGCTTTGGAGATGTACACAGACTAAAAATAAAAGGGTTACTCAAACGTGTGAATGAAACAAACACAACTCCAGATATGTTTTTGATGAGCTAACAACATAACATGGCTTAAAACTCACAAGAGTCAGTTTTGTGGAATATCGAACCTTTGAAGTGCCTATGAGAGGTTAAATTTATAATGAATTTATAATTAATTTATTTATAATTAATATACATTCATTTTTGTTGTGGAAGTTTTCAGCTTGTCCAAGAAAGGATGAAGGTAAAAGGCTGGAGATCAACTGGATGTCTTAAGCAGGAGAAGTTTATTTACCGTCAATAATACGGGCCTGGGAGACTTGACAACATAGTGAACATAGTATGATTTCAGAAGTGAACATCTGATCTTTGAGTGTTCAGGCCCCTTTAACTGTGCTTCTAAAGGAGGTTTATAAAGCAAGAGTGGGGAGACTATGAAGTAGTGATGGGTCGGTCGTGAACGGAACGGCTCTTAGACTCCTTATTGGAGCCATGTTTTTATTATTTTTTCTCTCACCCCCATTTTTTTTCTCTCCAGCTTCCTTTTCAGAGCTTAAACTGTTTATGCAAATGAAACATGCAGTATTAAGTTTTGTTTCTGTAAAACAAACAAATGTGCTCAAAGCTGCATTAAACACATTATTATTCAATGTATAAGTTGAACGAAGTACCGGAAAAGTATGTAGAGCGGAGGTAAAGAGAACCATTTAATTTTTACATTTTCAGTGGAGTGAATAAATAAAAGAATAAATAAAAGCATATTTATATAACTATATATAAATAAAAACATTTTTTATATTAGTAATTCATTTTGTGCATATTTTTTGTATTGTTGATAATAAATTAACAAAAGTTACAGAAACAGGACTAAAAGAGGACTAAACCAGGACTGAATCCAGGACTGAAATAGGACTAAACCAGGAATGAAACGGGACTGAACCAGGAGGACTGAACCAGGAGGACTGAACCAGGAGGACTAAACCGGGACTGAACCAGGACTGAACCAGGACTGAACCAGGACTGAACCAGGACTGAACCAGGACTGAAACGGGACTGAAACGGGACTGAAACGGGACTGAAACAGGACTCAACCAGGACTGTACCCAATATAATAGGTATATATAAGTAAAAAACAGGTTTTTTACATTAGTAGTTAATTTTGTACATAATTTATATATTGTTGGTAATAAATTAACTAAAGCAACAAAACAACCTGAAGACTGGGTCCATTTGTGTCAAAGAGCCGTCCAAGGCTGCCTCTTTCACTATTTGTTAATATCTTGGAGGCCAATGTGAAAACACATTTTATCTACAAAGGAATCACAGAGAAATGACCGAGGCTCAGATTTGTTTAAAACGGTTCAAGCTCAGAGTGGGCGAGTGTTTACCCTTCGACATGATGAAATTCTAAATAAAACATTGCACGACAAAAACTGAGGAAAAAGTTTTGTGTTTGAGAGAAGTCTAAATATGCAGGTTTAGTGTACTTTAATGTGTGACTGAAACCAGGATGGAACCAGGACTGAAACAGGAAGACTAAGCCCGGACTGAAACAGGACTGAACCAGGATTGAACCAGGACTGAACCAGGACTGAAACTGGACTATACCAGGACTAAACGGGAAGACTAACCCGGGACTGAACCAGGACTGAAATAGGACTGAAACAGGACTGAAACAGGACTGAAACAGGACTGAACCAGGACTGAACCAGGACTGAAACGGGACTGAACCAGGATTGAACCAGGACTGAACCAGGACTGAAACTGGACTATACCAGGACTAAACCAAGATTGAACCCAGGGCTGAAACAGGACAAAACTCGGACTGAAACAGTACTGAAACAGGATTAAACTAGGACTGAACCAGGAGGATTAAACCAGGACTGAAACAGGCCTGAAACAGGACTGAACCAGGACTGAAACAAGACTAAACCAGGACTAAACCAGGACTGAACTCAGGACTAAACCAGGTCTAAGCCAGGACTGAAACATGACTAAAGCTGGACTGAAACAGGATTAAACTAGGACTGAACCAGGAGGATTAAACCAGGATTGAACTAGAACTAAACCAGGATTGAAACAGGTTGAACCAGGACTGAGCCCAGGACTGAACCAGGAGGATTAAACCAGGACTGAAACAGGCCTGAAACAGGACTGAACCAGGACTGAAACAAGACTAAACCAGGACTAAACCAGGACCAACCCGAACATTTTGTCTTTTTCATGTCACATTCATCTTATTCTAACTTTTAAACTATGACACAGGGAAACTGGATTTAAAATGAAATCAGAAACGTGGCGTCTCGTGCCAGCTGCCTTTTGTCCAACTTGGAAACCAATTCTCCAACAGAAACAGAAATGATAACTTCATGTTCTTTTAAATAGACCCCCTCCTAGGGTAATTTTGGCTTTTTACACCGTGAAAAGTTTCTGTATCAGGGTAA
Organism: Odontamblyopus rebecca; assembly: GCA_030686955.1. NCBI lineage: Eukaryota > Metazoa > Chordata > Actinopteri > Gobiiformes > Gobiidae > Odontamblyopus > Odontamblyopus rebecca. The sequence goes on from CM060673.1 coordinate 8,989,509, forward strand.
TTATGCACAGTTTAATGTTATGTTATTATGTCCCCACAATGATCCCGTAATATTAGGCTGAGCAGGTGCTGAAGGAGATCGGGTAAAGTGGCATTAGCGCTAAGCCTCATTATGAAGAAGCCGCTATCTTTGGATAATTCCTCTGGGAGAGGTTTCGGTTTAGTTCCACTCTTTAATTTTTGTTTTTTAATTTTTAATATTTTTTTTACAGAGAATTAAGAAGTTGAATGATTTAAAGAGAGAGCGACACTGAAGTTTTGCTGCATCATTTACACTGGCCTCAAAACTCAGGACCGAAACAGGACTAAACCAGGACTGAAATAGGACTAACCCAGGACTGAAACAGGACTGAACCCAAGACTGAACCAGGAGGACTATAGCCAACGTGGCTAATTTCCATCTTCAGTCCCTCGGCAGGTTGATCAATAATCTACAAGATGGGAAAAGTACAGCAACAATCACACAAAAGTAAAGCAATAATCACACAAAAGTACCTAACACCAGCACACTCACTTTTTTTTTTAAATTATGTTTCAGCAAAAAAAAGCCTTCAGATATTTTTTTCTTGCTTTGGACCACAGTACACAAAATGGTTGTCACCTGAGCACCTGGGCTTGTGTACGGTGGTCCAAAGCAAGAAAAAATATCTGAAGAAGCCTTTTTTGCCAAAACATAATTTAAACTTAAAAAGCTTTTGGACATCAGCCATTGGAGTGTGTTCTGCATTTTTCACTTTTATGTTGCTGTTCCTTGCATTTGATTTGCACCTCTTCTAGAACTTTGGCTTGCAGTTTCTGTTACATTTGATTTAAATGTTTGGTTTGACCATAACCAGTTTTTCATTTGAGCTTTAAAAGAGCCGTACGTAGAACACTCTGTGTTAGAGCTGTACGTAGGACTCTGTGTTAGAGCTGTACATAGGACACTCTGTGTTAGAGCTGTACGTAGGACACTCTGTGTTAGAGCTGTACGTAGGACTCTGTGTTAGAACTGTACGTAGGACTCTCTCGGTGTTAGAGCTGTACATAGGACACTCTGTGTTAGAGCTGTACATAGGACACTCTCAGTGTTAGAGCTGTACATAGGACACTCTCAGTGTTAGAGCTGTACATAGGACACTCTCAGTGTTAGAGCTGTACGTAGGACGCTCTCAGTGTTGGAGCTGTACTAGGGCTGGGCGATATGGACCAAAAAATATATCTCGATATATTTTGCTATATCTCGATGTATATCTCTATCTTTACAGGAAAAATACAGCCTCCCCCAAACTACTGCAAAAACAAAAAAAAAACTAAATTTTATTTATCTTTGAATATTTTTTTATTTTTATTTTATCTGATTAATATTCATTTAGTACTGCACTTAAACACTCTGCACCCCTTTTTGGACCCTCACCCACAGTTTAAGAACCTCTTTAAGAGAACTTCCACTGGCACTTTACACAAGACTGCTTCAAAGTGAATAAAGTTTGCAGGATTTTTAAACCTGTATTTTCAAATTCCAAACTGGAGTTACATTCTCTTGTTTTAAAGTGGTATTTAGTCTCTGCACATTTACCAAACCAAACGCACATTGTGACAAACGGATTTATTTGGCATTTGGCACAGGCTGCAGAGAGAAGCCCCGCACGCTCCTGCACACCCGGATGAGTTTATTGGCGACAACAGCGGCCTTAATGAAAAATGACTGCACTCAGTATTCAGACCTTGAGTCCATGACAAGACCGAGTTCAAATGCGCTCGAGTCCGAGACAAGACCAAGACAAAGCTCTCGCTTTAGCGGAGAAGGAAGTCCAGTGGTGTGGGGGTGTCTACTGAGTGGTGGGACAGGTGTGGGTCCTGCTGTGGTGGGACAGGTGTGGGTCCTGCTGTGGTGGGACAGGTGTGGGTCCTGCTGTGGTGGGACAGGTGTGGGTCCTGCTGTGGTGGGACAGGTGTGGGTCCTGCTGCGGGGTGCTCCTCATTTAAGGTAGGCGTGGGTGTGTTTTGAAGCGGAGTTTGTTCATATGAGTGATATGAGTGGAGCTCGTATGCTGGAGTCGTGCGCGGTCGGAGGTGTCATGTGGTTGCGCTCACGCTGGGAAACGTGCATTTAGAAAGTTTAAGCACTTATTGTGCTGCAGAAGCGCTCGCACAGATGCGCCTGTTTTGTTTTCCACGTTCGCACGACGAAATATTTACTTGCAAATGCGAGTGAAATGGGCGCACTGTAGAGCCCTGGTCCTAGTCTTGGTTTAGTCCGCGACCGAGCCCCGGGCTCTGCGGCCGCATTTAGTCCAGGTTTAGTCCTAGTCCTGTTTAGTCCGTGGCCGGCTCCGCGGAGGAGCTCTGGGGACAAAAGCCAGAAGGCGAGCGCAGCACAGAGAAGGCGAGACAAGCGAAGCGGCGAAACCAGAAGTAAATGTAAGCATTATAGCGATATATTGATATCTCAGAATTCATATTGACTTTCGAAAATATCTCGATATATTTTAAATATCGAGATATCGCCCACCTCTAAGCAGTACATAGGACACTCTCTGTGTTAGAGCTGTACATAGGACACTCTCTGTGTTAGAGCTGTACATAGGACACTCTCAGTGTTAGAGCTGTACATAGGACACTCTCTGTGTTAGAGCTGTACATAGGACACTCTCAGTGTTAGAGCTGTATGTAAGACTCTGTCAGTGTTAGTTGATGACTATTGCATATATTCCCTCCTTTGACAGATAAAACATTCTGACCAAAGCTGGTCCGTCTGTAGGTATGACCGGGTCTCCTCTGGTGGTGGCTCTCGTGGTCCTTTCTGAATTGTCTTTGTGTCTGATGTTCTCGTTTTACGGTGGTGGTGCAACAGAGTAAAGGACCTAATATTCAGAACACTTCCTCTATCAATAGAAAAATGAGCAGTAGTACCAGTTTTGTGAACACGCTGCTATTTTGTCCGTTTTTGCAAATTCCACTGAGCACCGGGTTTATTCTGGTTCTTTTTGTTTTGTAGAGGAGGTTCTTGTGTGGCCTGTTTTCTTTTTGAATCCTCTGTCGTTTTGGCCTCAGCGCTCCGTGTGTTCTGTTATCTGTGTATTTGTCTGTGTGTTTTTAAAGCTGAGAAACAGAGGCCCTGCAGACACAGCATGTGGCTTTTCATATCTGAGACGTCAGCTTTGGTTAAGCCTTGTTCATCTTGTATTGTTTTTTTAAAAAGGGCATACGGTGATGCAAAATCCACTTGTTTTTCCTTCTCAAAGTTGCATTTAGAGAGACTAGAGTGATCTGTATTTCTGTATTCGAGATGCCAGGGCTCTGAAAATTCCTGTTTTCCCCCATCCCCCATGCACACACTGCTCTGTACTTACATCATTCTTTCATTTTTTCTTCTCAGTCGGTGATACACGTAGGATTCAGCAGTGTTACGCAGCAATTTTGGCACTGTTACCCAATGTGAAATACAGCTAACCTTAGGTGGTCTTTTTAGATCAATATTATGATTTATGAAGTCCAAAATAAAACATAATGATCCACAATTGTTATAGAATATGGGCTAAGTAACAGAATATGTTAGTGCTGCCACTAACGACTAATTTTCTAACGATTAATCTCTCGACAAATTTTTCGATTAGTCGACTAATCTAAATGACTAATTAAAAAAACAAAACAAGCAGTTCTGTGTGTTAGATTTTCGCCACTGTTCTTGGATCCGACTCTGACCCACCGGCCGCTGCCATTTTCATACCGCTCTCAAATGCTCAAATCGGGGGAAGGGAGAAAGAGAGAGACCAGCCAGCAGAGTGCGCACGGCAAATACTTCCTCAAGTTTGTTTTGTTTGGCGGTGCCATTATTTACCACTGCTGTTAGCCTTTGGTGAAGCCGAGGTTAGCCACCTCGGCATCAACCCCGGATGTAGCCGCTGTCAGCAGCACCGGTGTCCGCCTGGGGCGCAGCCGCTGCCTGCCGTACCGGTGTCCGCCTCGGATGTAGCCGCTGCCTGCCGCACCGGTGTCCGCCTCGGGCGCAGCGGCTGCCCGCCTCGGGCGCAGCGGCTGCCCGCCGCGCCGGTGTCCGCCTTGGGCGCAGCCGCTGTTAGCCGCACCGGTGTCCGCCTCGGGTGTAGCCGCTGTTAGCCACACCGGTGTCCGCCTTGGGTGTAGCCGCTGTTAGCCGCACCGGTGTCCACCTCGGATGTAGCCGCTGCCTGCCGCACCGGTGTCCGCCTGAGTGTAGTACTGCTAGTGGTGTGGAGGGGAAATACCTGATCTCAGGCAAGCAAAAGGTCTCTGGACGAGCCGTTTGAGACCAAAAATAAATAAAGGCGAATATTCGACCAAAAAAATTGTATTCGACTCATTTTCACATTCGATTACGTTGACAGCGTCGAATAATCACAGCAGCACTAGAATATGTCTTCTTTAATACACTGGTGTGACGCTTGATTTGTAGATGTAATTTCTAAGGATTGAATTGAATTTAATGCATTTACTCACTCTCAAAGCAGGTTAAGTCACTGTTGTCCCCTTTAAGCAGGGCACTACTAACCTGATTCATCAGCCGGTTTCACTTTGTGGAAACCGTGACCTCGCAGCATTAGGATTCGTTTGCTCGACGGTAGGCGGGTACTTTTTTTATTTAACCAATCGCTGCTATTTGGTGGTGACGTCTGTAATGGGCCGGAACACTCAGTGGTGTCCAAGTAATTGTGGCACAACAGCAAATCCCGTAGGAAGAAGGGCAAAAACATCTTTCCCCTTGATAAAATATACCAAACATTCTCTTTGTCCATCCATCTTCTCCCACTTAATCTGGCTGGGTCACGGGGGCAGCTTGCTGCCCAATACTCATAGCACCTGACCCCCCCTATGAACCCCTCTGCAGGTGGTGAGCCCACAGGAGGGTGGACAACATGGTCCTTGATGTTAGTTCATAGGGGTGCGGGCATGTTTTGAGTTGATGGAGGAAACCGGAGTCCCCGGAGGAAACCCATCCAGACACGGGGAGAACATGCAAAGGCCCGGGCGGCCCGGGGATCGAACCTGCAACCTTCTTGCTGTGAGCCCTGAGTGTTGCCACCGTGCCGCCGTTCTTTCATTCTCTTTGTTCCAGCTTTAAATCCTTGATGTTGGGAATTGTTGCCAACACAAAATGTCTACATCCATCTGGATCACTTTTTTTACTGTTGTGCTGCACCACAAAAAGGACTCAGAGGCGCTTGAGTTTGACCTCATGGTTTCGCAGCTCTTTGCTGATTTGCCAGCGACTACAACTTCCAGGGTTCTTGCAAACCATCGAGTGTATTCTGATTTCTGACCTAGTCCTAAGACACTACATGTGAACAGGAAAAAAGCTTGAATTTTAAGATCGAATTTTAAAACTTCTCCTGTATTTTATTCATATGAATGTAAGAAAACAACGTATTCCAAGGTTTCCTATAAAAATACTGTGGAAAAACTGCTATGGCTTTATTTGGTTGCCGTATGTGCAGATGTTAAAAAATATACAGAGGGGATTTTGGGTATCTTGTTTAGTATTTGCGTAAAGTAGATCTGACTGAAAATAAAACATTTTGCTTAATTTTTGGAGTTAAAACTTGGAATTGGATATAAAAAAATCCTGTACTTTTTTTCAAAATCTTGTTAATAAGATTGTAAAGTTTAAAGGTCTGTGTAGGTGCTACTTTAATGGTTGAACCTTATGTCTCTACGTGGGGGGAAAAGCCTTTGAAGTTGCATATAACTATGGATGCAAGTTGATTAAAATAATCTGATTATTTCCATAAGAATGCTTTTATGCCAAGACACCAAACTGACCAAAAAACCCGAAAGAAAGAAGGAAAGAATGGGATATACCTGCAGCGTCTCCCCTTCAGCAAGACACTTAATGTGCGTTTGATATAAATGTATTATTCATGGAGGAATCTACTGCACTTTGCCTCAGGGTGGATGTACAGTGACAGATATGGGACTGACGCTCTGTTCACTCCACATCCAAATTAGGACAAAACCTGGAACTATAGCAGGACTAAAGCAGGACTACAACTGGACCAGACCTAGCCAGGACTACAGCTTGTGTTTCACTCATTTCTGGGACTTAGAGTGCCAAGCAAATCGGCCAACAAGTTTTAAATCAACTCTTATTATGACCAGAAAATGTCTCTCAGGAGCATGATTAAAAATGCAACTCATAACTTCCAAAACTGGCAACCAACTTTGCAAAAAGAGAAGCCGAAAGTTGCTTAAAAGAACAAGACTTGGCAACAACATGGTGCTACTGTTTTTCTCAACGCATGTTTCTGATTTAAAAGAAGAGCTTTAGTCTATACATATGTTTTTTCTTAACAAACATGATTTACATTTTGCTCAATGCAAACCACAACATTAATCTAATGTGTGAGATTAAATAAATCAAATAGGCAATCCATAACTTCCAAACCTGGCAACCAATTTTCCAAAAAGAGAAGCCCAAAGTTGCTGTGAAGAAGAGGATTTGGCAACATCGCAGTGCTACTGTTTTTGAGGGACATGATTACAGCAACTGGCTTTTTTTTTTTTTTTTTTTTTTTTAATAAAGTTTTTTAGTTTTTTTTTTTTTTTTTTTTAAAATCAATTTTTTTTTTTTTTTTTTTTTTTTTTTTTTTTTACTATTTTAACATAGCCAGTGTGTACCGATTTGTAGTTCTCCTTGGCTCTGGGTTGTAGTGTGATAAAGGTGTTCATATTTTAAATGAGGATTGTGTAATTTATCTAGTGGAGGGTCCGTCAAATTCGGCTTTACGCCATGGAGTTATTGCTTTGTCTGGAATACGGCCCAACCAATATGGATTTTGTTGCGGTCGATTTGATACCGATAAAATGGGAGTTGGGGCTGCCGATATAATTACTGTTATATTTATGACATAAAAATTCACTGTAAATCTTCAATTGTTTGCAAAACTTAAGTTTGGCTCTATTGGATTTTCAATTGAGTTTATTTAGGCAACATTTATTGTTATTCTGCCCCTTTACACGATATTTAAATACAGTAGGTCGGCCTAATGGCATTTGTCTATGATATTCTAGCCAGTAAATAAAGTACTGTAAACAAACTACCACTATTAGCTTTTAGCGGTAAATGCATGTGCGCCGCGGTAATTAATGATATGCCAAATGCCGACAATTCATACTTCTATTCACAGCTCATTTACATATCAGTGCGTGTCCAGTAACATATGGCCATGTCTACGCTTAATAACAAAGTAAAACATGTCCATGTGGAATATTGGCAAGATTTTGGCCGATATGTTTCCAAGAGCCCATATTGGCCGATAATCGACCCTAGTCTGGAATGGTTCACGGTGTGGCATTAAACCTTTCTATTTTCATTGAGACTAAACCAGACCAAGTTACAGGTCAGATCTGTGGAGAGGCAACCCCGGTATTAGGTATTTAGGTATTTTTGAGCTATAAAACCACCTGTAATTGAATAAATGTGGACCTGTTTAATGTCATACTGTGGAACATTCCAGGCAGAACAGTGAGTTACATAGTGCTTAAAGAGCAAAATAGTATGCCTTCTGTCAAAAAAATCTATATACAATGGTCATGCTTTTGTATCTTTTCTAATTACCAGAATTACATGGTGAGATTGAATTGGGACACTGCCTCTTACTCAGTTACATTCATCTATTTACTAATGAACATTTGACAGTTTGTTCATTGTGAACCACAACATTGATCTGAAACAGCATAATAGAATAACAGAAGTGAGTTCATTGACTTGTGTTCAAAACTGCAGAGCAGAGTCTCTGCCGAGGACACTAGCAAAGAGTTTGATTTTTGAAAAAGAGTGACATTTTTAAACATTTATGTATGAAGCCAAATCTTATGTTTTCAAGGGATAGTAAATACAGAGGTGTGGGCAGTGATGAGGGTTAGTTTAAAAACAACCTTACCTCTATTGACCATGGTTAACTATGGTGACACAATGCACACATTAGCAAATTTTCCAAAAAGTTATGGGAACTCAAGACAAAGTACAAAATGGATTTAAACAACACATTTTGTCCTCTGCATTTGACCCGTCCGTCAATGCGTCTGGGGTAAACCTGTCAGAACCAGTGGGACCCATCCCCAGATCTTGAGCCAGTCTTGGCCAAGACGACCTTAGCTGGAGGCTTTGATATTGTGGATGTTTTGGGTTGATGGCGGAAACTAAGCGCCCAAAGAAATCTCCACACAGACATTTCCACTGTAAACGGATAACTCAAAAACACAACTCTCGGTCAGCTAATGATGATGGAAAACTATTACGCAAAGCTGAAAGAATTTGTTTGCAAAATGTGTCTCCTTGACATTTAAATCAACCCAGCAACAAACTACGAGTTAACCATGCTACTAACTACCAGTCAAAAGTTTGGAAACATGCACACAGTTTTTTAAATTCTTACTACTGTCTACATTTTATACACGACTACAAATATATGAAGTAAGATATAAATATATGGATCAATGATGTATAAGGATTTTCAACAGGCAAATTTTAAAATATTAGTTTCTATTGACCTTTTTCAAATATTTACAGTGTCAGGTATGCATATTAATCCAACTTCAGAGTAATATGAAGTGTATAGAAACAAACTGTTGGTATTTCTTTGGAGTTTTAATGCATATTGATATTTTCTTTTGCTGTCCAATATGACAGTCGCCTGCTTGTGTTTAATGAACAAACTACTGCCCTGGAAAATGCATCAAATGAAGAAAAAAATGCCTAAAGAATCCCAATCACCCAAGTCTACTTTGTCTGTTTTTAAAATTCCAGTCATAGAATTTTTATTATTTTTATTAATTTTTTTATTGGTATTATTAGTGGCACCACATGATGCACAGTCGCACCACATGACATTTTAACACTTTAAGTACAAAAAAAAATGCAGAAAAACTCAGGATTTCTGAAAAACTGATTTGGTTCCATGGAGGTCAGAAGTACGACAGAAATGTGGTGAATTCTTACAAAATTAGTAACCGCAACCCTTTGCTTTGTCGAAAAATATTTAGTAGAGTAGCGCTTTTCCACCTTCAAAGGCACTCGACATCACCCGTTCCCTCAAAGTATTTCTTCTGGAAGGTCTTCACCACCACCCCTAGATACAGGAGGAAGTAGTAAGAATTAAGAAGAAAAATCGCACTGAATGAGATGACGTTTCCAAAGTTTTGATGAGTTGTGTACGTCTCTTGCTCCTTCCTTCGTGCTGCGTCTCTCCCCATCATTTCTAACTTCGCCAGCATTTGGTACAGGTGTCATTTGAGCTGCAGATAGTCACTTCTTCCAGACCCAGCTCCTCTTTTCTTCTCTCCTCTCTCCTCTTTCCTCTCCTCTCACAGATGGACCGCTGGACTAGGCCTGGGTGACAGTTTCCCAGTGATCGATGAGCACTTTGGAGCACATTTGGAGGGCCATTACAGGGACATGCAGTTTATAACATGGCTTTTATTTTCCCACTCATAAATTCTACTGCCACTCGTACCCGTTTTAATCAGGATGCTGTGAAGTTATTAAATTGTACTGCGCCGAAGGGGTTCTCTAGGAAATTTAATTCAAATTAAAGTTAAAGTGTGTATGACAGGTTTTTACTTTTTTCTAATTATGACTTAGTTTGGTGGGATAGTACCTGTAGTCAATATTTGTCATAGTTTAGTTCAGTTTGTGGAAAAAAGTTGAAAAGAAAAGTACCAAAATACAGGAGGTAGTGGTGAGTTCTTAAAGGTGCTCTATCACACAAAATTGACTCTGGTGACATTTTAGCCATGTTATAATGTTGTTATCTCTTCAAAACAGACCTGGAGTTGTTTTGTTTCGTTCACACGTTTGAATATTCCTGCATTATCATTAAGTGTTTTTAAGTTAACATCTACGTTTACCTTTGGTTCAGCAGAGCTTAGCAGTGAAATGATTCTAGTGAAGGTGTATGGAGTTTGAAAACCTGTGGAGCACAGGGTGAAGCAGTGTAGCGACAGTAGCTCAGTTGTTAAAGCTTTTATCCGTTGATCCGAAGGTTGTTGGTTCAAATCTCGCTCTTGACATAAACATTGTTAGAGCGGTCAGATCCTTGGCCCCATACACTGGTGTGTGAATGGGTGAGTGGTTCCTTGACGTAAATCGCCTTGAGTGCCTTGAAGGTGGAAAAGTGCTGGATAAAAATGTGACCTGTTACCATTCTGTTTGAGAGGTGAACTGAAGCCCAGTTTATGGTCGTGCGTCAAAATGTATACATTAGGACGCAGAGAGTATGTGTCGCCGTGAACCCCCTCTGTAGAGCGTCTATTGACCGACGTGCTCCTCAGAAATGTTCTAAATACGCATCCAAACGACGCAGACAATAAGGGCTGTAATTGGTCCTCTCTACCACCTCTCTACTGTACAATTCCAGTACTCATTCACTAGCAAGGCCCACACCAAAAACACATTTGCGAAGCGAAAAGAGTTTATTATATGGAGACGAGGCGGGTCGGCTGGGTTGAGGCTCAGGGTGGGGGTTCAGTCTCAATCTCCACATGCCCCGTCTTATGTCTGGAAGTGAACAGATTGGGGTTGGGAGGGTGGGGTCGAGTTATTCGGGACAAACTGGGTTGCTGGGATAGGCTGCTACAAATAGGCTTCTGGGACAATGAGGTGTGGCAGAAGTGAGCTGTGATTCGCTGGAGTGGAGGCGAGGGCAGTTGACGCGTGGTCCTGCTCTTGAACTTAAGTTAATCATATTAACTACATATAATGAGTACTGGATTACAATGTAGTTTTATTTTTGTTTGTTTGTTTTTAGATGTAATTGTAATTAAATGTGTAGATAATGGTAATCTTGTAACATTCAAATAAAATGTATTTAATATTTATACATTTTTTGATTGCTGTGGGTGTATCATTTAAGTTTGGATTTTTATTTCCAAACTCAAATTACACGCTGCCACTCCGACATTGACATCTAATTGTCAGAGTGGGGGCACTTTCAGTTTTTATTAAACATCCCTGCACATTTTTTTTTTCCTTGGTCAGAGTGACCAAGTCTTTAGTCTTTTTTTTTTTTTCAACATTCCGCCATTCCAACACACTATAAGTAATTATTAAGTTGCGGCGGCGCTCTTTTAGGGACAATATTTTCACGGACTGGCAGCATAGGAGGTGTGAGCAACGGGAGGTGGTGCGCGGCATGGTTTAGTCCTGGTTAAATCCTGTTTTAGTCCTGGTTTAGACCTGATTTTTGTCCTGGTTTAGATCTGGTTTTAATCCTGACCACACCACACACACTGCACCTCCTACGCCACCAGTCCATGAAAATATTATTGTCCCGAAACTGAGTAGCTTGTCAGAATGGCGACATAAAAGGTGTCGGAATGGCGGCAACAGAAAGTGTCGGTATGGGGGCATGTGGGAATGGAGGGTTGTCAGAATGACGGTATGTCGGAGTGGGGGTCTGTCAGAATAAGGGATTTACCCCCAGAACTATATTTAAACACGTGTGAATGAAACAAAACAACTCCAGGTCTGTTTGTGATGAGGAACCAATATTATAACATGCAACAGATAATAAATTGTGTAAAATAGGTCCTTTAAATATGATGTTAATTATGCTTTAGTGAACTGGAGCGACGTGGACCAGCTCACGTCTGTGGAGGAGGGCTTTGTTGAGTCCAGCTGCATAAAGCATGACGCAATACTCGATCCTCAAAACGATGAAGACGTGGAAGGTCGGCATAGGACACCAGTGATGTGACGTGAATAATTTGAATCAAATCTAATTTTTTTTTAAGAGAAACACATTTTACAGATTTACACTACACCAACACAATTATCACAGCACAGAAGCAGATGAGTGAGCGCTTTGTGCCCAAAAACAGATTTGGCATACTAAGTTTTGTTTTTCATTCATCATTACTGTAGTGCAACGTTTTATTTAGATTCCGCGTCATTCCAAAGGGTAAACGCATTCCCACTCAGTTTGAACCATTTTAAACAGATCTGAGCCTGGAACATTTCTTCTGTGATTAGTTAGTTATAATGAGTTCTCACAGTGGCTTCTTCTTTTTCTGAATATAAAAGAGCCAGTCTTTTGAACGGGTCTTTGAAATGAACGGATCCAAAAGATTCAAATCCCATAAATGAGCCAAAAGTCCCATCTCCAGGAGCGAAAACTGGACAAATCTTGCCTTAAAGTATGGGTACTACACTTTATGGGATATTACTTGCTAACACATAACATATTTGGATCACTACGTTACCTTTTATTGTTTTTGAAAATAGAAAGACTCCCACATTCTGTCTAACTTGCAAAAATTGAGCTTTATTTACAGTGGAGCCACGCTTTGGCATCTAATGAAGACCTAGCTGCTGAAACATTGCTTGAAACACAACATAAATCTCACTTTTTGCGAGTTAAAGTTTTGCAAGTGTGGGAGTCTTTGTATTTTTTTATTTTGATAAGCGTTACACGCATCCTCTCCAACGGATGTGGCTTCAGAAATACGATGTCAAAACAACGTCTTTAGCTTCACTTTTTATTGTTTTGAAAAAGCTAAATTTGCCAAAAACAACGTATTGACATGTTTTTTAAGTTCATCTCTCATGGGTTTAACATGAGGCACTCTGAGTTAAAGGGAGAGTTGTGAATTTTGGACATAGGGGCTCATTTCCGAGTGAGCCAGAGTGTTGGAGACGTGTGGAGACGGTTCAAATATTCCATCCAGTCCAATTTGGAGAGGCTGCAGGTGCTAGGCTAGTGCATGTCAATGGCCATAGTTGTCCTGCCACTAAAAACAGTCTTACCCACTCCACAGAGCACCCGAGGCAAAACTATTAGAACTCCAGACTGTCCATGTGATTGTCTGTGTCGATAGAATAATGTTTGAAATAAAACTAATCTCGCATTGTATGAATCATCACATGTTGAGGGTGTTATGGAAATCTTTACATAATCATAACTGAGGGTTTGCTTGAGGACTTTCAAAATACAACAGACTACCGTATTGTCTAGACTATAAGCCGCTACATCTTTCCCAGGCTTTGAACCATGCGGCTTTTACAAAGGTGCGGCTATTCTGTGGATTTTTCTTCCACCGCTAGGGGCGCTCTAACTGGAATTTCAAAAACAAGATAGATGGAAAATTAATGCAAAGAAGAATACGCTATTTTTTATTTAGCAGATATAACGCGCACGACAAAAATACTAACTGGTAATTATTTTCAAATCCTCACTCCATCATGAAAAACACACGAAGGAGTTTGTATGATGCAAGTTTTAAGTTGAAGGCATCGATCTTGCTCCGGGAAGGAAACTGTGCTGTAGAGCCCTGCACCTGCGGGACCCAACACAAAACAGTGCGGCGCGGGACATATTCTGACACGGGAGCGGGCGGGAGCGGTACTGAAGAATGCGGGAGCGGGACTGAAATTCTGTCCTGCGCAGACATCTACCGTGCTGCTGCATGCGGCATCAATGGTTTCAGCGAAGATGATTAAAGTGACCTGTGGTTTCACTGCACAGGAGAAATGAAGGTAAATCAATTACCAGTTCTTTTCTATTTTTGACCTTGTTTTAATCTGCGCAGTTGCTGCTGTGTTAAAAGGCACTGTTCGGAAAGCATCTGTTCAGGTACATAAATGTACATTTACAGTACAGTACAGTTCTGTATATGCAGTAAATATCTCATTTTTCAACATAGATATCAGCGGCTTATAGCCCGGATGTGGCTTATATAACTTAAAAAAAAAAAATTTAAATAGAGTGGATGCGGCTTATATACAGGTGCGCTCTGTAGTCCAGAAAATATGGTACTTAGTCAAAATAAATCCCCTTTAATTATGTCTTTCCATCTTTGTTAAATTCAAATTGCTTCCATATGTTATTTTGACTTCTAATGACCCGGCGTTCTGTCTGACTCGACCTTGACGCTGTTTGGGAACTAAGCTCCTGTCTGTATCTCTCGGGGTGGTATAGATACTCTGTATGGTTACTGTAAACTGGGAGAGACGGCTTTTTTAGGGACAGTCAGGGCTGTGATGGTGTGCACAATTGCTGGAATAAATCAGACTCTTTGATTTAAGACACCTTCTCAGTTTTATTCTTTATACTTTAGAAATTCCACAACAAGGGACTATTTTCCTCATATACCAGTCGGCTTCTGCCAAGCTTTCTATCAGGAAGTACAACTCGCTGCTGCTCAGACATAAATCTTTCAAATGTGAAGTTGGTTTTACTTCTAATAATATTCTATTTACACAGACAATCAAATGGACAGTATGGAGTTATAATGTTTTGCCTCAGGTGCACTGTGGAGTGGGTAAAACTGTTTTTAAGACTGTTTTTAGTGGCAGGACAACCATGACCATAGATATGCACTAGCCTAGCACCAGCAACCTCTCCAAATGCAAGGACTGGATGGAAGATTTAAAAAAGTGTCTCCACACGTCTCCAACACTTTGGCTCAGGAGGAAATGAGGCCCTTTGTCCAAAATTACGACCTGTCCCTTAAAATGTCACTCCCCCATCAGGTTTGTGAAGTTGTAGTGTATCGTTTTATATCGTGTTTTTGTGTATTTGTGGAAAATTGTCGTGTGGGAGTGTGGGTGATGAAGGCTTGTGAGCTGTGCATTGGATAAATCTTACAGCTAACCGTAAGAAGGGCTTGAATAGGACCCAGGAGAGATCTCTGTTACGCAAACCTGCATGGATGGCATCTCCAACCTCTTCAGGCATGTTTTTGATGAGGAAAAAGCAACAAACAACAGCACTAACCTGCTCATTGAATCTTAAGCCAGCGTCTTAACCAAGAACAATGTGCACAGGTCCGAGCTGGAGTCGAACCACCAACCTTTTGTTTGTTTTGTGGGCGAATACTTCCAAGATCCAACGTAATTCATATCTCCCGTCTGCAGCTCCACCTGCCTTACAATAGCTCCTTGATATTGCTTTCATAAGATATTGCTTGTACTTTCTTTGGGATTACAGAGCTCGGTGCTTCATATAACCTTGCACGGTTTCAAACAAATCTCATGTTATTCTACTCTGTTTTATTTGCGTACAACACCTACTTGGTTTATTTTAGATGAGAAATAGAAGTCCTGACAGATTGGCAGGTTTGGGGTTGGTTTTAGTTTTAGATTTGCTCTGTGAAGGTATAAACCCATCCAGATTGCAACGTTTATCAACGGATCACCATTCTCCTCTTCAGTCTGATCTGTCTCATATTGTTGGATGGTAAAACCCATTTCACCGAATATCGTTTCTCTAAAAAATGCAGTTTTATATTTATGCCAAATGGTCCTATATGTTGCAAAAGTGACTCTTGTGAGCTTCAAGTCATGTTGAATGCTGTTACCTCATCCAAAACTACCTGGAGTTGTGTTTTGTTTCATTCACACGTGTTTGAGTAATTCTTTCTAACATTTCCAAAGCTCAAAATGTTCTGTTCCACCTTGTGATGTCACATAGTGGTAGTTTTACCTTTCTTTCAGTAGATATTGGCAATTCCAGGGCTAAAATCATCCAAATGATTCTAGTGAAGGTGTAAAGTGGTTAAAAAGTGGAGCAGAAGAAAGAAGAATTCACCCTAAATATGCAGGATTTGTGTGTTAAACGTGTGTGAATGAAACAAAACACAACTCCAGTGTTTGTGATGAGGAAACAGTATCTGAACATAAATTAGTGTAACATGAGCTCTTTAAGAATTTAGGGCTTGTGATATATCAGTATTTTTGGGAGATTTTTTTTTTTTTATCACTTCAAATGATTTAGTTTGACATTTGATTTATACTGGAACTTTAAGACAGAAGAGAAAGATAATATGCAGCTATGGCTTTTAACTATGTAATTCCAAATATTAGCATCTGTGTGTGTGTGTTTTTGTTCATTTCTGCTGGTTGTAGATCCTGGCTACATGCTACAGTTATATCCTCCTGGGACCTGAAGATAAAGTGTATTGCAATATATATTTTTTGTGATTTTCTATCTAGTTGGAGGTAAATTAACACATTTAGATTTTGTTCATTTTTTTATTTCTAATTTGTACCATGTCCTCAGTAATTGACACCAGGGACATTTTTGTTAAATACGTGTGAAGTTAACAACCGATCAAAGACAACGTTACTCTCTGACAAGCTTCTGCAGTCCCCTCAAAAAGTTTTTAGACTCCCTTTTAATTTATTTTTTATCATAGTGCAGCCACAAACTAATTCCTATTGAGTTCTTTTTTTTTATCCTGGACATAATAGTGCCTTATAATCCCCCAGCCCTGTTTAGGCAGAGGAACCTCATCCCCCCATTAAGAGTCTCAAAACACAACTCGGTGTCCACTATAAAGGACACAAATGAATGAGGTTGGGTCTCAGGGGGATACAGCTGAAATGGCTGAATAATAATACACTGTTCAAAAAAATTAAAGGAATACTTTGAAAACACATCAGATCTTTAATGTGAAAAATGTCACATGCTCCAATGTGATATTTAGAAAATCTGTGGTTACCATGGTAATTGAGACCGACACAAATGTGCTAAAATTAAAGGTAAAACCGTTTTCTTTAAAATTATACTTGGCACAATGGTTAAAATCATTATCTGACAGGCGGCACACAGCCCAAACGAAAATATAGTCTATAAAGTGTATTTTTGGACACATGGTTTATACACTTCAGAGGCTGAAAACTGTAATACTATAACACCAGAATATAAAGCTGTGGTATCGAGCTTTTCAAACATCACTCAGCCCTTGCCACTAGAGTGATCCCGAAATTTCATCTAGCCTTGGACTAGTTCACAAATATTGTAATTTTGAGATCTCAAAACGGTCAAAGGTGTCAAACTACTCTCAGGTTTGGGGGCAAAGGTTGAGTAAGTCTGGAAATGTTATCCTTACAAAACGTGCTATTGACTATTTTCAACATCGGTCAAAAATTCGGCAGTCTGAAAAGGACAAAGGATTCAAACTAGCGACTCTAATTGGAGGGCAAAGGTGTTAAGACTTACCAAAGGTGTATTTGAGAATTCACAACCACTCCAGTTCTGCAGTCATATCCATGAATGAAAAGGTGTTAAAGTCACAGTGGTGCTCCCAGTATTTTTCACTATTTCTGATTTACCAGGCTGAGGATTCACACACACTCGCGCACATGTTGGGTTTTCATGCTTTTTAGAGAACTTGAAATCGATTATTATCTAACAGAAGTGTCCAAACTATGATCCGGGGGCCAAATTCAGCCTTCAGACCCATATTTATGAATAGGTCCTTATTACCAGAAGTACTTTTTACAGCATTTTTTGAAAACGTCTGCCATCATAACTTAAAACACACACATTTTGATGCAAGTGTTCCAGGGCTTATTAAATACATATAAATACAACATTTTAAAGGAGTTACTCGTGTGGCCCTTTGTTCTACGCTTGAATATGTACAGCTCGGGTTCAGACATCCCTCATCTAGAAAGATCACTTTTCCAGTGAATAGTGAATTTGAAATTTAAAAACAGACCATAGTAATTGCCATCCAGGCTACAACTTCATTAAAAAACCCAAATATAAGTGATTAAAAAATACACCAATTTAGTCAGTAAGATTTTCAAGTGTTTTGAATGAGTCTAACTATGATTTATGGACTTAAGAACTGCACAGGACTTCTACTTTTGACACAATCACTGTAAAATTCAAACCGCATATTTTCCAAGGCTCAAAGACCAAGGACTGAAGAAACCAGTGTGAATGAACCAAAAGTAACAGTGTTATAACCTGGTTAAAGCTCAAAAAAGTTCTGGTTTTGTGCAGCATGTGGCATTTAAACCAGCAAAATTATCAAACAGTTATATACACATTTCTTTCCCTTGTTGTTTAGATTCTTCTGAAACAGTTTTGCTCTGTGCCGCCTCCTCCTACACACCCTTTGCTTTGTACACTAAATACGCGTCATTATTTCAGCGTTTGACACAGAGATGCAGAGGAGCTGTGTGATCTCGGTGGGTGTGCTCATAGATGTTTCCCATTATAAACAGGCTCTGTGTGTTTTGGACGTGCACAGTCCAGTCGGCTCCAAATGAAAGGCTGGTGTGGGATGGACGAGGCTCTTCACAGCAGGAGGAGGGACACAATGGGCACACGGGCTTTGCAATCACTGAATGTATGGAAATGAAGCCAAGGGACACAAATGTTAGTTAAGACTTTCTAAATTCGTCCTGAATTTGACTTTTTTTAATCACAAAACAGATGTCAGCAATTCACAAAAAGATGTTCCAAGTGTGTGATGCTGTGACATGTTTTTAGCCATGACCATTTTAGAATCCAGATTTGGCTTCGGCTGAAGTGTTCACAATAGGTCCAAGTCTGACCAATCACTGTGGTTTTGCAAAAGCACGAACATCTACTACTTCGGCCTATTTGAGTGGAAATACAAACTATTTTGTTTGTGAAATTTGTGGATAGTTAAGATGTCTGTGCTTTTCTGTATTTAAATGTTTTATTTCACTCATTCCGCTGTGATGCCTCAACTCGTGACGTTTTTTGTTTGAAGGTTCTGATCACTGGTTCTGATCTCTTTCAGTGAGTGTTCCAGATTACTGTGTAGACTCTATTTAGAGGACTACATATCAATCTGGCGAGATGTGAGAAATGAACAAAATTCAGGTGAAATTATAGAGAAATTATAGTTGTGCTACTCCAGCCCGACTCTGCCATCTCCAGTGAGAAAAGCATTTGATGGACCCTCCACCAGAAAACTTACATAGTGCACCTTTAACATCACTGCATCGATGAAACAAGACAACCATTCACTCTATGAAGAAGACAAGATGGCCAAGCGCTCAAAATGCCAATTACTGTAAGTCAAATATGGTCCACTCCCATCCATTATGTGGCTGTGGCAGTTTGATGGCTACAGGATGTCCATATAAGGCACTTCTATTTGAATAATGCATAGGGCCCATATCTGTATGTCTTAGGAAGGACCTTGGTTTTATTCATTGGGGAGCAGCTTTCGCTGAGCTGGCATCTTCTTTTACATAAGCCCAGGTCTTTTTATAGTCCCGCTGTACACTGACTGCTCCACTCTCACCTGGGGAGCGCACAGTGATTGGGAGAGACTACACTGTTGGAGCAGGAGGAGATTAGATTCTAGACATATATGGAATGGAGACCAAAGTACAGTCAACTGAAGGGAACTACTTGTGAGCGAGATTTACAGGTCTTATTTGTACAGAAAAGTAGCTTCAAATGTTGCAGTCACTGCAATTTGCAGAAGTGGTAGAGTAACTAAAAACTTTTGTCAAGTTAGAGTGCTGTCATTTCAAAATGATATTACGTAGTACAAAGTAGTGGTCCCAGAAAATACTCAAGTAAGAATAAAAATATATTTGTGAACTCGGAGTCATTCAAAAGTGTCTTAAATCTGGTATTTTCAAGCTTAGACATAAAAATGACGAAACACTAAATCATTCTGAAGGAGCAGAGCAAAAAACACCATCCATCTTCTTCAGCTGTCTAAGATGAGACTCCCACACTTCCCTCACCCCAGACACTTCCTCCAGCTCTTCCTGAGGTGTTCCCAGGCAACAGAGACAGTCCCTCCAGTGTGCCCTGGGTCTTCCAGGGAGGAGTCCACGCTGAAAAAATAACTTGTAAGATTTACTAAAAAAATCCTTGTAACAATTTGCAGTCGCACTTTTTAAGTACATATTACTGCTGTAATATCAGGTCCATTTTATTTGTCAGTATTAAGTAAAATGTATGTACTTAATGAATCATTAATTAATCATTGCATCTATATCGCACATTTCAAGATACTTTACAGTTCATTGTTCATTCTCTCCACACTTGGTGGTGGTAAACTACTATTGTAGCCACAGCTGCCCTAGGGCAGACTGACAGAGGCTGCCAATATGCACCATCGGCCCCTCCAACCACCACCATCACTCATGCACACTCCACTTTCATTTTAGACAATGTGGGTGAAGTGTCTTGCCTAAGGACACAACAGTTTTTTTGTGACTGGCGCCCCCCTTACCACCATGAATTTATTGAGCAATTGTTACTTAGTTTTGTTTTTTTTTAAGTTAGAAGTCATCCATCCATCCATCTTCTCCCGCTTAATCCGGCTGGGTCGCGAGGGCAGTTTACTGCCCAATACTCGTTAGTCAATTAGAAGTCATATTTATGTAAATAAATTAAGTAAAATATATAAAATATTGTCAGAATTAATTGTATTGCTGTAAGTAAATGTTATATTTCTATTTACTGATGTATAATAAATGGTACATGGTTTTTATACAGCGCTTTTCAACCTTCAAGGCTCAAAGCGCATTACAAGGAACCACTTAACCATTCACTCACATTTATTCACCAGTGTATACAGACACGAGGGACGAGGTTGGTTAAGTGTCTTGCCCAAGGACACAACAACAGCATTAATCTGTGAGAGCTAGAATCGCACCGTAAAAACGCTTTACCAACTGAGCTACTGCTGCCCCAGCCCCAAACACGTATCCGCCGTGTGCAGGGACGCATCTAGAAGGACTTTGGTGTTACTTAGTATTTCTGGTTTTGTGAGTAGCAACTTTAAAATGTGGTGATTATATTGTCATTAAACACAGTAGTTTACTACTTCATCACTACATGAGTAAAATAATTACATTTTGTCCATTGCTATTAAATAAGCTGTAGTTCTCTCCGAATTGTGTTATTTCAGTGTAAAAATGACCCCAGTTGATTTAATATAATTTACTACCCCCAGAAGTAATTGTTTTCAGTGCTCCCCTCAGCTGCTCTTCTCCATGTTGAGCAGCAGCTTTATTCTGAGCTCTTCCTGTGTGACTAACCTTCTCAAAGCCCAGCCACTCTGCAGAGGAAACTCATTTTGACTGCTTGTTTCCTCCGTCTTGTCTTTAACAAGGCCAGAGGTGAGAGTGGGTGTATTGACTGTTTGGAAGAAACAAATGTTCAAATCATTTCATATTGTCAACTTTTATCAAGCTTTTGTTACATGTAGACAAGAATTTAATTTGTGGCTGAAAAGTCCAAGAAGTGCAATTTAAAGTTTGGTTATGTACTTGAGAAGAATTGGTCTTAAGGGATTCACAGTTTCAAAAGGTCTGCTGTAAATATATATACAGAAGACAATGACTAATTCAGCCTCAATTCATATGCACGCAAAAACTTATTTTTCACAGAGACATATTCATTTTAGAAGGTCAGAAAATACGACGTAAGGTAAGATATTAAGACAATTAGAACTTTAAAGGACCCGTATGTAAGATTAGGATTTTAAAACGTAATATGACCAAACTGTGTCCCCAGATACAAAAACGTGTAAATGTTCAAATTTAATATATATTTATATTTATGATGGACAAGTTCTTGGTGTTTTAAAGGGACAGTTGGGAATTTTGGACATAGGGCCTCATTTCCTCATGAGCCAGAGTGTTGGAGACATGTGGAGACACTTTTTTAAATATTCCATCCAGTCCTTGTATTTGGAGAGGTTACTGGTGCTAGGCTAGTGCATGTCAATGGGCAAGTATACCAAGCAAAGCTATTATTACGCCAGACTGTCCATGCAAATGTCTGTGTTGATAGAATAATGTTTGAAATAAAACTAACCTTGCATCGCAGGAATCATCACATGTTGAGGGACTATTTTCTCATATCAGTCCGCCGCTGCCGAGCTTTCTATCAGGAAGTACAACTCACTGCTGCTGCTCAGACATAAATCCTTCAAATGCAAGATTGGATTTACGTCTAAAATTATTTTCACTAGCCTGGATCACACCAACAACACACCCACATGTGCGTAGAGAAAAGACTTTATTATTGGGAAACGAGGCGGGGCAGGGTGGCTGGATTGAGGCTCAGGGTGGGGGTTCAGTCTCAATCTTCACATGGCCCAGCAGGACGGGACCCCCCTCGTAGGCATCTTATGTCTGGAAGAGAAACCGATAGGGGTCAGGAGACTGGGGTCGAGTTATTCGGGACAAACTGTGTTGCCGGGATAGGCTGCTATAAATCGGCTTCTGGGAAATTGAGGTGTGGTAGAAGTGAGCTGTGATTCGCTGGAGTGGAGGTGAAGGCGATTGAGGTGTGGTCCTGCTCCTGAACCGAAGTTAATCATATTTACATCTATGGACACAGACATTCACATGGACAGTCTGGAGTTATAATAGTTTTGTCTCGGGTCTGTGGAGTGGGTAAGACTGTTTTTAGTGGCAGCACATCTATGGCCTTTGACATGCACTAGCCTAACACCAGCAACCTCTGCAAATACAAGGACTGGATGGAATATTTAAAAAAGTGTCTCCACACGTATTCAACACTCTGGATCACTAGGAAATGAGGCCCTATGTCCAAAATTCCCAACTGTCCCTTTAAGGTAATTATCAAAGCAGAAGGAGCCTCACAGTAGTCTCTTATTTGCGTTGCCAGTTTCAATGCTCAAATCGAGTTGGTTTAAACCTAAAAAGACTGTTATCTGAGATCACCTGCAGTCAGTCATGGATCAGTGCTATAGTGGGTTCCATTTTCTCACACATAATATACAACCATCTGGATAACTTTATATAAGAATGCAAATAAAAAGCTTTTAGGGCCATCGCAGCTTCTCATACTTTACTACATAATGACATAAGGGAAGATCTGCGCACATTGTTTACGTTTATAGAAACAAAACTTGAGGCCACATGGTTCATTTGCATAAACTCTGCTGATGGAGCCTGTGCACCACTTTGTGCTAATGCAAAACAGACTAAAGGACATGGTTTGGTGGAGGCCACTGTTGATGGTGAATCTGGAGGGTATGTTTATTTTGGTCTGACTCTTATTATATCTGGAAGTAACAGAGTTTGTGTTGTTTTGCAGAGCTTTCCTAATCAACAGCAGCATTTTCTGTCATGTGCAACCACTCGGGTCATTCAAGTACACTGCCACGCTGAAATTCATATTTATTTAAACCAGAGCAGAAAAGGAGAATGAGGAGTGCTTGTTGTAGTCCGGTTTGTGGGTGTTGTAGTTTTTTATTAAACAGCTGTAGGGTCACACGATTGCTCCATTGTGATCTCCACTGGTTACAAAGGTCAGATTTTCTGACATTCGCACATGTTTAACACACAAACCCTGCATATTCAGGCTGAGTTCTTCTCTCAAACAGAAACCACTCTATTCCACCTCGTAGAGATGCAACAATAACCGAAATATGGTCATATTGTATCGTCAAAGGTCTCATAATATCGTGGACCATCACAATATATCGAATCACAAGTCTCTTTGCATAAATGAATGATCCTTTGCTCCGTTTCAGTGCAGACTACATGAAGAAATAACTGTTCTAAGCACTTTGAAATCTTCGTTCTTTGGATTAAGTCTTGTGAAGGCATTTTTAGAGGAAAAAGTAGCACAAAATATTGCAGTAAATATGGTACGGTGAGATGTACATGGTGAAAATATTGTACAGAGAGATTTGGGTATCGTTCCATCCCTAATGACAATAAATGTTGTACCAAATGACTGGTCAAAGCATTTTATAATGTCAGTCTTGTTATGTAGAATATCGTAATATGGTAAGCCTCCCCACCATATTGTGAGCTTTCCCACAATATCGCAATAAATATCATACTGTTACGATATTGTATAGTGAGACTTGGATATTGTTAAACCCCTACCACCTTGTGATGCCATGTGGTAATACAGGAAGGGCTCCACTGTGTTTTGAGACTCCACACACCATCACGAGAATAATTTGGATAACTTCAACCGTGGAACTGCCAATCTCTACCGAACTATGATAAAAGGGGCTATCAACTTGAAAACTACCACTTGACATGACATCACAAGGTAGAACTGAGCATTTTGAGCTTTGGAGGTGTAGACAGACTAATCATAACTTTAACATATGTGAATAAAACGAAACGCTCCAGACTCTAGGTACGTTTTAGACGAGGCGACAACGTTATAACATGGCCAAAAGCTCACAAAAATCCATTTTGTGTACTGTAGGACATTTTAAATGATGAGAACTGGTCTGGAAAAGGTAAAATCGAAGCTCTTGATGTAGGAAAGCACCACTTAATGACAGCAGCAGATGGAGCACTCTTTGGAACTTTGTAGCAATGGAGATAGACCGAATAATCAGGCTGCAAACTAACTATTACCAAATTAAACACAAGCCCATAACAATCTAAATGTTTACCATAATCTCGTCCTTTTCATTTTACGCATGGACCCATTCTCACTCCGCTAACCAACTTTTGCATATCTCCACCGATGCCAGTGCGAACAGATGGCTGGAAAGCTTAACTCCACAACATCAACACGGAGAAGACCATCGTAGAGGCATCAACGCGAGGGGGGTACGCGCGCTGAATTATTTAAAACAGAAAACCCCAAAATCAAAATGCGCGTTGTGTCGTCTCCGTGGCCCAGAGACAAAGCAGCGCAGGGGAGGGCGATGCCGAGCGAACAAGGCGCGCTCAGGTCCTGGCTTTTATCTGGCTCCCGTTAGCGTTACATGATTCATAAGTGCTTAATTAGCATGTATATTTCATCACAGAATAGGTTTGGCGCACGTGGCCTAATTGCGACGGATTTGGAAGGGAAATGCTTGCGGAAAAAACACGTTGCGAGCGAATGTAAAACCAATACAGAGATGTCGGTACACAGTGGGAGGTAGTGTATGTAGTCGTGCTAGTTAAGAGAAAAGGCATCATTTACTGATGCTTTGCTGTGACGTCAAGGTGGGGGAGTTCTTTGTGTATGTCTGTGGAGGAGTGTTCAGTTCAGTTACCATGGTGACGCAGTGTCTGGAAAAAAAAAATTTAATGATTGAATTTTTTTTTTATTTATGGACATGTGAAGTAGAATTATGAAAATGTACAATGCTTGTTTTTTTTGGTACATACTTTACGTCACTTTCGGTTGGGGGTCCGTCACTTGTTTCTATGGATACGTCATTGCGCTGCCCGGAATGTTCCACAGTGTGACATTAAACAGCTCTACTTTACATTTATTCAATTACAGGTGGTTTTATAGCTCAAAAACATCTATAAAAACAGGCATTCTGACTGAGCGGGGTCGCCTCTCCACAGAAACTTGGTCCAGTTTGGTCTCTATGAAAATCCCACATAATCCCACATAAAGCCAAACTAAATAAGTGAGTCTAACTGTGACTTAGCTATCTTTATTTACAACTAACAAAAACAAGAAACTGTGAGATTACTATCTGTGACATACTATCTTCTCTATAGTAACTATAATAACTATAACTAACTACTACAGACAAAAAAAGAAAAAGATAAATAGAGGAAGAACAACAAAAAGAACACAGTATATACATTATGGCATGACATACTGCGGAACATTCAAGACTAAGCAAGAACATCTCCATGGAAGTATTTAACAGGCTCTCCACCAGAAAAGTTGCACAATGCATTGTAAAGAAACAATAATTAAATAAAACATTTTGAAGAGCCTGTCTGCATGTACAAGTTTGTCTCATTCTCATTGGACAGGCCTCATGTGAAAGATCTGAACCTCCAGAATTCCCTCCCTGAGCTGCAGAGGCTGCACTAGCAGGGATTCATGAGTGGCTGCAGATGCTGGGGTTTAGGTAGTGAATATTCAGATCAGAGAGAGGCATTTTAGGCTTAAACCAACTGGATTTCTGCATTGAAACTGACAACACAAATGAGACACAACAGGCTCATTCTGTTTTCTGATTCGATAATCGTCTTGAACCAGAACACCAAATTATAACAAACACAGCCTAGTTATCATGTCCTATTTCAAATCAGAAAAGGTTATATTTGGTTTGAACATATTTATCTCATATCTGTTGATACAAATGTTTATGAATTGTAAAATCTAAATCTTTAATTGACATTAGTGGAAGTTGCAAAGACCTAACAATGCAGGGAACTAACTGAATAATCGGCATAATACCAAAATACTTGGCTGTAGGTACAATCCACATATGTACACGACTACAGTCTAGAAGACAATTATTCTGTTCATTTCACACTGATTAATTTTTAGTTCAAAACAATGATGTGTTTTTTTTTTTAACATTAAGCTTTGTCATTAGATTAAACACACACTGCATGAAAAACCAATTAAAGGGTCCATATTACACTCATTTCTGAATTATGTTATAATGATTTTTCCTCATCACAGATACACCTGGAGCTGTATTTTGTTTCATTCGCACATGTTTAACGCACAAACCCTGCACATTTAGGCTGAATTCTTCTCTCAAACAGAAAACATTCTGTTCCACCAAGTGCTCCACTGTGTTTTTAAAGTCTATACAGTAGACAGAAAACAGCTGACGAGATCTGCGCTCACAACTTTACAGCCTGTGGTCTGCAGCCATATCTTGCTGCTCTATACCTACGTACTTATTGATCGATCTGCTGCATTCAGCACTATAGACAGCGAGAGACATACAATATGACAATCTCAAAAGTGTCAGAAAGCCAGCATGTCTAAATAGAGGCATGTCGTAATACCGGGTTGTCTAAAGGTTGGGATGTCGGAATGAAGGGATGTCGGATTAGGCGGAAAAAACCCACTGTATCAGTTTCGTACCAATAGAGCCAGGAGTTTTCTTTGGCATTACGCTGATTATAATGGTGCTACTGCGATGTCTAGTGCAGTTATGATTTAAATCATAGAGCGGCAGACTTTTTCATACGCAACGACACATGATCGTCTGCGGTACGCTCTGTGCGCTGTGCATAAGTTGTCGTTGGACATAAGTTGTGGACGCCGGCAACACGCTAAGCATTAGTTGCGATAAGTTATATATACGTTATCAAAACATTGTATATAAGTTACTAAAATGTTATGTATACGTCCTACTCATTATGTATACACTATGTAAACGCCCAAAATGAAAAAAGAAAAGCATTGATAGTTCAGCGTAAGCCAGCGTTTTGGGGAAATTCTGGCACATTTGCATACACTGGCTAAATCGTCAAGCTGTGACAGGGCCTTAACATCACGAGGTGGAACAGAGCGTTCTGAGCTTTGGAGATG
The DNA here is from genome assembly GCA_030686955.1 of Odontamblyopus rebecca. NCBI lineage: Eukaryota > Metazoa > Chordata > Actinopteri > Gobiiformes > Gobiidae > Odontamblyopus > Odontamblyopus rebecca. The sequence goes on from CM060673.1 coordinate 9,016,498, forward strand.
TAGACAGACTAATAATAATAGGTTATTCAGATGTTTTTGAGGTAAGAGCGTTCTAACATGACTAAATGTTCACAGTTTAAATTTTTTGTAATGTAGGACCTCAAAAGAAAATTGTAACAAGTTCTTAAGTTGAATTTCACAGTCAGAAAAATGCTGGAATTGTTTGTTCCTGCAGGATACTATGAAGATGACTTCTCTGGTTCACATGAAAAACTTTATTTTGATTGATTTGGACGTCCCATGATCACATTTTCATACGTTACAGATCAGATTAATGTACCTCTCTATAGTAAACTACCTTGACTATATTTATCGCTCGTGCTTTTCCAATAGGTCAGCAGTGCCCTTGAGAAGCAGATAGGAGCTGGGTAAAGACTGTGCTACATCTACCACTCTGACGCTTTCATGAATTACTAACCAGGGGTCGCGACCTTCTAAGCATGCTCACAACAAGCCGATCAGACAGGAGCGATTAGCCCCCAACATCCATCACGCATTGCTCCGACCCTGTCAAAACCGCGGCAAAACACGGCGCGCTGACAGGGACTTCGCTAATCTTCGAAGACTTACAGGTAGACGTTTTTATCGGCTGGGGTTTATTGTGTTGTGAGGTGGCGGTGGAGAGGAAAAAAGAGGAGAAAGAAGAGGAGAAAACTAGCAGATTAGTTTCAAATGCTAAATTAATGTTTCAAATGGAGCTGCTAGACCTGGCAGTACCTGGAGAACTAAAGGGGAGCGTGATGGGGAAGGAGGTATAAGGAACAGCGTGTTTGTGATCAGAAACTCCTTTCAACTTTATTAGTGCCTTAGAGAGAAATTATTGTATTGCAGTGTCAGACATAGAGTAGACATACAAACAATTCAGTACACTCCAGCACAGCTTAAGTTTGGCTCAACAATGCTGATATAGATTCCAAAAAAAGAAGAAGAATTATGTCATCGCATTTCACCACGACTGATCCAAGCTATAAGAGAACATTCATCCTTATGGCTTCAGAGATAAAGGAAATCCGAGTCCGCCGCCCAGAAGGAAGGAGGTTAAACTCCTCAAAGAACAGGCAGGCGGGTTCGGGCTCTCCATTATTTGTTGGGTCTTGCAAAACACCCTTTTGTTATAGGTGTCCTACAGCTGGGCAGCCTATAATTTTGCCTTCCACTTTGACCGACCGAGCCAGACGATTTTTTACTATACACAGAGAGGGCACTGAACCAAGTGACCGTACAAAATGCAAGAATAGATTCTATAAAACTCATAAAAAATGTCATAAGCACATTGCTGGCTGTAATCAGAGCAGTCCTATGTGATGTCACCAACTATCATATTTTTCGGACTATAAAGCGCACGGGATTATAAGGCAAAACATCAATAAATGGGTCTGTTTTCATAAATAATTATTATAAGGCGCATTAAAAGACACTGATACCTCAGCCCAGGCATCCACGATTCATTGACAGATCGTGGCGTAACTCGCCCGGCGTCGCCTCCCTGTCTTGGTAAATGTGTGTTCACCTTCTGTCGTCCAACGCTTCCACGCAGCTGCAATTTATCTTTAAACGACCTGTTGACACCAATATCTAGCGGTTGGGGTTCCTTGGTTAATCCACTTGGAATGATGCAGCACCGAATTTGTTTCACTTGTGCGTGTGAGTAAACATGAGTCTGAACAGGGGCCATTTTGGGGTCCTTATAAACACCATAATATGATGTTGAAGCACAGTACGTGTTACTCCATGAGGCTCCTGACTACAGTCGCCGTAACGCTCTGACAATCTATCCAGCGATGCAGCTTCGTAGCTTAACAAAGTCGTACTAAAACATTCTGAAAGATTTGAGCGCCATGGACTACATAAAAGCACAATCAGAATTAATACATAAGGTGCACTGGATTATAAGACGCACTGTCGATTTTTGAGAAAATTAAGGGATTTTAAGTGCTCCTTATAGTCCGAAAAATACGGTACTTGAAATAGCAGACACCACTGAAGGCAGATGTCCTAGCACTGAGTCATGACTGGCTGCAGATTCTGGGGTGTAGTTTGATCTGTCAGTAAAAACGTGTTCTAGAGCTGGAGTTCAGACTCTTTTGTCAAATGACCCAACCCTGATATTTAGTCTTACAGACGCTGTACCTCATCTCGTCCATTTTAAACTGTCCAAAATGACTCCGTACTTACCTTATGCATTCCGATCATCCTAATTATTCACCACTCTGAGTTTATGGGCTCTTTTCACACTTCTGAGGCACTGCAACGGTAAAGCTAAGCGCAGCTAGCATTCTAATATGCACTTCCTGATTATCTGACACTTAAATGCTTTCTAAATAGATGCAGACAGAACACAGTGGACCTCAAGAGCTGCTTATACACATCTGTACTGGGACAAGACGCATTTTGATTTTGTGTAACCCCCCTCTAACACGTCTCAGATGTGCTCCTCAGGTGTGACAGCTGGTCCAACACAACACACAACACACAGCACACAACACATAACACATAACACACAACACAACACAAAACACACCAAACACGGCACACAGCCCACAGGAGGTGTTCAGACACAGCTCTTCATCAGTGCATCTGCTCTAATCTAAACCTGATCACCCACTAATGAGCGCCCCCTGTGGAGAGCGGCGCCAGCTGCACTTTGCATCACATCACTCACCACACGCTCACAGCACATTTAAGTTTATTACTTACTCGTACTTGTTTTTCTTGATGGTAATATGTAGTCTAATATTGTGTACTAGTGCCATGCATTAGTTCATTGTTTAAAGTGGGCCTATTATGAAAAAAACTTTCTCATTTCCCTTCTAAAGTTGGATTTAGTGTGATTCTTGCATGTTTGTGTAATTTTTATTCCCCTGTATTCAAGATGGCATCATTTCAATCTACACAAGTTTTCACGTGCACCGGCATTCGCCTCTGCTCTGTACTGGTTGTAATGATGTAATGGTGACAGTCAGTTCCCATTGGGCACCTTAGCTTAATAACATGGAAATCAGTGGACATATTTCTTTTATTAACCCATTTATGATGGATGCTGCGCAGCACGACATTTCATCTCATGCCTGCTGCGGTGTAGTGCAGCGATGTTGATTTTTTTCATGATGCAAATTTCATTTAATTTTTCATTTCATCAGACTTCATGACACAATTTAATACAAGCTGAGAGTTTTACCTTTTAAATGCAATTCAGGTCATGTTTTTATGTGCTTCAGAGGCTGAGATATTAAGGGTTTCATAAACACTGACAAGTCTTCAAAAACACTCAAGCGATAAGGACCATTTATAGGTGTTTTTTTGCAGGTATTTTAGGTGTTAATAGGTTAAGTTGTTTTAGATCTATCTTTTAAAATTTCCAAATTATAACATCCCTGGGTGTCATAGAGGGTCTGTACTGGCACTGTTTTGTAATTGTTCATCCAGCCTGCTAGAGGACACTAGGTGCAACTGTGGAATTAGATTCAGCCAGTAGATGGTCAGAAGTAAACAACTGCTTGCAGAATGTCAATCAGCCCATGAAGTGTTTTGCTGTTGTATCTGAAGCCATCCTCTCATTTCCAGCCCTGTGAGCGGAAATATGAGTGTGTTTTTATGTTTAATACACAAGTTACACACAGTATTTGAGTTATCCATGGACACAAGATCATGCAGTACATTGTTCCTGAATAGAGCTGGTTTTGAACTGGTTAATTTAGAAAGTGAAGCCCTGTTTGCTCCGTCCCTGTGTCCATTGCTTCCTGTCTGTGAGCTGCAGCCTCACACAGTCCTCCATTGTTGTTATTCACATAAAAATATTATATCTTTTGACCGTGGAACTGTCCTCGTATGGCTTTTATATTTGTATAGGGACATTGCACAGAAAATCACAAAATCCTTCAAATCAGAAAAGAATCTGTAACCTTAAACCCATGAAAAGCTCCATTGACACGACCAACTGCATTTACTCCATTCAGACCCCCAGAAGCCTATCTCCATTTGCTCCACCACGTCACCTTAAATATTTACGCTCAAATATAGTGAAGATAAAACGCGGGAATGTAGCTTGTGATCATTTAGGCCCGTGTCATACGTCTTGCCATTCTACTCCCATTTCTGTCCCCATTTTTCAGTGTACTCGCTGCCTATAAACCGGCTCATCCTTCATATACAGAATTTACCACTAATCTTCTATATCTGGAAATACTTCTTGTGTGTGGAAGAAATGTCAGATTGCAAGATTTCATAGCAGAGGGAAGGGGACAAGTATAATATTTATGATTAAAGAGGGTTTTTTTTTTATATTTAGATCATTACATTACCTTTTATTGTCTTTAAAATGCATATAACATGTTTTTACTGTACATGTTTCACTTATGCTCTCTTTGCTAAGTTACTCCCCCATCAGAGCACTGTCACAACCCATTCAGCGTGCGTCCCGCTAATGAAACCACTGGGAATTGCACCAGGTTTGTGAAGTCAGGAGAAATGGGCGCTACAAATAATTCATAACTCTGGGTTTTATGACCACACCAACCAGCTATTTATCACTTTAAAAATGCTTAAACTTAAGGATCTGATGAACTTCCAGACCGCAAAAAGTAATGTACAAGGCAAAAAGTAAAAGAGCTACCAAAAGATATTCAGAAACATTTTACTGAAAGAGAAAGTATGTATAATTTAAGGGGAATGCATCTCTTTAAAATGGCCAGAGTCCGTACAATGAGGAAAGGTTTAAGTATTTCAGTTTGTGGGGTCAAAATCTGGAACTCTGAGTGATGACCTCCAAAAATTTCGCAAATATGAAAATGTTTAAATGAAGATATAAAGAAATAATTATAGCTAAGTGTGCAGGAGAAGGAATTTAAGTTAATTCATCATTTGAATGTGCACTAAAACATTTTGAAATGTAGTTATTTATTTTTCTATCTCTAGTAATGAGTAGTGTACAAGTCCCAGTTTTCCCTCATGCTCGTCTGTCTCTGCTCATCTCTCACCAAACACACTTCACAGTATCACCTGCTCTTATTGGCCACAGACCAGAGAGTCCAGATTGAGGTGTGAAACTTTAAACTGTTGAATTATTCACATTTTGTACAGAAGCGTCTCAACTAAAATGTAAAAAAAAAAGTACTTTGAGTAATATTTTTCATGTATGGCTCTATGGGGATGCTGTTTGCTTTGTCTAGAATGTTCCTCAGTATGGCATTAAAGAAGACATTGTGCTAGACATAGTTATAATCTATGACACCTGTGATATTATGTTATATTTGGACACTTAAAATCACAATTTTCATCTAAAATGACTTCCACTGCCCCCTGTCTATGTTGGGTTAACTCCACCTCCTCTTCTCCCCAGTTGCAGGTCTAGTTGTAATGTTTATATTGTGTTTTGACTATGTGCTGATGTTGTGGAGGTGTTTTTTGTGTGTACCGGTTCCATATTATGCCTCGACAGGCGCGTGGTCTGGGGGCTGTTCTTTTATTTTCTCCTTCCCCTATCCTCATGTTATGCTGCATTGTTTCTTCCTCTGCTCCTCTCGTCCGGTCCATGTCATGGATTATGTGCTTGTAAATGTACAGTACGAAATGGTCCCATTTCAATTCCTTGTAAGTCTAGTGCATGTGAAGAAATTGACAAATAAAAGGCATTTGATTCTGACTTCTGGGTTAGAAAACTGTGGTTTCCAATCAGAGATGATGTTGTGAATGTTCTCGCAACAAAGAACTTGATGGAGAGCTGCAGATCAACCCGGCTAACTAGAAGATTTTTATTTTCACTTGTACCAAAGTTACTATGCAGCACTGATGAATACTATGTGTAGCACTAAAAATAAAACTGGGGAATGGAGAAAGTACAGAGTAGTGGGTATATGACGGTGGTGGTGAAAACTGTGGTTCATCGGCTTTATGACGTCTTGAAAATACTCTAAGCCATTAAAGAAATGATGACCAGGCGTCCCTATTTACCCAAGCCAGTCCCTGTTTTGAGCTGTGTGTCCCCTGTCCCAGCAGATTTATCCAAAACCAGTGATTTGTCCCAATTTTACACAAGAAATGTCCCAGCTGTCCCTATTTTTGACCAATTTGATCCCTGCCAACAGTAAAGAGTGGCATAAATTGTCATCTGTTTTGGTAAAATACAGGAAAGATGCTTAAAAACAACCGAAACACAAAGAAAATGTGACTATACTGATTCACGTTTGTCATGAATTTTCCTTAATTACGCACTCCTTTCACAATTTTATTATTACTAAACACCACAAAAACCTGACTGTCCCATTTTTTTTATTTTGACATTTTGGACACGCTAATTAAAGATGCTAGAATTTTGCAAAATGCTTCATAATTCCATATATCTTACTCCATATAGTTGATTGATGACTTTTGACAGGTAATGTATAGTAATATAGAGGATTTTCAACATATTTTAATGGAAAATACATGGGATTGAAACAAAAAACACAGGTACCAGCATTTATCTCACTAAATTATTGTTACGCAAATGAGTTATATCGGAAAAAATGACTTGATAGACTATGACAAAGATTCCCCGCATTTCCCCTTCGGCTTCATGTCCAGGTAAATGAGCATCAAATTGAATCTAGTGTTAAAAGCAAACCACCCCCTTCAACGCTACCGCCCCCTATGTTAATACACTGCACTATCCCAGGACACTATCTATAACATATTACATTACACTTACCCTCTTAGCCTGCGGGCCAAACCAAGTCATTTAAATGTGCACTTTTTAATATTGGATTTCTGTCCCTTCGGCGCAGGGCAAAATAGTGATTTATACGGCAGAGGCGGCGGATCGTGAGGAGTGCGGGGCGTGCATGGAGAGCCCGGGGACTTCAGGAGGACAGGGGGCTGCACTGGGAATCTGCTGCTCCAATAACGTTTGTGGAAGAGACGATCAGGTATGAGCGTTTGACTATTTTATGAGTTCTAATGCGACGCGACTGTGGGGGACTGGGATTTGAAATATGCTTCGTTTAAAGGTGTAACTTTTCTGGTGGAGGCTCAGAGTCGGCGTCAGAGCACATCTGCTTCAGGGGTGTGGGTCATCAGCGGGGGGGGGCACTGCCATTTGAGAACTATTTTAACGCAGTGGAGGCAAACACCAGAAATGCTATCAAACATGTTTTTCTTTACTAGCATTAGGCTAATTATTAACAATAAGGCCACTGATTGTAAACATTAAACAACAGCCTCACACTCGTCAAAAACACCCATGAACAACATCATTGAAAGACGCGCTGACACAAGGCCATCCAGGCATTTACGTGGTCGCCAACCACAAAACACAAATTCAAGACCCAGCAAACGTCAGTCAACAATTCATCAGCTTAGTGGGTCTTAATGACTTACAGAAGAGTTGCAGGCGACGAGTAGGCAACTGCTGAAACATCAGAGTACTCTGTCCTTCCATTCTTTGCGCATCTGCGTGTCAAGTCTTTCTCGAATACAAGCTGCAAGAACCTGGCGTTTCTCTCCTGTAGCATTGTGATGTTTCATGTTGATGAAATCCACGGTCTTTAGCCACAGCCTGTTTCCAGTTACTACAGCCACACTCGCAAATCCATGATCCAATGATCCAGATTTTCTTGTGCTCCTGAACTGGTCTAAGCCATTTTTGTAAATATATTTTTTGGCGAAAATGCAAACTGATTCGAGTGACACACTGTCCTTTAGCCTATTTTCGATCATTCAATATTTGACGTGTCTACGCGCAGCAGCTCAACAGACGCTGAAATCAAATGGAACAAGTTTACTCAGCGACCAATGAGCATTGACAACCAAAATTAAACGATCTCCCCGTTTTGTTTTATTGAAATTACATGTAACCCAGGTCTATATTTTAAATATAAATATTATTAAATATATAATAAATACATTAATAGATAATCTATGGTTTCTCCTCTCTACCTTTGAGCTGCCGCTGTCATTTTAATGTCCTTTGAAGTCTCGCGTGATTTGAGTTAGGTCCCGAGATTTTGCGCCGCCCCCATTCACAATATACAGACCAGACACTCACTTGGCTGTTAGGTGTGTGGCTATTAGACTGCGAGCAAGCTTGTAGATGCCTCCGCTGCAAGTGAGACACTGACTGATCCATGTATGGAAGTAACTGAGAATCGGTGAGTGTTGATGCTAATGCTAACAAGTGCTAATGCTAACCGGCGCTGACGCTAGCCTTGGTTTAGCACGGGTCTAGGTGTTATCGGATTTATTCACACACTGAATCAATATTTACTTACCCTTTTTATCATGATTATTTTGCCCTTAATAATGCTAATGATATGCAATTGTGATTAAGTACTATGCACTTTATTATTAGGAAATGGTGCTGCAGAATTATTTTCTATTAATATTGTACATTTAAGTTGCTTACAATTTATATTACTCATTGCAAATTATTTAATTATTAGGCATCTATTGTGTACACGGATTATTTATACATGCATGTTCTTGCACAGGCCAGGTTTTGGACTGTTGTTGGGTTGTCCTGCTGCTGCTAATCAAAGGGCCAGCAGCCCGACTTAAGAACCTGTTTGACCTGGATCAGCCTACACTTCAGTGTGCGGTAGGAGAGCTCTGTAGCCTTTTGGTATTTTGCTCACTCCACCACCTCCAACGCGCGCTCTGGATCGGTCTCTTTTCCTTGAGACAATGGACACTTACGTTCATACGCTATTGGAGTAAGAAATGGACACTCAACCATCAACTGACTATAAACCAAACTCAACTCTAGCGCTCTGTGGAAAGCTTGAGCTTTAAAAACTCCTACCGTGCCTGGGATCTATCAATCTTATGAACTTCTATTGTTGCGATTAATTACAAGTGCACTTGTCTCTGTAAATATTGTACATATTCATTCAATAACATTTGGTACACTGGTAGCACCACATATCTGTGTTTGGGTTTCATTTATCATGCATTCACCTTCCTCCTAGAGTCTGAACCATTCTTCTGATTTTTCCTACATTTTCCAAAAGTAACTAGTTGTGATTCTCAAACAGTATCCAAGCAGGTGTTACATAAAGTGGCGAGCTTAGCCAGGAGGAAGAGTTGAATGATATTTAATTGAAACTTGTTGTGTGTGCTGACTAAAAAAAAAAAAAAGAGAAAAAAAATGGATGTTTTTGATGAATTGTCAATCAAGATTTCAAATGCTGTATTGGTTGAGGGCACAACGCTATCGAGTTATGATGAAGAAGTTATTGAATTCCTCTCGCGCTACGGGAAAATAAGCAGAACCGAAACGATAAATGACCCAGATTCTGAGTTTGATCAGACACTTGTTATTGAGTTTGATTCGGTGCTAGTGTTGCGCTCTTAAGCCAAATTTACCCTACAACTATGTCTCAAGTAAAGGTGCAGGAACTTATTGTATTTCCGAATTATCAACCATTTATTCCAAGCACATAGGGAAAATTAGAACAGACACTTATTTGGCAGATTTACAAAATCTAGCAAAACTATCAGGCATAGATTACGCTCAAGTCCTGTCATCCATGATGAATCAGATTGGCCTTTCACTTAATAAACTGACTCCTACTGAGCCATCTGAGACTTCCGTAGCACAACAGCCACTTCCTGCTGCCATATCTTCTGCCACGTCATCTGCCAGTGCAGTACCACCTGTAGCCAGTGCCCAACATCCTAAACTTGAGCCACAACATCCACAAGTCAGAGGAAGACAATCATTCGCTCCTTACCTGCTCAAGAATTAAATCCACCTGAAGTTCAAAAAACTGGTCATAGAGCACATAGTTAAAAGTGAGGATGCTCCCACTTCACCATCTGTCTGCACAGAGACTCGAGCCTTCTCGGGACGAGCCCCCAGACCTTCACACGAGGCTGACTATGACACCTGGCGGCAGCGGGTGGATCTTTTATTAACTGATCCAGCAATCTCAGACCTGCATCGTTCGAGGCGAATTGTCGACAGCCTACTTCCACCAGCTGCAGATATGATCCGGCATATCAGTCCTGATTCTCCACCATCTGTGTATCTACAAATCTTGGACTCTGCATATGGAGCAGTGCAGGATGGTGAAGAGCTATTTGCCAAGTTCATGGACACTTTTCAAAATCCAGGAGAAACGTCCCTCTGCTTACCTTCAACGTCTGCAATGTGCACTTCATTTGGCTGTAAAGAGAGGAGGAGTTTCGGAAAAGGACATGAATAAACATTTGCTCAGTCAGTTTTGTCGCGGCTGCTGGGACAACACTCTCATCTCAGAGCTGCAGTTGAAACAAAAGAAAGTTAATCCACCCTCTTTTGCTGAATTTCTGCTGTTGTTGCGAACTGAAGAGGACGGCGAGGCAACTAAAAGTCTCCGCATGAAGCAGCATTTGGGTTCAAAGCAAAAAGTTGTCACCCATGCTCAATTCGCTAACCCTGATAGTGAAGAAAAAGGGGCTATAGCAGCACTTACCTCGGTCACGCAGCAGTTAGCGCAACAGCTTGCCGATGTGCAAAGCAACTGGCTCTTTTAACTGCAAATCAGTCCAACCAAAGATCCTCTGCTTTCTCCTCTGAGCCACCGTCTACTTCCAAACGCAAGCAGTTTCCACGCAAACCCACCTCCTTACATCCAAGAGCCCGGTTTTGTTTCCGTTGTGGTGAAGACGGCCATATTCGTCAGAGAGTGCACCAATGCTCCCAACTCTGCTCTGGTAGCACATAAGAAAAAGCAATACAATAAGACATTCCAATCTAGCTTCTCTGACAATAAAAAGTTAAACTAAAACCAGTTCCTGTTAAGGGCGGACAGGGACTGGAGTGGACCAGAAATGTCCCTCAAAGAAAACTGTGGAATGTGCTGAAGTATCACAGTCACACTTACCTGCATCTCGATTACCGCATGAGACTTGTAGGTTCAAAATGTACTGCACAGGTGAAGATTGCTGGACAAGATTGTTCATGTTTATTGGATACTGGCTCTCAGGTCACAACAATCCCAATTTCATTTTACAACACGATGCTGTCAGACCAACCTGTCAAGCCGCTCGAGGATCTTCTCCACGTCGAGGAGCTGCAGGGCAGACGGTACCCTATTTGGGATACGTTGAAGTGCCGGTAACTTTCTCCAAAGATTTTTGGGTGCAGAAATCACAGTACCTACCCTTGCTTTAGTCGTGCCAAATGAGAATCCAGCACATGTTTTGATCGGAATGAATACGTTGGAGCCATTGTATGCTCAGTACATCCAGAGCAATTGCTCCACCTCTCCGCCATCTTCACAGGGCTATTGTGCAGTGCTAAAACTCCTTGCACTACGCCACCGCTACAGCCAAGAGGGAGTGTTGGAGTGATTAGATTGAGCAGCAAAACACCACAACCTGTTCCTGCTGGTCGCACCGTTGTTTTGGAAGGTTCAGCTGATGTCAAAAATCCAGTCTGCAGCACAGTGGGCACTTATCGAGCACCCAACCACTCCATTGCCCGGTGGACTGTGTGTTCAGAGCTGTTTGATCTCCATTCCTAAACGAGCACCTTATAAAGTTCCGGTTGTAATCACCAATGAATCGGAGCAGGATGTGCTGATACCACCTTTCACAGTCATTGCCAACATTGGAGAAGCAGCAAGCATACTGACTCAACAGACAGCGGCCGCTGCAAATTCCAACCACACTCCACTATATTTCAACTTTGGCAAATCACCAATACCAGCAGAATGGAAAGATCGTATCATACACCGACTGAACCAAATGCCAGAAGTCTTTTCGCAGAACGACCTTGATTTTGGCTGCACAGATAAGGTTCGTCATCACATCAAGCTTCATGATGAGACGCCTTTTAAACATCGTGCGCGGCCCATTCATCCCCATGACATCGAGGCAGTCAGAAAGCATCTCCGAGATCTTCTGGAAGCAGGTGTTATCAGGGAATCTGAATCGCCTTTTTCCTCTCCCATAGTGGTTGTCCGGAAGAAGAATGGTGATGTCCGACTTTGTATGATAGACTTCCGAAAATTAAATCTTCAAACTGTGAAGGATGCCTATGCACTGCCAAATCCTGAAGAATCTTTTCGGCTCTCACGGGATCCAAATGGTTCACTGTACTGGATCTAAAGTCCGGTTACTATCAGATTGCTATGAACGAGGAAGATAAGCCAAAAACTGCCTTTGTGACTCCCATAGGATTCTGGGAATTTAACCGGATGCCACAGGGTGTAACAAATGCACCCAGCACATTCCAAAGATTAATGGAGCGCTGTATGGGAGATCTACATTTAAAAGAGGTGCTGGTGTTCCTCGATGACATCATAATTTTCTCAGACACACTCGAGGAGCACGAGAAACGTCTATTCTGAGTACTCACCAGGTTGAAAGACTACGGACTTAAACTGTCACCGGAAAAGTGTCTCTTTCCAGTCGTCAGTGAAGTACCTTGGACACATCATTTCTGAGAAGGGGTAGAGACAGACCCAGGGAAAACTGAAGCCCTCAAATCCTGGCCGGTTCCTACAAATCTTAAACAGTTGCGGTCGTTCCTAGGGTTCGCCGGTTATTATCGAAGATTTATAAAGATTATGCTTCCTTTGCAAAGCCATTGAATGACCTCACAAAGGTTATGCCCCAGCACGCATAAGTCAGCGAAGAAGGAAAAGAAATCCCCAGCATCTTACCTCTCTGTGAAGGAGCCTTTCGGAGACCGATGGACAGGAGACTGTCAGAAGGCTTTGAAGCTCTCATCGACAAGTTAACGTCAGCACCTGTCCTTGGTTTTGCCAACCCGAAGCTACCATATATTCTCCACACAGACGCGAGCACGACTGGGCTGGGAGCCGCTCTATATCAAGAACAAGATGGACATCTCAGAGTCATTGCATATGCGAGCCGGGGACTGTCACACAGTGAGTCACGCTATCCTGCTCAAGTTGGAATTTCTGGCGCTGAAGTGGAGTGTGGTTGAGAAATTCCATGACTACCTCTACGGAGCTAACTTTACAGTTGTCACAGACAGTAACCCGTTGACGTATGTTCTCACCTCTGCTCGATTGGATGCAACCAGTCATCGCTGGCACAGCTGCTCTTTCGGCTTACTCTTTCAAGTTACAGTACCGGGCTGGCCGACACAATCATGACGCTGATGGACTGTCAAGGCGGCCACACTCACCGTATCCGGATGACAATCAGTCGCTGATGGAGCAAGGCCGCATCCAGCAGTTTCTCGAGCAGCGTGCTGCCAAACCGGAAGATGAAGAAGAATTATCATCTGAGATCGTGAACACCATCTGTGAAACATCCCTTCAGCGAAGACCACCTGTTGATACCGATCATCTTCAAGTAACTCTGGCAGAATCTCTTTCAGTGCATGCCCAGGCTATTCCTGACACTTTCTCCTCTGAAGATCTGCACGGCCTTCCGGAGCTTTCCAGAGTTGTCTCCGAGTGATCTACGAGACCGTCAACAAGCTGATCCGGCTCTCTGTGAAGTGGTCCGGCAGATGGAGACAGGAGAGTCTCCGTTACCCATCTTGCGGAAAGAGGTTCCAGAGTTGCAGCTGTTGCTCCGTGAATTGCCCAAGCTGGAGCTTAGGGATGGTGTCCTCTTCAGGAGAAGGAGGGAAGATGGTCAGGTCAACTTACAACTTGTGTTGCCTTCTGATCTTCGACCTCCTGTTCTCACAAGCCTCCATGATCATATGGGCCATTTGGGTTTGGAAAGAACATTGGACCTGACCCGCCAAAGGTTTTCTGGCCTAAGATGGCTGCGGATGTGGAGAAGAAGATTCGTACTTGTGGTCGATGTGTGCGGCGGAAGTCTTCACCAGAAAAGGCAGCTCCCTTGTGAGCATCAAGACCACAAGACCTCTCGAATTGCTGTGTATGGATTTCCTGTCAATTGAACCTGATAAGAGCAATACGAAGGATGTTTTAGTGCTTACTGATCATTTCACTAAGTTTGCAATGGCGGTCCCTACTCCAAATCAGAAAGCACGGACCGTTGCTAAATGTTTGTGGAATGATTTCATTGTGAACTTCGGAGTCCCAGAACGCCTCCATACTGATCAGGGTCCCGACTTTGAGTCGAAACTAATTCGAGAACTCTGTGAACTGACCGGAATGAAGAAGACCCACACTACTCCCTACCATCCTCGGGAAACCCGGTTGAACGCAGTTTAATCGGACGCTATTAAACATGCTTGGCACCCTGGACCAAAAGCAGAAGACTCAGTGGCGGAGTACGTGAAGCCCCTTGTGCACGCCTACAACTGCACACGCAATGATGTAACGGGGTTCACGCCTTATGAGCTCATGTTTGGCAGAACACCCCGACTCCCTGTCGATCTAGCTTTTGGTCTGCCCGTCCGTGATAAGCCATCAACATCACACACTGAGTATGTGAAGAATTTGAGAACACGTCTTGAGGAGAGTTATCAGTTGGCTTCTCGCAATGCACTCAAGTCATCTGAACGTAACAAAGCTCGATTTGACCGACGAGTAACACCTTGTAAACTGGATGTTGGCGATCAGTACTCGTTCGTAACGTTCGGATCAGAGGGAAACACAAATTAGAGGACAAGTGGGAGCCTGAAGTGTATGTGGTGATCAAATGTGCTGGAGATCTTCCCGTGTACACAGTGAAGCCAGAGTCTAAAGAAGGTCCTACACGTACCCTCCATCGAGATCTGCTCCTTCCTGTGGGTTCCTCCCTGTTACTCGCCGAGGAAGTTCACCACCTGCTCCTGCTCAAAGAGGCCTCGAACCAGTCAGCCCTTACCTAATCCAGCTGATGACTACTTTTCTGAAGATGAAGAAATTCCATTGTTCATGCCCGCTGTTCCAGCCAAGTCTTCGAGGTCCAAGTACAGAGGCCATAAACAACCTTGTTCCTGAGCCAGCTGCTCACACTCTTAAGTCACTTCCTCCTGAACCAACCATGACGGACACTGCCAAAGATGATCCTGTTGAATCTATTCCGGTAACCAGCCAAGCCCCTAACGCAGTGCTACCGTTGGACAATGCTCAAAATGTTGATCCTGCTGAAATTGCTGCTGAAATTGGAAACCTACCTGAGACCATCCATGATCCTGAAGATCAAAGTGAGTCCAGAAGTGATGTACCTGTGGCTGAAGAAATGTTACCTGTTGAAGAAATAGTGCCCATTCCTGAATATCAAGCTGAGTTGCCCTTAGATCCTGAACCCACAAACACTGTTCCAGATCTATCTAGGGTAGCTGTGGAAGCCGCTAATCCCAACAACGTGGCTTTACCTCCTGAAATAGCTGACAATATTACATTACGCCGTTCAGGCCGTCAGCGGGTTCCGCCTAGCCGTCTACAGTATTCAAAGTTAGGCAACCCCTTAGTCTCAGTCGTCCAAACCTTATTCCAGAGTCTTTCTGATGTTTATACTGACGCTCTAACTCGAGCCTCAATACCCCAAAAATAGTTAACCTGCTTTTGTCGTCTCAACATGCCACGAGACGGGCATGGACAAAAGGGGGAGGTGTAACAGGTCTATATTTTAAATATAAATATTATTAAATATATAATAAATACATTAATAGATAATCTATGGTTTCTCCCTCTCTACCTTTGAGCTGCCGCTGTCATTTTAATGTCCTTTGAAGTCTCGCATGATTTGAGTTAGGTCCCGAGATTTTGCGCCGCCCCATTCACAATATACAGACCAGACACTCACTTGGCTGTTAGGTGTGTGTGGCTATTAGGACTGCGAGCAAGCTTGTAGATGCCTCCGCTGCAAGTGAGACACTGACTGATCCATGTATGAAGTAACTGAGGAATCGGTGAGTGTTGATGCTAATGCTAACCGGCGCTAATGCTAACCGGCGCTGACGCTAGCCTTGGTTTAGCACGGGTCTAGGTGTTATCGTTTATTCACACACTGAATCAATATTTACTTACCCTTTTTATCATGATTATTTGCCCTTAATAATGCTAATGATATGCAATTGTGATTAAGTACTATGCACTTTATTATTAGGGAAATGGTGCTGCAGAATTATTTTCTATTAATATTGTACATTTAAGTTGCTTACAATTTATATTACTCATTGCAAATTATTTAATTATTAGGCATCTATTATGTACACGGATTATTTATACATGCATGTTCTTGCACAGGCCAGGTTTTGGACTGTTGTTGGGTTGTCCTGCTGCTGCTAATCAAAGGGCCAGCAGCCCGACTTAAGACCTGTTTGACCTGGATCAGCCTACACTTCAGTGTGCGGTATTTTGCTCACTCCACCACCTCCAACGCGCTCTGGATCGGTCTCTTTTCCTTGAGACAATGGACACTTACGTTCATACGCTATTGGAGTAAGAAATGGACACTCAACCATCAACTGACTATAAACCAAACTCAACTCTAGCGCTCTGTGGAAAACGAGCTTTAAAAACTCCTACCGTGCCTGGGATCTATCAATCTTATGAACTTCTATTGTTGCGATTAATTACAAGTGCACTTGTCTCTGTAAATATTGTACATATTCATTCAATAACATTTGGTACACTGGTAGCACCACATATCTGTGTTTGGGTTTCATTTATCATGCATTCACCTTCCTCCTAGAGTCTGAACCATTCTTCTGATTTTTCCTACATTTTCCAAAAGTAACTAGTTGTGATTCTCAAACAGTATCCAAGCAGGTGTTACATACAGTTTGCACATATCATATTAAAATTGTAATATTAAAATATTATACAATAATAATTTAAAAATAGTTATAATAACTAAAAGATTTTTTCGGCCTGTGCTGGAGGGGGGGCACCAATGGCCGCTAGGTGGGGCACGGCCCACATATGCCCCACCTTGCCGCCGACACCGTGGAGGCTCCGTCATTTGCTTTTCTCTTTGTGGATGTTATTGCTTTGTCTGGAACCTTTACTTCTTCATGGAGACCAAACCAGACCAAGTTACAGGTCAGATCTGTGGAGAGGCGACCGCGCTCAGTCAGAACGCCTGTTTTTCTAGGTATTTTTGAGCTATAAAACCACCTGTAATTGAATAAATATGTAAGGTAAAGCTGTTTAATGTCATACTGTGGAACATTCATTCATAGAACATTCATAGAAACACGCAGGTGACGGACCCCCAACCAAAAGTTACGTAGTACACCTTTTAAAATGTCTGGTTAAAGAGAACTATTTGTAAGAAAAGGCAGGTTATGAGAATCTTATTTCATCAAACTGGTTGTGTTAAAGTCCTAATATGGATTATTCTGGGTTTTAAAGGTCCTATATTACACAAAATTGACTCGTGAGCTTTAAGCCACGTTATAATGCTGTTCCGTCATCAAAAAAAACCCCACAATTTACTAACAACATCAGCCCAGCAAATAAGCCAAAAGTAACTTCCCGCATCCAAATATTTACATGTAGGTACATTCAAATGTCTCAGTTATTAATTCTCAATAACTTAACAGCACCCAACTGCATACAGCAATTCAAAATCTGTATTAATTCAAGCAGCATCCATCTATAGGGTTAGTCCACCTCACTTCACCCAATGAGTTAAACCCTACTTTGTCAAATTTGGATGAAACTTGATATTCTGTATGGTAAAACAGAGCTAGAAAGCCGTATACACTGAATGGATATTTGGCATGTCTTAAGATGGGGGTAAGTCAACTTCTAGGTAAATTTGTGTGAAAATTAAAAAGAAAACCCCCCTTTTTTATATGTTGAAGTAGACGTATAGGGCTACAGTTTTTCATTTGGTGTCATTGAGGTCGGTCGTGTCCCTTATTGTCAGTTTCAGTGTCAAAATATAGGTCAAAAGGTAATTTCATCTCAAACGTACTCAAATGCAAAAATAAATGCAGTAGTTGTAAATGTAATTTGAAATTCGGCGGCCACACAAAAAAGTGAAAAAATGAAATTGCGATATCTTGGAAAGCGTTGGTCCAATCGGGCTAAAATTTGAGATTTTGGCTTTCTTGACTTACACCAATTTTCTTTGCAACTGGACAATGTAAGTGTTCAAATTGCAATTTTTTGGGGGGTGAATTGAGGTGGAATGACCCTGTATACCAGGGGTCTCAGACTCGGCCCGCAGTACAATATTTTGTGGCCCGCACCTTAATATGAAAGTATAATATTAGTGTGGCCCATGGAGAAAGTGGACCTCCGAAGGGCCAATCAGCCAGCTCCCGTGCGCCGTCCCTGGTCAGGGCTAGGCTACACCAGCTTTGTGCACTTCACGCTAGCAACAACAACACGGCGTGTAATGAACAGTCAGACAGCAGTCACCTTTGCGCTTGCCTTCTATTGTACTTTCTACCACAAATGTCATGATCGAGCGCAAAAAGAACGGTAACTGTTACCGGGCTGTTTATCGTCTACGCTGCTGTTACAGATAGAAGCGTGTGACGGAGCACCTGTAGCTGCCCTGACATTCCCCGACCGGCGCCTCTCGCTCTGGCTTGAGAGCGCGGCAGAGTGCTCTTAAGGCGCTCCATCACAAAGCGTTAAGACGTAATCTGTGCGCAATTAGCTAGCTAAACACTTGTTTGAAACGTGAAACAAGAGTGCCACTAAGCGGAATCAATTAGATTTTGTCATACCCCAGTCATGTCTTCATCAAAGCCTGCAGTGAAGAGAAAGGTTGGTGACGAGCACAGACAATTTCAAGAAAAGTGGGAGATGCAGTATTTCTTTGTTGCGCACAGGGGCATCCCCACATGTCTTATTTGCACAGAGGAAGTTGCAGTGCACAAAGAATACAACGTTAAACGCCATTATTCAACTAAACATGCTGAGGAATGTGCAAAATACCAGGGGGATGAGAGAGCCAAGTGGGTCGCCAGTCTTAAAGCAGGTCTACTGAGGCAACAAGATTTCTTCAAGAAAGTAACCAAAGAGAATATTGCAGCAGTCGAAGCTACATGGTTAGTGAGTCTCTGGCAGCAAGGAGTAGGCAAGAGAAGCCATGTTCAGAAGAACCGTTCATGATTTTCACTCAATGTTCCATTCATGTTCAGGACACTTCGTGTTCAGAAGAAATCATTAAAACTGTTAATGACATTTGAGGACTTTTTTTTTTACTTTTTTATGTAGAATCCCTTATGCGGCCCACCCTGACCCAGAATCTGCCTCCAGCGGCCCCCAGGTAAACAGAGTTTGAGACCCCTGCTGTATACAGTACATGTAGGCATATTCAAATCATTTTCAAGTGAATAAAATATAAATTTCCGAAAAATATTTTTAAAGTCTGTGCCATGTTGTGCCCCTCCACTGGTTGTGAATGGCCCGTATGAATAACCCGACCTTGTAGAGATGGGAACTCAGCCTAAATTAGCAGGTGTGTTTGTGTGTTAAACATGTGTGAATGAAACACAACACAACTCTGGGTAAGTTTGTGATCAGGAAACATTATAAACAGAAAAAAGCATTATATTGGCCTGTATAACACTTAAGTACTTGCAATACCTTAGAATATGGTTCACTTTTTATTATACCAATCCACTAATTCTTCCGAAGGTTACTAAATCGCTGACTCCACCTTATGTAAAAAAAAAAAAAAAGTATCATGCTTCACTCACTATTTTTCTTTCTAATCGTTTCCTAATTCCCCGGGCCGTAAGTCCTGCCTCATCACTCTCTCTGCTCCGCTGGCTCATATAAGGCGTATGGACACAGACTGTACACAGACAGGGTGCCTCTGGTCTCTGGACTCATTTTACGCTGACCAACGCGATTCCATTTATTTGATCCGGTGCACATGAGGTCATTCTATACACACAGATTATGATATTACACCCGGATCACCTTCACCCCAAACAGAACTGCGTCGTAATGTGTTATAAGGTGCAGAGAAGTATATTGGTATATTGTTGCTGATGTGATGCTGACTGTAGGGATGCTCTGTCTGGGGTTTTGTGAGACTTTAATCTGAATTTGATTTTAAAGGCCCCGTATTAGACTGTTTTCTGATCAATGTTATAATGTTTTTTCCTCATCACAAACATACCTGGATACACCTTCACTAGAATCATTTTTGGCCCTGGAATTTATCCACTAAACAAAAGTTAAAAGGCAGTCAGTTGTTAACTTGAAAACTATCGCTTCATGACATCACAAGGTGGAACAGAGCATTTTGAGCTTTGGGAATAACAGACTAATAATAAAGGATTACTCAAACGTGTGAATGAAACAAAACACAAGTCCAGGTCTGTTTTTGATGCGGTAAAAACATTATAACATGGCTTAAAGCTCACAAGAGTCAGTTTGTGTAATATAAGACCTTTAACACAATCTCACCAGAAAGAACATGAAGAGTGTTAACACTGAAACAAATCACTGTATTGTTGTGTCTGGATCGCCAGAAACACTAGTCACATGACTAGGCTGGCATCAGGTCGTCACGATGTCATGACACCACATGGGCGGTAAAAACAAGGAAGTGGAGCACCGTGTCTGAAGTCGTCTTAGTTCTATGGAAGTTGCAGCAGCCGATTTTGAGCCGAGGAAGATGACAAGTGTTTGTCTAGGGTTTGTTTAAACTTTTCCGCAATAGCAACGCATGCCCAATGCCATGAACCCAGCGAATCAGGAAGGCGCAAGTCACAGTGACGCGGTCCAATAAGAACAGCAGCTAGAGGCCCGACGTCAGCATATTAGCATTTTCAGCCTTTTCATGCATCCACACGGCGCCGGATCAGATCCGTACTCAGGTGAATACGTGGGAGCTGGTGTATCCAGATCATTCAGTCTCCGGAGCCGTTTTCCATCAGATTAGTTTGGACGAACACTGCATCTGCAACGAAACCGACTCGAATACGAACTAGTGTGGACGGGGCCTGAGTTGGAACTACAACATTTGATCTGATTTTAATCATAATGATAATGATACATTTTTATTTATATAGCACTAAGATGCTTTACAGAACCATTATTAAAACAGTCAAAAGAGCAATAAACAAGTTATTAGATTAGATTTATTGTCGTTGTACAAAAGACAAACAAAGCTTCGGCAGAGCACAACAGCAGCAGTAATAATGAATCAATATAGACACATTCATGCATCCATACCAATAAAAACATTAAATAAATATATTATTGCACTTCAGACCTTTTATCTGTGCCTGTGATCCTGGAGCTCGTGGGTAGAAGCTGTTGTGGAGCCTGTTTGTGTGTGACGGGAGTTTGAAATCTTCCTGAAGGGAGAAAGCAGACGAGGCAGTTCCCAGGGTGTGTGGGGTCGTGCAGGATGTTCGAGGCTCATGTGCGGAGACGTGAGGAGTAGACGGTGGCCTTGTTCAGGAGAGAGGAGAACTCCACCCTCTCAGCTGTTCTCACCTCTCGCTGCAGGTCTTCTTTTTCAGGATGGTTTTGACGGTACACCGGTAATAGTTTATCATAAGCTTGTGGGAGACCCCATTGCGGCGGAGTGTTTGCAGAAAAAACAGTCTTTGCTGGGCACGTTTTATAATCCTGGAGGTCTTCAGGCTCCAGGTCAGGTCCTCACGGATCTGCGCACCCACAAACTTAAACTTTAGGACCCTCTCTACCTCCTCCATTGATGCAGAAGCACAAGAATGCGTTTTTTTTTCTTTTCCTAAAGTCAATTCAAATAGCCAAATAATACCGTAAAGATAAAAGCAGTGGATCATATAGAGAAAGATTTAAACACTAAAAGCTCTTCTAAATAGATTTGTCTTGAGAGTTTCTTTGAAGGTGGTGCCGTCCCGGAGTTGCTGAGGTGGAGAGATCCAGACGATGGAGAAGGCTCTGTCGCCCCAGGTTTTACTGTTAAACAAGTTGTTACAGACACTACGTCCCAGTTTTCCATTTTTTGGACACCTCTGCACGCTTTTGTTCTATGCCCTGTTTTTCTTTTTGCTTTTGTATTTTTTGTGTGGGTGTGTTTATTTATTAAACACATTTGGAACAAGGAAAAATATAAGAAAACATGTGTCTGCTGTGGCCTCAAACAGTGAATACCAGTTATTAATACTTTTTATAATGAACAAATGATGAACAGTAAAAAAGGTGAATCAGGTGTAAGTGAAAAGGAACATACTGTATCTAACCAATCATATTAAAATGACTATTTCATATTAGTCCCTTTAATCTAAACCTGTCCTTACAGTTCCTTTGCAGTTCATTTTTCCCTGAGATTATATTAGGACATATTATCATTAGACCATTAAATCATTAGTGTGTACTTTTTTTTTTTTTGCACTACTTGGAAATTTGTGGTTATACGATTGAATTTAAGCCATAGAAGTTTGAGTTAACAACTTCTACGACTCATTTCGGATGCATATTATGTACTATAGTGTTTCATTTGGCTGTTTATCTATTTCAGCTCATGATTTATTAACAATATTGTAGATATATAATCATTTTTGTGGGTTAAATCTGCTTTTGTGTTAGTGTCAGTGGCATAAATTAGTTTCCATATTATTTTTCATCTATACTTACTTCAGCTATGCCCTGTTTTAACATCTTTTTAGTTAGCGTGTCACTACAAGTCCCTCTAAAACTACAGTCCCAGGGCTTTAACAGCTTTAACAACAGTTTTTCAGTTCAGTCTCTCATCTTTTGGTTGAAAACCAAACTCCTAAACGGGACCACGGACGCTCAGACTGATCACATGCTCTGGAAAATGTGTTCTTTAAATACATTTATTTTTTCTTGAGTTTTGAGACGATCTAAAACTTTATTGGCTGTGTTTGCGAGTGTGCATTGTGCCATATAAATGTATAAAACCTCCAGAATGATGCCATAGCAAAGTATCAATGAGCAAAATGAACAGAGGTGTCATGCATCATGGATAAAGCTACAATAACATGAGATTTTTTAACTTTCTAACCAAAAAATAGACTCTAATTAAAGCACGTTTCTTTCATTTCGCATGTTTTCAATGCACTGAAGGAGCTGCGTTTGGTATAGCGCCTGTACGTGTTCACTGTGTTTCATTTTCTTTCATGGCTCATATGTGTCATGATATTAGCGTGTGCACCAGACTAATGGGTAATCATGGTGGGGTAATTGTCCACAGTGATGGTGGAGACTGCGTTTCATACTGTGAGAACGACTGACAGGGGACGGCCATTTGTGCTACGACTTTTTCACAGTTATGAAAAAGAAACAGAACATGACAGATAAGTGTTATAATGTCCCATTCATATATGTTCCAAGGATTTATGTCGTTTCTATGGAGATTAAATGGCCCATACTGCACTATTTCCTGATCTATGTTATAATGCTGTTTCCTTATCACAACCCTACTGTACCTGGAGTCGCGTTTCTTTTCATTCACATGTTTGATGTTTTAACACTTTATTATTAGCCTGTCTACATCTCCAACGCTCAAAATGCTCTGTTCCGCCTTGTGAGGCCACGAAGAGGTAGTTTTTAAGTTAACGGCTCCTTTTTACCTTTTGTTCAGTCAAGATTGGCAATTCCAATCAGCCGAAATATGCAGGGTTTGTGTGTTAAACATGTGTAGATGAAACAAAACACAACAAGGGCGCAGATTTGCATAGGAACGGTGGGGACATGTCTCAACCAATATCTGGGGAAGACAAAATAGTCCCTACCAATATTTGCCATTTTATTTTAATAAACAAAAATATACATTTATTCTGATATTTTTCCAAACTCTATAGTATTAATTTAACACATTTTATGGTACGTTCACACCGCAGCATCTAAAAATGACCTGGATGCCTCTATTTGGAGCCTTTGCACTTGAATTCAGACACCCCCGATGCGAGAAAAATACTTAACGCGCTTCCAGGGCGTCAGCTGTGGTCTACGAGTGCCGTGTTTTCCCGGTCTAGAGAGTGACTTTAGTGTATTTATTACATAAAACACATCAGCAGAGCCCCGGCCTGCACAGGGCTCCAGGCTCTGGGCCGCCGAGGTCCCAGCCACAGACCTACACGCTCCGGTTCTTGACTCTTTTGAGTTCACATTTTGTTTCTTAGACGTTCTGAGATGTATTCAGTTTCAGTGATATGACAGGGTGCTGACACTAGTTCCTCCAGGGTCTGCTCTATTTATTTTCTCTCCAACGACCGTGAAGTAGTGAAACCGGCTGATGAATCAGGCAAAACAATCATGCCACCACCCAAAAAAAAAAGGGGTATAAGAACTTATTTCACCACCGAGGGAGTAAGTAGTGTGCCCACAACAGGTATTATTGAGCTGTAACACAATGCAAACCTATTAATTGCAAACTTGTTATAATCTAGCCTAATTAATTGTTAGACTGCTGATCAACTGTAGCCAACAGAATAAAGCCCCGGCATCTGTCTGCAATAAGCATGGAAAACTTGATATGTTTGTGATGAGGAAACATTATAACACAGATCAGAAAATGGTGTAATATGGACTTTTTAAGCTTTCATAACACACAAATGTACCAAAAATAAACATCCACACACTCCCAGCTTTCCACACGACTGTAAAATCTATATTCATATCCCATTTGGCGTCCTGACCTACCATTTTGAAAAGGCTGCCTTCCACTGTCACGAATCCACGCTTGGTAAATCCCATTGGCTCCGTGCGTTTTCCATTCTCTCCTCCGTGGCCTTAAATGTATTCACACGCCTCGCACTTCCTCATACATTTTCTATGCGGCGCAGAGGGGGGCAAACGGCCGGACCGCCGTGAAAACTGGACCGTTCTCCACAATGCAACACTCGGCTGCGTCCTGGCTCCTAGCTCCTTTCCTTCCTCAGCGCGTACAGTAGAGTATATTTGTTCAGCAGTTTTATTTTCAGAGGTGGAAGAAGTACTCCAGATGTTATTACTTTCCCTGGAATGTTCCACGGTAGGACTTTAAATACACCCATCAAGCATTTATTCCTTACGCGTGTTTATGTTGCACAAAACACACAATAGTAATGTAGCGTAGGGCTGTAAACTGCTTGCTTCCCTTGTGATTGATAGGTTTAATCTGTACTGCGGGACATTCTAGACAAAGCAATAACATTTCCATGGAGACAAGCAGGTGGCGGACCTTCCAATAGAAATGTTACGCAGTGCACCTTTAAGTAAAAATGCAGATATCCAAGCAAAGAAGTAAAAGTATCACATGAAATAATCAAGAGCAAAAAGTAAAAATATTTCTTTAAGATTTGAGCTCTAATAAAGCTTCAAATGTAGTGATTTTAAGATTTGTGTCGCATTTTGTTCACTAAAAACAAGCCAATAATTTTTTTTTTTCTAGCAGTTATTTTTTTTTAGATATTTTAGTTTGCTCAAAACTACAAACGTGTTCAAAATAAACCCCTCAAACTTTTCAGCAGGTCTCAAACTATAATAAAGACTTCAAAAATGTAGTGGAGTAGAAAGTACATGTACAGTAAAAGTAAATAGTATCTACTTCAAAATGTACTTAAGTAAAGTGCAGACATGTAAAATTGATATTTAAGGTACCGTACCTTTCTACTTTTACTTCATTACGTTCCACCACTGTCGATTTTACATAACTTGTGCTTAATGAGGGGATATTATGCTTAATCTATTTATTTTTTGCTTTTTACCATGTTATATCATTGTTCCCTCATCAAAAACATGGCTCAAGAGGTTTTAGATGTCATCCATGCATGTTTGAGTAATTTAGCGATCTCTCCTGGGCTTTATTCAAACCCCTTTTTTAGCTGTAAGATTCTGTCCAATAGACCCTTTTAGTGCATTTTGGCAACAGAAGTACTGCAGAACTCAGCAGCTTGTCGAGCTCTGCGAAAGGATTATTGTCAAAAGATCGCGAATATTTTCTCAACAAGCCGACTTTGACAAATGGTGTCCAACTGCTAGGTCCTTGTGCGACCAGTGAGTAAAACTTTAAAACTTTAGTCCGCCGGTAGAATATCGAGTCTGAAAACCACACACATACAGTAACAACCAGGCATTTTGGTGCTGGAAATGTTTTTTATCTCCGTCTTCTTTTGTCCGTGTTCAGTCTTAATGAATCAGAATGAATGGGGAACAATGCCACCTCCGTTGCCAAAATGCACATGCAGCTTTTTTTGATTACTTCTGCCCTAAAAGGGTCTATGCTCAGCCCATAAGCTTATGTGTTAGTATAAAAGAGTACAGCAACGTAGCTCCATATTTTGTCACTCACACTAAAAATGAGGGCTTCTAGTTCATATTTTTGGCGGTAGGAATTTGGGGAATTATTAGTCAAGTTGGCAAAGTGAACTATGTCCATACAACAAGAAGGTTCCAAGTTTGCATTGGACCAGATCCACGTATGAACTTTAACTAAATGTGCTAGAGACGATCTCTGCTCCGTTCCACCGTTGGGAGATTTCGCTCAAATTTGGAGTGAGATATTTCTTCTAATCATTGGACCAATTAAATCATCTGCCTGATATGAACAGTCTGTCTGCAGTCTCCGTCCCGCTGATCCTCTGAAACATCACCAGCCAGAGTCCAGCTCCAAGCCAAAATATTGAGCCAAATATTCAGTGTTTTTATCATATTTTGGACAGTATAGTTGACTGACTTCAGACTTGTGATCATTGAATGGCAAAACATTTCACAACACCACAAAAATGTACTTTTAATTCACTTAAAATTACTATATTGTAGAAATTATAACTACAATATTGTCGTAAAGCAAATCTATTGTTGTATATATTTACCTCTATAAATATAAATGGCACAAGATGTCATATCTGTGTGTCATTAAGTGTTTTTTTTTTGGTCTTTTTTAATCTTTCCTCATCACAAACATTCCTGAAGAGGTTTTAGATCACATCCATGCATGTTTTAGTAATCTATAGTAATCTAATCTAATTTTAGTAATCTATCCTTTTGGTTCGCTGTCCAACGCTCAGCCCACAAGCCTGTGTCATCCACGCTCGCACGCGACGATGCTCCATAAAAATACACGCAAAAGAAACAAAACTGTACACAACAACTTCACAAACCTGATGGGGTCCCTCTGGAGGAGCTGGAGGAAGTGTTCGGGGTGAGGGAAGTTTGGGAGGAAGAAAATGGATGGATGGAGTAATCTAAATATGTTCTAAAAATGAGATAAAATGCTCCCTCTTTAAAGGTCCTTAGGTGAAGTCATGCTCTAATGTTCCTCAAAAACAGACCTGGAGTTGTGTTTTGTTTCATTCACACATGTTTGGGTAACACTTTATTATTAGTCTGTCAGCATGCTCTGTTCCACCTTGTGATGTCATGTAGTGGTACTTTTGAAGCTCCTTTTACCACTAGTTTAGTTAAGATTTGCAGATCCAGGATTGAAATTATTAAAATGGCTCTGTTGAAGGTGTTTGGAGCACTTCCTGTTTTACCACATGACATCACAAGGTGGAACAGAGTGTTTTCAGTTTCAGGGAAGAACTCGGCCTAAATATGCCGAGTTTGTGTGTTAAACGTGTGAATGAAACGAAACACAACTCCAGGTCTGTTTGTGATGGTGAAACAACATTATCACAGATCAGGAAATAGTGTAACATGGGCCTTTTAATAAATGGGTGAAACGCGGAGGACACATCGACTTTTGCGGACAATAGAACGCACCTTTCCTCCTCTCTCTACTGCAATTTTCTTCAAATATAATGCACTATGACTCAGAGCGAAGGGTGAGCAGCGGAGAAGGAGTCCGGCAGGCCACATCCACCCACACTCGGGCTTTACATTTTTGCACTCTGGTATTTATAGACTTCCAGACTTCGCTGCAAGTTGCAAATCTTTGGAAAAGCAAACTTGGCCGTCACAAGTTCTGCTCAATTGAAAGCGCTGAGTAATGTGATGGCAGTCAGAGAGTGGCTGCTAATCTCGCCGTGTGGAGGTGTGTGTGCGCGGGGTAAGTATAAAAATGTCCCCGGAGCTGTGCAGAGACGTCAACTCCTACACCATCCAGGCAGCCTAAAAGCAGGTGCGCAGCAGGGGTTTCCGCTCTCTCCTTCAGTGTTTGTTTAATTTAAAGATCAGTATTTCGCCTCTGTGGCTGATGATAATGTCAGTATATTTGTTTTATGGTAATTAGGGATGTAACGATATCCAAGTCTCACGATACAATAGGGGATGAACCTCACGGTATGATATTTATTGCGATATCGTGGGAAAGCTCGCGATCTTATGATATTCTACATAATAAAAAGACTGACGTTATAAAATGCTTCGCCCAGTCATTTGGTACATTTATTGTCATTAGGGATGGAACGATATCCAAATCTCTCTGTACGATATTTTCACCATATACATCTCACGGTACGATATTTATGGCAATATTTTGTGCTATTTTTTCCTCTAAAAACGCCTCCACAAGACTTAATCCAAAGAATGAAGATGTAAAAGTGCAGAACAGTTATTTCTTCATGTAGTTTGCACTGAAACAGAGCAAAGAATCATGGTCTATGTAGTTCCCGCTGTTTTTTTAAAACTATTTCTGCATCAGAACTATTAATTTAAGCAAAGAGACGTGTGATTCGATATATTGTGATGGTCTACGATATTATTGTGAGACCTTTGACGATACGATATCACGATATTTACGTTACTGTTACATCTCTAATGGTATTAAGTCCGAAAATTATTATAACTGTTGTTCGAATGTTGAGATGTGTCGGAACATGACTGTTGTTCATTTTCATATATTTTATTTGTAAAAAATTTGCCTTTATGAGTTATGTGACCTTTTATTTTGCCCCGGAAGTACACAGAGAGTGAGAAAGAGTAGCTGCAAAAGACAGAAAAAGACAATAGAGAAATGCTTAAAGTGCCAAAAAGTGTAAAGAAAAGACGTCAAACTTAAAGAAATGCTGCTTAACTACCACCGGTGCTGTATAAGCAAACACAGTAAATAAGTTTTGCATTCTGTCTATTTAAAGGTATTTTATGTTAAGCTGAGACATTTTCTCTGTCTTTATTTTAGTTTTCATGGTGTTGATGGAGTCGAAAGTGAACGAGAATAAATATTGACACACATGATCATCAGTACGGAGCGTGAAGTCCTTTTATTTGCAAAGAAAACCAGAGCAGCCACATATAGGGTATTAACTTCTAAAACGTAACATATATTTAGGTCACGCTGTTAACTTTTATCGTTTTGAAAATGCTATATCTGCCAAGTTGCTCCCCTTTCAGAGCTTTTTCACAACAAAATGTCAGTGCGCGTCACATTAATGAAACTACTGCACATCACACCAGGTTTGTGAAGTGGCAGCATGTTGTTTTGTATCATATTTTCAGTATATTTATTGAAAATTGTCGACTGGGAGAGATCACTAAATTACTCAAACATGCCTGGATGATCTAAAACTTATTCAGGCATGTTTTTGATGAGGGAACAATGTTATACCCATACTGTCCTACAAAAGCAGAACACTGTAACATCATGTTTTGTCAAAAATGAGTTAATGTAGTTAGAGTATTTGAGACCTGCTTTGTCATGTGAATAAATCTTGTGAAAAATATTGAGCTCAAACTTGACATTTGACCCTTATTTAGCAGTTTCTGTACTCTGCCTTTGTATCATGTGTCGTGCAAAGGCAAAAGGCAGAAACCGACACTGTTCTTATACTTTTGTCTGGCCAAAACAGAAACTTTGAAGTCATTTTTCTCAGTTTCACACTCTGACAAGCTAAGGTGTTTTGCTTTTGTAGGGCAGCATAAACTGTATAAAGAAGTGAACTAAGGCAGTGTGACATCACCCATAGCGTTTTGCACCAGTCAAATGAAGCTCACCGAGGCTAGCAGTTATAGCGGCGAATTTGGAGCCAAATCCATATGAGGAATAGGAAGACCAAAATATTTTAAAGGGAAACTCCGGCACATTTGAAGCTAAAGTTGTTAGAGGTGGTAGAATTCTGTCAGAAGCCAAAAAATGGCACAGATCAGTGTTGCCTCGGCGGAGATCTCACTGTGGCAGTGAGTCTGTCAAGGCAACAAACTTGCATAGTGAATCCAGTCTTTGGGGTTTCGCACGCGCAGTGGGAAATCAACAAAGGTAAGGCTAAGCCTGCTTATAAAGTTGTTTTCTAACATTTCCAGACACTAATGAGTGAACCAGGCAGAGCGTTTTGTTTGTTTGACTTGTGGCTGTTGTAAGATGGGTTAAAGTGGTGTTAAGCTTCTTCAGTGTGAAGCAAATTGGTGTTTTACGTGGAAGTTAAGAACTCGCCCCATCACTACACTAGTTTGTTGCCTTGACAGACTCACTGCCACAGTGAGATCTCCACCAAGGAAACACTGTTCTGTGCCGTTTTTTGGCTTCTGACAGAATTCGACCATCTCTAGTAATGGACTTTAGCTTCAAATGTGCCCGAGTTGCTCTTTAAGATCAAAATAGCGAGGCTCACAGCAGCAGTTAAAGAGCAGTGACAATTTTCCTTAGTCAGTGTAAGTGAAATGGAAAACTAGTGGGTTAGTGATGTCCAAAAAGTCTATTTTGCATAATGGTTCTTCTTTTAACACTCCCTTCCTCCCCACGCTAAGTTACTTCCCCTATAGAGTGCTATCAGTGTGCATCCCACTACTGCACATCGGAACATATTTGTGATGTTGTAGTGCATTGTTTTGTTTCCTGCTTTTGTATATTTAAGGAGAATTGTCGTGTGGGAGCATGAATGATGAAGGATTGTGGGCTGAGTATTGTGTTTTGGCTTGTGTGTACAGATACCTCCTCTCAAATGTCTAAATCTACTTAAAGTACAAATGTTTTCCTCCATGGAGATGTTATTGCTCTGTCTGGAATGTTTCACAGTATGGCATTAAACCTTTTTATCTTCATGGAGACCAAACCAGATTAAGTGACAGGTCAGATCTGTGAGGAGACGATGCCGTTCGCAGTCAGAATGCCTGTTTTTGTGGATTTTCTTCAGCTATAAAACCACCTGTAATTGAATAAATGTAAGGTAGAGCGGCTTAAAGTCATACTGTGGGACATTCTAGGCACAGCAATGACATCCCGCAACCAAAAAGTTACATGGTTCACCTTTAAGCACAGTACTTTCCTACTTTTGCTTCGTTACATTCCACCACTGGTTATAACACTGGAAAAAGCTCCAAAAAGTCCAATTTGTGTCATGATTTTCACTTTTCTCTAGTAACACTGTGACACACTTGTACCATAGTTTCTGTTTTGAAATGTGTGTCCCCCCCTTCCCCCTCAATTTTGTCTCTTATTTTCTTTTCATCACATCGAGGCTCCCAGGTGGTGCTGCTTTGTGAAGCGTAAATCAAGAAGAATATTCCAATGAAGCCGGCGCCTTCTCCTAAGTAATTTCACATCACAGTGATTTACAACATTGCCCTGATAGAGACAGATACCTTCAGCTGCCAACGAAGCTACTGCACCACGGCGATGGGAAAGGGCCAAAACATGCAATCTTCATATTTTTAAATGTTACGGTGTTAAAATTCAATATTGATTTAGATTTTATGGATGCTACAGTGTCGGATTTGCTGGTACGGGCTGAGTGATTGGTTATTTTTTTAAGTTAGGAAATGGGTTATATTAACGAGGGGGTATTTTACGTCTATACACAGCAAAAACTGGGTTATTTCAGAGCTGTTCTTAACACAAAAAGTGTTATTTTAACAATTTGAAAGTTAAATAGAGGTTCACGTTGGGATTATTTGACAGTTGACACGGTTGAAGTTAAGTGAACTTCCCGTAGTGTTAATTGACCTTCCCGTAGTGTTAATTGACCTTCCCGTAGTGTTAATTGACCTTCCCGTAGTGTTAATTGAACTTCCCCTAGTGTTAATTTGGCACCTCCCGCCCACCACTTCAAACTCCTATGAGAAAAGAACCGTTTGAACCCGTTTTGTACATAATTTCATCTTAAATTAACTAAAATCAATTGTAAAAATAAAACACCTCTGTCTGTTGGTTAGCTATATCAGGATAACTCTACAAAGTGTTATCCATTTGCTCTCAAAACGTTAATATAACTCTTAATTTCGAGGGTTAAACAGGAACTTTGCTCCAGTGTTACTTAATTAAAATGGTAAATTAACTCTAGAACAGATTGGAGAAAATGTTAAAATTGATTCTGTGAGAGCAAATTTTAACACTTTGCTGTGTGAAAATGCTATTCAGTTTTCTGTTTTCTGTTCATGTTTTATTCAGTTTCACTTTTGTTTTTGATTAACCTGGATAAATCTTACTGCTAAAAATAAGAAGGCTTCAAATAGGACCTGGGAGAGATCGCTAAATTGCTCAAATATGCATGGATGACATTTAAAACCTCTTCAGACATGTTTTTGATGAGGTGTTAAATGGTCAAACGCTTTTAAAAATCGATTTTGCATAAAAAAATAGGGTGAGGAAAATGGTTTGGGTTAGAAGTGACTTTAAAAACAAACTCGGTATCTCTGGTTTTATCTCATCTTATGCCATAAAATAAAACATTTAACAGTTAAACAGAAAATAACCGTGTTCCTGATCATAGCAACAGGAGCGAACACGCGTTACCACGGCAACCACAGCTACGGCATAACTTCTGTGTTTTCAGACCGACGATCGAGCACGAAGCTTTGCATTTATTCTTGTTAAATTGTATGAACTACTATTACTACTACTACTACTACTACTCCTACTACTCCTACTCCTACAGCACTATTACTAATACTACTCTGATGCTACTACTACTACTAATGCAACTACTACTACTACTCCTACAGCCCTGGTAATACTATTCTGATACTACTACTACCATTACACCAATTTGTTGTCTTCTGCTACCACTACTACATCACCCTTATCTGTTTTGTCTACTACTACCCTAATTATGCTATTTTGACCTACTACTACTACTACTACTACTACTACTACTACTACTGCTACTACTACTGCTACTGCTAGTACTATTACTACTACTACTCCTACTCTGATGCTACTACTACTACTAGCCTGATAATACTACTCTGATACTACTACTACTACTCCTGCTAGCCTGATATACTGCGTCTACTACAGCTACTCGTCTGTTACTTCTACTACTACTCTGATACTACTACTAATATTACTACTACTGCTACTTTGCTACTACTCTGATACTACGACGACTACTACTACTACTACTCTGAAACTACTACTACTCCTACTACTAGCCTCATATATTGCGTCTACTACAACTACTCGTCTGATGCTAGTACTACTACTGGTCTGATACTACTACTACTATTACTACTCCTCGGATACTACTACTGATACTACTACTCCAACTACTATCCTGATATACTACTTCTACAGCTACTCTCGTCTGAGGCTAGTACTACTGCTGGTCTGTTACAAGTACTACTACTACTCCTCTTACTACTACTACTGCCTTGATAAACTACTTCTACTACAACTACAGTTCTGATGCTAGTACTATTACTGGTCTGTTACTAGTACTACTATTATTACTAGCACAACAAGCACTAATACTAGTAGCCTGATACTACTACTACTACTACTACTACTAGTACTACTACTAGTACTACTACTAACTACTACTATATTAAGCCCAGTTGTTTTCAGACTAACCACCAGGAGAGTCAACACACTGAACCAACTTGTTATATTCCAAACAATTTCCGTGATTATACGCCTCCAACATCATCTGTAATTATCACAACAGGAGGTTTAAAAAAATCCTCCCGGCTCAAGTCGAAAGACGCCTTACCTCGCTAACCAAACAGAGCGACGCGGATCCTGGCTAGGCTGAAAATGATACCCACATTATCAAAGCTGTAATAGAAGCTAACCGCGCCCATCTGTGCAGCGCCCACAGCGACATTAGCCACACCGCTAACAGCTCCACCGCAACAACATCCGCCAAGAGCCAGAGGAATTTTTATAGGATTACACCCAACGGTACGATGTATATTAGCTTAACGTGCTCATATTATGCGATTTTCTGATCTACTGTATGTTATAATGTTTCCTCATCACAAACAGACCTGGAGTTCTGTTTTTTTTTTCATTCACGCATGTTTAACGCACAAACCCTGCACATTTAGGCTGAAAATATCATGGGGTAATACAGGATGTACTGTGTTTTTAAACTCCATACACCTTCACTAGAATCATTCGGATAAATTCAGATCTGGAACTGCAAATATCAACTAAACAACGGGTAAAAGGAAGCTGCTACTTGAAAATGTGAAAGGCGGAACAGAGCATTTTCAGTATGGTGACCAGATGTCCCTATTTATCCAGGACAGTCCCAGTTTTGAGCCCAGTGTCCCTTGTCCCCGCAGATTTATCCAAAACCACTGATTTGTCCCTGTTTTGTACAAGAAATATCCAGGCTGTCCCTATTCTTACCAATTTGGTACCTGCCAGCAGTAAAGAGAGGCATAAACTGTCATTTATTGAGGTGAAATACAGAAAAGCTGCTTAAAAATGACCAAAACATGAAGAAAATGTGACTATACGGACTCACCTGTTGGTCATGAATGGGCCGAGTGCAGAACAGTTTTACTTAATTACGCACTTGTTTCACAATTTTATTATTATGAACCACCACAAACCCGGGACATCCCAGTTTATGGTTTTGAAAATTTGGTCACTCTAATTTTGAGCTTTGGAGATTGTAGTAGAAATCTTCCTTTCCTTCCTTCTGCTCATCATCTTACCCAGAAAGTGTCTTATCATATTTCAATATGGATTAAGTCGTCTCCTGTGGATCTCCTCATGCATGTCTCAGTCTTGTATTCACCAGCAAGGACCACGCCAACAAGACATATGCGAAGCGAAAAGCGTTATATTGAGATGAGGCGGGTCGGCTGGGTTGAGACTCAGGGTGGGGGATTACTCTCAATCTTCACATGGCCCAGCAGGAACAGAACCCCCCTCGTAGGTGTCTTTTGTCTGGAAGACGAACAGATAAGGCATGGGAGGGTGGGGTCGAGTTATTCAGGACAAACTGCATTAGTTTCTGCATTAGGCTGCTACAAATAGGCTTCTGGGAAATTGAGGTGTGGTAGAAGTGAGCTGTGATGCGAGGGCGGTTGAGGCGTGGTCCTGTTCCTAGTTAATCATATTAACTACATTTATCTCTGTGTTTAATGATTGTTGATGACTTTGAAGGGTATAAAGCCCTGTTACATGTTAGTTACAGATGACTCTGTGAGTGGGGGTGTTAGTGTTTCTTTGTAATTGTGCTGCACAATTGCTTTAAATAAATCTAGACTCCTTGATTCAAGACAAACTCTCCAGTTTTTATTTTCCTCAGCTTTAGAAAAGCCATAACAAGATGTAAACCCAAAACATGTGACATACAGTAGGTCTCCAGGAAGAACAGCTGATAGCCAGTGTAGGTCAAGTAAATACAGTCAGTCAATTAAAATACTGTCTATATACAATAATAAATACTAAAGAATAAATACTAATAAAATACAATCAATTAAGTAAATACAGTCCTACTTTAACTTACTTTTATTCATTCCCATGATGGTTTATTTTGTACGATCATAAACGATAAACTTCTGTGCCTTCTTTATCATTATTATTATTTGTACGACCATAGTATGTCATTTATTTTGCTGTAGCTCGGGAGAAAAACAGATAACCAAGAGAGAGAGATAAACAAAGAGAAGGGAGATGGAAGACAGAGTGAAAGGAGAAAGAGAAGCAAGAAAAAAAACAAAGAAGTGAGAGAGAGAGAGAAGAATGAAGACATCGAAAGAAAGGAGTGAAAGAAGATGGAGAGAGAGAGAGCGCGCCTCACCTTGGAGAACATTTACATTACTCAGTGAGGAGGAGGAGGAGATAAAGTCTTGCCTCATCCTCTGGGGTCACAAAGACCTCATCTTCATCACTCATGAACAAAGCACCTCATCGACACCCTCCTCCGCTCGTTCTAACAGGCCCCGATAATGCTCGCCCCTCCATAGAGCTGGATTTATGGGGCCGTTTGAATTCGACTATTACATAGGCTGGTGGAGAGCAGTGTTCAGGCCATTTTGTACATCACTGTTTTCAAAAACATCGAAAAACGAGAAAAGGGAGGGGATGAAAGACAGAAACGCAAGAGAGAATGGAAGGAGGGATAAAGACAGAGAGGGAGAGGAGAGAGTAGGGGGTAGAAATAAATATATATAAGCAAGGTCTACAGTAGGAATAGCAGTTTATTTAGGGACAAAATAGCAAAATAAAACAGCAGGGTCACATAGAGCGGGTTAATACAAACAGTATCAGTGTGGATGCAGCAGAAGTGCCCCCATGGTCACTTCCTATTTCCTTTATGTCCATTTATATACACAATCTATGGTCCTGATGAGGCAGAGGAAGCTTAACCCTGCAGCGTTTAGTGTTGTTTACTGCTGTGCGGTGGAGAGGACACCGACTCCTGTCACCGCACTCTGTACTGTAAGTGCTGTGGCCGACCCCCAGTCTGCTCCAGGACGACCCCAGCAACATCTGCGTCAAACAAAAGTGTAAACAAAGACCTGCTCTCTCCCTTCAGGAACAAAACCCCTTTAACCCACTGCAAAACTCCTCACTCCCCTCAGACTGAAAACTTCTCTCACCAAGTACAGGACTGTGCATTCTCCTTATGTAGGAAAACCCACTGTGGAGCTGGTGGAGGCTCCGTCAAACACTTTTCTGCATGGGGATGTTATTGCTTTGCCTGGAATGTTTCACAGTACGGCATTAAACCTTTCTATCTTCACAGTGACCAAACCAGTCTAAGTTACAGGTCAGATCTGCTCACAGTCAGAACGCCTGTTTTTCTTGGTATTTTTGAGCTTTAAAACCACCTGTAATTGAATAACGATAAACTAGAGTTGTTTAATGCCATATTGTGGAACATTCCAGGCAGAGACATATCCATAGAAATAAGCAGGTGATGGACCTCCAAACAAAAAGTTGCATAGTGCACGTAGTGTACTATGTTGTTGTTACCACCTCAAAAATATATAGGGTTGTGTTTTGTTTCATCCACACGTTTGAGTCCTTTATTATTAGTCTGTCTACATCTCCAGCTCAAAATGCTGTTCCACCTTGTGATGTCATGTAGTGGTAGTTTTCAAGTTAACAACTACCATCCATCCATCTTCTTCTGCTTTGTCCGGCTGGGTCGTGGGGGCAGTTTGCTGCCCAATCCTCATAGCACCTGACCCCCACATGAACCCCTCTGCGGGTGGTGAGCCCACAGGAGGGTGGACGTCATGGTCCTTGGTGTTAGTTCAGGTGCTGCATGTTTTGAGTTGATGGGGGAAACTGGAGCCCGGAGGAAACCCATCCAGACACGGGGAGAACATGCAAACTCCACACAGAAAAGGAGGAATGGAAAGAAGCACTTCTTGTACAGTGGTCCCTCGTTTATCTTGGGGTTACGTTCTAAAAATAACCCACAATAGGCGAAATCTGCAAAGTCAGTTTTATTTTTCACAATTATTGTATATGTTTTAAGACCGTAAAACCCCTCACTACACACTTTATGCACTTTTCTCAGACAGTAAAAAAAAAAAAAACATGCAAAATTTCACACACAAAAATCCATGAAACGGCGAGGCCACAAAAGAAGAACTGCGTTATAGTGACTGTATTACCACATGACATCACAAGGTGGAACAGAGTATTTTCAGTTTGAGAGAAGAATTCCTACAGGTGCAGGATTTGTGTGTTAAACCATAGTCTGTATATATGAGTGGACTAAGTGAGTGTGACGTCTCCACAGCATCAGCATCGCTCAAATGAGGCTCGCGATGCCACGGTTACAGGAGCGAATTTTGAACCAGGTCCATATTTGGAAATCCGACCACGAGTTTCATAGCAACAACAAGAGCCAATCATGATTGAGGTCGTTAAATGTGCCGCCCAACTCACCGGGAAGCGGCAATACTCGGCTCTGCACCATTCACCAGTATTTCGGTGATTCTTGAGAATAATAAGGAAACTTGTAGCTTTTATCATCAAACTTTAAATAGTAAGTTTAAGTCATTGATTTATGTTCTATGTTCTATTACGTGCGAACAACAATAGAGTCACAATTTAACAAAATTCACTTTACTTGGTTAGTTAAGTTATGCTAGTTAAGATTCTAGTAACATTAGCTATTGTAATTGTTTGATTTGTTTTGTCATTTTATTTAAAAAATAGTCAATCGGGGCAGGAAAGCGGGAAGGGAACTTACTTAGCAGCCAAACGCACGAGCTGTCAGTCAAACCTGTTGCTAACTCTGGGCGGCAGCGACTTTGGGGAATGAAGGCGTCTGAATGGTCCGCTATTTATGTTCATATTTTGATTTAGGAACAAAATAGCAAAATGAAAAATTCAGGATCATGTATCGCGGGTTCATACGGACATTTATGACCAAAATGACGAGGCCACAGCAGCAGGTACAGAGAGAGGGGCGAATAAGATCCCAATGTTGTCAATGGGAAAAAGGGAGAGAAGGAGCCGGAAGAGCCTCCTGGAGCACTTCCTGTTTGGCACGCGGCGGCTAACGGGTTAGCTATGTCCACTCATATATACGGTCTATGTGTTAAACGTGTGAAATGAAACAAAACACAACTCTAGGTATGTTTTATTATAGCATAAATAAGAAAATGGTGTAATATGAGCCCTTTAAGCTGCTTTAATTTATCTACTAGCTCCAGCTGACACATGCGGGATTTGAATATTTTGGCGGATTTTAGAAAATTTTTAAATGCAATTCATTGTTTTTCCAACTGTGAATGTTTGAATAATCACACGAACACTGTGTTTGAACTCTTGAGTTAAAGCCAAAGAGCCAAACGCCTTCGCCTTCAGGGTCAGCGTCTTTCAGAGCTTAAATTGGCTAAAACGTCGTTGCTCTGGTAAAGCCTCGTCTTATTATGGAAGGTCAAAGGTGAAAGGTCAGACCAAGCCTCACCGTTAAGGTATATAGAGCGTCTAAAGTGGTGTCGCGACCTGTTTTTACACTGATGGGGCAAAATGGATGGATTCATAAATGGACTATGGATTTTTGGGGTAATTTTATGCGGGCAGAATTCTTACTCGCGTGAAACCAGTGAGAAATATTGATTTGATTGGTTCGTTTTTATTTCGAGTTTGTGCCAAGACTGAAACAATAGTCGCACACAAACTACATACACATTATAAACAACAGAAAAGCAAACCAACATTTCTCGAAAAGGAGTAGGAAGAAGAAAAAAAAAACACT
Organism: Odontamblyopus rebecca; assembly: GCA_030686955.1. Taxonomy (NCBI): domain Eukaryota; kingdom Metazoa; phylum Chordata; class Actinopteri; order Gobiiformes; family Gobiidae; genus Odontamblyopus; species Odontamblyopus rebecca. The sequence continues at coordinate 9,055,538 of CM060673.1, forward strand.
TAAACCCACCCTGTTCATGACATAGTTTAAAAAATTATGTTTTTTTACGCACATTGATCACAGAACTTTACAAATATTTACATATAGCAAAATAAAGTTCATACTATGGTCGTATAAACTAATAATAATGATAAAGAAGGCACAAAAGTTTATTGTTTATGATCGTCTCCCACTCTCTCTTCTCTCCTTTCTCTCTTCTCTCTTTTCTCACTTTCTGTCTTCTTTCTCAGTTCTCTGTCCTCTTTCTCTCCTTTGTCTTTCTCTCTTACATCCCCCTCTCTCCAGCTTCTCTTTCTCTCTCCTCTCTATATATTTCTCCTCTCATATCTCACTTTTTCTCTTTGTTATCTCTCACTTACATCCACCCTCTCGCTCCCTTTCTCTTTGTTACCTCTCTCTTACACCCTCTCTCTGTCTCCCTCCTCTCTTTCTTTCTCTTGCACCCACCATCTCTCCCTCTCTCTCTCGCTCTTTCTCTTTCATCCCCCTCTTTCTCCTCTCTGTATTTCTGTCTCCCTCAGTCTCTTTCTCTTTGTTATCTCTCTTACACACTCGCACTCTCTTTTTCTCTTTCCCACTCTCCCTCTTTCTCTTTGTTACCTCTCTCTTACACCCCCTCTCTGTCTCCCTCCTCTCTTTCTTTCTCTTTCATCCCCGTGTCTCTCTCTCTCTTTCTATCTGTATTTCTCCTCTCTCTTTTTCTCTGTCTCTCTTACACCTCCCCCTCTCCCTCGCTTTGTTTTTCTCTCTCTCTCTGTCTCTCTTACATCTCTCCCTTTCTCTGTTTCTCTCTCTCCTTGTCTCTTTTACACCTCTCCCTCTCTTTGTTTTTGTCTTTCTCTCTCTCTCCTTGTCTCTCTTACACCTCCCCCTCTCTTTGTTTTTGTCTGTTTCTCTCTCTCTTACATCCCCCTCTCCCTCTTTGTTTTTATCTCTCTCTCTCTTACACCCCCTCCCCCTCTCTTTGTTTTAGTCTGTTTCTCTCTCTCTCCTTGTCTCTCTTACACCTCCCCCTCGCCCTCTCTTTGTTTTTGTCTGTTTCTCTCTCTCTCTCCTTGTCTCCCTTACACCTCCCCCTCGCCCTCTCTTTGTTTTTGTCTTTCTCTCTCTCTCCTTGTCTCTTTTACACCTCCCCCTCTCCTTGTTTTCATCTCTCTCTTACACCTCCCTCTCTCCCTCTCTTTGTTTTTGTCTGTTTCTCTCTCTCTCTCCTTGTCTCTTTTACATCTCCCCCTCGCCCTCTTTGTTTTTGTCTGTTTCTCTCTCTCTCTCCTTGTCTCTTTTACACCTCCCCCTCTCCCTCGCTTTGTTTTTATCTCTCCCTCTCTTACACCTCCCTCTCTCCCTCTCTTTTTATCTCTCTCTCTCACATCCCCCTCTCCCTCTCTTTGTTTTTGTCTGTTTCTCTCTCCTTGTCTCTTTTACACCTCCCCTCTCCCTCTCTTTGTTTTTGTCTGTTTCTCTCTCTCTCTCCTTGTCTCTTTTACACCTCTCCCTCTTTTTGTTTTTATCTCTCTCTCTCTCTCTCTTTTACACATCCCCCTCTCCCTCTCTTTGTTTTAGTCTGTCATGTCTCGTTCTGTTTTGCGTGTAAATCTTTCATGCTCCATGTTCAGCACTTGGCAAATGTAGCAGGGACGGGGCGGCTGCAATATTCATCGGCCTCTGTATTTGAAGTGGAACACACCAGAAGGTTTCCGGCGCTGAGAGAGAGAGAAACACACCAAAAAAAAAAAACTGACGAGAGAAACTTTCCCCAAACTTTGCCTTTGCCTTTTTTTCCCTGGAGGTGGAATTTTGAACAGTATTTTTGTGTTACTCCAGCACTTTTTATGAACTTATTTGCTTGAATTTTAGTCGTCATATAGAGAACGTGCTTAAAATATGGAGGGATATTCAGTTTCCGTCTTTCTTCTCTTTCTCTTCTCTGTCTCTTTCCCCTCCCTCTTTCTCTCTCTCTTATGTCTATCCCTCTATTTTCACACACCATTATTTTCCCTCTCTCTCTTTCGTGTCTATTCTATTTCTTTCTCTTTTCCTCCCTCGCTCTCCTTCCCTTCTTTACCTCTCTCCCTCTTTCTTTCTCTTATGTCTATCCCTCTCTCTTTCCATCCCTCCATTTCTCTCTTTTTGTGTTTGTTCTGCTTCTCTTTCTTCTTTCTCTCTCCCTCTTTCTCTCTCTCCTGTCTATTTCTCTCTCTTTCATATCTCTTTCCTTTGCGTCCCTCTCTCCTTTTCTTTCTACCCTTCTTGCTCTCCCTCCCTCTGTCTTTCTCTCTCTCTCTCTTTCCATCCCCCATATCTCTCTCTCCCTCTCTCTTTCGAGTCAGGTCTGTTTCTCCCATTTTCCTCTCTCTCCTTTTCTTTCTACCATTCTTTCTCTCTCTCTCTCCCTCTTATCTCTTTTTCTTTCTCTTATGTTTATCCCTCTCTTTCCATTCCCCTCCTCTCCCTCTTTTGTGTTTGTTGTTTCTTTTTCTTCTTTCTCTCTCCTTTCTCTCTCTTGTCTATCCCTCTCTATTTTAACACAGTCCTTTCCCTCTCTCTCTTTCATGTCTATTATGTTTCTCTTTCTGTTTGCCTCCCTCTCTCTCTCTCCTACCCTTCTTTCTCTCTCCCTCTTTCTCTCTCTTATGTCTATCCCTCTCACTTTCCATCCTCCCACCTCTCCCTCTCTCTCTTTCATGTCTCTTTCCTTTCCGTCCCTCTCTCTCCCCTTTTCTTTCTACCCTTCTTTCTCTCTCTTATGTCTATCCCTCTCTCTTTCTACCCTTTTTTCTCTCTTTCTCTTTGATTGTGTCATTAATGGACCGCCAAACCGATCGCCAGGACTGGACCAGGTCTAAACCACGTCTAAACCAGATCTAAACCAGATCTAAACCAGGTCTGAACCAGATCTAAACCAGATCTAAACCAGGTCCACCACACGTCTTCCGTCCGTATCGTGAACGAACGGTGAAGCTCTCGGTCCAAAACTGTGAGAACTTCGGTTGTTTGTGTGCGCGTCAGATGCTGAATTTATACGGACTGAACCAGGACTGAACCAGGACTGTACCAGGACTAAACCAGGACTAAACCAGGACTAATCTTGGACTTGAGAGCGAGAGAGAGAACCCAAGACCACGGAGCAGGGTGTCTACAAAGTGTGATCGGGCGACGGTCCTTTCGCCTGCGGTCACCCGACACGTGCACCTCTTGGTTTAGTCCTGGTTTAGTCCTGGTTTATTTGACCTACGATATGCAGGTTATTTTCAACATTGCCAATAGCTCCAGTTTGACATTTTTTATTTAAGTTGTGGCTATTTTATATTTATTATTTTTTAATATCTCACGTTGGAAGAAGTGGGTGGACGCCGTACCCCTGCGTTCCACGCCCACTACACCCCTGGTCCTGGCTTAGACCTGGTTTAGACCTGGTTTAGTCCTGTTTTAGTCATGGTTTAGTCCTGGTCCAGTCTTGGCTCGGCAGTCCGCTGATGACCCTCTGTACGCAGACGCTCCACACTGGATATTAGGACCATAAGTTTGTTTCTGTTTTTTCCATGATTCATTTAAACCCAAAATCGAAAACTGATAAAACAAATCTATCTGTTTTTTCATTTTGGTTTTGGCAACAAGTAATGAAGAAAAGAGTCGTTTTTTCGCGTTCTTATTTTTGGTTTTATATTGAAAAACTAATAAACGCATGATACAGGGATTATCAGTGCTTCCGGTTAACAGTGAACGTCGTGAACCCCGCATCAGCTGCAAAGTACTAACTCTGCATTCCCGGATACACAGCTGATTGCCATTCTTTATTATTATTATTTACTTTTTCACATTTTACTCGGGCACAGACTAATCTCCTAATAATGAGGTCCATCTGTGGCGTATTCCGACAATAACTCGGGCTACTTGGCTGTAATAACTCTTCCTCGCGCCGCACATCTGCTTCATACTCCCGTCTAAGCCGCGGTCCAGTGTAGCTCATTCTCCAGCCCATTTGGGACCAGTGTATCGCTCCGGCCAATTTGCACCTGTTGATTCGCAAACACACATAAAAAAGGCGCCCGGATCCCGCGTCCCCTCCCCCGACGGGTCCTTCCCTTGTCCGAGTTTCCATGACAACAGCTGTAGCTTTCCATCCGCGAGTCGAAAAACGGATTTGAGGAAGTAAGATCAGATTTAGATGAGCAGAGCGTTCGTATTTCGTCATTTTCTGAGCTGTGTTATAATGGTGTTTCCTCCATCGCAAACGTACCCGGAGTTGTGTTTTGTTTCATTCACACTTGCTTTTTTATCAAACTGAAAACACTCTGTTCCACCTTGTGATGTCATGTGGTAATACAGGAACTGCTCCATTGTGTTTTTAAACTCCACACACCTTCAGTAGAATCATTTGAATGATTTAAGCCAAACTCTACTGTACTAATGGTAAAAAGTAGCTGTTAAAGATGCACTATGGCCACGTTTACAGGATGTTTTTTTTATTTATTCCAAATTAATTTTTTTGAATTAATTAAAAATATTTTACAACGAGTTTACATGGAAATAATCATTCCGAATTGAGGTTTACATGGAAAACCCATTAATTCGCCCTAAATTCCGCTCAGCGTCTGGGGGTGGGGAAGGGTTCTGATTGGACAGCGACACAAATGTATTTACATTTAACGCACACTTCAGCTGCTACCAGCTTTTCTGTCATCTCGGTTTGTCGTTATGCCACGGACACAAACACGATCCAAACTTTTTCCGCAGTGGTTCCGATGATAATGAAGCAGCAACTGGAGAATTCTCTCCTCACGCTTTACGTCTGTGAGCTGAGGAGGAGAAGGGAAGTGTGTCGGGGAAGGAGGAAGAAGACAAACTGAGTCTGAGGCTGCCACACCTCAGCCCACTCCCACATCCCGCTCACAAATCCAAAGAGACGTGGAGGAAAGTTCCAAGAGACGACTGCAGGAGCCGGATCGTCCGGACAACCCGATGAGCATGAAGGACCGAGATTATTTTTAAGAAGAATAAACGTTTACATGATCGAGGAATAAATTAATTCAGCTTTAAAATCAGAATAAACCACCTTCTTACTTTGGAATTATTTTTAATTCCCAATAATCATTTTCATTAGGAATTAAGTGTTTACATGGCCTTTTAAAAGCAGAATAAATTTTTATTCACAATTAAAGCTGTCATGTAAACCTGGCATATGTAAACCTTTTGGTTGGGATCCCGCACCTGCTTGTTTCTATGGATATGTCACTGCTCTGCTTCAAATGTTCCACAGTATGACATTAATCAGCTCTACTTTATATTAATATCCGCTAATTACAGGTGTGTTTTTTAGCTCTGTTTTTCTGACTGTGAGCTGGGTCCGCACATCTGTAACTTGGTCTGGTTTGGTCTTCACAAATGTAGAAAGGTTTAAAGCTGCTTTCAAGTGGTAGGGGAAATATGTGAAGTGGAAATTACAAGTGTGTTGTGTTCAAGTGCTTTTGTTGTTTTGTTGTAATGAAGTGACACATGGAGGACCCATAGTTTATCCTGACCCGTTACTTGGGTGAAACAGTTTTACCCAAAATGTGGCAGTATTATGTAGGCTACAAACTAACCAGCTAACAGCAGCAGTTTAACCGAATGCAATGCTGAGGGTTAGAGTTTGAAGGGACCGTTTGGAATTTTGGACATAGGGCCTCATTTACTCGTAAGTATTGGAGACGTGTGGAGACACTTTTTTAAAATATTCCATCCAGTCCTTGTATTTGCAGAGGTTGCTGGTGCTAGGCTAGTGCATGTCAATGGCCATAGTTGTCCTCCCTCTAAAAACTGTTTTCCCCACTCCACAGAGCATCCGAGGCAAAACTATTATAACTCCAGACTGTCCATGTGAATGTCTGTGCCGATAGAATAATGTCTGAATTAAAACTAATCTTGCATCACATGAATTGTCGCATGTTGAGGAACTATTTTCTCATATATCAGTCCACCGCTGCCGAGCTTTCTATCAGGAAGTACAACTCACTGCTGCTGCTCAGACGTAAATCCTTCAAATGCAATGGTTGATTTTACTTCTAAAATTATTCTGTCAACACACACTGCAAAAAAAGCCTATCAAAAAATAAGAAAAAAATACCAATTTTGAGGTAAAAATGCCCTATTTTAAGTGAAATTATCTGCCAGTGCAGTAAGAAATTTTCACTTACAAAGTTTTCTTAAAACAAGACGAAATACGAATCTTGTTCTAAGCAGAAAACACTAGTTTCAAGCATTTATGGCAAGATTTTTCACCTTATTGGTTTGAGAAGGAAGTTAAAGAGGCTTAACCTGGATTGATTTAATATAAAAAGTGCTTAGAATAAATTACCGTAAATTCCGGATCACAAGCCGCTTACTTTTTTCTACACTTTCAACACTGCGGCGTGTAATATGAAGCGGCTTTTTTATTTATTTTTTCATCGCGGGAAAAACATGGACCAATAAAATGAATAAGTAGTTCACTGAGGTCCAATGAAATTGTATGCTTAATCACAACTTCCTTATTTCAGTCTTTCTGCTAATCCTCATCAACATGGAGAATACCAGACAAAAGCATATGATGCAGCTTTTAAACTAAAAGCGATCACTCTGGCAGTTAAAGAAGGAAATCGAGCTGCTGCCCGTAAAATTGGCATAAACGAGTAGATAGTGCGAAGGTGGAGGCTCCAGCAAGAAGAACTGAGCCAGTGTAAAAAGACAACCAAAGCTTTCAGAGGTAACCATAGCAGATGGCCTGAGCTTGAAAACTTTCTGGAGGACTGGGTTAACACGCAAAGAGCGGCCGCGGTGTTTCCGCTAAAGCGCTAAAGCGATCGCTACCGTGGTTTATTCCCAGAGCGCCAAGGTGTGTAAGTGCCTGTGGCGCGTGTGTGTCCCAAGTGTCACCAGTGAGCGAGTCCGTCCCCAGAGTTCAGCGGGGGACCGCGTCCGCGGCCCGTCCCGGAGGCGCTCCAGGCGGCGGGGACGCAAAAGCGAACCCCCCGCCTAGTCTTTGGCCAGCGGTTTATAATATGGTGCGGCTCATATAATTACAAAATTGATTTTTCTTCATAAATCTGAGCATGCGGCTCTTAATAGGGTGCGCGCTGTAGTCCGGAATTTACGGTATAATATCTGGATAAGATAAATCAGGATGGAATATCTTGAAACAAGTAAAAAAAACTCTTCTTATTAAGTAAAAAAATCTTAAAATTAATCTTTTAAGATGAATCTGCTTAATTCAAGTCAGTTTAACTGTTAGAAAGTCCTTTTTTGTGGTGCAGACATTCACGTGGACAGTCTGGAGTTATAATTGTTTCGACTCGGGTGCTCTGTGGAGTGGGTAGGACTGTTTTAGTGGGTTTAGAGGTTAGTTAACGTTCACCATTCCCGACACTTTCGCTGCTCTCCACCTTGTTGAAAGGTCATAGTTTATCTCATCTCAGCAGCTCGTGTAACATAAAAAATCTTTCCAGTGGAAGTTAAAACATGAGTGGGTGTTCATGTGCAGTTTTGATGCCGTTTTTTGGTATTTACGATAATTGCTGAAGGACGTGAAGGCACCATAATACCATACTGTGAACAAAAGCAACTACACCTCCTTAGAGAAAAGCATTTGACGAACCCTCCACTAGGAAAGTTACACAATGCAGCTTGAAAATGCAACTTGAAAACTACCACTTCATGACATCACAAGGTGGAACAGAACATTTTGAGCTTTGGAGATGTAGACGGACTAATAAACCAGGATTACTCAAACGTGTGTGAATGAAACAAAACACAAATCCGGGTATGTTTTTGTCGAAGCAACAACATTGTAACACGACTTAAACCTCACAAGAGTCAGTTATGCGTAATACAGGACCTTTAATGCCACACTGCGGAACATTCCAGACACAACAATGAACACAAACAAAACATTTAGACCTTTAGCCGCCAGATGCTATTGTGTCCAAAGTCCTCATTCATGTATTTGGGTCAGGCTTTGTAGCGCTGCTGTTTTAGTCGTATTGAAATCACCTCTGGCACCCTGGGACCGCACCCGCACTGAAAAACCACCTGCCCACGCCCACCCGCTCGTCCAAAACGCACCCGGGCTTTCTGGTTTCCTCCTGTGTGTATATATATAGCGTTTTTGGTGTTATCGCCCGGGGCTAACACATTTTCGCGTAACCTTTTCTCACCGTTAAAAGCTGCTCTCGGCTTTCGCATTCTTTGTCGTTTTTTTTTTTTTCATTTTTCTTTCTTCCATCGGCCCCCTGCCGACTTCAAGCAAATGCAAAGGGGAGGAGGGAAGGAGGGTGGAGGTTTCTCATGAACGCTGGAAAAAGAGAATGTGTGTAAGTTTAGATAGAATATTTCATTTGAATTTGTGTAAAACATGAACTGATTTTGAATTGCTTAAAAAATTATGTCCCAGGCATAATATAGAGGTTTTTATGCCATACTGTGGAACATTCTAGACAAAACTATTGGTATTTTGCACCTGATGTTATTGATATTTCCTGGGAGGGTGAAGCTAACTGAAGCACTGCTCTCACTGCAAAAAAACCAAGATCTAGTCAAGCTAAAATGACTTGAATTAAGAAGGTTTTACCATGATTTGAGTAAATTTCACTTGACAAGTAAAACAATCTGCCAGTGCAGTACGATTTTTGTACTTAAAATATGAAAATACATCTTTAAAATAAATAAAATCAAATGTTGCTTGAATTAATTAAAAAAAAAATCACTTACTCCACTGGCAGATAATTTCACTTGTCAAGATGAATCTGCTCAAATAAAGTTAAATGTTCTTAATTTAAGTCATTTTAACTTACCTAGATATTGCTTTTTTATTACTCTGTTACTTGAGTTATACTTTAATCTGAGCTTTATTTTAACACAATCTTACCAGAAAGAACTGATTTAGTTAGAACTACAGCGGGTGAGCTGTTCTGTGCTCTTAAACAAGTCTCTCACACATAAAATGACCCAACCCTAATCGTAACCCTAACAGTTTTTCAGCCAGTCTCACCTTTCTGTTGAAAATCAAACTCCTAAACAGGACCATGAACGCTCGTATTGATCACAGGCTCCTGAAAATGTGTTGGTTTTGTATTTTTATCTTATTTTTTCTTCAGATGATCTAAAAAAATGTTGTTGCTTGTTTGTTAAACCCCCCAGCGTGATGTCAGTGCAAAGGATCAATAACATCTTCATGGAAACGAGCGGGTAGCGGATAGCGTGATTCATCAGAAACCGTTTGACCTCACAGGATTAGGATTCGTTCGCTCGACGGTAGGCGTTTACTTTTTTTATTTATTCAATCGCTGCTATTTGCTATATTGTGATGTAGAATGCGCCGGAACGCTCAGTGGTGTCCAAGTAATCGCGGCACAACAGCAAACAAAGCAGAGAGTGAACAAGTCTGTCATCGAGCGCTGTCGTTTCTGTGAGGTGAATTTGTGAATTAAAGGTACGATAAAAAATACAAAGTTGTTATTTGACAAAGGAAGTCCAAAGAAGGATGCCCTACCTCCCCCAAACCTTTGAGACAACGGATGGAAATTAGCGTTCTGCTCTGATCCAGTGTGTTTACATTCATGCTATATATGCTTGTCTGTTCATTAACATGCATTGTCCCGTTCACATAAATAAATAAATGGCATATCCAGTCTGCTATCGTGACTGGTTCTGGCCAACACATCGCTTTGCCGATTGGCCGAAGCGCCGACTACAACTTCCGGGGTTCTTTTGCAAACCGTCGAGTGTGTTCGGTTTCCTGACGCAGTCGCTGAAGAAAAATGAAATTGAGCCTTCACAAGAAAAGTTACACAATGCACCTTTAAAGCTACCGTCTGTCATTCGACCCCTGTTGCATTCTGACATGTCACCACTAGATGCTGCCTGTGTTACTGCTGTCTGATCGTGCACCAGCTTTGGTTTGACAGGAGAAGACCAGAGAGCACAGGTCTGAACAAAGAACAGTGGAGGGAGGAATTGGTATAGTAGTAGTAGTAGTAGTAGTAATAGTAGTAGCAGTAGTAGTAGTAGCAGTAGTAGTAGCAGTAGTAGTAGTAGTTTATTTTCCAAGGTTCTTTTGAGTGTACGATCTTCCAGTGTCAACATATAAGACATAATCATATATTTTCCTTCAGAATCATCCAACATTTCTCCCACACACTGGCCTGTTTCTGCTTGTCTACATTTTAATCTTCTCACTGTGGGAATGAACTGCTTTTAAAGTACTGCAGCGCTCTAGGACTGTCTATAGAATTTGATTTGTACATTTCTTAAATTACTTTATTGATGTTGAATCTTTTCACCTAACACCAAACTATTCCTTAGCTCTGCTCCTCAAACTGACATCTGTCAGGACAGTGGTGGAAGAAGTACTCGATTGTGTTACTTAATTAAAAGTACAGATACTGGAGCTAAAAATACTCAAGTAAAAGTATCACATCAAAAATCTATAAAGGTATTAAAGTACTTAAAATGTACTTAAAGAGTAAAAAGTAAAAGTATTGTGCGCATTTTGAGGTCTTGCAAAGCTTCAAATATAATGCTATTAATCCAGATTTGTGCAGATTTTTTGATGTTGTTTTCGTGTGTATTTTTGTTTGCTTAAACTATGAACTTGAACAAATTAAACCCTGCAGTTTTCAGCAGGTCTCAATGTCTTACAAATGTAGTGGAGTTGAAAGTACAGATGCATTTTCTCAATTGTAGAGAAGTAAAAGTATAAAGTATCCACTTTAAAACGTACTTAAGTAAAGTTCATATCCTTAAAATGTACAATTCAGTGCAGTACTTTACTACTTTCACTTTATTACGTTCTTCCTGGCCTTATATTTTTAATATACTCTTATATTATAACGAGTCTCTGTGGGTTTGACTCTCACCTGAACACAGTCTGGGAGCATATGCTTATGAACCTTGTACATAACTGCTGTGTTTATGTCAACCATAGGTCCTGCAACTTTGAGATACTTCAGTTTTTCAATGCTTTATTCATGTTTTTAATAAAAACTACTCGTGTAATACAGATTGTAAAGGTTTTGGCTACCGAGAGAGCTGAATAGCGACAATACATTTGTGCAGCGTAGAATAATGTCATAAGTAGGATACTCGCACTCACTATAGAAACCTTTATGGCGGAAGTGATCAAGAAAGCTGCATGTTAATTCTAGCAACAGACGTGGCTTTGTTCCCCATTCATTTTGACTCACTCAGACTGAACACAGACAGAAAAAGACAGAGATAAAAACATTTTCAGCGCCAAAATGTCTGGTTATTATATGTGTGGTTGTCAGAATCAATATTCTACCGGCGGACTAAAGTTTTTAAGTTTTACTCACTGATCGCACAAGGATCTGGCAGTCAGACACCATTTGTCAAAGTCAGCTTGTCGGGGACATATTCGTGATCTTTTGACGATAATCCTTTTGCAGAGCTCGACAAGCTGCTGAGTTCTGCTGTACTTCTGTTGCCAAAATGCGCAACCGAGCCTACGTCACCACTGTTTACGAACACTTAAAGGGTTTATTTGAGGGTTTCTTGGCTTCTTATGTGGCAACCCTCATTCTTTATTTGTCCCCTGTACAGCCTCTGTTCTATTTCCTCCTCTGTTTTATATACATGTGACACTTGTCCTTGAACTGAAGTGTGGATTTATTTTGAACCCACAACTCAGCCTCTCTTCCATTCTTGAAGCGAAATGCAGAAGTATCTATAATGTACTTTACACAACTTACACAACAGCTCTTCACTGTTCTTCTGTGCACTCACATTCAATCACCGCCTCTTTGTCCAAGTGAGAGGGAACGACACACCGACCTCAAGCTTCACTTCAGTTAAGGCAAACTGAAGGTTGAACACAATAGTGTATTGTGCCATTGTTACAGAGGAGTAGTAGTAGTAGTAGAAGTGGTAAACACAGTAGTAGTAGTAGTAGTGGTAGAAAAAGTAGCAGTGGTAGTACTAGTAGTAGTGGTAGTACTACTAGTAGTATTGGACAAAGTAGTAGTAGTAGTAGTGGTAGACGTAGTTGAAGCAATGGTAGACAAAGTAGTAGTGGTAGCAGTCGCGGCAGTAGTAGTTTTGGTAGTACTACTAGTAGTGGTGGATGTAGTAGTGGTAGACGTAGTAGTAGTAGTAGAAGTGGTAACACAGTAGTAGTAGTAGTGGCAGTGGTAGTACTAGTCGTAGTGGTAGTACTACTAGTAGTGGTGGACGTAGTAGTAGTAGTGGTAGACATAGTAGAAGCAATGGTAGACAAAGTAATACTGGTAGAAGTAGCGGCAGTAGTAGTAGTGGTTGTACTACTCGTAGTGGTGGACAAAGTAGTAGTAGTAGTAGTGGTAGACAAAGTAGTAGTGGTAGTAGTAGCGGCAGTAGTAGTAGTGGTTGTGCTACTAGTAGTGGTGGACAAAGAAGTAGTAATAGCAGTAGCTGTAGTAGTGAACATATAGACACAGTAGTAGTAGATGTATTAGTAGCTCATGTAGTTGCAGTAGTTGTAGTAGTCTTGTCAGTACTGCAGTAGCCCTGGATGCAGTAGAGTACTATTTGCAGTAGTAATAATACAGATGCTGAATCCACACTTGTCGGTTCTACTTTGCCGCACTTAACAGTCAATTAATTTTAAGCAAATGAACAGTGTTTTGGGATCATTTCTCTTTCAGCTATTCTCTCCGTCTGCCTCATTAACAAACTATTTAATGTTAATCACAAAACACAAAGGTACAGGCTCAATCTGCCAATAAAACTACATTAAAAACACAATATCGATGTAAAAATACTTTCATATCTTACTTCCTGTCCGGCCTGATTAGCTGCTAGAACATTTAGATCATAGATTGTGTAAAGAAGTGGACTAAAGGAGTGTGACATCATCCATAGTGTTCGGCTCCAGTCAAATGAAGCTCACTGAGACTAGCAGTTATAGAGTTGAATTTATTTACGGGCAAAATAGTGAAATAAAAACACCAGAATCACGTAGAGTGGGTTTAAAGACCAAAATGATGAGGCTCAAAGCAGCGGTTACAGAGAGAGGGCGAAATTTCTTAGCCCCAGTTCTTTTTTTAACCCCGTACGAGCCTTAGATCCTCAGGCAGATCCCTGTTCGCTGTTCCAAAGAGGAGAGAGAGAAGGAAAAGAGAAAAAAGAGCACAGCGGGAGCAGAGAGCGGAAGAGAAGGAGCAGAGAGAAAGAGCAGGGAGAGATAAAAAAAAGGAGCAGAGAGGGTAAAGAGGGAGCGGAGAGAAAGAGCAGAGAGAGGTATAGAAGGAGCAGAGAGAAGGAGCAGAGAGAGGTAGAGAAGGAGCAGAGAGAGAGCAGAGAGAGGTAGAAAAGGAGAAGAGAGAGGGAACAGAGAGAGGTAGAGAAGGAGCAGAGAGAGGTAGAGAAGGAGCAGAGAGAGGGAGCAGAGAGAGGTAGAAAAGGAGCAGAGAGACGTAGTGAAGGAGCAGAGAGAGGAAGAGAAGGAGCAGAGAGGGTTAAGAGGGAGCAGAGAGACGTAGAGAAAGAGCAGAGAGAGACCAGAGAGAAGGAGACGAGTGAGGGAGCAGAGAGAGGCAAAGAAGAAGCAGACAGAGGTAGAGAAGGATCAGAGAGAGGACAGAGAGGGTTAAGAGGGAGCAGAGAGAGAGGGAGCACAGAGAGGTAGAGAAAGCAGAGAGAGGTAAAGAAGGAGCAGAGAGAATGAGCAGAGAGGAAGAGAATGAGCGAGGAGAAGGAGCAGAGAGAGGACGAAAAGGAGCAGAGAGAGGTAGAGAAGGAGCAGAGAGAGGTAGAGAAGGAGCAGAGAGAAAGAGCAGAGAGAGGTAGAAAAGGAGCAGAGAGACGTAGTGAAGGAGCAGAGAGAGGTAGAGAAGGAGCAGAGAGAGGTAGAGAAAGAGCAGAGAGAGACCAGAGAGAAGGAGCTGAGTGAGGGAGCAGAGAGAGGCATAGAAGAAGCAGACAGAGGTAGAGAAGGATCAGAGAGAGGGTTAAGAGGGAGCAGAGATAGATGGAGCAGAGAGAGGTAGAGAAAGAGCAGACAGAGGTAATGAATGAGCAGAGAGGAAGAGAATGAGCAGAGAGAAGGAGCAGAGAGCAAGAGAAGGAGCAGAGAGAGGTGGCGAAGGAACAGAGAGATGTAGAGGAGCAGAGAGAGTTAGAGAAGGAGCAGAGAGAAAAAGCAGAGAGAGGTAGAGAAGGAGCAGAGAGAGGTAGAGAAGGAGCAGAGAGAGGAAGAAAAGGAGCAGAGAGAGGAAGAAAAGGAGCAGAAAGAGGTAGAGAAGGAGCAGAGAGGACAAAATGGAGCAGGGAGAGGAAGAAAAGGAGCAGAGAGGGTTAAGATGGAGCAGAGAGAGGTAGAGAAGGAGCAGAGAGAAGAGAGAAAGAGCAGACAGAGATAGAGAAAGAGCAGAGAGAGAGAGCAGAAAGGGGGAGATGGGGTTAAGCAGTAGCAGCGAGAGAGAGCAGAGATGGAGCAGAGCAGGAAAGAGGGAGCGTAGAGGTGTAGAGAGGGAGAAACAAGGCAAGGGGAAGAGAAAGGAAGAGAGTTGGAGAGTGGAATAGAGAGGGAGCGATAGAGCAGAATGAAGGAGAAGAGAGAATGGAGCAGGGAGAAGAGAGGGGGAAAGGGAAGCAAAGACGGGGAGAGGGCAAGAGAGAAAGCAAAGAGGGAGGACAGAGAAGACGGATGAGGAAAGAGAGATGCAAGAGGAAAGACGACAGGGAATAGAGAGAAAGCAGATGGGAAAAGAGAGGGTGGAAAGAGAGTGAAGATGGGGCCAGTCTTCCACCATGTGTCCTCAAAGCAAAGGGGAGGAGGGCAAATACAGGGCACTAAAGTTAAAGGGAGGATGAGGACGGCCTGGTTATGGATTCGATAGTTAAATTAACATTTGTTTACACTATACACTATATTTTATGTCTTACCATAACAACACCACTGTTTAAATATCCTGTTCTACTATTTTAGAACTTTTTTGACAGTTTTGCATAGTGGCACTGTGATAGAAATTTCTTACTTGTCAAGCTAAAGAATATATTGTTTGGGTTTAGATGCTAGTGACTCACAAAGTGCTAAAGTATCTCTGTGTTCATGGTCACAGTGGTGTGATCTGCTGTGTCTGGGCTTCTTAAGACAGGACATTATGTTCAGTCCTTTTCTATCGGGGTTAAAACAACAGGTTGTTGTTTTATTCATTCTCACCATTTAGAATTATTGGTCCACTTGAGTTCATCTAATCGATGCCCCAGTTTAACCCAGATAAATCGTCTCCTTTTAAGAACTGTTTAGATATACTGTAGTAGGGGTGGGCGATATCTCGATATTTAAAATATATCGATATATTTTCTAAACTCGATATGAATTCTGACATATCGATATATCGCTATAATGCTTACGTTTACTTCTGGTTTCGCCGCTTCGCTTGTTTTGCCTTCTCTGTGCCACGCTCGCCTCTGCCTCCCGCTTTTGTCCCCGAGCTCCTCCGCGGAGCCCGGAGCTGGCCTAAGACTAAACCAGGATTAGGACTAAACCAGGACTAAACCGGGACTAGGACCAGGGCTCTACATTGCGCCCATTTTACTTGCATTTGCAAGTAAATATTTTGGTGTGCGAACGTGTAAAACAAAATGGACGCATCTGTGCGAGTGCTTCTGCAGCACAATAAGGAGCTGCGCACAGATGCAACGTGACGAGTTAAACTTTCTAAATGCACGCTTCCCAGCACGAGCGCAACCACATGACACCTCCGACCGCACACGACCCCAGCGTACGAGGTCCGCGTGTAGCCGATATCACTCATACGAACAAACTCCTCTTCAAAACACCCACGCCCCCTTAACCGAGGAGCGCCCCGCAGCAGGACCCACACCTGTCCAACCACAGCAGGACCCACACCTGTCCCACTGCAGCAGGACCCACACCTGTCCAACCACAGCAGGACCCACACCTGTCCCACCGCAGCAGGACCCACACCTGTCCCACCACAGCAGGACCCACACCTGTCCCACCACTCATTAGACACCCCCACACCGCTGGACTTCCTTCTCCGCCAAAGCGAGAGCTTTGTCTTGGTCTTGTCTCGGACTCGAGCGCATTTGGACTCGGTCTTGTCTCGGACTCAAGGTCTGAATACTGAATGTGATCATTTTTCATTAAGGCCGCTGCTGTCGCCAATAAACTCATCCCGGTGTGCGGGAGCGTGCGGGGCTTCTCTCTGCAGCCTGTGCCAAATGCCAAATAAATCCGTTTGTCACAATGTGCGTTTGATTTGGTAAATGTGCAGAGACTAAATACCACTTTAAAACAAGAGAATGTAGTAACTCCAGTTTGGAATTTGAAAATACAGGTTTAAAAATCCTGCACACTTTATTCACTTTGAAGCAGTTTTGTGTAAAGTGCCAGAGGAAGTTCTCTTAAAGAAGAGGTTCTTAAACTGTGGATGAGGGTCCAAAAAGGGGTGCAGAGTGTTCAAGTGCAGTACTAAATGAATATTAATCAGATAATTAGTATTTTTTGTTTTTGCAGTATTTTTTTTTATTATGACAAATTGACATAAAACTTTTCTGGTGGAGGGTCCGTCAAAAGTTTTTCTCCATGGAGATGATGGAATGTTTCACAGTGTGGCATTAAACCTTTCTATCTTCATGGAGACCAAACCAGACCATGTTAGAGTTCAGATCTGTGGAGAGGCGACCCCGCTCACAGTCCGAGCGTCGTCTGTTTTTTTAGGTATTTTTGAGCAATAAACCCACATGTAATTGAATAAATGTAAGATTGAGCTGTCTAATGTCACACTGTGGAACATTCCAGGCAGAACAGTGACATGTCTACAGAAACAAACTTCATCCAGAGTATTTTACAGGATCTTTGCACTCACTTTTAACACGTTTATATCTTTAATCTGCAAATGTTTCACTGTCTCAAGCCTCTATGTGTGAGTATGTTCTGCTTGTGCTTGTTTTGTACTGCTTCTTGGCCAAGTCGTCAATGCAAATATGGTGTTTTCAACTGACTTAACTGGTAAAATCTTGAAAAAATGAATAAATAAATAAAAATAAACAAGTAGGTGACGGACTCCCAACCAAAACGTTACACACTGCACCTGTAAATGAACTTTTAGACCATGTTAGATTGGCAATTCGAGGTCTGAAATCATCCACATGATTGTAGTGAATGTGCACGGAGTTTAAAAACACAGTGGAGCACTTCCTGTATTGCTGCGTTTTCAGTTGGAGAGAAGAACTCGGCCTGAATCTGCAGCGTTTGCTTGTTAAAATGTGTAAATGAATCAAAACACCACCCCAGGTCTGTTTGCGATGAGGAAACATTTTGGCACAGATGAGAAAACGGCGTAATATTGGGCCCTGTAGTGTATTTCCAGTCGTGCTTCTGTCCTCGCATGTTTCCCTCGCGCTGTCATTAGCGAGCCAATGGAGTGGGCGAGCATTAGCGTTACCATCTACTTCTTCATTAGTCACAGGCTGCGGATGGATCATTGCGCTAAGTACGCTGTGTCAGGACTGAACTTTAACTAGAATCCCCCAACGGCGATCAGAGCTGTGCCCAAAACACTGTACTCACTGTGACACGGGACGACTATATGTGCCTGGAGTTTCACATGAGCACGATATCTGCTTTGGTTTTCGCTTTAAATAGGCCTATGATCAGAGTCAGAAGTACTTTATCTTCAATGCAGGTGTCAGAATATTAAAATATGTATATACTAACTAAAATAAATATCAGTTTCTATGTTAAAGTAACCATCTGACTTAAATGAACCAGATGTGAGTCTCCAGATACGAGGTAGCCACGCTCAAATCTAATATAACATTTTATGACAGAACTTGTTTTGGTGCTCAAGACCATTTTCCAATCCGACGGTCATTACCTAAACCTCAGCCAATCATGATTCAGTGCTAGTGCAGCCTCTGCAACTTAGTGAGGGAATTCTGGACGTTCTGAGCTTTCACATGAGGCCTGTCCATAAACTGAGAATGATAAAAAACATGTATGTATCCTAGGGAACCAAAATGTGGTGATACCGTATCGTCAAAGGTCTCACAATAATATCGTGGACCATCACAATATATCGAATCACAAGTCTCTTTGCTTAAATGAATAGTTCTGATGCAAAAATAGCTAAAAAAACAGAAGGAACGACATAGACCATGAGCCTTTGCTCTGTTTCAGTGCAGACGACATGAAGAAATAACTGTTCTAAGCACTTTGAAATCTTCATTCGTTGGATTAAGTCTTGTGAAGGCATTTTTAGAGGAAAAAGGAGCAGATTCACACACAAAATACTGCAATAAATCTGGTACAGTGAGATGTATATGGTGAAAATATGGTACAGAGAGATTTGGATATCGTTACATCCCTAATGACAATAAATGTTGTACCAAATGACTGGTCAAAGCATTTTATGTCAGTCTTGTTATTATGTAGAATATCGTAATAGCGTGAGCTTTCCCACGATATCATGAGCTTTCCCCGATATCGCAATAAATATCGTACCATGAGGTTTATACTGTGATTGTGTTGCATCGTGAGACTTGGATATCGTTACTCTCCTAATGTGTCGTATCTGCAGGTCCACCTTGTGATGTCATGAAGCTGAAGTTTTCAAGTTAACAGCAATGTTTTACCTTTAGTTCAGTAGAGACGGGAAATCACAGGGTTAAAATGATCCAAATGATTCAAGTGAAGGTGTGCGGAGTTAAAAAACAGTGCAGCACTTCCTGTATTATGACATAACATCACAAGGTGGAACAGGTATACAATCAGTTTTGAGTCAAATAGTTCAAAGAACGTTTTTAAAACATCAAGCAAAAAAGTATAAATCAAAATCGAGTAAAATATTTGTGTGATGCCATTTTTTTTTTTTGTTTCTTTATGATTCCAGCCTTTTCGTTTGGGCTCCTGGGCTTTTTGCTTACAGCTTTGGCACAAAAGTGAAAAAGTCAGGGAAATGAGAAGGCTGGAATCATAAACAAAAAACTATGGCATCAAACAAACCTGAGAACAACGCGGGACAAAAATAAACGAGGCAGAGACAGATATTTTACATGATTACACGAATAATTTGATAGCAATCTTATATATTTTTTATTTTATTTTACGTTTTTGTTAGTTAAACATGTGTGAATGAAACAAAACACAACTCCAGGTCTGTTTGTGATGAGGAAATAACATCATAACACAAATAGCGTAATTTGGCCCCTTTAAAACGCAACCGTTCTTGTTTTGCAGCAACAAACACTATTTACAATGAGCAAAGAAAACACCCAAATGTGCCTACAGCGCTGCCATAAAAATATATCTGCGACATAAAGAAAAGCATAAAACATAATACTCCTTATATTTAATTCAGGACTTTTGATCGCCACTAACCGTCGCTACGTTTTATTTGTAACCCTTAGCGCTTACGTACGAATTCACATGGACCTGGTTTTATCGCTCAAGTTTAATAAAAGACCATCAAATCTGTAGTAAAAGTCTTTATCGCTGCAACATCTTATTCTGACAAATGACCAATAAGCAGCGCATTATTTAGCTCTGCCTCCAGGGGCCCTCGACGCAAACCCACAGACGCCGTGAGCAGAGGTATAACTCACAGCTCATTGCTCTGTTAACATGATGAATCGCACCCCAAACCCCCTTTACCCCCAAAAAGAAATTACAGAGAAAATACAAAATTGGATTTCTGTAGAATCAAACAATCTATGGATGGATTAATGTCAAGTAAAAACAGGTATTTTATTGTCAATTTTCCTAGACACAGACAAATTGTATTGATCCACAAGGGAAATTATTTGGGCACAGTAACTCACACATCACATTATCATAATCATTAAAATCACAAAGAGCCAATGTTTTAACAAGGTGTACCCATAGACTGTATATATAGATGAACACAGCTAACGCGCTAGCCACTTTCCAAACAGGAAGTGAACATGGAGGCATTTCTGGGCTCCATCAACTCCTTTACATTAGGAATATTGTCACATTTCTCTTGATAACTGCTGCAGTGAGCCCTCCTCATCAGACCTGGGTGAAGTTGGCCCCCATCAAACGCAAACTTACACTAAAACTATGTCAGTTCTTTGTGCTTCGTTTGTGCTGCAAAAAGTTTCGTTTGAGCACAAAACAGCACAAACGAAATACAAACCTTTTCTATAATTTTCTTCCTGTTTTGAGCTCTATTTAACACTCTGAGGGGCTGGATGAGGTCATCGGCCGAAAATAAAACTGCAAATATCTTAAGAACCAGAATTTCACAAACAAACCTTTTTGCAGCACAAAACAGCACAAACGATTGACACCATTTTGGACTGTCTTAGTGCATTTTTAAGCTTCCTGGGGGCTGGTTCATCTCAATTTGACCTTTAAAAGAATCGTTAATTTCTCCCAAAGAAGCACAAACAAAACTTTTTGCAGCACAAACGAAGCACAAACGATTGACATAGTTTTTGTGTAGGTTTGCGTTTCATGGGATCCAACTTCACCGAGGTCCTCATCAGCCATTAGAGTTTTCTGGCAGCGCAGTGGCTGAGTGGCTGGCACTCACGCCTCACAGCAAGAATGTTTTTGGATCGCCCGGGTCTTTCTGTGTGGAGTTTGCATGTTCTCCCTGTGTCTGGATGAGTTTCAGGGCACTCCGGTTTACCCCCATCAACCCAAAAAACATGCACTGTAGGTGTGAAAGTGGTGTGTGCACCAGAGATGGTGGTGGTCGGAGGGGCCGATTGGCTTGGCAGCCGCACTTCCGTCAGGCAGCTGTGGCTACAACAGTAGTTTACCACCTCCGGGTCTGGAGTGAATGAACAATGCTCTGTTAATAATGCTCTTAAGCGTCTTTGTGGACATGTGTCTGTGAAAAAGAGCTATAGCTGTTGTTGTAAGGCGACCTTGGGTGTCCAGAAATGCGCCAAATAAATAAATACCGTATTTTTTGGCCTATAAGTCGCACTTTTTTTCAGGGTTTTGGTGGTCCTGCGACTTGTATATTAAATTTTTCACACTGACAGTCCATAGACCATATTTATGAATCAAAAATTAAAAAACAAATTGTTATCTGTTTTTTCATTTTGGTTTTAGAGACAAATAATAAAGAAAATTGTTTTTTTGTTTTCTTATTTTTAGTTCTGTATTGAAAAACAAATGAACGAATGATACACAGATTGTTCTCTATTGGGCTGAAATGTTGGTTCTTGGTCTCTGATTTTATAAAATAGATTTCCCCCAAAAAGTGCGACTTGTATATGTTTTTTCTTCTCCATTGTGCATTTTTGGCTTATACTCCGGTGTGACTTATAGTCAGAAAAATATGGTAAATGTATTATTAAAATGTCCATATTAAAATGTTCTACATGATCCTAGTGTTTTTATTTAATTTAATAAATTCCTAAACTAATCTGAACCTGGCTCCAACCTCACTACAATCCTCAGTGAACTTCATTTGACTGGAGCTGAATACATCACATTTCCTTAATCCACATTTTTATACAGTTTATGGGTGGACCAAGTGTTAATCAGTTCTGTCTTCCTGTTGTAATAAATGCTTACATACAGTATTTATTTATTAATAATGAAACTTCTTGACTCATTCAAGGACCTTACCTGTGTGCCTTATGTTTAGTTATACATTTATTTTTCTGTATTTTTTTCCAGTGGCATTGTTGGTTTATTTTTAGTTAATTATAAGGTATTTATTTACTTTCTTCCACCGATCTAATGCCACACTTGTCCTCCTCTCCTCTTCAGTCCATCACTGACCTCTGCCCACTGGGATCAGACCAGTGGAGTCTCCCTGTTTCTCGGCATCGCGCCTGTTAACATGTCGGAGGAAGACTGTATGAGTGAAGTGTCTGACCTTGTTGGTTGCAGATGTTTTACGCTTTTCTGTCAGATTCATATTTCACTGCTCTTCACTGTCCCTGTTGTAAAACCTCCTGTGATTGTGTGCGTGGTTCTGTAGGCGTCGGGGAGGAGGAGTTTTCTGCTACTGCTAATGGTTTTCTGAAACGAGACTTTTTTATCTTTTTGTAGGTGTAGGTATTGATCTTCTGGTTTATCGCTCTTTTAACCATGTAACTAGTGCTGTAGTCAAGACCACACTAATCAAGACCAAGACCTGACCAAGACCACAGGGTCCCAAGACCAGGATGAGACCAAGACCTTTGAGAGTTGAGACCGAGACAAGACTAAGACTTTTAAAGACTGAGATAAGACCAAGACTTTTAAAGACTGAGATAAGACCGCGATCACGACCCATTAAGACCAAACAGAGAACATCTTTGTACTTTTCGACACTGATTTGTATTTTACAGTTATTTTGGCACATTTATATCTGTGTTTTTATAAATCTATCTACATCTTATCACTCACTGATGGTCAAACCTCGACCGAGTCCTTAAATACTACGACATTACGTATAACTACGAGTTCTGTCATGATACCGAAATTTCAAACTCAACAGTGGTGGAAGGTGACGAAGCACAAAAGTAAATGTACAGTACTTAAGATGCACTATGTAACCTTTTGGTTGGGGGTCTGTCACCTGCTTGTTTCTATGGATATGCGATTGCTCAGCCTGGAATGTTCCACAGTAAGACATTATAACAGATCTACCTTACGTTTATTGAATTACAGGTGCATTTATAGCTCAAAAATACCTTGAAAACAGACATTCTGATTGTAAGTGGGGTTGATTCTCCACAGATCTGAGATGTAACTTGGTCTGGTTTGGTCTTCATGAAGGTTTAAAGCCATACTGTGAAACATTCCAGACAAAGCTACGTTTGAAAGCTTGTATCTAGACTTTCTGCTCCACTGTTTTAAATCTGGACTGAAAAGGAAAATGTACATTTCTTTATGGTGTGCGACCTTCTGGAAAGGCTGAGACTTATTTTTTATTGCATTTAATTTGAGTTTACGTCCCAACTTTGAATAAACCACATACACAAATACACATAAAAAGCCAGAAAAATCAAGAAAACACTTAAATGTGTTAAATACTTTGTCAAAATCACTACATTTGATGGTTTAATTGTTCGAAAACTCACTGCAAAGTTCTTATATAATACATTTTTAAACAGGTACTTCAATAATTTTACTTTTTAATTTTTTTTCATGTCAGTAACATTTTGCTCCTATATGTGTACTACTTTTTACTTGAATGACAAAATTGAATATGTTGATTTTGAACAAAACAAGATTGAACTTGATTTTGGTACTATAAACTCGATATACGATTCCGATACCACAATGATAATAATAAACACTCTTTATATAATAGATCAATCATTTTCAACATTAAATCGTAGTACTTTCTTTTATACCTTGTGGCCTTATATCCTTGTTAGACCAGTCACACAGTTCCTTATACGACCATCGATTCTACTTGAAAGGTGCTCGTGGGCGGAGTTTAGGTGTTTAATCCCACTTTAAGGTCAGCTCTGTCCTGACTTTGCTCGCCCCCTGGTGGTCATTCATCACACTGACTTGAACACAGAACGAACAGGCCTCGTTTGTATAGGAGACGGGATCCATAGCTACGCCTTGAGTCTTGATCGTGATCTGTGGAAGTGAGCGTCTCATTCTTCATCATTTGCAGCACGGGGAGTGTAGCCTTTTGCATGAATCACCACTGTCCATCAGCGGCCGCCATTGTTCCTCCTCCTCCTCCCCCTCATCCTCCTCCTCTTCTTCTTCCTCGGCTGCCTCTCCCAAGAGTCTGTGGATAAATCAATACGGTGTGTTTGACTGTGGGCCTGATCTGAGAGGCCGTATACTTGAGTGGGTCATATGTTCATGAGTGCAGAGGTAAATACTGTCATACTTCAAATGCAACCAAATGACAGAGGGCAAAATGACACACAGAATGTATAATTTTATACCAGAATATGTTTTAAAGTCCTCTACCGTGTGTTCAGGCTTTTAAACAATACCGGGATCATGTCGAGCGTGATAATACGAACATCTTAAGACTAAAATGAGGAGCCCGACAGCAGCAGTTACAGAGAGAAGGGCCATATTTTTAGAAATTGAAAGTGAATTGAAGCCAGTCGATGAAGCCTATTTTGAACATGGTGGATAGCAGGTCAGCTATGTCCATTTACTATGATTCTAACTTCCCTTTCTACTGGATGTCCCGCTGCATGCTGTTGCTTTGGTAGTGTTGATGTTTTGGGTAGAGTGTTCCACAGAACAGCATTAAACAGGTCCATCTTCATAGACACATGCTAGATAATAAGCCTCCAGGCTAGATAATAAGTCAGATCTGTGGAGAAAGACCCTGCTCATGGAAAGAATACAACTTTTTATACATGTTGTTGAGCAATAAAAGCACATAACTGAACAAAGGCAATCCAATGAGCGAGAGAAGAATGGAGCGTGAGATTGACGAGTGTCCTCAGTGATGCCCTCGCTGTGTCAGACTATTGTGAGTCCAAAGGCAAAGCTCTCGATTTATTGCACAATCTATGTTCCTACTCTTACCTATGGTCCTGGTTTAGCCCTGATGTAGTCCTGGTTTAGATCTCTGGTTCTATCCTCACCTATAGTCCCTGCTTTAGCCCTGATGTAGTCCTGGTTTAGATCTCTGGTTCTACCCTCATCTGTGGTCATGAGCTTTGGGTAATGACCGGAAGGACAAGATATAAGTGGTCGAAATGAGGTTCCTCCACGGGGTGGCAGGACGCTCCCTTAGAGATAAAGTGAGGAGCTCAGTCACATGGGAGGAGCTTGGAGTAGAGCCGCTGTTCCTCCGCGTGGAGAGGGGCAGCTGAGGGGAGGGCATCTGTTCCAGATGCCTCGTGGGCGTCTCCTTGGGGAAGTGTTCGTGTCTCACCAGGAGGAGGCCCCAGGACAGACTGAGGGACTACGTCTCCGTGCTGGCCTGGGAACACCTCAGGATCCCCCCGGAGGAGCTGGAGGAAGTGTCTGGGGTGAGGGAAGCCTGGGAGTTTCTGCTCAGACTGCTGCAACCTGATGGCAATATGATAACATCCCTATGGCTTTAAAATAAAACCAAAAGCACAAGTCGACAGACTCTACCAAAATTAGGCTAAAAGCGACGTTGGTTAGCTGCAAAATGAAAGCAGTTTGAGCAAAGAAGCGTCTTATGAGGTCAGTAAATACAGTAAAAGTATTTTGGTCATACATGAAACAGCCATTTTCAAATCTTGTGATCCTTGTACCTCAGGGATTCGCAGACTGTGGATTGTTTTGCATCGTGCTCGGCAAAGCAGTCACATCTCCATGGCAACAAGCAGGTGACGAACCCCCTACCCGAAAAGCCACATAATGCACCTTTAATTATTCCTCTGTTCACCTCTTATTAGTTTAGCTTGTTGTTGTTGTTGGGGGTATTCAGCTCTCCGTCTCCCACTGATTTGTATTTAATGAACAGAATTGATCCGGCGCCATCAAAACTCCATTGTTCACAGTGAGAGCGTGTGCCAGTGTGCAGCTCAGCCCTCTGCACGCGGCATGCAAACGGAGCATTTAAATACATAGCGTGCCGTGTATGTTTCATTAGTTATTCACGGGCCCCTCCTCGGTAGCCTGGGGGCCTCATACTACACTGTGTCCAGCTGTGTGGGGGTGAATGTAGAGGAGGCCGTGTGGTGTGATCCATGTGCTGTCAGAGCAATCACAGAGCGGGATTTTAGATTTTCAAATATTCATGTTGACCTTTAAACGGGAGTGTTGGGTCTGTGCAAAAGTAGCGTATGTTTTATAATTCAAAATAATGTGCATAATGTGTATGAAAACAGATACATGTTTGAAGGCGTGAGCTTCATGAGCATCGACTGTATGAAGAAGTGGCCTAAGGGAATGTGACGTCAGCCATAGCGCTCGGCTCCAGTTAAATGAAGCTCACTGAGGCCTGCAGTTATAGGGGTGCATTTGGACCATACAGAGAAATAAAAACACCAGGATCATGTAGAGCACTCCCTTTTTTAGACCAAAATGATGAGACTCCCGGCAGCATTTAGAGGGAAAGCAACATAACATAAACATACAGACAATAACTAAACTCTCCACCTTCAAAAAACTAAACTTAAACTAAATCCTGGCTCATAAACAATAGTAGTATGTAATTTGAAATTAAATGTGTATGTGTATGTGAGGTGTGCGTAGATGTGAACTTGAGTATGTGTGTATATACCTCATGAACTTTTATTAGTGCTAACTGGTCTCTGGACATTTTCTTGTATTTACTGTTCATTTTCAACTTTTCATTTAACTTAACCGTTAAAAGCCCTTCTAGGGACCGGTTGTGAACACTGTGATTGGCGGCACGGTGGCTGAGTGGCAACACTCAGGCCTCACAGCAAGAAGGTTGCGGGTTCGATCCCGGGTCGCCCGGGCCTTTCTGTGTGGAGTTTGCATGTTCCTCCCCGTGTCTGGGTGGGTTTCCTCCGGGTACTCCGGTTTCCCCATCAACCTAAAACATGCCCGCACCCCTATGAACTAACATCAAGGACCATGTTGTCCACCCTCCTGTGGGCTCACCACCCGCAGAGGGGTTCATAGGGGGGTCAGGTGCTATGAGTATTGGACAGCAAGCTGCCCCTGCGACCCAGCCGGATTAAGCGGGAGAAGATGGATGGATGGATAAACACTGTGATACATGCATCAGATTATTTTTGACCCAATGATTTATGTTTATTGTATCTGTCCCTATCAAATAAACAATAAATAAATGCATTTCTCAATGTAAAGTCAATTGGACTTGATGGAGCAGGAAGTGCCCCCATGAACACTTCCTGTTTGGTGAGTTATGTCCATTTATATACTGTAAACAGTCTATGTCTTTAAGCCATGATATAATGCTGTTGCCTCCTCAAAAACATGCCCAAAGTTGTTTTGTTTCATTCACACGTGTTTGAGTAACTCTTTATTGTAAGTGTGCTTACATCTTCAAAGCTCAAAATGCTCTGTTCCACCTTGTGATGTCATGTATTGGTAGTTTTCAAGGCGACAGCTACATTTTATTTATAGTTTAGTAGAGATTGACAATTCCAGGGCTGAAATTATCCAAATGATTCTAGTTTGAAAACACAGTGGAGCACGTCCTGTATGACATCTCAAGGTTGATGTGTTTTCCATTTGAGAGACGAACTAACTCTCTAAAGCAGGGGTCTCCAACCTTTTTTCTCCAGTGAGCTACTTCTACAAAACGAAAATGCCAGAGAGCTGCCGATTTCAGCATTCGCAAAGAAACTGAAGAGGTTTGAAGTTATTACAGGGACAGTGCATATTAATAAACATTTCTGTCATTATGTCAGAGTGAGTTAGGAGGCTATTTTTCACCTGCAGTCCCTAGACAGATGTTAAAAGTCACCCTAAAATCCCATATTTACATGACAATATTACAATTACAGGACATTTAGTAAAAACAACATGCAGGCTAAAAGTACTTAAGACACACCAAATGAAACAACAGACGCAACCAATGAAACGAAACACAACTGCAGGTGCGTTTGTGATGAAGAAACATTATAACATAGATCAGAAAATAGTGTAATATGGACCTTTTAACTTATACCACATAAAATACCAACTGAAGTTAGCAAAAATTGGAGTATTGTAAGTAGACTTTATTTTATTGCTGGTGTCCTTTTGCGCGCGTAATTTTATATATATGTATGTTTGGTGGAGTGGCGCTCTCGCTGGGCACCGCCTCGCCCTCCGTGCACCTGCATTTACCCTTTTGTGTTTGACCTGGTGGGACCGGCTGTCCTGTTTTCGCCTTTTGGTTTGTTAAGGGTAGTTTGGGACGTTTTTCTTTAGGTTAGCGTTGTCAGCATTTCCGGCTTCTACAGCCCTGTACGGTGTTGGCCCGGTGCCGCATCCGTTGTTCTGTTTGGCCGGCTCACCAGGTCCACCTTTCTGTTGCTACGTGTTTTTGGGCACGGGAGGGTTTTAGCGTTTTTAAGTAAATTAAAATTAACTTTAAAAAAAAAATCTCCTTTTACTTTTGTAACCCTTTGCCTCCTGTGTTCTCCTTTAATATCTTTGGTCCACCTGGGTCATAACAGAGATTTTACGACCATTTCATCTTCACCTTTTCATTACCTCTTCTTTCTACACTGAGAGCTACTTAGCCTTTATATTACCGATAACACCTGGAGAATGGACCGAGCATAGCACCTGCCCGCCTCCGAGTCAATACACATCAGCGAATATAAAAGACCAGATTGTGTATCTGGAGAGGAGAGGTGTATAGTATGTTATGGACTATATAAGCGTTAGAAGGACAGAGGGAGGGGACGAAGGCTATCCCCCTGCGGCTGTCACCTGTCTCTCAAGTGTACGAAAATGTATTTGAGTTCAGCACAAGAGGAAGAGGAGGAGGGGTGAAAGGAGGAGAGGAACCAAGGACATAGGATGGAGGAGTCTGTACTGGCCGTGAAAGGCTAATTTTACAGTATAAAGCAAAGAAAGGTGCAATTCACATAGATTTTTTGGTATCTTTTAGTGAGGTTCATTCAGGGGTGGTACGTGGAGGGCTTAAGGGGCCACTAACTTTCCCTAGAATGCCCATAGCACCCCCATAGCTCCCCTAATGAGTTTTGCGCCTTTTTCAGCTAAAAATGTTCAAATGGCAAACCCAAAGTGTTCAAAATGAAATTGCAATAAAAAAAAGAAGTCCAAATTTTGTGTTTTAAATCACTACATGGGCTAACTGCATTTAAACTTGTTGAAAACAGCAAAATAATGGGGTGGGGGTGTGCGCATATGCATAAAAGACTCTATATTTACATGTTAAATGAGCACCCCCATTCAAGACCTAAAGGCCGCCACACACTACAGGAGAATTTGCCCAATTTTGGCTGTGATTTCTTCTACCCAAGTTCAGGGAGGCGTGACCCTACTTTTTGTCTTCGTGTGCGATTTTGAAGCTGCTGCTCCTCATGTGTGGAGTCAGTGTCATGTCAGAACCACCGAACATCAACAACGCGACGGTAACAGCCGATAAAACAGAGCGTCAGGGGCAGAGGAGCGACGGACACAGAGACGCAAGATACAAACTCAGGAAATAGCAAAAATAAAGACTTTATTACTCACCTCCCATAAAGTGGAGCATCTGATCCGCATTATTCATAGAAATAGTTCTTTGCAAATAATGACCCCAGTCCACAAAACCGCATTATTAATCCAGTTTGAAGCGTTCTTTGAAAGTAAAAAGGCTCGCATGTGTTTGTTTACATCTACAGAGCGTAAAGCTGCAGATTAGTAATAGTGACTCTACTTCCAGTGGACTTTATTGCCTCTTTTATGCTTTAAAAATCCTGTATCTGAAGTATTGCACCACATTTCACAAATAATAATAACACAGTTTGACTTGTATCTAAATTAGAAGTGCAGAGCTCTGATCTTTGAACACTTCAGAGTCTCAGAGCGAGTGGTTTTACTGTAGACAGGAAACAGCTGACGCCATCACAGCGCTCACAACTTTGCAGCCTGTTTTACGCAGGCAGATCCCGCTACAGTATTTGCGATCTGAGAATTTAAGTCTGGTAAGATTCTCCTCATATCTGTGATGTGCGCATTTTGTCGCACATTTAAAAATCGTTTGAGACTGAAAAATCCTGTAGTGTGTAGCGGCCTTAAGACTAAAAAGGTCTGCCACTGCCCCTGCGTTCATTAAAGCGTCTATATTGTGCCAATTTCTGTTTTATAACACTGTTTCCTCATCTCAAACATATCTGGAGTTGTCAGATGAAGAGAAAATAAAGATAAAAGCGCTTCACTGGGTTATAAAAAAGTCATACGTAGCAGCGCAGGTGCTCTACGAGGGTTAACTTGAAATCTGAACAAAATGATACTGAAAAATGTGAAAGTGGCCGAGGTACAAACCCAAGGCAGACCTGAATATATTAAAAGTCCTTTATTACATGGAGGGATGCCAACGCGTTTCGACCAGCAATATTTGAGCAGTGCATGTGTTTGTGTGTTGCCACGTGTTAGATATTATGTATTTTGATACTCTGCAGTGGTGTTTTAGGACTACTTTATGCTTGTTTATTGCTTAAAAACTGTTAATCACATGAGATGTCTATAAAGTCAGAGAAATGCAATGAAACTTGACAATTTAGAAGTCAAAAAGATGCTACTTCTTGTTGTGCGAAATGTTTTTCTCCACTGTGTCTGCAGAGATGTCTGGGCGAGAGGTGAAGAGGTGACGTTCTACATTGAGAAACTGTTTTGGACCAAGGGGAGAAGAAAACAACTGGCTGTGACCAATAAGACTAGATAATTGTATGTTTAGACCAGGAGAAAGCAACGGTAAATAAAAAGGGGTTCAGGGAGAGACAGAGGAGGCTTTGTATTAGATCAGTGACAGATAGTTGAAACGTCTTCTTTGTATATTCAAGAGTATTTCTGCGGTGTGTTCAGTAAATAGAAGTGAACTGAATTCTTCTTGTTTGTGAGTTCTTTTCTATCAGCAAGCGCTCGGAGGAAAGAGGTTAAGGTAATAACTGACATTTAAGTACTGCTTTAGGAAAAGTGGAAAATTAGCAGTGTCTTTAAGGAGAAGTGGGCTTTAGTACTGCTCTTAAAGAAACGTGGAATAAAATTAGTACTGTGGAAAATCATTGTCAGTTCAAAGGAGTCAAATGAGTAATTGAAAGTCCCATTTTCCTCTCAAAACACGTGTGCCTTTTTTGTTTCTTTTTCCTATAGTCATGTGATCTTGTCATGTGATTGTTATTGTATTTAATGACACTTGTGGGTCCTGTTTCACCCTTATGCCCTGACAAAGACCACCTTGATGTTCGAAACGCGATGGTATCCTTCAGGGTAGGACTGGGAACAAAATTCAGCTCTGGCATTTTGCATTTTTCTTCCCTGCCCACCCCAAAAAACAAAACTGAGGACCGAGGGGGGAATGCCGCAGTGCTTTAATGCTTTATGGGATTCATCTTTGAGGCTAGAGCATGAGTGAGACGTGTTAGAAATGTATAAGGAAGAGGTTAAATTGAAAGCGGGGCCTGGGTCTGTTCCATGCCGACCCAAATCGACCCAAATCAGGACTGGCCCACCTGAAATTCACCTGGTTGTACAGATTGCCAGCCTGAGCCTAGCATCCTCCATGTAAAAAACGTATGATTCAGGAGCAGGACGACGCCTCAACTTCTACCACACCTCAGTTTCCCCAGAAGCCTATTTGTATTAGCTTTTCCCATCTTCCCAGTTTGTCTGGGCTAACTCGACCCCACCCTCCGAGCCCCTATCTCGTTTGTCTTCCGGACATAAGACGCCTACGAGGGGGGTCCCGTTCCGGCTGGGCCAATTGACAATTAAGATGGATCCCCCACCCTCGAGTCTCAACCCAGGCATCTCCGCCATGCCTCGTACACTTATCAATAAACTACTTCTTCGTCGCACAGTGTTGTTGTTGGCCTTGTCCTTGCTAGTGAAAGGACTTTTAATATATCCAAGGTTTTGTACCTCGTTCAGCTGCATTTTGTTAATACCTGGAGTTGTGTTTTGTTTCACTCACCATGTTTAACACACAAACTCTGCATATTTAGGCTGAGCTCTTCTCTCTTTCGATCTACGTCCCACCATTTGATGTCATGTGGTCATACAGGAAGTGCTTCACTGTGTTTTTAAACTCCAAACGCCTTCACTAGAATCATTTGGAGAACTTTAGCCGTGGTATAAAGACAAGATAATAAGGTGGAGAAGAGCATTTTGAGCTTTGGAGACTCAGACAGAGGCAATTCTAAAGTGCTAAAGTGCTTGTGCTTTTTGTTTCCAGTTAAGAACTATGCCACTGAGTTCTGGACCCACTGCAGTCAATAAAAAGTACTGTGTGTTTTGAAAGAAGCTATATATATCCACGTGTTATTATGACAGTAGAGAGCGGCCGGTTATCACTGTGGCAGTCAGCAGCTGCTGTTGGAACGCTTCCTCTTGAACTGATCACTCGGCGTTAGCTCTTCTGCGAGCTATTAAAACAAGTGCTCTGGTGTATTTCAGGCTGTACACAATCATGTTTATTTCCCATTTCCGTGAACTATGAGGCCTCTTCCTCTTACGCTTATGCTTCTCACACTTTGGCTGCTGCTGCAAAAGACTTCAAACGTTCCAGCTAAATCTAATATGCACCCAGTAGAGGATTTCGATTTTGTACGGATGCCAGAGCAAATAAATACTCACGTAAAATAAAAATGAAAAAAAATGAGTACGCGTGTTAAAGAACCCATTTAAAAATATACTTAAAGAATAAAAAGTAAAAAATTAGGCTTATTATTAGGCTTCAAGTGCAGTGATTTAGATTTTTGTTGAACATAAACAGTTGAATGGATCATGTTTTCTAGCTTTTTTGTGTGTGTGTGTATTTGTGTTTGCTCAAACTCTGAATATGTTAAAAATAAACACAAATACTTTTATTTTTCAGTCCTGGTCAAATATGTAGAGGAGTAGAAAGTACTGATACCTGCTCTGAAATGCAGTAAAATAATGCAGAGGACGAATTACCCCTACAGGGACAATAAAGTGTCCCTAAATTTTAATGTTTTTAGCCCAACTGTTTGCCGCACAGTGAATGACAAACCCCAGTGCGCACACACTTACGTACACCGATGTTTTATAAAAGCTAAAAGTCCTTTGCACAGGTCTGACTGCAGCTCGTCTTGACTATGTGCCTGACTTTGTGTTGACATTCCCCGTGTCTCCAGGGCCCTCCTGACACCCTGCAGTCACTCTGCTGTGAGGGACTGAGCACCTCTTCAGGCTCACCCACAGGGATCACTCTCTGCGATGCACAGAGACTGCAATGAGCTGCAAAGTTCTGTTTAATACGAACTAGTGATGTCACAATGGTAAAACCTGAAACTTGAATTCAGTACTAAGGAATAGATCCATTCCTCAGTACAGATTCTGATACCACATGCTACACACACACATATATCCCTTTAAAACATAGTGACCTAACTGAATCTAATCTACTAAGAACCACTATTACCCCTTTTCCTCCAAGGCAGTTCCAATCTTGAACCAGTTCTTTGTTTTTCCACACAAATAAATCCAGCTCTGGCCCTGGAAAATAGGTTCCAACTCAGCACCAACTAAAGGCTGGTCAAGAAGCGAGAACCGGTGACGTAAGGTGCTCGGGGCGGGGTTGTAGTGTCACATTTCTATAAGAAGTCATGCATAATGGTACGTGACGCCTTTGTATTTGAATTCAGACGCTCCCGACACGCATCCTGGAGTGACTTTAGTGTATTTATTATATAAAACAAAGCAAGGACCCACTTAGCTTCGGCCCGATTAGCTTTGCACCGCGGAACAATGGACCAAGAGCTGTATGTTTTGTCTTTGGATTGACAAGAACGTTTTTAAAATTACTAACAACAGAGTAGATCTGTAGCGATAGTCTCCATTCTTCATTCATATTATCAGAGCTGACAGCTGTTGGGTCGCTAGTACAACGGTTCTTGGAAAATCGGCAGGAAACCCCAGCACTGAACTGGCACAAGCACCAGCCCTGAACCAGCAACCTGGTTAGTTGCGGTGGAAAAGATTTTCATTGTCAACAACAGCCAGCAAGTATCCTCTAATAAAAGCACTGGCTGTAGCTACCTGTTTTTTAATCTTTTGAAAAGCAGAACTAGTTCATTGCTTGCAGCTGTCCAAACTTTTATTTTTCCCAATGGATTCACCGCAATGACTTTATCAGTGTTTTTCACAACTTTCAGAGGCCATTTTTACCCTTAACTTTTTTACAATAGATCTGTTCTGGGACAAACTTTTTTACTTTATTACATGAATGATGCTAAAACATCACACATTTTGATACTAACAGACTCGATACTCAATATTGACACTCTTTATTTAGACATTTAAATGGTACTTTCTTTTCTATTCCCATGTGGACTTATATCTGCACAATCCTTGAATGTGAACGTGACTATACTGATACCTGCTCAAATGAGTATCTAGTTTCGATACTAGTTTTAGCATCAGTTAGTATCTGATTTTTGATACTTTAGACAGTTTTAATATGAACTCTGCACATATGGAGGTAAGAGATATAGAGTCAAAGATATAAAAAATCATATACAGATTTCTAGAGCCTGGAAGTAGTTGTAGCTTTATCTGGTCTAAGTAAGTAAAGTAAGTATCTGTTTTTAGTTAAAGGGCCCATACCTGATTTTTTTTCCATATATCTGAGCAAAATATGTCTTGCTTCAGTACATGAATACCGTATTGAAGCTCTTTTGAAGCTCTGCGCGTGTATGTTGTTGTTGTTAGCATTACTTTGGTGGCAAAACTCACTTCTGGCATGGAACTATAATAAAATCTGGAAGGTGAACCCAAGGTGGTGTCATATTGTTTTCAGTGCCCTGTGCTCATTGGGCACAAAAGTAATTTTCTCTTCCACATTTACTTCCTCAGTACAGACTGGCGCCTCCTTCTTTTATAATGTCAGTAACGGCGTGATCAGTTTTGACCAATCAGAGCAAGAGCTGCTAAAGCAGAGTTAGCACAGGCTCAGAGCGGGACTTTGCCAAGTCCTACAATGCTAACGTTTAGGCGCTTTGAGGATTTAAACGTTTAAAAAAGTTTATGGTGTGAAAGTAGACAAGAATCCCTACAAATGCATTGTTACTATGGGAGAATGGGCTCAATTCACACTTAAAACAAAACCGGAAAACGTTTGGAAACATGCAGATCTGTTGGCGATAGGAACTGACAAAATCTGGGAAAACTGAGAAAATGGCCCTGTTTTCTTCATCTAGATGTCATTGTATTCTTTCTTTTTTTTTCCTTTTGTAAATTACCTATTCATTTGTGTATTATAATTTGTCTAATTTAATAAAAAATAATAATAAAGATGTAATTGTAGCGTTCTGTTATGTTCTGCAGATCAACAGTTAAAACCAGCCGTCTGTAAGTGACATCGAAGCTGCAATTAGACTCCGTCACCCATGGAAAAGCTTTGGCAGGTGGTGAAGACGCTGCTGCTGCTGAATCCACAGTTTTATCACACGCCCAGAGTCGCAACCACATTGGAAGTCGTCATCCACAGGTTTCCAAACGTCTTCCGGTAAGCGTTTTGTTGTATTGTTGCTATACCCGGAGCGGCCGCTGGTTGATCTTGTTTTCAGACAGAGGGAGAGTTTTATTATCCAGTTTTTATTATAGATTTACGCACTCTGGTCTCTGAAAGTTGAGACAAGCGCTTATAAATAATTCCTGGTTAGGGTGACCAGTTTTTCATAATAAAAAACTGGTACATCCCTGTTTTTTGGTGATTGGGAATAATAAAATTGTGAAACGAGTGCGTAATTAAGAAAAATTGTTACGCAGAGACCATTCATAACGAACATATAGGCACGTTTTCTTTGTGTTTTGGTCATTTTTAAGCAGCTTTTCCGTATTTTACCTAAACAAATAGCAGTTTTTCCTTCTCTTTATTGTTGGCAGGGATCAAATTGGTCAAAAATAGGGACATTTCTTCTATAAATCTGGGACTAATCAGTGGTTTTGGATAAATCTGTTGGGACAGGGGACACAGGGTTCAAAAGTGGGACTGTCCCGGGTAAATAGGGACGTCTGGTCACCCTATTCTTGGTTGAATGAGTAGTTTCGATACTAGTTTTAATACTGGTTAGTATCTGATTGTCGATACTTCTGACGACCCTGATCCCAAACTCAACTGGACAATAAAAATGGTGTAAATCTCTTGAAGCCCAAAAACACAACCTCCTCCTCCTCCTCCAAGTGTCTAAACCGTCACTGTCCTCATAGCGCGTTCCCCTTGACCTGCCGCTGAACCGCCTCCATTATCCCCGCCCGCACGCTGAGAGCTCCTGCCTCCTCGCCCGCTCGTCTCCTTTCCTTGTCTCCTCTCCTCCCCCTCAACTCCTCACACCCCTGCCTCCTCCTTTAGATTCATCCTCAAAGTGCACATCACGGGTTAGACCGCTCGATTCGCCAGTTAACATCAATATATTTCAGTTTTTACTAAAGTTTTTTTTGTGTGTGTGACGTTTGTAATTTTACTTCCTGGTTTGACATGGCAGCAGTTCCTGACCCTGATGACGTGTGAAATCCAGGTGGGGGCAGGAAGTGTTTTGCGCCGCTTCGGAACAGCACAACGGGCGACAGCGAGTGGGCAAAAGGTTTGGCACAGACCCACTATAGCGGAAAAATAAGTGTAAATATAGGTTACGACATGTACAGTATGGACAAATCAGACTTTTCATACAATTTGGACGATTTTCCCGGCGTTGAGATGATGGATATAATAAATGCTCCGGTGCTGCAGGCCTCGTGTTACAATGAGCCAAACAAAAGCCTCTAAAAACCTGGAGGCTACAACTATTTAGAATTAAAATCACCCGTTGCACCAGGATAACCTAAAATAATTACTAAAAAGGTATAAAACGCCATAATAATAACATTAGCACCACATAAAGCTTTTTGCGTGACAAGTTTGGACCTATAATGCAACAGTTTACCCGACACTTGCGATGCTCTTCGTTCTAAATAATTGTCCAAAAAACTTTGAAAATAGTAATTAATAAATGTCACAATCCTTACCTGGTACAAAGTGGTCGCTGCAAACTCTTGAGTAGCTTTGTTTGTTTCACAGCCGGAGATTGTCGATCCACTTTTGTCGTCTTTTTTTCTGTACGTTTTTTGAAACTGCCTCCCTTGTGACATGACACTTTTGGTACACGAAAAAAAACATTTGTCTTTCTCCCGATTCGAGCGTTTGCAGCAACCACAGACTGCACAGAATTTAGGCATTTTGGCGCTGAGTGAGTGCAGGTAAACGTGGTTCTGTGCGTCCGTCTTTACTTCCTGACCCCATCTGCTTTTAGTGACTGAAACACAGCAAAATAACCTCACTGTTAGCGTCACTTCTTCCTGTTGTTGTATATCTATGGGTTTTTTGCAGTTGTGTTCAAATGAATAAATATTTAAAGATAAGACAGTGAACAGGGAGCTGTGGTGGATGTCACTGACAGCATGTTAAAAAGTACACAAATAAAATGAATAATTCAGCAGAGGACAAAACAACACCACAAACAAGTAGTATATGAAGTATTGTACATATAAAAATACCCAGGGCTTTATTGTAATTAATATGAAGTGACAGATATCAGAACCTATTATGCAAAACTGACTTTTTAGAGCTTTTACCCATGTTATAGTTTCCCTTCTCATTTACCCTCTTGGAGTTGTATTTGGAGCAATTCATGTGTATTTGGCTAATCTTTGTTCTAGGCTATTTAAGACGTTATAGCTCGAATCACCCATCATTTTTACAGCCACCATCCTACTCCCACTGCTCTGTACTTATAATTTAATTTTCTTAATCTCAGTAATATGCGTAGGATTCAGCAGCGTTGCGTCGTTATTCTGGTACACACTTTTATAAGAGCTGCAGCTGTGATGTGAAAACAAATCCAAAGGGTTTGCAACTTTGAGGATGTGAATTAAAGATAAAGAAAAAGATAGAAAAAATATTTAGATCAGTTAGTTAATTGATTCTTGTGAGGTTTAAGCCATTTTATAAAGCTGTTACCTCCTTAAAAACACACCCGGTTGTGTTTGTTTCATTCACATGTTTGAATAATCCTTTTGTTGTTATTAGTCTGTCTACATCTCCAATGTGCAAAATGCTCTGTTCCACCTTGTGATGTCATGAAGCGGTAGTTTTCAGCAGCTCCTTTAACCTTTTGTTCAGTAGAGATGGGCATTTCCAGGCCTGAAATCATCCAACTGATTCTAAAATGTGTGTTGTTTAAAAACACATGTGGTTAAACCTGTATTACCACATGACATCACAAGGTGGAACAGAGTGTTTTCAGTTTGAGAAATGAACTCTGAACCTAAACACGCGAGGTTTGTGTGTTAAACATGTGTGAATGAAACAAAACACAACTCCAGGTTTGTTTGTGATGAGGAAACATAACAGAGATCAGAAAATTGCATAATATGGGCCCTTTAACTGTTTTGTTTTTGCTTTATTATTGCGCACGTCTTGTTTCATATATTTGATGTCTTCCGTATGTATATAAAATGTATAAAATAGTAAACAGTGAACATAGTAAACATAGGGAAAATAGTAAATAGTAATAGTAAAAATGTATAGATGTATAACTTCTGCATTACATTTTTTAATTCTCATTGCGGTTTATTTTGTACGATCATAAACGTTAAAACTCTGTGCCTTCGTGAACATTATTATTAGTTTGTACAACCATAATACAGTACAATACAAAAAATGGGGTTAAAATTGGGTGGGGAGTTCCTGCCTCAGGTGGAGGAGTTCAAGTATCTCGGGGTCTTGTTCACAGTGAGGGGAGGATGGAGCGTGAGGTTGACAGGTGGATCGGTGCAGCGTCGGCAGTGATGTGGTCGCTGTATTGGACCGTTGTGGTGAAGAGGGAGCTGAGCCCAAAGGTGAAGCTCTTGATTTACTGGTCAATCTACGTTCCTGCCCTCACCTATGGTCATGAGCTCTGGGGAATGACCGAAAGGACGAAATCGCAGATATAAGCGGCCGAAAGTTTCCTCCGCAGAGTGGCCGGACGCTCCCTTCGAGAGAGGGTGAAGAGCTCGGTCATACTGGAGGAGCTCGGAGTAGCGCCGCTGCTCCTCCACGTCGAGAGGAGCAGCTGAGGGGAGGGCATCTGTTCTGATACCTCCTAAAGGTGTTCTGGGCATGTCCCACCGGGAGGAGGCCCCGGGTAAGACCCAGGACACGCTGGAGGGACTATGTCTCTGGGCCGGGAAACACCTCGGGGTCCCCCTGGAGGTGCTGGAGGAAGTGTCTGGGGTGAAGGAAGTCTGGGAGTCCCTGCTTAGACTGCTGACCCCACGACCCGGCCCCGGATAAGCGGAAGAAAATGGATGGATGGGTTAAAATTATATTTAGCATGCACAGTATGTAATTTATTTTGCTCTATGTAAAGTTTAGCTCTATTTGTAAAGTTTCATCATGAATGTGCAGCAACCACATCATTTTTGAACAGGGTGGGGGGATAATATAAGTTTTTCTTCTTCCCGCCCCTTTTCGAGAAATGTGCTTTTCTGTTTACAATGTGTATGTTGCATGTATGTGATTATTATTTCTCTCTTGGCACAAACTCGAAATAAAAATGAATCAAATCTAATCAAAAACTTGAACTTCTCCACGGGCCTCTGCAGTGCGACGTTTACCCCACCGCGTGCCGATCGGGGCTGTGGTGGGGCTGTGGTGGAGGAGCGTACAGGAACTAGGCCAAGGTCAGCCCCATCCGTCTTCGCTCGGCGGCTGCCCCAAAGCGAACTGACAAGAGGCAGATAAGAGCGGAGCTGAGCCGTGCACGACAATGAAGCCGCGAGGATGATCCCAGCAGGCTCCCGTAGGTGCGCTGCGAAAAGCGATATCTGCGCAAGTAAAAGGGGCACTGCTTTTCTGGTTGAGGGCCTGCCTGTGGCCCGTTTCCTTGGAGATGTCATTGCTTTGCCTGGAATGTTCCATAGTATAACATTAAACATCTAGCGTTTAATCATTACGGGTGTTTCTGTTGCTCAAAAATACAGGGTGACATCATTTTAAAAGCAATTATCTTGAAAACTACTAACTCCAGCTCAATGACGTTGTTGATCTTTGTCTCTCAGATCCTTTAGCCCTGCATAAGCACATTTTTGATACATGTGGTCCAAATTTGTTTACCAGGCGGTGAAGTTTTCCCAAATTTTGCATTGGCGGCTGCACAGTCTTGGGTGTGTGAGCGAGCAGATTACAAGATGCAAAGTGACTTCTCTTTGGGACTGAACGGCAAAAATAAATTGCAATAAACAAAAATAAAACATGAAATATAAAATCTGGAACCGTTTCTGTACATTCAGTGAAAATTTGAGTTTTTTTCGATAAGAATTGCCAAAATTAATGCGAAATGAATATAATAATCCCGTCTGTGAATAGGGGCGACTCTCCACAGATCTGAACTGTAACGTATTGTAGTGCTGTAACCTGCTTCTCCCTCATTATAGACAGGTTTAATGTACACTGTGGAACATAGGCAAAGCAATAACGTTTCCATGGAGACAAGCAGATGGTGAGAAATGTTACCTGGTGCACCTTTAAATCGAGAACATTTTACTTCATTGTCTGTTATTTTACTGTCGTGTTTGTCTTTTGTTTGTTTTGAAATATTTAAATGCGTTTTTCTTAATTCAAGCAATGTTCGATTTTTGTTTCTCATTTTAAAAGTGCACTGCTTGTCTCCATGGAAACGTTATTGCTTGGTTTAGAATGTCCCGCAGTATAGATGAAACGTGTCTGTCACAATGGAGACAAGCAGGTTACAGCACTACAGTACATTACAGCATTACAGTTCAGATCTGTGGAGAGGCGCCCCTATTCACAGAAGGAATGATTGTATTTTTGTGCAAAATAAACACCCGTCATGAATAAATACCATGTGTCTGCTGTATGTTTTCATTTAGCAGTTCTCAACCTGTTTTCAGGTTGAGCCGTTCAGTCCCAAAGAGAAGTCACTTTGCATCTTGTAATCTGCTCGCTCACTCACCCAAGACAGTGCAGCCGCCAATGCAAAATTTGGGAAAACTTCACCGCCTGGTAAACAAATTTGGACCACATGTATCAAAAATGTAAAGAGGAAGGTGCTTATGCAGGGCTAACATTCCAGGTAAATTAGTAACATCTCCATGGAGACAAGCAGGTGATGGACCCTCCACCAGAAAAGTTACAAAAGTTTTCATAATTTAAGCACAAAAAGTCATGTCAGTTACGATAAAACTTTCTTAATTCAAGTCTTAAAGGTGTATTGTGAAACATTTCTCCATGGAGATGTTATTGCTTTGTCTCAAATGTTTCACAGTATGACTTTAAACCTTTTTATCTTCATGGAGGCCAAACCAGACCAAGTTACAGGTCAGATCTGTGGAGAGGCGACCCCCGCTCACAGTCAGAATGCACTGCAAAAAACAAAATCTCCCCAAGCTAAAATTACTTGAATTAAGAAGGTTTTACCATGATTTGAGTAAATTTCACTTGACAAGTAAAATGATTTTCCAGTGGAATGAGACTTTTTGTGCTTAAAATATGAAAATACATCATGCTGCACTTAAAATAAGAGAAACAACTTTTTGCACTTAAAATAAGAAACAAAATCAAATGTAGCTTGAATTAAGAAAAAAACACTTATTCCACTGTTAGATAAATTTACTTGTCACATTGAATCTGCTCAAATAAAGTAAAATATTCTTAATTTAAGTCATTTGAATTTACCTAGATAGTGTTTTTTTCCAGTATGCCTGTTTTTCGGGGGGTTTTTTTGCTATAAAGTCACCTGTAATTGAATAAATGCAACGTAGAGCTGTTTAAAATCATACTGCGGAACATTCCAGACAGACCATATCCATAGAAACAAGTAGGTGACGGACCCCTTAATGAAAAGGCAAGAAAATGCTGCTTTAACTAGGCTAGATTTTCATTGTTGCAGTGCGGTTGAATAATTAGAGTTCACAAGAGGGTAATAAGAGGGAATAACATTGGGGTAATACTAATAATAATTAACACTATAAGAAAAACTACAGAGCGGAGCGTGTCTGTGCTGTAAAACCCCGGGCCAAAGTCATTACTGTATGAATTGGACTTGAGAAGACAATGTCACATATTATAATTGTCTGGCCGGCCAGAGGAAAAGCTCTTGTAATTATGCTCTGATCTTATACGGAGCTGTTTATGACAAACTCATCGCTGTAATTGCTCTATTCATTCACTCGGAGTTGCCAAATCTGCAGTTTTCCTCTCAGTTGTGTCGTTCTAAATCAATTTGGAGATTTCTACTATGTTCTAAAGTTGTTCCCTCATCAAAAACACGCCAGAAGAGGGTTTAGATGTCATCCTCTGGCCCACAGGTTGGAGGTGCAATTCCAGCTCCCACAGACGAATGCCGTGTTTGTGTTCTTGGGCAAGACACAATCGAACGCTTGCATGTTTGAGTAATTTAGCGATCTTTCGTGAACTCTCCTTACGAACGGCTGCAAGATTTTGTCCAATGCTTCGCTCACACGTGTAACCGCGCTGAACTTGGCTGCAGGATCAACCCGTTTGTGTTCGTCTTTGACTGTCGTATAGTTTATCTGCGTTGTGTTG
Source organism: Odontamblyopus rebecca (assembly GCA_030686955.1). Lineage (NCBI taxonomy): Eukaryota > Metazoa > Chordata > Actinopteri > Gobiiformes > Gobiidae > Odontamblyopus > Odontamblyopus rebecca. The sequence continues at coordinate 9,097,663 of CM060673.1, forward strand.
TGAACAAATGGCCAGGACACTGTGCTGTCTATTGTGGTTTTAATCTGCATGAAACAAATCATGTACTGGTCAGGATATCACGCTCATCACGGCGAGCAGCTCTCTCGTGCCCGTCTCCCATGAACTGGCCAATAGTTACATTTTTATGAACATTTTTACAATAAAATAAAATGTACCTGCATGAAACAAATCATGTACTGGTCAGGATACCACACTCATCACGGCGAGCAGCTCTCTCGTGCCCGTCTCCCATGAACTGGCCAATAGTTACATTTTTATGAACATTTTTACAATAAAATAAAATGTACCTGCATGAAACAAATCATGTACTGGTCAGGATACCACACTCATCACGGCGAGCAGCTCTACAAGGAGAGCAAGTCACGTTAGCACCTAACAGTGAGCTTCTGTCACGACACATGTAACAGTTCCTTACTGTGTAATAACTCATACACTGAACAAAATATTAGCTCATAACTGTCCCCATTGACATAAATAAGCTGTACAATTAGGCTGTGATCATTTAATGAGTAATTAAACAGAAATACACGATTTTTACAGACAGAGTTAAAATCCCTGACCCACCTCGTGCCCGTCTCCCATGAACTGACAACGACGCCAGGGGCACTTATCACTACGGGTCATAACAAGAGGGCGCTACTCAACCAAAATGCATTATCTCAAAAAGTATTGACAAGTGGAATCCAACACAATGTAATCTCTGTTACACACGCCTACATCGCTCATGCTCCCACGCGACAATTCTCCATAAATATACAAAAGCACGATACAAAACTGTACACAACAACTTCAACAACAAACCTGACGCGATGTGCTGTTTGTTAATTAGCTGTTAGTGGAGAGCAAAGGGTCCGTGTACCGTTCGTTCTTTTGAATTTCAATTAAGAACGAAAAACAATAAAATGGGAAAACATTTATTTAAACGTTTATTTCATTATTCCATTTTCGTGTCAAGCAAACAAATTGATTTCGACCTCTGTTTCCAATATTTAAATTAAAGTTTATTTCAAAAAACACCAGTCAAAAAACAGTCTCGGTGCTTATTTTAATTTTGATATTTTATTCTCTCTGGTTTATTTGCCCCAAAGGTTCTGCTGCTAGAAGGATTTACCTGAAAAATTACTGCAGTTTTGTGGACAAACAGTCAGTCATCAATCAAACTTTATTTATAGAGCGCTTTTCATACAATAAAAAACAAACACTTTACAGTGATTAAAAAAAGAACAATCCCACATTTCCCACATTTTCCTCCACCCTCCCACAAAGCTAAGCTAAACAAGCATTGAAAAAACAAAACAACCGATGTCAGTTTAACACAAAATAAAAGCCTTAATTTGATCTAACCAAGGTCACTGTGCAGGAACAGTATCGTCCTCAGTTCCAGGTTTCGGCTGCGTTCTTCACAAATCCAGCAGAGGAAAATTCTCTCTGCAGCGCTGGATGCAGGATTTGAGAGCAACACCATCCGACCCGCCCGTGTGTGTTCACTACCCGCCCGCAAACCCGCCCGTAAAAGTCCAGAACGTTAAAACCCGCCCATTTCAGCAACTATTTGCAGGCAGGTGCAGGACTCTGCAGCAGGGGTCAAGACTCACATCCAACTCATATGACTCATGAGGACTCGCCCCGTTTGGCCGTTATTGGCTGCAGGAAATTTTGTGCGTGCAATCGTCTGTGACTGTCGTGATGGTGTCTTGTCATTTCTTTCTTAATATTTTCTCTTCATACTAAATATGTGGAGCAAAAAAAGAAAGCGGTCGGACGAATATGTGCAATATGGATTCACATGTGCACCAATAAAATATATAAACCTATGTTTTGGATTTGAAAAAATATATATATTTTTTTTTCCCAAATAAAATGGGTTCAGTGAATGCGCATATGAAACTGGTGGGGTTCAGTACCTCCAACAAGGTTAAGAACCACTGGTCTAGAGATTATCCCACATAAAGCCAAACTAAATAATTGAGTCTGTGACATGACCTTTATTTACTACTAAGCGAAACAGGAAACTATGAGATTACTACCGTGACATACCATCTTTCATAACTCTCTATACTGACTATAATAACTATAACTAACTACTACAGAGAAAAAAAGGAAAATAGAGGAAGAACAACAAAAAGAACACGTTTATACATTAGGACAGGACATTGCAACCGGGAGGAGGAGTCATGGAGGTGGAAATAGTCCAATAGGCAGACATGTCGTCTTCTTTTAGCAACGCATTTACTTTTGCGCCTTAGAAAGTTTGTAAAAACTGTTGAACTCCATGATGAGAAACAGGCAGCAGCGAGGCGATGAACTTTATTCATTTGAAACCATAATAAAAATAGTTTTTATTCTAAATCCGTGGCTGACACTGAATTCACACGCGGCACAAAGCAGCAGAACTTCTGGGGCAAATAAACCAGAGAGAATAAAATATCAAAACTAAAACAGGCACCGAGACTGTTTTTTGACTAATGTTATTCGAAATAATAAACTTTAGATTAAATATTGGAAATAAAGGTCGAAATCACTAAAGCAGAATCATGAAATAACAAACTTTTTTCCCATTCTATTGTTTTTTTGTTATTGAAATTCAAAAGAACAAATGATACACAGACCAAAAAGAGGAGATAAATTGATCTTTAAACTTATAAAACATGTTAATACGTTGTTTTCAGTGAGTATAGACTTTGAAAATGTAAACAAAAACTCAATAACGCAATGGAGGTGACTGGAGGCCAAAGTGAAGTGGAACATGATGTGATTTCAATGGGAAAACTGGGATTAACTTCAGAATAGCACAAAATATGAAAAATCAAGGAGAATTTGGCAAATGAAAACCACTCAGGACACATGTGAGTGAAGTCAGAGTCTGATTTAAAAACATTTCTAATTCTGTTTTACTTGATTTTTTTAATTTAAGAAGAGATCATGGTAAACGCTAAGCATTTCTGATCAAGGAAAATATCCAGATGTTTGTGTTTTCCCGGAGAAATTTCTTATTTTTTTGTAATTTTTTGCTCGAGGGTCTGTCACCTGTTTGTTCCTGTGGATATGTCATTGCTCTGCCTGGAATATTACTCACGTTACTCAAATAAAAATGTTCCCGAGTGCCGCAGATCTCTTCATTCTCCTCATAACTTCTTACCGTGTTTACCGCTCACACGCAGCCTCTCCAACGCCGATTCTTGTTACGTTTGACGATTCTCTGGTCCATTTCCTCCCCCGAGCAGATGACTTGAGTTATGAATGAGGCGCTGGGATGGATCCTTAAGTGAGGCCCTGTATCAGACCCAAACGCCTCGGCACCATTCCGCATTGTTATACCCCATTGCCTCTTGGGTAATTTGGGCTCTTTACCCCCCTGCTGATGCTGCGGCTGCTGTTATTCGTGACAATGCTTTAGAAATGGTGTGTTCTGTGACGCGAGATGGGTTAGTGAGAGGTGGTTGGGTTCGCGGTCGGTAACAGGGGCGTCTCATTGAAGGGTTCATTTTGTTGACTGGAAGACTTTTGTTGGAGATACTTTATTCATTTTTAATTCAGGTTTTGCCGCAGCAATATTTCCAATTCGCTTCTCAGTCACCTTTGTGTCTTAGTCAAAGGTTTCAGTGCAGTTTTACAGGAGGACTGGTCAGGGAGGTTCAGCAGATCCGTGTCAGGGCAGATTAAGGAAAGAAAAAGCCAAAAGTGCCCCTCCTCTGTGTCCTGCAGCCTCCAGGGGGCGCCAGGTGAACACAACAGGAAAGGCCTTGTTCTTACTCCGCTCTGGTGTTTCTGTTGGTGATGAAATGGTTCATTCTCTCAAAGTATTTCCTCTAGAAGGTCATGTCATTTGCTAAAACAGTTAAGGTGCATTGCCGTAAGGTTGCACCGTCTCACACACACACGGCTCATTTCACATAACCCCAAAAAAGTGCCTTATTTGTGTCCTTTGAACTGCAAATGCTGCACTGAGTTGGTTAAAATCCCATGATATGATGTTAAAAACTGAGCCAGGTTGCCACAAATGCAGCCAACCACTCCATTGCCATAAAATTCCCACAAATAATTTATTTTATGGGTCTCACAGTGATGTTATAATGTTTCCTCGTCACAAACAGACCTGGAGTTGTGTTTTGTTTCATTCACACATGTTTAACACACAAATCCTGCATACTGAGACCGAGTTTTTCTCTCAAACAGAAAACAGCGGCACTTTTTGATGTTATTAATGAATACGGGAGGCTTCACTGTGTTTTTAAACTCAAACGAACAAATACAACTCCAGGTAAAGATGGAAAAACAAGACACTCACTGGTTAAAATAAAATGCCTTTATTAGTTTACGGCGTGTCTTAGTGGACAACTTACAAAGTCCCGACGTGTTTCATCTTATGGCTTTCCTCAGGGCACAAACAGAATTTACAGTGAACCACGTGAGTTAAATATAGGAAACCGACCAACAGGGCTGCTCCACCTGGAAGAGGAAAGGTGGAGATTCACCTGTGGACACTACCTGAGACACGTCACTAGATGGCAGTGTTAGAACCATGGGACACCATAGGATATAGACCCTTTTAGGGCAGAAGTGATTGAAAAAGCTGTGCGCGTATTTTAGCAGTGGAAGTGGCACTGTTCCCCATTCATTCCAATTCATACGGACAGAAGAAGATGGAAATAAAAACATTTCCAGCACCAAAATGTCTGGTGGTTCTGTGTGTGGTTGTCAGAATCGATATTCCACCGGCGGAATAAAGTTTTAAAGTTTTACTCACTGACCGCACAAGGATCTGACAGTCGGACATCATTTGTCAAAGTTCAGCTTGTTGAGGAAATATTCTCGATCTTTTGACAATAATCCTTTCGCTGAGCTCGACAAGCCGCTGAGTTCTACCGTACTCCTGTTGCCAAAATGCACAACCGAGCCTACGTCATCACAGTTTACGAACACTAAAAGGGTTAGGGTTTATATAAACAGTCCAAATTTTCATTGAGCCCAAGATATTTTGTTGCCTGTAATTTATAAACCCAGAAAGTTTCACGTTGTTTAAGTTTTCCAATCCCAAATCTGGTATTTGATCAATTCCATGGGCCTGTAGATTAGATGGATTACAACTCCAGGTATGTTTATGAGGAGGTGACAGCATCCTAACAAAACTTCACAAGGATCCATTTTATGTAATATTGAACCTTTAAACATAACTCCACGGAGGCAAGCAGGTGAAGAATGAAACAAAGCGAGGGCATAGTCCTGGCAAACCATCCACGTTATCATTTCACAGGAGACATAGCGTAATCTTTTGAAGTATTATTTGAGCTTCTTCCCAGAGCAGGCGTGTACTTGTACTCCTTTGAGCAGCAGCGGGGGGTACTGGATACAGGACTCACGCTGGTCTGGGAGCCGTATTATTCTGGATTAGGGCTGTTTGCATTCTCCACCTGCACACACACAGTCGTTGGCAAAAGCGTTCATTTTTTCCCCGTGCTGCAGCTGGCATTTTCGGGATCCTGACGTTTTCTGTCAAACTGGGACTATAAAAAGAAAAACAGCGCCGCAGCCCTAGGCCTATTGTCATCCATTTTGTGGCACCTGCTCGTGTTTGTGGGCGGCTGTGGTGTTGACGTGAAGCTTGATGTGTTAAAAGTCGGTACAATGGGAGAAGAGTTGAGCGAGTTTGATGATAATAATGCCGATCGATCAGTCACACGTCACGTTCTATGGGTGTCTTGCCTAAGGATGCAAAAACGCCGTGTACTAAAGCCATTGCTGCTTTATTGCGGTATTCTTAGTGGCCTCCCATCCAAGTGCTGACCATGCCCGACCTCACTTAGCTTCTGAAATCGGACGAGACGAGGCATTCTCAAGGTGTTATCTTATCTATCAATGGTGTTTTCACAGCTGTTAGTCCAGTTGACTTCTTTTGGGGACTTCGGCCGATTGCTTTTTCATTTGCTTCAGGTCAGACCATATATATAAACAGACTTAGCAAACCTGCGAGCTGCTAGTTCTAAATAGGAAGTGTTCGTGGGCGTGCTTCTGGCTTCTTCTTCCATTGGCTTTTATGTCACCTCTTTTTGTCACCTCTCTCTCTGAAAATGCTGCTGTGAGCCTCATTATTTTGGTCTTAAAATGTTCACGTTAACCTTCTGTACATGATTCAGGTGTCGTAATGTCACTATTTGGTCCGTAAATCAGTTCTTTTTCCTAATATGAAGCCAAAAGCTCTCAAACTCCCTTAGTCCACTTCTTTATACAGTCTATGGAAACAATAACCTGAACAGTGTTTTAGTAGCTGCAAGAAATAGAAAAGCCACGGCCTTAGAGGAGGCACAGTCATGGAAGTATAATAAGATCTGGAAGGTGAACCCAAGATGGTGTCGTAGTGTTTTCAATGGCCTGTGCTCATTGGTGTACAGGCCCAGATTCTCTTCTGCATTATTTGCTCAATACAGACTAGCTTCTCTCACCTGTGTGACATTAGTAACCTGCACGCCATGGTCCATTTTGACCAATCAGAGCCATAGCTGTTAGAGCAGAGGAAGCGCAGGCTCAGAGCGGGCTAGTCTAAGTCTTATAAAGCTAACTAATAGGCACTTTGAGGATTTAAACATTTTTGAAAGTTCAATAATCTCTACAAAATATGACCTTCTGAGGTCCGAGCGCTCGGAGTTGCAGTACCTGGAGTGGCCACTAGTCAGTCTCACATGGAGACAGAGGGGGAGTGTCTTAAGGCCGAATTATAGTTCTCAATCGACTCAACGCACACTGCTATCATCACTGGCATTTTTGATTTATAGATCTGCATTGAGGTCTATGCGCCGCAAAGTAATTCGCCACCATAATGCTAGGAGGCTAGGATTTAAACCAGTCTATGTGTACTGCGACGTATAATCAGGGAAAAGTTTAACATGAACCATCTCCAACACGATATAAACACAGAACAGACTCGCCATCAGCAGCACATCCTCTGTCACAGAAAGAACACTCATATTCTACTGAGTCGTGTCCTTTAGTCCGACAGAAGCTGAACACATCAGCGCACAAGCTGTTTTTTTTCAGCTCTTATACTGTATGCAAATGAGCCCTCGGTTTTAGTTTAGTTTCTGTAAAACGTAAATAAATGTGCGCAAAGTTGCATTAAACACATTATTATTCAATGTATATATTGAGCGGAGTACCGGAAATGTATGTAGAGCAGTGGTAGAAAGTAGTATAGAAATAGTGGCCATACCGGCTTGTCAGAGCCTGATCCTGTCAGATCTCAGAAGCTCAGCAGGGCCTGGTTAGTACTTGAATGGGAGACCACTGGGAATTCCAGGTGCTACAGTGGGGCCAGTGGCAAAAACTGTCGTAGTGTCCTTAGGCAAGACCCTTCACCCACATTGCCTAGTATGAAAGTGGTGTGTGGTGGTGGTCGGAGGGGCCAATGGTGCAGATTGGAGTCTCGCTTCCGTCAGTCTGCCCCAGGGCAGCTGTGGCTACAATAGTACTTTACCACCACCGGGTCTGGAGGGAATGAATAATGCTCTGTAAAGCGTCTTTGAGTGTCCTGAAAAGTGCTATATAAAACTGATGCATTATTATTATTATTATTATAGAAAGCACCGATCACAGCCCTTATTGTCTGTGTGGCTTCCCCTCACTGTCTGTGTCATTTTGACGCACAGTTAGAAAATTTTGGAGTTGCACATCAGTCAACGCAGACACTCTTCAAAGGGGGGTGTATATTAACGCAGACTCTTTGTGTCGCCACGCAGATGTTTTGATGCAGAACGATAAATCTGCCTTCATCCAGTTCTTGTTATAGATCCATGGGTACAGTTAGACACCTGTAAAACATAAACCATTATCTACTGACTAGTGCACAAAATGAGCATCAAAATGTAATCAAATTTGAATTCTTCAGCTCAATACATATATTTCTTTGGTGAGCTACTTGGAAGGAGGTGGAGAGATACTGTTAGCACCCAAACCACAGGTGGTATAGAATATTGCGAACATGTCAAAAGGGAACAGATACATAAAAAGTACCATACAGCTGAAACATTTCCTCATCATAAACAACATCAGCATCTACTTTTCTACAGTCGGAAACTCTTTAAACCTCCCTCATTTGCATCAACATTTCTAGTTCAGTGAACTTCTCGCACTCGCAAAACTCAAACTTTCTTACAGTTTCTGTTAATCCATTTTCAAAGTTTGCTAATGATCTTCTTAATCACCACATTTCTGCTCGGTACAGCTCTTCTCTGGCTCTGTGGAGTGAGATTGCAGACCCATATGTTCCCCTCTCAATCTGGCCGATACTGGAGAGCGTGTGTACTGGAGGGGAGGACGTGATAATGGGGTGCCAAACGCAGAACCGGGCCCCAAATGTCTACAGTGTTAAATAACTCATCTTGTCTCCGCTGACAGAGGAGGGGAGTGAGAAGAGGAGGGGGGGCGATGGTGCAGTACCTCAAGTGCCCAAGAGAGAGCGTGTATTTACAGCTGTTTGTGCGAAATCTGACAGGAAGCAGAACAAGGTGCATGTGTGAAATATGAAATGAAGCTGTGAAAATGCTCGCAGGTAAGTTAAAACATAAATTAAGACGTAAATTAAGAACGTTTTACTTTATTTGAGCAGATTCGACTTCAGTAATATTATCTACCAATGGAATAAGTGTGTTTTTCTTATTTCAAGCGGCATTAGATTTTGTTCCTTAGCTCTCGCAAAGAGTTGATCTTCTTCTTAAGTGTAACAAGACATATTTTCTTATTTTAAGTACAAAACTTGTTGCATTGGTAGATCATTTATTTATCATGTGAAATTTACTCAAATCATGATAAAACTTTCTTAATTTAGGTAATTTTAACTTGGCTAGAGTTGAGTTTTTGCAGTTCATATAGCGATTTTCCACCTTCAAGTCATAATCACGTTAGTTTTAAATAAAATTATCACTGAATGACATGGCAAGGTGGAACAAATCATTTTAAGCTTTGGACACGTAGATGGACAAATAATAAAGAGCAACTCAAACATGTGTGAATGAACCAAAACATAACTCCAGGTATGTTTTCGATGAGGTAACAACATTATAACATGACTTAAATCTCACAAGAATCAATTTTGTGTACTAATAGGACCTTTAAACATTATTTCAAGAAAAGAAAGGTGTTTTCCCTAGTGTGAAGTCATGATTTCAGACCAGGAAGTAAAATTTAAAGGCTAAAAAACATCCAAACGGGGAAAAAGAATAGTACAAACTGATCTCAGATGTGTTTTAGTGAAATAAGGCTCAACTGACATGGCATTTGAACTGTTTCTGCAGAGTAAAATACGAAAAATATTGGCAAATTCAGTAGGTGGAGAATGAGTTTCTGTTGGAAGTGAAAAAAGGAGAGGGTGCAGTTCCAAAAGTGCCCAAGAGGGAGCGTGAATCTACAGCTATTTGTGGAACATCTGACAGGAAGAAGAAGAAGGTGCGTGTGTGAAATAGGAAGTGAAGTCGCAGTTCAGTCCCGTGAGTTCTGAAGATGTTCACGCCAAGAATGAATCAGGAAATATGTGCGTTCTTTCACCTTCGAGGCATCCTCATCGCTTCACATCGAGGAACCACTCACACGTTCACAGACGTTCATACACCGGCGAACGCAGACACGGGGGCCGAGGTGGGTCTTGCCCAAGAGCACAATGACTCATCTGTAGGAGCTGGAGCTAAATCTGTCCAAAAGTTCAACACAATTTACACAAAAAAACACATTTTTTGGATATGGGAAAAGGCCTATATTATGCCATTTCCTAATTTGTTGTAATCTTAATCCAAAAACGTAAATTGTGTTTTCTTTTGTACAGTAAATTCTTGGGTTCTTTTTAAAGACAGTACAAGTAGGTGACGTATTTACCTTGTTGACATGTTTGGGCTGCTAGCTGGAAGCCATCTTAATTGGTCTATCAGGCTGACTACGCCTACAGGAAATAAACACAGCTGATATATACAATACAACACTTTAAAAAGAACTCAAGAAGTTACTCTCATAATTTTTCCTCATCACAAACATACCTGGAGTTATGGCTGGGTGATATGAGGAAAAAAAGAATCACATTTTGTTCCTCCACATTGATCGATCTCGATTTTCGATTCGATCTTCTTCCATCTTATTGAAAACACATGAGCAGGGCGTCAGGGTCACTACATTTTTTTATTTCATGTTAATCTGTTAATCTGTTTGTACAATATATTATGCACAAAACCATGTGTGTGTTGCCGTTAGCTGCAGACACACACGCACACATGCTGTCGCTATCAACAGAAACACCTGCAATGTAAATTAGGACTTAAATTTCACTCATACTCGGTGAGAAAATAGTCGTTTACATTTTGTAACTTACATTATAAAGATGACACAAAAGAGAGAAAGAGGAGAAAAGGTGAGGAGCTGCAGCTGGATCAGTGAGGGACGAAAAGAGGGGGGAGGTCAGAGACAGATGCTCACACAGAGGCAGAGGGAGACTGGAGTCAAATTGTGCAGATTAAAGTCAAAATGTGAGGACTTGTGAGGAGACAGAGACGCTCTGTAGCCCCTAATTTTCCCTAAAGACAGCGTTATTAATCATTAATCACTGTATTTATATAGCGCCTTTCAAGACACCCAAAGCTTTTTACAGTTCATTATTCATTCACTCCACACTCAGTGGTGATAAACTACTGTTGTAGTGCTGCCCTGGAGCAGACTGACAGAAGTGGGGCTGCCAATCTGTGCAATCGGCCGCTACGACCATCATCACTCACACACAACTTTCATACTAGGCAGTGTGGGTGAAGTGTCTTGCCTAACGACACAATAACAGTTTTTTTCCCGACTGTGGCACGTGATTTTCCCAGTGGTCTCCCATCCAACTACTAACCAGGCCCGGACTTGTTGAGCTTCTGAGATCTGACGAGATCAGGCTTAGACATCGAGGTATGCCCGTGTTATGTCCTCGTCAGCACCGCACACTCGTACTGACACATGATTGGCTGTTGACCTCGTGATTAAAATGTGCTCACCTTATCATCGAGATTGATCAAAGTAGAGAACGCATCTATCAATCTTACTTTTTTTGGCACAGTCCTACCTGGAGGTGTGTTTTGTTTCCTTCACACATGTTTAACGCACAAACCCCGCATATTTTGGCTGAGTTTAGGCTGAAAACACTCAGTTCCACCTTGTGATGTCGTGTGGTAACATAGCAAGTGCTCCACTGAGTTTTTAAACTCCACACACCTTCACTAGAAAACTACCACATCATGTCATCACAAGCTGGAACAGAGCATTTTGATAGTGATGGGCAAATGAGACGGAGCTCTGGAGCACGTCTTGTTCTTTCTGAAACAAATTGCTCCGAAGCGCTGCCTCGGAGCTTGTCTCGCTGCAGCCGCTCATGTGACCAAAGTGTCGAAGTATCGGCCCCTCCCCCGACTGCTTCGCTCTGCGTGTCCATCGCTTCAGTATCGAAGCGTTTCATTGGCTCAGCGAATGTTCCGCTCTGTGATTGGTTCAGAGTGTTCAGCGCACTTCTGTGGTTTGACAAGCGCCAAACTGCTACAGTACAAAAGATGCACTAATATTTCTTAAAAATGTTGGGTAGTGAGGAGTATTGTGTGACGTTAGTGGTGATTTTGGGGACTTTTGGGGACTTTTGGCATTTGTTTCATTTTTGATGACATCCACAAGTGGAAAAAAGCGATCCATGGTTTTGGGTTCCCAAATCATGGTTTGTGTGCTGGTTTGCAGTGGCTAAATTTGTCCACTAGAGGTCAGTGTTTCTCCAAGGCCTCAGACACATTGAACCATTTAAGACAATATTGTGACTGAGGCGTCAAATGCTTCACGAGGCTCCATTCGGCCATCACTACATTTTGAGCTTTAGAGATGTAGCTCAGTTGGTGGAGCTGGAATCCCACTCTCTCGATTCCACCTCCTACAGATGAACGCTGTCGTTGTGTCCTTGGGCAAGACACCTAACCCTCCTTGCCCCTAGTGTCTGCCTACTGTTGTATGAATGTGTGTGTGAATAAGTGAGTGGTTCTTCGTTATAAAGCGTTTTGAATGCCTTGAAGGTGGAAAAGCGCCGTATATAAAATGTGACCATTTACTAATAAACAAAACACAACTCCAGGTTTGTTTTTCATGAGGTAGCAACCTTATAACATGACAAAAAGCTCACAAGGGTAAATTTTGCGTAATATAGGACCTTTAAGTACTAAATTAATACCATACACATCCACATACCCCACACCAGAAATACTTGTACTACCAAAAGTACACCAAATCCTCCCCAGCACTTCCTTCCCACTGTCCACCATTAAACTCAACAGAGGCCGTGCAAATACCAGCCCCACACCTCGTCCTCGTCCTCGTCAGGCTGGCAGGAGGTCGACCCCCGCTGCCCGCCCGCGACCCCACACCCGGGCTCCTGTCAGGGGGATGGATCGGCCCCTCTGCCCCCGCGGCTCCCTCCCTTCTAAATGGGGATTAATGGAGGTAATGGCCGGTTGTCTGAGTCTTATCCTCGTCTAATTGAACGCGCTCCAGTCGCTGTTTGAGCAGCTTCCGCCCCAATTTCGCTGTCAGTTCGTTTGGAGAAGAAGTGTGTGCTCGCGCTGTCTGGTTTTTTAAGGCGAGTTATTGTGATGGAAAGACGAGGAAACATTAAAATGTTTATCTGGAATGAAAAATGGTGTCGGAAATTGTGTTCGTAGTGGTTTTTCATCAATGGTGGAACATAATGAAGTAAAAATTGTTAAGTGCTGAAGTACTAAAGTATAAGTTTGAGGTATCTGTACTTATAAGGTGCTTTATGTAACTTTTCTGCATGAAGATGTTATTGCTTTGGCTGGAATGTTTCACAGTATGGCATTAAACCTTTCTATCTTAATGACAAAACCAGGCAGTTTACAGGTCAGAATGCCTGTTTTTCTTTTATGGATTATGGAACATTCCAGGCAGGGCAGTGACGTATCCATAGAAACAAGCAGGTGACGGACCCCGAACCAAAATATTGCACAGTGCACTTTTAAGTAGAGTTTAAAGTGGATACTTTTTACTTGCAGGGTTTATTTTGAACACTTTTGTAGTTTGAGCAAACAAAAATATACAAATAAATCTGTAATAATCAATAGTCAGTATAAATCTGTATCAAATTCTCCTCAAAATCTGCCAAAATATTTTTAATTTAGACCATAAGAGCACTTTACATCAAGGAACCACTCACCCATTCACACTTGGGGCGAGGTGGGTTCAGTGTTTTGCCAAAGCTGAGCCTAAATGCTTTGATTGTATGTTAGTTTTGGATAATTTGAAAATGTAATATCGGAAATCAAATGTATTGTGCACCTCCAAATACTTTAATGTGAAAGGGGGGAGGAGGCTTCTATAATCCTCCTGCTTCTGCCTGCTCCTTTTGGGCGTCTAATTTGCGCTTTATTTTCTGCGGATGCCTCTGTTGTTGCTACTGACATTGTTCTTTTCTCTCTGCTGACCACTATGGTACTTCGATGCTCAAATAAAAAAGAGAGAAAGAATATAAAGGGCACAATGACGTTTGCAAAATCGCACCATCAACCTGTGGGTCCGTGGATCTGACCGCTCAACCGATGATGTTTATGTTGAGAGCGGGATTCGAACCGCCAACCATCGGATCAGTGGAAAACGCTCTACCGACAGAGCTACAGTCGCCTGGAGCGGTCTCAGTCTTCACTTCACTTTCAGACGTGGTGCTGACCTTTATCTCCAAACCACATCATTAGCAGAAATGTTAATCTTGGTCACAAATGCTAATGATTATCCCAGATGCTAATCATTATCACAAATGCTAGCGTACAGGTGAAAGAACGAAAATCTTCTACTGAATCAGGGCCTGTCCGTGTCTGAAACTGTCCATTTTTACGGTAATGGAGCTCGACAGTGAGTTTACTTCTCACTCATTTTCTCGTAGATTTTGTTATATATAAATGATGTTAAAAGTCTGAAAGTTCAGCTACGCGTTAACTCATAACCACAAGTTCTACAATTTTATTTGCAATTGGTTTCTGAAATGGTTATTAAAGCATTTATCATATCTTGAGTTTCAAATGTGCTTTATGGACCTAAAATAAAGTTATGGATATTAATTAGCACGTAACTGGTTTGCCTCTGCCATATTTTATTGAAAAGTCAATAGGAAAAACATTTACTGGAACATTTACTTCCAGAAACAGAGCAGCCAGTCACTATTGAACCCCACAGAAATGAACTAAATATGAATTAAAGGTAAAGTGTGTAGCCTCCTTGGAAATAGAAAGTAAAAAAAAACATAATTCAAAACACTCTCCATGGAGATTGATGAGTTTTATGCCGTACTCTGGATTATTATAGCCAACAACATTTCCATGAAAACAAGCAGGTGAAAGACTCTCTCCACCCCAAGTAAGTCAGGTTTGTGGAGATGCGAGCTGACTGAACGTAAAGACACACGTTTTTAGTGCAATAAACAACCAAAAAAGTTACATACAGTGATCCCTCGTTTATCGCGGGGGTTCCGTTCCAAAAAGAACCCGCGATAGGCGAAATCCGTGAAGTATCAGCTTTATTTTTTACAATTATTATACAATACACTACTGTACTATAGAATGAAACCAAAGATCAAATCCTGTTTTCAGGCTCAAGCATTTAAAAATATAAACGTTTTCTTACAAATAACTATGATAGTTTTTAAAAAATGCTGTAAAATAATAATTTTAATGAATACGAACACGAGGTTGGACATTGTGACTCACGTGTATTTCACAGTCCCTCTGACTGAGCCTCTTCCTCCTGACTCCTGTAGCGTCTTTTTCTACTGAAGGCTGTGGTGCAGGTGTCTTCTCCCGTCGTCCTTATGTTATTTTCCTCCTTCTTTATGGCACCCATGTTTTCTTTTCTGTGGGAGACGCTCCAAACGGCTCTTTGAGTGTTAAAGGTTGCCGACCCCTGGTCTAAGTGAAAGACCAGTCAACTTTTATCACTTCTAGACGACAGTCCCTTGGCCAATCAGGATTCAGAACACAATGCACTGTTAAAAAAAAAAAAAAAAAAAAGCATAAAAAAATCCGCGAAGCCGCGAAAGATGAACCGCGTTATAGCGAGGGATCACTGTACAGCACTGTTTATGTAAATGAAAAGTTTTAAGGTGATAATGAGCTTATGTTTCCGTCTCTCTCATCATAAACTTGATGTAAAGCCACGTGAGATATGTTTGGTCCAGGATCTGTACTAAATTAAACTTGTCACGATAACATAATTTCAAACTCGATTTCGATACTAAGGAATAGACTTGATACTCAATACCGATCCTGATACCACAATGATAATACAAAACACTCTTTATTTAGACCATAGAATGTGATTTTCAACGTTAAATCGTTGTACTTTCTTTTATATTCCCTGTGATCTTAAATCTGTGTAATCCCTCAGTGGTCCAGGTCAAAACCGGGTCTAAACCAGGTCTAAACCAGGTCTAAACCAGGTCCAAACCAGGTCCATGTGCGTATACGAGTCTATGTGCTCTTATACTTGTTCTGATACAGCTCAAGAGCTCGTTCTAAAGCTTCAGGAAAGTTCATTTCTGTCCTGTGAATGTGATTTTTTTCAGTATCAATACCTGCTCAAATCAGTATATAGTTTTGGTACTAGTTTTAGAATTGAGTATCTGAATTTTGTCATATATGCATTATAGGAAAACAGAATTATATTATGTTTCCTCATCACAAACAGACCTGGAGTTGTGTTTTGTTTCATTCACACATGTTTAACACAAATCCTGCAGATTTAGGCTGAGTTCTTCCCTCAAACAGAAATCATTTGGATAATTTCAGCCCTGGAATTGCCAATCTCTACTGAAGTAAAGGTAATGCATAATATTGCATAATATTGGACCTTTGATTACATGAAAAACTATGTAAAGCTCTTACAATCCAGAATAAACACCAAAGAAAAGATGAAAGTGTAAAAGAAAAGTTGGACCACGTATTTTGCTGTGGAAAAATCCTCCGTTTAGGTGCGACAGGGACTATAATCTCCCAGTGAACGGAGCCTGTCGCTGGGGACAGGTGCACAAACATACCCTGTCAACCGTCACCTGTCTGCACGCTGATCAACAGGAAGTCTTAATATGGGCATGCTAATTTTGCCTCTGCGCTTTCAGAGGCCACATGAGGGTTTTCTGTTACTATAGTGATTATTGACAAACCACATAAAGCTTTATGAAGTCAAATAATGTGAGACCAGTGAATGAATTTTGTAGATACATATTTAAATCAAGATATTACCTTTTATTGTTTTGAAAATGCTAAATTCACAAAAATATATGTATTAACTTGTGTTTTAGTTTCGTTTTTGGCACTTCACCCTCATACGCTAAGTCACTCCCCCTTCAGAGCAGCAGTGAAACATATAACAAAGTAAATGTAGTAAAGTAAAGCACTTAAGAATACAAAACTTTTGGGGGCAGGAGTGTAGAAAGGTGGTGCAAAATTGCCTTTTTGGTGCTCTTCAGTGCAGGGACCAGTCTCAGGCCATGTACACACGTAGCCGGGTATTTTTTAAACCGAACATTTCCCCCCCTCCGTTTATAAAAATAGTTTTATCCACACCACCTTGTCTTCGAAAAAAATACCTTCTACACATAACCAAACATCCGCGTTTTCAACCACAATCATACGCATTCCAAACCTGTAGATGGCGTTATTTCCATCACTTCGCCGTCACTTCCGCCTAAACTTATCTTATTGCTCTTGGAGCAGTAGTTGGACTTCTGCTATTAAACATGTACATAGCACCTGCACAATAATTAATGCTCCCACAGCTCTCAAGAAACGACAACGATCCATATTCTGCTTTGGCTTTGGCTTTGGCTTTTGCAGTCGCCAAAACAAATGTTTTGACGTCAGGGCAGATTCATATTTTTTGGCGCAGACAGTGACGTTTTAAAACGCAAAACCCCAGTTATCTCTGTCCACACAAACAGGCATAAACGGAGTTTTCAAAAATCTTCACTTTGGCCGGAGTTTTCCCTGAATACTTGTTTTTGATGCGTGTTCGTGTGGATGACAGGTCAAAACGCAGCAAAACATCTTCGGTTTATCAGATACCCGGCTACGTGTGGACAAGGCCTCAGATACAACATAGAAAAAAACACTCAAAAAGTATAAAAAAGTTAAAAGCTTTTAATACTACATGGCAAATAAAGTTAAACTTGAGAAGGTATCACAGTGCAAATTTAAAGTTCATAGATGTAAGTCGCTGGCCCACAGTCCCCTGGTGCATGATGGGACATGTAGGCAGAACAGATTTTAGTTACAAGATTTGTAAGATAAGAAATTATACAAGATACAAGATATAAATAGTACAATTCCCATCAACAAAAACATACAAAAATACATAGTATAAAAATATACGTAGTGTAAAAATACAAAAGTGCTACATGTGCTATATGTGTAAATTACACAATAAGGGTTTATTTTTAATACATTTGTAGTTTGAGCAAACACAAATGTGACACAAACAAAAAACAGCTAGAAAAAAAACCTAATTGAATGAACTCTATATAACAAAAACCTGCATTAAATATCTCAAAATCTGCATGAAATACTTTAAATTTTTACTCTTTAAGTACATTAAGTACAACAGAGGCTTTTATACCTTTAAGTAAGTAGAATTTTTCATGTAATAATTTTACTTGAGGATTAATTTTGTTCTGGTATCTGAACTTTTACTTAAGTAACAAAACTGAGTACATCTTCCACCACTTTTGTTTTTAATGCTTTGCTCTTTGCACTAAGTCACTCCCCCTTCAGAGCGCTATCACAATCACTGTGCGTCCCATTTATGAAACTACTGCACATCGCATCATTTGTGAAGTTGTAGTGTACGGTTTTGTGTCATGTTTTTGTATATTTATGGAGAATTGTCACGTGGGAGAATAGGCGATGTGGGCGGAGCCTCGTACTGCCAACCATAAGTACATTTCAAATTAGTGATTCGTGATTAGTGACGTTTGTTAACGAGTCGGCTCTTTTGAACAGTTCCTTTGCGTGAACTCTCATAAACAATCTCACTTCTGCAAAGAGCTCTTTTTCTTTCTCATTTTTATGCATGTTTTATATGATTAATCAGCCCAGAAGCAGAGTATTGAGGCAAAGGAACAACTTTATGCAGGAAAAAAAAAACATTTAGTTAGTTAGTTTTTTAAATATAATTAAGTTTCCTTAATCGTGCATAATTTCAAAGGGTAAACACACTCCCACTATGAGTTTGAACCATTTTAAACAGATCTGAGTCCTGTGTTTCTCTGTGATTAGTTTGTAGATAAATGAGCTCCCACATTTCACACAAAGAATCCGTCTTTTGAACGGCTCTTTGACATGAACAGATCATAGACTGGAGAAAGAAGTGGATTAAAGGAGTGTGGCCTCACTCATAGCGTTCAGCTCCAGTCTAATGAAGTTCACCAAGGCCAGCAGCTACAGGAATAAATGTGGAGCCATTCTGCAATAGGAATAGGATTTTTCAATGGACAAAATAGCAAAATAAAAACCCCAGGATCATGTAGAGTGGGTTAATACGAACATTTTAGAACAAAAATGATTCACAGCAGCAGTTACAGAGACAAGGAGCCACAATATTCCTATGTAAGTTTATCAGAACCAGAGTCGGAAGGAGCCGGAAGAGCCAGATGCAAACTTCCTATTTAGAACATGGTGTCTAGCGCGTTAGCTTTATCCATTTATACACCGTAAAATACCAAATAAGAGCCGGGTTTCAATTAACTGTCCCGTTTAAACGCCGGGTGCAGGTGTATTTTGTGATAAATAGCCGCCAGTTCCCAATAAACGCAGAATCAAATGTATTAAAAACAAAAACAAATCAAGGAAGAAGACGTGACCACTGAGGCTGCACGTTTTTCTTCTTCGCCTGTTTTGTTTTGCTTTGTTTTTACGTAGCCTATCGTGCTTTCTTTCAGTTAGTCTTTGACCACATTGCTGATCACTGTGGCTCCGGTGCAGCGGAAAAACTAAAAATACGACTTAAAATGTAAACTTTCTGTGGTAAAATATGCAGAGGAAAACTTGGGAAAAGCAGCTGGGAGATGTTTTTCTGTCTGGCAGCAGGAATCGAGCTGACAAGGCAGGCAAAACAGTCACCAGGCCATTGTATAACGGTATAAAATTATAGTCATACTAGTTCAAAGAATGTGAGTACCATATTTTCCCAGTTTTGTTGAGTAAAATTTTTGTGAGGAAGGAATTAATCGCCCTAAATTGCCGCCTGGTCTCAAATAAATGCCTGATCTGTTAAGTGTTTAAACCAATAAACACCCCAGCTGTTATTTGGTGTTTTACGGTATACAGTTTCTGGAACAGATCCTGAAGATTCGGATCCTGTAAAAGAGCTGAAAATCTCATCACTAGTTCCTGGAAGAATCACTAAAATGCTCAAACACGCATGGATGACACGTAGAATCACTTTAAACAAGTTTTCAATGAGGGAAAAAACATTATAACATGGTGGAAATCTGAAAAAACACATTTTTTAAGTCAAAATATTAGTATGACAAAAATTATCTTCAAATATGTCTTTTATTTAAAAAAAAAACCCTCTTGTCTCCAGCTCTCAGCGTGGACGGCCTTTTGAGAAATGTATGTTCCAAGCATCCGCTGCTGTTTGACTGTTAAAAATGAGTTATGCTGGTTGATGCTTGGAGCCGGTGGGACCATAAATCCTGGGGCGGGACTGAGTGTCAATGTGCCTTCCCAATCCCCGCGTCTCTCCCTTCTTTTCTCACCTCTCTTTCTCTTTCTTTCTCTCTCTCTCTCGAGCCCCTCCTCTCTCCGTCCCACCGGGTCTGCTTGCGACGGCGTATTAATACCAATTTACCCCCCTGCGTTTGATGCACTGCGCCTTGTCCACTGTCCTCCGTGACGGCCCCGCGGAGTATTGGCCGAGGGTAACGCTGACACCTGCTGGCCACGGGCGGTACTGCAGCACGAATATCAGCCCAAATCTCAGGCTATTAACCCCTGCAGCGATCCTGACAGGGGGCCGCGTTGGAGAATAGTGTCGGGGAGATTAGCTTTACACTTTAATAGAGGATTATTAATGTGTGGAGTCAAAGGCAGGGTTTGAAATGTGGTAATAATCTCGCAAAAATATGTCAGGGAGTTTGAACATCATAATGTAGTTGTCTGTTCTTTTTCTTTGCTTCTCTGTGTATTGAAGTTTAAAGGCGTTTTACTGCCTTTTACTGTCTTAAAGGGCCCATATTACACTGTACTCTGTATTTTAATGTTGTTTCCTCATCAAAAACATACTGTAGTAGCAGTAATAGTAGTCATAATAGTAGTAATGGTAGTAGTAGTTGTAGTATAAAAATGGTTCAGGTTATACTATTTTCTGACCAGTTATAATGTTGTGTCTCCGTAAAAAGTAGCAGTAGTATATTCTTAAAGGGCTCATATTATGCTGTAATTATGCTAAAAAAGAACACTGTAGTAGTAGTGGTGGTAGTAGTGGTAGTAGTAATAGTAGTAGGAGTAGTGGTAGTGGTAGTAGTAGTAGTGGTAGTAGTAGTGGTAGTGGTAGTAGTGGTAGTAGTGGTAGTAGTGGTAGTGGTAGTAGTAGTATTAGTAGTGGTAGTGGTAGTGGTAGTAGTAGTATTAGTGGTAGTAGTGGTAGTAGTAGTATTAGTGGTAGTAGTAGTAACATTAATAGTTTCAGTAGTTGGATTGGATTAATTGTAGAAATAATAGTAATAGTAAAACAAATAGTAGTAGTAGTAGTAGTATATTCTTAAAGGGCTCATATGTTATTTTCTGACCAGTTATAATGTTGTTTCCTTATGAAAGAACAGCCACTAGTAGTAGTAGTAGTAGTAGTAGTAGTAGTAGTAACAGCAGTTATTATAACTATAGAGCTGTTAGCAATATAGACAATCTTTCTATACTACTTCTATATTTTTGCAGCTAATACTACTTCAAGAAGTAGGGTTAGTAGTAGTTACAATCATAGTTGTAGTAGTATTAGTAGTTGTTGCATTCGTAGTAGTAGTTATATTTGTAGTAGTAATTACATTCATAGTAGTAGTAGTAGTAGTAACATTCGTAGTAGTAGTAGTAGTAACATTCGTAGTAGTAGTAGTAACATTCGTAGTAGTAGTTATATTTGTAGTAGTAATTACATTCATAGTAGTAGTAGTAGTAGTAACATTCGTAGTAGTAGTAATAGTTACATTCGTAGTTGTAGTAGTAGTTATATTTGTAGTAGTAATTACATTCATAGTAGTAGTAGAAGTAGTTACATTCCTAGTTGTAGTATCAGTAGTCGCTGTTGTAATAATAAAGTCATCGTAAAACTTCAGTAGTAGTAGTAGTAGTAGTAGTAGTAGTAGTAGTAGTAGTAGTAGTAGTAGTAGTAGCAATTTAGATAACCTCTATAGTACTGCAGCTAAAACTACTCCATTAACTCAAAGTTGTAGTAGAAGTACTGTTATCAAAAATATCCTGCTCTGTTCCCAAATTCCTGTGTAAATGGTCTTTGTGTTTTAAAATTGTTTTTCCATCTCCTCCTCCTCCTCCTCCTCCTCCTCCTCTTCATCATTTCTTCCTCTCGTGTTGGTATTAGTGTTTCTCCGACGCAGCTCACATGATTAAAAAGCCATTAAACCCAGCGATTAGCCCCCTCCCGACCCCTCCTCCCTCTGGCTTTATTAACCTGCTCCCGACGCCTCGCGCTTGTATTGCAGCGCCAGGTATTAGACTGATCCATGCTCCACCCCCCGGGGCCAATCCATCACCTCAATGTCTCTCCTCCTCCTCCTTCCTCCTCCACTCATCTCCTCTTCCTCTCACTCCATCCTTCCCTCTTCATTGCTCTGTCTTTCTCCCACTCTCTCTCCTTCTCTGTCTGTTTTCTTTTGTCTTTTTCTCTCTCTTTTCCTTGCTCTCTCTTGACTTCTTTCTTTTTCTCCCTTATCCCTTCCGCTCACCCTCTGTGTTTCCTTTTTTTTCAGTTTCTCTCTTCACCACTCTCTCTTTTTCACTCAGTTTATTTTGACTGTCTTTTTTCACTCTTTTCTCTCGCTGTCTGTCTTTTTCTCTTTCCCTCTCTCTCTCTCCTTTCTCTCTCTCTCTCTCTTCCTCTCTTGATTTCTCTCACTCTTTTTCTCTGTCTTTTTTTCTCTCCTACTCTCCTTCTCTTTCTGTTTCTCTCTCCTGTCTCTCACCTTCTCTTTTCCTCTCTTTCTTCCTCTCTCGCTTTCTTTTTCTCTCACTTTCACTCTTTTTCTCCCTCACTTTTTCTCTTCCTCCCTCTTTTTCTCTCTCCCTCTTTCTCTCTCTTTTCTCTCCTTCTCTGTTCCCCTCTCCCACTCTCTTTCCCTCTCCCCCTCTCGCTTTCTCTGTTTCTCTCTCACATTCACTCTTTTTCTTTCTCTCTCTCTATTTTTTCTCCTCTCTCCCTTTTTTCTCTTTCTCTTTCACTCTGTTTCTCTCTTTTCCCCTCCCCCTTTCCCAACTCTTTCTATTTCTCTCTCTCTCTTGCTTTCTCTCTTTCTCTTTTTTCTCTCCCTCCTTCTCTCTCCCTCTTTCTGTTTTGCTCTTCCTCCTGTCTCCTCTATCTCTCGCCCTCTTTCTTCCCCTTTTTCTCTCTCTTCTATCTCTCTCCCTCTTTCTTTCTGTCTTCTCCTTTTTCTCTCTCCCTCTCACTCTCTTTCTCTCCTTCTCTCTTCTCCTCTTTCGCTCTCCCACCCCTTGGGGGAACCGTACCTTTTGCTCTTTCCCTCTCCTCCCTCTCTTTGTTTCTCTCTTCCCCTCTTTATCCCTCTCTCTTTCTCTCTCTTTCTATTTCTCACTCCCTCCTTCTCTCTCCTCTGTCTTTCTCCTTCTCTCTTTCCCTCTCCCTTTCTCTTTCTCTCTCCCACCCCTTGGAAGAGCCGTACGTTTTGCTCTTTCTCTCTCCCTTCCTTCTCACTCTGTCTCTCTCCTCCCCCTCTCTTCGTACTCTCCCTCCTTCTCCCTTCTTCTTCTTTCATCCTCCTGTTTTCTCCCCTCCCCTCTCTCCTTCTCTTTATCAGTCTTTTTCCCTCCCGCTCTCTTTCTCTTTCATTCTCCCGCTTTCACTCTCTTTCTCTCCCTCTCTTTTTCTCTCTCTTTCTGTTTCTCTCTTCACCTCTTTCTCTCTCCTGCTCTCTTGCTTGCCCTCTCTTTTTCTCTCTTTGTTCTCTCCCCCTTTCCCAACTCTCTTTCTATTTCTGTCTCTCTCTCTCCTGGTTTTTCTCTCTTTCGCTTTCATTTTCACTCTCTGTCTCTCTTTTTTCTCTCCCAACTCTTTCTTTCTCTCCCTCCTTCTTTCTCCCTCTCCCTCCTTCTCCCTTCTTCTTCTTCTTCTTCTCTCTCTCTTTCATCCCCCTCTCTCCCTCTCTTTTCCCATCTTTTTCCCTTCCGCTCTCTTTCTCTCTCATTTTCCCGTTTTCACTCTTTCTCTCCCTCTCTTTTTCTCTCTCCCTCACCTCCCTCTCTTTCTGTTTCTCTCTTCACCTCTTTCTCTCTCCTGCTCTCTTGCTTGCTCTCTCTTTCTCTCTCTTTGTTCTCTCCCCCTTTCCCAACTCTCTTTCTATTTCTGTCTCTCTCTCTCTTGCTTTTTCTCTCTTTCGCTTTCATTTTCACTCTCTTTATCTCTTTTTTCTCTCCCAACTCTTTCTTTCTCTCCCTCCTTCTTTCTCCCTCTCCTCCCTCTCATCCTCCTCTATCTCTCTCCCTCCCTCATTCTCTTTCCCGCTTTCTTTCTCACTCCCACCCTTAAGAAGAGCCCTACCTTTCGCCCTTTCTCTTTCACCCCCCTCTCTCAGCTCATCCCTCGCTCCTCTGCAGTCTTCTTAATAGCGCGGTCAGGTCTGTATTGACATGGCAGATTACATTGTTTTGCGGTGCAGATTAGAGCGCCCCCTGGGGCTCGTCACGCCGCTGCACGAGGCTGTTAACACCTCATATAACACAGCGCAAACACGATCTCGTTCTCTCGTTATCGCTCAGAACGGCCGGAGTGTGGCCGGATTGATCGGATTTTTAGATGGGCAACTTGATGGATGGGGGTGCCCCGCGTGTATGCGTATGGCCCAATGTTCGTTAGTTGCCACGGCGACGCGACGCACACGTGAGCGAAAAAAGACAAACAAAAAATGGATTTAAACAGCGCATTTTCAGGAGTCTGTGATCATACGAGCGTTCGGGCTTGTTTTTCTAGGTATTTTTGAGCTATAAAACCACCTGTAATTGAATAAATGTAAAGTTTAAAGCTGTTTAATGTCGCACTGTGGAACATTTCAGGCAGAAAGTTACATAGTTACACCTAATTTTAATGTTGTGACTGTAATGTTATATGAGAGGGGCTTGTTTAACAGCACAAATCAACTCTCTTGTTGTAGTTCCAGCTAAATCAGTTCTTTCCAATGAGATTAAAATTGAAATTAAACTCAGATTAAAGCCTAGCAAAGCCTCAGACAGAGCATGCCTACTGTTAGCATCACACACCCGGGCATTTTGATAAAATCAGCTGCAAAGGATCAGTTGATCATGTGTAAAACTGTAATATTTCATGTAGTGGTACTGAACCTCAAACCAAGAGGCCAGAAAACTCAAGGAGAAAATACAAAAATGCCCATAAAACATCGTGAGAGTTTTATTGGACGGATAAAGTAAATAAAAATAAAATCTTAAAGGGGAACTCCAGCATGTTTGAAGCTAAAATCCGTTGCTAGAGGTGTCAGATACTGTCAGAAGCCAAATAACGGCACAGATCAGTGTTGCCTCGGCAGAGATTTTGCTGTGGCAGTGAGTCTGTCAAGGCAACAAACTAGTGTAGTGATGGGGGCAAATTCTTAACTTCCATGGAAAACACCAATTTGCTTCACGCTGAAGAAGCTTAACACCACTTTAACCCATCTTACAACAGCCACGAGTCTAACAAACAAAACGCTCTGTCTGGTTCACTCATTAGTGTCTGGAAACGTTAGAAAACAGCAGCTTTAGCCTTACCTTTGTCGATTTCCCACTGCACATGCGAAAGCCCAAAAGACTCGATTGTCGACTCCAGCGGCGGCGAGAGGCTCGAGCCGCCAGAAGCAACGAGTGAGGATCGACTACTGACAATGAAAAAGAAGGGAAACTGAAAGTTGTTGAAAGAAAATGGTTCGGGAATGTATTTTTTTTAAGGGTTTTTCAACAAATATAATTCACTCGTCAATAAATGGGATTAGAAATGACACCGGACCTATATTAAAAAGGTCTTAAATATAATGTTCCTGAATTAAGGCCTTAAAAGTCTTTGATTATGTTGTCCAAGTCTTATTTTTTTTCCCAAAGGTCTTTAATTTCATTCGCCTGTTTTTTGTTTATTCAACCGGGCTGCAGTGCAATGTGAGACACGACCATGTGAAAGCTTCGTTTGTCTTGTCAGAATGTTATAAATTATTTTTTTGGCCATTTTACAGAAGTGCATTCGACTATAAATGAGTTCTGAATGAGACTGTATAATAAAAGTGTTTTTTGTTATTTAAAGCAGTGAGTAATGGTCATTATTAGAGTGGGATCTGGGGGTTTTTACCTGCATAATGGGTGCGATGTTGGTCTTAATTTTCATTGAAGTGCTCTTGAAAAGGTCTTCAAAACCTCTCCCCTTGAGTTTAAGAAAGCCTCAAAATTGTTCTTTGGTTTTCACAAACATTTATCCCGACAGGAGGAGTTTCACTGAGCCGAACATACGGTTAGAACTGCAGAACAGAAATATGAAAACTTAAATTAAACTTCTTAAAATGGTCTTTCACATATAAATAAAACAACACAAAGAATAAGCAGAAAAGGCACTCAAAGGGATTAAAGTCTGTGAATGTCCTTGAAGAAACTTTAGCTTAAAACAAACGTCCTTCCCCACTTTCATCTTGGAGGTCAGAGCTCCCCGTGTGTCTCCGAATAAAAAGAAACCGGAAAAATTCCTCCGAGAAACAGCGCCGCAATTTAATAAAATAAAATGAACCAACATAAATTTACTAGACAAATACTACAAAACATGATTTACAACACACTGATTATTAAAGGAAAAAGCAACGGTACATAAAACAAAGTCAAAAACAGGAGCGGGATGTTTGAGTATCAGGTGGATCGATTATCGGATTAAGGAGGTGCAGAAAAACTATCTGGATCGGGTATCGGTTTGGTGATATCGGTAAAGTCGATACTCTGGTTGGATTTAATTGGACGTAAAAAAATGATTTTCAGAACGTCTTTTATTCAAACAAAACTGTTCAGCCAAGATGTGAAGAAGAAATAACAGTGACAGAATAGTCCTGGTTTAGACCTGGTTTAGTCCTGGTTTAGTCCTGGTTTAGTCCTGGTTTAGTCCTGGTTTAGTCCTGGTTTAGTCCTGGTTTAGACCTGGTTTAGTCCTGGTTTAGTCCTGGTTTAGACCTGGTTTAGTCCTGGTTTAGACCTGGTTTAGTCCTGGTTTAGTCCTGGTTTAGACCTGGTTTAGTTCTAGTTTAGTCCTGGTTTAGACCTGGTTTAGTCCTGTTATAGTTTTGGTTTAGTCCTGGTTTAGTCCTGGTTTAGACCTGGTTTTGTCCTGGTTTAGACCTGGTTTAGTCCTTGTTTAGACCTAGTTTAGTCCTGGTTTAGACCTGGTTTAGTCCTTGTTTAGACCTAGTTTAGTCCTGGTTTAGACCTGGTTTAGACCTGGTTTAGTCCTGTTATAGTTCTTGTTTAGTCCCGTTATAGTCCTGGTTTAGACTTGGTTTAGTTCCGTTATAGTCCTGGTTTAGACTTGGTTTAGTTCCGTTATAGTCCTGGTTCAGTCCTGGTTTAGACTTGGTTTAGTCCCGTTATAGTCCTGGTTTAGACTTGGTTTAGTCCTGGTTTAGTCCTGGTTTAGTCCCGTTATAGTCCTGGTTTAGTCCTGTTATAGTCCTGGTTTAATCCTGTTATAGTCCTGGTTTAATCCTGTTATAGTCCTGGTTTAGTCCTGGTTTAGTCCCGTTATAGTCCTGGTTTAGACTTGGTTTAGTCCTGGTTTAGTCCCGTTATAGTCCTGGTTTAGACTTGGTTTAGTCCCGTTATAGTCCTGGTTTAGTCCTATTATAGTCCTGGTTTAGACTTGGTTTAGTCCTGTTATAGTCCTGGTTTAGTCCTGTTATAGTCCTGGTTTAGTCCTGGTTTAGTCCCGTTATAGTCCTGGTTTAGACTTGGTTTAGTCCTGGTTTAATCCTGTTATAGTCCTGGTTTAGTCCTGGTTTAGTCCCGTTATAGTCCTGGTTTAGACTTGGTTTAGTCCTGGTTTAATCCGAGGCCGAGTTGTTTAATTCATTTGGGGTTTTGAAGTTAAATTCTCCGCAATCACTTTCTTTTTTTTTTTTTTTACAGTAGGTCCATTCAAAAATAGTTGTAAATTACATTCGGATCTAAACAGAACCAGAAACGCTTTTAAATAAGGTGCGAACTGTGAGTAATGACGTTTAAACACACGTTGACTGAGCTGCTGTGTGGATGTGCGAGTGAACGGCTGATGGTTTTGCCTTGAAGGAGGAAAAACGGTGGATAAAAATGTGATTTAACCGACTGTGTGGATTACTCTGTGTATATAAACTGACATGAGCTCAGATGACCCTCGTGTGTGTGTGTGTGCGTGTGTGTGTGTGTGTGTGTGTGTGCGTGCGTGCGTGTGTGTGTGTGCGTGTGTGTGTGTGCGTGTGTGTGTGTGTGTGTGTGTGTGTGTGTGTGTGTGTGTGTGTGTGTGTGTGTGTGTGTGTGTGCGTGTGTGTGTGTGTGTGTGTGTGTGCGTGCGTGCGTGCGTGTGTGTGTGCATGTGTGCGTTTCCCCACATGTTCCTGTCTTTCCATGCTCTGCACACGGCCCTATAGATCCGAGTGCTCCGCTCTATCTGCCCTCCGCATCACATCGATCCGGCTAATTAGCATTCGCAACGGCATCAACATCTGCAGGGCTGCAATATTATTCTGCGCGCGGATCAAATACATCATCACGCGCTTTATATAGAAAACTACAAAGAAAATTCCATCGCAAATGCAGGAAAAATGTACAGACACAAACGGGCTTATTTCTGGCAGTTTAAAAGTGCATCGTGTGGTGGAGGGTCCGTCAAATGTTTTTCTCCGTGGAGATGTTGTTTGGCACCTGTTTTCTCGATGTTTTTCAGCTATAAAACCACCTGTAAGTGAATAAATGTAAGTAGAGTTGTTTCATTTATACACCTCTTAACCCCCGAAGACCTAAGGGCAATTTTATAGTACATTTCTCCTCGCCTGGATTTTTTTTCTTAATTTTGCGTTTCAAACTGCCCCTTTTACAGTGAAGTTATATATTATTTATAATGACGTGTTCTACATCCTTTTGTTCAGTACAGCCTGTTATTTCGCAATCTGCTCCTGTAGTTGTGTCATGTGTAATAATAGAGATGATAAAAACACAAAAATGCAAAATATCAAGTCTGTAAGTAAATTAAAAATCTCCTTATTGCCCTAAAAAAAAATAAAAATAAAATAAAAGTGTAATCGCTCCATCACTTTTGTGGTGCCAGTCATGGAAACAGCTCCTGTAAAGTCCAGGACCAGAGCATAGAACAGAGCCACATCACTTGTAATGCATTTCCCTGGTGTTTATTACATTTGCATTTGTTCATTTTGAGTGAAATAAACTTTTCAAATAAAAATAGAAAGGGATGCACAATTACGCAAACCAAGATGTATAATTTTCCATGTATGTGAGAATTAACTCCACTTAGAGCGACTTTTTCACTCGTTATAAACACACACAGTCAGAGGAGTCGACCATCTTGACTCACTTCACTCTTTGGCAAAGTTTGGCTCGATCAAAATGGATGGAGCGCATGAGTTTGGCAGAAAACAAAGTTCCTGTTGGACACTTGTTTTGCTCACGTCATCACACAGCGTGAGTGTGACGTAGGATAATGAGGCAGAAATGTACGGAAACCTCTATGTCTGCACTTTCAGAGGGAAAAAGGAAGTTTCTCTCTTTTATGGTTAAAAAGTTCTGCGCAGTTATAGAAAACATATTCCTCGGTATCATATACGATAGGGTTAAACAGAAAACACTCTGTTCCACCTTGTGATGTCGTGTATTAATACAGGAAGTGCTCCACTGTGTTTTTAAACTCCACACACCTTCACTAGAATCATTTGGATCATTTCAGCCCTGGAATCTCTACTCTACTAAAGGTAAAAGCTGTTAACTTGAGAAAACAAACAAAACTTCATGACATCACAAGGTGGAACTGAGCATTTTGAGCTTTGGAGATGTAGACACAGTAATAATAAAGTTTTATTCAAACATGTGTGAATGAAACAGAACACAAGAGATATTATAACATTATACCACGACTAAAAGCTCACAAGAGTCAGTTGTGTGTAATAAAAGCCTCCATTTATCAAAATAAAAGTGTTATTTATGTTTATAAGATTAATTATAAATAATGGCCTTTGTTATCAGTATGGTTGCTAGGTAACAGTTATGTAATTACCTCTATAATACAGTAAGTCACATCTGCTGTTTATGCTCAACCAGGAAGTCAAATTATAAACTTTACCAACATTTTAAAAGTAGAAAATATTTTTTGGTAAACTCTTAAATATAATTATGTTTTACTGTTCCCACTCTTATGCACTTTAAGTTATTTTGAGCTGTTTGTGTATACTTTTTTATTGATCATTTAGTTTGAAAAATTAAAAAACTTTTCAATCAGTCAATCAATCTTTATTTATAGAGCGCTTTCCTAATGAAAAATGCAACACAAAGCGCTTATAGTGCAACATGTCTGAAACAGGTTTAATAAAAGTCCAAATAATTAAGGTTCAAAAAGTGATTAAATAGATTAATACCAGATTTTAAGTCATGTGATTGGTTACTTGCTATTTTTGAATAGATTGGAGACAAAGGATTGTGAGTTGTGGTTTCTTATTCTTTTAATTTTAACTGTGTTTTGTGTAACTTTTCTGGTGGAGGGCTTTCTTTCTTCATGGGGACCAAACCAGACCAAGTTCCAGGTAAGATCTGTGGAGAGGCGACCCCGCTCACAGTCAGAATGTTGTTTTTCTAGGTATTTTTTGAGCTTTAAAACCCACATGTAATTGAGTAAATGTAAAGTAGAGCTGTTTAATGTCACACTGTGGAACATTCCTGGCAGAGCAATGACGTATCCATAGAAACAAGCAGGTGACGGACCCCCAACTAAAAATGTACACAGTGCACCTTATTTTAATTTTAATTTGCAGCGCGCTCACGGGTCTGTTCTGTGTGATGTGAATACAGGAGCAGCCTGCGCTATGACATATGAACACAAGGTGGTGCTGTTGTCCACCAGAAGACGCCATCCGCCCGCTCTGTTTAATCACACACTTCATATAGCGTCCGTAATGTTGAATGATCACGTATTCTTTTAGATTTTACTCTGAAATAGACAAATTAAAAACTGTAGCAAACGTGTAACAGTTTTTACCATTTTTGCTGTTTATTTACTCATTTAATTTGACATTTTTGATAGTTTGTGCAACATATACCATACTTAAAACTGTTTATACATGTAGTGACATCACGCTGGAGGTGTTCTACATGTGTCTCTATAGTGTTCAGCAGTTACCATGGTGACACAACACACAAATTAGCAAACGCTGTCAAAAAAAAAACTCAAGAAAAAATACACAGTGGATTTAAACAACACATTTTCAAGAGTCTTTGATCAATACGAACGTTCATGGTCATGTTTAGGAGTTTGATTTTCAAATGTGCATGTTCCACAGTACAGCATTAAAACTTTCTATCTTCATGGAGACCAAACCAGACCAAGTTACAGGTCAGATCTGTGGAGAGGCGACCCCGCTCACAGGCAGAATCTCTGTTTTTCTAGGTATTTTTCAGCTTTAAAAACACCTGTGATTGAATAAATGTAAAGTAGAGCTGTTTAATGTCACACTGTGGAACATTACAGGCAGAGTAATGACTTCAACTCCAGGTGTTTGTGATGAGGAAACAACATTATTAACATAGATAGAGAAAAAGTGTAATATGGGCCATTTAAGTAAACCACCAGAGTAATGATGTGTAAAATAAAAACCCTTAATTCCAAAAAGTCTGTTCGCAAATAATTGGAAAAAATAGACTTCTAAACTTCCAGAACCTGAAACTCACGTGTCCATGAGAAGCTAAAATCCCTGTGCTAACATTAGCTCAGTGCAGTGTCAATGAGGTGTTTACTCTGGCTCCATTAAACCTCCTCTGCTCAGTACGAGACAGAGTCCACGCCTTTGTGAACTCACTCAGGAAATGATACCAGAAATTTCACCTAAAAGGCCTTTATTGCACTGATCTATGTTATAATGTTGTTTCCTCATCACCAACATACCTGGAGTTGTGTTTAGTTTCATTCACACATGTTTGACACAGAAAATGGTGATACAGGAAGTGCTCCTCTTTGTTTTTAAACTCCATTCACCTTCACTAGAATCATTTGGATGATTTCAACCCGATCTCTATCTCAATACTGATAAAAGGAGCTGTTAACGTGAAAACTACAGCTTCATGACATCACAAGGTGGAACAGAGCATTTTGGGCTCCCCAAATAAAATCGTCTACCTCCGTCACACAATTTAAAAAGGGCTTTACACATATTATCTAAAAACAAAACAAACCTGCACCCATTATTGTCCATGATTCACTTTATTAGTGAATTTTATCATCTCATGCACTCGTATCTTGTTAAATATGCACTTTATAATTGTCTATGTGCTCAAAGTACTTGTCGTGTGTTTGTAGTCATATCATTCAAGTCCGGCCAGTCTACAGTATTTTTCGGACTGTAATTCGCACCGGAGTATATGTCGCGCCAGCCAAAAAAATGCACAATGAAGAAATGAAGAAAAAAACTTTTTGGGGGAAATTTATTTTATAAAATCAGAGACCAAGAACCAACATTTCATCTTGAAAGGCAAGTTATAGAAGTTATAGTAATAAAAACAACCAAACAGAGAACAATCCGTGTATCATTCATTTGTTTTTCAATATAGAACCAAAACCAATTATTTTCTTTATTATTTGTCTCTAAAACTAAAACAAAAAAATGGATAATGATGGTTTTTCATTTTTGATTCATATATTTGGTCTATGGGCTGTCAGTATGTAAAATGTAATATATAAGTCGCACCTGAGTATAAGTCGCAGGAACCACCCAAACCCTGAAAAAAAGTGAGACTTATAGTCCGAAAAATACGGTATATGAACTTTACTGTTACATGTTGACCTTTCCTTTAAATAAAAAAGAAAAGCGAGAGCTTTGGAGATTTAGACAAACTAATAATAAAACATGTGTGAATGAAACTAAACACAGCTCCAGGTTTGTATATATTATATTTTGTGTCATATAAGACTTATAAATCAATTTTGTAGTGTTTTTTGTTGAGTTTTGTGTTGAGTCTAGTTGAGTTTTCAGACAATAAAACTCTGTTTCTGTATCTGTTTACTAATGTGTGTGTGTGTACGGTAGTAACAGCTGGACATTCCACCAGTAGAGATCCATGTAGAACACCCCCTGCTAACACTGCATCTGGAACATGAATTCCCACCCCAAAAGCTCATATTTGAGTTTTGAGTTAAATCCGACACATATTACGTCCGCCTCTTTCCTCTAAGTCCCTTCTCGTCTTCCTCCAGCCCTTCTGTGGTCTTCTGTCCATCTCCCAGTCATTTCAATCTAAATGCAAATGCTAGCCACGCCGCTAAAAACACTCCTATTACTATCAAAGCCACTGTATTAGGGCCCGTGTTACTGTGTACGGAGCTCCACACACAAACCTGCTCATCACCGGACAAGGGATCTGTGCCCACCGCGGAAAATATGACCAGAAAATGTGTTTGGGCTCCGACTGACGGTGTTCCTGATCTGAGCTTTGTAAAACCCACGGCGTGAGTGTGAGGAGGCAGATGTGTGCGGGGTTTGGAGTGACACATGCGAGGCTGAACTGGCTCTGCACAGTCAGGTCCAGCCACATCACAGTTAGAACTACTTATGGTTCTGTCTATAAGGGGTTTAAATTCTGTAAGGGGTATAGATTCTGATTTAAATGTTACGCTGCGGATAACGAGCTCAGGTTAAGGTAAACTATGCTCTCTACCTTCTGCATTTGACCCTTTTTCCAATGCTGTAGGGGCATCGGGAGCAGTGGGTTCACAGTCCTGCACCAGGGGACCCCTCACTGTGATCTTGTTGCTAATCTTGATCAGGACGACATTAGCTGGAGCTTTTTCCCATTGATTTACATTGAGATCTTATCGCCCCTCTCTCTGTACCTGCTGCTGTGGCCTTGTCATTTTGGTCTTAAAATGTTCGGACGAACCCGCTCTACATGATTCTGAATTTTTCATCTTGTTCCTAAATCAAAATATGAACATAAATAACCCCTTCATTCCCAGAGGTCCCTCCCCCTAGCGTTAGGAACAGGTTTGATTGACACTTAGTTCGTTTCCCTTCCCGCTTTAAAATGACAAAATATCTCAAACAATTACAATAGCTAACGTTACTAGAATCTTAAATAGCTTAATTTAACTAGCATAAAGTAAAGTGAATTTCGTTAAATTACCGACTCTATTGTTGTTCGCACGTAACAGAACATAGAACATAAATCAGTGACTTAAATTTACTATTTAAAGTTTGATGATAAAAGCTAAAAGTTTCCCTATTATTCTCAAGAATCATCGAAATACTGGGGTCTGTGCAGAATAGTGCAGAGTATCGCAGCTCTGCCATGAGGAGGGCGGCACACTGAACGACCTCAATCCTGATTGGTTCTTGTGGTTGCTATGATACTCACGGTCGGATTTCCAAATATGGACCTGGCTCCAAATTCGCTCCTGTAAACGTGGCATCAGGAGCCTCATTTGAGCGACGCTGACGCTGTGGAGACGTCACACTCACTTAGTCCACTCCCACTGGGGGAAATTGGGGGGGCCACCCAGACACGGGGAGAACATGCAAACTCCACACAGAAAGGCCCGGGCGACCCAGGGATCGAAACCCAGAACCTTCTTGCTGTGAAGCGTGAGTATTAGAAACTCAGCACCGCGCTGCTAAGTTGGCACTGGGAGTCAACATTATTTTAGCCTTTTTTGTTAAAACTATAAACCATGACTTTAGAATGAGAAGGTGTTAAAGCAGGGGTCCTTTTTTCTACAGTGAGCAACCTTACAAAACAAAAATGCCAGAGAGCTACAGATTTCAGCAATCGCAAAGAAGCTAAAGTAAATTCAAGAGTCACAGCAAGTCTTAGATGAGATACAGTTTGCTGCTTATAAAACATAAACCATTATCCATTTATCGGTGCACCAAATTAGGCATCATTGATAGATTTATAATGGTGATTAATCAAATTTTCCTTATTATCCTCAATACATAGAATTCAGAAATCCTTTGGTGAGCTACTTGGAAGAGGGCGGAGAGCTGCTGGTAGCTCCCGGGCCACAGGTTGGAGACCCCTGTATTAAAGCTACTAGATTAGTAAAGAGATTAGATTAGATGTAATAAAGTTGGAAGCAAATCTTGAGATGTCCAGGGATAAGATAATATCATCACATTTTAAGGGGAACTCCGGCACATTTGAAGCTAAAGCCCATTGGTAGAGGTGGTCGAATTCTGTCAGAAGCCAAAAAACGGCACAGATCAGTGTTGCCTCAGCGGAGATCTCGCTGTGGTAGTGAGTCTGTCAAGGCAACAAACTTGTCAGATGGGTTAAAGTGGTGTTAAGCTTCTTCAGTGTGAAGCAAATTGGCGTTTTATGTGGAAGTTAAGAAGTTGCCCCCATCACTACACTAGTTTGTTGCCTTGACAGACTCACTACCACAGCAAGAGCTCAGCTGAGGCAACACTGATCTGTGCCGTTTTTTGGCTTCTGACAGAATTCGACCACTTGTACCAATGGGCTTTAGCTTCAAATGTGCCAGAGTTCAACTTTAAGCTTTTGTAACCAACTTTTCACCACTCATCAGGTATCTTGTTCAGGGCTTTGTAATGGCCAGTGCAGTCGTCACTATGTCCTGAAGAAGACTTATTTGGTCAAAACACGTAGACGTCCCATTTTAACATCCCCAATAAAGGACTTTGATGCACCTGGTCAGTGTGTTGAGGTCATGAAGTGGTAGTTTTCAAGTGAACAGCTCCATTTTCACATTCAGTAGAGATGGGCAATTCATGGTCTGAAATTAACCAAATGATTCTCGTGAAGGTGCGTGGAGTTTAAAAACAGACAGAACAGAGTGTTTTCTGTTTGAGAGGAAAAAAATGGCCTAAATATGCAGGGTTTGTGTGTTAAACATGTGTGAATGAAACAAAACACAACTCCAGTATGTTTGTAATGACATGTTATAACATATCAGAAAACTGTGTAATACGTGCTCTTTAATAACCTAAAACACAATCGTAGCTTTGTGTGCGTATGCTAGCTGTCAGATGGGGTGACGTGCGCGCTCGGGGCAGGAGAGGGAGTGGAAGGGGGGAGTGTAGAGGGTATGGGGGGGTTCCCGAGGAGGGTATAGGCCCAGAGGTGGTTAACATGCAGGCGGCATCTCCGTGCATTGTCAAGCAGCCGTAGTATGGAGCTAAGAGACGAGATGATCAAAGCTACTCACTGGTCTGTTTATGTAAAAAAAAAAAAGCAGTTAGATAGTGCATTGCTGGGTGTTTTTTAAAGCTTCATTGTGTGACTTTTCTAGCTGGGGGTCCGTCACCTGCTTGTTTCTATGGATACAGTATGACGTTAAACAGCTCTACGTTAGATTTATTCAATTACATGTGGGTGTATAGCGCAAAAATACAGTGAAAAACGACATCCTGACTGTGAGCGGCGTCGCCTCTCCACAGATCTGACTTGTGACTTGGTCTGGGGTGGTCTTCATGAAGATAGAAAGGTTTAATGCCATACTGCGGAACACTCCAGACATCAAAATTTTGTAGAATACTCAATATTGAAATCGTTTTGGAGAAACGTCTTCTCTGTGCCCATAAATAAACTAAAGTTGTTGTTTTTTTTGTCACAATAGCTTCAGAAAGTGGTGCTTTTATTCAGCCCCAAAGATGTGATTGTTCTGAGTTTAAAGTATTAGTAGTAGTAGCTTTAGGCCTAGTAGTAGTAGTAGTAGTAGTAGTAGTAGTAGTAGTAGTAGTAGTAGTAGCAGTAGTAGTAGTAGTAGTAGTAGCAGTAGTAGTAGTAGTAGTAGTAGTAGCAGTAGTAGTAGTAGTAGTAGTAGTAGTAGTAGCAGTAGTAGTAGTAGTAGCTTTAACAATCAGTTTAACTCAAATAATGATAAGGTTCAATTGTATTGTTTTACAATTTTCAAACTTTTCTTTTTGTCCTTCTTTCTTCTTTCTTCCATCCCTCCCTCCTCCCTTACTTTCTCTCTTCTTTCTCACTGCCCTTCTCTCATCCTACTTTTCCAAACACCTTCCTTTCCTCCATCTTTCTCATCTCTTCAGTTTCTCTTCCTTTACCTCTCTCTACTTTGCCCAGCTTCTCTCATTTACTCCCTCACTTTCCATCTTGTCCTTGCTCCCTTCCTCTCCTCTCCTTCACTTCCTCCCCTCTCCTTCTCTCCATCCTTCCTCTCTCACTCTCTCATCCTCCCTTCTCTCTGCCGCTCTTTACCTACCCCCCTCTCTCCCTTCTTTCATTGTATCCCCCTTTCTCTATCTCTCTTCTTACCCTTCTCTCCCTCTTCCCCTCTCTCTTCTTCCCCCTCTCTATCTCCCTCTCTTCTTCCCCTTCCCTCATTCTCCCTCTTACTCTCTCCCCCGTTTTTCACACTCCTGCCTTCCCTACCTCCCTCTCTTTCTCTCACTCCCTCTTCTCTCCCCCGTCTCTCTCCTCCCTCCATCCTACCTCTCCTTCTCTTTCTTTTTACTCCTTACCTCTCTCTCTTCTCCCTCTTCCCTCCATCTCCTCCCTCCTTCCCTCTCGCTCTTTCTCCCCCCCTCTCCCTCTCTCTTTCCCTCGCTCTCTCAGCATTGCAGCAAGAAGCACTCATCAAACTGCAATCCACATCTCACAGCCCCACACAGCCCCACACAGCCCCACACAGCCCCACACAGCCCAGGCACCAGCAGCACAAGTAGCAGTAACAAGAGTAGTAACTGTAGTAGTAACGGTATCAGCAGTAACAGCAGCAGTAGTAGTAACAGTAGTAGTAGTAGTAACAGTAGCAGTAGTAACAGTACCAGCAGTAACAGCAGCAGTAGTGGTAACAGTAGGAGTAGTAACAGTAGCAGTAGTAGTAACAGTAGCAGTAGTAGTAACAGTAGCAGCAGTAACAGTAGCAGTAGTGGTAACAGTAGTAGTAGTGGTAACAGCAGCAGCAGTAACAGTAGCAGTAGTAGTAACAGTAGCAGTAGTAACAGTAGTAGTAGTAGTAACAGTAGCAGTAGTAACAGTAGCAGTAGTAACAGTAGCAATAGTAGTAACAGTAGTAGTAGTAGTAACAGTAGCAGTAGTAGTAGTAGTAGTAACAGTAGCAGTAGTAACAGTAGCAATAGTAGTAACAGTAGTAGTAGTAGTAGTAACAGTAGCAGTAGTAACAGTAGCAGTAGTAACAGTAGCAATAGTAGTAACAGTAGTAGTAGTAGTAGTAGTAACAGAACACCTCCTCACTCTGCCCCGCCCCCTCACTCTGCCCCGCCCCCTCACTCTGCCCCGCCCCCTCACTCTGTCAGAGGTTTGTTTCAATCGTAGACTGGATAAAGAAGTGGTCGAAGAGAGTGCAACGTCACCCATAGTGTTCGGATCAAGTCAAATGAAGCTCACTGAGGCTAAATGTTACAGTAACGAATGATTTACAGACAAAATAGTGAAATCAAAGCACCAAGATTATGTAGAGAGCGGAAGTACGAACATTTTAAGACCAAAATGACGAGGCTCACAGCAGCAGTACAGAGGAAGGGGCGACGATTTTCCAATGTAAATCTCTTGGAAACAGAGTTGACGGAGCCGGTGTTCTGTCGAAATGGGCTACCCCGTCAAAATGAGCTCCCCACAGCCTAAATCGACACTGACGTCTATCGATTCACGCTCCTCTGTCGAAATAATCTGGCTTTGTTTTTCCGTTGACAGTTGTATAGATCCAATAACGCAAACGTCGGTTTTACTGCATATTTCTTTGGATTAGAGACAGCGGGTTTGATGGTTTTTGCACACGGTGATCACACTTTATACCTTAATTATGTCAAATTTACACTCATTTATATGAATATGTGTAGTTCATTTCGACAGTCGTATAGTCGTATAGTCAATTAGGGCTCCGAGTTAAGGTAGCACATGTGGACAGGCTAATTTAACCATTGAATAATGTTCCCATCATATAATCACCATTATTTACTCATTTATATGAATATGTGCAGAGGTAGCTCATTTTGACAGGCCTGTATCTTCTATCAAATAAGTCTCCTGCTGTATAAGAAAAAGAAATTACTGGAAATACTGAAATCTTTATATTAATTGTATAATATTTAACGCTAATATTATATCATATTTTATTTACACAGCGACTTTTTAAATAAAGTTACAACATTTTCTACACATGGAAACAAAATAAAATGCGATGTAAAGAAAATGATCACGATAAAATCAAATATTAAATCCAAACTATTCAATCATCTAACATAGATATTCTGCTAAATCCAACCTGTACAAGTCAATGCTCACAGGTTTAACTAGTCAAAACATACAATAAAACCAAAACACTTGTAAAATGTGACTTGTTCCTCCACTTCTGCCCCAGGAGCTCAAATCGACGGACATTTAAACTGTTACAGCGCTTCTGGTAGCACTAGGGGAGCTCAAATTGACAGGACGCAACAGCCAGTGTCTTATAATTTGTCCTTAGAGTCTATGAGCCGAACTCTACGGGTGACGTCGCGCTCCCTTACTCCATTTTTTTTTATAGTCTAGAACCTGCACTGAATAATTGTGTCAAAATATCTTACACTCGTAATATTTTGAAGTGTAACTATGACATATTCTGCAATGATTCAGCCCTTCAAACATTAATGCAGCGTGAATAAATCAAAAAAAGATGACGAACTGCTGAGAAATCATCCAGGTCTTTACGTCTGTGAGGATTTGCACTGGAATGTCGTCACACGGTTGAACGACGCTCTGGTAAAGTCTACAAATGTAATTCACAAATGGAAGTCAAAATGTCATCAAAAACCTTATTCAAAATGTCATTCAGAAGGGTAATTCACAAATGCAATAAAAAATGTGATTAGATGAAAAAAAAAAGTATTCAAAATGTCATTGCTGGACTATTACCCTAACAATTATCTGTTCGGGTCATGGTTTTTGACTTTTAAACGTACTCCATTTTGTTACTTAAGTAAAAGTTCAGATACATGGGCAAAAGGTTACTCAAGTAAAAGTATCACAACAAAAAAATCTACTTATCATAAGCAAAAGTATTGAGGAAACTGTTAAAAATGTACTTAAAGCAGAGAGTTTTAGCACAATTAAAGGATGAAATGTGATTTTGATGAAGAATTTTGGTGATTTTAAGTGATTCAGCTGATTTTTTTGTATTGTATTTGGCTTGTTTTCCTCAAAGTTGGTAGGTTAACTCAAATTAAATATGTAAAAACTAAGTCTCAGCCTTTTCAGCAAGCCTAAAATCAAAGAAAAGTACTTTTTACTTTCCCAGATCTTAAATGTAGTGGAGTAGACGGTACAGATATCTGCATTTAAATGTAGTGAAGTACAAGTAAAAAGTATCTACTGTAAAATCAATCAATCAAGTGCTTCTCATACAAAAAAAAAGTGACAAAAAGCGCTTAAAATGCAACACAAAACACACAAATGTACCTAAGTAAAGTACAGATACCTAAAATTTGTATTAAGTATTGTACTTTTAGTTTTGTACTTCGTTACCTTCCACCACGGCACACAAATGATCTGAAACAACTTTTTAACAGAATCGTGTCCATAGATTTCCTGTACAGTCAAACTTTTGGCTTACAGGGAAGTGAATGAGGTTAAATGAGGTTAACAACAGTAGCTGTGAGCATTTCAGTGGGTTAGCTGCACCGTGGGCATTTTTGGACCGTCTTTGCCATCTACATTTTTTAAAACCAAAGACAATATCAGCTCTTTTTCAGCCTAAAGATCTATAAGTCATGTCCAGCTGCAGTGTGAGAGTCAGCGCCTGCTCAGCTGCTGACCACCGTCCACGTCTTCTGACTTTAATCTGTGAGCTCCACCGGGAAGGAGATTTGGATCATATCTGCAGCTGTTTGCATTTTAAAGGTCCTATATTATGTAAAACTGACTCTTGTGAGCTTTTAAGCAATGTTTTAATGTTGTTACCTCCTCAAAAACACACCTGGAGTTGTGTTTTGTTTGATTCACACTGTTTCATTTGAGTATTCCTGCATTATTAGTAGGAATGTAAGAAAAGATCGATTCAGTGAT
Organism: Odontamblyopus rebecca; assembly: GCA_030686955.1. Taxonomy (NCBI): domain Eukaryota; kingdom Metazoa; phylum Chordata; class Actinopteri; order Gobiiformes; family Gobiidae; genus Odontamblyopus; species Odontamblyopus rebecca. The sequence goes on from CM060673.1 coordinate 9,138,207, forward strand.
AGATCATGATACTTTATTGTGTGATTTTTGGTCGTGTTTTTCATGAAAAATCCATAAGTTCCATTTGCTGTTCTTGTGTTTTAAAAAGTAAATAAACAGTATTTCATTGTTTTTTTCCTCATAAAGCTGTACTTGACCATAATATTATACGTAATTATTGATAAATCACAGCATATGGTCCTTTATTTTTGTATTGGGATGTATCGTGATATATTGACTTGTGACAGGCATATCGTGATGTGTATCATACATCGCACATCCCTAATTACAAGTCTGTCCACATCTCCAAAGTGCAAAACGCTCTGTTCCATCTTGTGATGTCATGATGCGGTAGTTTTCAGGTTAACAGCTCCTTTTACCTTTAGTTCAGATTGGAAATTCCAGTTCTGAGGTTATCCAAATGATTCTAGTGAAGGTGTATGTAGTTTAAAAACGCAATGGAGCACTTCCTGTCTTACCACATCAATCTTGCATTTGAAAGATTTATGTCTGAGCAGCAGCAGTGAGTTGTACTTCCTGATAGAAGCTCGGCAGCGGCGGACTGATATATGAGAAAATAGTCCCTGAAAATGCGACAATTCATGTGATGCAAGATTAGTTTTGTTTCAAACATTATTCTATCGACACAAACATTCACATGGACAGTCTGGAGTTCTAATAGTTTGTCTCGGCTGCTCTGTGGAGTGGGTCAGACTGTTTTTAGTGGCAGGACGACTATGACCATTGACATGCACTAGCCTAGCACCAGCAACCTCTGCAAATACAAGGACTGGATGGAATATTTAAAAAAGTGTCTCCACACGTCTCCAACACTCTGGCTCACGAGGAAATGAGGCCCAGTGTCCAAAGCTCTGAACTGTCCCTTTAATAAAGCATGAAGAAAGACTTTCATAATGAATAAATACTTAATTAAGAGTTATTCAGGCTTAATAACTACTTAATCTTCCACTTCCACTTAATTAGCCTGTGCTGTAAAGTGTAACTCATCATTATTTAATGCTTAGTTACTCGTGAACGAACCATTATAAAACCTTTAATGTGCAAATTTCCTTTTAAGTAATTTTTGGGGATTGGACCGGCAACCGTATCGTACCAGGGTCAAGTTTGTCTAACAGTCTGACAAGCGAAAATGTATAACAACAAGTGGGTTTAATTCTAAGTGAGGAATGGTACTCCAGACCCGTGCATATGTCTGTGTTCGGGCGTATGGCGCTTTGGAGCTGGGCCACGGAGCTGGAGCCAAAGAGGTGTCTGTTCATTAGAATGAGAGGAAATAAAGACATATCCTGGAGCTTTTTGTGAGGAGTGCAGGCTGGTGCTGTCCCAAAAGTAAGAAATGAGAACTGGAGGTGGAGACAGAAGAGGGAGCTACGAGGTGGAAAATAAAAATGATAAAATGTGCAGGTTTTTTTGTAATTGGAAGTCAAAATCATGCAACAAAAAGGGTAATTTATAGGTACAATTCATGTTTCTGAGATTATGTATAATAAAAAATGCAAGAAAATAAAACAAAAAAGAATAGTACATTTGAAAAAATGAAATAAAACTAAAATATGTGTAATGTGTGAGATTGACAGGTGGATGGGTGCAGTGTGTTGTTTATCGGACAATTATCGGACTGTTGTGGTGCAGAAGGAGCTGAGTCCATAGGCAAAACTCTCCATTTGCCGCTCAGTCTGTGTTTTACTCTCAACCATGGTCATGAGCTTTGGGTAATGACCGAAAGGAAAAGATGGCGGACAGAAGCGGTTAAAATGAGCCTCCTGCACAGAGTGGCTGGACGCTCATTTAGAGATAGGGTGAGGAGCTCGGAGTAGAGCCGCTGACGTCTCCCTGGGGAGGTGTTCACGGCCGACTGGGAGGAGGCCCCAGGACACACTGGAGGGACTAAAGGCCGCCACATACTACAGGATTTTTCGGTCTTAAACGAATTTTAAACGTGCGACAAAATGAGCAAACACCACAGACATGAGGAGAAACTTATGAGGCGAGAAATCTCTGATCGGAAAGACGTCAGCGGGATCTGTCTGCGTAAAACAGGATATAAAGCTGTGAGAGCGATGTCCTGTTTCCTGTCTACAGTAAAACCAGTCGCTCTGAGACTCTTAAGTGTTCAAAGATCAGACTCTGCACTTCTAGTTTAGACTAAAGTCAACACTGTGTCATTATTATTTGTGAAATGTGGTGCAATACTTCAGATGCATATTTTTAAAAGCATTAAAGAGGCAATAAAGTCCACAGGAAGTGCAGTCTCTATTGCTAATCTGCAGCTTCACCGCACACTGTCAACATTGACTTCTTACTTTTAAAGAACGCCACAAACTGAATAAATAGTGCGGTTTTGTGGACTGAAGTCATTATTTGCGGAGGACAATTTCTATGGATAATGTGGATCAGATGCTGCACTTTAAATTTACCACTTTACATTAGGTGAGTAATAAAGTCTTTATTTTCGCTATATCCAGAGTTCTTGCGTCTCTGTGTCCGTCGCTCCTCTGCTCCTGACGCTCTATCGGCTGTTACTGTAGCGTTGTTGATGTTTGGTGGTTCTGACCTGACACTGACTCCACACATGAGGAGCAGCGGCTTCAAAATCGCACACGAAGACAAAAAGTCGGGTCACGCCTCCCTGAACTCGGGGAGAAGAAATCGCAGCCAAAATCTGGCAAATTCTCCTGTAGTGTGTGGCGGCCTTCAGTCTCTGGGCTGACCTGGGAACGCCTCAAGACCTGGAGGGGTGAGGGAAGTCTGCTGCCTCCACGACCCGGCCCCACAGCAGGAAATGAAAGAAAATGGATGCATGTAATATTTTACTTTGCGTATTTTTACATTTTCAATTTTATTAGACTTAGACAAACTTTTTTGATCCACAAGGGAAATTATGTGGACACAGTAGCTCACTCATCACAATATAACAAAGAACATATATAAAATGATAGTAATATCTAAATAAGCAACAAAAAAGAGCAAGAGACAGGCGTCAAATAAGTCATAATTATATAAATGTACATGTACAAGTCAAAATAAAATAGAAAAATAATACAAAAAAACTCAGCTAAGATGTCATTTTACAGTTTTAAATGAATTTGTAATATTAATAATAGGGAAAAAAAATTACCTGGACAATCAAAGGTTTAAATCCTGTTGTTGTGCCCTTGAGCATCACACTTCATCTCACAGCTGCAAGTTTCTGGTGACAAAGAAAGCGACTGCACAGTTTATTAAAGAAATGCAGTATGTTTTCTTAGATTCTGTCAATATTCTCGACAAATCAAATTGACGTCGCCAAATTCTGTTTATTTTTTTTCGCTTTCACTGCAGCGTCTCCGTAAACATTTTCAAAACTCTCCGACAAACTGCGGCACGAGGATCCACGGAGGGGCAGAAGACGTGGGGGCGGAGAGAGAGGAGACGGGGGCGACGTATTTCACAAAGTTTATGAGAGTGAAAGTGAAAGTATGGCAGGAGTGGGGCTGCCTGTAATAGGACGGAGGATATACGGCGCTGTGGGTCCATAAAAACTCTGTATGTTTACACTGGGGGCCCCTGGCATTTGCATAATTAACACTGTGGCATTTGGAAAAACACCGAGTCAGCACAAACACGGGGCCGGTTTCGACGCCACAACTGACCACGGTCGAGTTATAGATGATATAGAATGAGGATTTAAAGGGCCCATATTAGGCTATTTTCTGTTGTAATGTAGTTTCCTCGTCACAAACAGACCTGGAGTTGTGTTTTGTTTCATTCGCACATGTTGAACACACAAACCCTGCAGATTTATATAGTTTACTTATTTATTTCTGCACACAACAATAAAAAAGCACACTAGATAAAAAAGTAGGGCTTATATTAAAGGGACAGTTATGAATTTTGGACATTGGGCCTCATTTCCTCGTGAGCCAGAGTGCTGGAGACATGTGGAGACACTTTTTTTTTTTTTATATTCCATCCAGTCCTTGTATTTGCAGAGGTTACTGGTGTTAGGCTAGTGCATGTCAATGGCCATAGTCGTCCTGCCACTAAAAATAGTCTTATCCACTCCACAGAGCACCTGAGGAAAAACTATTATAACTCCAGACTGTCCACGTGAATGTCTGTGTCCATAGAATACTGTTTGAAATAAAACTAACCTTGCATCGCATGAATTGTCGCATGTTGAGGGACTATTTTCTCATATATCAGTCCGCCACGGCCATGCTTTCTATCAGGAAGTACAACTCACTGCTGCTGCTCAGACATAAGTCCTTCAAATGTACGGTTGCTTTTACTTCTAAAATGAATCTCTTGACATAAACACTCACATGGACAGTCTGGACTTATAATAGTTTTCCCTCAGGTGCTCTGTGGAGTGGGTAAGACTGTTTTTAGAGGCAGGACGACTATGGCCATTGACATGCACTAGCCTAGCACCAGCAACCTCTGCAAATATAAGGACTGGATAGAATATTTTAAAAAGTGTCTCCACACGTCTCCAACACTCTGGCTCACGAGGAAATGAGGCCCTATGTCCAAAGCTCTGAACTGTCCCTTTAAGGCTAAATAAGGTGTGGTTATTATAAAGTGTTACCCACAAAATTCACTCTTGTGCGCTTTAAATCATGTTATAATGTTGTTACCTCCTCAAAAACAGACCTGGATTCGTGTTTTGTTTCATTATTTCATTCGTTCAATCCTTTATTTTTGGTCTGTCAACATCTCCAAACCGATGTGATGTCATTTAGTGGTAGTTTTCAAGCTAGTTTTTGACATTTGTTCAGTAGAAATGGGCAATTCCATGTCTGAATTTAGCCATTTGATTCTAGTGAACGTGTATGGGGTTTAAAATGAGGCGGAATTTTTGAACTTTTAGGCAAATTTTCAGTCAAATGACGACAAAACGAAGCAAGAAATGTGATACCGTAAGGAAGATTTGAATCGTGTCTGGGAGAGATCACTAGATTACTCAAACATGCATCGACATAGAGGATAAAGCCACTTCAGGGGGAACATTACAACACAATAGAAAGCTCTAAATAGTTGATACGGTGAAACAAATCCTTTTTAAGCGGCGTTTTTTTTTCTTTGCAGGTACCTCGTTGGCACCTCCACCGTGGCACTGCCCCAGAACGCCATACGGACGTGTTAAAGAGGCATCCAGTTGGCATCGCACACGTACGCACACACCGGGTCCGTAGTGCGATTCCTCACGTGCGATTTGACCTACACATGACCAGAGAGGAGCAGAGCCGGGTAGGTCCATATGCGGGTTTATCGTGCGTTTAACTGTGGCCGGTCTGCTGCTGCTGTCTTTATAATGTGAGTCAGACTGAGGGAATTAATTATACGGAGGGTTTAAAGGGCCAATATTACGCAAAATTGACTCTCGGGAGCTTTAAGTCGTGTTATAATGCGGTCGCCGCCTCAAAAACAGACCCGGAGTTGTGTTTTGTTTCATTCATTTTGAGTACGGTGACCTGACGTCTCTATTTACCAGGGACAGTTCCAGTTTTATTAGATTTATCAGTTTTAGCAGATTTATCCCCTTTTTCTCCATCCCTCTCCCAGTTTTATCCTTTCTGTCTTTCTCCTTCTTCCCGTCTCTCCCTCCCTCTTACTTTCCTCACTGTCTCTCCTCTCTCTCTCTTTCCCTTTACTCTCTTTTTCACACACTTATTCCTTTTCTTTTTCTCTCTCCTTCTCTCTTCCAGTGAGGGTTTCCCAACAGTCTTCCCTCCGCTCGTGCCAGATCAGAGCGTCTGCCGGCTGTGGTCTGTGGGCGGGAGAGAGAGAAAAAACAAGAGAAAGAGAGAGGGAGAGAGGAGAGAAAGAGAGAGGAGTGAAAGACAAACAAAGTGAGAGAGAGGAGAGGGGAGAGAAAGATAGAGAGAGAAGAGAAAGAGAGAGACAAACAAAGTGGGAGAGAGGAGAGGGGAGAGAAAGATAGAGCGAGAAGAGAAAAAGAAAGACAAAGTGGGAGAGGGGAGAGAAAGCGAGAGGAGAGAAAGAGAGAGAGAAGAGAAAGAGAGAGACAAACAAAGTGGGAGAGAGGAGAGGGGAGAGAAAGCGAGAGGAGAGAAAGAGAGAGAGAAGAGAAAGAGAGAGACAAACAAAGTGGGAGAGAGGAGAGGGGAGAGAAAGATAGAGTGAGAAGAGAAAAAGAAAGAAAGTGGGAGAGGGGAGAGAAAGCGAGAGGAGAGAATGAGAGGGAGAGAAGAGAAAGAGTGAGACAAACAAAGTGGGAGATAGGAGAGGGGAGAGAAAGCGAGAGAGAGAAGAGAGAGAAAGAGAGAGGAGAAAGACAAATAAAGTGAGAGAGAGGAGAGAAAGAGAAAGACAAACAAAGTGAGAGGGGGAAGGGAAGGCGAGAGAGCGAGAAGACAGGAGTGAGAGAGAGGAGATAGAGACAGTAAGCAAAAGAGAGAGAGAGAATGTGGCAGGAAGTGGAAAGAGAGAGAGAGAAAGCGACTGAGATAAGAGGAGAGTATGAGAGCGACAGAGGAGCGAGAGAGAGCGATAGAGGAGCGAGAAAAGAGAGAAAGACAAACCGTGAGAAAGGCGACAGAGAGAAAGTGCAAGGAGGAGAGTGAGAGAGCTTCTGTTCGCTCTCGTCTTCCGGATTCTCCCGCTCGCAGCTCCACAGACCTGACTTCATCCCAAAATATTGGATAGAGACGTGTTTCTTTAGTGACACTTCGCAGTGACGTCACGCTGGGGGTGTTCTGCATGTATGTGTACGGTGGAATGTTCAGCAGTACCATGGTGACACAGTTGTTTACATGAGAGCTTTAATTCTGGATAAAAACCATGACCGTTCTGACCATATAAACACTTAATTCCTGATGAAAATTATTTGGATTTAAACTTGATTCCGAAGTAAGTGGGCGGTTCATTCCGATTTTAAAGCCGAATTAATTTATTCCTCGATCATGTAAACGTTTATTCTTCTGAAAAATAATTCCGGTCGTTCAGCGCGTGCTCGTTTGCTCGTCGCGTCGCCATTCGGACGAGATGACGACCCGGAGCAAACGTTGGTCTTGAACCGAAACAATTTTTTTAATAGTACAAAAACGGAAAGAGTAGATCATCGGAAAAACTGCGGAAAAAGTTTGGATCGTGTTTGTGTTGGCGGCGTAGCGACATCCCGGGATGACAGAAACGCCGGGAGCAGCTGAAGTGTGGGTTTTCTTCTCAAAGACGTAAATACGTTTGTGTCGCTGTCCAATCAGAACCCTTCCCGACCACGAGACGTTGGGCGAAATTAAATAAAGGCGATTCGATGTGTTATGCATGTAAACCTCAATTCGGATTTATTATTTTCGTGTAAATTCGAAGGAGAATATTTTAATTCTGAGCTGTTTAATTCAGAACAACTAATTCGGAATAAAAAAACGTCACGTAAACATGGCCATAGATGGTATGAAACGCAAGAAGAAAACAAACAAAATGGATTTACGCATGAAAACGACACATTTGCAGGAGTTTGTGATCAATTCGAGTGTTCATGGTCCATGGTCGACTAACAATTATTCACCCTGATGAGTTTATACGCTCGTTTTACTACTTTTAGAGGCCAGAGTCAAATTTTGCCCCCACAATAAAGGCAACTATCATGTTAACAGCGCACTTACTGATGCAGACAGCACACAGAAGTCGTATGAGCGGCTTATACAATATGTCTGTGCTGGGGTAAAGCCATTTTTCCTCGGCTACAGTGATAAAAAACTGGGTACTGCCACTTTATAGAATAATTTTTAACACTTGCTGAGCCCCAAACCCCAAATCTCCTCCTCTTTCTGTCTCTTTATCCCTCTCTTTCTCTCCCTCTCTCAAAAAACAAAACAAAAACACTTTGAAACATGCACCACAAACAAAAAGAAATATCATTTTGAGCCTCCTTTCCAAATTCCCCATGTTACACTTCACCCACGTCTCTTTCACTCTCTCTTTACTCTCTCTCCCGCTCATTCTGTTTATATTACTTTCTCTTTCTCTCTACATTTCTCTCTCTTTCTTTCGCTCTCTCTGAAATAAATTATGGACACGGACCATCTCTTTCTCTCTCTCCGTTCCTCTATTTTTCTCTCTCTTTCTATTTCTCTCGGTTTCTTTCACTCTGTCTCTCTCATTCCCTCTCTGAAACAAACAATCTCTCTTTCCCTCCTTCACTCTTCTTCTCTCTTTCTCTCTCGCTCTCTCGCTTTCTCTGTCTCTCCCCCTTTCTCTCTCTCTCCCTCTGAAATAAATAAACAAATATATAAACAATCTCTCGCTTTCCCTCCACTCTTTCTCTGCATGTGTCTCTCTCTCCCTTTTTGTCTCTTTCATTCTTTCTCTCTATATAGCTCTTCCACTTTCTCTCTCTCTCCCCCTCTCTTTCTCCCTCTCTGCTTTCTCTTTTTCTCTCTATCTCTTTCACTTTGTCTGTCTTCCCTTTTTTCTCCCTCTTCTCTCCCTATCTCCCTTTTTGTCTCTTTCTCTCTCCCCCTTTTCTCCCTCTTTCTCTCTCTCTCCCTCCCTCTCTTTTTCCCTCTCTTAAATAAATAAGCAAACGAATAAATAAATAAAAACAATCTATCTTTTTCCCTCCTTCTCTCTCCTTCTCTTTCTCTCTCTCTCCACCTTTTCTCCCTCTTGCTCTTCTCTCTTACTCTCTCTCTGAAATAAATAAACAATCTCTCTCTTTCCCTCCTCTCTTCTCTCTCTCTTTCTCCCTCTCTGAAAGAAACAAACGCTCTCCTCTTCTGTCTTTCTCTCCCTCTTTTTCTCTCTCTATGCCTCTCTTTCTCTCCCTCTCTGAAATAATACACAAATTCTCTCTCATCTTCTCTCCCTCTTTCTCTTTTACCCTCTCTGAAATAAATAAACAAACAAACAACTAAACACTCTCTCTCTTTCTCTCCTTCTCTCTTTCTATCTATCTCTCACTTTCTCTGTCTTCCCTTGTTTCTACCTCTTTCTCTCCCTCCCACCCTCTCTCCCTCTGAAATAAATAAGCAAACAAATAAATAAATAAAAGCAATCTATCTCTTTCTCTCCTTCTCTCTTTCTCTCCCTCTCTCTTCTTCTCCATTTTCCTCTCTCTGTGCCTCTCTCTCTCTCCCTCTGAAACAAACAAACGCTCTCCTCTTCTATCTTTCTCTCCTTCTTTTTCTCTCTCTATGCCTCTCTCCCTCTTTGAAATAAATAAATTCTCTCTCATCTTCTCTCCCTCTTTCTCTTTTACCCTCTGAAATAAATAAACAACTTAACAATCTCTCTCTTTGTCTCTTTCTCTCTATCTCTCACTTTCTCTGTCTTCCCTTTCTCTCTTCCCTTTCTCTCTTTCTCTCTCTATCTCCCTTTTTGTCTCTTTTTCCCTCTTTCTCTCTCTCTCTCCCTCCCTCTCTGAAATAAAAAAGCAAACGAATAAAAACAATCTATCTCTTTCCCTCTTTCTCTCTCCTTCTCTTTCTCTCTCTCTCTCCACCTTTTCTCCCTCTTGCTCTCCTCTCTTACTCTCTCTCTCTGAAATAAATAAACAAATAATCTTTCTTTCCCTCCTCTCTTCTTCTCTATTTTTCTGTCTCTGAAACAAACAAGCGCTCTCCTCATCTGTCTTTCTCTCCCTCTTTTTCTCTCTCTATGCTGCTCTTTCTCTCCCTCTCTGAAATAAATAAACAAACTCTCTCTTTTCTCTTTCCCTTCCTCTTTCTCTCTTTGTGCGTCTCTCTCTCTCTCTCTCGAATAAATAAATAACTAAAAAATAATAATAAAATCACTTTTAAAAATCTAGTCTAGGTCAACGAACAACAAAAAAACACAGATTCTTCAGTCATGCCAGCTTCACTTAACCCTGCTCCCAGACGCAGCTCGCTTCACTGAATCATGTCCGCGCACATTCCCGGCAGAAGTCTCCATCCCCGAGACAAACAAGAGGATACGGAAGAGACGACTATAAATAGCACGGTAAGGTTCCCATAGCCCGGGGACGTGGTTAGCGCGTTAGCACGGGTTGGGCGTACGCTGGGATGAGGGAGCGGGAGGCCGTAGGTGACGTCTCAGGAGGGGTGCACCGGGGCCCCGTCTGTGGACCCTCTCATCTGTCAACACGAGCAGGACCGGAGCCGGCTGTGGGGGGCGCTGCCGGTGATGGAAGACGGTGGGAACTCCCGGGTTTGCAAGCGAAAGGGAGAAGGAGCTCGGCTTGAAAAATACACGGGGCGTCCCAAAGATCTGACATCATTTCGCAGGCAGTTCTCGTCGGCAGTGGAGCGTTTTGAGTCTCGTCTTAAGACACAGTTTTTATTCTTTGGCTTTTAGTACCACATGAGCTTGGTGGCCCTCTGTGTTGTTTATGCTTTACTTAATCTATTGCTTTTATTTATTTGTGCTACTCTGTGGTTTCAGGACTAGTATGATCTGGTCTGAGCGTGTGGTTCTCGCTCTTGTTTTATTTCGCTGGTTTTATTCTTATTATTGGTGTTTTATTCTTATTTTATTATTGTGGTTCTTGTTTTGTATCTGTGCAGCACTTTGGAAACTGTTTATGAAATGTGCTGTATAAGTAAAGGGATTGGATTGGACTGAAATAACCTAAAATTTTCACAGAATGCATAGAAACAGATCAAGATTTTGAAACAGATCAAGATTTTATATTTGTTTTTATATTTGAGCCATGCTGTTCGTTCACTCACAAATAGAAGTCATTTTGCATCTTGGAATCTGCTCGCACGCACTCACCCAAGACTGTGCAGCCGTCAATGCAAAATTTGGAAAGAAAGGAAACAAATTTAGACTTGGTGCCAAAAATGTAAAGAGGAATTCTGCATATGGAGGCCTAAAGGATCTGGTGGACCAGGGTTCTCCAACCTGTAGCTCAGGAGATACCAGCAGCTCTCCACCCCCTTCCAAGTAGCTCACCAAAGGATTTCTGAATTACACTATGAATATGCTGAATAAGAAAAATGTGGTTAATTACATTCACCATTGTAAATGTACAGGTTTTATAGGCATCTAACTGCACCCAAAGACTCGCCCTCTTTCTTATAATCATCAGTTTCTTGCGGTCGCTAAAATGAGTAACTCTCACCGGAGGAAAAAGGTTGGAGACCCCTGTGGGAGACCATCATCAGTGAACGGCATGACTCAACCTGAAAACAGAACAAAAATAAAACATTAAAGATAAAATCTTGATCTGTTTCTAGACATTCTGTGAACATTTGTGGTTATTTCAACAAGAATTTCCAAAATTAGCGGACTGCGAAATTATGTCAGTTTTTCTGGGACACCCTGTATATTAAAGGTGTAACTTTTTGGTTGGGGAACTGTCACTTGCTTGTTTCTATGGATACATCATTGCTCTGCCTGGAATGTTCCACAGTATGGCGTTAAACAGCTCTACTTTACATTTATTCAGTTACAGGTGGTTTTATAGCTTAAAAATACCTTAAAAAACAGGCATTCTGACTGAGAGCGGGGTCGCCTCTCCAGAGATCTGACCTGTAACTTGGTCTGGTTTGGTCTCCATGAAGAGAGAAAGGTTTAATGCCATACTGTGAAACATTCCAGACAAAGCAATACATCTCCACGAAGAAAAGTATTTGCACCTTTATCCTAAATAACCAGTTTAGACATGATTTACATCTTATTTCTTATTTATATTTCCAAGTTTAGTGGCAAAAAGAGGAGGGGAGGTGCTGCATGAGACGTGAGAGTGTCAGGAAATTGTCAAAATAAAAAAAAAATGCAGAAAACAGAAGCTTCTGAGATCTGATGAGATCTGTATTGAAGCGTTTGACGGACCCTCCACCAGAAAAGTTACACAGGACATCTTTAAAAAACGTATATTTGGACATTTTACAGGGGGAGTAATAATAGTGGAGGCATCGTGAGGTGGTGTGTGGGGTAAGGAGCTCACTGTAGGTAGAATCATATGTCGCCTGAACTATTGACTGTTTTAAAAAAAGGTATTACAAGACACATACAGGTTTTTCTTATTCTCAGAGCTGGTTTATCTTCCAACTTTCCATATTCAGTGATCTTAAAGTGATCTTTAAAGGTGCACCATGCAGCTTTTTGTGGTGGAGGGTCTGCCACCTGCCTCTGTGGAGATGGTAGTGCCTTTCCTTTCTTCTCTATCATGTCCAATGGTTTGTAATTAAGAATAAAACAGCATTACAATTGTTATCAGAAGGCTAAATGCTATATCTGATTTGAACATATTTATTTTATATATGTAGGGTGACCAGACGTCCCTATTTACCCGGGACAGTCCCAGTTTTGAGCCCTGTGTCCCCAGTCCCAGCAGATTTATACAAAACCACTGATTTGTCCCAGTTTTATAAAAGAAATGTCCCAGTTGTCCCTATTTTTGACCATTTTGATCTCAATCAGGACTAAACAGGACACAAACGTTGCCTAAGATGATCTTTCTTATGTTCTTTTTTAAGACAATGTAGTCAAGTGTCTTAAAAAAAGAACCTACGAAGTTAAAGTACCTAAGAAGGCATAACGAACATCTTTGGAGTAATCTGATCCTCACCAAGAGTAAATAGGAGCATAAATTGTCAATTGTTTAGCCAAAACACCCAAAACCATGTTTGCAAATGACAATAAAGCAAAAAAAAAAAAAAAAAAAATTCACCATCAGAAGTCCCTCAGATTCTAAACCACACTGGAAAAAAACAATATCTAGGTGAGGTAAAATGACTTAAATTAAGAACATTTTACTTCATTTGAGTCGATTCATCTTGACAAGTGAAATGATCTGCCAGTGGAAGAAGTGTTTCTTTCTTAATTCAAACTGCATTCGATTTTGTTTATTTTAAGTCCCAGTTTTGAGCCCTGTGTCCCCAGTCCCAGCAGATTTATACAAAGCCAGTTATTTCTCCCAGTTTTATGCAAGAAATGTCTCTTTGATCTGAACCAGGGCTACATCAGTTCTAAAACAGGACTATCATAATTTTTGACTAATCTGATCCCCACCAACAGTAAAGAGCAGCATAAATTGTCATTTGTTTTACCAAAATACTGAAAATCGTGTTTGCGAATGACCATAAAGCAAAAAGATGCAACGACAGAAGCCCCTCAGATCATGACTGACACGAGAATGCACATTTTTACACACTCTTTTCACAATTTTAGGTGCGTTTGTGTGAGAAATTGGAAATTGGAAAGTTCTACACCTTCTTTAACATCATCGATACGTTGTTTTGGAATGCAAACTTTCCTAAATTTCATTATAATGCCTAAAAAACACTAAAATAACCCATCTAACCTCCCTCCAGTGCACGTGTGCTCCTCTCTGCTCTCTACTCCTCTCGCCTGGATCTCTTCTTCTCTTTTTTCCGCCTTCTCTCCTCCTCTCCCTCCCTCTCTCCCTCTCTCTTCTCCCTCCCCCCCTCGCTCCATCCCTCCCTCCCCCCCTCCCTCTCCCGTCTAAGTTCGATGCTCTCGGCTCGGGGCCCTGCCGTGAGTTCTCGCTGCTGAACATGGCGTCAGACGGGATGATTTTAACGAACCACGACCACCAAATTCGGGTCGGCGTCCTGACAGGTGAGCCCCCTCTCTCTTTTACGCAGCAAAAACACGCTAAATCCACCGCGACCTTGCTTCGTTCTGCCTCATCCCATCCCCCGGTACGCTCGCCTCGTGTCTCCCGCGCTCCCCGTCCTCTCCCATCCGCCGGCTTCATACATGTCATGACGCGGAGGTGGCCTGGCGGAGTCTTTTAACGCGTTTTTTCGCCCCGCTGTGATTAACGGCGCCGTTTCCTTTCCGCGCTGCCCGCCACATCCAGCGCGCGTACGTACGGGGATCGCTTTTGAATCGCGCAACCCAAAAAATTGCCCCGAAAAACCTCTGCATTGCCTTTCGCTGTCACCCCACTGCACAGCGAGCGCTCCGTGGATGCGTCTTGAATTATTCATTTCACTATGTGTGCTTGTCGACGCGCGCCGCTAAACACCGTGGACTTATCGGTGGTTTTTCGTGACATTTGTCGGCGAGGTGGCGCTTATTTGCACGACGATCGGTGGGTAGATAGGGGCCGTGCATAGACTACACGCTATTGCCACGGCCTGCTTTACATGGGAGGGCAGTTGGGAGGTGGGAGGGGGGGTAGGACGGGACGGTGGAGTATGCGTTTTGGGATGTTCGGGATTTGATACGCTCCGTGGCTACGTATGAAAGCGATGACGGCTTGTCTGTCACTTATCCGGAAAAAAAAAAACACACAAAAGAAGAAGTAGAAAAAAAAACCGCCTGTCGCTACGGGTAGACGAGTTGGCGGTTGGTGGCTGCTGGCTGCCTCCCCTCGCTTTTTTTAAAAACTTTATTTATTTATTTGTTTATTTTTTACGTTTTTTGCCTCTCGTCCTACCGTGTGGCTATGTTCCTGTACTGCTTTGTCATGTTTCTAGGCGGCGTGTTGCCATGACCGCAAAGTGGAGGGAGGATGTGATTGAAAAAAGGAAGGAAAAAAAAGCGTGGAATACCCCTACCTACTTCTCTTTCAATAGTCTACAACACGACCCCCCTTCCTTTTCTCTCCTCACTCTCCTCTCTGTCCTCCCTCCTCTCCGCCTTCATCTGTTCTCTCCATCCCGTGTTGAGAGAAGCAAGGGGCCGGATCAATATTTCATGCAATGCCCTGTCCTCCGCTCTCCTCTCCTCTCCAGAAGCAAAAGAAAGAAGAAGAAGAAGAGAGGGAAAGAGAGCTCGGAGGAGGTGTTACGGTTCGCCTCGGTTTGCCTTGCCTTGCCTGGGAAACCCCCTTCGCCAGCACACCGGCACAACTGATCCATCTCTCCATCTCCCCTCCCTCCTTTCTTCCTTTTTTTCTTCCGTTTTTTCCTCTCCCCTCTGCTCTTCCGTTCAATTCTCTCTCCTGGCGCTGTCCGTGGTGCTGAAATCTAGCGTCGCTCACAAATCAGTGCGGTACTGACCCCGGCGCGGTAAATATTGCACCAAGATAGATACACCCAGGCGTGCGGGAGAGCGGGGATAGGGGGTCCCGTGGTGGAGTGCGCCGGGAAAAGGTGGAGACGGGGTGGAGAGATAAGCAAAGTTTTATGGTTGCCGGTGTGTTATGTTATAGTACGGCTGATCGGAATCGAAATCGCAAAGACTGCAGTTTTTTAAGTACCATTTTTTAATTTGTTTTCTACAAACATGTTCTGAAATGTGTGCGGCCCTGATTTTGCTATTTTCTGGTCTATATTATAATGTTTTCTCATCACAAACACACCTGGAGTTGTGTTTTGTTTCATTCACACACGTTTAACACACAAGCCCTTCACATTCACCTTTTATATTACCAATCTCTACTAAGCTAAAGGTAAAAGGCGCTGTTAGCTTGAAAACTACCGCTTCATGACGTCACAAGGAGAACCAGAGCATTTTGAGCTTTCTAGATGTAGACGGACTAATAATAAAGGATTACTCAAACACGTGTGAGTGAAACAAAACACAACTCTGGGTTTGTTTTGTGAGCATGGCTTCCGACTCCATCGACTCTGGCTCCAGTTCACTTTGTATTGAGAAAATGTCGCCTCTCTCTGTGACTGCGGCAGTGAGGCTCGTCTTTTTTTATTTAAAATGTCCGTTTTAACCCGCTTTACATGATTCTGGTGTTTTTATTTCGCTAATTTGCTTGTAAATAAATTCCTATTCCTAATTTGGAACTCGGATTCAAATTTGCTCCTATAACTGCTCGCATCGTGGGCTTCATTTGACGTCACACTCGCTTAATTCACTTTTTTATACAGTCTACATATGATTTATAAATATGGTCTATGGCAAACCTGGGCATAGTACAGCTCCCAGGACACATACGGACCTTTGGTTGACTCTGACCAGCCCGTTTAAGCTAATTTGGAATTACAAAACAAACATATTTTATCATTTTACCTCATGCATGGACTAAAGCTGCATTGCTTTTATTTTAGAGGTGTTTTTAATGTCATTTTTGTCAGGCGACCTCACTTTTCCATTGCTTAGTCATAACATAAACTCTTACCAGTGTAACCAGCGCATCAAAACAATGCGATTTACTGCTTTTTATAAAGAAATACAATTGATATAGCGCAGAAGTGAGTTACACATTCTAGCCCGGCCCTCTACAGTATTTTCTATTTCATGTGGCCCCATGGAAAACATAATTGCCCATCCTTGGTCTATAGTATCAGCCTGGAAGTTATTGGCCATTGGCTGCTCTGGATTCTAAACAATCAGCCACGCAAACCCACATCCGTCCATCTCCAGAAATCAGATAAAGATCCGATTTTTGGCCGTGCATGCGAACATAACCATTAACACACCGCCACATTTCGAAACGCACATTTCTAAAATTGCAATAGGCTTAATAACATCTCAGATTTGAAGGCTCTATTGATTGAACTTGTGGCTGCACTCTCGCAGTTGGTGGAAAATGTCTGACTTGTTTTGCAAAGCTTGGGCGACGGTAGCTCAGTTGGTAAGAGCGTTTGTCCACTGATGAGTAGGGTGGCGGTTTGATTCCAGCTCCCACAGATGAACGCTCACCTCACCCCTAGTGTCTGTGTACATTTGTGTATGAACGTGCGCAAATGTGTGAGTTGTTCCTTGTTGTAAAGCGCTTTGAGGTCCTTGAAGGTGGAAAAGCGCTGTATAAAAATGTGACTGTGGTGCTATTCCCTTTTATTAGTGTTTAGTATTGTGTGTATTGTTGTTTCTTTGGGCAAGACACGTCAGGACCACACCTGCACCTGTACGACTGAGCGACTGTTTCGGTGATAAGTACAAAATGGCTACTTGTGAAGAAATTTGCGTTTAAAAATGATCAAAATATAGATTTAAATGATGTGAGTTTTCAAAATGTCATGCCAGTTTTTCTATTCTATTGATGCTTTGTCTCGACGTCATGCTCGGAGTATTCTGCATGTATGTCTATGGCAGAATGTTCAGCAGTTTCCACACACATTAGCCAAACACAGACACAGACAAAATGGATTTAAACAGCACATTTTCAGGAGCCCGTGATCGATACGAGCGTTCGTGACTGTAATTTTACGCGTAAGAGACTTTTAACAGCGCAATCACCTGCCGTAGTTCCAGCTAAATCGTTCCTTATGGTCGGATTGTGTTGAAATAAAGCTCAGATTAAAGTCTAACTTGAGTAATGGAGCTCCCGACAGAGCAGTGCCTACAGTTAGCGCCATCTCCCAGGAGAATATGGGTGATCAGCTGCACAGTATCAATTCTGTCCGTTCTTTTGCTCTACAATCTCTAAAAACACCAGTATTGTTTCTCGTACTGGAGAGTTGACGTGAGGACAAGCCCATATAGGGGCAGAGGAAGTGTTGGCCTGCCTATAGTGGATACGCTCCTCTGCATTTTAACTGCTATTTTTGTTCTTCGTACATCAGAATTTACCTCATCTGACCCCTCTACTTCCACTAGAATAATCCGTACAAGAGCTTTATTTGTCATTTTCATATATTTATAGGAGTAGCACAACAAAACTGTAGGTATTTGAGGTCTTTGGAGGACTTCCTCATTGATTCACACCAGACTGATGTGTAACAAGGTTCTCCACATTATCAATCTGGAACAGCTTCTGCAGAAAGTGATCGGAAAACACAGAACGTCATGACAATTATTTGAATCCGACTGGTGGAATCGTCACAACAGCAAATAAAGACGAAAAATCTAACTTTAGTCAAATCCAGTTGAAAAGCAGCAACATCGTCCCTGTCCACAAATGCACAAAGCTCTTATCTTCTACATGCTCTTCACAATCTAGATATTCTGTATTTTCTCTCAAATAGGCTGAAATACATCTGTCGTATGTGTCGGCATTGTTTTGGTTCATTTGGGCTTTTCATTCTTTCCTCCAAATCTAACTTTAGCCAAATCTAGTCGAACAACAGCGACATCTTCTCTGTCAATGAATCTACAAAGCTCTAATCTTCTGCATGCGCTTCACAATCTAGATATTCTGTATTTTCTTTAAAATACGCTGCCATTGTTTCGGTTCATTTGTGCTCTTCACCTTTGGCTTCTGCGCAATCCTCAATACTGTCGCCCACTGAACCTTACAGCGGGCGTCTCTCAAGATAGATTCTCGTGAGTTTGTGAACTCGAAATATCTCGAAAATCCATCTCACTGTGCAGGGTTCACGTACTGTGGCTTTAAAAACTAATAAAAAGGTGTTTCAACATTAGTCTCCTGAACATAAATAGGACAGAAGTTCAATTTAACACAATAAATAGTCAAATTCTTTCCTCCAAATCAAACTTTAGCCAAATCCAGTTGAAAAGCAGCGACATCTTCCCTGTCCATGAATCCCAAAGCTCTTATCTTCTGCAAGTTCTTCACAAACTAGATTTTTCGCTTTTACTTTCACTGACAGAGGATTGGCTGCCGATTTCTTCATTAAAAAACCCAAGCTGATGACAGAATCTTTCATTACACAGCCCCACCTACTACTGATCCACACCTGTTCCCGGTCCTGACTCCCAAACATCTCCTGCTCTGCGTCCTCCATGTCTCTCCGGTCCTCGTACACTGGTCCACACTGGGAGGTTCTCGCTCTGATGGATCAGCTGTTTGGATGAGGCTGAATACATAAGACAACACGGGGCACAGAAGGGACACCGCTGATGACCTTGTTTAGAGCGGGAGGAGGGACTGGACTGTCAGGGAGGTCAGAATGAATGTGTGTACAGGGCAGTGTAATAGTGAAGATGTATTTTGTGTACTTCATTAGGAGTAGTAGTTGTAGTGATAGTAGTAGTGGTGGTGGTAGTTGCAGTAGTAGTGGTGATAAGGTATGATTGTGTCAGAATAAGCAAAATGTAACGTTTTTTTTGCCGTTTATGGTCGTACAAACTAATAATAATGTTAACAAAGCCACAAAAGTTTATCGTTTATGATCCTACAGAACAGGCAAGTCAAGGCAAGTTTATTTGTACAGTCCAATTTGTACACAAAGTGCTTTACAGAATAAGAAATACATTAAAGTCACAATACAAACAAATCAAAACATAAATAATCATCATAAAATTAAAAAGAAAAATATAAATCACACTGAGAATGAAAAAATGTAAGGATTTTGTTTGTTTTTTGTTTATGGTCATACAAAATAATAATGACAAAGAAGGCGCAAAATTTATCGTTTATGATCGTATCAAAATAAGCAAAAGGAGAATGAAAAATGTAAGTTTTTTTGTTGTTTTCGTTTATGGTCGTACAAACAAATAATGTTAACGAAGGCACAAAATGTATTGTTTATGATCATACAAAATAAACCACAATGAAAATAAAATAAAAAAAAGGATTTTTTTGTTGTTATTTTCATTTATGGTCATATAGACTAATAATAATGACAAAGAAGGCACAAAATGTATTGTTTATGAAATATAAGGTAAAGAAAGAAGAAACCTTAACCCTTCAAGACCAACGGTATCATATACGATACCGGGGGATATGTTTTATATGACGGTGCATAACTTTCCAACAGTAAAAGATAGAAACATACTTTTTTTCCTTTGAAAGAGTGGACATAGAGGTCTCCAAACATGTATCCGGCAGTATCCTACCTCACACGTACGCTGTGTGATGATGTGCGAAAAACGAGTGTCGAATAGGAACTTTTTTTCCGCCCAACGCATGCACTGATCGACCAACACTTTGCCAAAGAGTGAAGTGAGTCAAGATGGTCGACTGCTCTGAGCGTCTGTGTTCGTAACAATTGAAAAAGTCGCTCTAAGTGGATTAATTCTCACATACATGGCAAATTGTGCATCTTGGTGTGCGTAATTGTGCATCCTTTGCTATTTTTATTTGAAAGGTTTATTTCACTCAAAATGAACAAATACAAATGTAATAAACACCACGGAAATGCAGGAAGTGCTGTGGCTCTGGTCCTGGACCTGACAGGAGCTGTTTCCAGGACTGGCACCAGGAAAGTAAAGTAATGGCAATGGGTTTTTTGTTGTTTTTAGGGCTATAAGGATATTTTTAGTTTACTTACAGACTTGATATTTTGCACTTTTGTAGCTAAGGCCCTAAATTAAGCATTTTTTAAGTCCAAAAGTTGTTTATACATGTTTGCTGTGTGTTTAGTATGAAAAAGTGTCAATTTTATTTTCAGGTTTTTTAATTTTTTATCTCCATTTCTGCTCCTATAGCTTTTATTACAGCCACATGACACAACTACAGCAGCAGATTGTGATATAACAGGTTGTACTGAAAAACGCCCTGGAGACCGTGGAAAGAACCAGAACCTGCACCTCCGTTTGGGCACCTTGCGTGGCGAGCTTGCGGCGCAGCGAGTCTGTGAGCTGAATGCTAATGTCGACCTGAAGCGGCACTCAATCTCCGTTAGCGCCGTTAGCCTGTTAGCATGGATGGGCGTGCGTGCCGGAGGTCAGAGTTCACGCTGTCCGCCCCCTGCTCCTCTGTCACCCGAGGGTCCTGGGCTCACTCGCTCCATCACTCACCCCCTCCCCTCCGATCGGTGGTTAGGTAGCGCCATTTCGGATCGTTTTATTGTGTTGATTTTATTGACTGAATGTGAAATTTGGTCTGGAGCCATTTTTGTTTTGTGATGTACAATAATAATATCATTTTTGAATCGACTTTTAAGCGCGCTGTTGGCCTGTGTCATGCTGCTCTGTTGTGTGGGTTTTAACAGATGGGAGCTTGAGCATCTTCGGGGGAATCGGCTCTTCTGATTCACAACAGTCGAGTTTATGTGCTGTGCTGTACTGCTTGTTTTTAGCTCGATCGAGAGGCAGTCAATCGAGAGGGAAAAATCAGACATTAAAGGACCCATATTACGCTATTTTATCATCTGTTATAATGTTGTTTCCTCATCACAAACAGACCTGGAGTTCAAATTCTTCATATTTAGCCTGAGTTCTTCTCTTAAACTTGTTCATGTGTGAAATGTGAAAACTACCACAACATGACATCGCAAGGTGGAACAGAGCATTTTATTGCCGTTAGGGTGACCTGACGTCCCTATTTACCCGGGACAGTCCCAGTTTTGAGCCCTGTGTCCCAGCAGATTTATCCAAAACTATTGATTTGTCCCAGTTTTATACAAGAAATGTCCCAGCTGTCCCTATTTTTACCAGTCTGATACCTGCCGACAGTAAAGACAGGCATATATTGTCATTTGTTTAGGTAAAATACAACAAAAGCTGCTTAAAAATGACAAAACACAAAGAAAATGTGACTATACTGACTCACACGTTAGTCATGAATGTGCTGAGTTTTCCAGTTTTCTTTAATCACGCACTCGTTTTACAATTTTATTATTACCAACCACCTCAAACCGGGGGTGTCCCAGTTTTTTATTTGGAAAATCTGGCCACCCTAATTGTAGTAATACTAGTTGTAAGAAGTAGTTCACTTTGTGTTGCATTTTTGTATATAAATAAAGTTTGATTGATGATTGATAGTGCAGAAGTACTGCTATCTAAAATATCTTTAGACAAACCATTGGTCAGTCTGTAGCTGTCCTCTTCTGTTGTCCTATAGTTTATTTACGAAGGACCTGGGGACATGTATGCTGCCCCACAAAGCCAGAACTGCGTATCATCATTTGCCGTTTGGTCAAGAATGAGTTAACCCTTTTTAAAACCACGGGGATCTCTAGTGACACAGCGGCGCATGATTATAATTTACAGTTTTTACCGCACACCTCGGAGGAGACGTCCCCGTTATACGATGGCCTGGTGACTACTTTGCCTCCCTGCGGCACGATTCCTGCCATTTCGTCCCTGCCTTTTCTCGCCCCTTTGCCACAACTTTCCTCTTACACCACAGCAGCTACAGTGGCATTGCTGCTTCCTCCGAATTGCCAAACTGAAGTAATATCCTCCCGAGTTTTCCTCTGCTATTTTACTACAGAAAGTTTAAATTTTGAGTCATATTGTTTATTTTTTCACTGTGCCGGAGCCACGACGATCAACAATGTGGTCAAAGATTGACTGAATAAAAGCACACTAGGCTACGTAAAAACAAAGCAAAACAAAACAGGCACAGAAGAAAAAAGTGCAGCATCAGTGGTCACGTCTTCTTCCTTGACTTGTTTTAGACTCAGCATTTATTTAAAACCGGTGGTTATTTATCAAATATACACCTGCACCCGGCATTAAATGAGTTAATGTCATTTTGGGGTATTTGAGACTTCCTTTATCATGTGAATAAATATCGTGAGCCAATTTGATTGTTTTAACGAGAAAATAAAGGGCTATGACAACCATAACATCCAAAACCCTATGAGAAACCACGGCAGACTGGTGCAACAGTCATTTTTCTCAGTTTCACACTCGAGTGTTAAGGTGTTTTGCCTTTGTAGGGCAGTACTGACCACAGGCAAACGCCCAGCAAGACATCAAACCTCTTCAGGCATGTTTTTGATGAGGGAACTATGTTATAACGCCTTTAATGCCTAAAAATCTGGAACACTGTACACAGATAAATCTACTTTTCTCATATTCTCCTTTTAAATGAATGGGATAGTTCTGTTTTTCACCTTTTTAGAAATCAACATAAAATAAAATAGAGGGTTTATTATTATTATTATTCAGATGGAAGGACTGAATACATTTCTTGTCCTATAAATATTGCACTATCCCAAGAAAGCTCATTTTCCTGGCGTTTACTATCATACAGAGCAGTTATAAATAAACTCTTCTTTTCCACACGATTTCCTGTTTGGAGTTTGTCCCAGTCGGGCTCCTGTAGCAGAGGGAGACAGGAGCGGAGTCAGCGGGGACCTGAGTGGAGTGCCAGAGCTACTGACCAAAAGTAATGCCACCAACGGAGCCAGGAGACTACATCCAAGAGCTATTGATGCTAACTGGAAGCACTGCTCTGTCTGAGGCTTCTGAGCTTGGTTTTAAAGGGTCACGAAACCACAAAATCACTTTTTTTGACTGATTAGCTGCGTAAATGGGTCTAAAATAGAAATGTACACCTATCCCTGGCATTATTTTGGCAATTTAGTGCATGTTTGTTAAAAAACCATGTCTATAACGGCCTCTTTAGGATCAACTATGGCCAGAACATTTGAGTTTCCGCGTTGGACTAATTGCTCCAATGAGTCAGATGCAGGTTTATTACGTGACAAGAACAGACACTGGCGTCTACGGGTGGTACGTGAGGAGCCCCTCTCAGTCCCGCCCCCTACTGGCACCACCAGGCACCGCGATGTCCCGCCGTGTTTGGAGAAAAGGGAAACGAGGACAAATTTCTTCTCTGGTTCAAAGACCGGAGCGCACCGTGTCACATTGTTGTCGCTGTCAATCATCTTTCCAGAGCCCGCCCCACACCCGCTCCCTCCAACCCGTCGTGCACCGCCCATTCTTTAAGATTTTTCACATTTGCTTAGGGGCGTAGGAAAGCTTCGGGAGGGTGTTTAATAGTTCTTTAAGACATTTTGACCCGAAAGAACGGCTTTAGCTGGAACAGATCTGATATTTACTGTTAAACAAATCCCTCTCAAGTTTTTCAGTTAGTCACTCTCACCTTTTTGTTGCTTTTTTCAATCACCGGCTCCTAAATATATGCTAATATATTTATCTACATTTTGCATTTTTTGTAATGTTTTTAGACAATCTTACTCTTTTTTTTTTGGCTGTATTTGCTAATGTGTGCATTGTGTCTCCATGGTAACTGGGAAACATTCTGCCGATACACACACGAGCGCATGTAGAACACCCCCAGCATGATGTCACTGCAAAGTGTCAATACTGCGATGTGTAAATGCAGTGATGTCAGTTTGCTGATGCGCGCAGAATCGGCTTGTCCTCCAGCTAGATACTCCCGACAAACACGGAGAGGGTCCAGTGTGAGGGCGGGACGAGGCGAAAAGAGGCCAGGAGTTTGACTGTAAATACGATAGTGACGCAATTCAGTGTACAGTCCTAGTTTTATTTGACCATTATTTAAAGAGCCCATATGGCGTTGTTTTCTGATCTATGTTAAAATGTTGTTTCCTCATCACAAACAAACCTGGAGTGTTTTGTTTCATTCACACATGTTTAACACACAAACTTCTTCTCTCAGACTGAAAATGCCCCACCAATAGATATAACTTTATTTACAGACTCAGGGTCCAAATAGTAATATTATATTCGTATATAAACCCACCAGCACACACACACACACACACATTCATACCTAAATATATAAAAGAAAAAAACTACAGTGATGTAAGGTCTGTCTCTTCTAACACTTCCAGATGTCAGAGTAATATTGGGTGTCACTTTCCTTAAAGGGGAGTCCTTTGCTAAAGGTGGTCAAATACTGTCACAAGTCAAAAAAACGGCACAGATCAGTATTTTCTAGGCGGAGATCTCGCTGTGGCAAACTAGCGTAGTGATGGGGCAAGTTCTTAGCTTCCACGTAAAACTCCAATTTGCACTGAAGAAGCTTAACACCACTTTCTAACCCATCTTACAACAGCCACGAGTCTAACAAACAAAACGCTCTGCCTGGTTCACTCATTAGTGTCTGGAAACGTTATAAAATACCTTTATATGCTGCCTTAGCATTAGCTTGTTGATTTTCCATTGCGCATGCGAAAGCCCGAAAGACTTGATCACCGATGTTGTTTCTAATCCCATTTATTTACAAGTGAATTATATTTTTTGAAAACACAAAAAATATACATTCCCGAACCATTTTCTTTCAACAACTTTCAGTTTCTATTGTTCTTCACCGTCAGTAGTCGATTCTCACTTGTTGCTTCTGGTGGCTCGAGCCTCTCGCCGCCGCTGGAGTCGGCAGTCGAGTCTTTTGGGCTTTTCGCATGAAATCAACCTACACGTAAATTTATACATGAGGTTCGTCATTAGAGCTGGAACGTGGGACTATTTACAGTCACAAACAAAGCACTAGCACTTTCCCACCTTTAGCAGTATTCTAAGAGCATCAGCATATGCCACCTTAATCTTATTCATCTTTGCTTTGCTGTAATTACGCCATAGATGAGCTGTGTACAGTGGAGTGTGGTATGATCTAAAAAGAGTCGTTTTGACATCGTTTGTGCACAATGTTCCACCTTGTGATGTCATGTGGTAATACAGGAAGTGTTCCACTGTGTATTTAAACTCACGCCTTCACTATTTGGATCATTTCAGTCCTGGAAAACCTGCCAATCTCTACTGAACTACTTCATGACATCACAAGGTCGAACAGAACATCTTTGGAGATATAGACGGACTGATAATAAAGGGTTACTCAAACTCAACGTGTGTGAATTAAACAAAACACAACTCCTGGTATGTTTTTGAGGAGGTAACTACATTAGAACATGTCTTAAAGCTCACAAGAATATATAGAAACTTTAACCAGGACAGTTTTATTCTGAGGAGAGTAGAGTAGCCTAAAACTGTCCAGTATTATGCAGGTAGAAGTATAAAGTAGTGCCGTATTTGAGGAAACTACCAGTCAAGTAAGAAGTAACTGTAATTGAAAATGTCTGGACATAACATCTAATTCATAATATGAAGTTAATCACGCCAAACAACTTTCCAACAATCTATATTATGCAAAATTGACTCTTATGAGCTTTAAACCATGTCATAATGTTGTTACCTCCTTAAAACATACCTGGAGCTGTGTTTTGTTTCATTCATGTGGTTGAGTAACCCTTTATTATTAGTCTGTCTACATCGCCAAAGCTCAAAATGCTCTGTTCCACCTTGTGATGTCATGAAGCTGTAGCTACGTTTTATCTTTAGTTCAGAAATTATTAATGATTCTAGTGAAAGTTTATGGAGTTTAAAAACACCACATGGAAGAACTCAGCCTAAATCTGCAGGGTTTGTGAGATAAACATGTGTGAATGAAACAAAACCCAACTCCAGATCTGTTTGTGATGAGGAAACTACATTCTAACATCAGACTATATCAGAAAATAGCTCTTTAAATGTGGACTTTAGCTTAATATAACTTTTGGCCTCTTGTCCCGCTGAGGGCCCTTCGTGACCACCTCTACCCAGGCTCGGGGTCTCATGTGTGGGGACGGTGACTGCTCCCACTCCTTCCTCTCTGGATCTAACCGGACCTATCCTAATTAACAGTGATAATATCAGGAGACTATTTTGACTCTAACGAGCTCTCCTAAGATGGTCAGAGCTAAAATAGAAAGACTCTGCTCTTATCTGGTACTGCCAAAGTGTAGGCAGTGTCCTGGAATACAAGCCGGCTATTCTGGTTGGTGCTGAAAAGACACAGATACGCAACAGGACTTTGAAGTAGGATTTGGGTACTTTTATTGTAAAGGAATTTAGCAAAGTAGTCGTAAAAGTACAACAGATATGCTAGAATTGATGTGTTTATGTTAAATACTGCTACTATATGACATAATGAAGGTTTGGTTGCTTTGAATACTGCCTACGTCTACTACAAATGCTACTACCACTACTTCCACTACTAGTACTACTACTACTGCTACTGCTACTTCTACTACTACTGTAACAAGTAGCATCCCCACATCAGCGACTACTATGATTATTACTACTAAGAGGGGGAAAATTTGTATGGACTACTGATTACTATTACTAATGTGTAGGATTATAGTCAAGACCGCAGTAATTGAGACCAAGACCAGTCCGAGACCACGGGGTCCCGAGACAAGACCAAGACTTTTAAAGGTCAAAAGACAAAATGGAAGACCATCTTTAGACATTTATTTGTATTTTACAGTTATTTTTTCGCTCATATATGCCAATGTTTTTATAAATTTATCCATTGTATCTGATAAATTGCAAACTGTACTGCGGCTAAACACTCTGCGCCGCTTTTTTGGACCCTGACCCACAGTTTGAGAACCCCTTCTACTGGCACTTTACAGAAAACTGCTTCAAAGTGAAGAAAATGTGTAGGATTTTTAAACCTGTTTTCCAAACTGGAGTTACATTGTTCCACTTTGAATGCACAGAAAATCAGATTCTGATGCTAAAAGTGTATTTACTTGGTCCGTTTGATGAAGATATGGTGAATTATGCAATTTTAGTTAAAAAATCTAGATCAACCTTTATTACTAATACCAATTAGCAAAACAGTATTATAACACAGCTTAGAAAAAAACGTAATAATGGCCCTTTAAAAATATAAAATATTCAACATTTTTGAAAAACTAAATGACAGTGTTTTCATAGAACGACCCAGCTCATTCCCATATATCTGACCGGCCACATCCCTCCCTCTATGTTCTTACATTTAATGGTGAAATACTCGCTCATATCATGTATTACTGACCTGATCGTGTCCCGTCACGCTGCGTTCACTAGCATGTGAATATTAGCATGATTGGAGCCGCGCGCTGAGCTAACGCCTGCTAACCAGCTCTTTATGCACATTAGCCATGGCAGATTAACTGGCCAGTGGTTTTCGGTCATGCGTGTTTGGCTAATGCCGGATCCGTGTCACTCACACACTGTTGATGAACGCTCAGGATGACTTAGCCTGAATCATACAGAGAAAGAGAGACGTCTGTGCGGACTATAAGGACTGCCATGGAAAAGAGACGAGGTATGCGCTTAGTTCGGCGTGTTTTTGTTGCGTTTTGATCACTATTTATGTATTTTCAGTAGATGCTAGCACTCTGTAGTCCAATTATGATAGAAAAGCTTCATAGAATTGTCATTTCACTAAGTTTTGTGTTGCCATGTCTTAAAATGTTTATAGTTTTATATGTTATAGAGCCTATATTAAGCAAAAAGATTGATTCTTGTGAGCTTTAAGCCATGTTATAATGTTGTTACATCCTCAAAAACACACCTGGAGTTGTGTTTTGTTTCATTCACACATGTTTGAATAATGTTTTATTAGTCTGTCCACATTTCCAAAGCGCAAAATGCTCTTTGATGTTGTAGTTTTCAGGTTAACAGCCACATTTTATCTTTTGTTCAGTACAGACTGACACTTCCAGGGCTGAAATGATTTTGATGAAAGCGAGCGGAATTTAAAAACACATAGTGGAGCACTTCCTGTATTACCACATGACGTCACAAGGTGGAATTCAATTTTAAAGAATCTCTTTACTCTTTCTTGAATGTGACTTTGGCAACAGCTTCCAACCTATAGTATATTTGCTTGAAATAAACACCTGGTTACATCCATAGATGTATATAAAAGGACATTAACAATCCGAATAGGATGTGAGCATGGAGAACTTCTGGCTCTATCAACTCCAGCTCCAATTCATTTTGAATTGAAAAAAACATTGCCCTTTTCTGTCTAACCGCTGCTGTAACACTCCTAATTTTGGTTTTAAAATCTCCGTATTCACTCCCTCTACATGATAATGGTGTTTTATTTTGCTATTTTGTCCGTAAATCCTATTCCTAGCCCCAATGAACTTCATTTGATTATTACCAAACGTTATGGGTGATATTAGGGTATACGGCATTACTGTGACTAATTCAAAATTATTTTATAGCTTGCGTCTAAACCATTCAGAAACAGAATAGTAGCTTTATATTTGAAGATGAGGCACAAGTTCTGATCAAACCAAACTTCACCAGTGCGTATCTCCCTACATTTAACGATCTGGGACACGCCAAGACAAGAAAAGCGCAGAAGAGGCAGATTCTGGAGTAAAAAGTAAAAGGCGACAGTCAACGGCGTGAGATATTTCCCACTGCAGCATGTTGTATCTGACAGACCCGCGCTCTCGGCATTCGGAGAAGTTACCGTCTCCTGCATGACAGTCTGACTTCGCCCTCATGCGGGAACTTTCTCCTCTTCAGCGCGTCCCCTCTTGACTATCTCATCTCTATTGCAAACTTTTCACCTCAACATCACACACAAAGCATCAGTCAGTTTTTTTTCTACTTCCTCGCTGTGTTTGGATGGAAATGTCCAAGCCCAACGACGTTTGAAGGGGAGAGAGAGCAGAGGAGAGAAAGTCGGCGCTATGTCCCGTGTCCGAAGCGACTGTGGTGGGATCTCTGGCCTGACACAGGGTCGTAGCTCTGTCAACATTTGCTGTTTGTCCCCTGTCATTCGGCCTGAAGCCAAAATGCTCCTAATATTATATTAGGTCCTCATGCGCTGCAGACTTTTTTTAAATGACGGTAATGAAAATGAAACCGTTGCTACTTTTTGATACCTTGGGATACCGTATTGCCGTATTACCGCCCACCCCTATGTCACACTCCTTTAGTCCATTTCTTTATACAGTCTATGATTACAATAAAGCTGCCAATCTGCACCTTTAGCCTCTCTGACCAGCACCTACACTCACCACATTCAAACTAGGCAATGAGGATGGTCTTGCTCATGGGCAACAACGATATTGGTTATATTTCAGCTCCAATGAACGATAAATAAAAATACATGCGATGTAACCACGTAAAAATGGATTTCAGTTTCTTTTTTTTTGTCATTTGTTGTACCAAAACACATTTACTAGAATTGCGTCGCCTCCATCCATTTATCGTCAAGCTTTTTCCTTCTTGTTTTCCCCCATGTTCCTGTAAAACACCCCTGTCACACTCTCCGGGGTCAGTCTGTGTTGATAACCCCAGAGAAGAGAAAGAGAGTGAAGAGAGGAGAGGAAGAGGAGGAGTGATGGCGATGCCGATGCAGATAGGAGATAGCTGTGGTCTCTGCGATGAGGTGCTAATTACACAGAGACAGATAGGGACCGAGCCAGGCCGGAACAGGCTAAGGTGAGCGGAAGTATAAGAGGATAAGAGTCCAGCTGGCGACAGGTGAAAGACTGAACAAATGAATGTGAGGAAGAGGAAGAAGAGAAGCTTTATTTTGCCTTATGCCTTCTTCATTCTTCACTTCATTCTTGGTTTCCAGAGAAAATCCACCTCTGCTTAAGGAGGTAGAGCTGATTTAGGTTATTTTTCCCGAATTATTTTCTCCTTTGAGACATTATTCCTTTGTCTGGAATGTTTCACAGTATGGTAAACCTTTTTATCATCATGAAGACCAAACCAGACCAATTTACAGGTCAGATCTGTGGAGAGGCGACCCCGCTCCCAGTCAGAATGCTTGTTTTCTAGGTATTTTTGAGCTATAAAACCACTTGTAATTGAATAAATGTAAAGTGGAGCTGTTTAATGTCACACTGTGGAACATTCCAGGCAGAGCAATGACACGAATGACAGAAGCAAGCATGCGTGATGGACCACAAAACCAAAAAGCTACACAGTGCACCTTTAAGTTTAGTACAAACTCACCCACAGCTTTCTTTTACTACAAACTGTGTAGAGTCCAGTGTAGTAGGATTTTTGCACTAAGTGTTCAAACAAAGCTTTACACGGCTATTTTTCATGAATATTTACGCAGCTGGTTGGGCCAAACTAAATATCAGCCTCTAAACAAGAAACAGCCCTTACTGGAAAGTGTAAAAAATGGGCAAACCCGAGACACTACGACTGAATATATTAAAAGTCCTTTATTACATCGAGGGACTCCAAAACCAAAACGATTTCGACTAGTAAGATCTATTAAGAGTAATTAGTAAGGGCTATTTCTTGTTTAGATTTTACGTTAACCCTCGTAGAGCACCTGCACTGCTATTTTTGGACTGTTTTGTGACCCAGTAAAGCGCTCTACTTCTTCTCTTCACCAAAATATCGGCCTCTGTTGGAGATTTATGGCCGATACGGATCAAGCTGATAGACTAAAAACGGCAAATATCGCCCCAATTTATCGCCAACCAATATATCAGTCTATCTCTTTTACATACCATATTCATTCTAGGCAATGCATTTACAACTTGACATTTGAAAATCTTACAGTGAAAAGAGTGTAAGGGTTGACCATAGCCGCCGCGTTGTGCTCATGGGGGCACTTTCGACTCCTTTGATTATGGCTCCAATTGAGTTTCCAATGGAATATTGTCACGTCTCTCTGTAACTGCTGCTGTGAGTCTCGTCATTTTTTTTTTTTTTAACCTTTATTTACCCAGGAAAGTCCCATTGAGATTACTAATCTCTTTTTCAAGGGAGTCCTGCCATGCACACATCACTTTCACACTTCACATTTTGGTTTTAAAGAGTTCATATTAACCCATTCTGCATGATCTTGGTATTTTTATTTCATTGTTTTGTCTGTAAAAAAAACCTCAAAATTTGCCCCTATAACTGCCAGCCTCGATGAACTTCATTTGACTGGAGCTGAACGCTATAGTCCCCCACTTCTTAATCCAGTTTATGCGGTTAATTGTTTAAGAGCGCAGTGTTTGGTGGTTCAGCCTCACACCAAGAAGGTTCTAGGTTCGATTCCCGGGCAGCGTGGGGCCTTTCTGTGTGGAGTTTGCATGTTCTCCCTGTGCCTGAATAGGTTTCCTTTGGGTGCTTTGGTTTTCCTTCCCCCTTAAACAAGTACAATGGAGTTCCCGCTGCAGAATAGGGAAATGAGACTCCAAATCTCAGTGGGACTTCCCTGGTTAAATAAAGAACACAGAGTCACCTCTCTACAGATCTGAGCTGTAACTTTGCCTGGTGTTTCAGGTCATCCATGGACATGTTTAATGTCATTCTGTAAAAGAGACCATATTACGCTATTTTCTGATCTATGTTGAGCTCTTCTCTCACATGGAAAGTGCTCCAGAGTGATTTTAAACTCCTTACACCTTCACAAGAATAATTTTGATAATTTTAGCCCTGGAATTGCTACTGTACTAAAGGTAAAAAGGTAGATTTTAACTTGAAAACTACCATTTTGAGATTTGGAGATGTAGATCTGGTCTGTTTTTCATGAGGTAACAGCATTTTAACATCACTTACAGCTCACAAGAGTCATTTTTTGTAATCTGAGACCTGTAATCGTTGCGTAAATGAGGCTTAAACAATTAGCAATGACAGAACAAAAGTGTTATAGATATCTTACTTTGCTTTGTGATCTGTCATTGACTTGCAAATCCGCCTCAGGAATACAGTCGGAACCACTGTATAAACATTTGATTCCCCGAGAGAGGATTTCGTGGTCGGACATGATTCGAGTGTTAAATAATGGAGGGAACTGGACGCCACCTTGACCAAGGAACGCCAAAGCTTTCTGGAAATAGACTTGGGGAAAGGGAAAGCCTGAGGTGCATAATTCATATGTACAAGAGCAGGGCGTAGAGGTGAGATGGTGGAGATGTGGAGGAGCTGAGTGCAGGTGGAGACTTAAAAACAGAAGAAATAGAAGGTGAAGAAAAAGAAGACGACCAGATCAGTGTTAGGAGTGACTGAGACCATTGGAAAATCACTGGTGGTTACAATCTTTAAGCTTAAACTTTTTGGTTGGGGGTCCGTCACCTTCTTGTCTATGGTAAAGTGACCAGATGTCCCTATTTACCCAGGACAGTACCAGTTTTGAGCCCTGTGTCCCCTGTCCCACCAGATTTATCCAGATTTGTCCCAGTTTTATACAAGAAATGTCCCAGGTGTCTCTATTTTTGACCAATTTGATCTAAACCAAGTCCAAACCAGGACTATATCAGGTCTAAATCAAGACTAAAACAGGGTAAACCAGGACTGTCTCAGTTTTTGACTAATCTAATCCCTGCCAACAGTAAAGAGAAGCATAAATTGTCATTTGTTTTGCCAAATATAGAAAATTTATAGAAATTTTATGTATACCAGTCACCCCAACCCAAGTGTGTCCCAGTTTTGAATTTTGATAATTCAATTACAGGTGTATTTATAGCTCAAAAATACAGAGTAAAAGGCATTCTGACCTAATCTGACCTGTAACTTGGTCTGGTTTGGTCTCCATGAAGATAGAAAGGTTTAATGCCATACTTTGAAACCTTCTAGACATCTGAAGAAAAGCATTTGACAAGGCCTTCCACCAGAAAAGTTTAATCTTTAATAACTGAACACAAAATATGACTCAAATGACTGTTCATACCTTAGAATAGGCCAACAGACTTAATAATAATAACAAATACTCCTTACCGTAAACAACTACTGTAGGGGTGTGTTAGTTTCAGTAGTTTAGGGCTGTCAAAAGTATCAAAAATCAGATACTAATCAAGATTGAAACCAGATAATCATTTGAGCAGGTATTGATACTAAAAATGTCACATTCCCAGGACAGAAATGAACCTTGTCTGAAGTTTTAGAATGATCTTGAGCTGTATCAGAACAAGTATAAGAGCACATAGACGAGTATACGCTCATGGATCACTATCGAACCTACCTGAACGAAGAAATTACTACGATTTAATGCTGAAAATTACATTATATTGTCTGAATAAAGAGCATTTTTTTAATTATCATGGTATTGGAATCAGTATTGAGTATGAAGTCTATTCCTTTGTATCAAAGTTGAGTTGGAAAGATGCATATAAGACACTGACTTACCAGAACCCTGTCAGAACTGAAGAAGCCTCTAGGTTGCGATGCTGCTTTTTGGATTTGGAAGTTCCCATTTCCTCTTCCCATGTGTAGAAGTGTAGAAAACGGACACCAACAATAAAAGAGTTACTGGAATATCTAAGGTGAAAGGTCCAACATTACGCAAAACTGATTCTTGTGAGCGTTAAGCCATGTTAGGACATTGTTACCTCATCAAAACCATACCCTGAGTTGTGTTTTGTTTCATTCACACACTTTGGGTAATTCTTTATTACAGTTTAGGTCCAAATCTTGTCTCGCGTCCAGTCTCGTCTTGTGAAAACGGCGCCTCCTTCCATTTCTAGTTAGCACGATTTGACGATTGGTCGTGGTCAGACTTTGAGCATCAAGACAAGCCCCGTTATTAGCCTTGTAAAATTCTATGCTGTAATGTAATGTCCGCCCTTGCTCGCTGGCGTCGGATGTAATAAAACAGTTCTCATTCTTGCAGAGCGCCCCCCCTCCTCCCTGTGTCTGTATGTGGGGTCTCAAAGTGCACCGAGGGGAAATCACTGGGCTCCTCACATCACCACACACACCCCGCCGCCCCCATCCTGAACCGTGCACGTCAGCAGCATTCGCACTGGCAACACGGCTCAGCTTTAGCTTTAGCAGACCATGGGATAGCCTCGTACGCAGGGTTGCCAGGTACCACGTTTTTAAAGGTGCACTGTGTAACTTTTCAGGTGGAGGGTCTGATACCTCCTCTTCTTCACAGAGATGTTGTCGTTTTGTCCAAAACGCGCCACAGTATTTCATTAAAGGGGAACTCCGGCATGTTTGAAGCTAATGTCCATTGCTAGAGGTGGTCGAATTCTGTCAAAAGCCAAAAAAATGGCACAGATCAGTGTTGCCTGACGCTGTGGCAGTGAGTCTGTCAAGGCAACAAACTAGTGTAGTGATGGGGGCAAGTTCTTAACTTCCACGTAAAACGCCAATTTGTATAGAAGAGGCTTAACACCACTTTAACCCATCTTACAACAGCCAAGAGTCTAGAAACAAAATGCTCTGCCTGGATCACTCATTAGTGTCTGGAAACGTTATAACACAACTGTATAAGCAGCCTTAGCCTTACCTTGTTGATTTCCCACTGCGCATGCGAAAGCCCAAAAGACTGTTGACTCCAGCGGCGGCGAGCGGTTCAAGCCACCAGAAACAACAAGTGAGAATCGACTACTGACGGCAAGGAAGAAGATAAACTGAAAGTTGTTGAAAGAAAATGGTTCGGGACTGTATTTTTTTTAGCATTTTTAAAAAATATAATTCACTCGTAAATAAATGGGATTAGAAATGACATCAGCGATTGAGTCTTTTGGGCTTTCGCAGTGGGAAATCAACAAGCTAATGCTGAGACTGCTTATAAATAAATTATACATTTTGAGACACTAATGAGTGAGTCAGGCAGAGCGTTTTGTTTGTTCGACTTGTAGCTGTTGTAAGATGGGTTAGAAAGTGATGTTAAGCTTCTTCTGTGCAAATTGGCATTTTATATGGACATTAAGAACTTGCCCCCATCACTACACTAGTTTGTTGCCTTGACAGACTCACTGCCACAGCGAGATCTCCACCTAGAAAACACTGATCTGTGCTGTTTTTTGGCTTCTGACAGTATTCGACCACCTCTAGCAACAGACTTTAGCTTCAAATGTGCTGGAGTTCCACTTTAAATGTGCCTATTGTATCTCCATGGAGCCATTAAAGTGACATTGTCAAGCCAAGTTTTACACAGATCTGAGGAGAAGTGACTCTGCTCGTTTTTTTGATAGATAGATAGTAAGTTTAATGCCAAATGTGTTTTTGGACTATTTGGTTTGCTTTTGTGGACGTTGTTTTGTTATTAGTTACCAACACACATTGCTGGTTAGTCTCTGTTTTTAAACGCTAATATTAGATGTTTTCATAAAGTCTGTGGGAAATTCTATATTCTTATAAATTTGTAATTTTTTGTGTTACATTATACTTTATTGTTTCCTATTTTATTTTATTCTATTTTATTTTATTTATTGCATGTTTAGTGTCCACGTTTCGCTCCAAGTACCGCAGCAGTTTCCTAATGTTGTGACCCTGTTCACTCATGGCAATAAAACCTTTCTGATTCTGATTCTGAAAAATTAACACCGATCAAGAATTTTGGCTTTTTTTGGCTCTTTGGTTTTGTGCTCGGATTTTCAAATATGGTTCCTTGTTGCTGTAACTTCTGCCCTCACTGAGCTTCATTTGGTTGCAACCGAATGTTCGTTTCTTTATACAGTCTGTGTTTTCACCCCACAGAAAACAATAGTGATGTCCATTGCCGTAATTCTAGCTGCTGTCTTGGTTCCCCTGGTGTTGGACAGTTCAGCCTCTGCTCCTCTGGTTTCTCGTGGTTTGTTGGAGAATGGCCTGAATCCTCACAAGCTGATGGGCTTTTGTTTGTTCTGACAGAGGAGGGGGAGCGTGAAACTGGATTTGTGGAGCAGAGGAGAGGGTGGTGGGCCTGGTCCACGCAGCTTTCATCCTGGGAGCTGTGGAAAAAATAAAATAATAAAGTTTATGGCAGGATTGAATAAAATCCAACTGGAGCTTTACAGGCGCTGTAGTGTATTTGTTTACTGTCTTAAAAAAAACGTGGAAAAACAGAGCTGGTTTCAACTGTTTGCAGGGGTGTTCCTCGCTTTTTTTGCACACTTCTTGCATCCAAAGGGTTCTCTGCTTTGCTGCTTTTTGCTATTTTCAGAGGCCAGTGCAGAGTTTGCAGTCATGCTAATGTTAACAACAACTAGCATGCTAACAGGAATCCAGCATTACTTCCTGTTTCATGGGTAGGGTGATCAGATGTCCTTATTTACCTGGAACAGTCCCATTTTCAAGCCCTGTGTCCCCTGTCCCAGCAGTTTTATCCAAAACTATCGATTTGTCCCAGTTTTACACAAGAAATGTCCCAGGTGTCTCTATTTTTTAACAAATTTGATCCCTGCCAACAGTAAAGAGAAACATAAACTGTCATTTCTTGAGGTGAAATACAGAAAAGCTGCTTCAAAATGACCAAAACACAAAAAGAAAATGTGTCTATACAGGTACTAAACCAGGACTAAACCAGGTACTATAAGGTTCTAGACTGGGACTAAACCAGGCACTAGACCGAGGCTAGACCAGGTACTAGGCCGGGACTAAACCAGGTGCTATAAGGTACTAGTCCGGGACTAAACCAGATACTAGACCGAGGCTAGACCATGTACTAGACTGAGGCTAGACCAGGTACTAGACCGGGCCTAAACCAGGTACTATAAGGTACTAGACTGGGACTAAACCAGATACTAGACCGAAGCTAGACCAGGTACTAGACCGAGGCTAGACCAGGTACTAGACCGGGACTAAACCAGGTACTATAAGGTTCTAGACCAGGACTAAACCAGATACTAGACCAGGTACTAGGCCGTGGCTAGACCAGGTACTAGACCGGGACTAAAGTTCTAGACCAGGACTAAACCAGGTACTTTAAGGTTGAAAAAACACTTATCTCACTGGCAGAATTTGGATAATTGTGCTTGTCAAGTTGAATTTAACTCAAATAAAGTAAAACGTTTTTCATTTAAGTCATTTTAATTTACCTAGATATGATGTTGTTTTCTTCTGTCGTTTCTTATGTGTAAAGCTGAGAGTTTGTCGCCTGTGTGTCTCCATATTAATGCTCTGTCCCGTTTGAGCGATGGTGATTCTGACAACTGCCCCCTGTTAACCGGCCAACCCCCCGCCCGGCTCTGGGGTGTGTCTCGACCCTGTACATTTCCCATGACCTCTGGGGAGGGCGGGGGGGATAACAAGGCCCCATTGATTTGAAACCTGCACCCTCACCTTGACCCGTGCGCTGACCATCCTCTCTGCGAGCCCGTTCTGTCAGTCGGAGAGCCGTATCGGACAAAAAACGGCAGAGAAATCAATACGACATGTGATTTGGTGAGTGCACATTTTACTAGAAACATGGCACGATGTGCGTCTCTGCATTAACCACAGTTCCAGAGTTGTACTGTGCAAAATCTTTGTGTTGCGTTGCGTTGTGGCATCGCTCTGAAGGGGGAGTGACTTAGCACGATGAGCAAAATGAGGCTCATAATATCAAAAACGAAAGTAGAACCTATAAAATATTGGCAAGTTTAGCATTTTCCAAACAATAAAAGGTAACATGGTGATCTAAATATGTTAGGTCTTAGCAGTTAATAACCCATAGATGTAAAGATGCACTGTGTGACTTTTTGGGTTGCTTGTTTCCATGGAGATGTCATTACTCTGCTTAGAATGTTCCACAGTATGACATTAATCAGCTCTACTTTACATTTGTTTAATTACAGGTGGTTTTACAGCTCAAAAATACCTAAAAAAGCAGGCATTTTGACTGTGAGCGGGGTCGCCTCTCCACAGATCTGACCTGTAACTCCGTCTGGTTTGGTCTCCATGACTATAGAAAGGTTTTAATGTCATACTGTGAAACATTCCAGACAAAGCAATAACATTTAAGGTTCAGGTGTAATATTTTCTTCATGTTTTAGGCATTACTCTGGAAGCCAAGTAAGAGTCAGGTTTGTGGAGATGCAAGCCCGCTCACTGTAGGGACACACTTTTTCTGTCAGTGCAATAAAAACAATCACACTTAAAAACATGTGCTTTTATTTTTGTCTATATTTTGGGCTGAATTGTTACTATGTGTTAATTAGAGACATTTCGATCAAGAGTTTTTGGCCTCGATTTTTTTAAGGAGTGCTCTTTCCGATATCGATCCGATACCCATTTTTATCCAGTAGTCGTCTCTTTAATGTAGTGTCATGAAGGAAGTTCGTACCTTAGCTCCAAAAAATCCATTAGACAACGAAAGCCTTACCGACCTTACCCTCTTTGAAATGCCTCCTTCAGTGTTTGCTGCTGTGGCTTTGCCGTCTTGATGTTGTGGGGGAGGAGCTGGACTCTCTGACTGTGGACAGGAGAATGTTGTGCAAAATCAGGACTATTCTGGACTCTCCCTCCCTCCCCCTCCACAAGGTGCTGGCCAATCAGAGGAGCTGTTTCAGCCATAGACGCTGCTGCTGCTGCTCCACTGAGAGACACTGGAAATCTGTCCTGCCTGTTGCCATCAAACTGTTGAACTCTGCACTTTAAATCACAAACTACTGTAACATCCAATTCCCTGAAAGTCACTGATGTAAATAATCTTTGAGCGAGAACTATTTTTATCTTTTATCTTATTGTATTTATCTTATCTTATTTTTGAAAACTTGACTCTTAACTACATGTTCTTGGTCGGTAGAAGAAAATTTCCCCTCTGGGATGAATAAAAGTAACTCTTATTCTGATTGACCTTGTAAATCTCAAACTCATCTGGATGATTCTTTTGTAAGTCCATCCATCTTCTCCCGCTTAATCCAGCTGGGTCGCGGGGGCAGTTTGCTGCCCAATACTCATAGCACCTGACCCCCTCTATGAACCCCTCTGCAGGTGGTGAGCCCACAGGAGGGTGGACAACATGGTCCTTGATGTTAGTTCATAGGGGTGCTGCATGTTTTGGGTTGATGGGGGAAACCGGAGTACCCGGAGGAAACCCATCCAACCTTCTTGCTGTGAGGCCTGAGTGTTGCCACTCAGCCACCATGCCGCTGATTCTTTTGTAAGTGACAAATCAAATTGTTAGTGTTAAAGTGGCTCTGCTGGTTCCTCCACGAGAAACTGTTTGTTTTCTGTGATTGCATTTTGCTGTTTGACTATCGTTTTGTTGTAGTAAAACGTCCCACACAGCGACATGGCGGCGTTTTGATTTACGACTGCTGTAAAGCGCGTCGATGCCGCAAAAACATGTGAAACTGGATCGGTCCGATCACGTGACTGAATTCAGTACTGTCCAATATCGGATCGGGACATCCTAGTGTTGTTACTGTGGCTTTAACATTTGGTATCATGATTTCAGTTCATGGGAGCAGGGGCCTGTATAACTCTGTGGAAGTCACTATGGAGTTACTGTTTTGAAAGAAATATCCAAAGTCATGATTCACAAACTGGATTGGCTCCACCAACCTGCCGTATTACTCTCATGGCTTTAAGTTCCTTGGAAATGACAACAATTACGTCTTTGGGCTTGAATAATGGCACCACTTTCCCCAAGCTAAAAATAATTTCACTTTTGTTTATTGACGCTGGCAGAGGAGATAGCGTACTTATTTATAACATTAAAGCTCCTACTACTGGGACTTTAAATATTTCAGCCAATTTAAAATGTTATTATACATTTTCTTCTGCATTTCACCACTGGCAAATAATTGTAGTAATTTAAGATTCTTGGGGTGTGATCATTCCAGTTTTTTTTAATTTTCCTTCTTGCAGTAGTGTGTTTTTAGTCATTTTGATTTGGATTGCAGTTCTCTACAGATGTTTGATTCCAGCTCTCACAGATGAATGTTGTTGTTGTGTCCTTGGGCAAGACACTTAACCCACCTCGCCCCAGTGTCTGCGTACACGGGTGTGTGAATGTGTGTGTGAGTAGTTCTTTGCTTTGAGTGCTTTTTCCTTGAAAGTGGAAAAGCAAAAGTATAAAAATGTGACTTTGTTTGATGGGTAGTACCAGTGGTAAATGTTTATCATAGTTTTATTTATTCACATCAGTTCAGTGGCCGTTTGTGAAGAAAAGTTGGTCCAAAAAGTTCAATTTCAGGAAGTAGGAATCCCTCTATGTTATCAGTACATTTCAAGAAAATTTTGTCCAAAATGTGTCCAACCAAGGAAGCAACTTTAAGAACTTGTTACGTTCCCTTCGCTAGGGGACAAGGGAAGTAACAATAAAAAACAAAATGTTGAAGGTTTAACTAAAAATGGTAATTTATTAATTTACAGAGTAGGTAAACAAAACAGAATAATGAATGTGAAGTAAAAGGTTCTAAACAAAAATGAATTGACAAACTAAAGAGCCCTAATTTAAAAAAAGAACCTATCTAAAAGTTGTACCAAACGAGTAACAAAAGTGTCTCAATCGAAATCAAAGAACTAAGGTACCAGCTCAAACAA
Source organism: Odontamblyopus rebecca (assembly GCA_030686955.1). Lineage (NCBI taxonomy): Eukaryota > Metazoa > Chordata > Actinopteri > Gobiiformes > Gobiidae > Odontamblyopus > Odontamblyopus rebecca. The sequence goes on from CM060673.1 coordinate 9,178,548, forward strand.
CACAAAATGAGACAGAACAGAATCAGACAGAACCAAACAGAACAGAAGTGGCGATCTGTAACAACGGTGTTCCAACAAGCCGGTGGCAGAGGGTTTTTAAAGTCCTCACGTCGCCTCCGCGGATTGGTGAGGGCGGAAGGGTGCCTGGCCAAACCGGCGAACAGCAGACGCCTCTGTCCGACGGTCTCTGCTTCCGCGAATCTGGGTCCGGGGGTCACGGACCAGGTTTACATCAACATACACACAAATACAAAAGAGGCAGCAGAAGCAAGGGTTTACATACCAAAAGGGGCAAGGCATTTTTGGGCCAAGGCACACTCCTCTAGCCTGATTCATCAGCCGGTTTCACCTTGTGGAAACCGTCTGACCTCGCAGCTTTAGGATTTGTTCGCTTGGCAGTAGGTGGGTACTTTTTTAATGTAACCAATCACTGCTATTTGGTCATGTGCACATGGTCTATGCAGTCTGTTATTGCAACTTGGGTTGGTTCTGGCCAACACACCGCTTTGCTGATTGGCTGGTGCGCTAACTACAATTTCCGGGGTTTTTGCAAACCGTATAGTGACTGTGATCCCTGACCTAGTCGCTGGAGAGAAATTAAATTGAGCGGAGGCACTAAGTGACGCCAGCCTGGCTAACACTCCTCCCCTCAAGAGTGTAACTAAAATTTTGGCTACAAATAAAAGAAGATTAGTTACAAACAAAAGATGAGGGAAAAAAGAAAAAAAAAATACTTACACCGTGACAAGGCATCGGCCAGGATATTGTCTGATCCTTTTTTATGGCGAATCTGTAGATTAAAGTCAGCTTTGCCTTACATTTTATTTGGTAAAATCATGAATGTTATTTTATTAAGTATATGTTTTGGTAACGTGTAATCTACGCCTGTAATGCTGTCATGATATTACAATTTCAACCTCAATTTTGATACTAAGGACTAAAAACACTTTATTTAGAGTCAATTGAATGTGATTTTCAACATAGTATTTTCTTTAATATTCCCATGTGGTCTTATATCTTTGTAATCTCTCAGTGGTCCAGGGACGTTCCTTAGGTGTATACTTGTCTATGTGCTCTGATACTTGTTCTGAAACAGCTCAAGATCATTCTAAAGCTACAGAAAAGGTTCATTTTTGTCCTGTGAATGTGACATTTTGGTATCAAAACCTGCTGAAACGTGTATCTAGTTTTGCTTCTAGTTTTAGTATCGTTCAGTCATACTTTTGACTACCCTACTCACCTCTCATGCACTTTAAATATACTTAAATTATAGCACCAGGACAACATTTTAACTTTGACACTTTTAGTTCATGTGCTAACCGTCCGCAGACAGAGCTACACAAGCCAAAAGCTCTCCATTTCATCCTTTTTGCCTTTCCTTACAGTCTGGTATCCGTGCGTGCGAGTGAAGAGGGGTATTTCTTGCAGTCGGGTTTCCCTGTATCAGCAGCTCTGCGGAGGGGCGAGGAGAGGGGGAGGGGAGGAAGCGAGGAAGAGGAGGAGGGAGGGGGGGGGTTCTAACAGGAGCCATCCCCATGTGCAGAGATATTGATGCCGGCGTAAGCACTTTCCCATTGAAATCAATAGAGGCGCTCTCGGGCTCATTCGGCCTCCTAACCAGAGGAGAGGAGCAGCGCTAATGGATAGCCCCAGATAACATGAGCACACCGGGGGAGAGGAGAGAAACAGAGAGGCAGAACGATGGAGGAGAGGAAGAGAAAGGGGAGAGGGGGAAGAGGGAGAGACGGGTAGACAACAAGAGAAGGAGAGGGCGTTTAAAAGCTCCATATTACACTATTTTCTGATCTGTTATAATGTTGTTTCCGCATCACAAACAGACCTGGAGTTGTGTTTTGTTTCATTCGCATGTTTAACACACACAAATCCTGCACATTTCGGCTTCTTTAGAGTTCTTCTCTCAAACGGAAAACGCTTTGTTCCACCTAAAATCATGCGGTGATGCATGTTTTTACACTCCATACGCTTTCTTTAGAATCATTTGGATAATTTCAGCCCTGGAATTGCCGATCTCTACTGAATTAAAGGTAAAAAGAAGCTGTTGACTTGAAAACGGCCTCTTCGTGACATCACAAGGTGGACTAAAGACGAATACAAACGTGCTAAACCGGTGCTGCCATGTCCTGCACACTTACTCTGAGCCAATGGGGCAGAATGGTTGGCATGTTTATGTCGGCCACCGTCAGGGCAAAAACAAACAAAAGCTTTTTTTCCTTTTTTTTTTCAACTTTTTTTTTTTTTTTTTTTAAAGTTGAATCACCGGTTTTATCTCAGTATCAAACGTCACGTCAGATTTTCTCACATCATAAAACATGAATGAATGTGGAATGTGAGGAGATTCTCGCCTGTAACGCCAGAAGAGGAGAGTTCAGTCGTGGACAGTTCTTTCTCTCCCTATGTACGTCTCTTTCTCTCTCCATCTCTTTCTCTCTCCCCCTCTCTGGCTCTCTCACTCTGTCTCTGTTTCTCACTCGGTCTTTCTCTTTCTCTCTCTTGGCTTCTCTTTCTCTGTCTCCCTGTCTCTCACTCTCTCATTGTCACTTTCTCTCTCAGCCTCTTTATCTCTCTCTGTCTCCCTCTCTATCTCTCTATTGCAGCCTCTCTGTCTCAGTCTCTTCTCTGTCCCTCTCCCACAATCGTTTTCTCTCGCCTTCCTTCTCTCTGTCCCTGTCTCTCACTCTTTCTCTGTCTCTCCCCCTCTCTGGCTCTTTCTCTCTCTCTCTCTCTCTCTCTCTCTCTGTGTCTCTCTCTCTCTCTCCCTCTGTTTCTCCCTGCCACTTTCTCACTCTGTCCCTGTCTCTCGCTCTCTTTTGCAGACTCTCTTTCTTTCGCTCTCTCTTTCTTTCTGTCTCTATCTCTGTCTACTGCAGTCTGTCTCTCCCTGTTTCTTTCCTCTCCATCTCTTCTTCTCTCTATCGCTCTCTATCCCTCTCTCTCTTCCTTTCTCCCTCCCTCCTTCTCTATTCCTCTCTCCCTCCGTCTCTCTCTCCACCCACACACAGAGAAGCCCGGTTATTTTTATATTTCCACCAAAAGAAAACAGCATATGTTCATTATGTGTTTCTTTGTCACATTTATTTTCAGCCTGGCTCGAAGAATGTGTTGCTATGGGACTAAGTTTAGATACGAGAACAAAACATTTCTAAAACTTAGGACTTCTGCTGTGCGCTAGTAACACTGGTGTAGTGGGCTAAGCGTTTTTCCAAGAACGAGGAGGTGGCCGGTTCAAATCCCACCATTTCTATACTAAGAATATAGACTCAATACAGATTCCGATATTGCAGTGATAATAAGACACTCTTTATTTAGACAATAGAATGTGATTTTCCATATTAAATCGTAGTACTTTCTTTTATATTCCCATCTGTGTAATCCTTATTTGTCCATGGATGTATCTGAGTCTTTCTGCTCTTATATTTCATTCTAAAGCTATTCAGGAAAGGTGGGTATGTGTTTTTTTAGTATCGATACCAGTTTCAGTACAAGTTTTAGTACCGATTAGTGTCTGATTTTCAGTCATTTTGACCAGGATTGCACCGATACGATAGTGGGATCAGATATAGCTGGAGATACTGAACATTTTTGATGGATCCAATATCAGCCCCAAGATATCGGTCCATTCGATATCCCATTTTGGTCGATAAGTTGGTGAGAAAGATGATTGACTGGACATTTTTGGCCCAAAAGACCTTGTGTTATATTTTTCAATGTCTTGCAGTTCCACAGTGGGAAAGACGTGTAGCTAACCTGGATATCTGTATGCTCTTTTGAATGTAATGACGTCAGCACCAGGTAGACTATGTTTTAGATTAACATTAGCATTAACATTATAACCACTCAAAAACCAGTGTACCATTTTGTATGTTAATCTTGCAGTCCTATAGAACTACGCTGTGTATGTGTATAGCTAACCCGGATACATGTGCTCTCCATTTACCCATAGGTGTACGATATTATTACGATATTATTACAATATTATTACGGTATAGCGATATCTGCAATAATCAATATATTGCTCATGATACTTTGTGATATACAGCTGTTTTTTAAGAACCAAATACATTTTAGCCACAATATTTCTTTGTTAAATCACTTCTTGTGCAAAGTTAAGTTGAAATACATTTGTTTTAATCATCAAAACAGTGAATATGTCATGTGTTTTAACATAAACAAGTATACTTTCACTAAATAAGCAACAGAAGTGTAGAAAAATCGCTATTGTAAAATCGCTGAAAGATTCCAAAAAAATACTCTTGCTGATATATCGATATAACAGTCCACAATAACTTCCAAATTCACCAAATTTTTGCACACCCCTACTGAACTAAAAGTAAAAAGTAGCTGTTAACTTGCAAACTACCACTACATGACATCTCAAGGTGGAGCAGAGCATTTTGAGCTTTGGAGATGAAGGCAGACTAATAATAAAGGGTTACTCAAACATGTGTGAATGAAACAAAACACAAAATCAGCTTTGTTTTTGATGATGTAGCAACATTATAACATGACTTAAAGCTCACAAGAGTCCATTTTGTGTAATGTAGGACCATCAGTTTGCAGTGGCATAGACATATACTGTAGCTAACCCGGATACATGTGCACTCGCTCCTCCACTGAACCATGGTGAGTGGTGGGACTCATGCATTTCTTAACACGCGGTGGTAGCTACAGTGAGATGATGTGTAAACAACCGGAGGGGATACAGCACAGAGCCTGTATGCCCTGGGCCCTCTGCTGTCCACACTACTACTACTACTACTACTACTTACATGAGACTAGCACTTAAAGATCCTATACTACTTGTGAACTTCAAGTGTTATAATGTTGTTACCTCATCAAAAACATGCCTGGAGTTGTGTTTTGTTTCATTCACACGTTTGAGTAACTCTTTATTATTAGTCTGTGTACATCTCCAAGGCTTAAAACGCTCTGTTCCACCTTGTGATGTCATGAAGTGGTAGTTTTCTAGTTAACAGCTCATTTTACCTTTTGTTCAGTAGAGATTGGCAATCCCAGGGCTGAAATTATCCAAATGATTCTCGGATTCTTGAAGGTGGATGGAGTTTAGAAACACAGTGGAGCACTTCCTGTGTTACCTCATGACATCACAAGGTGGAACTGAAAACTTAAGCCTAAATACACAGGGTTTCTGTGTTAAAAATGAAAGAAAACACAACTCCAGAGCCCTTAAAGATAACATGGGCCTGGATGGAGACACGGGCAGCTGTACACTGAAGTATGAAGCAGTCAATCAAGAGGCATTATGCCTCCAGGCAAAGATTTATGGGTAATATTTGCAAAGGGGTGTGGTGGAACGTCAGGCACTACCAAGCTGATAACACAAAACAAAAGACAGGAGGTGAATGAGTTATTGGTCGATTTGAAGGGATTTTTTGGTGGTAGTAATAGCAGTAGTAGTTTGATGGTGAATAGTAATTTGATGGCGTTTGAGATATGAGATGGGAGAGTTATTTACAGTAATAGAGATATTTGTAACTGTAATTCTGGTTGTTGCACATCATAATTAGCCCGTCTTACACCAGATTGATATGTGTAGCCGTCTGAATTTATATATCAATTTAGATTATCTGTGAATCTGGGATGACTCGCTGAAACTGTTTGAATCTGATTGGTGGAAGCATCACAGCAAGGGCTGGGTATCCATTCATATTCCAAGATTCGATTCGATCTAATCCGATCCGATCTCGATTCAGGTTAGTGTTATTAGAACCATTTTTGAGCTGTTTCCTGAGCTTTTACAAGTGCTTCCTGAGGTTGGTTGTATTTCCCCTGTACTTCAACTCCATTTGTTTTGCAACTCGCTTTGTTTCTGTCAAGCGCATTTTTGTCTTTATTATTCCTGAACCTGAAATGGTGCCAGACGGAGCTTTGAGTGTTTCTGACGTCTTCAAAGCCGGGACTTAGCTAAAGTTGCCATTAGCGTCCGGCGCCATGTTAATTGTTTTGATATAGTCAGACCGTGAACGCCTGTGCAAATTCAGTGACGCGACGAGTGGGGTTAAAGTTCACCGGGAGAAAATGTATTCGAAATTAAATCGATCTTTGGACGTACGAATCGATCTTAAGGAATTCGATTTTTTTCACAACAGCAGAATAAGGCGAAAAATCAAACTTTAGTTACATCCAGTCGAGAGAAAATCATCTTCCCTGTCCACAAATGCTCAAAGCTCTTACCTTCTGCATGTTCTTCACAAACTAAACAGTCTGTATTGACGCTAAAATAGGCTGAAGTGTGTCTGTTGGCGTCGCCATGTTTGTTTTGGTTCTCTTCACCTTTGGCTTCTGCACAAACCTCAATGCTGCAACGTAAAAAAAAACATGCACCAAGGACTATAGGTGGAAATTAGCTCTAGTGCTACAACCTGGAACAATTCATCTCTCCTCTTAAGGTTAATGTAGATCGTGCACTGTCCCTGTCTCATAAATAAATAAATAAATAAATCTGTCAAATGGTTGCCCTCTACTTATATCTACTACGGTTATATCGTAGTAGTGGTGGAAGTAGTTAATTGCAGTAATCGTAGTTATAGTAATAGAGTTTTGCTTAGTATATTAGTGATGTCAGTATAAGATCCAACCACAAGTGACAGCACCTGCAGAGCATTTCATCCTGACTCACTTCCACCAGTGTCATTTGGGCAGCTGGACGATCACCAGCCCGAGCCGCTCTTCACACATGTTTGGCTCCTTTTTTATCCTGGAACATCTCGAGGTGCTGGAGCAGATCGCACCTCCTGCAGCTGCTCTGGACAGTATCGTTTCACTGCTGACATTTAAAGGGCCCGTATTGCACTATTTTCTGGCCTACAGTATGTTCATCATCACAAACAGACCTGGAGTTGTGTGTTTTGCTTGATTCGCACATGTTTTACACACAAATCCTGTATATCTTGGCTGTGTGCGAAAAACACTCCAACTTATGATGTCATGCGGCAATACGGGAAGTCCTCTACTTTGTTTTTAAACTCCATACACCTTCACCAGACTAATTTGGTTAATTTTGCCCCATGGAATTTCCCTTGTCTACTGCACTAAAGGTAAAAGGAGCTGTTAAAGGGAAACTCTGGCATGTTTGAAGCTAAAGTCCATTGCTAGAGGTGGTTGAATACTGTCAGAAGCCAAAAACAGCACAGAGCAGTGTTGCCTCGGCGGAGATGAAAGTGATGTGTGCATGGCAGGACTCCCTTGAAAGAGATTCATAATCTCAATGGGACTTTCCTGGGTAAATAAAGGTAAAAAAAAAAAAATCTCGCTGTGGTCGAGACAAAAAGCTAGCGTAGTGATGGGGGCAAGTTCTTAACTTCCACCTAAAATTATTAGCACACTGAAGATGCTTAACAACAACCCAACAGCCACGAGTCTAACAAACAAAACGCTCTGCCTGGTTCAGTCATTAGTGTCTGGAAACGTTATAAAACAACTTTTTAAGCAGCTTTAGCATTACCTTTGTTGATTTCCCACTGCACATGCGAAAGCCCAAAAGACTCGACTACTGACTGTGAAGAAGAAGAGAAACTGAAAGTTGTTGAAAGAAAATGGTTCGGGAATGTATTTTTTAGGGTTTTTCAAAAAATATAATTCACTCGTAAATAAATGGGATTAGAAACGACATCAGCGATTGAGTCTTTTGGGCTTTCGCGTGCACAGTGGGAAATCAACAAAGGTAAGTGTAAGGCTGCTTATAAAGTTGTTTTATAACGTTTCCAGACACTAATGAGTGAGCCAGGCAGTTTGTTAGGCTCATGGCTGTTGCAAGATTGGTTAGAAAGTGGCATTAGGCTTCTTCAGTGTGAAGCAAATTGGCGTTTTATGTGGAAGTTAAGAACTTGCCCCCATCACTACACTAGTTTGTTGCCTTGACACAGTCACTGCCACAGTGAGATCTCCGCCGAGGCAACACTGATCTGTGCTGTTTTTTTGGCTTCTGACAGAATTCGACCACCTCTAGAAATGGACTTTAGCTTCAGACGTGCCGGACTTCCCCTTTAACTTGAAAACTCCTGCTTGATTATGCTTTGATTGCATTTTAAGCTTTGTAGATGCAGATGTAGACAGACTTATAACAAAGGATTACTCAAACTCCAAGTCTGTTTGTGATGAGGAAACAACAAGACAGATCAGAAAACAGCGTAATATGAGCCCTTTAAACTCCTCTGTATCTCTGTGTATATCTGTATATTCCGGGCAGCTTGTGATCTGGTTGTGTGGGAAGTATATGGTACAGACAGCAGCCCCATAGAGCGCAGTGTAAAAGGCCGAGCTCAGCACTAAAGGAAATCGATGTAGTGATGGGTGGGCGTGTGGCGGTAAGCGATCATAAACAACAGCATCGTGTTTACAAGGAGCTCGGTCTGGGCCCAAGTATATGCACAAGAGCCATGTGCGGGCTGTGTTTGGTCATACGGGGTGACGCCATCGAGCTGATTTTAGCCTGATTTAAACTGCAGTAGTGGTAGTAGTTGTAGTAGTTGTAGTAGAAGTAGTTGTAATACAAGGCGCACTGTCTGGGCCCAAGTGTATGTATGCGTAACAGCCATGTAAGACTATTTGGTGCTATGGGGTGACATTATGAAGCCGAGTCATATTTTAGCCTTGTTTAAACTGCTGCAGTAGTAGTAGTAGTAGTAGTAGTAGTAGTAGCACAAGGAGTCGGTCTGGGTCCAGGTATATGCACAAGAGCCATGTGAGACTGTGTTTGGTTATACTGGGTCGACGTCATGGAGCTGAGTCTGATTTTAGTCGTATTTAAACTGCTGTGCTCTGGTTTGTGTGTTTTTGGGTGTAGTAGTAGTTGTAGTAGTACTACTAATCATACTCGTAGTACAAGGAGCTCAGTCTGGGCCCAAGTAAGACCCATGTGTGGACTGTGTTTGGTCATACTGGGTGACGTCAACGGAGCTGAGTTTGATTTTAGCCTTATTTAAACTGCTGCAATAGTAGTAGTAGTAGTAGTAGTAGTAGTAGTAATAGTAGCACAAGGAGTCGGTCTGGGTCCAGGTATATGCAGGTATAAATTTCGTGTGAGATTGTGGTTGGTCATACAGGGTGATGTCATGGAGCTGAGTCTGATTTTAGTCTTATTTAAACTGCTGTGTTCCGGTTCGTGCACCCTCTGGTGGTAACAGTGCGTTTTTTGGGTGCAGTAGTAGTACTAGTAGCAGTAGTAGCAGTAGTAGCAGTAGTAATAGTACAAGCTCGGTCTGTGCCAAAGTAAGAACCATGTGACTGTGTTTGGTTATACTGGGTGACATCATGGTGCTATGTTTGATTTAAGCCTTATTTAAATTGCTGTAATAGCAGTAGTAATAGTAGTAGTAGTAATAGTCGGCGTCTTCGTCGTCGTCATAGTAGTAGTTGTAGTAATAGTAGTAGTAGTAGTAGTAGTAGTAGTAGTAGTAGTAGTCGTCGTCGTCTTCGTCGTCATCATAGTAGTAGTAGTAGTGGTACAAGGAGCTTGGTATGGGCCCAAGTAAGTGCGATGTGCAGACTGTGTGTGGTCATACTGGGCGACATCATGGATCTGAGTTTGATTTTCGCCTGCTATAGTAGTAATAGTAGTAGTAGTAGTAGTAGTAGTAGTAGTAGTAGTAGTAATAGTACTAGTAGTAGTAGTAGTAGTAGTCTGGGCCCAAGTGTATGCAGAAAAGAAATAACCACGTGGTGTCAAAATAAACTTCCGGTGCCCTTTCAAACTATGTTCTCTAAAACTACTACAGTCGCGTCGCATCCAGAAGGTCGGGAAATGACTCGTGATGGACTACGGAAAGTTTACAGCTGTGGAGGATAAATATAAAACACTTTACAACATCCGACAGCAACTTTACAAGAACAACTTCTGAAGGAAAAGGCGCGTGGAGTAGGGCTGGGCGGTATACCGTTTGAACCGGTATACCGGTAATTTTTATTTTTATGATATGAATTTTTTATTTACCGCCATACCGTGTGTGCGCGCATATGTCGGCAACACAGAGCGGCGGAACGCTGTGACAGCGGTAGATTGAGCGGGGGCTGTTTTTCAGTGTTACACCAAACAAGCCAACAAGCCAGGTAAGGATAGCGAGTTGAGTAGAAAGTAAAATCTGCATCTTCTCCCCAATCTCTGCGTAACGTTGGCACTGCAGCACAAAACACTACACAGACGTCCCTGGTAGGCGCGTTTGCTAAAAGGGACCGTCTGTGTAGTGTTAGGCGCGTTGCTAAAAGGGACCGTCTGTGTAGTGTTAGGCGCGTTTGCTAAAAGGGACCGTCTGTGTAGTGTTAGGCGCGTTTGCTAAAAGGGACCGTCTGTGTAGTGTTTTGTGACACTGGAGAGAGCGCTGGTGCGCGGAGCCGCGCACTCCGTCTAAAGGGACCGTCTATGACAGTCATGGCCAACCCGTGGCTCTCGAGCCTCATGCGGCTCTTTAACTAGTTTCATGCGGCTCTTCAGGAGCTTTTACATAACATGCGTCAAATATGCTTGGCTGGCGTTACCATTCATTCAAGGATTGTTCAAGATAAGGAATGCCAAAAGTCTCACTAAGCAGCATAGTAAGAGAAAAATTGAAAATGAAAATTATTTTATTTTTGTTTGTGGACTTGCTTGAACTGAGAGTTTGTGTGTGTGAGACAGTGCACACAATGTTAACTGTTGAAAACAACTTTTACCAACTTTTAAACAATATTATCATGTTGGTGTGGTTATTTTCATTAAATCTGGTTGAGCATAGGTCTGTGTGTGCGTGTGCGTGCATACATGATTGAGGAATGGGATGATGTTCATGTGTACCCATGTGTATAATGTGGCTCTTTGCAGTAACACAGAAAAAGAAGGGGCTCTTAGTCTTCTACTAGTTGGCCACCCCTGGTCTATGACAAGAAAAGCAAACGTTGGAATGATATTACCAACTCTATCACACTCCACTTAGCCGAAGACAAAAATACCGTTAAATACCGTGATACCGTGATAATTTTAAAAAATACCGTGATAACAATTTTTGGTCATACCGCCCAGCTCTAGTGTGGAGCAGACAGTGAAATGATGAGTAGCTTCATTAATGCAGCGCCGCAGATACGGCTCGTTATCGCTGCAAAGCGTCGTCTCGCTTATCGTCAACTTTTGTTTTGTGATTTAAAACATAATTCATCCAATCAACAATGAATACATGAGTAATATAAAAAAGTTTAGTGTTTAAACGTGAGAAGATGTTAACATGGAGAAAGTAAGATGCACTCTTGGGGCCTCAATGATAAATTTCAAGAAAACGTGGGATCCATTCTTTCAGTTTGTTGAATCTATTCATTTTCTCTCTGTTCCAGTGTGATGTTTGGTTTTTTTGTTTTTTTCTCACTCTCGTCATTGATTGATTAATATCTCACTCTTTTTTAAAATCTGGTACATGTTTATTGTGACTAGGGGACCTGATAATTTTGTTCAGATTTTCTTTCCTCTTTTTCCCTTTTTTGTGTGTTTCATTCAGCTTTTTATCCTTATTAAAGTATTTTATCCTGACAGTGCTGATATATTTGGAAATGTTATTAAATAAAGTTCTGAAAAAAAAGAGAAGACACAGAGTTTAGTGTTTAAACGTGATAATACACAGAGTTTAGTGTTTAAACATGATAATACACAGAGTTTAGTGTTTAAACATGATAATACACAGAGTTTAGTGTTTAAACATGATAATACACAGAGTTTAGTGTTTAAACATGATAATACACAGAGGCTGGCGTCACAGAAGCAGGTCTGCTCCCTTTAAAATTACGCGTATGTGCAGTTCTGCTGACGTTACGTGCTGCTGATGCTCCTGGTGTAAATTCCAGGTTACAGTCTTTTGGATTTTGCAGACTTGGAATTGCCCATCTCTACTGAACTAAAAGTAAAAGGAGCTGTTAGCTTGAAACCTCCCATCACATGACATCATAAGGTGGAACAGAGCATTTTGAGCTTTAGAGATGTAGACAGACTAATGGTCAGACACTGTACCTGATTTTCTACGTCCTGAACAACATGAAAAACTAGTTCATTTTAAACCGTTTCCTCATTTACCTTATGCATTGCGGGCATCCTGATTCTTCACCGCAATCATTTTCTAAGCACTTTTCACCACTTTCAGAGGCCTGGGGGGAGTGCCATAGCAGTAATGTTAACATCAACTAGCATGCGAACAGTTCACTTCCTGATTCTCGGACGATAAAACACAAAGTACACAGTGGGTTTATTTGGACCTGAACAGCTGAGAACCCCTGCTCAATACACTGCTTATTGAACTAAATAATTCATATATTGACATGAGCAACTAGGGTTTCCAAGTATCAAAAATCAGATACTCGATACTAAAACTAGTATCAAAACTAGATACTCATACTGAGCAGGTATCAATACTAAAAATCCGCTTTCCCAGGACAGAAATTAACTTTTTCCTGATTAGCTTGAGCCGTATCAGAACAAGAATATGAAAGTACTATGATTTAATATTGAAAATCCCATTCTTTTGTCTAAATAAAGAGTTTTTTATTATCATTGAAGTATCAGTATCAGTATCAATCCTCTTTCTCAATGACTATACCGCGGGTCGTGGAATGTCGCACTGTGCTGCTGGCATTATGTAACTCCTCCCCAATTTAGATGAAATACATGAAAAGCCGCGCCTGGTCTCCGGCTGCTCCTCGCTCCCCTGCAGGATATAAATAGCCTTTTTCGAATCTTATCTGGAAACCGTGTTGTGGAGGAAGCTTTGAAATGGGGCCCCGGAACGATTAGATTTCCATTGTTCCGCCGCTTCTTACAGTAAGCCTCTGCACATGTGAACACAGCGGAGGAGAGAGGGGCTAATGGCACCAGCGATGTTCAAATGAGCTCGCGGCGGAAGGTTCTGGGCTCTTTCTCACGCCGTAATTTATATACAAAGGTACAAATGATGAATTAAACTTATGCTAATCTTGTTTTGTCATTCAGTTATTGCCTTTGTTTGAGTAATCCGGTCATGGAAGAAGAAATACTCGATTTTCTTGTAACTTTTCTGGTGGAAAGTCTGTCAAATTGCTTGGAATGTTTCACAGTATGGCATTAAACCTTTCCGTCTTCATGGAGACCAAAGCCAGGCCAAGTAACAGGTCAGATCTGCGGAGAGGCGACCCCGCTCACAGTCAGAATGTTGTATTTCTTGGTATTTTTGAGCCATAAAACCACTTGTAATTGAATAAATGTAAAGGTACATCTGTTTAATGTCATACTGTGGAACATTCCAGGCAGAACAATGACATCTCCTTGGAAACAAGTAGGTGACAGACAGGTTACACAGTGCACCTTTAAGTAAAAGTACAGATACCAAAGCAAAAAAAAAAGTGAAAGTATTGCATGAAAAAAAAATCTACTTAAATAAAAGTATTAAGTGCCCTTCTAAAAATGTACTTAAAGAGTAAAAAGTAAAAGTATTTTGTGAAGATTTTGAGGTCTAATAAAGCTTCAAATGTAGTGATTTTGATTTTTTTTAAATTATTCTTTTAATTCCTAGGTAGTTTTTATTTGTATTTGTATTTAAGTTTGCTCAAACTATGACCTTGATTACAAATCAGCAGGTCTCAAACAATAATAAAAATACTTTTACTTTTCAGTCATGTTCAAAAATGTAGTGGAGTAGAAAGTACAGATACCTGCTCTTAAATGTAGTGAAGTAAAAGTAAAAAAGTATTTACTGTAAAATGTATTTTTCATTTCTTTGGATTCTTACAATGAGCAGCATTTCCTCTCCACAGACCTGACCTGTACCTTTGTCTGGTTGCATTATCTGCTTGTCTCTATGGAGCTATGGAGGATCACAAGTTTAATGCCATACGGAACATTCTAATCAAAGCAATAACATTTCAATGGACACAAGCTTAGAAAAGAAATCCCAAAACACAAAAGTGACATATAATAAAATGCTGTATTATCTGGAACACCAAAAAACACCGGGAACTACATAGACCATGATCCTTTGCTCCCTGTTGCCAGTATGAAGACATGACTGTTATTACACACTTTTGTCTTGTGAAATTATACGGTAGAGGCTTGTCATCTCATTTTTAGAAATAGCACTTTAGCAAGATCACAATTAATATTGAAATAGATGATTTTGTTTTGGATTTAGTTGTGTCATGGTCGGGGGATTAAAGCAAAACCTATTCTGCAAAACATAACTAACTGCAGTTACTTTAACATGAAACATCAAATGTCCTTAAAGGGTTTTACAGTAAAATAATAATACAAAAACTGTTTTTAGTTTTCCACAGTTCTGTATTGTCTTAAACAGAACACACAGAAAGCACAGGGACAGTGGAAAACTGTCTGTTTGGAGCTGAGAACTTTTACATTATGATTAACTACTTTGCTTTGTACTTTCCCACTTGTATTTTTCCAGTGAAGTAGCTCTGGTCTCTGCTTGTAGACACAAAAATAACACATGATTACATTATTATTACCGGCATGTTCTTACATTACATTACTTATGTAATTATTAGTAAATAAGGCCATGAAGGTGATTGGCAGAAAGGAGTTTTTGCAGGACATTTTTCAAAATTTTGTGCTTGTTCAGGCCAGATGGATTGTGGGAAACCCTCTCACCTGTTGCACGGGGAATATGAAATCCTCCATCAGGTCGACGCTATCGAGGGCCTAAGTTTAAGAGTAACAGATATAAACTTTCATTTGTGCCACTTCTGTTCTGCACTTCTGCACTTTTGAACAAATCTGCACAACAAAGGCGCACTTAGTCACTTTATTTAATGGTGCAATAATTGCAAAAATCATTGTGCAATAGAGCTAGTGCAATAATTATCTGTGCAATAATTATCTTTGCAGTAGGATTAGTGTAATATTTTGGACACTTTTTGGTTGTGAAGTGCACAAATGTGCTACATGTATCTTGTGACTGTTGTGCGATGTGTGAAGTGTAACTGTGTTTTTTAAGCAGCGCCCAAAACAAATTTCCCCTTGGGGACAATAAAATTGATCTTATCTTATCTTACCTTGGGTTGTACATGTTTAACTATAGTTGAATCACCTTTTATTCTCTTATATGATTATGGACCAGAACATTTGAACATTAGATTTGTACATGCAGAAACAACACTCTCCATGTGCTGCTTTTCTTCCCCAAAACGCAGTAACAACAGGTAGGGCATCTGGTGCAAAGTCCTCTTAGTGCTCATACATCACCCTGTAGAAACAAATGATAATAAATGATAAACCTTTAAATTCTTCCAACACTTTATTCCCCATTTCAGAATCCTTGTCCGTCTCCTGCACCTGCCTGCGCTCGTGTTGAATTCCCCACGCTGCCTCGGGAGTAATTGGTGCGTTGCTCGGGGTGTGTCGCTCGTGATGAATGCCTTCTCCGCTCTCTCGGAATTAACAAGGTTGCTAAGATACGGCGCCTTCTATTAGATTAGCTTATCGGCCGTTATTGCTATTGCTGCTGACTATATTTTACCATCAAGCCCTTTTTATTAATTTGGAAATCTACCCAAGATGCCGTGGGCTGGGAGATGGTGGATTTATTTATTATTTTGTTTGAAGAACCAATCGCCTCCGAGCAAAACGGCTCGTCTCCTCCCCGTTTTTCAAATCTGTAGGAGGATCTATACCAGTGTTTCTCATTAGGCACGTTTAATCTGAGTCTGGGGGCTGTGTTTTCAATTGGTCACAGCAGGAAGTACATTTTCGATAAGGGCCGCTTGTGTGTTGGATTATGCAAAGTGGAGTCATGTTCAACCGGGAAACTAACAAAAAACAACCGATTAAGATGCAATAATAATGTCTTAAAGGAAACGTATCTAAGATTTTTTATTTAAATTCCATAAACTTGATGTAAGGTAAACACACTCACTTACAAAATTTACACAGGTTTTTTATGGGATACTTCAACTTGAGTATTTTCTTTTTTTGCTTCGGTATCTGTACTTTAACTTAAGAACTTCTTTCACCACTGGATTAATCAAACATGTGCAATGACAGCGATTGAATGACAAAACAAGATTAGCGCTCAAGTTTGCGCGATTTACACGTGTATTTTAATAAGTCGATCATCTGCAGGTTAAGGCTCTGGAGACACAGGCTCAGTTGCGATTATAATAATAAATGTGCAGGTTCCTTTACATGGATAAACGCTCTCACGGAGCCTATAGACTTGGGCTGTGGTGAAGAAGAGATGGAGAGACTGAGGTGACTGTAGATTCGGCTGCTGCGTTTGAGATGGAGGGAGTAGCACGTGAATTAAAGGCTGAAGAAGACTGAAATAACGCTTGAGTTTAATAATAAAAATTAGGAGTATAATATGCATTAGTTGGACAATTCATTTTATAGGCTTAGGTATATACTGTGAATGGACACAGTGGGCAATATGGAGGAAGTGTCTTGCCAGTGAACACAACAGCATCTTCCAACGGTGCGTGCGGTGCCTGATTTTTATTGTCTTTAAAAATAGGAAAAACAGAGCAAGTTCATTTGAAACGGTTCTAAGTTGTTCCTCACTGACCTTATGCATTCTGAGCGTCCTAATTGGTAACGACAATGAATTATAAAGATTTACAACTCTTAAAAGACCAGAGCGGCGTTGCTGTGACAGTAAAGCTAACAAAAACTAGCATCCTTAACAAGTACTTCCTGATTATTAGACAATAAATGCTTTGTAATTCGATGCAGATGGCTAACATTTTGACCTCAAGAGCTGCTTATTCAATATCGTATCTGTCCTGGGTCAACACAAATTTAGTTTAAATACATGTTAAGAATTTTGATAGGTTTGATTACTCATTTTACAAAAACACAAAAAACCATAAGGAATTTCCTTCAGGATAAATATTTATCTATCTACTGTATCTGTTTTATTTTTCTTTCGTGTAAATTGCATCTAGCTTTTGGACAGAATTCTACTATTACTATTACCACTACTACCACTACTACTGATACTTGAATGTGAGGTAAACATATTATTGTAAGCTCCAAATTTAAAACATCAAATGGAAAAGTAAATGTAAATTGTGTCTAGTTTTTGGACAGAATTCTCGCTAATGTGGTCATGAGTATAAGTATAGTTTTAGAACTTTCTACTTTCTGTAATTTTCAACATAATTTTTTACTTTTCTTCACTAATCGCTTCTTGATTGGTGTAAAACTATAATTATAATCCCTCTGAATTAAATCCAAAATTTGAAAATCATAGAAATCTGACCTACACACTAAACAACAACAACAACAACAACAACAACAATAATAATAATAATTTATAATAAAAAATATAATAAAAAATAATAATTTCTGGACACCCAAAGTCGCTTTACAACAACATAAACAAGTGAAGTGCAATAAAACATACAGTTAAAAGCCACAGTTGGGACAGTATTTAATTGATACACGCTTATATAAAAGTGTGCTGTGTAACTTTTCAGGTTGGAAGTCCGTTACCATGGAGATGCTTATGCTTTGCCTGTAATGTTCCACAATATGGTGCAATTGTGTTTTTGTTGCTTAAAAACACCTTTAAAAACATGCATTCTTACTGGGAGTGGTATTGCCTCTTCACAGAACTCACCAGTAAATTGGCCTGGTGGCGTCTCCTGCTTTTTTCTATGGAGATTTTAAAAGTTTAATGCCATACTTTGGAATATTGGCGGTAAAGCAACAGCATTTCCATGGTGGGTTACACAATGCACCTTTAAGGAAGTAAAGCTGAAGAGAATTTTGCTCAAAATAACAAAAAGTAAAACAGAACATGTAAAATAAAATAAAGTAGGTCTAAAAAGCGGACAAAACGACTGACTGTATGAAGATGGCGTCATTTTGAAACCTCATGTTGCCATGGATGCAGCAGCAGGTGTCCGTGAGGCTTCCTCCGTCACCTTTAAATAAACCGTACATTACTGTATTTGCGGCGTGTTCCCCATCTATATTTGATTCTATAGCTTGTGTGTACGGCCCTGTGTGTGTGTGTGTGTGTGTGTGTGTGTGTGTGTGTGTGTGTGTGTGTGTGTGTGTGTGTGTGTGTGTGTGTGTGTGTGTGGGGCTGCTATACGGGAAAGCCCCATTAGCGTGGGATCCCGGGGAGATAAGAGCGCTGACTGCTTTATGTTCCGGAAATGATGGAGTGGAGCGAACAGGCCAGGGCTGTATTAATGCGCCGTGCTAGCTAGCGGCTGACAGGCTGACAGCACGTAGCCCGCGAGCTAGGACGGCCCGCTGGCTAATCTGACAGGGAGCGAGTGCATGCTAACTGTACGTTTAGCATCCAGACAGAGGAGATGTATGGTGTGATGGCTGGACCGCGTTTGGTCATGGTCTTTGGAGATATGTTAGCAGTGTTTCATTTCAAGTAGCCTTATACAGTAGTACGGGGGATACTGCAAGCTCAAAGGGCCCATATTAGGCTATTTTCTGATCTGTGTTATAATGTTTCCTCATCACAAACAGACCTGGAGCTGTGTTTTGTTTCATTCACACATGTTTAACACACAAACCCTGCATATGTAGGTAGTTCTTCCAGTGTTTCCCATACATAGACCAATCTGTGGTGCAGCGCCACAGAATGAAAACTGAGGGCAACAAATTGATTCCACCTCTTTTTTTCAACGCGATTCTGTCATTCACAAGCACAGAGAGAGAGAGAGAGAGATAGAGAGATCAACAGCCGCACATACATGTCAATGGGCGTACACTTATAAAACACTTTATAAGCACTGTTTGCTCTCCGGACCCGACCCACTCTGCCTGCGGTGTGGTGGTGGGACAGGAAATTGTTCCTCCCGCACCTCCTGCAGAGCAAGGTGTCCGCAAAGTTCGATTGGGCGACAGCTACGCTTAGCCCCATGGGGCGTGGAGCCCTGTGCCAGTCCTTTCGCCTGTGGTCACCTGACGGTCTGCGCACGCTCTTTCCCCCCCACAATAAATAGGTCAGAACCCAAGTAGGTCCCTTGTGATCGGGCACTTGAGTTATTTTTTCAGGAAGCCACATAAAATTAGGTGCTCCGATCGGGTATGCTACGGAAGCTGGGGGGGCTCACAACAAATGCAAACGCTGCAACAAATACAAACGCCGCAACACACACCAAAAAGCCACAACACACCAAAAAAAGCCACAATGGAAGTGACCGTGGGCCTATTTTTTCAACGGAACAAGCAAGGAAGATCATGCGGGAAATTATTAATGGCGGTCAGACAGTGACAACGTTCCTGGCAAAAAAATAAATTACTTTTACTTACATTTCCAACTTCGTCCACTTCTCCATTCCTTTACATTTCACATTCTTCTTCTTCTTCTTCTTCTTCTTCTTCTTCTTCTTCTTCTTCTTCTTCTTCTTCAACTTTTCCCATTCCCAAAGTAAACTAAAAATTGCTGCAGTTTCATTACTACTACCACTACTGCTGCTGCTGCTACTATTACTACTACTACTACTACTACTACTACTACTACTACATGAATGTGATGTAAACATATTATCATCTACTCCAAATTAATACATCAAGTAGAATATAATAAGGGACCTAAAATAGATCCTTGAGGTACACCATTGTTTACTCCATTTAAGTGTCATTTGAAGTACTTTTTTGTTTCGACTAAATGTTACTGCAGTTCCACTACTACTACCACTACCACTACTGCTACTATTACTACTTCTACTACTACTACTACCACTACTACTACTACTACTACTGATACTTGAATTTGAGGTAAACATAACATTGTATACTCCCAAATTCAATATTAGGAGCTAAAACAGATTCTTGAGGTACACCATTGTTTACTCCAGGTAGCAAGTACTGACAGCCTTGAACTATAAGTGTCATTTGAAGTACTTTGAAGTAATTTAGACGAAGAAGCTACTGCAATTCCCCTAATACTACTACTTCTTCTACAGCTACTTCTCCTCATACTTGAATCTGAGCATGACTGTCATGTCTCTGTGTCTGGTGTAGTCATCCGTGTACAGCCCTGTGATATCGTCCTCTGCTCCGCACTGCAGGGAGTGCTGTATGTCCCAGTGGAGAGAAACAGGAATCACACGAGCTGATCCTGTCATTGCTCCTGTCATTGCTCCTGTCATTGCTCCTGTCAGCGTGCAGTGTACAGTGTGAAGTCTCCGGAACTATGTCACCATGTCAGTGTCAGCGCTACGATTACGGAGAGAAGAAAGGCCTGGTTTAGTTCTGCACAAATCCATTTTTTATTTAAAGGGCCTATTTATATCTGCGTTATAACGTTTCCTCGTAGCAAACATACCTGGAGTTGTGTTTTATTTCATTCCCACATGTTTAACACACAAACTCTGCATCTCTGCGGTTATACAGGAAGTGCTCTACTGTGTTTTTATACTTTGAAGTTACAGCTATTGTTTTAGCCTCATTGAAACAGTTTTATTTATACACAGCAGATATTGGAGACTTTTCATTGACAATTTCAACTGAACAAAAGGTAAAACAAAAAAATATTCAAAATAAAAGCACGAATTTAAGGTTATTCCTGAGTATTAAAGAGTAAAGCAGTTCAATTGAGGGTAAAAATAGCTCAAAACTACCATTTCATAACAACACAAGGTGGATCAGAGCATTTTGAGCTTTGAAGATGATTTTAGATGTTAGATGATTTTGATTATTTTCCACTAGTTACGTAATTATATTTACTATAAACTCCCCTCAACCCCCTTTTTTACCATAAACCTTTAAGAGAATAGTGTAGTCACATTTTGTGCAGATATCTCTTTGTATTAAAGTATAAATATAAAGCTCCGTGTCTGTTAACCAAAATAAATATTGACCTATAATGAAGATGTAAAGAGTCCATATTACACTATTTTCTGATCTGAATGTTGTTTCCTGAGGGTAAAAAATGCTGTTAACCTCTAAACTATCACTTCATAACAACACGACAGGTGGATTTTGAGCTTTGGAGATGTAGACAGACTAATAATAAAGGGTTACTCAAACATTAGCAAAATACTTGCTAAAACTGTATCTTACACATAGTCTGTGTCTTTATCAATGGACATAGTTAACCTAGGGTGGCCAGTTTTTCAACAACAAAAAAACAAAAAACTGGGATATCCCTGTTTTTTCGGTGGTTGGTAATAATAAAATTGTGAAACGTGTGCGGAATTGAAGAAAATTGTTATGCAGACATCATTCGTGACTAACATGTGAGTCAGTATAGTCACATTTTCTTTGTGTTTTGATCATTTTTAAGCAGCTTTTCTGTATTTTACCTAAATAAATGACAATTTATGCCTCTCTTTACCGTTGGCAGGGATCAAATTGGTCAAAAATAGGGACACCTGGGATATTTCTTGTATAAAACTGAGACAAATCACTGGTTTTGGATAAATCTGCTGGGACAGGAAACACAGGGCTCAAAACTGGGCCAGTCCCAGGTAAATAGGATCATCTGGTCACCTTAAGTTAACCTTCTAGTTGCCACGTTCCAAATAGGAAGTGAAATTGCGGCTCCATCGACTCTTAAAATATCTTAAAATGTTCGTATTGACCTGCTCTACATGATCCTGGTGTTTTATTTTGCTTTTTGTCTGTAAATAAATTCCTATTCCTAACATATCCTATATCTTCTCACCTCGATGAGCTTCATTTGACTGGGTGACACTCCCTTCGTCCCCTTCTTTACACAGTCTATGGTCTTCCCACTAGTTACGCATCGACATAAAGTAATTTCTAACTGCTTTCTTCTTCTTCTTCTTTAAAAGTGTGACATCCTCTCTCATCTTACCTATAGCTACTACATGAGCACAGCGGGGGTCTATCAAAGAGCATTGTATATGGGTCCCTTACTGCATGAATCGGCCTAATTAACCCATACAGGCTTTTCCAGTACATCCTGTGATTCTTTAAGGAGGCATGGCATGTTCTAATTTGGGCTTTTTTATATTTTTACACTGTTGCGTCATCATGTTATGTTTAAATATTTAATAGATGTTGTTTGTTTGGTTCTACATTATCATATTAAACCTGTGTACAAGTTTTTATTGCTTGAAAATGCATCGCAAAACTGGCTTTTTAGAAGTCATCAGAATCAGAATCAGAATCAGAATCAGAATGTGTTTTATTGCCATATGAGTGAACAGGTTCACAACATTAGAAATTGCTGCGGTACTTGGAGCAGGATGTAGACAAACACTGACATGCAACAAATAATAGAATAAAATAAAGCTATAGTATAATATAACAAAATTTACAAATTTACAGGAGTATAATAATATAGAGTATAAGAGTATCAGTGATCAGTGCAAAACAGGCAGGTGCGAGAACACAGGGTCATGTGACAGAAGCAGAGTGGGGGTGGGACCAGTCCGAGTGTTATTATTTATGAGTCCATAAAGTCATCCGCGCACGTTTGAGTAATCTAGCGATCTCTCCATCCCGGGCCCAATTCGAACCCTCCTTACGGTTTGTTGTAAGATTCCCCACACGACAATTCTCCATAAATATACAAAATCGTGACACAAAACTGTACACTACAACTCCACAAACCTGATGCGATGTGCAGTAGTTTCATTAGCGCTAGAGTTTTTTCATGGCCCATGCCGATAGTGATAGTTTTGAATACAGAGCAACCGATGCCCAATAAATTCTGCCAATATTTTTGGGTCTATATACAGGGCTGATTTTGATTATTTTCCATAATTTATGTCATTATATTTGCTATAAACTCCCCTCAAGCCCTTTTTTTTAAAAACCACAAACCTTTAAGAGAGCACTGTAGTCACATTTTGTGCAGATATCTCTTCATATTAAAGTGTAAATATAAAGCTCTGTGTCTGTTTTTTTAGCCATAGGGTCCATATTTACACTATTTTCTGATCTGTATTGTAATGTTGTTTCCTCATCACAAACAGACCTGGAGCTGTGTTTTGTCTCATTCACACATGTTTAACACACCCCATACATTTTCCCTGGAATCATTTGAATAATTTCGGCCCGGGAATTGCCAATCTCTACTGAACAAAAGGTAAATAGTAGCTGTTAACTTGAAAACTACCGCCTCATGACATCAAAAGGTGGAACAGAGCATGTTGTGCTTCGGAGATGTAGACAGATTAATAAAGCAGGATTACTGAAAAAAGTGTGAATGAAACAAAACACAACTCCTGGTATGTTTCTGATGTCAACATTCTAAAGCCCAATTTATGGTCGTGCGTCAAATCGTCTGCATCGCGACGCAGAGAGTTTGCATCGCCTCGATCAACGTGCACCTCCGAAATTTTGTAAATACGTGTCAAACCGATGCAGACAGCCAGGAAAAGCAACACGGACAATAAGGGCTGTGCTTGGTCCTCTCTATAACCGCTCTACATACATTTCCGGTGCTCCGTTTTCCTGCTTAATTTTGTATACACGAACGCCATTTCTAAATCCTGGCGACCTAACGTTGTGGTGGTGAATTTTTGCGACGCACAGACCTCGACGCAGATCCATAAATCAAAAACGACGGCGGCAGTGTGTGTTGAGTTGACGCAAAACTATAGAACGGCCTTAATGCTCACAGGAGTCAATTTTGCGTAAAACTGAACCAATAGCTGATATGTTAAAAAGTCTAAATATCGACTCAGGGTATTGGCTAATCAATTTATCGGTCTGTTTCTAATTTGCACGTTAATTGTGTGATTGCGCTCTGAAGGGGGAGTAACTTTGAGATGTATCTACAACAAAAAAGTGACATTGGGACCTAAATATGCTCCGTGTTAGCAGTTCATACCCCATAGAAGTGCGAAACTCCTCCTCCCACCTCCAGACCCGAGACCTGTAGCTTTGTGACTTTGACTCAAAACCATCTTGCAGTATTAGTTCTGGAAAAGTCCAGGGGGCGGGGCTTAGCAGGTGGGCGCCGGATGGCAGTTTGTATTCCTCTGAAACCATTTCCACTGCAGATTTCACACGCGTTTGATTGTCTCGTGGTTTCGCTCGTTTTCCCTCCGTCACATTAGCGGAGGATAGCCCGCCGCTCTCCTCTGTTCTCCTCCGTCGCCATCCTCCCTTCGCTCAGGACTTCCCCTCTTCGAACACATGCACGGCGCGATGGAGGAGATTTTGACAGCGCGTGTTGATTGGTTCAGAACAGTTGCTGGCTCTTTGGAGGAGAGAGGAGCGTCTATTTTTAGATCAAGGGGGAAGCAGAGAGAGAGAAGAGAGGAGGAGAGAGGGAGAGAGGGAGAGGAACACTGCAGTCTTGAAGGAAGTTCCACGGTTTTTATGCAGCGAGCTAGTTTTGTGAACAAATGTTGGAATGGCGGACAGGGATTCGCCGATCCAGCTTTTTCTGTTCTGATACAGATTCAGACACTTTGGGTTTAAGTATCTGCCCATAGCCGATATCAACCACAAAAAAACTCTAATAAAATAAGACAAACTGATCCAAATGTGTTTATTTATCAGGGGTATGTCATAGCTCTGCACAGAATGTTCCACAGTGTGACATTAAACAGCTCTACTTTACATTTATTCAAGTACAGCTGGATTTATTGCGCAAAAATACCTCGAAAAACAGGCTTTCTCACTGTGAGCGGGGTCGCCTCTCCACAGATCTGACCTGTAACTTGGTCTGGTTTGGTTTCCGTGAAGGTAGAAAGGTTTAATGCCATACTGTGGAACATTCCAGGTAAAGCGATAACATATCTCAATGGAGAAAAGCATTTCAACAGTTACACAGTTATGCACCAACGGGCAGAACTGCTTTGTGTAAATAAAAGTTATGAGACTTTCTGGACAGATACGACCAGTAAATCAAATTATTATTACATCAAATTACCGTACTTTTCGGACTATAAAGCGCACCGGATTATAAAGCACAATATCAATGAATGGTCTATTTTCATACATTAGGCGCAGTGAAGCACAGTACGTGTTACTCCGCGAGGCTCCTGACTACGGTCGTCGTAAAGATCCGACAACCCATCCAGCGGTGCGGCTTCGTAGCTTAACAAAGTCGTACTAAAACAATTTGACAGATTTTTGAGTGCCGTGTATCGCATAAAATTAGTTCGAGGTCGGTAAGCACAACCAGAATTAATATGAGGTGCACTGGATTATAAGGCGCACTGTAGATTTTTGACAAAATTAAAGGATTTTAAGTGCGCCTTATAGTACGAAAAATACGGTATATGTCCGACCAGGATATTGACTTTTTGGGAGCTGAGATCTGATCCAGCAATTTTTCAGTATCAGATCAGTGCTTCTATAATGGTGGAATTGTATGAAATATTTTATTGTAAGGTCCTATTGTTTATCAATTCTCAATCTAAAACTGCATTCCTCTTTCTTCATGTAGGTTACTTTGAGGGGGTCCTATTATTATATGATACCCACTCTTGTGAGCTTTTTGCCCTGTTAGAAATGTGTTATCTCATCAAAAACATACCTGGAGTTGTTTTGTTTCACTGTCTCCAAAGCTCAAAATAATTTGTAATGTCATGAAGCAGTAGTTTTCAAGTTAACAGCTACATTTTACCTTTAGATCAGCAGAGATCCACAATTCCAAGGTTGAACTTATCCAAATGATTCTAGTGAAAGTCTATATAGAGTAGAGAACTTTTTGTATTACCACATGACACATCACAAGTTGGAGCAAAGTCACTTGTAGACTTAATCACAGTGCGAAAAGTAACCAGAACTTTTACTCAAGTAAGATGGTTGTTTCTTCAATGAAAATATTATTCAAGTAAGAGTAAAAATTTGCAGCTAAAAAAGTACCGTATTTTCTGGACTGTAAGTCACACCAGCCAAAAAATGCACAATGAAGAAGAAAAAAACATGTATAAGTTGCATTGGACTCGAAGTCGGGGGAAATTTATTTGATAAAATCAGAGACCAGGAACAGACATTTCATCTTGAAAGGTAAGTTATAGTACTAACAGCAGAACAGAGAACAACAGGCTGAACATGTGTCTGGTGTGTTCACGTCACATATGAACAGTTATTCAGAAAACTAGAGCAGAAACAACAGAACAGAAGTTTACCAAACTGTCCATCTCGCTCCAAATCAGTAAATCCACTGAATTCTTCATCCTCTGTGTCACTGCTGAGCAACTCCACCAGCTCCAGCTAAATCCAGCTTTTGGCCCGTGATTAGCTTTTGTTTTTTTTATTGCAGTTCGAGTTTCCTCCACTTTTCTCCAGTCAAACACAAGTTTCTCGCTCACTTCAAACTTTTTTCTGCTGCTCGATTACCGTCGTAGCAAGACAGCGGCTCTTTCTGCAGGAGACATGCGCAGTAGAGCGAGAAGTGACAGTGGTGCAGGAGTAAGAGCAGATACTAGCAGACAAGCCTAGAGCGCCCTCATGTGGCTGTCAGTGTGAAAATAACCGACATGTGAAACAATATATTTTATATACGTCGCACCTGAGTATAAGTCGCAGGAACCACCCAAACCATGAAAAAAGTGCAACTTATTGTCCACAAAATATGGTACTATTTCTTTAGTTGCTCAAGTTAATCAAGTAAATGTTAAAGAAACAGAAGGTCCAACCCAGAATCAAAACTGGGCGAGTTTTTCGTCCATTTTATTAAGACCTTTTTACACATACTTTCCACACTCTTTCTACGTCTGCCTCTTTTTCTTTCTTTCTTTCTTTCTTTCTTTCTTCTTGTTCGTCAATGTCCATCCCTCTTTCTGCAATGACTCACGGGGCCCCCACCCTCCCGTGGCCTTCCTCACCTGCTGCAGTCCGGGGCCTCTCCTCATTACACAGTGAAGGAGGTGCGGGTCTGGGTCAATGACGTCCACCGGCACTTTATTGGATTTGGGATGTTGGGCGAACCACATGAAGAAATACATTAGTCAGAGCTCTGGGTCACAGTGGTGAAATGCCTCCGGGCTCAGGTGGAGGCGCTGTTCACGAGCAGGAAAATGACTTGGAAAATATAACCTAAAAAGTGATAGATAAAAGGATTAAATTTGAAACTTATTGGCAAAATGGAAGGGGAATGGCAACTGTACAAAGTTTTTACCCTGAAAAAATAAAAGCATAAATCATCAAACATAATCTAATATACAAAAGCATGATACAAAATGATACACTACAACTTCACAAACTTTCCGTGACATGCAGTACTTCCTTTAGCATGCTGATTGTGGTGTGATAGTGCTCTGAAGGAAGAGCGATTAGCACAGAGAGCAAAGGGACACGAAACTCTTATTAAACGCATTATTACAACATTTTCGGTGAATAAAGCGTTTCCAAAACAATAACAGGTGACAGTGTGATCTAAATACGTTTTGGTTTTGGTTTTTTGCACATGTACGAGTAATTAGTTCCCCACAGATGTATAATACTCCCTCTTTAACCGTGTTTTCTGTCTAATGTGGCAGTTACAGCGGTGGAACAAATTTTAGCCGTCTTTTCTTTACTTTGAAAATTGAATAATTGAGTTTTTCTGCCTCTGATCCAAACAGAAGTAGAGCTAATATTATTATTTTTTATTCTTATTTTGGTTATCTTGATTATTTGTATATTATTGTTATTGTTGTAGTGTCTGGTATGGTTCTGTTTTGGTTTCATTGTTGGTGTGAATGTGCATATGTGTCTGTAAAAATGCATTTAGAGCCTGTCACAGACCCCAGGAAGAATAGTTGCTGTTTTTAAGTAGCTAATGGGGATCTAAATAAAAACAAACAAACTTAAGTACATTTTAAAGTATTTATTACGTTTTACTTTTAGTTTATTACATTTGAGAGCACCTATCTGTACTTTCTACTCCACTACATTTATGAATAGGACTGAAAAGTAAAAGTATTTTTTATTTTAGTGTGACATGTGCAGGGTTTTAATCAATGTTATAGTTTGAGCAAACAAAAATATACAAATAAAAACAGCCAAGAAGTGAAAAAATCAATTGTTTTAGCACAAATCTGTATCAAAATCACTACATTTGAAGCTTTATAGATCTCAAACTCTAATAATAATAATAATAATAATATATTTTATTTATTAGGTGCCTATCTGGACACCCAAGGTCACCTTACAACATAAACAAATTAAGTACGATTAGTAGTATTTAATTGATTGATTGTATTTAGTATTTGTATTTAGTGTTGCATTTTATTAGTATTTAGTATCTGCGCACTCTGTAGCCTACTCAGTACTCTGCACAAAATACTTTTACTTTTTACTCTTTAAGTGCATTTTTTAACAGGTCCTTTAATGCTTTTACTTAAGTAGATTCTTTCATGTGATACTTTGACTTAAGTATTTTTTGCTCTGGTATCTTAAGTAACAAAACTGTCGACTTCTTCCACCTCTGTCAGTTATAATGGAAAACAATGAACACGTTTAACCAATATATTTTTATTCTTATTCTGTTTGCAGTGAGTGACAGCTGCTACCGAAACCTGGCAGAGGACCGCAGCGGTGTGAACCTCAAAGACCTCGTCCACGACCCCTCCCTGTGAGTCCTGCCCTCTGCTTATTAAGAGCTAAAAATACATACAAGACTGACAGCACGGGAAAAGTACACACAACCAGTGAACTCACCCCCGTAACCTAAACATGGGATTATCCTGTAGCGAAGTCCATTTGAGTTTGACTGGAGGAGGAGGAATAGTGTCCGTCGAGATTAAGAAAATGGTCTGAGCTTGGGTGGGATTTCAACCAGAGACCAACCAGTAAGAGGAGCGAGTGCTTAACCCACTGCTCCACTCCCTATAGAGATGTCATATACACTTTATCTTTACCACATTAGCAGAATTTGTTTACGGTTTGAACTGGTAACCCTCCAGTAAGTGGGCAAATGCTTATTGTCACTCAATGTACAGATGTCATGCATACTTTAAATCAGGGGTAATTTTTTTTTCCATAAAACCACATGAAAAACTGAAAATACTGAGGGCCCGGTCAATATGCGTAACGCAATTCTGCTTAATATTAATGTATTTCTTTATAAAAAGCTGTAAATAGTATTGTTTTGACAAGCTGGTAAGACTGGTAAAAGTTTATGACTAAGCAATGAAAATGTGAGTTTACCTTACAAAAACGCCTCTAAAATAAGAGCAACGCAGCTTTAGTCCACCCATGAGGTAAAATTATTTAAAAAATGTATTTTGTAATTCCATATTAGCTTAAACGGACCGGTCAGAGTCAACCAAAGGGTCCTGGGAGCTGTACAATAACCAGGTCTGCTTTAAATGAATCATGTCACCAGAATGACTTTGTGTAAGATTTAAACTGACAACCATCCAGAAAGTGGGCGAGTCTTAACCCACTGCACCACTGTAACTCTACGTACAGATCTCATGGAAATATTCAACCGTATTAACCGAACGAGTAAGTGTAAGATTTGAACCAGCAACCCTCACATTTTTGCCACGTTTACATGAGAGCTTTAAATAGACCATGTAAACACTTAATTTTTAATGCAAATGAAAAAGAAATTCAGAATGAAACTTAATTCTGAAGTAAGTGGGTGGTTTATTCCTGTTTTAAAGCTGAAATAAATTATTCAGAACTCAGAACTTTTCATGCAAATATGTGCTGTTTAATGCACAGATTCATCTGTCGCCTTAATGACTGTGAACAGCTTTATCATGAGCCTAACGAATGGCAAACTCAGTACACGAGGTACCAGTCCGAACTGTGGAGGCACTGGTGCTGCAGTTTGTTGTGAATATTGTGTTTTTGGCGTGCGTGTTTGTGCAAGAGTCGGTAACAAAGTTTGATGAATGATGAATATTCCTCGATCATGTAAATGTTTATTCTTCTTAAAAATAATTCCGGTCGTTCATTCTCGTTGGGTCGCTCTTCTGATCCGGCTCCTCCAGTCGTCTCTTGGGACTTTCCTCCACGTCTCTTTGGATTTGTGAGCGGGATGTGGGAGTGGGCTGAGGTGTGGCAGCCTCAGACTCAGTTTGTCTTCTTCCTCCTTCTCCGACACTCTTCCCTTTTCCTCCTCAGCTCACAGACGTAAAACATTGATAAAATTCTCCAGCTGCTGCTTCGTTATCATCGGAACCACTGCGAGAAAAGTTTGGATCGTGTTTGTGTCCGTGGCGTAACGACAAACCGAGATGATAGAAAAGCCTTAATACGTTTGTGTCTCTGTCTGATCAGAACCCCTCCCCACCCCCAGACACTGAGCGGAATTAAATAAAGGCGATTTAACATGTTTTCCATGTAAAACTCAATTCGGAATTATTATTTCCATGTAAACTCGAAGGAGAATATTTAAATTCAGAACTATTTAATTCAGAACATTTCATTTGGAATTGGAAAACGTCATAAACGTGGCCATTAAGCAGATTAGAAAAGAATGAGCTAAAGTGAAGTTTGAACTGGCACTTTACCTTAACCATATTACAGCAGATTGACTTTGTATAAGATTTGAACTGGCAAGCATCCATTTAGCTGGCAAGTGCTTAACCCACAGCTCCACTGTCATCCCCTATAGAGATGTCATGTGAATTTTCCCTTAACCTTATTAACAAAATGAGTGCGTAATGAGTACTTAATACTGCTTAATACTTCACCATAAGCACATTACTACAGAATGAGTTTGTGTAGGATTCAAACTGACAACCATCAAGAAGTAAGTGCTTAACCCACTGCTCCCCTGTCACTTCCTGGAGAGAAATCATGTGCACTTCACCATAAGCACGTTACTACAGAGGGAGTTTGTGTAGGATTCAAACTGGCAACCGTCCAGAAAGGGGACAAGCTCTTAACCTATAGGGATGTCATATATTAGAGAGTGACCAGACGTCCCTATTTACCCAGGACAGTCCCAGTTTTGAGCCCCGTGTCCCTGCAGATTTACCCAAAACCAGTGATTTGTCCCAGTTTTATACAAGAAATCTCCCAGTTGTCCTCATTTCTGACCAATTTGATCCTCACCAGCAGTACAGAGGGGGATTTATTGTCATTTGTTTAGCTAAAATATAGAAAATAGAGCTTGAAAATTACCATAAGACAAAAAGAAAATGCAACAACAGTCCCTCAGATTGTGACTGACCTACAAGTGAGTCGAGAATGGCCAACGTTCGGCGCTCTTTTCACAATTTTATTTATACCAACCATCCCAACCCAGATGTGCTGTCTGATTCATCAGCCGGTTTCACTTCGTGGAAACTGTCTGACCTCGCAGCATTAGGATTCGTTCGCTGCTTTTTGGTGGTGCCGTCTGTAATGCACCGAAACGCTCAGTGGTGTCCAAGTAATCGCGGCACAACAGCCAATCCCGTAGGAAGAAGACCAATAACATCTTTCCCCTTGATAAAATTCACCAAACATTCTCTTTGTTCCAGTTTTAAATCCTCGATGTTGGGAATTGTCGCCAACACAAAATGTCTGGCTTCATCTACATCCATCTTGACGCTTTGTTTACCCAGAAGCGCTTGAGTTTGACGTCGTGGCTTCACAGGTCTTTGCTGATTGGCGGGTGCGCCGACTACAACTTCCGGGTTCTTGCAAATCGCCGAGTGTGTTCTGATTCCTGACTGTTGACTAGAGAGAAATGAGATTGACCGGAGGCACTAGGTGGCACCAGACTGACTACTAGATGTGTCCCAGTTGTTAATTCTGAAAATCTCACCCTGCATATGTACTTTACCTGAACCATATTAACTAAAACGTGTTTGCGTAAGATTAAAACTGGCAACCCTCCAGTAAGTCGTAGTCG
Source organism: Odontamblyopus rebecca (assembly GCA_030686955.1). NCBI lineage: Eukaryota > Metazoa > Chordata > Actinopteri > Gobiiformes > Gobiidae > Odontamblyopus > Odontamblyopus rebecca. The sequence goes on from CM060673.1 coordinate 9,210,209, forward strand.
TACTGGGGAGAAAGACTTCACCTTATACAGATTACAACAGAATGATCTTAGGTCAGGGTTGAACCAGAAACCGCTCAAAGTCATGAACATTTGGAGCCATGTACGCTTTATTATGATTATAAAAAAGACTGGGAAGATGTCAAAAATTTGTAATGTAGACTTGTCATCTCTGAAATGTAAACATTAAAGACTCGCTGGATAAAAGGATTGTATAGGAAATTGTCTGAGACACTGGGAATGAAGAAGATAGAAAGGTGGTCTGCTGTACACTGCAAATTTCTCTGATCTGACAAAGATTTTAAAACTTAAATCAGGTTATTCATCTTGTTTTCAGATTTATTATGTACTTTCTAGTTCTCAGACTGCTTCATTCTAGTCTAGAGGTCATTTATGTTAAGATAACTCATCAAGTAAAATTATTTTGCTGCATGGGACAGATAATTTCACTACTTTTAAGTAATTTTCTGATAGATTTACGTGTTTATATCTTAAATTAAGTGTTTATATCTTAAAGAGTGTGCAGAGAAAGTGTGTTTATCTTGCATAGAAATTAGAAAATATAATCTTTTTTATGTTTCTATATGTTCGTAGCATGATTTACAGACAAAATAGTGAAATAAAAACACCAGGATCATGTAAAGCAGGTTATTACAAACGTTTTAAGCCCAAAATGACGAGGCTCACCGCAGCAGTTACAGAAACAGGGGCGACAATTTCTCAATTTAACGTGAACTGGAGCCAAAGTCCATGGAGCCAGAAGTGCCTCCATGCTTCCTATTTCTATATGCAGTACTACCCGACTCGGCGTTCCTCCAGTGTGAGAAGAAAGAGCGAGGAAAGATAGAGACACCGGGAGAGGAAAGGATAGAGAGGGAGAGTGGGAGAGCAGCGGGACGTGTAACATAAGCCCTAATCACAGTCTGGGCGCTGCACACACAACACAGGGCCGCGCCGACACATGTCATCCATCAGGGGGCGATGTGTGTGCGAGGAGAGGGGGGGGCGGCCCAAGGTGAGCCTGAGAAATGATGTGCAGAATGAGAACACACCGCACGAGCTCAAGGACAGAGACTGCAGCTACAGGTGAAGCAACATGTCTCTGTTTGGGTGGAGATGGTTTTTTTTTAATATAGTAGAGCGCTTGTTTTTAGTTCTTCAAGGAGCCGTGTGTGACTTTTACTGTCTTAAAAAGTGAAGAAAAACAAACAAAACTAGTTCATTTTAAAGGGCTCCTATTACGACATGTTCTGATCTGTGTTATAATGTTGTTTCTTCATCACAAACATATCTGGAGTTGTGTTTTGTTGTCATTTTAAAAGCAATTATCTTGATAACTGCTAAGTCGAGCTCAAGGAAACTGAACATTTTAGGTGAGTTTATTATGGGACTGAAAAATTTGGCTTGATATTAAAGGCAAGAGTTTTTTACGGACTTGCTCGACCTTCTCTTCTGATGTTGATGTTGGTTTACCAGATTCTTTAGTCCTGCATAAACGGCCTTTCTCTTTACATTTTTGGTGCCAAGTCCAAATTTGTTTACTAGTTGGTGAAGTTTTTCCACATTTTGCATTGAAGGCTGCACAGTTTTGGGTGATTGTGTGTGAGCAGATTCCAAGACTCAGAATGACTTTGGGAGTGAACAGCTCAACCTGAAAACAGAACTAAAATAAAACATTAGTACTGTATAAAATCTTGATCTGTTTTTGTACATTCTGTAAAAATTTTAGGTTATTTCAAGAATTGCCCAGATTTTTGGCCTGTGAAATGATGTCAAATTTTTTATGACACCCTGTACAAGGAGAGAACAGTGCTCAAAGCGTCACTTCCCCGGGAAATGTTAATGCCATCAGCTGCCGTGACAGTACTAGAGTCATATTCAGTGATAGTGTCAGTATCTGTATCAGTGCCACCATCTAAGCTGGATAGTTGCCATGATAAACTTTTTAAACTTTCTTGTTTCAAAACTTCTTGGGACGACTTACCTTTGTAGTAAACTTAGTTCTAGTCCATCATAGCTATTGGCCTTAAATCTCCAGTACAGGCCACTGTTTTGTTTTTGCCAACCTGCTGCCTGAAGAATACAAATAAAGCGTCATTTGAACACTTTATTACAAAGAGATAACTGCACAAAACGTGACCACACATCTCCTAGAGTGCACTCACACTAAGACTAAGACACCACGATGCACCTTTGCAACCTGAGCCACAGCCCGATTACGTCAACACATGGCACTGTTTGTTTACGTGTAGCGCAGCGGAGCTAAAGCTTTAGGGGAGAAAATAAGTCCAGCGGTCTGGCATACCTCTTAAATTGTGAGGCAGATGTGAGTCCTTTTGTGATGCTTGCTCCTCCGTGTGTTTATGGATATATTAACAGTGTAGAAGAGTGAGAACAGCCGGAGCAGAGAGGCTGAAAACCTTCTGTCTCTGAGTATGAGTAACATCAGTGCACACTCAGAGCCTGTAGAGTAATGTGGTGTGTGAGTGTACATGAGCAACCATGCTGTGCTTTGGTCCACTTCCTCCTCTGAGCCAAAGTCCCAAACGTGCCAATCCTGGGCAAGGTTCAATTGGACTCACATTGGACAAACTTAAACTTAAGGCCGCCACACACTACAGGAGAATTTGCCTGACTTTGGCTGCAATTTCTTCTCCCCAAGTTCAGGGAGGCATGACCCGAATTTATTACTCACCTCCCATAAAGTGGTCAATTTAAAGTGCAGCATCTGATCCACATTATCCATAGAAATTGTCCTCCGTAAATAATTACATCCTGTCCCCAAACCGCGCTATTAATCCATTTTGAAGCGTTTTTTGAAAGTAAAAAGGCAAAAGTTGTTCCTCGTGTGTGTTTGTTTATGTCCACAGAGCGTAAAGCTGCAGATTAGTGACAGTGGCTCTACTTCCTGTGGACTTTATCTCCAATCTTGTGCTTTAAAAATCCTGTATCTGAAGTATTGCACCACATTTCACAAATAATAAGAACACAGTTTTGACTTGTATCTAAACTAGAAGTGCAAGAACACTTAAGAGTCTCAGAGCGACTCATTTTACTGTAGACAGGAAACAGGAGACGCCATCATCACAACTTTATATCCTGTTTTATGCAGACATGTCCCGCAGGAGTCTTTGCGATCAGAAACTTTTAGTCTCAAGATTCTTCTCGTGTCTGTGGTGTGCGCATTTTGTCGCACGATTAAAAATCGTTGAAGACCGAACAATCCTGTAGTGTGTAGCGGCCTTTAGTTGATAGTAAATTTTAAATAGCTTTATTTGGGGAAAATAATCAAAATCAGCCCTGTATATCGGCCCAAAAATATAGGCAGAGCTCATCGGCCATTGGGTGCTCAGGATTTGAAACAATCGGTATCTGCAGCGATCATGAAAAAACCCATATCGGTCAAAATTGTGTATTTTCCTTGCTTCAAAACTTCTTGGGACGACGTAACCTTGTAGTAAACTTTGTCGTAGTCTATAACATCGGTGTTGGTGTAGCAGCATTTCCCCAGTTCTTGACCTATATTGCTTACCTATATTGGAAGAACCTTCCCGACGTATAATGGACACCAACACTAGTTCTGCTTCCCTCTGAGGAGAATGGAGTACAAGAATCCTTCAGTTATTCACACATCCAAGCTAGCTGCTGTGACAACGTTCGACCATCACACCAAAGCTTTCAAAGTATCATGGACTTCTTTTATTCATACGCATCTCGGCTTTCAAGGCCAAAACCATAGACCAGTCCATCCAACATTAAGGAGTTGCTATAACGGGAATCGCACCCACACCTCAGCTAAAAGGCCCGTCTTCAAACCAGGACTACCCGGGGTTCACGTCTCCCAGAAAAGCTTTATGCTGTAAGTTTTAGCGCGACATTTTGATAAAAGTATTAAAATGTTTCTGCCGATATTCCTAAATTTAGTCGCAAATGTGTCTCAGGAAAGAAAAAAAGTTCTGCAGTGTCGAGATTCAGTGAAATTTAAAGGTGCATTGAGTCCGTAAAATGCTTTTCTCCATGTACATGTTATTGTTTAGTCTAGAATGGTTCACAGTATGGCTTTAAACCTTTCTATCGTCGTGGAGATCAAACTAGACCAAGTTATAGGTCAGATCTGTGGAGAGAAAATCCCGCTCACAGGTTTTTCTAGGTATTTCTGAGCTTTAAAACCACTTGTGACTGAATAAATGTAAAAAGGAGCTGTTTAATGTCATACTGTGGAACATTCCAGGCAAAGCAACGACATATTCATAGAAACACACATATCGTAGTGTTGAAAGTCTCACAATAATATCAAGAGCTGTCACAATAAATCGAATGACAAGTTCTTTTGCCTAAATAGATTGTTTTATACTCGCAACTAGGGTTTGGTGGTAAAACGGTATAACGAGGTATCAAAAAGTAGCAACGGTTTCAGTTTCATTACCGACATTTTTACAAAACCTGCAGCGCATAAGGACATAATATAATAATCGGCAGCATTTTAGCTTCAGGTCGAATGACAGGGGAGAGACAGAAAATGTTGCCGGAGCTACGACCCTGCGTCAGGCCAGAGATCCCACCACAGTCGCTTCAGACACGGGGACAGCGCCGACTTCCTCCCCTCCGCTCTCTCTCCTCTTCAAACGTCGTTACGCTCGGAGATTTCCATCCACACGCAGCGAGGAAGAAGAAAAAAACCTGTGACTGACGCTTCATATGCGATGATGAGGTGAAAAGTTTGTGATGGAGACGTGTTATTGAACGCAGAGAGTCAAGAGGGGACGCGGCGCTGAAGAGGAGAATGTTCCCGCTCGAGGGCGGAGTCAGACTTTCCCAGAGGAGACGGTAACTTCTCCAAGTGCCGAGAGCGCGGGTCTGTCACATACAACATGCTGCAGTGGGAAATATCACACGCCGTGGACTGTCGGCTTTTACTTTTTATTCCAGAATCGGCCTCTTCTGCACTTTTCTTGTCTCGGCGTGTCCCAGATCATTAAATAGAGGGAGATACGAGCTGGTGAAGTTCGGTTTGATCAGAACTTGTGCCTCATCTTCAGATATGACGCTGCTGCTCTGTTTCTGAATGGTTTAGGTGCAGCTACAAAATAATTCTTAATTTCGTATACCTCGTAAATACTGGGAAGGTTTAACAGTGTCAAAATTTGAATATGCCCAACTCTAGTAGCAACAGCTAATAAACACAGAGAACTACATATCCCATGATTCATTTCAGTGCATACGACATGAAGAAATGTGTTTTTTTTTTAATGTAATTTAAATATATGTAATGCGATGTAAATATTCACACCTTCAGTCGTCACAATGTTCTCGAGGTATTTTAAAAGCAAAAAGTGTCTTATCTACAGTTTTATTAGCCTCTCCAAAATATCGCAATAAATATTGTACCGTGAAGTGAATATCGTGATAATAACTTAACGTTAGATTTGGAAATTCCCTTCCCTTTATGTGGTGGATACAATATTGTTTTGTTTTTTTTACACCAAATATATAACCAAACTAAATCCATTCTCAAATCTGGTGTTGACTCTGGGAATGACTGACATATGTTCCCAGAATCTTCTCCAAACGCAGAAAAACGCGTCAGTAACGTACCGGAGCTTCGTGCAGAAATGGCATCCCCCGATAGTTTGGAAAAAACTGAAAGGAAAGAAGAAAGAAACATTTGGCCGCTCGCTCGCCGCTCCTCCGCCTCAGACAGGATGGAGATGTTGCCGTGGAAACCGGGAAGGAACCCCGGCTATTCAACTCGAGCGGGTTTTTCATTCGCACCGGAGAAAGAGAGAGATGGAGGGAGTGAAAGAGAGGGAGAGGAAGAAGAGAGGGTTAGGGAGGGAGTGAAAGAGGGAGAGAGGGGGGAGTGAAAGAGAAAGACAGAGAGGGAGAGGAAGAAGAGAGGGTTAGGGAGGGAGTGAAAGAGGGAGAGAGGGGAAAAGAGAGAGAAAGCGGAGGGAGAAAAGAAGAGAGGGAGAGAGAGGGTGAGGGAGGGAGTGAAAGAGGACGATAGAGAGGCAGAGGCGGGGGAGAGAGGGAAAGAGGGAGCGAGAAAGGGAGGGAGAATGGAGAGACAGGAAGGGAGAAAGTGGGTGAGAGGGGTGAGGGGGCGAGAGAGGGAGGGAGAAAGAGAGGGGAAAAAAGGGAGGAAGAGAGAGGGCGAGAGAAAAAGAGGGGAAGAGGAAGGGGGAGAAAAAGAGGGGAAGGGGGAGGGAGCGAGAGCGACCGAGGGGAAAGACAGAGTGAGAGAGAGAGCGAAAGAGAAAGAGGGAGGGATAGAGAAGGGAAAGAGGGAGGGAGGGAGATAAGGAGAGGAAAGAGGGAGTGAAGGACAGAGAGCGAGAGAGGGAGAGGGGAAAAAGGGAGTGAGTGAGAGAGAAACAGAGGGAAAAGAGGGAAGGAGAGAGATGGGGTGGGGAGAGAGAGGGAGAGAAAAAGAGGGAGGGGGAGAGAGAGGATGAAAGAAAGGAGGGGAGGGAGGGAGAGGAAAGAGGGAGTGAAAGAGAAAGAGCGAGAGGGGAAGACAGGGAGAGAGAAAGAGGAGGGAGAGAGGGGAAAGATGGAGGAAGTGAGAAAGAAACAGAGGGGAAAGAGAGAGAGAGAGAGACGGGGTGGGGAGAGAGAGCGAGAGAAAAAGAGGGAGGGAGGGAGAAAGTCATAGGAAAGAGGGAGTGAAGGAGAGAGAGAGAGAGGGGAAAAAGGGAGGAGGAAGAAGGAGGGTGGGAAGAGAGAGAGGCAGGGAAAGCATGAGTGATAGAGAGAGAAGGTTACAGAGTTAGGGAGGGAGAAAGAAAAAGAGGGGAAAAAGGGAAGGAGGGAGACGGAGAGAGAGAAAGGGAGGGAGAAAGAGACAGAGCGGGAGAGAGAGTCAATACTCAGAAATGTTTCAACTCAGATCAGATAAACTACAGGTTGTGCTCACGTTTTAGGAGTTTGATCATAAATTCAGACATAACTCTATGGGACTTTCACTGTTTTTGAAAGAAATACCCAAACTTAAAGCCACAGTCTGTCACTTTTTAGCAAAACGTGGGGTAAAATAGACAAACGTTCTTAATTTAGACAATAGAATGTGATTTTCAACATTAAATCGTCGTACTTTCTTTCAGATTCCCATGTGGTCTGATTTTTCAATACTTTTGTCAACCTTATGTGAGTATTTACTGTGCGTGGGCTTGCATCTCCACAAACCTGCCTCTACATGTTAAAGATCTGACTGTATATCCCACAAAATGTTCTCATGTGAGCTTTAAGTCGTGTTATAATGTCGCTACTGCCTCAAAAAACATACCACTGGTTGCGTTTTGTTTCATTCACACAACGTTATAACACAGATCGTAAAATCGTGAAATAAGCGAAACTATCACAACTCCAATTAACCGTGTTGTATTTTTGGTGGGAGGAGGGTCTGAGTGTTGCTGGTGTACAGGAGGAGAGATGCAGCCTCGTCCCAAAATAGAGCTCCCATGTGAAAAAAGAGAAGGCGGTTACATAAGCCTTGTCTGTGCAGAGACTTCACCTTGAGCCTGGGGTTGTTCTAATACAGCTGCAGTGCTCCGGGCGGCCACAAGAGGGCGCTGTGCATCACGCTGTAGAGGAGTAAAGTGCTGCTTCTTAAAGAGGGCGGTCAAGGGCATTCAGGAAGAACTGGACTGAGATTCTTGGCTGATTTGGGTGATTTGTGTGAAGTTTCAGTTGTAGGTGCTATAATTACAGCTACTTTCACAAACTAAAAATACTGTTACTACAAAGTTTGTGCACTGCTACCGCTATAACAAACTGTTACTACAAAAATTAGGTAACTACGACTATTACACAGATTGTTATACATTGTACTACTAAATATAATGAGTAGTATAGTTGTTTTGTCCCCATAAAGACATTTTCGTGAATAAAACATGTACATTTGACACTATATGGAACAGTCAATACAATCCTTACATTATTACTAAAGTTACAGCTACTATGACAAACTAAATGATATTTTTGCTACTAACTACTACCTAGGGCTGGGCAAAAATAAAATGCTATGATTTTTTTTTGCACACACTGGACGATTACGGTTTGAATCAAACTGTAGATGCTCCATATGCTCTTATTTTAGAAACTGTGAACTGGTTTTAGTAATATTTGTATTCTTATCTAGTGTAGTTTTAACACTTTAAATTAGAATGTGATTTTTTACAAGCCCAATTGTTTAATTGCACAAAAACCTGCTTTGCATTTGCATAATTTTTCATTTTTCCTAAATCTCACTTGTTAAAAACAGAAATTAGGCAAATTAATTGGATGAATTGTTCAGCCCGACTTCTACTGTTGCTACAATTAAAACAAACTACTTCTCAGTATCGTGCAGTGACTTTTATGGGTAGGAAAGCAGGCTTGGAGTGGACATCAATAGCCAATTTAGCCAATAACAATTTAATAATGTCACTTTTTATGCAAACTGCATTGCAAATGAGTGTATTTATTTTGACTCACATTAAAGTAGCTGTGACCCTAGCTCACTGTTTCTAATCATCACAAATGCGAAGCTACAAACAATGACTTGTCACTAAAAGCACCACAACTACCTCTATATGTGTCTTATTTGCCACAAATACCACGACTATAACATTATTATTGTAAGAACTACACAAGAATGGTCTGTGTGTCACTCGTCCCTTGTGCTTGTGTGTTTCAGGTTGGGAGGGATGATCGTGGCCTACAAAATCGTGCCAGATGAAATAGAAGACATCAAGGTACCTCCATGACTTACTTTTTAAACACTGTTGTCCCTGTGACTCGTTCCTAATCTTATGTGCCTCAATAATCGACCATTTTATTTACTTTGTGTTCAGTTTTGTAGTGTGATTGTTGCATTTTTTAATACTTCCCGTCTGACCAAACGTGTGTGTTTGTGTGCGACAGGAAACACTGGTGGACTGGTGCGATGAAAAAGAGCTCAACCTCATCCTCACCACCGGGGGCACCGGCTTCGCCCCGAGAGACGTCACACCAGAGGTACGGCACAGCCCAAACACGGTTCAGTTCTGCTTAAAGGTTTAAAAGTCGTGAATATGGAAAGATGTGGAATTTTGATTTTACATTTAACTCACCTGAGCTTTTCATGATTTATTTCCCCAAATATGAGGTACTAAAGGTGCATTGTGTAACTTTTATGGTGGAGGGCAGATCACCTTCTTGTTTTTCTGTAGATATGTCATTGCTCTGCCTGGAATGTTCCACAGTGTGACATTAAACAGCTCTACTTTACATTTATTCAATTACAAGTGGTTTTATAGCTCAAAAATGCCTAGAAAAGCAGGGATTTTGATTGTGAGCGGCGTCGCCTCTCCACAGATCTGACCTGTAACTTGGTCTGGTTTGGTCTTCATGAAGATAGAAAGATTTAATGCCATACTGTGAAACATTCTAGACAAAGCAATAACATCTCCAGAGAAAAGTTGCACTAGAAAAGTTACACAGTGCACCTTAATGTTCAAATCAAATATAGCGAACAATTCAAACGCTGATTTATTTTTAATGGCAAAAACATTGGACATGATGGTCAGGTTGCTGTAATAATTTGTGTTTTGATTCTCAAGACAATTATTAAATCATAAAGCAGATTGAGCCTCACATGAGTCTCTCATTTGGGTCTAAAAAGAAGAAAGAATCACATCAGCCGAGTGCAGGTGCAGGACTGAACAGCCTAGACAGCAAGACCTCTGTTATTCTTATTTAACTCTCTCATTTGTGTTGCCAGTTCCAGTGCTGAAATCCAGTTGGTTTAAACCTAAAATGTGTCTCTCTGATCTGAATCCAATACAGTCCTTTTTATTTACATGGCACATTTCATAAACAAACAGTTTCCAAAGTGCTGCACAAATACAGAGTATGTAAAAAATAAATAAATGCTCAGATTAAATCATACTAGTCCTAAAACAATAAAACCCGTAAAATAACATAACAGCACAACCACAGAATAACAATGAATAGGTAAAAGCAATAAAATAAGTACAGCATAAATAAATCATAAATTAACGAAAGAGGGCTGTCTACCTAAACCCCAGCACCTGCAGCCCATCATGAGTCAGTGCTAGTGCAGCCTCTGCAGCTCAGGGAGGGAATTCTGGAGGTTCTGAGCTTTCACATGAGGCCTGTTCATAAACTGAGAATGAGACAAACTTGGATGTGTCTCAATCTGCAGGTTTAGGCTCCAGAAACATGTTTTTTTTCACACATGTTTGAGCCTTGATCCTTTAAGATTAGTCTGTTTAGATCTGCAACACTCAAAATGCTCTGTTTCACCTTGTGATGTCATACAGTGGTAGCTAACACCTACCTCTTACCTTTAGTTCAGTAGAGATTGGCAGTTCCAGGGCTGAAATTCAACTCCATTCAATTTTATTATCAAATTTCTGTATGAACATATGAAAAAATGAAAATAACCCCAACCCTAACCCTAATATAATTAAATAGTAATAAAATAAAAGGAAAAGTCCAAAGTTCTTGATGATCCAAATGATTCTACTGAAGTGTATGGAGTTTAAAAACACAGTGGAGCACTTCCTGTATTACCACATGACTGCTAATACTACTGCTAACACTAGGAATACTATTACTAATGCTACTACAAAAATGTCTATTAATACTATTGCTATTACTAATACTGTTTCTACCATTCCCACTGTTGGAAATATTACTGCTGCTACAAATACTCCTCTCAAGGCGGAACAGAGTCTTTTCTGTTTGAGAACTGAGCCCAAATACGCAGGGTTTGTGTGTTCAACATGTGTGAATGAAACAAAACACAACTCCAGGTCTGTTTGCGATGAGAAAACAACATTATAACACAGATCAGAAAACGGCAGAGCTCAGATTCGTCGACAGATGTGCCTAAATATGCGCAGAGACATATTTGTTGACAGTCGGATGCATATTGCAGCATTGGCGAGTGGCTGTAGAGGAGTAACAGAGCAGTAACACCTCTCACTGTACTCGTCTCCACTTCACATTCAGCCCAAGCACGACCAGGTTTGAAATCAGGAAAGCAAAGTCCGCGTTAAAATAGTCCCGGTTAAAAATAGAGCCGGGCGGACAGAGGACAAAAGGAGGACTGTTGTTTCAGATGAGGCGTTATGATACGTTAAGTGGTGAGGAGGCGGCGGGGGCTATTTTTAGCTGGATTTTCATTATGTTTTGTCAAATAAGGATTTCGGATTTGTAGTGCGTAGGTTCATTATCATTTTCAGCTACTCTATAGGCTTACTTAAATAAATACTATTATAACTACTACTAATACTACTACTACTACTACTACAAACACTAGTAATACAACTGCTGCTTTAAATACTATTACTACTGCTGCTACTACTAATACTACTACTACTAATACTACTACTACAAACACTAGTAATACAACTGCTGCTTTAAATACTATTACTACTGCCCCTACTACTAATACCACTACTACTACAAACACTAGTAATACAACTGTTGATTTAAATACTATTACTACTCCTGTTACTACTACTACTACTAATACTACTACTACAAACACTAGTAATACAGCTGCTGCTTTAAATACTATTACTACTCCTGCTACTACTAATACTACTACTACTCCTGCTACTACTAATACTACTACTACTACAAACACTAGTAATACAACTGTTGATTTAAATACTATTACTACTCCTGTTACTACTACTACTACTACTACTACTACTACTATAAACACTAGTAATACAACTGCTGCTTTAAATACTATTACGACTACTGCTACTACTAATACTACTACTACTAATGGTGAACGGTCACATTTGTATACAACGCTTTTCCACCTTCAAGGCCCTCAAAACGCTTTACAACAAGGAATCACTCACTCGTTCACGCACACATTCATATACCAGTGTATGGAGACTCTGGGGGTGAGGTGGGTTTAGTGTCTTGCCCAAGGGCACAACGACAGGATTCATGTGTGTGAGAGCTGGAATCACACCAGCGACCTGTGGGTCAGTGGATGTGAGCGCTCAACCAATGATGTTATGAATGTTATGTGTCGTGTTATATGACCAGTTACCAATTATGTCCAGTGACCTTCAGATCAGAGTCCTGCACAGGTTCGGGTACCCGCAGATACCCGACGGGTGAACCGCAAATTTGAAAGAAACGGGCGACAAATGCTGTGCTGAGTCGGATGCGAGTTTGGGTTGGACGCAGGAGAGCGCGGGTCTAATCTGCGGTTTAAAAAACATCATGTGTGAACAAAAATCCATATGTTTTTGCTGTGTGCATTCCCATAAATTTCTGCCTCTTTCATTATCAAACCACTTATGTGACGTCCTGTCAAAATGATTCCAGAGGAGCTGAAAAGAAAATGAGCGAGGGTCGAGTACAAAGTTGTGGCTCTTTTTTGGCTCTCGGACTCATTTTCATTCGGGTGCGGTTCGGGTGTCGGTGTATATTTATAGCAGGTCGGATCGGGTGTGGAATTTGAATTCAGTTCTGTTGGAAAACGGGTCCTGTGCAGGTTGTCGAAATCAGACCCGTGCAGGACTCTGCGCTCTACTGAGCTACTGTCGCAGTTATCCAGTTAGCAGCTACTTTTTACCTTTACTTCAGTACTACTGCTACTACTTCAAATACTGCATGTTTAACACACAAACACACCTGAGTTCTTCATGTGGTTATACAGGAAGTGCTCCGCTGTGTTTTTAAACTCCACACGCCTTCACGAGAATTGTTTGGATCATTTCAGCCTTGAAACTGCAGACCTCTACTCAAGAAAAGGTGAACGGCGGCTGCTCACTTGAAAACTACCACTTTATGACATCACAAAGTGGAACAGAGCATTTTGAGCTTTGGCGCTGTAGACAGACTAATAAAAAAGGGTCACTCAAACATGTGGGAATGAAACAAAACACAACTCCAGGTCTGGTTTTGAGGAAGTAACAGCATTATAACATGGATTAAAGCAAAATTTTGCATAATATGGGACCTTTAACGAATTATACTACAAATATTTGCCACAATAGTGAATTAAAAATACATCAAATTCTCGTTCTAAAATGTCAAACTCTGCTCTACTTGTTTTGTTTTTTGTTTTTTTTCCTGAACGGTATCATTTCCTCCCTGGCTCTATCTCTCCTCAGTTACCCCAGCACAGACACATGTACCGGGGACGGCGGGTCCACTTTTAGCCCTATCTCTGGTCTGGATCAGGTCCGGTCTACAGCGTGTTAGCAGGAGGAGCATACCTGTACAGTGTGGCGTAGCGATAAGGCCAACGGTGCTAATCTGATCCAAGCTAACGACTCCAGACAGCCTCACTCTGTCTGTGTCTGCCTGTGTGTGTGGACTGGTACATGTGTGTGGTTTAAAAGAAAATACTGTCAACGTAGTGTAATTATACTGTGTTTCAGATTGTTTAACGCATCTTTTGTTTATATTTTATTCCAGAAATGTGTTAAATTATCCAAAAATTGCACTGGAGCCATTTTGATAGATTAAAATCATGTGTCTTCTGTCCCTAGTGTAACTTTATGGAACTTTTTCTTTCCTATATTAAGCAAAATTGACTCTGTCCCTATTTACCTGGGACAGTCCCAGTTTTGAGTCCTGTGTCTCTTGTCCCTGCAGATTTATCCAAAACTATTGATTTGTCCCAGTTTTATACAAGAAATGTCCCAGGTTTTGACCACTTTCATCCCTGCCAACAGTAAAGAGAGGCATAAATTGTCTTTCGTTTCGTGAAAATACAGAAAAGCTGCGTAAAAACGACCAAAACACAAAGAAAATGTGACTATACTGACTCACATGTATGAATGGTCACTGCATAAGAATTTTCCTTAATTATGCACTCGTTTCATAATTTTATTATTATCAACCACCTAAAACCGGGGATGTCCCAGTTTTTTTATTTTGAAATTCTGATCACCCTAGCCCAAAAACAGACCTGGAGTTGTGTTTTGTTTCATTCACACATGTTTGAGTAACTCTTTATTATCAGTCTGTCTACATTTCCAAAGCTGAAAATGCTCTGTTCCACCTTGTGATGTCATAAAGTGGTAGTTTTCAAGTGAACAGCTCCTTTTACCTTTATTTCAGTGGATTTTGGCAATTCCAGGGCTGAAATTGTCCCGATGATTCTAGTGAAGGTTAAAAAACACAATGGAACAAACCCAGTACAGATATATTTGTATAAGCGGCTCTTGAGGTCAAAAGAAGTCTGCTGTGTACTGTCTACATATAATTGTAAAGCGTTATATTGTCAGGAAGTGTATTGTTGGCGTGCTAGTTCTTAGCATTACAACACTTAGAAAGTAGTAGTTTTTTTCGTTTGCAGCACCACAAAACAATACAAAAAAAATGTATATAAAAAATACAGACTTCCATGACCGACCGGGTTTAGGCATAAAAATACTTATAATGCCCTTCACTCTGAGGGCCAAAACCATAAACTGTATATTTAAATGGACATATGTATCTAACTCACCAGGCACTGCGTTCCAAATAGGAAGTGAGCATGGGCGCGCTTCCGACTCCATCGACTCACTTTCAATTGAAAAACCGTTGTTCCTTTCTGTAACTGTTGCTGTGAGCCTCGTCTTTTTGGTCTTAAAATGTTCGTATTAACCCGCGCTACACGATCCTGCTGTTTTTATTGCACTATTTTGTACGTAAATAAGTTTGCTCACTTATTTGTACTGGGTATGTTATGCTTGGAAGTGAGGAATAACTTTGGATCATTGCAAACTGTTCAAATTAGTTCAATTTTTCCATATTTTTTAACAGAAAGTTAGATAAAGTGCCTTTAAAGTGTGTAACTTTTCTGGTGGAGGGTTTGTCTCTTGCTTGTTTCTATGGTTATATCATTGCTCTCCCTGAAGTATGACATTAAACAGCTCTTTAACTTTACATTTATTCAATTACAGGTGGTTTTATTGCTCAAAAATATCTAGAAAAACAGGCATTCTGACTGTGAGCGGAGTCGCCTCTCCACAGATCTGACCTGTAACTTGGTCTGGTTTGGAATCCATGAAGGTAGAAAGGTTTAATGAGACAGACAAAGCGATAACATCTCTGTGAAAAAAAGCATTAGACAGACACACAATGCACGTTTAAGTAAATAATCTTAATCTGTGGCTATTTTTCTATTAGATTAACATTGTGGTGAGAGTTCTGGCCGTATTTGCGTTGAATAAAGAAGAACAGGTGAGCAGAGCAGAAAAGACAGAGAGAAAGAGAAGGAGGGAGGGGAGAGGAGAGAGGAGGAGGTCATATAAGGATCCTCGGACGGCTCGGAGCATCTGTGTAAATCAATATGAGAAGGGCGGCCATGATGTGCTCAGTCTAGACACGATTTACAAACAACTGGAGACAATTATGAATGAAGCTGTGGGGCGGGTCACTGTGGCTCACTGTATCTTCTGTACGGGTTATGTAAGGGTCTTAAAGGGCCCATATGACACTGTTTTCTGACCTATGTTATAATGTTTCCTCATCACAAACACACCTGGAGTTCTGTTTTGTTTCATTCTCACATGTTTAACACACAAATGCTGCATATTTAGGCTGAGTTCTTCTCTCAGACAAAAAACAGATGCTCTATTCAGGGTTCCCACGGTCATGGAAATTCTGGAAAAGTCATGGAAATTGAAAATGTCACATCCAAGACCTGAAAAAGTCATGGAATTTTGTAAATTCAGTGAAAGTTCTGGAAAAGTCATGGAATTTTAGTATCTCTTTCACGCAAATACAGAGTTCTGTTAAGTTATCATTAGGCTATTATGATTATGCCCTTAACAGCTGAATTTATATAGATGTATTTAAAAAAAAAGTTTTGTGTGTGTTTTTGCCTTTAAGTAGATGGCAAATATTATTAATTCGACTATAGCAAAAAATAATAAATAGCAATTTGAGTATGTTACAAATTTACAACAACCAGAAGTGCTTGCCAAAGGTTCCTAGGAAGGTTCTGCATATGCACTAACCGCCAATGGGGGAAAGCAGCCACAATCTCAGTTTATATCTTGATCTAAACAGTTGCATATTTGTGACACTCAGCGCTAAGATTTTATTTCCAAGCGTATGCACCAGCCGCTCCAGCAGGACAATACACAATAAGATCTTTTGTTTAAAATAGACGACAATAAATGCCCTGACAGGATTATGAATGTTAAAAAACTATAATACCAAAGCATAAGGTGAGTGGAAAGGGTTAACATTTTAAATTTTTTGGAAAAATTCACTTTAGATCATGAAAAAGTCATGGGAAAGTGAGTGAGAACCCTGAAAAAACTCTGAAAAGTTGATTTAGCTGAATATGTCCACTTTAAAGGTTCTGTTCTAATACTGTTCCTGTGTCTATGTGTGTGTGTGTGTGTGTGTCTGTGTGTCTGTGTGTGTGTGTGTGTGTGTGTCTGTGTGTGTGCATGTGTGTGTGTGTGTGCGTGTGTGTGCATGCATGTGTGTGTGTCTGCGTGTGTCTGTGTGTGTGCATGTGTGTGTGTATGTGTGTGTCTGCGTGTGTCTGTGTGTGTGCATGTGTGTGTGTGTGTGCATGTGTGTGTGTGTGCATGCATGTGTGTGTGTGTGTGTCTGCGTGTGTCTGTGTGTGTGCATCTGTGTGTGTGTCTGCGTGTGTCTGTGTGCGTGCATGTGTGTGTGTGTGTGTGTGTCTGTGTTTGTTTCAGGCCACTAAAGAGGTGATCGAGCGCGAGGCCCCGGGGATGTCTCTGGCCATGCTCATGGGGTCCCTCAACGTCACACCGCTGGGAATGCTCTCCAGGTAACACTTATACAACTGTACAACTGTACAACTATACAACTGTACAACTGTACAACTACACATGTACACACCTCTGGACATGCTCTCTAGGTAAAAACTACAACTGTACAACTGTACAACTGTACAACTGTACACATACATATAGGGCTGGACAGTGTATCATGAACATATCAGTATTGCAATATTATCTGATGGAATAATCAATATTGCAAGAAAATCTCCATTCTTCATTTCACAAACGTGCACTGTACTGTGAAATCCACAAAAAAGCTTTTAGATTTCATTCACGAATTTCCCTGTTGATACTTTGCACTGACATCACGCAAAGGGGTTGTTCTACATTTATGTGTTTTGGCGTAATGTTCACCAGTTACCACAGAGACACAATGCGCACATGAGCGAACGCCGGCAAAAAGTTTTTAGATCGTCTGAAAACCCAAGAAAAAAAAAAAATCTAAATGGATTTAAACAGTGCATTTTCAGGAGCCTGTGATCAATAAGCTCTATTCACGCTTACCCCATAAACCTGGAAGACGTTTAGAAAGATGCGATGAAGTCTGACAAAATCTACATTTATGAGCAATAGAGATCGACCTTGTATATAATACCAGTGGTTTGGGGTATTTTTCTGTCCTTTTAAATCAGTGTTCCTCAGCCTTGTTCGTGGGGTGGTTAATATTGAGAGATCTACAAAATTACTCATATAGAACTGATCGAAAGTGAGGCTCCTCCTCCCAGTACCTAAAGTTTCCTATTGTTTTATATTGTTTTTCTTTCTCTAAGCAAATACAAATAATGTTGCAAAAAAAAAAGTCTGACAAAATCTAGGGAAAATTAGAAAATGGTCCAGTTTTCTTCATCTAAATGTCACTGAAGCGTTCCGTTATGTTCGGCCTATCGAGAGTTACAACTATACGTATCACAGTCGGTCGGTGAGCCCAATATCGGTAACTACGCTGTAAGTTGTAATCGCATCTTTCCAAACGTCTTCCCGGTTTGTGACGTAACGTGAACAGAGCCTATACGAGGGTTCACGGTCCTGTTTAGGTGCTTGATTCTCAACAAATCATCTGTTGTAGTTCTTTATGTCCAGATTGTGTTAATATAAAGCTCAGATTAAAGTGTAAAAAAGCCTCAGATGGAGCCCACAGTTAGCACCACACACCGCCAGCGAATATTGATAATAACAGCTCCAAAATATCAATTGGTCTTGGTTTAGTCTCTTACTTTTTTATTCTGAAGACAAGTATATTAAAATACCGCTATAATATTGCAAAACAAAACGTAGCTATCGAATATCGCAGCGTTTTATTCATATTGTGCAGCCCTGGTTACAAACACAGACTGTACATAAACACACACGCACACGCACACACACACACACACTAGTATTGTTGAGAAAGTGTGTGTTAATGTGCCTGTGCTTGTGCCCCTGCAGACCTGTGTGTGGGATCCGGGGGAAGACGCTCATCATAAACCTCCCAGGAAGCAAAAAAGGCTCACAGGTAAGAGGACTCACTGGCGCCCTCTGTCTGTCAGAGGTGTGGTGGTACAGTAATGCACAGTAGTGGAACGTAGTAAAAGTAATACTGTATTTAAGCGTATTTTACTTACCGGTACATTTATTTTATTTATTTAACTTCACTACATTGGAGAGAAGATATTTATACTTCCTGCTCCACTACATTTTTGAACAGGACTGAAAAGTAAAAGTATTTTTAAAATTATTTTTATCTGAGACCTGAGGGTTTATTTTTAACACCTTCGAATGAAAACAGCTTGAAAAAAAATCGGATTCAGTTGTTTTTACTGAACAAAATTCAGCAGAAATTTTTATCAAAATCTCTACATTTGAAGCCTTATAAAACCTCACAATCTGCGCAAAATACTTGGACTTTTTACTCTTTAAGTACATTTTTAAACGGGTACTTTCATGCTTTTACTTGAGTTGTTTTTTCATGTGATACTTTAACTTTTTTCTGTCTTTTTGCCCCAGTGTCCGTACTTAGGTAATAAAATTTAATACTTCTTTCACCACTACGAGTACAGGATCAAATATTATTTTTCCGCCCTACATGGAAAAAGTATAAATAAATAAATAAAAGTAGTAACAACCATAATATAGTCTGTAATATGTTCATAATTATTGGCTTTATTTTGCTAATATCAAGATAACTGAAAACTTCCACCCACATCACTATTTGCTCACTCCTGCAGTCTCTATAGTGCTTAAAAATAGCACTGTTCACAATATGGCTGCTTGTTTTTATCCCTGTGTAGTTTCAGATTTGCTCCTGGAAAAGTCTTACATAGACTTAATGTTCTGTGCCATTGTTCATAATTGTGGAGTTATACTTTCTTATATTAGAATTCCAACAATATCCAAGAGACAAATAATACCACAAGGAGATAAAGAGATAATTCTAGCGTAGAGAATCTAGAGTTTGACACATGATGTATGCTTGATATTCATTTGAGTTTGCTGCTAGAATTGAGGATATTTCTGAACTTAAAATCTCACCATAGCTTTTGTCATGGGAAAAGTGTCCAGTAGAGGGCAGTGTCATATACAGATTCAACAGTCTGCTGCTGTTTCTTCCTTATCAGGAGGGAAGGGTGCTCAGAAGAGTACTTTTACTTATGAATAATATTACTTATGTTAGAGAACAACATAATGACTTGAATAAAAAAGGAACAGTGGCAAAAGTACGACACTACTGCTTGGACAAATGTGGGACAATGTTTTCACACTTTAGTCCTAGTGTGATTCAGCTGTGTTTAAGGTATAGTAGATATATTTTAATACACTTGTAATAGTAGAAAATAGCCAGTACCAGGTGCCTCAGTGGGGCAGGACCGGCTCTGTTGAAAACTGCTGTTGTGTCCTTAGGCAGGACACTTCACCTACATTAGATAAAAATGAAATAAAAACCCAAAACATGGTACATAGATCTCCAGGGAGAATAGCTGAAAACTAACTGTAAGTCAGTTAAATACAATCAATCAACTCAAATACTGTCTAATACATTGCTAAATACTAATAAAATACAACACTAAATACAATACTAAAAACCATCAGTCAATTAAATACTGTCCCACTTTAACTGTCGGCTTTTAACTGTATGTTTTAATGGTACTTAATTTGTTTATGTTGTTGTGAGGTGACCTTGGGTGTCCAGAAAGGCGCCTAATAAATAAAATTTATTATTATTATTATTAGTAGAATTAGTGTTAGTATTATTAATGTGGTGTGTGTAATGTGAAGCGATTGAGTGTCAGGAAAAAGCACAATGTAATAATTATTATGAGTAAACTTCAGCTCATAGATGAAAAAAGCTCATAGCTCAAAATGATACTATAGTTGTACCTATTTTTTCTTTTTTTTTATATTTAACCTTTATTTAACCAGGAAAGTCCCACTGATCTAACCACTAATCTCTTTTTCAAGGGAGTCCTGGCCAAGACAGCGGCTCAACAATACAATTTAGAATATTACAGGACACATTTCAAGCAACAATTTCAAAAGACTACTTAAAACTATGGATTTCATTTCCAAACCTTTGAGCAATAGTTTAAACTGTCCGAACCAGTGTGTCCATGTTGTGGGGGCAGAATATTGAAATCCCACCGTACCAGCTTCTGTGTGAACCTGAGAGACAACAGACAATACTGTGACTGTATAAATTAACACCACGTATGTTATTGACACTTCAAAGTAAAGTATAACACTGGGACCATAGCAGAAATGTACAGTTGTGCTCATAAAGTTTACACACCCTGGCAGAATTTTTGATTTCTTGGTCCAGAAGCTGCACATGGGACGTGCTTGGATATTCCAACATGATAATGATCCAAAACACAAAGGCAGGTGGACCTGTCACTTGCTCCAGCAGAATAAAGTGAAGGTTCTGGAGTGTTCGTCTCTTCTGACCTCAGTATCACTGAGCCTCTGGGCAGATTCAAGCTGCAGTTCAGACAAGAGCCCAAGAATTTACAGGAACTGGAGCCTTTTGCCAAGAAGAATGAGCAGATTTACCATCAGAGAAAATAAAGAGCCTCATCCACAACTATCACAAAAGACTCCAAGGTTCATTGGGTCGTTTGTGTAGTTTCTGTTTCATTATGATTTAAAAAGAGGAAACAATTGTTTGATAATAAATGGCTTCACCCAAGCACTAACCACAAGTGAAAGAAAAGTTATTGTGTTTTCATTCATATTCCCTGAATCATGGCCAAGAAATCACTCCAATTCTGTCAGGGTCTGTAAACTCATGAGCACAACTGTCCCTCTCCCTCCTCACGTCCTCCAGGAGTGTTTCCAGTTCATCCTGCCCGCCCTGCCCCACGCCATCGACCTGCTGCGGGACGCCGTGGTGCGGGTGAAGGAGGTGTCGGACGGCCTGGAGGAGCTGCCGTCGCCCCCGCCGCCCCTGTCCCCGCCCTCCCGCAGCCCGCCCCCACCGCTGTCCCCGCCCCGCATGCACACACAGGACAAGGGCGTGCAGTGCGAGGACGAGGACGAGGACAAGAAGGACAGCGGCGTGGCGTCCACCGAAGACAGCTCGTCGTCCCACATCACCGCTGCCTCCATCGCTGCTAAGGTACGGGGGCAGAGACACAGACAGGTGCGGGACATGCTATTGTCCATTCAACATTTTTATACTTCTACTACTACTACTACGAAGGATGAAATATGTAGGATTTGTGAACTTAAGAGCCACAAATATTGATAGTTTGAAGTGACGTCGTGCATGTCTATTGGCAGAATGTTCAGCAGTTTCCATGGTGACACAATGGACACATTAGCAAACATTGACAAAAAAGTTTTAAGATCATCTGAAAACTCAAGAAAAAAATATAAAATGGATTTAAACAACACATTTTCAGGTGAATATGATCAATACAAGCGTTTATCGTCGTGTTTAGGAGTTTGATTTTCAACAAAAACTCCTAAACAGGACCATGAACGCTTGTATTGATCACATTTGTTTTTGATTTTGTGTTTTTCTTGAGTTTTCAGATGATTCTAAGACTTAAACTACCTGTCCATGTTTGCTAATGTGTGCATTGTTTCACCACAGAAACTGCTACATGTATAATGGTGGATTAGCAAGGGCCGTTTCTAGCTATAGTCGGGTGACCAGACGTCCCTATTTACCCGGGACAGTCCCAGTTTTGAGCCCTGTGTCCCCTGTCCCAGCAGATTTATCCAAAACCACTGATTTGTCCCAGTTTTATACAAGAAATATCCCAGGTTTCCCTATTTTTAACCAATTTGATTCCTGCAAACAGTAAAGAGAGGCATAAATTGATATTTATTTAGGTAAAATACAAAAAAAATGACTTAAAAATGACCAAAACACAGACTATACTGACTCACATGTTAGTAATGAATGGGTCGAGTGC
The DNA here is from genome assembly GCA_030686955.1 of Odontamblyopus rebecca. Classification (NCBI taxonomy): domain Eukaryota; kingdom Metazoa; phylum Chordata; class Actinopteri; order Gobiiformes; family Gobiidae; genus Odontamblyopus; species Odontamblyopus rebecca. Next base: position 9,232,383 of record CM060673.1, read on the forward strand.
AGGACAATTTTTGCTCTTGTTTCGACCACCACAAACCCCTGGGGGCCTATAAACAATCAGAAAATGCCCATTACACATGCATCCTTACTGTAAGCAGGCTTGCATATCCACAAACCTGACTCTTATTTGGCTTCTCCTGCTTGTTTTGGCTTTAATATTTACTGTGGCAAAAAGCTGTCATCTCTATGGAGAATATTGTGAAGTCTGGCTTTAACTTTATATTTCCACCTCCAGAAATATTCAAAATAATTAAATGTGTAAAAAAATAAACACTAGAAATGGCCCTCTTTATGCACGTTCAAAATCCATACTATTGTTGTGTCCTTTGGCAAGACACTTCATTTTATACATACATACCCCAATATACCAGTTACAAATCAGCAAATATGGGAAAAACAATTTACTAAAATAAAATCCTACATATTCCATCTCTGAATGAATATTACTGATTGTCACTGTAACAGACATCATCAAAAATAGCAATTAACCAATTATATAATTATTCTATGCACAACTTTTTATACATTACTGAATAAATTCTAAATCCAAACCTTTATTTAGTATGATTTTGATGCTCGGTGCTGTTCCAGTGTCTATCAGAACGTGCCTGTTTAAATGGGGTTTTGTCATTGAACTGTTGCTCTGGTCTTACATCAGCTCCATCTCCTGTGTCTCACCTTCTCACGGGACATCGATCACACCGTCCTCCGTCACAGGCCATACGAGCGTCTCATGTTTGTGCCCAGGAACATGTTGCCTTAGACCGGAGGGGGACAGTAACACTGGATAAATATGAGACTGTAGAGTTGTAGAGCTGTTAACTGTGATAAAACCCATGTATTGTGAGATAAATGTTCACTTGATGCTGACAGAAAAGAAAGTAGTGTTAAATATTACGACTTCAGGGTCCAAACTGCATGAATATTGCCTTATATCCATGTGGGCGTGTTGTTCTGCATGTCTAGGCCACTTAATAATAATGATAATACACATTTTATTTATTAGGCGCCTTTCTGGATGCTCAAGGTCGACTTACAACAACATAAACAAATTAAGTATGATTAAAACATACAGTTAAAACGGGGCAGTATTTAATTGATTGCATTTAGCATTGTATTTTAATAGTATTTAGTATATAGTAATGTATTAGACAGTATTTTAACCTTTTACTTATACTAAAGTAATGTCATTTCCAGATCATTGTATCTTGTGATCCTCGCATACTCATGTGTTCATTTCATTTCTCTATCCTCTCCTCACCATTTCATGTCTCCATCCTCCTCCTCTCATGTGTGCAGTCTTCTCCGGCCTCATCTGTCATAGGTAAGACTCATTTTCACCATTAACCTTCATATATTTATCATATTTATGGGCTGGTGTTGTCTCATGTTCACTGTTGTGTTACACTGATGTTATTGTAAATGTAAACAGCTTGTACCAGGGATGGACACAGAGACCGGTGCTATTCTTTTATTAACAAACGCTTATATTGTGAATTATTTGGCCTTTTTAAACAAAGTAAAGAAGCGTGTCCATGGGTTTGTTTTGGGGATAAAGCTCCAGAGCTGTGAGCAGAAGGCACACGGACTCCCCCTTGTGGCTCTTATAGCTCAAATTGTTAAAATAAAGTCAAAACAAGTTGCCAGTCATAAAGTTGGTGAGCTGCTGTGTTTGTGTTTGACTGAATGAATCAAAATGACTGGTGATTTCAGGCAAATGGCTCAGTGGTTTGTTCCACGAACCCAAAAGTCAGGGGTTTGACCTTAGTCTATTCTGCTCTACAAACACCATATTATGTTTGGTCAAAAATTTGTTAAAAATTTGTACTTTAGGGGTATTTGAGACCTACTTTATCATGTGAATAAATATTGTGAGCCAATTTGACTGTTTTAACGAGAGAATAAAGGGCTACGACAATCGTAACAGCTAAAACCATACAAGAAATGACGGCTTTGAAACTTTAAAGTCATTTTTCTCAGTTTCACACTCTGGCGAGTTAAGGTCTTTGCCTTTGCAGGGCAGCAAAGACCCTTTTAGGGTGGAAGTGATTAAAAAGACTGAACACAGACAGAAGAAGACAGAGATTAAAAAAAAACATTTCCAGCACCAAAATGTCTGGTTGTTCTATGTGTGGTTTTCAAAATCGATATTCTACCGACGGACTAAAGTTTTGAAGTTTTACTCACTGATCGCACAAGGATCTAGAAGTCAGACACCATTTGTCAAAGTCGCTTGTTGAGGAAATACTCGTGATCTTTTGACGATAATCCTTTCGCAGAGCTCGATAAGCTGCTGAGTTCTGCCGTACTTCTGTTGCCAAAATGCGCAGCCGAGCCAACATCCTCACTGTTTACGAACACTAAAAGGGTCGATAGGAAAGATAAAACCTCCATCCTTGCTTAATATGAATATAGTGAGTGAGTGAGTGAGTGATTGGTGGTGGAGCGGCCGATGGCACAGCCTCACTTCCCGGGTCTGTCCCAGAGCAGCTGTGGCTACAGGAGCGTGGAGTGGATTATTTATGACTATAATGCCGCACTTTGAGAGGTGCAGTGCATCACAAATGCAAGGTAGAATTGTTATCATCAGATGTGTTTGCATGGACTGTTTCTTCACCACCAGACGGCAGATGACTAAGTGTACTGAGGTGAGGAGAAAGGGATGACCTACATATTTAGGAAAACTCAAACAAATAAATGACACAGTACAGCACAGTAGGGTTGGGCAGTATCCAAATTTTGATATCATTAAACCTGTAAGAATTATTTTTTAGCTGCATCTGAACCATTCAGAAAGAGAATCGCAGCTTTATATTTGAAGATGAGGCACAAGTTCTGATCAAACCAAACTTCACCAGCTCGTATCTCCCTCCATTTAATGATCCGGGACACGCCAAGACAAGAAAAGAGCAGAAGACGCAGATTCTGGAATAAAAAGTAAAAGGCGACAGTCCAGGGCGTGTGATATTTCCCACTGCAGCATGTTGTATCTGACAGACCCGCGCTCTCAGCACTCGGAGAAGTTACCGTCTCCTCCGTGAAAGTCCGACTTCGCCCTCGAGCGGGAACTTTCTCCTCTTCAGCGCCTCGTCCCCTCTTGACTCTCGGCGTTCAATAAAACGTCTCCGTCGCAAACTTTTCGGCTCGACATCTCACACGAAGCGTCAGTCAGGTTTTTTTCTTCTTCCTCACTGCGTGTGGATGGAAATCTCCGAGCGTAACGACGTTTGAAGAGGAGAGAGAGCGGAGGGGAGAAAGTCGGCGCTGTGCCTTGTGTCTGAAGCGACTGTGGTGGGATCTCTGGCCTGACGCAGGGTCGTAGCTTCGTCAACATTTGCGTCTCTCCCCTGTCATTTGCCCAAAATGCTGCTTAATACTATATTAGGTCCTTATGCGCTGCAGATTTTTTAATGATGGTAATGAAACTGATACCGTTGCTACTTTTTGATACCTCGGAACATCGTATAACCATATTACTGTATTACCGCCCAACCCTAGTGCACATCTAACCAGCTCTTAGCCTCATTTAAATGTCTGGCTGCTCCTTAAAGTCCCAGCAGGGGGAGTCCTTGCGCCCCCTTTGAATAAACTAGCACCGCGAACACACTTCCTGCTCCACCCCTGGTCCCTGTGAGTGTGTATCTGTGTCGGTCGTTGTTTACATGTGTGTGTGTGTGTCATGTGACCTCAGATCCCCGACTCCATCACCTCGCGGGGTGTGCAGGTGTTGCCGCGGGATACGGCGTCTCTGAGCACCACGCCCTCAGAATCGCCCCGCGCACAGGCCACGTCACGCCTCTCCACCGCCTCCTGTCCCACGCCTAAAGTAAGTACAACACGAGCGCTCACTCCTGCTGCTGCTACGTGCGTTTTATATCTGAAAAATATACAAATGCCTCTTTATTTGCAACACATCCGTCATGTTTTGTTGACTTTTTAGCATTTCCAGTCAGCCCTTTTCTGCTTTTTGTCAAGGTTGCGTTCACATACTAGAATTTGACGATATAATTTCAGATGGAGGACAAACGAGGGTCTGTGTAACTCTACGGGAAATTGACGGTTATTGGAAGAAATATCCAAACTTTCCGGAGCTATTGTCAAAAAATAATGTCACGCTGACGAAAAATACGTTGAAATTTGCGCCAGATTTTGTTTAATGTGGATAGGCTCAGTAATTACAGAGACATGAACCATAAACCAGGTCAACAAATCTGCAACGTGACATTTACATTGCAAATTTCACCTAAGAACTTTCTGTCCTCCACCTGAATTTTAAACTATACGGAGTCTAAAATGTTGTAATGTGTCTGGATTATCCAATTAATCCACAAGTGCTTATACATGCGCTCGAGTATCCTGGTTATGATCGGGTTTTTTAAGTATCCTGGTTATGATCAGGTTTTTTAAGTATCCTGGTTATGATCAGGTTTTTTAAGTATCCTGGTTATGATCAGGTTTTTTAAGTATCCTGTATCCTGGTTATGTGAGTGTTCTTGTAAACGCAGTATCCTGATTTCAGTCTCGGTTATGAGAAACCAGGATGCTCTTACTGGGTTTTTGGTTCCATGCTGCTTTTCCGACGTGCCGCTATTTAGACATTGACGTCTAATTGTAGCATAGTAGCAGCATAAACATTATTTTTCAACCGTCCCATTACTTCGACTTTGTTTTTTTCAATATCGGAGTAGCGGCACTTTAGTATTTTTCAAACGTTCTGCTTTTCCAACATGAATAATAAGAATGTGAAGCCTATTATACGTTGCGCTCCCATTTATCATAGATGTTTCAGCACTTGATCATAGGTTATCCGTGGTTAGCCATGGGAAACAGTCATGCATTTTAAAAAGAGCATAGGCCAGCCTTTGGGAAAATATCTACTCTAAAACGGCGGCTGCATGGGCCCTTTGTGCTTTGTTGGTTTTGTCGCATAGGCGATCTGCGGAGAACGCCATATCGCCTAAATAAACTCTCAAAAACAAAAGAAAAAAAAGTGACGTGTCAGAATAGCGATACTTAAAAGTGTCGTAATACCAGCGCATCTAAATAGAATAGAGGCATGTCATAATACCGGCGTGTCTAACAGAGACAGGTCGTAATGAAGGGATGTCGGAATAGGCAGCGAACCCCGTAGACGCAGTATCGTGATTTCTCAAAACTGGAGCTGTACTGAGCATGTGCAAACTCAAATAACAAATACTTTAGGAGCAATTACTCTCCCAAAACGGCTCAAACTCCTACCAGGACTTTTTAAGTAATAATATTCTGTACTTATGAATAAAATAAAGCAGTCTACTGTTTAATACAGCCACGTTTCTGTGTGTGTCTGTGCTGCTCTTGAACTAAACTGACCCTGCGAGGCTGTGTTTTTGCCTTTTTACTGAAGCTGTGACGTAACTCCACAGTCTCTTGTTCTTACTTGAATGTATGTCTTCTTTTTTGTTGTTAGAAACCTCTTAAAAAGCAAAGTTTCTACTTTTTTAGCTCCTTGCCATACCTGTACCATACAGTATTTACCATAGAAACTAGTCTAAATATCTAGGATTCCTCATGTGCACAGGGACATGAGTATCCTGGTTTCTCTGAGGTAAACGCCATATCCAGAATACCGTCATAACCGGGAAAATGCTCATAACTGGGATACTCGTGCGCATGTAAACGCACTCCACGTTTTGCTCTATTGCTTCACATTTTCAGGTTTTCCTACTGTCTACTTTCTTCTTCTTTTTTTTGTGTGTTTTGGGGGACAGCAGGCAGGCAGCAGCTTCTAACTTTTCTAAATTAGAGCTGCGTTTTGGTTTATTTAAAGGATCAGCAGGTCTGGAATCCAGTGCAGAAAGATGAATTCTATTAAAAAATAAATAAAAATCAGGGTCTGGACAGTTATGGTGGTGAAATGGAGGAGATGAAGAGTCTGAGGAAGCTGAGGGTTCTGCTGCTGTGGAGAGAAATGGCTTGGTTGTATTTCTCTTTCCTTGGAAAATCCTGTATAAAACCGCTAACACTTACCTTGAGTGAAGCAAAGCACAACTCCACTTATGTTTTTGACGAGGAAACAACATTATAATAGCCTAGATCAGAAAAACGGCACTGGAAATCCATGTCTAAAGATTCTTGTGTAACTTCGCTCATCTCCATCTGTCCTGCGACTGCTCCTCTCTCTCGTCGCTCTCGCACATTCACAAATCTGCGTGGAGCTCTGCAGGGACCTCGCAGGAGCCTGGTGCGCCCAACTGTGCATAATGAGGAGACCAGGGACCCGATTCAGAGCTGCTTTTGCCTCACTCTGCAGCCTGTAATATTGGCACTTTCAACTTATATCTGCTCATACTTACATATACAGTGGCATCACGCTGGGATAGTTCTGCATGTATCTCTATTACTGGAATGTTCAACAGTTACCATGGCGACCTGAGGCACGCATTAGCAAAAACTGACAAAAAAAAAAAATCTGATTATTGTTTGAAAACTCACAAAAAAAAATACAAAATGGATTTAAACAGCACATTTTCAGGAGTCTGTGATCAATACGAGCGTTCGTGGTCCCGTTTAGGAGATTTTCAATAAAAAGGTGAGAGGAAATCAAAAGCTGTTGGCTAATGCTAGCTAGTTTGTGACTGTAATTCTATATGTGAGAGACTTGTTTAAGCACACACACTTAGGGTCACTATTCATCTGGATTTTGGCCGGACAGTCCAGTTTTAGAGCCTTCTGTCCGGACCTCTGTTGTGCATCCTCATTTTTGATATTTTGTCCTCATCTTCGGACCCTCGGCCGCCACTGTTGCACGAATCACCCCAAATCCCCGCCCATATTTCACCTGCGATGCTGCGATATCAATGTTTGTAACAAAAGCAAAAGCCAAAAAGGAAGAATCCTTCAAACACGCCAGAGCACGAAAGGAGAAAACTCGGCCTTCTGTGATGTGAGGAGCCGAGGTAAAGGTGCGTTAGAGCGACACAAAGACACAGAACCCCATAAGGAGAATGTTTTTTATGCCCCATCAACAACCGACACCACAGACGACAAAAACCACTGCTGCTGACCAAGCTGCTTCACGCAATTAAACACTACCACTCTTACTCGTTTGGACTGTTGTGCAAAAGTGGATAGGCAGGTGCTTGGAGACTCAGTGGTTGCTAAATAATAATAATAAGTGTGATAATTATAATCCTAATAATATCATATCCATATCATAATCGTCATAATACTAATAATATATAATAAAAATAATAATAATAATTAACCCCCAGTGGTTACCCTACACACACTGCAAATTCCTCTGATCTGGCCATGATTTTAAAACTTATATCAGGTTATTCATCTTGTTTTCAGATTTATTATGGACTTATTAGTTCTGAGACTGCTTCATATAGTCTACTAGAGGTCGTTTATTTTAAGATAACTTGTCAAGCAAATTTATCTTGCTGCATGAACAGATAATTTCACTACTTTTAAGTCATTTTCTGATAGATTTAAATGTTTGTATCTTACTTTTTGGCCGAGCTTTTTTGCAGTGCAGACCAGTTCACCTGTTGTAGTTTTTGCTAGATTGTGTTAACCCTCGAAGACCTACGTTATCGTATACGATAACGAGGAATATGTTTTATATAACCGTTAGGGTGCATCAGTTGCCCGATATCAGAACTTTACAACGGCCCTATACTTTTCGTGTTCCATTCGCTGAGAAAAAATTTAGAAAAAAAATTATGAAATTCCGAGTTGATCTACCGGGTCCACATCGAGTCAAAGTTTGGCCAATGTCCCAATGTATAAGACAGTATAGGCCTATACTGTCTTATACACTGGGGCATTGCCCAAACTTCATAATAGGCAGGTTCGGTAGACTTTAGAAAGCATGGTAGAACCACATATTTGCTTTATGTTTTTCAGAATTGGAGTGTTACAGTGTAGTTATTAAAAGAAGAAATGTCAGAACATAGCTGTAAGAAGGCTCGCATGGAGCAGCCTAAACCAATAACCCGCCAAGACTGTGCAGTATTTGGGTTAGGAGCGAAAATTACCACTGTTTCTGTTGATCTCTCATTTTTAACGATTTTTTTAGAAATTTCCAGAATTTTACAAGGGATGTGGACCCGGTAGATGACATTCGAATTACAAAAAAATGTACCAGGAATTTTTTCTAGTTGAATGGAACACTAAAACATTAGGGCCGTTTGCAAGTTCTCGATTTTTAAAAAAAAGGGGGCAACTGATGCACCCTAATAACCATGCATAACTTTCGAACCGTAAAAGACAGAAACTTACTTTTTTTCCTCTGAAAGTGCAGACATAGAGGTTTCCGTACATTTCTGCCTCATTATCCTACGTCACACTCACACTGTGTGATGACGTGCACAAAAGGAGTGTCCAATAGGAACTTTGTTTCCCCCAAACTCATGCGCTCCGTCCATTTTGATCGGCCCAAACTTTGCCAAAGAGTGAAGTGAGTCAAGATGAGTGTGTTTGCTTTTAGCGAGTGAAAAAGTCGCTCTAAGTGGAGTTAATTCTCACATACATGGGAAAATTATGCATCTTGGTGTGCGTAATTGCGCATCTCTTTCTATTTTTATTTGAAAGGTTTAGTTTACTCAAAATGAACAAATACAAATGTAATAAACGCCCTGGAAATACAGAAGTGATGTGGCTCTGTTCTATGCTCTGGTCCTGGACTTTACAGGAGCTGTTTCCACTGGCACCAGAAAAGTAATGGAGCGATTACACTTTTTTTGTTTTTAGGGCAATAAGGATATTTTTTAATTTACTTACAGACTTGATATTTTGCATTTTTGTAGCTAAGGCCCTAAATTAAGCATTTTTTATTTCCAAAAAGTTGTTTCTACATGTTTGCTGTGTGTTTTGTATAAAAGAGTGGGAATTTTATTTTCTGTCTTTTTTTAAAAAATCTCTATTTCTGGTCCTGTAGCTTTTATAACAGCCACATGACACAACTGCAGCAGCAGATTGTGAAATAACAGGCTGTACTGAACAAACGGATGTAGAACACTTCATTATAGGGCGAAAGGGGAAGTTTTTAAAGCAAAATTAAGAAAAAAAATCCAGGCGAGGAGAAATGTACTAAAATTGCCCTTAGGTCTTCAGGGGTTAAAATAAAGATTAAAAAAAGAGTAGTGCTTTCAGTTAGTGTCGGACAAAATAGTGAAATAAAAGCACCAGGATCACATAGAGCGGGTTAATGCGAACATTTTAAGACCAAAATGTTACAGTTACAGGGATATGGTGGTGATCATTTTTAATGTAAAGTCAATTGGAGCCAAAGTCGATGGAGCCTGAAGCTGTGTCCATACAGTCCGTGTCATCCATGCGTGTTTGAATATTTTATTGATCTCTCTCGGGCATTAGTCCAGCTTTTCTTACACTTGGCAGTACAAATCTGTCCGATAAATATACAAAAGCATGAAACAAAACTGACGCGATGTGCAGTAGTTGGAGAGTGCATTGTTTTCGGAGAATGTAGCATTTTCAGAACAATAAAAGCCAACATGCTGATCTAAAAATGTCTTTAAGGTGCACAATAATCTTTCTAATGACACTACACTTGTTAGTTACAATGAACTACAATGGAGCAGGCTGTGGGACTGTGCCAGGCGGCTCCCCTGCTCCAGACGCCATATGTTCGGGATATTCCCAGGTCCAGAGCTTCTGCCAACTCCATGTACACACTGTCCCCGGGGCCCGGAGTCTGAGTTTACTCAAGCAGAGCTACTGGGGCCCCTGTTTGTTTGTGCTGCTGAGGATTTCATGGCGAGGTCAGTTAGTTATACACACGAGTGGATGAAGTAGTAGTAATTTCGATTGCTTTGTATGTCTTGTACATGTGAAGCAATTGACAAATAAAGGCTACTACTACTACTACTACTACTACTACTACTACTCAGTGTCATTTAAGTAAAAGTGCAGATACAGAGAAAAATCGACTTAAGTAAAAGTATTAAAGTACCTGATTAAAATATACATGTCCCTATTTGCCTGAGACAGTCCCAGTTTTGAGCCCCGTGTTCCCAGTCCCAGCAGATTTATCCAAAACCAGTGATTTGTCCCAGTTTAGATACAAGAAATGTCCCTGGTGTAGCTATTTTTAACCAATCTGATCCCTGCCAACAGTAACGAGAACATACGGTCGATGAAAGAGAGGCACAAATTGTCTTTTGTTTTGGTAAAATACAGAAAAGCTGCTTAAAAATGACCAAAACACAGAGACGATGTGACTATATTGGCACACGTTAGTCGTGAATAAGTCATGAATTGGCTGAGTGCAGAACAATTTTCCTTAATTACGCACTTGTTTCACAATTTTATTATCAGCAACCACACCAAACCGGATGTCCCAGTTTTTGTTTTGGAAAATCTGGTCACCCTACTTTAAGAGTAAAATGTATTTCATGTACTTCAAGCGCTTATTTGTTGTTAAATGTGGAGATATTGATTAAAAATGACAGATTTTGGTAAACTGTGCCAGCAGATGTTTTTTTGTTATGCAAGTCATGTGGAAAAATCTCTAACATTTCTAAAATATATAGTTTTATTTATTTATTTTTACTTATTTATTGTATGACGATTTATTTTATTTTATTATAATTCTTATTATATGGCATTGTTTCCGTATAAACTCTGCACACTTGACTAGGAAAACTAGGTGCATTGAAGGAGAGGCACTTGGCTGTTTAAGAAAACTTCTGCATGCTTTTGTTTTGTTTTTATTATTTTATTACACATTTTATTATTATTTTTTTGTTATGCAAGTTATGTGGAAAAATCTCTAAAATTTCTATAATATATTGTTTTATTTATTTATATTTACCTTTTATTGTATGTGACGTGTAATTTTATTATTATTATTCTTGTTATTATTATTATTATTATTTTTTGGCATCGTTTCTGCATAGACTTTTTAAAATTATTTTATTTATACATTTTTTATTATTATATATTATTACATTTATTATTATTATTATTATTATTATTATTATTATTATTATTATTATTATTATTATTATTTGGCTTTGTTTCTGTACAGACACTGCACACTTGGCTGGGTAAAAGGTGTGTTGGAGAAGAGGCATTTAGCTATTTTAAAGGAAAATCCCGCTCAATGTCTCACTCCTGGTTTTCTTTTCTTGATACAACATTTCGGTCCCTCAAACCTTCCTCACTGAAACGTATCAATAAAAGAAAACCAGGAGTGAGACACTGTGCAGGAATTGATTATTTGCCACCAACAGTTAAGCTTGTCCTTAAAGAAAGAAAATCAAACGTCTAAACGAGACGAGAAACGCTCGTATTGATCACAGGCTCCTGAAAAACTGCACTTTAAATCCATTTTCTCGCTTCACATTCACACCACAATCCATTACGTCAAACAAAGGTATATATATATTCATAGCAAAGGCATCAAATCAAAGTCTGGCTGCTGTCTGTAAGTCGTATATAGTCGTACATTATTTCCCCGGTGTAAACGAGGCCAGTATACATGAGCGTCTGCATATTCTTATTACCCCGAGTCTGAGTCCAGGCCCATGTGTCCTGCGCTTCATTAGCTCAGTCTGTTACATTAATGCTCTACACGCTCACAACACTCAAGCCTGTTTGTCTTCACTGCGACTGAAGCTAAAGACGCCAGGACAGCAGGGGTGAAATATGTGGTGGAAGAAGTGCTCCGTTTTGTTACCTAAGTAGAAGTGCAGATACCGGAGCAAAAAAATACTGAAGTAAAAGTAAAATTAAGCCTATCACAGGACAAAATCAGCTCAGAGTAAAGAATAAGAGTAAAAAGTGCACACAGTTCGCACAGATTTTGGATCTAATAAAGCTTTAAATGTAGTGATTTTAATAAAGATGTGATGAAATCGTTAGAATAGTTTTTGTTTGCTCAAACTAGTATGAACATCCTTTTCAGCAGGTCTCAAACTATAATGAAAATACTTTTAGTTTTCCAGTCCTGTTTGAAGATGCAGTGGTGTAGAAAGTACAGATGCTTGTTCTCAAATGTTTTAAAGTAAATGTATCTACTTAAGTAAAGAACAGATACTACTTTTACTACTTTTATCATTTTTACCATTTCTTTTACCACTACTTTTATCACTTTTACATTTTGTCATGTTTTTGTCCTGGTCGTGGAACACTGGACCAGCTCTACACCCTCCATCGGGTGCTCGAGGGTTCATGGGAGTTTGCCCAACCACCACATGTGTTTTGTGGACTTGGAAAAGGCATTCGACCGTGTCCCTCGTGGTGCCCTGTGGGGGGTGCTTTGGGAGTATGGGGGTCCGGGGCCCTTTGCTAAGGGCTGTCCGGTCCCTGTATGACCGGAGCAGGAGCTGTGTTCGCATTGCCGCCAGTAAGTCAGACCTGTTCCCGGTGCATGTTGGACTCCGCCAGGGCTGCCCTTTGTCACCAGTTCTGTTCATTGTATTTATGGACAGAATTTCTAGGTGCAGCCAGGGGCCGGAAGGGGGCCGGTTTGGGAACCACAGGATTTCATCGCTGCTTTTTGCGGATGATGTTGTCCGGTTGGCTTCATCGAACCAGGTCCTGCAGCACTGGGGCGGTTTGCAGCCGAGTGTGAAGCGGCTGGGATGAGGATCAGCTGTTCCAAATCCGAGGCCATGGTTCTCGACCGGAAAAAGGTGGATTGCCCTCTCCGGGTGGGTGGGGAGTCTCTGCCTCAAGTGGAGGAGTTCAAGTATCTCGGTGTCTTGTTCACGAGTGAGGGGAGGATGAGACAGCCGTCCGCCTGTCAATCGAGGGTCCCTGGTCACTACGGGCGAACTGTCCCTAAAGAACTGTCCCTTTAACTATCCCAAGATTACTCTAAATTGACCCTTGTCAGTGGTGTTGTGTTTTGTTTCATTCGCATGTTTCAATAACTCTTTATTATTAGTCTATCTGCAGCTCCAAGGCTCAAAATGCTCATGAAGCTCCTTTTACTTTTACTTTTAGTCCAGTAGAGATTGGCAATTCCAGGTCTGAAATTATGCAAACGATTCTAGTGAAGGTGTGTTGATATTACGCTATTCTCTGATCTATGTTAAAATAGATCGACTCCAGGTATGTTTTTGATGCAGTAACAACATTATAACATGATTTAAACCTCTCAAGAGTCCATTTTGTGTCATTTAAGATCTTTAACGCCCGCAATACATACATACAAATGCAACATAACATCCTAAAAAGTAGTTCGTGTTCGCGTTACCCTGTACATTTCACTTGACCGCCACTCCGGTTCGCTAAATGCTCGTCACGTACAGTCCAAAGATGTCCAACAGTAGCCTTGCAGGAGCGCTGGTAGGCCGTAGTGACTGGTCCGGGGAGATTTATGGACACTGTAGAATCAGCTGACTACAGTGAGGCCGATCAATCACAACCAGCGTGTACAGCACTTTGTGTACAGGCCCAGGGGGCGGGGGAGACGGGGGCAGGGTAGGTTTGCTTTGAAACAACTGGGAAAACCATGTAGTACTACGCAATACCGAGGAAGTGGTCTGATCCTGGTCTGAGACGGGTTAAACAGGGGGGTATTTAACTTTTATGGAGTATTAAAATGGGGTAAAAATGGGGTTTTGTGGGGTATCGCTAAAACGTAACATATTTAGCTCGTCGCGTTAGCTTTTATTTGTTTTTGAAAATGTTTCGCAGAAAACAACGCATCAACATGTTTTATTGTTAGTTTCACTTTTGTTTTTGATGCTACTGCACATCGCGTCAGATTTGTGAAGTCGTAGTGTGTTGTTTTGTGTCATTGTTTATGGAGAAATGTCGTGTGAGACGCGTCGGGCTGATGCAGTGAGTTTGGTTCCTGTTAGAGAGAGAAGGAAAGAGAGGGATAGAGAGAGGGGTGGAGAGAGACGAAGAGAGAGTGAAAGAGAGATAGAGAGAGTGAAAGAGAGAGACAGAGAGAGTGAAAGAGAGAGACGGAGAGAGTGAAAGAGAGACAGAGAGAGTGAAAGAGAGAGACAGAGAGAGTGAAAGAGAGAGATGGAGAGAGTGAAAGAGAGAGACAGAGAGTGAAAGAGAGAGACAGAGAGAGACAGAGAGAGTGAAAGAGAGACAGAGAGAGTGAAAGAGAGAGACAGAGAGAGTGAAAGAGAGAGATGGAGAGAGTGAAAGAGAGAGACAGAGAGTGAAAGAGAGAGACAGAGAGAGTGAAAGAGAGAGACAGAGAGTGAAAGAGAGAGACAGAGAAAGAGAGACAGAGTGAAAGAGAGACAGAGAGAGTGAAAGAGAGTGAAAGACAGAGAAAGACAGAGTAAAAGAGAGAGACAGAGAGAGACAGAGAGTGAAAGAGACAGAGAAAGACAGAGAGAGTGAAAGAGAGTGAAAGAGAGTGAAAGACAGAGAAAGACAGAGTAAAAGAGAGAGACAGAGAGTGAAAGAGACAGAGAAAGACAGAGAGAGTGAAAGAGAGACAGAGAGCGATAGACAGAGAGATAGAGAATGAAAGACAAAGATAGAGAGCGTGAAAAGAGACAGAGAGAGATAGTGTAAGAGAGAGACAGAGAGAGTGAAAGAGAGAGAGACAGAGAGAGAGAAAGAGAGAGACAGAGAGAGAGAGTGAAAGAGAGAGACAGAGAAAGACAGAGAGAGTGAAAAAGAGTGAGTGAAGGAGAGATAGAGAGAGAGAGGAAAAGGCAAGCGACAGAAGGAGTGATAGAGAGACAGAGGGAGAAAAAGCGAGAGACAGAGAGTGAAAGAGACAGAGAGAGATAGAGAGTGAATGAGAGAGAGAGAGCGTGAAAGAGAGACAGAGAAAAAGAGAGAGAGACAGAAAGTGATAGAGAGAGGGAGAGAGAGCGAGAACGACAGAGAGAGAAAAAGAGAGAAACAGAAAGGTTGATAGAGAGACAGAGAAAGTGATAGAGAGAGACAGACAAAGAGCAATATACAGTAGAGAGAGATAGAAAGAGACCAGGAGAAGAGAGAGATAAAAGAGGTGTGGAGAGAGTGTGTGAGAGAGAGCGATCCATAGGGAACGAGGGAGAGAGTGCGAGATGGAGGGATGGAGAGGAGGAAAGGACAGGATATAAATGAAACATGGGACTGGGAATAGGGAAGTAGAGCTTTGTCATGGTCCTGGTTTAAAGAGCCGCTGTTTCCTTTGCTCACAAACATTTCAGCCGAACTCTAGTCACGAAGATAATAAAAAACGACCTTTATTTAGACAAAATAATGTGATTTTCAATCGTAGTATTTTCCTGATAGAGCTCCAGATCGTTCTAAAGCTTCATTTTTGTCCCGTGAACGTGACTTTTTTAGTATCGATACCTGCGAAAAACGAGTATCTAGTTTCGATACTAGTTTTAGCTCAGAGTCTGGAGTAAACGAATAACAGCCTACAGTGTAAAGCGCTTTTGTACTTGGTTTTTTGGTCTTGAAATGGTGCTGCAAATTGATCCTTTGCGGCCGATGCCATCAACATTCCCTGGGGTTGTGATGCTAACTGTAGGCACTGCTCTGTCTGAAGCTCTGATACTTAAATTAGACTTTAATCTGAGCTTTAATTAACACAGTCTGTCCATAAAGAGCCGACGTGGTTGGAATTAAATCCATTTTGTGTTTTTTTCTGTGAGTTTTTGGACGATCTTGAAACTTTTTTTGGCTTGCGTTTGCTCATGTGTGCGTCGCGTCACTATGGAAACTGCTGAACCTTCCATCATAGGCATACATGTAGAACACCCCCAGCGTGATAATGGACGTGGCATTTTCAAACCCGACGCAGCAGGGGTGTAAGAAAAAAAATGGATTCAGTGATATATCGCGATACTTCATTGCACAATTCTTGAATCGGTACAAAATGCATCTGAATCGATATTTTTCACTAAAATCATTAGTTACATTTATTGTTCTCATGATTTAAATGCTATAAATATGTTTCACGCAATTTTGTTCTCATGAAGGTGTAGACGATGATAATATTAGAAGTAATAATTGATAAATCGTAGTAGATCATCCCATATATTATGATATATCGAATCGTGACATGGATATCGTGATAAGTATCGTATCGTTAGACACCTCTACCATAATAATGTGTAATCTTTGTGGTTGGGCTGTCAGCGTTAACATGTTAATCGCAACTAGATTAATGCAATCCATAACGCTATAGTTTTTTAAAATCGTGATTAGAGTTCGCCGACTTTTGTTCCTTATAAAAACGCAATGATTTTTTTTTTTACTCGCGGTTAGACTTCGCCAACTTTTCATCCTTTCTACACATCCGTAGGCAGCTCCTGTGGCTGTTTCGCTTTCGAACTTCAGAGCGCCGTGTTTCAGTAAACTCACCGCCGTGATGGAGAAACAGAGGAGCGTTTGGACTTTTGAACAGTTTATTTGACTTTAAAAAACTTCCAGACGCTACGATTTACAAGTCAAGAGTTAAACGCAGCCTGTGTCGAGCAGAGTTTCAGCACCAGCGAAGTGCGTCTAGTCTAAGTTAGAACCTCCGAGCTAAACCCCCGGGTGCAGCGACCGGAGCCAAGAGCCTCAGATCCGATAAAAACCTGTGGATAATCGCACGGCAAAAAAATAACTCCAGCGATTGTTAAATGGGTACGAATTGCTTTACATTATGGCTTTAAAACTGTCTTGAAATGCAAAATAACACAGTTTTAAACATGCAATTCAATATGCAAATAACCACAGTTAACTATGGAATTTCTGATCTTAATCTTTTAAAAATGAATCGTTCGACAGCCCTGCTTTCTGGTGGTGGGTGCTCTACCTGCTGGTCTCTGTGAAAAGGTTATTGCCGTGCCTGAAATGTTCCACAGTCCGGCATTAAACTTTAAATCAAAAAACGTCGGGCTAGTTTTGTCTACTCATCTAAACGTGCGTCTATCCATCCTCCTGCAATTTGCAGCGAACGGCCTCAACAGACTTTCTCCGTGCATGATTTAGCGCTCCACTCCTCCGTCTCGTCTCATCTATCCATCTTTCAGCTCTCTCTTCTCTTTTCCCATGTCTCCCTCCATTCTTACTCTCTGATTTCTCTCTCTCTGTCAATCTATCTGTGCAATTTATCCACCTTTCACCTCCCTCTATCTGACCCCCTTCTCTTCTTCTTTCTCCCTGCTCTCTTTCTTCTCTCTTTTTCCCCTTTTCTCCTCCGTCTGGTCTCTCTCTAGCACTCTCCTTTCACCCTCCCTCCCTCCATCTCTCCCCACAACCTCTATATTTTTCTTTCCTCTCTCTTATCTCCTCTCTTTCCCTCTCTTTCTCTCCTTGTCCTTCTCTTTTCCTCTCAATCTCCCCTCTCTCTCCCGTCACCCTTTTCCTCTCTTCATCTCTCCATCTCTCCCCTCTCGTAGCCTCCCCACATCCTCCATATTTTTCTTTCTTCTCTCCCTCTCCTTTCACCCACCCCCTCCTTCCTTTCACCCACCCCCTCCTTCTCCTCCTTCTCTTGTCTTTCTCTTGTCTCTCTCTCTCTATATATATCTATCCCTTCACTCCTTCCTCCTCTCTCCTCCTCTCTCTATCTCCAGCCCACCATCTCTTCTCTCTCTTATCCCTCTCTTATCATCCTACATATTTCTCTTTCTTCTCTCTCCCTCTCTCTTTCTCTCTCCTTTCATCCACCCTGCTCCTCCTTCTATCTATCTCTCTCTCTCAACCTCTCTTTTTCCTTTTACCCCCTCCTCCTTCTTTTCTTCTTCTTCTCCTCTCTCTCCCTTCACCTACCCTACCCCCTAATTCTATCTCTGTCCATCCCTCCATCTCTCCTCTCTCTTGTCCCTCCTACATGCTACATATTTTTCTCTCTCTCCCCTGTTTCTCTTTCTCTCTGCCTCTTCATTCATCATCCACCTCTTTCTTCTCCCCTTCTGTCTCTCTCTCTCCCTTCACCCCCTCCTCTCTTTCTCTCTGTCTTATCACCCATACATATTTTTCTCTCTTTCCCTTTACCCACCCCCTCTTTCTCTCTCTCCCTCCTTTCGTCCTTCTCCTTCTCTCTGTCATCCCACCATCTCACCTCTCTCTCTCTTATCCCCTACATCCTACATATTTATCCCTCTTTCTCCCTTTACCCACCCTCCTCCTTCTTTTTCTCCTCTTTTCCTCTTTCCATCCCTTCACCCACCTCTGCTCTTCTCTCTCCCTCCCTCCCTCGCTCTGTCCATCCCTCCATCTCTCCATCTCTCCTATCCCCTATACATCCTACATATTTTTCTCTCCCTCTCCCTTCACTCACCCTCCTCCATCTTTTTCTCTTCTACCCCTCTCTTTCTCCCTCCCTTCTCCCTCTCTCTCCCTCTCTCTGCCCATCCCTCCATCTCTCTCCCCCTACCTCCTACATATTTATCTCTCCCCTTACCCAACTTCCTTCTTCGTCTTCTCTTTTCCTTTTTCTCTCCCTTCACCCACCCCACCCCTCCCTCTTCCTCTCTCTCTTTCTCCCTCCCTCTTTCTCTCTCCTTCTCCCTCTCTCTGTGTCCATCCCTCCATCTCTCCTCTCTTGTATCCCCTCTACATCCTACATATTTTTCTATCTCTCTCCCTTTACCCACCCCTCTCCTTCTTCCTCTCCTCTTCTCCTCCTCTCTTTCTCTCCCTTCACCCACCCCACCCCTTCCTCTCTCTCCTTTCCTTCTCCCTCTCTCTGTCCATCCCTTCATCTCTCCTCTCTCTTATCACCCTACATCCTGCATCCTACATATTTTTCTCTCTCTCTCCCTTTACCCACCCCTCTCCTTCTTCCTCTCCTCTTCTCCTCTTTCTCTCCCTTCACCCACCCCACTAGCCCTTCTCTCTCTCCCTCCCTCCTTCACCCTCTCTCTCTATCCATCCCTCCATCTCTCCTCTCTCTTATCCCCCTACATCCTACTACATATTTTTCTCTCTCTTCCTTTACCCACCCTCCTCCTCCTTCCTCTTCATCTCCTCATCTTCTCCTCTTTCTCTCCCTTTCTTTCTTTCACCCACCCCCCTCCTCTCTCTCTTTCTCCCTCCCTCTCTCCCTCCCTTCCTCCTTCTCCCTCTCTCTGTGTCCATCCCTCCATCTCTCCTCTCTCTTGTCCCCTCTACATCCTACACATTTTACTTTACCCACCCTCCTCCTTCTTCGTCTCCTCTTCTTCTTTTTCTCTCCCTTCCCTTCACCCACCCCTCTCATCTCCTTCCCTCCCTCCTTCCCTCCTTCCCTCCCTCTCTCCGGTTAGCGACGGCGTAGTGCTTGTACCTCGTGTGCGTGTTCAGAACAGCTCTGCTCCGTCTCTGGGCTCAAACATGGTAAGTGGCTCGTGGCTGTGATCCGAGTCTGGCAGAATTTCTCCCATTTCCTTCATATATTTTGTCGCTAAAGGGACTGAGAAAAGGCTGTATCTGCTCTGCTTGGTTTGCTAAATACTAAAACAGAAGTGGTTATATGCAAAAAAATGGAATAACATTAACTCGCAGCAGCAGGCATGGCGTTTGAGACGGATGTGCACGTGTTTTTCACTTGCTTATAGCCAATATTGCAAATGTACAACAGATACTGACAATGAATTAGTATGTGGTTAGTTTAATAGCATCAGAAATAAGGCTGAATGGTTTTGGAATGGAGAAAATGTGATTAATTTAGTGATCTATGTTAATAAAGTAGGATTCTGTTCGGCGTAAACATTGTAAACAACTCCAGGAGTGTAAATATTTGAGAGAAGAGTGAAATATGAAGTGATAAATACAAGAATCCTGTATGTTTCAGAACATGTTTTTAGAGGTACAAGACTTTCTTACAAACAACAGGATATTTTGTTCTTTGCAGAGAACATTCTAGTATCTATGCACATGTTCTTGACTCGCTTATAGCCAATATTGCTAATGTATTGTAGATATTGATAAATAATAAATAGATGGTTAGTCATTAGAAGTGGAGTTGTACGATTTTGGAAAGAAGAAAATGCGATTAGATTTGTGATTTATGTTATGTTTATGTATACAGTAGGATTCTATATGGAGTAAACATTGTAAACAACTCCAGGAGTGTTAATATTTGACAGAAGAGAGAAATACGAAGTGATAAACTAATACAAGAATCCTGTATATTTCAGAACATTTTTTGTTTGTAGAGGTCTAAACTACAGTACAAGGTTTTCTTATATAACAACAGGATATTTCGATCTTTTGCAGAGAACATTCTAGTATTTATATAATTGCAGCCTTTTCAGTTTGATAACTGCACCAACTCAAATTGCGATTTTGACATGATGATGACGTAAGGTTATATAAGATATGGAGATGGGTTTCTGGGTGTTGCTCTGTGACAGCCACTGATTCTGATATGGTTTTCCCGCGGATTGGGTCAAACGTCGAGATTAGGGATGTGCTGATACGATACTGATGTCTGATATCGGTGCTGATACTGAAAAAATTGGTGGATCGGCTATCGGTTTCTAAGATATTAGTTCTGCTGATGCCCTGTTTTGGTGTATAAACGGGTGTAATACCATAATTTACTTAACAATTTTGGCCCAAAACATCAAAATATGAACTTGTATTTTTACAAAGATTTTCCGTAATTACTTTAAGTGGCAAATAACAGCTGCAAAACACATTTGGATATATACATTTTTACAATACACTGTGTTTAAAGGAAATAAATTGTTTTTGGTCTCTGGTAACGGTTGATATCAGCAGACACTTAAAGCCAAAGTATCTACATTGTTTTCGGAAAAAGCTGGATTGGTGCATCTTTTGTGGTGATCGACCAAAGTGTTTTTTGTTTTTTTTTCTTCAATTGTTCAGCATTAGTGCACTGAAAAAAACAATGTCTAGCCAAGTTAAGATGACTATAATTAAGAAAGTTTTATCATGATTTGAGTAAATTTTACTTGACAAGTAAAATTATCTACTAGTGGATAATATATCTTGCTACACTTAAAATAAGAAAAACAACAACTTTTTGCACTTTAAACACAATTGAATGTTGCTTGAATTAAGAAAGAGACATTTACACAGCAAAAAAGCATTTTATTGCATAGTTAAACTGACTTGAATTAAGCAGATTCATCTTAAAAGATCAATTTTAAGATTTCTTTTACTTAATAAGATGAGGTTTTTTTTTACTTGTTTCAAGATATTCCATCCTGATTTATCTTATTTAGATATTACAACTTATTTTAAGCACTTTTTATATTAAATCAGTCCAGGTTAAGCCTCTTTAACTTCCTTCTTAAACCAATAAGGTGAAAAATCTTGCCACAAATACCTGAAACTAGTGTTTTCTGCTTAGAACAAGATTTGTATTTTGTCTTATTTTAAGAAACGTTGGTAAGTGAAAATTTCTTACTGCACTGACAGATATTTTCACTTAAAATAGGCCATTTTTACCTCAAAATTGTTTTTTTGTTTTTTTTCTTTCTTATTTTTGATAGGCCTTATTTGCAGTGTATTCCACTGGCAGATCATTTCACTTGTCAAATTGAATCCAGTCAAATAAAAGTAAATTGTTCTTAATGTGAGTCATTTTAACTTACCTGGATATTGTTTTTTTCCAGTGTGGCCTAAAACCACTGCCAATATTTCTGGGACGATACGTAGGGCAGATTTTGAAGGGTTCTGCAGGTGGTCTTCATGGATCAGTGACATGTTTTTTGCTCGTTTACCTGTTGTGTTGTTGATATAGTCCTATGAGTTGACAATAACACTGACACTGCATTATGGCCCATAGACTAAAACCTAAATCCTAGTCGTACTACACCACTGATAACATTATAAATAAACTGCACTGTCGTCTATCAGGTATGTGGTGTGTTTTAGATATTAGCATTAGCGTCCTGATCCGATTACGTGTGCGTGTGGAGTTATCATTCACCCACAACATGCAGCTTTAGCAGGAAAAGTGCTGCCAGTTCAACAATAACAGTGAGGTGGTGTAAACAGCTGACCACAGAACAACAACTACGGATACAGAATGTGTCATGGGACTGACAAGATGCAGAGATGGACGTCAGGATGCACCGATCCAGCTTTTTCTGTTCCAATACCGATATCGATACTTTGGCTTTAAGTATCTGCTGATAACCAATATTAACCGATACCAGGGCTGAGACAGAAAACATAATTTATTTCCTTTAAACACAACAGTATATAGTAAAAAAGACTGATCCATATAACTGTTAAATTTGTAAAAATGCAAGTTTAATATTGTTGTTTTGGGCCAACACGAGTAAATCATCATTACAAATCATTACAAAGCAAAGGAAAAATTCAGCTCTGTCAACCAGTTAAAGGTTTTCGATATTGAAAACCTTTGACCAGTTGCCGATATTCGATCCAACAGTTTTTCAGTATAGATTTTTGATACTAGTATTGTAACGGTGGGTAGACTAGATAAAAAATTGTACTCAAGAGTAAAGGCCACTACACACTACAGGATTTTTCGGTCTTAAACAGTTTTTAAACGTCGACAAAAAGTGCACACCACAGACACGAGGAGAAACTTATGAGACTAAAAAGCTCCGATTACAAACACTGCAGCGGGATCTGTCTGCAGACCACAGGATATAAAGCTGTGAGCGCGATCGCATCTACAGTTTCCCGTCTACAGTAAAATCACTCACTTTGAGACTCTTACGTGTTCAAAGATCAGAGCTCTGCACTTCTAGTTTAGATTAAAGACAAAACTGTGTTATTATTATTTGTGAAATGTGGTGCAATACTTCAGATACAGGATTTTTAAAAGCATAAAAGATTAGCGATAAAGTCCACGGAAAGTAGAGCCTTGATTGCGAATCGGCAGCTTCACCGCACACTGTGTGGATGTAAACAAACACATGTGTCGTTTTAATTTTAAATAACGCCGCAAACTGGATTAATCGCGCAGTTTTCTGGACTGGATGTCTTTATTTGCAATTTCTATGGATAATGTGGATCAGATGCTGCACTTTAAATGTTCCACTTTACATTAGGTGAGTAATAAAGTCTTTATTTTCGCTCTATCCCAAGTTTGTTTGTTGCGTCTCTGTGTCTGTCGCTCCTCTGCCCCTGACGCTCTGTTTTATTGGCTGTTACCGTCACATTACTGATGTTTGGTGGTTCTGATCTGACACTGACTCCACACACGAGGAGCAGCGGCTTCAAAATCGCACATGGAGACAAAAAGTCGGGTCACGCCTCCATGAAATCGGGGAGAAGAAATCGCAGCCAAAATCTGACAAATTCTCCTGTAGTGTGTGACGGCCTTAATGTTACTTCAAAATAATATTCCTCAATAGAAGTATAAAGTATGCTGCTATCTAACTTTTCTGTCCACTTTTTTGTTTCTAAGGAGACATTATCGCGTTGCCTGCCTGGACCCGTTTAAAAATGTACTTAAAGAGTGAAAAGTAAAAGTATTTTGCACAGACTTTGAGCTCTAATAAAGCTTCAAATGTACTCATTTTGATACAGATTCGTGCTGAATTTTGTTCCACAAAAACAACCAAATCAGTTATTCTTTGGAGCTGTTTTTATTTTTGCATATTTTTGTTTGCTCAAATCATGAATTTGTTAAAAATAAACCCCCAGCCTTTTCAGCAGGTCTCAAACAATAATAAGAAAGCACTTTTACTTTTCAGTCCTGTTCAAAACGCAGTGGAGAAGAAAATACAGATACGTTCTCTCAAATGTAGTGAAGTAAAAGTAAAAGGTTCCAATCTAAAATCTTCTAAAGTAAAGTACAGTTACCTAAAATTTGCACTTAAGAGCAGTACTTTACTACTTCAACATCATTACATTCCACTAGAGATGTCCCGATCAAGATTTTTTCGGCTTCCAATATGATTTCTTTAAGGAGCGCTCTTTCCAATACCGATCCGATACTTTTGTTTTGTTTTGTTTGAATAGCTCTTGTAGCGCCATCTCTGTAATGTAGTGTCGTGAAGGAAGTTTGTACCTTAGCTCCAAAAAGTCCATTAGACGACGAAAGCCTGACCTACTTTACCGTCTTTGAAATGTCTCGTCAGTGTTTTCTGCTGTGGCTTTACCGTCTTGAACTTGTAAATCTCAAACTCGTCCGGATGATTCTTTTATAATTGACGAATCAAATCGGTCGTGTTAAAGTGGCTCTGCTGGTTCCTCCACGAGTAACTGTTTATTTGCAGCGATTGCGTCGCTGTTTGACTCTCGTTTTGTTGTCGTGAAAAGTCCCACACAGTGACACGGCGGCGTTTTGATTTACGGCTGCCGTAAAGCGCATTGATGCTGCAAAAACATGTGAAACTGGATCGGTCCCATCACGTGACTGAATCCAATACTGTCCGATACTCATAAAAGAGCCGGATCGGGAGCCGCCACTGCCTTTAACCTACATACACGTAAACGATATGAGCTT
Organism: Odontamblyopus rebecca; assembly: GCA_030686955.1. NCBI lineage: Eukaryota > Metazoa > Chordata > Actinopteri > Gobiiformes > Gobiidae > Odontamblyopus > Odontamblyopus rebecca. The sequence continues at coordinate 9,256,689 of CM060673.1, forward strand.
AATGCTAAACTATGGATAACATTTTAGGCACAGCAGTAACGGAAACAAACAGACCAACCATCAGAAAAGTTACACGCTGCATTCATGGTTTCGATCAAACACCATGTTTCTTACAATGATCCAAACGTTTTTTGATTCAACAGTTTGTGAACTCAGTGGCTTCTCGTGTTTATTATCTGATCCCTGACCAGTCTTGGCCTTGGGGAGGGCTGGAGGCTGGACGGCTAATGCCACGTTTTCAGCGCTGCAGTGGAGCTCGCGGTGGCAGAGAGGAAGAGCAGCTCGTGTTGTGACAGATGGAGGAGACAGAGGAGACCGTGAATGAGAGGAGAGGGGAGCGTGGGCTGTGGATCTCACTGTTACAGGCCGGTACAGTCACTCTGAATGTGCAAGAATGAGAAAACGCGTTATTACAAAAGAGAACGGAGCAGCAAGTAAAATGTGTCTTGCCTCAGTACAGTCATATTGTAGCTCTTAAAAGTGCATTGTGTGACTTTTCGGGTAGAGGGTATGACATTAAACCTTTCTATCATCATGGAAACCAAACCAGACCAAGTTAAATGTCAGATCTGTGGAGAGGCGACCCAGCTCACAGCCAGAATGTTGTTTTTTTTAGGTATTTTTGAGCTATAAAACCACCTGTGATTGACTAAATGTGAAGTAGAGCTGTTTGATGTCACACTGTGGCATATTTCAGGCAGAGCAATTATTGATTACACGAAATTGCTTTCACAACACTGCTGGGGCAACCTGACCTAGCCTTGGCCAGAGCTACTTTAGCTGGAGGATTTGATCTATTGTTGCATGTTTTGGATTGATAGAAAAACCCAGAGTGCCTAGATACAGGAAGAACATGCAAACTCCACGCAGAAAGCAGTGGGGCATGGGAATAGAACCCAGAAGCTTCTTGTAGTGAGGAGAGCGTGCATGCCAGCTCTCACAAACCCTTCAGCACAGCACTATTAACACACAACAGCTTAACAAATGTATTAGATCCCCTGTCAGGAAAACAAGAAAACATAAATAACTTCATAGTATATCAAAAACCTGTTTCAAATTCACCATTTCATTATTATTTATTAAGAAAAGGACCAATTGGAATAACAAAATGGTCCTTGCTGACATAATAACCAAAAATGTGAATATTTTGTGTGAGCTCCTTTGGCGCAGATCACAGCTGCATTCTTACTGCTTCATTTTTATGTCGTTTTGCAAAGTCTCTTTTGTTATTGAGTTCCAAATGGTTTCTCGCTGTTCCCTGAGACTTGCTTTGGATGAGACTTTGGTGTCATTAAACTTGAAATTTTATGTTTAGCAACAGCAGTTATATTTTAGCATAAAATATATGGTTTTGATAAAAAGAGCTTGCACATACTGGCACATTAACCATGATAGAAACATAAAAAGATACTTTGGCAAACAGAAATACTGTTAAATTATAGCAGCAGTGGCAAACACTGTATACTGGGTGATGGTCTAATAAATTTGTTAAGCGCTGTATTCCTGCACAGGAGAATTCAATCGCTCCAACAGTAATAGGCTGAAGCTATAATAACATAAAACTTTAAGTCAAATTCACTTCTTTCCTATTACTGTTTTATGAATCTTTTCATCATCGGAGACGGCTTTTTCTATCGCTCCTGCTTTTGAAAACGTAAGCACAAAACTTTAAATCTCTTTGATGCGCTGGCGGGAGAGTCGAGGCAAACTCCAATATTTACGACAAAGCAAAAACACAGAGACAGCATTCATAAATTCATTTTGGTATTTGTTCTGTGTTGTAAAACTGGTGATATTGAGAAGTTTTGCACATAACTTTAAGATTTTCATTATGTTATTTCATTTACAGGGCCCATATTGCTCTGTTTTCGGAGCTTTGTTGTTGTAATGTTGTTTCTTCTGGTGTTTCCTTTCAAATATGTGCAGGGAAATTGAAAAATGAGCTCATCCTAAACCAATTCGATCCCTGTGCTTCCTACTTGCTGTCCAACTGTTCCCAGACTGTCTCCTGTCCTCTCTATGTTCTCCTCACTGTTCTGCTGATTTTATTTTATTTTCTTAAAGATGCTATTCCCCCACAGAGTCCTACCCACCTCCTGCTCCTCCACACAGGCAGAGGGCGCTGTGTGCTTGTGCCCCATCTGCTTTGGCACTGTTTTTTTTAACCCTGTTCTTTTCTCTGTGGCACCAGGCGCGGCTCCCTTCCTGTTCATCCACCCTAAGCATTGCAGAGGTACTCCTGCCTGCTCGTGTGTGTGTTCTGGGTCCAGTCCCACCATCGCACCTTAGCACCATCGTTTCCCGGCACTGCAGAGACATCCACCCCGTCCGCACTGGCTTCGCTTCCTCTCTCTGTACACTTTTGTTTGTGTGTGATGGAAGTAAACAGGAGGAAGGTGGTTCAAATGTGGGGCAAGTACCACTGGATTAGACTTTCGGACTAGTGGTTACTACATGGAAACATATTCACATTACGTCACAAACCAGGATAACGTTTGGAAACATGAGATGACAACTTCTGCCGCTCGCAGTTTGCAATAGTAAGTCTAACAAAAAGTAGGAAAAATGAGAAAATGTCCCAGTTTTCTTCATCTCCATGTCATTGTAGCGTTCTGTTATGTTCGGCGAATGAACAATTTCAACCGTACCTCAGTTTTTCTCATTTCCCCACTGATCCACGACTCAGAGCGCACTGGGTACATGCGATTACAAGAGTCTTCATTTTACCAACAATCTCATTTACTTTACAGTGGGTTTGATCAGAGTCGGTCGAGTCCATTGTTGGGGAAATACACCGGAAGTTGTCGTTGCATCTTTCCTGGTATCGTGACGTAAGCGTGAATAGATTCAGATTCAGAAAACTTTATTTATCCCCGAGGGGCAATTCAGTTTGCAGTCACATCACATCACATTTAGCAGCAGAATAGGCACACACAACATCAACAGACACAAGCTCATGTGGACATTTGAGCAGAGCGCAAAAAATGGGCATAAGATAAGGTGCAAAAGGAACAAAAGGAAAAGGAAGTGCTAGTGCAAGAGGTCAGATAAAAATAGGACCAACATTATTAAAAGAGCCTATTGGGTGAAATTGTGATTGTGGTTCTCCAATGTAGGTAAGATCATTTCTTTCTTTTTTTCACAAATCCCTGCTTTTACAATAGAGGCAGTAATTAATTGTACAGAAACGACATATTCAGAATCTTAAAATACGTCAAATACAGTCCGGCTACCAAACGAATGCATTGCCACACTTCAGGCAAATGTAACTCAACTTGAAAGTATTTGAAGTATTTAGAATACAGTAATCTGACTGGTCCATGTGACAGAATATATTACAAAATTGATTAATTGGTTGATTGTCAAGTAGTGCACTCAAAATTTCCTACAATGTAGCTTGAAAAGTTATCCCCAGCGACGATCGCCAGACTATTCCTATTTACAACACGACTGAATGAAAGCAGCTCTGTTTGAACACACTGTCAACCCATTCAGTAAACAGTTACAGCTTAAATTTATTAGTGTATATAATATATTACATTATCTGCACTGTCCAGTCTGATAAAACAGGGGTTGTCTAACTTTCTGAGGCTCGGGATTCTCTATGAGTATGAAAATATCCCAAAAAAACCCTGTTGTCCTCTGAAATGGCATCGCAATACTGTTCAGAAGTTCAGACATTGTTTATAACCATGTTTGGATGGAAGATTTATTTTTCATAGTCCTTTTTTTATGGGTGTAGTTGTTACCGTCAATTGTCGTCATCAACTTTGAGAAGCACTGTGCCTGAAGAGTCCAGGACTGTGCAGTGAATGAGGGTTTAGGGACTTTGGGGCCCATTATCTCTCTGATAACAACAGCAATTTTACAAAAAAAGTCACAAACTCTATGCAGTAAAAGTTTGGTTACCGGTTCGTTCTTTTGAATTTCAATGAAGAACGAAAAACAGTAAAATGGGAAAACAGTTTATTTCATTATTCCGTTTTAGTGTCAAACAAAAAATCAGATTTCGACCTCTATTTCCAATATTTAATTCAAAGTCTATTTCTTGTGTCGGTGCCAGTTTTAATTTTGACATTTTATTCTCTCTGGTTTATTCGCCCCGACGTTCTGCTGTTACAAGGACTTATCTGAAAACTGTTGCAATTATGTGGACAAACACGTCCTCCTCTTTTATAGCGACATGTTTACTTTCGCGTCTTAGAAAGTAAATGTCGAACTCCAAGATGAGAAACAGGAAACAGCGATAAACTCTCCTTTGTTCAGTTTGTATTATAGATCCAAGGTTGACACTGAATTTACAAGAAGCAAAACATCCGGGACAAACAAACCAGAGAGAATAAAATATGAAAGGAATAAAATAAGCACCAAGACTGTTTTTTGATTGGTGTTATTGAAATAAAGAAATTAAATATTGGAAATAGAGGTCAAAATTAGTTTTTTGTTTGACAGTAAAACCGTATAATGAAATAAAATGTTTTCCCATTTTGTTGTTTTTCATTCTTAACCCTCGAAGACCTACGTTATCATATATGATAACGAGGAATATGTTTTCTATAACCGTGCAGAACTTTCTAACCGTAAAAGACAGAAACTTACTTTTCCCCCTCTGAAAGTGCAGACATAGAGGTTTCCGTACATTTCTGCCTCATTATCCTACGTCACACTCACGCTGTGTGATGACGTGCGCAAAACGAGTGTCCAATAGGAACTTTGTTTTCCCCAAACTCATGCGCTCCGTCCATTTTGATCGACCCAAACTTTGCCAAAGAGTGAAGTGAGTCAAGATGGTCGACTCCTCTGACTGTGTGTGTTTATAATGATTGAAAAAGTCGCTCTAAGTGGAGTTAATTCTCACACACATGGAAAATTGCACATCTTGGTGTGTGTAATTGCGCATCTCTTTCTTTTTTTATTTGAAAGGTTTATTTCACTCAAAATGAACAAATACAAATGTAATAAACACCAGGGAAATGCAGAAGTGCTGTGGCTCTGTTCTATGCTCTGGCCCTGGACCTGACAGGAGCTGTTTCCACTGGCACCAGAAAAGTAATGGAGCGATTACACTTTTTTTTTTGTTTTTAGGGCAATAAGGAGATTTTTAATTTACTTACAGACTTGATATTTTGCATTTTTGTAGCTAAGGCCCTAAATTAAGCATTTTTTATGTCCAAAAAGTTGTTTATACATGTTTGCTGTGTGTTTTGTATCAAAGAGTGGGAATTTTATTTTCTGTTTTTTTTTTTTTTTTCATCTCTATTTCTGGTCCTGTAGCTTTTATTAGAGTAACATGACACAACTACAGCAGCAGATTGTGAAATAACAGTTTGTACTGAAAAAAGGGATGCAGAACACTTCATTATAGGGTAAAAGGGGCAGTTTTAAAAGCACAATTAAGAAAAAAAATCCAGGTGAGGAGAAATGTACTAAAATTGCCCTTAGGTCTTCAGGGGTTAATTGAAATTTACAAGAACGAATGGTACACAGACCGAAATACATGGAGATACATTTGAATTTTATTAACAATTATCAATTTATATTTTATAAAACTCTATTGGACAACTACAATACCATATATACTATACCTGAAGCTCTCCTGTTTACTTCCAATGCACTTTATCTGCTTTTGCCTGCCCCGTGACTCTTGTCCTCCCTGTTTCCCCTTAAAATGTCTCCTGTCTTTCGTTGTTTTCTTGTAACTCTTATTAACCCTTTCCTCTCCACTCTCACACGTAAACAAACCAACAAGCCGCCATCTTTCTTTTCCCAGGATGCATTTCAACGTCAGAAATGAAGTTGAAAGACGCTCTGTGTGCTCCTTGAATGAATTTCTATCTGAAGTGCTGTGTTTCGAAGTGCGGTGCAGAATGTCAATACTCAGTAGAGATCGTATCGAACTGTTGTCCTGTGTCGTCAAGGAAATTATGGATTTTATTTTATTGCGCGGTAATGAGGTGCACGAAAGAATTACTGCGTGTACAAGTTAAAATAATGAGAAAAAAGCCAAATTATTTTCAGGTTTAAATGAGGTTTCGTCCAATGAATAATTAAGTATAGATTTGTCAATTTTGTAAGCATTTTAAACAGCCCATATTGCGCTATTTTCTATGTAATACAGTTGTTTCCTCATCACAAACAGACCTGGAGTTGTGTTTAGTTTCATTCACACACGCTCAGGTGGTAATAGAAGAAGTGCTCCACTGTGTTTTTAAACTGCATGCACTTTCACTAGAATCATTTGGATCATTTCAACCCTGGATTTGCCAATTTCTACCAAACAAAAGGTAAAACGTAGATGTTAACTTGAAAATTAAGCATTTTGGAGATGTAAACAGGCTAATAATAAACGATTACTCAAACATGTGTGAATGAAATAAAACAAAACTCCAGGTTTGTTTCTGATCAATAACAATATTCTAACATGGCTTAGAAGTCCTATATTATGAAAAAATTATATTCTGAGGTTTCATACAGAGTATTTTCAGTTTCAGAGAACACTGTAAACCCGAATAAGTCACCAGAACTCAAAAAAATGTAGGCAATCGATTACCTCAATTATTTTAAGTTGATGAACTTAAAAGTCACAATCTTACACAATTTAAAAGGTTGGATGACTCGCAACTTGTACCTTTTGATAGAAACAACAGGACTTTATCATTCTCAGCATTTAATTACTTAATTCTACTAAGTTGCCCTGATGTATGTTTTTAAGTTACGCTCACTTATACTCATTTATACCCCTTAATCACAAAATATTAGTTGAAAAGAAGAACAAGTTACAGCAACTTAATATAATTAGTTACTACACAGCTTAATCTGATTAATTACTTTGAACGTTCGGGTTTACAGGGAAGAACTCACCCTAAATATGCAGGGTTTGTGTTAAACATGTTATATTAAACAATTATATCACCAATAACCGTATCTGTGCATCTTTATCCAAAATGAGGAAAAACATGACTAAATCTGGATAATACCATAATAACTACAAGCAGATATATACACTGTAAACCCGAATAAGTTGCCAGAACTCAAAAAACATTAGGCAATCGATTGTCTCAATTATTTTAAACGGATGAACTTAAAAGTCACAATCTTCCAGAATTTAAAAGGTCGGATTCTCGCTACTTGTACCTTTTGAAAACATCTGAATTAAAAGTGCTTATTTACCCCAACTCAAATATTTGTAGTTTATATGACTCATAGTTTTCTGTTAAGGCAATTGTATTTTAGCATGTACTGTATAAATTAATTAATTTAATTTTTAAATAATCCCTATTTGAAACAGTGGAAAAAACAGGACAGGATTAAACAGGATTACTTAATTCTACTAAATTGTACCTCATCCTCCCAGAATAGTTCACTCTAATTTAAAAATATTAGTTAAAATTACTCAAAAAGGACATGTCAGGGCAACTTGACATAATTAAGTTTGTAGGATTATGTCTAAAACTCTGAGTGTGCACAACATCATCTATTTAATTACTTTGAACATTCGGGTTTACAGTGCACATAACTACAACCAGATACTTTTTTTTATTATTTTAGAGCAGAAATTAGTAGCTTTAGAGCAGAAAGTCGATAAATTACACTAAAATTCTTCATCTTTCCTCACATTTTCAACCTATTTTGACTTTTTGTACTTGATTTTAGCAGGTGTAGGTTTCGTTGGCCTCATATCGTCCGCCCCGTGCATGCTACAGTCGCCCGTTGTTGTGCCGTTGTGCGTGACGTGACTCTCCTGTGGTTCCCCAGGCCTCGCGGAGAGAGTTCAGGGCGCACCTTGATGAGGTCATCACGCTCAAGTCCAGGTACTCCACCTTGGACCAGGTAAAGCTCCGCCCACCTCCTCCTCCACGCACCCGCCCGTCCAGCATGGCATCTCACCGCATATTGTTTTACACATACAGACCAAACAGAGGAGTCATTGGGCTTTGCATGGAGAAGATTTGCTGTTTGTTTGTAGACAGTAGAAGTTCGAGTTGAGATCGTGTCAGAAATCGTAACCTGGTTTTAACATAATCTGGATGTCAATAAAAAATAGTTAAAAAAAGATCTTATTTTGGTCATTTAAAGCTGCACTATGTTAATTTTTTGGTGGAGGGTACATCACCTGCTTGTTTCCATAAAGATGTTATTGATTTGCCTTCAGTATTGAGTAGTTAAGTTTTGAGACCGTTACCCTTCAAAAACATATAAAAACCCATAGACTGTATATGGGTCAATGACGTGTAAGGATTTTCAACAGGCAAATTCTCAAATATAAAAAAATGTGAGTTTCTATTGAACTTTTTCAAATATTTACAGTGTCAGGTGCATAAATCTGTGTTTAACGTTTATATTAAGCATTTTTAGTGTAAAATGTCATGTGGTGCAACCGAGAATAACCTTAAAATTGTTTTATTTTCTAAAATATGGCTGGGATATTCATCTAAGTTCTGAGTAATATGAAGTGTATAGAAACAAACTGTTGGTGTTTCTTTAGATTTTTAATGCATATTGATATTTTCTTTTGCTGTTCAATATGACAGTCGCCTGCTTGTGTTTAATGAACAAACTACTGGCCTGGAAAATGCATCAAATGAAGAAAAATGCCTCAAGAACCATTCACTTAAGTCGACTTTGTCTGTTTTTAAACTCCAGCCATAGAATTCCTGCTGTTATTAGTGGCCCCACATGATGCACGGTCGCACCACATGACATTTTAACACTTTAAGTACAAAAAACATGCAGAATAACTCTAATTTCTGAAAAAATAATTTGCTTCCCTGGAGGTCAGAGGTACTACAGAAATGTGGTGAATTATTATGAAATTTGAACCTTTTTAACTGAGGAAATTGCAATTGGACAGAAAATGTAGGCGTCATGTCATTGACCCACATATAAATGGACAGAGCTAACCCGCTGGCTGCCGTGTCCCAAATAGGAAATGAGCATTGGCGCGATTCCGACTCCATCGACCCTGGCTCCAATTCACGTTACTTTGAGAAATTGTCACCTCTCTCTCTGTAACAGCTGCTCTTAATTTGATCATTTTAGTCTTAAAATGTTCGTATTAACCTGCTCTACAGGATCCTTGAGTTTTTATTTCACTATTTTGTCCATAAATCAAGATATAAACATTAATAACAGACAAATCAGCTGGTCCCTTCAACACCCTCACACCGGATTGGCTCTTCGGTTGCTATGATACACACAGTCGGACTTCCAAATATGGAAATCCGCTTCAAATTTAACCTAATCTCCTTTGTGCACGTTCTGTCTTGTTGGCTTTTAACAACTGCAGACTCTTTTTTAATGTGAAATGTGTCGTCTCTATAAAAAGAGGACATCAAAATAATTTTAAAAATCTGCTGATGGACCCAGAATTCATATCACAAATAACAATTTAATGGCAGGAAATGTATCTATCTTCATGGAAACAAGCAGGCGATGCCGTTATGCCAAGTTACAGGTCAGATCTGTGGAGAAGTGAGCCTTTTGGGCAATAAAAATCTGCGTAATTGAAAATATGGAAGGCAAAACAATAACATTTTCATCTCCCCGCCAGAAAAGTCACATGTTGCTTCATTAAACTGCTCAAATTAAGTGTATCTATAGTTTCTGAGCTGTGTTTCAGTTGTAATAAGACCAAAAAATAAAGAAAATACACATTAAAAATTACTTTGTTGGCACGGTGGGTTTAGCAGTCATCCACCAGTCTAAAATTTGCCAGTTTAAACCTCACTTGAACAGATTTGTGTCCTTGGGCAAGACATTTAACCCACTGGCCCAGTTCAGTGACGGCAGAGGAGGCTGGTTGCCTTCGAAAAACTACCCAAATGAAATTATTTTATGAACTCGTCCAGACTGTGTTAAAGCAGGTTATGAAAGGATTTTTATAGATATGCTTTCCCGTGGGAGAAACGTCTAGAGATAGGGTTTGGAGTTTGGCAGAAAGCGCTGGATCTGAAAATAAAATAATCATAAAATCTGTCTTTCTATGGCTCTCATCCCTCTCTCGTCGCTCACCCATCCACTCATCCCACGCTGTTATGATATGTACAGGAACCCGAGCAAAATCATCAGAAATTATAATGTTTTTGTAGTTTATGGACTTATGTAGCGCCTTTCAAAATACTTAAAGTGCTTTACATTGTGTTATTCATTCACTCCATAATAAACAGTGGTTGTACTTGTAGCCACATCTGTCCTGGGGTAGACTCACAGAAACGAGGCGGCCAATCTGCACCAATAGCTTCTCAAACTACCGCCGTTCACAAACACACACGCCATATTAAATTTAGCATTGAATTGGCCTAAAATGGTCTGTTTATTTCTTTTTAAACGGGCCATATTACACTATTTTCTGATGTTATAATGTCGTTTCCTCAGCACAAACATGCCTGGAGTTGTGTTTTGTTTCATTCACACATGTTTAACGCACAAATCCTGTGTATTTAGGTTCTTGTGCCATAAAGAAAACACTTTATTCCACCCTGTTTAGCAAAATATCTTTTTATGTTTCTATAATGGTTAATCCGCCAGTTTATGCAAGATCTTTTCATCAAAACGATTTCTTTAATGCTAAAATATAACTATTGTTTGTTGTCCATAAATTTTCAAGTTTAATGACACCAAAGCCTTATCCAAAGCAGGTCTCTGGGAACAGCTAGAAACTATTTGGAACTCAATAACAAAAGAGACTTTGCAAAACAACATAAAAACAAAGCAGCGAGAATGCAGCTGTTCTCTGTGCCAAAGGTGCTCACACAAAATATTCACAGTTTTGGTTATTATTTGTCAGCAAGGACTATTTTGTTATTCTAATTGGTCATTTTCTTAATGTATAACAATGAAAATGTTAATTTGAAACAAGTTTTTGATAAACTATGAAGTTATTCATGTTTTCTTGTGATCTAATACATTGGTTAAGCTCTGTAATGACATCACAAGGTGGAGCTGGGCATTTTGAGCTTTGGAGATGTAAACAAACTAATAAACCAGGATTACTCAAGCATGTGAGAATGAGACAAAACACAACTCCAGGTATGTTTTTGATGCGGTAACAGCGTTTTAACACGGATTAAAGCTCACAAGAGTCAATTTTACGAAATATAGGACCTTTAATGACATAAAAAAAAATCACGTACAGCCTCTTTAAAAAGTTAACGTGCATTTTGACACTCGCATTTTGACGTCTATGCCAAATACTTACTCTTGTTTACATAGTGTATTCGACGGCTCCGTTATCTTAGTGCTGAGCTCATCCTTTCCTGGGGCATCTCTTTAACAGCCCCATTATCGGTCCATTGATCCCCCCCGCACTCCCGCCCCGGAGTCTTGGCCCCGTCACCGACTCGGCGCACGGATCCGGCGGCGCGCTCCTCCTCGTTAACCCGTCTCTGATCTTCCTGGCACGTATCCATGACAACCCGTCGCCGGTTTCCGTGGCGATGACAGGCGAGGAGAGCGATCAGCGTGTCAGAGCCAGATTGGTTATTCATCATTTTGTCGGCGCATTTCAATTAGCGACTTCAGCCGTTCTTCAGCTCGACAATGGCGTACGGCCTGAAGGATGTGGCCGCTTTCGACAAATTATGTAACTGTGCGGAAATGTGATGGAGAAAAACCTACAGCGTCGCCTATCTTATCTTCCTTTGTATGAGCAGAGACAGTTGTAGATTACTTTATTTATGACGCTAACTGTGCAGTAGCTAAGAGTCTGAAAACAGCATTTACGTCCTTTAAACAAGATTAAAATCAGACAGAACTGACCCAGCTTTATTTATCTCTCGATTCACTAGAGAACAACTTTGAAGAAATAAAAGTTCTAACTTTCTGTCACTTTCTGGGCCAGTTACAGCCAGTAAATAGTCGTGTTATATAAATGGATTTGCCCAACCAAGATGTCGACTGAACCAATACCAATATCAGATTTCTGCATTCCTAATTATGTCTCTAAATCCTGCCACCTATTGGTCAGCGAAAAGCTTGTTTTTCAGTCAGATGAAGAGCCAAGATATCAATTTCTAATCCAATATGGTACAATTCCACAGTTTCAGCACCACTATGCTAACTTTAATTATCAGATATTAACGCTATAGCTACTAATGTCAGGCGTACACTGTGCGATATTTTTTATTTTTGATCATTTCACTCAGTCCCAGCTCAAAATGTACGACCAACTCGCAGGGTTTAAAAGTTCACAGCTCACGATTCATGTTCTCACACTGTACGAACGACTTCAACGGTGCAAAACCCTCACGAGAGGCGACTGGACTTCAAACAGGTTTGATTTTCTTGCGACCTACGATTGTCGATCAGGAGCTGGTCGTGAGGTATTAATCGGTTCGTGTTACCCCATGTTTACTACACGAAGCAGGACGCACGATTAAGCCAAAACTCGGTCCCAAAAACAGTCACACGAGTGAAAAGGGCCAAAAATCACACAGTGTACACCCGAGATACCGAGATACCGCATATACAGAAGGCGATATTTACACTTTTTGGCGTATCGACTCTCGGCCATAAATCTCCAGCATTGCTCAAAATTTTGTGTGTCTCCACCACCAGATTAAAGGACATAGACAAAGCTTTGTTGGAACACTTTTAGCTTCAGTCCAGACAAAGAGGGCTGTCCTCAAAATATGACTGTACATCAGAATAGGCTCTATTCACCTTACGTCACAAACCAGGAAGATGCTTGAAAAGATGCGATAATAACTTCCAGTGGGCTTTGTTCACAGTAGTAAGTCTGACAAAATCTAGGAAAAATGAGAAAATGTCCCAGTTTTCTTTATCTCCATGTCATTGTAGCGTTCCGTTATGTTCGGCTAATCAACAATTACAATTGTATCTCAGTTTTCATCATTCCCCCACTGACTCACAACTCCGAGCGCACTGGGTACATCTGAGTAGAAGAGACGATGGCGCCGAATTCAAGATTATTCCAAACAGCACATACGTCTGCAGGCTTCATTTTACCAACGATCACATTTACTTCAGTGGGTTTAATCACAGTCGGTCGAGCCCAGTGTCGGGAACTACACCGGAAGTCGTCATTGCATCTTTCCAAACGTCTTCCTGTTTTGTGGCGTAGGCGTGAATAGCGCTTATTGGCGCTATATATCGGCATGAAAGTATCGGAAAAGCTTATTGGCTGTCAGTCCAGAAAATCAGTATCGGAATCAGCCATGAAAAAATTAACATAACAAAGTAAACAAAATATTATATCAAGATATCACTTACAAACACAAAACCCATAAAAACTGCGGTTCCATTTGTTATAGTACGTTTTTCCATTTTTAACCTGCTCGTTCCAAGGCCTGTTAACTAAATGCCCGACTATAATAATATAACTAACCCACTATAGTCATTCTCATTACTACATACATTTCAGTGCATTTTCCGTCTTTCCTTTGCCTCTTTTGTCTCCATGTTGACATTATAACTTCAGTATAGCTTAGATAAGAGTGTGTCTGACTGGCCCCTCCTCCTATCACTGACCACGCCCACTGCTTTAGCCCCGCCCCTTTCCCCTCTCATTTCCATATCTGCAAACGTCTCCCGTCCATGGCATCTTAGAACGATCTGTTTTATACGAGCTTGAGTCAGGATGTTAGATTTAGCCTCTTGGAAAGTAGCTACGACTTGTGTAATGTTAATAGTATATGATATTTTGTGTTGGTGAAGTTGTCGGGTTAGTTTGTATGTGCTTTTTGTGTGTATTTTTTCTCTTTTGTGTCTTGCTGTAGCTGTTTTTAGCTCTTTTCATCTTTTTTCGTTACTATTTTTGCTTCTTTTACCAAACGTTCTTTGCACAGCATGAAAATACCATAGGACTATTCAGCCAAAGGTGAAGCCAATGTTGTTTATAGCGCCCCCTATCTGAAAACTGGCCAAAAAACAACCCTTAAACATCTGTAGTTCTGCAGCACACAAATGCAACTTAGTCCTGACAATCTTTCTTGCAGAGAATTTTGCTTGAAAATGAAATGAATAGGCTCTGTGCTCTCAGTTATCATGGCCTACAGCCCAGTTTCTATCTCTATGGGGGTTTTGTTGAGTTTGATGTCGTTGAAAACTTTTTAAAGACCTTACAAACAAAGACTTGACAAATGAGGCAGATCCTTGACTAGAGTATCCTTAAGTTTGTTTGTGTTTGTGCAACAGTTTGACATAGAAAAGGCGTTATTCCTTGGACCACATTTGATAAAATAAAAAAGCTAAAACTGTCCAATTTGGTCCTATATACATATTCAAAGCTAATAACTTTAATTAAATCATCAAATCTAATTAAACAGCAATTTAAATGTTATGTAAACACTCTCCCAATTGTTTTTACGTTGAGATTATTCTTTAACATCAGCTCACTGTCCGCTCCCTGATGTTTGAGTGTATAATTTTAGCACAACTTTGCAAAACTCCATAGAGATAGAAGTCGGAAGTTGCCATGATGAGCCCGGGGCCACAGTGCACAGATTCAATAAATTCAATTTGTCAAAAATGTGAAGTCAAATTATAGGAAATAAATCTAGTTGGACCTACTCAGAAATCTGTTTTAATTTAATTCATTTTCACTGATCTGGCCAAAAAGCAACTTCGATTGTTTAAATGGGAAAAGGGTCCGTGTACCATTTGTTCTTTTGAATTTCAATTAAGAACAAAAACAATAAAATGGGAAACCGTTTGTTATTTCATTATTCTGTTTTAGTGTCAAACAAAAAATAGATTTTGACTTCTATTTCCAATATTTAATTTAAAGTTTATTTCAAATAACACCCATCAAAAAACAGTCTTGGTGCCTATTTTAATTCTGATATTTTATTCTCTCTGGTTTATTTGCCTCAGGAGTTCTGCTGTGGACGGAGTAGCTCAGACAGTGTCCAAACTAAAAGGAGATTAGTGGGGGGTTTTTTCGTGACTTTTCGTGCTCATGACGTAATCTCTATGCCAGGGACCACGAAAATGCAATTTTCCGTTTTCAACTGTTTACACGATGACAACAGGGTGGAGCGTTTTCAAGATTTCCACTCTGGAGGGCGTTTTTTAACCCCATAAAACGCCGTTGCCGTCTAAACGATAACGACAATGTTTTACGTTTCCCACCCATTACCGATGTCGCGTAAACGCCCCCTTAGAAAATGGTTATTGAACTCCATGACGAGAAACAGGAAGCAGTGATAAACTCTTTTTTTCTTCAGTTGACGCCATATAATAAAAATAGTTTTTATTATAGATCCATGGTTGACACTGAATTCACAGTCGACGCACTAAGCAGCAGAACCTTCAGGGTAAATAAACCAGAGAGAATAAAATATCAGAATTGAAATAGGCACATGACTATTTTTTGATTGGTGTTACTTGAAATAAACCTTAAATTAAATATTGGAAATAGACATCGAAATCAGTTTTTTGTTTGACACTAAAACAATAATGAAATAACAAACTGTTTTCTCATTTTATTGTTTTTCGTTCTCCATTGAAATTCAAAAGAGCGAACGGTACACGGACCGAAAAGCATCAAGTGAAATCGGGTCATTTAAAGTTTCAAGTTTTTGTCCGCTCAAATATCAGTGTGGTGCGGTGGGTTCAGCACTCGCCCTCTCATCACAGGGTCCACAGGTTCAAATAACCCCGGCTCGTGATTTCCAGGTACATGCCACCGTTGTAGGCGACTCCCCCAGATCGCCCAAAGCCTTCCTGTCTTTTTGTCCTTCTTTTGTCCTTGTGGTGTTGCCGTAGTTGCCTCTGTAGTGGGTGTGTCCTCCGTCCTGTCCGTGTGTGTGTCTGTGTGCTGACAGAAGCACTGATGTGATCCCAATGCTTTATCTATCTATCTCCACTAGCTCCAGTGTAGGTTGGAGGGCCTAAAAGATGATCGCAGGAGGACCTTCAGCTCTCGAGTAACTATCCCCGCCCACCTCTCCCCTCACCCACCTGAAGGAGCGCGCAAACCAAACGCCCCTGTCCCCGCCTCACTCTGTGTCCTATGTCCTCTCCTGTTCTCCTCCTTTTCTCCTTTCAAGACTTCACTGCGAAAAATTATATCCACAAGAGTTAAAATGACTTGAATTCAGAATTTTGAGTAGTAGTTTTGATTAAATTCATCTAATTATCAGGCCTTGAATATACGACAGGTCGAAAGATATTTTTGACTGCAAAATCCTTGTTTGAATTGCTTCGATTTTTGCTGAATGTGACAAAAATCACTGAAATTGTTTTTTTGTTTTTTTTAATTTAATTCGAGACCAAGCAGTTTAATTTGATAGAAATAATCAAAGATACTCACTTTTTAACAACAAAATTACAACATTTAATGCACCATTCTGTCAATTCAAACACAATATTTTAAGTAGTCTATAATATTTTGAAACAAGTCAAATAACCAAGGCCAGATAATTAGGTAAATATTGTCAAATTTACGGAGAGAACACACATTATGCATTTTTGCAGCTTTCCCTTTTGAACATATTTTTGGTCACTGTGAGATTTTAAGACTTAAAATAATCTCTTTATTTAGAAAATTTACTTCAACTACACCACAGTTTCCAATAAGGCATTACCATGTTAGAGCTCCCTCTGCTGTCAACAACAGGAATGAAAAAACGTAAATTCCCCCTGAAATCCTACGAGAGCCAAAGCTGTTTGTTGTGAACAAAATTTGACCCCAGAAAGTCCACTGAGTTTTAAGTATGACGCAATTAAACTGACCATATGCGAATAAAAGGGGAACTCCGGTATGTTTGAAGCTAAAGTCCATTGCTAGAGGTGGTCGAATACTGTCAGAAGCCAAAAAACAGCACAGATCAGTGTTGCCTTGGTGGAGATCTCACTGTGGCAGTGAGTCTGTCAAGGCAACAAACTAGTGTAGTGATGGGGGCAAGTTCTTAACTTCCACACAAAAGAAGCTTAACTTTAACCCATCTTACAACAGCCACGAGTCTAACAAACAAATGCTCTGCCTGGTTCACACATTAGTGTCTGGAAATGTTATAAAATTTTTAAGCAGTCTTAGTATTACCTTTGTTGATTTCCCACTGCACATGTGAAAGCCCAAAAGACTCGACTGTCGACTCCAGCGGCGGTGAGAGGCTCGAGCCGCCAGAAGCAACAAGTGAAGATCGACTACTGACTGAAGAAGAAGAGAAACTGAAAGTTATTGAAAGAAAATGGTTCGGGAATATATTTTTTAGCATTTTTCAACAAATATAATTCACTTGTAAATAAATGGGATTAGAAACGACATCAGCGATCGAGTTTAGGGGCTTTAGCAGACGCAGTGGGAAATCAACAAAGGTAAGGCTAAGGCTGTTTATAAAGTTGTTTTATAACATTTCCAGACACTAATGAGTGAACCAGGCAGAGCGTTTTGTTTGTTAGACTCATGGCTGTTGTAAGATGGGTTAAAGTGGTGTTAAGCTTCTTCAGTGTGAAGCAAATTGGCGTTTTACATGGAAGTTCAGAACTTGCCCCCATCACTACACTAGTTTGTTGCCTTGACAGACTCACTGCCACAGCGAGATCTCCACCTAGAAAACACTGATCTGTGAAGTTTTTTGGCTTCTGACAGTATTCGACCACCTCTAGCAATGGACTTTAGCTTCAAACGTGCCAGAGTTCCCCTTTAATGTCTTACTGTGGAACATTCCAGGCAGAGCAATTACGTATCCATAGAAACAAAAAGGTGTCGGACCCTCAACCTTTAATGCAACAAGCACAAATGAAACAATAATACAACACTAGGTATGTCTTTGATGAGGGGATAACATTATAACATGATTAAAAGGTAAAAAAATAAAGTACATTTTGCATAATACGTGTTCTTTTAATCCAGATTCTGAATTCACTCCATGTTAACTCTTTTGGGTGTTCTTTTTCACAGTGTTTTTCCTCTTTTCCTCTGCCCTGGTCTTGTCGTTCACTTTTTTGTCTTGCTCTCTTTTTTTCTCTGTGCGATATTCCGACACTCCGTCCGATGTCTTTTTGTGCATCTGTGTGTCTGGACTTTTGGGGATAAAATGACATGCTTTGCTTCCGTAGCGTCTGGTGTGGTCATGTGTGTAGACGATGTAGTTTAGTGGAGTTTTTGTCTCTAGTCTTTTGCTGTTTGATTTTTTATTTTTATTTTTTAACGTTTGTTTCTTGGTTAGCTTTTGGAACCACGTCATGCTAACCTCTCCACCGCGTCACTGCCATCACCCACCTCCACCTCGGCCGTGTGGTGCCCTCCCCGGAAACTGTTAGCTGGGTTAAAAATATCGTATTTCAAGCACTGAGTTTCCCAAAAATGTACACGATAAGATTTAAATAGCCACAAAATGTTAATGTTTTATTCTGATTATGTTGCAATTACTACTATTTTTTACCTTTTTTTGTATTTTAGTTTCAGTTGATTGCGTATTATTTTACTGTAAAAATATAGGTTATCAAAATTGTGTTGCTTTCATTTTGGGGCAAGTGCATTCCTATGTTAATTACATGGGAGTTAATGGAAAAAATTACTATTAATTCAATTTCATTTTATTGTATTTATTTTTATTATATTTTTGTGTATTTTTATTTTATTGAATTTATTTATTTTATTTTTATTTATTTTTTTAAATTTTATTTTATTGTATTTTATTAATTTTTATTTATTTTATTTATTTATTTATTTTTGTGCCAGTGGTTCATTATCCCATTTTAATATGTATTCCACCATTAGCAGGTCAAAAATAGACATTATTTAAGGTATTTCCTTATCCGTGGGGTTAAGAGGGATGAAAAATTAGCACCGTTGCCATAGCGCTTAACGAATCAAAACAATATTACAGCTTATGAATAGTGAAAAGTTCTCAAAATGTCACCTACAAATAAATAAATTGTAAACATAATGCAAAAAGGAAATTTTGGGAAACTCAGTCCAGCCCTATTAGTCCAGGTAGTCCAGTATAGTCCAGTATAGTCCAGTTTTAGCCCAGTTTTAGCCCAGGTTTAGTACAGTTTAGCCCAGTTTTAGTCCAGTTTTAGTCCAGTTTAGCACGGGCCATTGCCTCTCACTCCAGATACACTACATTAGCATTCTGACGATACATCTGTTCTGACTTCTTTGTGGCTGCCTTTGTCCTGATCTTTAAGTATTTCTTGTGTGTATCCGTGTATTTCAGTGCTGTCACCTGATTGCCCTGTGCTGCTACTCGCATCT
The DNA here is from genome assembly GCA_030686955.1 of Odontamblyopus rebecca. Taxonomy (NCBI): domain Eukaryota; kingdom Metazoa; phylum Chordata; class Actinopteri; order Gobiiformes; family Gobiidae; genus Odontamblyopus; species Odontamblyopus rebecca. The sequence continues at coordinate 9,275,857 of CM060673.1, forward strand.
GAAACATATTTAACATGAAACTTAGACTTAGACAAACTTTTAGAAATTATTTGGACACAGAAGCTCACACATCACAGTATAATTTAATAATAAGGAGCAACAGTATAATATAAATGGAAATAATACGTTCAAAATAAGTAGGAACAATAGTAAGAGACTGTGTCAAATAAAGCATAATTATATAAAAGTAAAAATACAGAAATACTATAATACAAAATCTATCTCAGGAGGTGGATATGGAGAAACAGTGCAAACATGAAATAAATGAAATTACAGCACTTATATAAGGGTGAATTTCGGTTGTTTAGTTCATTCAGTTCTGTTAATTTGACAAAAATAATTAGCACGTTAACATGATTATGATTGGTGTGCACGATACAGCTGCAGCAATACTTTTACTTTTTGGTTCTGCTGAAAAATGCAGTAAAAGTAAAAGGTATCCACTTTAAAATGTACTTAAGTAAAGTACAGATACCTACAATTTATGCTTAAGAACTGCACTTAACTAGTTTTACTTTGTTATGCTCCACCACTGGGGAAAAGTAAACAAAACTTTCACTCAAGTAAGAGTACTGTTCACGATATTACTAAAGTAAAAGTAAAAAAATGCTTCGAGAAGTATCATTTTATGAAAAAGTTACTCTAGTAAATGTAAATACTACCCACTTTTGATTACCAGGGATGGGAGAAGTACTCAATTTTGTTACTAAAGTAAAGGTACAGATACAGGAGGAAAGAATTACTCAAATAAAAGTAAAAGTATCACATGAAAAAATGTATTTAAGTAAAACTACTGAAGTATCTGTTTAAAAATGTACATGTAAAAGTACTTTGCAGAGTTTTTTTGAACAATTAAAGGATGAAATTTAGTGATTGTGATCAAGAATTTAGTTGATTTTAAGTGATTCAAACATTTTCTTAATTTTTTTTTGCGTTTTTTTTTGTGTATTTGCGTACTTGTTTTTCTCAAAGTTGAGACGTTAACTCAAATTCTAAAAATAAGTCTCAGTCATTTCAGCAGGTCTCAAAACAAAACGAAAATTACTTTTTACTTTTCAGGCCAGCTCTAAAATGCAGTGGAGTAGAAAGTACAGAAATGTAGTGAAGTAAAAGTACAAAATATCCACTGGAAAATGCACTTAAGTAAAGTACAGATGTTTTTACCTTCCACCACTGCTGATTACAAACCCCCCAAAATCCCATATATCAATCTAGACTTACTGTGGATTCATTTTTAGTCCTTTTATGAAACTCTTACCGTCATTTTCAGCAGCATGGGGCAGTCAGATGGGCGTGGTTGTGGGTTCCTGTTGGAGTCGTAGCGCTGTGTGTAGCTGGACAGAACACAGCCTGGCCTCTGCTCGTGCACCGTCTGTTCTGTATCACGTGTTTGATGGTTTGATTTGGAGCATGTTTTAATACGAATGACCACTGCCCCCTCTGGCCCATGTTCTCTCTCCCACCTCTCCCTCTGCTTACAGGTGCAGTCCAGGTGCAGCAGCAAAGAGAATATACTCAGAGCAAGTGAGTATAAGTACTCCTGCAAATACGACTATAAATACTGTAAATACTATGTGATACTTAGGTTCTGTATTACGCAAAACTGACACTTGTGAGGTTTAAGTTGTGTTATAATCCTCAAAAATACAGCAGGAGTTGTGTTTTCTTTCATTCACACATGTTTGAGTAAGTTTAGTATTAGTCTGTGTGCATCTCCAAAGCTCAAAATGCTCTGTTCCACCTTGTGATGTCATGAAGCGGTAGTTTTCAAGTTAGCAAGTTGTTTTTTATGTTTTGTTCAGTGGAGATTGGCAATTCCAGGGCGGAAATGATCCAGATGATTCTAGTGAATGTGTATGCAGTTTAAAAATACAGTGGAGCACTTCCTGTTTTACCATATGACATCATAAGGTGAAACGGACTGTTTTCTGTTTGAGAGAAGAACCTAAATCTGCAGAGTTTGTGTGTTAAACATGTGTAAGTGAAACATAACACAACTCCAGGTATTTTTGTGATGAGGAAACAACATTATACATTATGTTCCACCTTGTGATGTCACATATAATACAGGAAGTGCTCCACTGTGTTTTTAAACTCCACACACCTTCACGAGAATTGTTTGGATAATTTCAGCCCCTGCATTTCCAGTCTCTACTAAACAAATGTATATTTGTTATTGTCCATCTTCCTGTGACCTCTTGTATAAAGCTGTGATTTTACATTTTATTACTTACCTTTTTATTTTATTTTTACTTATACGTTTACATTTATATAATTATGTCTCCTCCTGTGGGCTCACCACCCACAGAGGGTTCACAGGGGTTGGGTGCATATTTATTTTTTATTTGTATTTATTTATTTATCTGTAAAGGGACAGCACAAATTAATAAACATTTAAAATGTAAATATGCAAAGATTATAGCCAACGAGGCTTTCCTTCTTCAGTCCCTCATCAGGTTGATGACAGGGAAAAGTACAGCAACAATCACACAAAAGTACAGCAACAATCACACAAAAGTACAGCAACAGTCACACAAAAGTACAGCAACAATCACACAAAAGTACAGCAACAGTCACACAAAAGTACAGCAACAATCACACAAAAGTACAGCAACAATCACACAAAAGTACAGCAACAGTCACACAAAAGTACAGCAACAATCACACAAAAGTACAGCAACAATCACACAAAAGTACACAACACCAGCACACTCACAAATCGCTCAAATTAAAATCACAATACACATACAAATACAAATGTGTTTACGCGTACAAGTGTAATCATGTCTTATTTCACATCTGTCTCTTGTCATCTTTTTTACTCTTATTTAGAATTTATTATTACCATTTATATTTTTGCTCTTTGCTATTATATTATATTGTGATGTGTGAGCTGCTGTGTCCAAATAATTTCGCTTGTGGATCAATAAAGTTTGTCTAAGTCTAACTTGAAAACGACCACTATGTTTTGAGCTTTGGAGACGTCGCCAGACTAATAAACCAGGGTTAGGTTTGTTTTTGACAAAGTAACAACATTATAACATGACTTAAACCTCACAAGAGTCCATTCTGTGTAATATAGGACCATATTTAATAATCATTTCAGCTCATGGGTAGTGATATGAGTTGTCTGTGGCTTCATTGCGTTCTATTAATATCTTAATCCCGTTGTCCTCACGTGTTTTGTACATGTGTTCCTCCGCGGGCCTAAATGCTGCTGTTTGTGTATTTATTTACATGCATGTGTTGTTTTGCCAGAGGTGGTAGTTAGTGCGTGCTATGGCTTGGAAATCCTGCAGCTTTCTTCTTTAGTACATGTTTAGAACTGAGAAAGTGGGTCACGACGAATCAAAGCTGGCCACGTATGTTACCCTCCACTCAGAGCCACAGAGGGGGCACGAGAGGCATAAAAACACAGGGCCGAGATTAGATACACCTCAGTGATTTCACTTCACCACAGTTTAGTGTTGGAAAAGCCGACTCAAACTACGTAGGTCTACTGAATATAATAAAACTGTACCATTTTTTATTTGTTTAATTCCAATTATCTGTCGTTACACAGCAAAAAGAGGAGCGTTAAACTTGACTCTCACAGAATCTATTTGAACATTTTCTCAGAGTTTATGAGTCCAATCTGTTCTAGAGTTAATTTAACATTTTAAGAAACATTAATTAAGTAACACTGGGCCAATGTTCCTTTTTAACCCTGAAATCAAGAGTTACATTACCGTATTTTTCAGACTATAAATCGCACTTTTTTCAGGGTTTGGGTGGTTCCTGCGACTTATACTCAGGTGTGACTTATATATTACATTTTTCACACTGACAGTCCATAGACCAAATATATGAATTGTATATATGAATTAAAAATGAAAAAAACAAATAGTTGTTTTTTTCATTTTGGTTTTAGAGACAAATAATAAAGAAAATTCATTTTCTTATTTTTGGTTCTGTATTGAAAAACAAACGATACACGGATTGTTCACGGATTGTTCTTTTTATTATTATAACTTCTATAACTCGCCTTTCAAGATAAAATGTTGGTTCTTGGTCTCTGATTTTATAAAATAAATTTCCCCCAAAATGTGCGACTTATAGTCTGAAAAATACGGAAATATTTTTGCAGTGACATCGCGCTGAGGGGGGTTCTGCATGTATGTGTGTGGAGGATTTTTTAGGGGTTACCATGGTGACACAATGCACACATTAGCAAAAAAGACAAACAAGTTTTAAGACCATCTGAAAACACAAAATGGATTTAAATCTAATTATTGAAAAGTCTGAGATTAATACGAGTGGTTGTTTTGTTTTTGTATTTTCCGCTTCTTTTAATTGAACTCAGATAGAAATATATATTGAAACTAGTCAGAAATACCTAAGTCATCAGCTCTGAGCACTCAAAAATGCTTTGTTTACATATTGCCCTGAGGTCACGTCTTCATTTGTTTCCATGTTCATGTTTTTTATGTCATAGCATCATTTCACTTTCTAATTTTTCTTCCTAAACTCCACTTCCTATGTTTTTCCATCTGTTACCTTCTTACCACAGGCCTGTTCTCACATCTCCAGTAGCTCCTTGGAGATTTTTCTGTACATTTCAGTCTGAAGGGAGATTTTAAAGCAGCGTTTCGTCCCCGTAGACTGATCTGCGAGCTGGAGCTGGTGCTCCGGGGCCTGAACAGAAGACTGCAGTGTCCTGAGACCACTCCGAGCCCCCTTCCCCCTTCTCCGCCCCCTCATGTCTTCCCTTTAACTTGGAAAATGCTCAGATAAAGAAATTAGACCGCGAAAAGTGCTGAGAATTATCATTTAACTCTCATCAATGCCACATCAACATTTTTATAGTTTTTTAAAGTTGAGCTAAACACTAAATTCACTTTTCATTTCTGTTTATGGTGTTTTAATGGCATTATCTACTGTTCCTAGTTCTTTTTTGGGGGGAAATTTTGGGTAAATGGAAGTGTGCTGACTCACTATGATCAAATTAGGGCCCGACTGATATGGATTTTGTTGCGGCCGATTTGATACCGATAAAATGGGAGTTGGAGCCGCTGCTTTATGTCATATTTACAGACAGTCAGTCAGCCTAATGGTGTTTTTGTACGATATTCTAGCCAGTAAAGAAAGTACTGTAAGTAAACTACCGCTATTAGCGTTTAGCGGTAAATGCATGCACGCCGCAGAAATTAATGATCTGCTAAATGCTGATAATTCACACTTCTATTCACAGCTCATTTACAAATCAGTGCGTGTCTAGTAACATATATACGGCCACTTTACGGTCGCTAATAGAAGAGAAAACAGCCTGTTTATGTGTGCGAGCTACAGCAGCTAATCGCTAACCAATGAGAAAGAACCAAAACGAGCTTCAAAATGACACATTTCCAACACTCAGCCTCACACAGGCTCCTCTCAGATCACAAGTCTGCACTAAGAACTGTCCTTTTAATCCAGACTCAAACTGAGCGTCCGTAACTAACTACCGGTAATCAAAACAAAAATAATGAAGAAATGAAGTTGTACTCGTTTTGGGAAAATGGTATTGGCGTATCCCTAGTTTACATATAACCACCATTTTGTTTTTTGTTGTGATTCTTGTCAGGTCACAGCGCGGTGGACATCACCAAAGTGGCCCGGAGACACCGCATGTCCCCGTTCCCCCTGACCTCCATGGACAAGGCCTTCATCACTGTGCTGGAGATGACCGCCGTCCTGGGCACCGAGATCATCAACTACAGAGGTGAGACGCAGCACCGCACGCAGCCTGCAGGGGGGGCTCTCATAGGACTAAACACTGCAGCTGCATAACAAAGAGGGACATCATCTTTTAAAGCATCTAAACCATGGCTAAACCACTCTTGTTGTTGTTGTTGCTGGTGCTAAATACCGTCATTCTGATCAGTATATTTTAGTCGTCAGTTACATTTACTCTTTACTTTTCTATCTTTCTACCTTTCTACTTGAGTAATATTGTTATTGACATGAAAGTACTCTTATTTGAGTAAAAGCTTTGGTTATTCTGCCCACTGTGAGTAAATATTTAAATAATAAATTAATTATGCCTGAGGAGGACTAATTAAAACTGCATCCAGAGACCTGCCAATCTGCACCATCAGCCCCTCCGACCACGACCAACACTTACACAATCACTTTTATCACTTTTATCACTTTTATATGAGGCAAAGTGGGTGAAGTGTCTTCCCTAAGGACACAACAACAGTTTTTTTTTCTTTTTGTTACTGCCGCTCCACTGGGGTATGTAGTAGAGAACTGCACGGGACTGTTTTTTCATCCCACTCCCGCTGAATTTCGCCTGCACCCGCAATGTGTCAACAAGTGACAAAAGCTTCACGTGACAATATAAAATGATTTGAACATTTGTGTTTCTTGCACCGCTCCTTCAGATACGATTTTGTTTTTTCAAATTTTTGTATCTGTCCTTTAAAAATACCAGATTTTGCTCATTGTTTAATGTTTTGTCAAATTACATCAACTTCAAATTATAAATCAAATGCTGATTGACAGATATTCTTTAAGCTGCCTGGTTTCCTAAATACTTTTTACTTTTACTCTACCTACTCTTACTAACTTACTTACTAATTTCTTGGACCACTATGCGCTACTACACTTATTCTGAAGTTGTGCTACATTTACTTGACTACAATTTTTAGCTACTCTGCATTTTACCTCAGGGTCTTAGATGTTTTTACTGGTATATTACAGCTCGGCATTACATTTATCTGCATCTATAGAGATAAGCAGGTGGCACGAGCATATTTTGAGCAATAAAAATGTCTGTATATTTGAATAAATGCAAGTCAGATCCGTTTAATGCCTACTGTGACACATTCCACGCAAAGCAATATATAACACCCCTTCAAGTAAATATTTAAATATCCTTTTGTATCTTATTACGTGAAAGAGGCCGTGAATCACCAGCGGGACTGCAGCGTTTGACTATAATAATGTTTATACACTGTACCTGAGCACTGCGCTCCATTAGCTGATGTTACTGTCTTGTTGGCGAACCTCTGAAGGTGTTTAAAGTGTCTCTAAGTGTCTCTGGGTTAGACTCTTCCTCGAGTCAGCAGCTTTTGTGCGCTCTGTGTTAGTCATGCACGCGGTTTAACATTCACGCTAGGACACTGCAAAGGCTTGTGTCAGCGCTACATGGATTAGAACCAGTATTTTTAAATAAATTTGTGTTTATTTATGGTGGAACATTTGGAGGTAACAAAAACCCCAAACTAAAATATGATTACTGGCGAAAAAGACTTTGAATAGGATAAAATGGAAAAATGTTCTATCTGTCAGCGATTTTGTTCTGTAAACATTTAGTTTTTATATATTTCTTTTCATGCAGCCATTTATAATCAATATAGACTAAATTAGTTTGTGCACTGTGTAACTTTTCGCATGGAGGTTCTATCACCTGCTTCTCTCCATGAAGATGTTGCCTTGGAATGTTCCACAGTATGGCATTTCACCTATTTAGCTCTATGGAGACAGCAGGTGACACCGCAGGGCCAAGTTAGGTTGTCAGATCTGTGGAGAGGCAAGCCCAGTCACACTAAGAATACAAGATTTTAGCTAAATAAAATCCCACGTTATTGAGTAAATGCAAGTCGGATACGTTTAATGCCACACTGGGACTTTCCAGACAAAACAATAAGATCTCCATGGAGACAAGCAGCTGACACCACAGGGCCAAGTTAGGTGGTCAGATCTGTGGAGAGGCAAGCCCATTCACAGTAAAGGCCGCCACACACTACAGGAGAATTTGCCCGATTTTGGCTGCGATTTCTTCTCCCTGAGTTCGGGGAGGCCTGACCCGACTTTTTGTCTCCGTGTGAGATTTTGAAGCCGCTGCTCCTCGTGTGTGGAGTCAGTGTCAGATCAGAACCACCAAACATCAGCAACGCGACGGAAACAGACGATAAAACAGAGCGTCAGGGGCAGAGGAGCGACGGACACAGAGACGCAAGATACAAACTCGGGATATAGGGAAAATAAACACTTTATTACTCACCTAATGTAAAATGGAACATTTAACCTCCTGAGACCCGAGCTTTTGTCTGGTGTGCATTTTTCATTTCTTCTTGCTATTTGGGATAAGTAGGACCTACTAAGTAAGTTTTCTGTATGACACCATTGGTTAAAAAATGTAAAAACATTAAAATGTATAAATAAATTACAAAAAAAAAAAAAACAGCAATTAGCTGTTTATTTCAAGCCCTAAACCTGCCAAATGTGACGTAGGTCGACCGTGAGCGGGTTGGGGTTCAGTGAGTGAGGTTAAAAACACACAAAAAGGCCTGAAAATGTGGTCCACAGTTTTAATTTTTTATGGTTTTCAATCGTTACAAAAAAAAAAGTAGAGGTGCAAAAAGTGGAGACAGGCAGCAGTTTCCCTATAGCAGCAGAAACGTCCAGCAATTTATAACTGTAAACTCATCTAAATATTCCCAAGTTTACCTAACAACATGTACAATCAATAATATAACATAGTCCCAATGTCTTCAAACGAGGACATGACATTTCCTGATGCTCTCGTCTGCTGTGGTCAATAAAATGTGTCAAATTTTAATGCCAAATGAAGATATATTGAGATACATGTAGAGACATTATTGTACATAAATACATTGGTTTTATTCATAAATTTTGCATCTAAACTTTACCATGCAGTTTTTTTTTTACTTTCGGGAGCTGCTGTAGAGGTTTTTAGTTGATTACAGGTGAAAGTTTAAAATAATTGAAAATCATGGTGCTAAGAGGCAAAAATGTAATGTCCTCGTATGAGGCCACAGGGTCTCAAGAGGTTAAAGTGCAGCATCTGATTCACATTATCCATAGAAATTTTCCTCCGCAAAGAATGACCCCAGTCCACAAAACTGCGCTATTAATCCAGTTTGCGGTGTTATTTGAAAGTAAAAATACAGCGTTTCCTCATGTGTTTGTTTACGCAGACATCGTGCGGTGAAGCTGCAGATTAGCGATACTGACTCTACTTCCTTTGGACTTTGTCGCTAATCTTTAATGCTTTTAAAAATCACGTATCTGAAGTATTGCACCACATTTCACAAATAATAATAACACAGTTTTGTCTTGTGTCTAAACTAGAAGTGCTGAGCTCTGATCTTTGAACACTTCAGAGTCTCAGAGCGAGTGGTTTTACTGTAGACAGGAAACAGCTGACGCCATCACAGCGCTCACAGCTTTATATCCCGTGGTCCGCAGACAGATCCCACTGAAGTCTTTGCGATCAGAGATTTTAAGTCTCATAAGTTTCTCCTCGTGTCTGTGGTGTTTGCGCATTTTGTCCCACGTTTAAAAATCGTTTAAGACCGAAAAATCCTGTAGTGTGTAGCGGCCTTTAGAATGCAAGATTTTAGCTCAATAAAACCCCATGTTACTGAGTAAATGCAAAAATGGATACGTTTAATGCCACACCGGGACATTCCAGACAAAACAATAAGATCTCTATGGAAACAAGCAGGTGGTAGACCCTCCAACAGAAAAGTTACACATTGAACCTGTAGAAATTCCTGAAGAGACTTTACTGACAAACAGAACTTTTATTTTAAACCATTTGCAGTGGTCTAAAGTTATTCCTCTCTTACCTTTATGTCTTCAGAGCTTCCTAATTAGTCACCATGAAGAGTTTATAAGCACTTTTCACAACTTTCAGAGACTAAAGCTAACAATAACAAGCACTTTAACGCGCTCCTCCTCATTATCGGAGAACAAAACGCTTCATAATTAGATGAAGACAGCACACAGCGGACATATTTGGACTCCAAGAGCTATTTGTACTGGGACAAGACACATTTTGTGCAACTAAATCTGGTGCAGAACTGTTAAATAAATGCGAAAATCATCAGACGAGCTCGCAGCATTTATAGTATAACTCCAACAAAAGATGCTTTAAAAGTGACATGTTTTTTTATACGATGAAGCGTAACTTTTCTATAGATTATTTTTAGATGTAATGGATTCATCGTTTGGTGCAAAGACACGAGCTGCGTGCGTGGGAGAAGAGCAAAGAGTGGGAGGTTGAGAAAAATCCTGCTTCGAAAATACCTTAAAGCTGCTCCCTGCGTGGCTATAAATAGTCCCCGTGCTGCGATTACTGTATGTGGGCCCTCGTATGTACGTTTTTATAGGAGAGGTCAATTAAATGTGATTAGACTGAGGATGACAGCGGTACAATGCATGTGGAGGCTCGTTTGCACTGCTATTTCAAGACATTAAAATGTAAAGTCTTAAAGAGTAAAAATAGATTAAAGCATTGGTGCGTGATGCTGATTTAGAGAAAGAAAATATTTTTGCTAATAGTGAACTGCCGTACCAAAGAAATGTTACAAATATAGTATTTACAATTATAAAAAACATGAACTTTTTACTGCTTAGTAGTGTTTTAAGATACAGCCTTGGTAGTAGTTGTTTAAAGCAGTGGTGGGAGGTAAAGTACAAGTAGTAAAGTGTCCGTACTTTACTTGTACTTTTTACTTTTTACTTTAATTTCACTGCATTTGAGAGCAGATATCTGTACTTCATACTCCACTACATTTTTTAACTGGACTGAAAATAATAATAATAATAATAATAATAATAATAATAATAATAATAATAATAATAATAATCACTTTTCATCCCATATAATCTCAGAATGCTACAATAAAACAAGAACTTAAAAAACAAATGCTAAAAGAATCAACAGTAAGCTTTTCTTAATAGAAAAGTCTTTAAAAGCAAAGTAAAAAGTACTTTTTGTATGGCTTTAGGGTTATTTTAAAGATGTTTTGACACTGTTGACCAAAATCTGCACAATTTTTAATCAATATATTTAACATTTTGACAAATCAACCACACTTTATCCAAATCTGTGTGCAATACTTTTACGTTTTACTCTAAAAGTAAATTTTTAATAAGGTACTTTAGTAGATTTTTTCATGTGATACTTGAGTAACGTTTTTGTACTTTTACTTACCAAATGAGTATTTCATCCATCACTGGTTTAACGTACAATGACACTGGACACCAGGGATTAGGGATTGGTTGAGATATCAGCGTGGAATATCTGTAATGAAATCATCACCGATATACAGCAAAAAGTTCCACGGTGACACAATTTATAATGAATACATCAGCTCATAATTTTGGCCTCCCAAATTTTTTATGTCAGATTTTTCATATTTTTCTTGTACAGCTTTTTGGAACTACAGCTTCTCACCAGTGCTGGTCTTTTCTTGTTTAAATAGTTTTTGTTTTTGCCTACTGTACACTAATGTCAGATTGATTTTTTCCCTCCACAATGGCATATCTAATGGCTTTAAAAGTATTATTCTTTGACGATACTGAATGAATAATGTACAGAAAGCATTTAAAAGTTCACACAAAATGAAGCCTTATTAGAGATTGTATTAAAGGATCGTAAAGGAAAGGATGTAAGTAAACAGGAAGAGGAAGAATGTGATAATGTTGCATGAATGCAACCTGGTTATGTTAACATGTAACTGTTAAAGGGGAACTCCGGTACGTTTGAAGCTAAAGTCCGTTGCTATTTGACCACCTCTAGCAACGGACTTAAGCTTCAAATGTGCCGGAGTTCCCCTTTAAGCTTTCTCATCGTAGTATATATATAGCATAGCATTCTTCAAATTGTACAATCCATATATTTAAACTACATTTGATTGGCCAAAACATAACACATCCCATCCTTCATTCTTCACAAGCCAATGACCTCTTATAGTGTCGTTTGTGCCACAGATGACCCCTGTCACGAGATGCAATTAGGTGACTAAACCCTTTCCCTTTACTACCAGAACAAATACTGCACCCTGCCTTTAAGCGTAACCTTTGACCTCTGCCCCTCCTCAGATGGGATGGGTCGGGTGCTCGCTCAGGACGTTTATGCCAAAGACAACCTGCCCCCTTTCCCCGCCTCGGTCAAGGACGGCTACGCTGTGAGAGGTACGTACCCAGAGCAAAGGGCCAGATTTTATTTGAGTTTAGTTTAGTTTATTGGAGTTTAGTTTATTTGAGCTGAGTTGAGGTTAGGTTAGTTTAGGTTAGGTTAGGATAGTTTAGTTTAGGTTAGGTTAGTTTAGTTTAGGTTAGTTTATCTATTTGAGTTTAGTTTATTTGAGCTGAGTTGAGTTGAGTTGAGTTGAGTTGAGGTTAGTTTAGTTTATTTTGCTTGAGTTTAGTTTATTTTAGTTTCGGTTAGTTTATTTATTTGAGTTGAGTTGAGTTTATTTTAGTTTAGGTTATTTAATTTTTTTTAGTTTAGTTTAGTTTAGTTGCGTTCATTTGAGTTTAGTTTAGGTTATTTGAATTTAGTTTATTTGAGTTTAGTTTAGTTTAGTACTCAACTTAACCTTATGTCATACGTCTTATTAATTTGACCAGGAGAAAAAAAAAGTGAGGTTCAATTAACTTTGGGAAATACACCCGAGCAAGTGGTATTAAAGAGGAGGAAATGGAGAGGCTGAGGGGGCTGATAGTTTTGCTGTTGGTGGAGATGGTTGGAGGAGGGTTGTATCTAGTAAAAGAAATGTTAATTGTTTGAAAAGTAAAGGTACTAGACAGGGGTGTCCAATAGCCCGTATAAGTTTATGAATATGCTAGAGAACTGCCTGAATAGTTTTTGAGAGTCTCCAAAATTACTCCACACAGCTCTACCTTCATCACCATAAGTATTTTGTATATTTTTAGTAGTTTTTTTAAATATGAACCTTCGTCTTCAGCGGCCGATGGACCAGGCGACCGCTTTATCATTGGAGAATCACAAGCTGGAGAACAGGTACGTTAAACTATTATGAACCGCGGAGGTCGTTTGTGCTGTTATAATCCTGTGTAAAAAAATCATGTGTGTATTTGCGTTGTACAGCCAACCCACACGGTGATGCCAGGGCAGGTGATGAGGGTGACGACAGGTGCACCCATCCCCTGTGGAGCCGACGCCGTGGTGCAAGTGGAGGACACAGAGCTGTTAAGGGAGTCGGAAGATGTAAGCGAGACACATAACACATAAACTTACACATAAAATTAGTCACACTCTCTCTTTAATGGTGAAAATCAAATACCTAGACCGGACCATGAACACTCGGGCTCCTGAAAATGTGCTGTTTGAATCTATTTTGTATTTTTTTCTTGATCTTAATACCTTAAAAAACTATTCGGGCTGTGTTTGTTAATGTGTGTGTTGTGTTAACATTGTAGCTGTTGAACATAAACATGCAAGAAGAAAACCCCCCAACATGATCTCACTGCAAAGTATCAATAAGCCCACTACATAGAGTATAGACGAGTTTCATTGTTGGCAAAAGCCCACGTTGCATGCTGAGAAATATTTTGGCGAACGTAGTGAGAAAGCATTTAATCCCGGTTATTTATCCACTCTAAATGCAGTGGGACTGAAGACGATTTGACCAGAGATTGGACATAAGCATCAAATCACCCTTTTCGGCCCCAAGAGCAAAAGGGACGAAAGCAAATTTCTGGCCTGAATCACCAACTATGTGGCCAAACATCCACTTCGGCAATATCCACAATTACTTGGTGGAAACTCCTGGGTCATTCACAGCAAAATCATAAATCATAAAGAAATGCACAAACCTGTTAAGAAATGGGCCCATACGCGATCTGAACTTGTTGGGTTCCACAGTTTGCTCTGATCGTCAATATTCCCTCTGCGGATGTTTTAAAGCCGTTTAATCCGATGTTGTTGGTTTTTTTCACTTGGAATATGTAAAAGACCTTTTCCTTTTTCCTTCTATTTGTGCATCTGATAATGCAGCAGGAATTCACCATTATTACTGATAAACTGAGAGACCGCAAAGTCATGCACTGTGTTTATGTTTTTTTTTGCCGCCGGCCTCAATATTTCCCATCATGCAACAGGCACATTTAGGCCCCATTTACATGTACACGGACATTTATAAAAACTGAGAAATTTCCCTTAGTTTGTACCCATCTTTTACATGCAAATGGAGAATTTGTCTCCGAAAACAAATCTTTCTAAAAACTCTGCCTAAAGTGGAGATTTTTGAAAACTACGGTCTCATGTTTGTGTGTAAAGTGACATAAACGGCGTTTTAGGCAGTTGACGCCAAAGTGCGACCAGTGTTAATGTTTTTCTCTGGTGATGATCAGAAGCATCAGAGCAGCAGTCGCGTTACTTCTGCTGCAAACACTTGTCATGTGTTTGCATTTGCACAGCTGATGTTTCATATCGATGAACAGACGAATGAGGCTTGGAGCTCAGCAATTTCAGCATTCTCCTTACGATTCAAAGACCCAGTCGCTGTCACGGCCAACATCGCTGTTTTTGGGTCTGACCTGGGCGGACCGCTGTCTGGTGGGGTCATTTTGAAAATGAAGTGTTTTTCCCGGAGGAGTGGTGTGAAAATTTTAGGACGTCGCGGTCATCACTGCTGTTACTCTCCGACTTGCTGCGTTCTTACATCGAGGGTGAGATGACCGTCATCGCTCGACAGCGTATTTATGCAGGTTCATGTAAACAGAAACTTTTTTGAAAACGATGCTGTGTGCACGATGTTATTTCGGAAAACAGAGCGAGGGAAATATTTGTTTTTAAAAATATCCGTGTACATGTAAATGGGGCCTTAACAGCAGTGACGTCAGTTGAAACTTGTCTATTGCTGCTGTGTCTTTGGGCAAGACACTTAGCCCACCTTATGACCCACAACCTACAACTACACAGTCACTCAGAAAACTTGAGGCTCTGTGTGTGTCTGTGTTTACTTCTTACTCATTGGGCTAGAGAGCCTAATGAAGCTACTGCAGCTACTTAAGAAATACGTTTGGAAATGCAAATGCAACACTAAAGGACTGATTAAATGTAGTTTAAATATCAGTACAATAATATTTTGAGTTGCAACTCTGCTTTTACCATATTACAGTATTTTCTGATCTATGTTATATTGTTGTTTCCTCATCACAAACATATCTAGAGTTGTTTTGTTTCATTGACACATGTTTAACACACAAATCTTGCGTATTTAGACTGAGTTCTTCTCTCAAACAGAAAATACACCTTGTGATGTTATGTATAATACTTGAAGTGCTCCACTGTGTTTAAACTCTATAGACTTTCACTAGAATCATTTGGATAATTTCAGCCCTGGAACCGCCAAGACAGCTATTAACTCGAAAGCTACTGCTTCATGACAAATAATTTCCTTTGTGGATCAGTAAAGTTGGTCTAAGTCTAAATAAATCTAAGTCTTTGACATCTGGTGGAACAGAGCCAAACAAACTAATAAAAAAGGGTTACTCAAACACGTCTAAATCAAACAAAACACAACTCCAGGTATGTTTTTGAGGAGGGAACAACATTTAAACATGGCTAAACCTCACAAGAGCCTGAGAATGTTGTGTTTTCCAGGGTACAGAAGAGTTGGAGGTACGAATCCTAGTACAGGCTCGTCCTGGACAAGATATCAGGTCAGTGGCAAATTAGCTTTCATAATACTTTCATCATCGAGAAGCAGTTTTAAACACACAATATTATTCATTTATCCTGTAATTATAATTGCGACCACCACTTGTATATGTACCAAAGAATGAATGTTGGTCCTACTGCACCTTGTTATTTATTACCTATTTATATATTTATATTGAAACAGTAGCACTTTAAACATAGTAAAAGCACTTTATAGATAAGTACCAGAGCACCCGTTGTGTGAACCTGAAATATTTTGTAACAGTATATGTTGTCTGTCTTGTAAGTAACTATGAATGTAAATTAGCTGTATGCTAACTTCGGCACATTTACACTTGTGTCCATTAATGTGCATTGTCCCTTTTAAATAAATAAATAAAATAAATAAATTAAAGCTGTTATAAACCCTGAATGCTTTCTCTTGTCCTTTGCCCCGTCCAGGCCTATAGGTCACGACATAAAGCGCGGTGAGTGTGTGCTGGCCAAGGGCACCCACATGGGCCCCTCGGAGATCGGGCTCCTGGCCACGGTGGGCGTCACAGAAGTGGAGGTCCAGAAGTTCCCTGTGGTGGCTGTCATGTCCACAGGCAACGAGGTGGGTCAGCAGGACTGGTACAGATACGGTATGGAAACACACAAAAAGAAACATACACTATGATTTCATCTAACTTTATTTTTTTGGATTTTGTTTTTGATTGAACTAATAAAATGAGATGTGACTTTATATTTCCCATTAGGTTGTGTTGACGCTTGGGTGCAGGAAGTTTCATTCATTCAGTCCATTAAAAACTCTGTATTACGCTGATCTATGTTATAATGTTGTTTCCTCATCACAAACCTATGTTTCTGACGAGGTGACAACATTATAACATGGCTTAACGCTCACAAGAATCCATTTTGTGTAATATAAGATCTTTAATTTGTATTCTTTTTTTATTTCTTTATACGTTTGGTGCATGGATGTGATCTAGTTTGGTCTAGTTTGGTTATATATATAAATGTACTGTCTTTATGATGTGTTTGTATGAGTATTTAGTGCTTACAGTACAGTTTTTACTTAACTTTTTTGAAGCTAAATAAATATTAATGATAATATTAAATGAAATATTAAATTACGATTTTTCTGTCGAGCACTGCAATTATTTTTCGATTGGATAGATTAATATTCAGGATCGTGCAAACAATTCATTCAGATCTTTTAAAAAAAAATGAATAAAAAATCTACGAATTTAAGACATATCATCTTCTTTAAATGCTCGGCCTTGTGCTGTGTCCTGAAGCTGCTAAACCCAGAAGATGACCTCCATCCAGGGAAGATCCGGGACAGTAACCGCTCCACTCTGCTGGCCACTATCCAGGAGCACGGATACCCCACCATCAACCTGGGCATCGTGGGGGACAAGTACGCTATAACTTTACACACTTATCTATGTTTTATGGCCTTTTGGTATTCTGTTAGGTGACTAGGTTAGGCGAACATAATGAGTTACAAAAAAATAAATGATTTTGTTGGTCTATAAAGCAATGGAGGAGCTGTAAAATTGTCCTGGGAATGTTCTGTCACATCCTCCTTAGGTTTCCACACCTGCCCAGTTGACCAGTGGTGGAACGTAATAAAGTAAACATAGTATTTTTTTATTATTGGAACCTGCTGAAAAGGCTGTGGAGTTATTTCTACATGTTCATAATTTGAGAAAACATTACTATACAAAGAAAAAATATTGTTATTCAATTGTGTCTGTTGAACAAAATTCAGCATTAATCTTTTATCAAAATCACTATATTTGAAGCCTCATTATATCCCAAAGTTTATGTGAAATACTTTAGTCTTTAAGTAAATGTTTAAACAGGTACTTTAATACTTTTATTTGAGTAGATTTTTTTTTCCTTTGGTCAATTAACATAATCATTAATCATATTGCAGTGATTAAACACAGAAATTCTGCATAACACCAAGTTATTCTACAGACCGAAGGGGTTTAAGGCTGAAGTTTGACACTTATTTTGCCTAAACCCTGTTAACATATAAGAATAAGATACAAGATGGCAGAAATATTTACAAAAAAACAAACAAAACTCCTTTTTCTTTGGTATACACACATACACACGACAGACACATCCATCCAGTGCATGTTTTTCGTGTGAAACTTTTACTTGAGTAGTTTTCTGCTCTGGTATCTTTACTCTTAAGTGACAAAATTGAGTGCATCACTATTGACTATTGTTAAGTCAGTGTTGCACAAACTGTGGTAAAACGCTCCTTTCTGTTCAAATGTTTTCTTATTGTCAAGTCAACCTTATGAAATTTTGGTCCTCTGAGTCATTTCTACTAATAACTTGAGTGATATTTGGCAGGAGAAATTGAAGAACTGTTGGTCTAAGTGTAATATTGTTTTGTGTTTTTGCCCCGTGAAGTCCCGATGACCTCCTGAACGCTCTGAACGAAGGCATCAGCCGAGCAGACGTCATCATCACCTCAGGAGGAGTGTCCATGGGAGAGAAGGTACAGCACAGCACTGATTGTTTTCTACTTTATTTTATTTTGTTTTATTTGCTGCATGTTTAGTGTTTGCCTACATTCCGCTCCAAATACCGCAGCAATTTCCTAATGTTCACTCATATGGCAATAAAACCTTTCTGATTCTGATGTAGTGACGCCGTGTGGTAGGAAAGAGAATTACAGGAGTGCGCCGCTGTTATTAGAGGTAAGATCGGGCCTAAAAAATCCAGCCCGACCCAACCCGACCTGCGGGTATTAAAGCCCGACCCGACCCGAGCCCGACCAATTAACTTGATTTGCAGGCCCGAGCCCGAAGCAAACCCGAAATTTCATGTGGACCTGCGGAGGGGAAGATTATTAAGAGGGCGTCGTTCACGTGCGCAGAGCATGCGCTGGCTCTGCGGCTCCTGTTACAGGAGCCGCTCTGGCTCTGGCTCATGCTCTGCGCACGAATTTAACTGTTTATTTATTTTTAAAAAGTCAGCGAGAGAGAAGCCCGGCCCGACCCGACCCGAAGCAATGATTGGCATTTTAGGCCAGCCAATTTCGGGTCGGGTCGGGCTCGGGCTTAAGATCTTACCTCTAGCTGTTATATACATGTTAGAATACAGTGTGGAAGAGCAAGGCAAAATCTGTTACAAAATAGGCATTATTATTTGGATTATTTGAATGTAATAAAAAAAAACCAAATGATTTATTCTTTTCAAACAGCTTTTCAATGGTTTGTGATTTCAGGACTATCTAAAACAGGTGATGGACATCGACCTCCATGCTCAGATCCATTTTGGGCGTGTTTTTATGAAACCAGGGTAAGAGTCACAATCTGTTGTAATATTCGTTAGTAAAAAACAGGGCTGAGCACGTTAATGCTTTAGATTTGTGTTAACTAATGAATTCATTATTGCAGATTTTTCTCCCCTCAATGCAGTTTTTATTTATTTATTTATTTTATTGTACTGTTGCTCTTTTATTTTGAAAAAGCCCATCATGACCGAGCCTGGAATGTTGTTTCCCATTGCGGCGCTCGCAGCAAATAAGAAAATAAAAGAGAGAAAGGAAGCGGGATAAACAAACATGGCGAAGGGTGCAGAACTTTTACATGGCTATTTTCATTCTAAAGTTCTTCCAGACGGCGCAGTCGACAGAGCCAAAGTCATTTGTGACCACTGCGACTGTCAATTATCTCAGTTTCACGAGTTTCACGAGTCTGAAATACCACCTAAAGAAATACCACCTAAATGCAATACACTCAATAAAATACACACATTCAATAAAACATGTAGAGCACATTACGCACAGTGTGTACCGCACGGTCGATCGCACTTCGTCCTTATTAAAATATAATAATAAATAAAGTAAATGAAAACGGTATCATGTAGAATATTGTATGTTTTAAAGGTAAACTATGTCACTTTTTCTGGTGTAGAGTCAGCTGCTTGCCTCCATGGAGACGTTACTCATGGGTTTCAGGTGTAAATTGTGTAATAATGGACTAAGAGAGTGTGGCGTCACCCTTAGTGTTCAGCTCCAGTCAAATGAAGCTCACAGGGTCAGCAGAGTTAAAGGAGCTGGACAAACTTTCATCGTAGTGACTGATCGTTTGCCCCATCGCACAGTGTGGCTGCGTAATGTCATACAGTTTTAATCCTCACATTATGCAGTATGACATTCAGCAGCCTTAGAAGACTAAAAAAAAAGTGTGCAGAGGTCACCAGGCTTAAATACGAAAATTTGAAGATCAAAATTATGAGACTGAAAGCAGCAGTTACAGAGAGAGGAGTCGATGGAGCAAAATGCATCCATTCTCACTTCCGATTTGGAGCACAGCAGCGGGTTTGCTATGTCCATTACATTCCTTCAAGATGAATATTGCATATACTGAACAAAAAATTAATTACGCAGTTTTAAAAAAAGCTTATATACTGCTGTAACTTACTTTTGCAACATTTAATCTCCTTTCTCTCTTTCTCTGCAGCCTCCCCACAACCTTTGCCACCCTGGACATAGACGGTGCTCGTAAACTCATCTTCGCTCTCCCAGGTAGTGTGTGAAGTAGAGAGCTAGAGTCCCATTTACGCTGCTGTGGCCGAGGAGACAGTACTGATATGATGTCCTCTTCTCTCCCCCCTTCCCTCCTTCTCTCTTCTCCCCTCTTCTCTCCATCTTTTCCCCTCTCTCTCCTCTCTCTGCTCCTGACGACTGTCCCAGGAAACCCCGTGTCGGCCGTGGTCACCTGTAATCTTTTTGTAATTCCTGCCTTGAGAAAGATGCAGGGGATTTTGGACCCCAGACCTACTATAATCAAAGCAAGGGTATGACAAACTCTCACAAACACACGGTGAAGTAAAGACTGAACTGAATTTCTAACTCACCAGTGGCAAGAAAGTTTAAGCACAACTTTACGCTATTTTCTGATCTGTTATAATCTTGTTTCCTCATCACAAACAAACCTGGAGTTGTGTTTTGTTTTATTCACACATGTTTAACACAAACTCTACATATTTAGGTCCACATAGAAAACACTCTTGTGACGTCATGTGGTAATACAGGAAGTGCTCTACTGTGTTTTAGTTTAGTTTATTTGATTTATTTGATTTATTTGACAGGGACAATGTACAGGAGCATTAATCACAAAAAATGAAAAGATGCTTCGTACCAGATCTCAGAGCTAATTTCCATCTGCAGTTCCTGAGACAAACAACATACAAACGATATTTGTAACAAGTAACAAACAAGAAGGTTGGAATGAACATAAGGCATAAAACAATGCAGTTCATCATATTCACAGTGTTGGTAACACATTTCATCAGTAAAAATAATTAAAACTTGTTTCCCGATACCTCCCCTGTCCCCTGCTCATGTCTCGTCTAACTTTAATCCGGACACGTCTGCGCTCTTAGAAATTGTTGTTTAATTTCCAGGCTAAATTTTTTTACTTTTTAAAACTGTGTACACTTTTATTAGAACTATTTGGATGATTTTAGCCATGGAATTGCCCATCTGTACTGAACTAAAGGTAAATGATGTCTGTTAACTTGAAAACTGACGCTTCATGACATCACAAGGTGGAACGGAGCATTTTGAGCATTTGAGATATGGACAAACTAATAATAAAGGGTTGCTCAAACAAAACACAACTCCAGGTATAATTTTGATGAGTTAACAACATTATAACATGTCTTAAAGCTCACAAGAGTCAGTTTTGTGTAATATAGGATTTTAAGGAGTTTAAATAAGATGTAGATTTTCTCTTTGATTGGGAAAATGCACTTCCAAATCAAACCATAACTCAAGACCCGATTTTTAGTTAAAAACTTGAAAAACAGAACTAGCTCATTTTGAACAGTTTGCAGTGGTCCAAACTTTTCTCATTGTCCGAACACATTTCTAAGCGTTCTCATTATTCATCTGCACTGAGTTCGTAAGGGCTTTTCACAACTCTCAGAGGCCAGAGATGCCGTTGCGGTCTTGCTAACAACAACTAGCATGCTAACAACACACCAGCCTTTCTCCCTGGTTTGGTGAGAAATAAAAAAATGCTTTATAATTAGATGCAGAAAACACATGGTCTCATTTTGACCATG
The DNA here is from genome assembly GCA_030686955.1 of Odontamblyopus rebecca. Taxonomy (NCBI): domain Eukaryota; kingdom Metazoa; phylum Chordata; class Actinopteri; order Gobiiformes; family Gobiidae; genus Odontamblyopus; species Odontamblyopus rebecca. The sequence continues at coordinate 9,297,410 of CM060673.1, forward strand.
AGACAGGGTGACCAGGCGTCCCTATTTACCCGGGACAGTCCCCGTTTTGAGCCCTGTGTCCTCTGTCCCAGCAGATTTATACAAAACCAGTGATTTTTCCCAGTTTTATACAAGAAGTGTCCCTATTTTTGACCAATTTGATCCCTGCCAACAGTAAAGAGAGGCATACATTGTCATTTGTTTAGGTAAAATATAAAAAAGCTGCTTAAAAATGACCAAAACACAAAGAAAATGTGACTATACTGACTCACATGTTAGTCATGAATGATCTCTGCATAACAATTTTCCTTCATCACGCACTCGTTTCACAATTTTATTATTACCAACTACCAAAAAACGGGGATGTCCCAGTTCTTTATTTAGAAATTCAGGTCACACTACCATAAGAGCTGCTTTTACAACAGGTTATATCTTAGAGCAAGACAAATTTGACTTTCTTACATGTAGAAAAATCATGTACAGTCCCTTTAAACGGCCCAGTACTGTCTTGTGGCTTATGTAGTCTTTAGAACTTACCCCTCTTAGTTTTGAGAATTAAAACAAGTTGAGTGCATTGTCTGTGTGTGAGCGCATAACACTCAAAACAAAGTACTTATTTCATACTTTCTCGCCATTCGCTGGATCTGTATTACTGTGTTTTGGCAGAGGAGTTGGTCACTGTCACACTCTGACCTGCAGACCTGTCTGCGCTCTGAATATTCATACACTGGACCAAACACAACTATATCATATGCACAGAGAGCTCCACCGCACAGCAGCCAAAACGAGAGTGGGCCAATATGGCGGCTCTCCAAACATGATTGACAGTTAGGAGGGGAGAAAAGTGCGAGGCAGGTCCATACTGACATCTAGTGGTAGGACTGGGACGTGTTTTCATAGTTATATAATAGTAAAGAGGTTTTTTTTTTAAATTAAAGTTTCCATATTAAGTTGTTTCTCATCTGTTATTATGTTGTTTCCTCATCACAAACAGACCTGGAGTTGTGTTTTGTTTCATTTACACATGTTTAACACACAAATCCTGCATATTTAGGCTAAGTTCTAATCTCAAACCGAAAACGCTCCAACTTGTGATGTCATGTGGTAATACAGGAAGTGCTCCTTCTGTGTTTTTAAACTCCGTACACCTTCACTAGAATCATTCGGATCATTTCAGTCCTGAATTTTCCAATCTCTACTGAATAAAAGACACACACACACATACGGTGAAGGAAAGACTGAACTGAATTTCTCATTCGCAAGTAACAAGAAAGTTTAAAGGGCTCATATTACGCTATTTTCTGATGTATTATAATGTTGTTTCCTCATCACAAACATACCTGGAGTTGTGTTTTATTTTATTCACGCATGTTTAACACACAAACTCTGCATATTTAGGCTAAAACAGAAAGCACTCTTGTGGCGTCATGTGGTAATACAGGAAGTTCAGTCCTGGAATTTCCAATCTCTGCTGAACTAAAGGTAAAAGCTTGCTTACTTATTTAGGCTTTTATTACATTTTTAGTTACATAATAATTTTCTCTCGAATGGAAATCACTCACTTTCAGCCCTGGACTTGTCACTCTATACTGAACTAAAGGTAAAAGAAGCCTGAAAATGACTGTTTTATTAAATCACAAGGTGGAACAGAGCATTTTGAGCTTTGGAGATGTAGACAGACTAATAACAAAGTGTTACTCAAACATGTGTGAATGAAACAAAACACAACTCCAGGTCTGTTTTTGATGAGGTAACAACATTATAACATGGCTAAAACCTCATATTAGTCCATTTAAAATGAGTAAAGGCAAGTGTTACCAAGTTGTATTCACATTTTAGAGTTTAATGATGCCATAATTTCAGATGTGGAACATTACTTTTTAATTGCTTTGTCTTTCTTCTTGAGTTATATTGTTTTTGAAGCAACAGCATTTGTATACGAGTGGTCCAGCATTTTGCCCCCTGCACATCTCCAGTCAAAGCGTTACACCAAATACATTCTGTACGTGCTTGTCAAAGGTGCCTCTTTTATATCTGGCTGCCGTGTGTCTCTCAGTTGTCGTGTGATGTGAAGCTGGACCCGCGCCCTGAGTATCACCGCTGCATTCTGACATGGCACCACCAGGAGCCTCTGCCATGGGCACAGAGCACAGGTAACACGGGGCCAACACAATGAGACCGTGAATGTGTCAGAACTATAATAAAATCTGGAAGGTGAACTCAAGATGGTGTCGTATTGTTTTCAGTAACTTGTGCTCATCGGCGCATGGACCCAAAAATAAACAAGCGACGCTAAACAATGCTAAGTATTAACTCTGAGGCGCTTTGAGGATTTACCGTATTTTCCGGGCTATAAGTTACTCTGGAGTATAAGTCGCACCAGCCAGAAAATGGACAATGAAGAAGAAAAAAACATATATAAGTCGCATTTTGGGGGGTGGGGGGTGGGGTTAATCAGATTTAACTAAGCAAACAGGTACGAGGTGGCTGCAGTTGGTGAATGAAGTGACAGTGGTGCAGGAGTAATAGCATGAGGCGTGGCAGATACTGGCACACGAGCCTAGAGCGCCCTCTCATGGCTGTCAGTGTGAATATAACCAGCATATGAAATTATATCTTGCTGGTTGAAACATGTTGGCGTTTTACTTTTACTTTTAATATAATCAGTCAGTGCCTCGGGTTTGTGCCTTGTCCCTGTTTACATTTTCTAGTAAGTGCCATTTCTTGTTTAGATGTGAAATTATATATTTCATATATAAGTCGCACCTGAGTATAAGTCACAGGATCTCCAAATCACTAAAAAAGTGCAACTTATAGTCTGAAAAATACGGTCAACATGTTAAAAAAGTTTGTGTGGTGAAAATAGAAAAGAATCCCTACAAAATCCAACCTTTGTGAAAGTTGTGGATGCCCTGTCAGCCGAACACAGGCCGTTTGAATTCCCAAAAAATACATTGCGCTTTTATGGGAGAAATCTTTTTGTGCCCAAGCTCCCGGGAGCTGCAGTACCTGGAGAGACCACTAGTCTGTCTCAAGCCGGGAAAGAGAGGGAACACCTTATCCAGTTTTTATTATAGATCCATGTGTACAGTCCAGTCGTGATATTCTGGTGTTGTAGTTTTTGTTTGTTGTGTTGTTTGTTTGTTTGTTTGTGTTGCTTATATTTTGTTTTTGTTCTGGTAAGGTAGGTAAATATTACTTGTAAGACTTCACACTTCACCTGTCACTCAGCATGACATAAGCCGATCAGTTGATACTTTGCAGCTGATGTCGTTAACATTCCCTGGGGTGTGATGCTAACTGTAGGTGCTGCTCTGTCTTAAGCTTTATTACTTAAATCTAGCTTTAATCTGAGCTTTATTTTAACACAATCTGACCAGAAAGACCTGATTTAGCTGGAACTGCAACAGGTGAGCTGTTTTGTGCTGTGAAACAAGTCCCTTTCCAATAACATTGCAGTTACAATCTTGTTAACATGAGCCAGCAGCTTTTTCACTTATTCACTCTCACCTTTTAATTGAAAATAAAACACCTAAACAGGACCATGAACACTTGTATTTCTCACAGGCCCCTGAAAATGTGCTGTTTAAATCCAGTTTGTATTTTTTTGGTGACTTTTCCGATAATCTATGCATTTACCAGGCTGTGTTTACTAATGTGTGCATTGTGTCACCACGGTAACTGCTGAACATTCTGCCATAGACATACATGTGAAGTCACTGCAAAGTATCAGTAGGAGCCGCCCCATCCCTATATTCAAATCCTGATGCGGATTTGTTTCTATTGAGCTCAGTGACCTCCCACCAGTTGGTTCCCGAAGTAACATTTACATTATTTTTCTCATACACTTTCATAAAGAATTTTTTTTTTAAGTTTGAAAACTGAGGCCTAATCAGATATGTGTGAATTAATGACCACAAGACTTATTGTAATTATTTAAATCTATATTTTCTTTAATTCTGAATTTTTTTTTTTACGCCTTTGTGTTTTTTAACTGAAATTACGTTGTTAAGTGCATATGCCAGGTTTTCATGTTTGTCTATATATGACTTGATAATAATAATAATAATAATAATAATAATACATATATTTATTAGGGGCCTTGGTGGACACACAAAGTTGCCTTATAACAACAAACAAGTTAAATACAATTGAAACATACAGTTACATACAAAAGCCTACAGTTAAAGTGGGACAGTATTTTAATTAAAATAGTACCTGTGGTCAATATTTATCGTAGTTTTACAACACTCTAGTGGCAGTTTGTGTTTGTGCTGCTTGAAAAATACAGGAAGTTGAGCATTTTTCTGCTGCCCATATCCAAGGAAATACAATTATAAACAGCACCAAATTTGTTGAAACTGTTTTTTTTACTAAACTCTTAAATATTATTGTGTTTACCATGTTTTAGTGAAAGCAGTAGTCTAACCTGTCATATGCTCTTTGAACTTTTAATATTTGAACTTTTCGAGAAGTCGATGCTTGGGTTTTTTTCAGCACTTATACTGTATGCAAATGAGCCATGCAGTTTTAAATTCTGTTTCTGTAAAACGTAAACAAATGAATGAATGAATGAGAAAATTAAACACATTATAATGAAGTTTGAAAGGTTCAAAAAGTTTAGTCAAATTTTCATATTCACATAGGAAAAAATGGAATTACGTTTCTCACGCTCAATCAAAGCTAAATTAAATAATAATAATAAAATTAAAGAAAAGTTTAAAGTTCTTCTTAGGGAGACAGCCTGGTGTGGAGAGGGGGAATATAATGGTTGGTTGGATCTTTCCTGGTTTATTAAATATATATATTTTTGCACTTGTAAGATTGGTAAAGTATCAGCATCGGTACCCGGTATCGGCAAGTACAGAAATGATTGTACTCGTACTTGCATCGGTTTTCAAAAAAGTGGTATTGGTGCATCCCTAGTGCTTTTACTTTTGTACTTCATTATTTTCCAGCACCGTTAGTTTGGAGCTCAACCGTAGAGCTCACTTCATACTGCATAATATTACTCGCCACAACTTTATCTGACCGGCCCTTCACTGGTCAGACAAAGTAGGAGCAAGTAAAACAGTATCGCCCACTTCATACTGTATAATATTACTCTCTACTTCTTCCTCTGACCACTCCTTCTCTCCTTCCTGTTGACTGGCGGTGCAGGTAACCAGGTGAGCTGCCGACTGATGAGCATGCGCAGCGCTAACGGGCTCCTGATGCTACCTCCCAAAACAGAGCAATACGTGGAGCTGCACAAGGGCGAGGTGGTGGACGTCATGGTGATCGGCCGGCTATGATGTCATCACTGTGGGACGCGAGCGGGGGCGTGGCGGGTGTGAATGGGGGCGGTGGTTCACGGTGCATGTCCACATATCATTGACTATTCTGTAATATGCAACGGCACAGCTAGTTTTTATTGATTTGGATAACGTTGAGGTATAAGTCAACATCTTGATCACACCTAGATACATATAAAAAATTAATTTAAAAAGATTATAGTATTTCAAACTAAGAAAATATAACTTTTAATGAAAAAAATCAAATTATAAAAAGAGATTTATTCTGTAATATATTATTCTGATTATTCTTCTTATTATTATCATTATTCTTATTATTCTCATTATTATATTAAGGCGACTTTGTTCCTTTCATTGCAATTGCTTTGTGTGTTGCTAGACCTTATCTATAGCAGTAGCATTTTAATAGACAGCTGTAGGTGCCTGCCGGGACAAAAAAAAAAGGAATTATTATTTTTTCATTTTTAGTGGAAAAAAAATAATCTGTTTTTTGACAAATGAAGAAAACATTTGAGGAAGACTTTCAGATTTCCCATGGTGCTCAGCTAAGAGGAAGGAGGGGCATGGTCACGGGGGCTCGGGACAAGGCGTTTCGCTCAGAGTGGGCGTCGTTTAGGGATATATATGTTTATTTAGACCATAGACTGTGTAAAGAAGAAGACTGAGGGAGTTTGACGTCAGCCGTAGTGTTCGGCTCCAGTCAAATGAAGCTCATCGAGGCTAAAAAGTGAAATAAAAACACCAGGATCATGTAGAATATTTTAAAATGAGAGGTCGACAGCCACAATTATTGAGAGAGGGGTGACATTTTTTCAATAGAATGTGAATTGGAGCCAGAAGCGCACCCATGGACACTTCCTATTTAGGCTGCGGTGGCTAGCGGGTTAGCTATGTCCATATTTACATTTATATATACAGTCTATGGTCAACACTGTTTACAGGGCAAGGCAGTTCATCTCAATTAAGCCTAAAATATTCCTTAATCTTCTTGTTCACACAGAAAAAAGCAAAGGATCATGGTCTACGTAGTTTCCTTTGTTTAAATGACATAATACTATACTGTGATACTGTGATATTATGATTTCAAGTTTTGTTACATCCTTATGAAAACCATAATTTTCTATGTTATTAGGTTCGTTTTTCAGACCAAGTGTTTGTTTTCATACTTGACACTTTCGACTGCTTTATATCACATGATGTCGCTGTGACGTGTCCGGTCAGCTCATAAACCGGGACGAGGGGGCTTTTTTACTCTCACACACCTGGGATACTGTCCTGATGAAGTCAGACTGTAAATGGCGCTGTCGTACTGCCTTATCTGGTAGGAAAACAGCGCCAAATCCTGTGTAAATCAGCTGACCAGACACATCCTCAACATCACGTGGCCACTCTGAGGAAGACCGCTCGCAAAAAACTTCTTGAAAACAAACTCTTGGTCTGACAAACAAACCTAATAACTTAAATTATTTGAAGTTCAAATTAACCTCATTGGACATACCTCATAATTTTCCCTAACCATTAATCTAATACTAAAGAAACATTATTTTCATAGACCCCTGCTGGACGAATGGGGGATTACACTGAGATGTTACTAATAACGATTTTTATGGGGGGTTTTTTCAAGGTAAATTTCACCAGAACAGTTACAAATTTGTCTAGTGAGATATACAAACCCCAACCTTGGGCGAAATGCCAGGATGTTCGAGACCCCCGCGGCCACTTTCTGTACGAGGAGCCCCGACTTCCTGTCCGAGGGTGGCGTTTCCGTTTTTCTCATTAGTATGCATCATAACGGCTTCACAAAGAGCTTTGCTTGTTGTTTATCTTGTGAGTCTTGTTTATGTGCGCAGTGCCAAATGCCTGGGCAGGGGGCGGAGCCAGAGTGCGCGGTGGGCGGGGTCAGGTTTGGTTAGGTCAGGCGGAGAAAGAGGAGGTGTCTGGGGAGAGGGAAACCTGCCCAAAGCTTCCTTACACCGGGCCCTCCCTTGCCTCACTACAGCGGGGCGGGCGAGCGAGCCTGGGGAGAATAACTTTTTGTTTGATCAAATATTTATGAGAAAATGAAATATGATAAAAGAAGCAGCTTCTTTAAGTGCTGACAGCCTTTTTAACCAACTTCACAAAAAATGTACAGAAAAAAATGGAACCATATTGTACAGATATATGTGACCAGCACTCCTATGGAAATTATTATTAAGCAATGAGGAGACATTGAACTACGCTGTACTATAACATTTTCTGTAATGAGATGAAACTGACGAAAGAGGCGACGAGAATAAAAATCCTTGATCATTATGTAAAAAAAGTTCTTGTTGGGTTTCCTTTTTTTAATAAAACCTATATAAACTAAACAACGTGTGGGCTCTTCTTGCACATGTGTAGGCTGCTCATGTATCTGTTATTATGTTATGGTGTTTATTTTTATCTGTTATAATGTTGTTTCCTTGACATAAACATACCTGGAGCTGTTTTTTGTTTTATTCACTCATTTAACACACAAACCCTGCAGATTTAGAGAGTGCAGAGTTTTTCTCTCAAACTGGAAACACTCTGTTCTGCCTTGTGATATTATGTGGTAATACAGGAAGTGCTCCACTGTGTTTTTAAACTTTAACATCTCCAAACCCTAAACCCTATATCTAACAATAAATCTGGCGAAACACTTAATATTGTAGAAGAAATAGGATTTTATTTTTAACCACTTCCTCAGTTTGTATTGATTTCCATGTATATATCTGCCTCAATTTAAGTTTACATGTGTGTCAGTTTTGTTATTGTTTTGTTTTGGCTTTAAATTATAAAAATATTTTTATATGTGTGTATGTATGTATATCCCTCCACTCCCCGGACCTGACATAGTATTTAAAATGTGTTGAAATGCTAATTTTTTCATTCAAACATCTTGACAAGATCATTAAGTTCAGAAGACCAAGAGATTTAAGATTTATTAAGATTTAAAAGTGCTAAATAACAGTAATTTGTCATGAAGGATCATGTTCTGTATTGTACTGTATATTACTGTATTGTACTTTATATTACTGTAGTACATTTGAGGATACCATATCACAGTACTTCAGGTACACCCAAAATAACAGGCAAAGACGTGGGAGAGACATGTTCCAGTTTGTTCCTTTAAAATTAAGCACTGTATATATCAACTGTAAAGAGAAAAGTATTTTCTTTTATAGAAGAAGCATCAAGCCTTCTCAAGTCACAGGCTGCCAGTGCCAAGTCATTGACCTTCAAGTCCAAGTCGAGTCCCAAGTCTTAGTCAATTTTCTCAAGTACTAAAAATAATGACTCAAGTCTGACTCGAGTCCAAGTCACAACTCGCAAGTCCCCACCTCTTCTGTGATGTGTGAGCTACTGTGTCCTTGTGGATCAAGAAAGTTTGTCTCAGAAATCCCATCACTCCCATAGACCCTACATGTTGCAGTTCCCCTTGTGTCCACACGGTGCCGCAGTTTCCCCGCAGACCCTCCGCGGTGTTACCGGGGAAACGGCCCCAAACAGCGGCTGCCCTGACTCCGCTGCTCCGCTAAACCCTCCAGTCCGCCCGGGTGTCCCACACACACGGACCCGCAGGAGCACCGGGTCCTAGCTCACCACAGCCTACTTTTGGACACTTTTACACTTTATTCTTCCACTTCGATTGGATTTTAACGGGATAAACTTAGTACTTTTTCCCGATCAACAGGCTGATTTGTGGTGAGTACGTACGGAGGAGCGGAGTAGCGGTCCGGGGTTAGCCGAGGCTAGGCTAACTTACGTCCCATTGTTATCAAGTTAATTTATTAGATGAATTAGCAGGCAGATCCAGGCAAAATTAGCGTGATGCGCTTTTGAAGAGATAAAAACGAGGTAATTGTTGTTATCATGTTAAAAAATTACGACTTAAATCATAGTTACTGGGTTGAAGTTGAGAAGTAGTAGACTTTAAATGCCCATAGATTACATAGGGATTTCTGGGATGCACTTAACCAAACTTTACTGCTAAAACTGGAAGTCAAATTTATGTGATTGAACTAAAAAAAAGAAGAAGAAGAAGAAGAAAGTGAAATAGAAATGTATTTAGTTTCATGCATGAATTTGACAGACATTTATGCATAAAAATAACACATAATCATTATCAGTACATGGTATTTACAATGTTATTCATTTTTGGTTATATTTATGTGTGAAACAAGAGGTTTACTGGGACTAGGGTTGTCAAAAGTATTGAAAATGATATACTAATCAGTACTAACTAGTATCAAAACAACATACTCATTTTAGCAAGTATCAATACTAAAAAAGTCACATTCACAGGACAGAAATTAACCTTTCCTGAAGCTTTAAAATGATCTTGAGCTGTATCAGAACAAGTATAAGAGCTTATAAACTAGTACACACCCATGAACCACTATGGAAAATATTTGGACCACTGAGGGATTACACAGATATAAGACCACATGGGAATATAAAAGAAAAAACTATGATTTAATGTTGAAAATCACATTATATTGCCTATATCGAGTATTGAATTTGAATTTGTTTGAAGTTTTAATATTGTGACAACACTAACCGGCTCAGTGGAAAAGAGTATACATGTGTTGGGAAAGCTTAAAGTTGCACAAGTGTAACTTTTCTGGTGGGGAGTTTACCACTTGCTTTTCTTTATTGAGATGTTTAGCTGGAATGTTCCACACTATGACATTAAACTTCATTATCTTTGTTTCACTACAGGTTTATAGCTCAAAAACATGTATACTTATTCGCCTTTCCACAGATCTGACCTTTAACTTGGCCTGATGGCTTCATCTTCTTGTCTCCATACAGCACAATACGTTTACAGGTCCTATATTACACAAATTGACTCTTGTGAGCTTTAAACCATCTAAAATTGTTGTTACCTAAACTGAAATTATCCAAATGGTTCTAGCGAAGGTGTATGGTGTTTAAAAACTCAGTGTATCTGTTTGGGAGAAGAACTCAGCCTAAATGTGCAAGATTTGTGTGTTAAACATGTGTAAATGAGACAAAACTACAACTCCAGGCATATTTTTGAGGAGGAAACAACATTATTACATAGCTCAGAACATAGATAATCAAATAAATGCGTTGTCTTTATCAAGGATAGTTGGACGACTTGGTTTTAATTCAATATTGTGTTGGGCAGAAATTCACCAGCGAGGAGAGGGTGCATTTCCTTTCTTCTCATTAAGGATTTGAAGACTTGATTCCATTAAAAGAGGACACAAGAGGATTTATGCCAGGTAACTCAATTATGCTCTCTGCACCACTTTTACCGCACACCACCTTCACAGTGTCTGCAAGCTTTATGTTATTATTATTATAGACTGTATAACCATAATTTCATTCTTATGACTCTACTACTAAATACTTACCTTAAACAATTTGCAGTGGTATGAAGTTTTTCCTCACTTACCTAAGGCATTCTGAGTATCCCTGATGAGTTTCTAAGCATTTTTCACAACTTTGAGAGACCAGAGCGGAGTTTACCGACGTGGTGAAACTAACTACTAACAACTAGCATGCTAACAGTGCATTTACTGGGCAATAAAGAGCTTTATAATAGGATCATTTAGACAGAACATAACAGACCTTTACCTCATGAGTTGCTTATACAATTATATCTGTACTTGGGCAAGACACATTTTGATCAAATACATGAAAAAAATGTGGGCACAGGCTCTTTAACGATGCACTGCACAACTTTTCAGGATTCGCTACCATGGTAACGCTATTGCTTTGCCGTTAATGTTCCACAATATAGTATTTAAGATGCATTTATTCAGTTATGGGTCTTTTTATTGCTCAAAAATACCTTTAAAAACATGCTTTCTTACTGTGAGTGGCCCGGTGGTGGTGTCTCCCACTTGTTTATGTGGAGATTGAAACATTTAATGCCATACTTTGGAATATTGGAGGTAATAAATGCAATAACATCTAAATGGAGAACTGGTGGAATCTCTACCAGAAAAGTTACACAGTGCACCTTTGAATTTGGACATTTTTGTGACATTTTGAACAGAGGTGTAACACTAAAATATCAAAATAATAATAATAATACATTTTACTTTTTATTTTACTTTATTAGGCGCCTTTCTGGACACCCAAAGTCGCCTTACAACAACATAAACAAATTAAATATGATTAAAACATACAGTTAAAAGCCACAGGTAAAGTGGGACAGTAGTTAATTGAATCAATATTTAATATTGTATTTTATTAGTATAAAATATGTGTAATATTATAAAATTATCAATGTTCCCAGTCCCTGCCCACTGTCCACCACCAGTGCTTAGTGACCACTGATCCGGAGAGCTCGCTGGCCTAATTAACAACAGAACAGATGGCTCTTTAGCGCTCGGTGCTACTTGTGAGCCCTACTACTTCAAGCCTAAACGCAGCTAAATGCTAATTGGCGAGTGGGCAGGGCTTAGGTGTAGCCGAAAGTTTAAACCTAATAAGGTGTGGGAAGTAGGACCATGGGGCAGCGCTAAAACGGCCGATGATGATATCTATGACTGTGGAGAGAAGAAGAAAGAGGCCCAAAGCTAGTTAGAAGCTTAGTCTGGGCTATGTATACACTTTGGTTTCTATAAATGTTGGTTGTTTACAAGAGTAGGTTCAAACATGACCTCCCTGACCACTGCGATGACACTGGACATGCAGATGACCATCGGGGTGGGAGAAGGAAGGGGTTAACAAGTTCAAGGCAGGTTCAAAGGGGTCATTCGTTTGCAAATTGGTTGTGTTCATTGGAGAACGTTCTGTGACAAATCCCTATAGTTTAACATTGAGCTGGAGGACAGGTCAGAATTCTGCGGTGGAATTTGCTGTTTTAATGTCAGACTGTAGACCTGGTTTATGGTTTTCATCTCTGTAATTACGTGGCCTGTCCCGTAGACTGTATATATGAATAGACATACCTAACCTGGAAGCCGCCATGTTTGAAACTCACTTCATAAAACACTTAAAAAAAAAAAAATTGCCACCTCTCTTTCTGTAACTGCTGCTGTGAGCCTCGTCGTTTTGGTCTTAATGTTCGTATTAACCTTCTCTGCATGATCGTGGTGTTTTTATTTCGCTTTTGTGTCCGTAAATTAATTCCCACTCCTAATATGGAACTCGCTAGCCTCATTGAGCTTCATTTGACTGGAACCGAACGTCGTGGGTGACACTACACTCGCTTAGTCCACTTCTTTACACAAACCAAACAAAGCATGATGGAAGTAAGGCTTAATTTACTTATTTTTTTTACAGAAAACCGCAAACAGTGGCGCCATTATTCAACCGCAAATACGTGATTCTTGATAGTTAAAGTCACTCAACATTTTCAGTTTGGATATTTCCTTTTCTAAAACAGTAAATATATAGTATTAAACTGGCCCTTGTCCATCAGAAATCATCAAATCATCCTCTGGTAGATCGTGAACGTGCCCTATTAGTGGGTTAAAGGTGGACTCCTGTGTAAAGTAGATTTCCACGGAGCTGTCGGAGGGCAGGGCAGCCTAAGCTGTTGGGCACATATGGGACAGGTGTAAGAGGCGGAGGGTTTAGGGAGATTTGAAGGGGACCACTTCGATTAGAGAGAGTGTGGAGCGGCTGGAGGTGTCCTCGATTAACCATGGCTACGGAAAAAAATGTCCAGATGTCATGAGCTATGATACTTACAGAAGAATTCTTACAGTTTTGTAGAAATGTATATGTATATTTGGTCTAAATTATCCATATTATCATCCTCCTTTAAAAAAAAAACAGATATAGCAGTAATTTCCTCTAGTTTGCCGCAAAAACAGCAATGGTGGAGGCACTGCTTTGTCTGAAGCTCTGTTACTCAAGTTAGACTTTAGCTTTAATTTAACACAGTTAGACCAAAAAAAAAGACCTGGTCATAGCTGGATCCACAACAGGTGAGCAGATATGTGCTGGTAAACAAGTCCCTGTCAAATAACATTACAGTCGTGAGCTAGAGAGCGACCAAATGAAGAACAGTTGGTCTCTCTCACCTTTTTTGTTGAATTGTCGGGACCATGAACGCTCGTATTGATCACAGACTCCTGAAAATGTGTTGTGTAAATCCGCATTTTTTTGTCTTCAGTTTTCAGTCCAACTAAAAATGTAAGGCTGTTTTTGCTATCAGTATGTTTTTTTAGGAAGTAAACTATATAGAAATGCTACTTCGCAGTGATATCACGCTGGGTTCGCTGTTCTACATGTTCCTCTAGGGTGGAATGTTCAGCAGTTACCATGGCGACACAATGCACACATTAGCAAACACTGTCAAAAACGTGTTAGGGTTGTCTGAAACCCAAAACAAAAATACAAAATGGATTTAAACGGCACATTTTCAGTGATCAATACAAGCGTTTGATTGGTTTGATTTTCAAAAAGTGAATGTGAAAGTGAAGTATTGAATGGTTATGCCTCCTCTTTTGCTTTTCCTAACCAAATATAACATAATCTAAACAATAAATAACTTTATTTTGTGTGTATTTTCAGGAGCTGTTGAAGATGTCCCCTGCACAGCTGTTACGGGATCCTAGATGAAAAACCACAAACCTAAAATTCCTCCGATGTGGCAGAGATGATCACCGGCCACATGAACGGCTTTGTCCAGGAAGCCAAGCCGGGCGTGAGGGAGCGGGCGGTGGACTGTCCCGGGGAGGACGAGGGGGAGGACGGAGCCGACCGACAAACTGCCCCGAACCTGGTCAAACCCCCCCAGTGCCCCACCCACACCGAGAGGGTCAAGCACTACCAGGACGAGCTGAGGAGGAGGCGCGAGGAGGAGGCGGGCAGCAGGGGCGGCAAACACGACATCGACCCCAACGCCTCGCTCCGGCTCAAGAAGCTCTCGCAGAACCAGAAAGTGGGCATCGATAACCCCACTTTTGAGAACAAGGAGAGGCTCAGCAGAGAGGGTTTACCAGAGTATGTAGCCGGTGAGTGGGAAGTTCATTTTTAAAGTATTTTTTATAACTTGGGTAAACAGGTGCAAAATGTTTTCAATAATACAAGCAATTTACTCTAACAAAACTAACAACGAGCTAAAGGCTTATAGCAGAATGCGAAACAAAATGAAACGAAATCTGCAGAATGCGAAATCTGCAAACTGCGAAATCTGCAGACTGCGAAATCTGCAGAATGCGAAATCTGCAGAATGCGAAATGGTGTGTTTATGTTTCACCCGAAAGTACATTACACCATCTGACTTGCGCGAGTGCAATATATGCTGTTCAAAGGACCTAAACGGGTCAGTCTCCGTGAAGAGGACATGACACCCCAAAAAATTGGAACTATTTTTGAGGTAAGGTTAAAATGACCTTTTTCTGTTGTTGTAAACACCGTTTTCTAATAGGCGGCATTAGCCTAGTGTACATGCATGAATGCTAGCCAGCACTGCCGTATGGATAGCTTTACTCGCAGGCAAGCTGTTATGTTGCAGACAAGGGAGCACACACTGCTCCAGGGACTGTAACCAAACTCTGTTATTAACTGTAAGTAGCTTTGGATAAAAAGTGTCAGCTAACACACGCACACACACACGCACACACACGCACACGCACCCATTAACTGTAACTATGTACAATTTAAAAGCCTAATATAAATCATCAGTAAAGACCTGGATTTGTTCATTATTTATTCCACTGCAATAATGGAGCGGTATCTTTTAGGCATGGCAAATATGACTATGAAAACAATAGCCTGGGATAAGGGAAGCCTAGAATAACCCCTGTTTACATTGCATTATACATTACACTTAGCTGACACTTTTTATCCAAAGCTACTTACAGTTAATAACAGAGTATGTATTGGTTACTGTCCCTGGAGCAGTGTGTGCCTTGACGATTTTTTGTGCATCCCTTGTCTGCAACATAACAGCTTGCCTACGGTAAAGCTATCCATACGGCAGTGCTGGCTAGCATTCCAGTTATTAGCTAATTAGCTATTAGAAAACGGTGTTTACAACAGAAAAAGGTCATTTTAACCTTACCTCAAAAATAGTTCCAATTTTTTGGGGTGTCATGTCCTCTTCACGGAGACTGACCCGTTTAGGTCCTTTGAACAGCATATATTGCACTCGCAAGTCAGATGGTGTAATATACTTTCGGGTGAAACATAAACACACCATTTCGCATTCTGCAGATTTCGCATTCTGCAGATTGCAGTCTGCAGATTTCGCAGTTTGCAGATTTCGCAGTCTGCAGATTTCGCAGTTTGCAGATTTCACATTCTGCAGATTTCGTTTCGCATTCTGCTGTAAGCCCTAGCTAAACTACATCGGTATCATATAGTGTTCAGTATTATCAATGAGTTAAACTAAAACAACTGGACTTACTTTGTTTTTGAAGCTGTCATTTTGTTACCAACCACACAGATTCATCAGGGTGGGAAGTAGGGCTCGGCGAGAAAAAGAATCACGATTTGCTTTCCAATCTTGATTTTCAGTTTGATCTTCTTCCATCTTATTGAAAACAGACAGGCAGGTGTCAGACTCACACACAGAGACAGAGGGGGAGAGACACTGGACTTTTAGTGAAAATGTGCAGATTTAAGTCAAAACGTGTGAACATGTGAGAAGACAAAGGGACGTGCTGTGGCTCAGGCTAGAACGCAAATCCTCGTCAGCACCACACGCTCTTACTGCCACACGATTGGCTGTAGACCTGTCAATTAGGCAGGGCAAGTTTATTTGTATTGCACAAAAGTATTTCAAAGTGCTTTACAGAATAAGAAATACATTAAAATCACAAATCCAAACCGAAATAATCATCACAAAATTTAAAAATAGAGAGAGACATTAAATTAGAGAGAATTAGAAAGAAGAGTGCGTAATGAGAAATGAAAACCTTTCAGTCATATGCACAGCTAAACAGAACCCTTTTTAGCCTGGATTAAAAAGAACTTGTCTTAGCATCGAGGTCGACCAAATTTGAGATCTATCGATTTTACGATTTTTGGCACAGCTCTAGTGGGAGTTGATGCTTTAGTGTCGTCATCTAAAAAGGCACATTTGACTTTGCCTCTCTCTCTGTAACTGTTGAAAGAGAATTTAAGTAATTTATCCTCCACGTACATCTCTCAGTTTAGCATTGACTCACACTAGCTACAGTAACACAAACATCTTCCCTTGGCACCACTGACATACCACTATTTAAATTGCGGCATATTGCTGTCTAACTGGTGCCTACTGGCCTTCATAGTCTCACCACACTTAATTTATAAACCTCCTCCTTCGGAAGCAGAGTAAAGGGGCTTGAACACTCAAAGATCAGACTATGTTCATGTTTGAAATCATGCAATGTTGATTTTTCAAGTCTCCCGGGCCCGTATTATTGATGGTAAATAAACTTCTCCTGCTTAAAACGTTCAGTTGATCTCCAGCCTTTTACTTCCACCTTTTCTTGGACAAGCTGGAAACTTCTACAACAACTGCTTCCTCATTCTGTCCTTAAATTGTTCATATTAACAGGCTCTACATGATCCTGGGTTTTTTATTTTGTCAGTTTGTTAGTCCCTAAATTAGGGTATGAACACTAATACTGACCTACAAACAAAAATAAAGGACAAAACGCACACACACATCAGAAACTCTGACTCACACCTTCAAAAAATTGCTAAAAACACACCTTTTCCTCAGAGCCTACAGTCACCACACTTGACTGCTCCTCATTACTGTTTTGTCTGTCTTGTCCTTGTTTTAGTGTTACCTCATTGTGAAGCGTATTTGTGTTACCGTGAAAAGTCTAAATATATAAAACCGATGTATTATTATTATTATTGTTAAAAGGTTGGGTTCACTTACTATTACATCTGGAGGATCAGATTTGTTGACTGGGCCTAGTCACACATGAAACAAAAACACAAAGTTCAGTGTCTGGTGCCATGGTGCCTGCCCCCATCTGAAACTATGACACATTCTACAATGTGAAGACGACGTAGGCTCTTAAGTACTTTTACTTAGTCACTTCCCAGCACTGGAGTATTGTGACCACTAAAAGGGGCGTTATGGGGTGTGTGGGGGATGAATGAAGTAACAGAGGGGTCCCACAGAGCCAGGGCGGTCAAAGAAGTGACACAAAGGAATCCAAAACAAAAGGGTCCGTAGAGCCCAAAGTGAAAACACATAACAGTGAACTGAAAGAACAGCAGAGGATGGATCCAATTTTGCGACATTGCGATTTATTCTCTGTAGTAGTGTTACCCTCAGAAAAAAAGTTACCTAGGCCCTCTCTGGTCGGCTTTAAAACTGGAGAAAGTTTAATGTGTCTTGTGGTTTTGCTGTTCCCTCGAAATGAGTGAATCATGTTAATGCTGTGTTGTCCATGTTAGAAATTTCTGTTTTCACCTACCCCCCGTCTCACCCCCTTATTTGAATTGATATTAAAGCAGTGGTTCTTAACCTTGTTGGAGGTACTGAACCCCACTAGTTTCATATGCACATTCACCGAACCCTTCTTAATTGGAAAAATAAAATATGTTTTTTTCAAATTCAAAACATAGGTATATATATTTTATTGTAACACACATGTGAATCCATATGGCACATATTCATCTGATCACTTTCTTTTTTTGCTTGACACAGTTAGTATGAAGGGAAAATATTAAGAAAGAAATGACACAACACCATCATGACAGTCACAAGACTATTGCGCGCACAAAATTTCCTGCAGCCAATAACGGCCAAACGAGGTGTGTCATCACCAATCATATGAGTTGGATGTGTGTCTGACCCCTGCCGAACCCCTGACACTGACTCACCGAACCCCTTGGGTTCAATCGAACCCAGGTTAAGAACCACTGTATTAAAGTAACGGTACAGACCTAAATAATCTATATCTAAATATAATCTGATTGTCTTTACTACAAATTTAAATTGTATTGTTATGCTAGAGTTCACATTTTAATGATAGTTAGCATTTGCATTGCTCCTTGTCCACTGGATTTATAGATTTTTAGCTCAACTCTGCAGAACTTCTTTGGGATTACATTGGAAATGGTTGAGCAGACTGTCCCTCTGACTAAAAACACCCAAGCAATAAAGCAAAATATGTCTCCTTTAACCTAACACACGCTGAGAATGTAATCTAACCCGTGCACACTTCGTCCGCAGATCTGTCTGAGTTCGTGGACTCCCTGAGGTGGGCCGAGCACTGCCTGTCGGACCCCCAGAGCCTGCAGGACACGGAGCAGCTCCTCCAGCTCCTGTCCTCAGAGGAGTTCCACAGCGCCTACAGCATCTACAGCGTGGTGTCCCAACAACTGAGCCACGTCAGCCCCACCTCACCCATCACCACACAGGCTCAGGACCTCTGCCTGGAGGTAAGGGCCAACGCACGAGTCAAATGGAGGAAACTTAATTCACTCTTTGTTATAAATTCACCAAATTATTTGACTTGTTGTCGAGCTTTAATTAACGGTGCACTATGTAACTTTTCTGCTCCACTACTTGCTTAGGTCCTTAGCTAGATTCATACTTACAGTGAGCAGATTCGCCTTTCCACAGATCTAACTTGGCCTGGTGGCACCACATGCATGTTTCTATGGAAATGTTTAACGTTAATGTGTAATTGCTTTGCCAAATATTACCGGTACTAATACAAGTACCGGTACTAGTACATTACTGGTACTCATACAAGGAAATGTTATGTTCAAGGTCCATTATGTAACTTTTTTGGTGAAGGGTCTGGTGCCACCTGCTCGTCTCCATGGAGATATTGTTGCTTTTCCTGGAATGATCCACAGTATGGCATTAAATATCTGTCTTCTTGGAAACAACCAGGTGGCATCACTACAGCCTGTACCAAGTTACTGATCAGATCTGCGAAGAAGCAACACCACTCACATTAAGGATGCATGTTTTTAATGTTTTTATTTAGCCATAAAACACCTGTAATTGGAAATAAAATGTAAGATAGATGTTAAAAGTCATACTGTGGAAACAAGCAGACACAGAAGTTGCACCTTTGACTAAATCGATTAATACTGTAATAAACCTACATTTTATATTTGTGCATATTGTTCATAGAAGTTGTAGCGTACGATATGGGGCTCTCATTGGACACAGTACGTTTATCATTTTGTGTTGTGAAATTTACCTGTGCATAAACGTTCGTGCAGACTCCCTGAGCCCGTGCAGGTAGAGCTAATCTCCAGTAGCAGCAGCCGCAGTGGCTCTGGTACAGAAAAGGAAAGCAGCTTATGGTAGTGAGAGCCCAGACACAGCATGGGGGGAGGGGGACGACTCACCTGTCACACTCACACACCTCTGCAGGGGGTTAAAGATGATTATTGAGGTTAGATTTGACTCTACCCCCAAACAACCACATTTCAAATAGAGCTGCTAAAATGGGCAGTACCTGGAGGACTAAAGGAAAGAGTGAGGCGGGAGGAGGGACGGGGTCTGAACATTATACACAGTGTGATTGGTCAAACAGGCATCCACATTCAAACTCCGCCCCTGCAGTCAGTGTTTGTAAACAGAAATGCCGCTATAATCCTGTGTGATGTCAACAAATACCTGAAATTGGCAGTGGCCGCAGGAGCCAAGACCATTTACAAAGCTAAGCTGCGTCCGGCTCACTTTGTACTGAAAAAAAGCTGCCTCTCTCTCTGTACCTGCTGCTATCTGACTCCTCATATGGTCTTAAAATGCTCCATGGTCTCAACCTACTCTACATGGTCCTAGTGTTTCACTGTTTTGTCTGTAACTCAATTCCTATTCCTAATTTGGAACTCAGCTCCAAATTTGCTCCTATAACTGTGAGCTTCATTTGATTGACTGACCCATTTTTATATATTTTTTTCTCCGAAAGTTATGCACATTTAGTATAGGGTGACCAGACCCTATTTTCCCGGGACAGTTGCAGTTTTGAGCCCTGTGTCCCACCAGATTCATCTAAAATCAGTGATTTGTCCCAGTTTTATACAGGAAATGTCCCGGGTGCTATTTTTGACCAATTTAATCCCTGCCAAAAGTAAAGAGAGACATAAATTGTCATCGGTTTCAGAAAAGCTGCTTAAAAACGACCAAAGCACAAAGAAAACCTGAATAAACTGGCTCATATGTTAGTCCTGAATGGTCTCTGCATAACAATTCTCCTTAATTACGCACTTGTTTCCCAATTTTATTATTACCAATTACCAATAAAATGCTGATGTCCCAGTTTTTTTATTTTGAAATTCTTGTCACACTAGTTTAATAGCAAAAAATGTTGATTTGAAATGATCTACTGCTAGTTTGAGTTGAAATAGCAACTTCAGACAATACAAAAAGACAAAATTGCGCAATGTAGACGATAATAGAGATTTTTTGTCTAACGTTGGGGGTTAAGCATTTGCCTTAAACTTGCACTTTGTCTTGAGCCGGAGGGCGAGCAGTTTGAATTTCGAAGTCCAGATGCTGTGAAATGCTGTGTTGTGTTCAGGTGCAGAGGATTCTCCAGTCGAGCCAACAGAAGGAAGGTCTGGAGCTGAGGACTCTGCTCACCAACCCCCACCTACAGGTCATACTTCAGAATACTCTAACCGATCTGAGCAAATATAAGATGCAAAACATTAGAAATACTTTACTAACAGCTCAGAGTAATTAATAAAATAATAAAACAACATAGAACTACACAGACTCAATATTTGCTTTCAACAAACATGAGGGTGAAAATTGCAACAAAAAAAAGAATTTAAAGAAAATAATATATAAAGAATTTTTTTAATTTCACAAAATCAACATAAAAGAACGAGAACTTTGCACTTCAGTTTCTGGTGCGTTGGAGGAGAGGGAGCAGCCCAAATATATGAACAGAGAAGAATCCCACACACTGTTCGACTTGCAAATTGTGAATTTAATCAGTATGACAACAATGTTTCGGCACTAGGATTTCATCAATTTCACAAAGTCCAAATTATGTGTTAGACTTATTGTGGGAAGAAACATCACAGTGTAATATTATCAACAAGTTATGACAATATAATTATGTGTGTGAGTGCGCCAATTATCCCGCCTGTTTTAATTCCAACCATATCAGTTCTTTCTATTAAAATAAAGCTCAGATTCAAGTCTAATCAAGCCTTAGACAGAGCAGAGCCTACAGCTAGCATCCTAAGGAGTGACTGACATCAGCTGCAAAGTATCAATAACTTGACTGTGGCATGTCTCAACACCAAAGATGGAGTCTGATCGAGTATCTGGTGATTACATTGAAATTCCTGTCTCCCCACTGCTGGCACATTCGTTTAACCTCACTCCTTTATCGTCCCCTTTCATTTGAGACAGGTCAAGGTGGAGCTCTGTTCGGCACCATTTGTACAGGAGATTAATGAAACTGGGCTCAGAGGCGGCCGTTACGGAGACAAGGCCGCTGTGTCTGTAATGAGGGAGAGATTCTGAAGACAAGCAGCAGGGCCAGACAAATGCCGAAGAATGTGAAATGAAGTGAACCAAGGTTAAACCAGTCTGGAGACAAGGAAACAGTCAGTGGAATAATTCGGCTTGATCAAAATCGTATGAAAAATCGTATATTCAGTTTGTTATTGTTGCAAAGTGGAAGTGGCGTCACACATTACACATCAAAACGTAAACAACTGTGCCCCGTCACTACAGACTACAGCTGAAAAATACACTCAAATAAGAGGGGTTCATTTTCTCTGTGTGACTTTATTGGACTAAAATACCATGAAACAGACAGCGGCGCAGTGGAGCAGTGGTTAGCACTCTTGGGACTCGCCTGAAAATGAGATTCTAAAACTCAGTGGACTCTCCTGGTTAAATAAAGACTGTACAAAGCATCCTACTGCAAGCTGACCTTCCCCACAGACCTGACCAGTAACCTGATGCATAGGAGGTTGCAGCTTGTCTCCACAGAGATGTTTTTGCGTCATCTTGGAGTTAGTTATTTCACTTCTTCATCTGACCTACGCTTCAGTGCTGCTGGGACATCTCTTCAGGAGCAGTGAGCACCACAGCTCAGTGCTCAGAGACCCATCTCCAGGTCTAGAGTTAGTCTTGGTCAGGACTACCTCTGCTGAAGGACTGCCTATTGTACATGTTTTTGGGTTAATGGGGAAACCAGAATGGAGGAAACTCACCCAGACACAGGGAGAAACATGCAAACACAGAAAGGCCCAGGTTAGCCAGAATTCAAACCCAGAACCTTCTTGCTGTGAGTGCTTACAGAACTCGAGGCCATGTGCTGCTGTTCTACAGAGTGGCGTAAGATATTTCATAGAGAAATACAGGTGCTGCCATCAAAAACATGCAGTGCTGCTTTAATGTTTAAAATACTATTGCATTTTCCCCTCATAACCTCCTTCCTCTTCAGGAGTGCCTCTTATAATCATCTTTAAGACTGTTAGCCTCCTCCCTGAGCATGAGCAGAGCAGGTGAGGTTCACAGTTGGAGATATGGACCACAGTGAGCCAGAGGGGAGCAGGGAGCCAGTGCCAGTGCTACTGTTTACCCCTTTACCTGCCCACTGAGCACTGGAGCACTGCACCTGCCCCCGAGCTGCCACACAGGCTCATATCAGCAGAGCATGGTACTGTGGGAGTTGTAGCTACAAGAGATGTCAAGATTTTTCATATATTACATCCAAAAAAAGTCCTCAAACTGATGTCCATGAATTTCCATGTGCCTTGAAACATAAAAAGTTAAAGCTATCATTTGTAATTCGATTGGCTCTGTTGTATTCTCACATAACACCACTAGTTGGTGTCTACGTGAATGCTGTGCCAGCTTTATCAAAATGGCTCCTCTTGGCTCCCTCACAAGCACAGGTCAGATGATGATAGTGAGCGGTGCAGGCTGACTTTGAACTGCACAGGGATTAGGACGGATTGTGCACAGAGCTTAGCCTGGTGAGACGGACTCTGCTGCTGCTGCTTTCTTTTACAGAGCAGGTGGAGCCCGTCCTCACACAGGACCCTCCTCACCTCCTCACAGTCATTCTGCTGCATCAAGTCTGTGGACGGTCATTTTTCTTTGCAGCAAGTGATTCAAACAAAGACTCTCAGAATTGGCAGGGACCCTGTGATTCCCAACTTCATAATTTGACATAACGTTTTAAGATCTAACTCTTAAATGTTCTTATCAAACCGATCACAACCACTGAGTTGTACATTTAGAAAAAAATAACACAAAATGATATAACTTCACATGCAAAGTGGACAAAGTGGACAAATATATGTCTCGATATCCATCCATCTTCTTCCTCTGTATCCGGCTGAGTCTCGGGGGCACCGGGCGACGTCATGGTCTTTGATTTCACTTCATAGGGGTGCTCGCATGTTTTTGTCCGCCTATTACTCGATATATTGAATGTGAACGGGTTCTAATTAAACCCATTCACAGTGCGATTTGACTGCAATTAATCTTGCAGCCCTAAATGGGACTAATAAATTACTTGATATATTACTCGATATATTAGTCCCATTTAGGGCTGCAAGATTAATTGCAGTCAAATCGCAATGTGAAAGGGTTTATTTAGAAAATCACAAAGGCTGCAGTTTTTGAAGGACCATAATTTCTTATAAGTCTTATACTGCTACTCTCATTAGAGCATAAATCACAAGTCGAATCGTTCTGCTTGTCAGAAAAAAAATCACAATTTGCTGTTTCTCCCAAATGGTTCAGCCATAATCCCAATTACACCAGTGCGTGTCCAATTTGCACTGGACTCCTCATCATTTTTAGTTTATAATTCTTGCCAGTCACGAACAAAATTCTGCTTTTGGTGAGTTCTAACAATGACCGAGAATAGACTAACTAATAATAACTAATAACTGACAGAATAACTAATTTCCTGTCCCACTAATTCTTCCTGCCTCTGTCTCTTGTGTCTTCATTTGTGTGTTTGCCCATGTCTGTTTATGTCTATGTGTCTCTGTGTCTGTGTGTGTCTGTGTCTCTTTGTGTGTGTGTGTGTGTGTGTGTCTGTGTCTCTTGTGTGTGTGTGTGTGTGTCTGTGTCTCTTTGTGTGTGTGTGTGTGTGTGTGTCTGTGTCTCTTGTGTGTGTGTGTGTGTGTGTGTGTGTTGGGCAGGCGCTGATGCAGGCCCATGACCACGGGGCTGAGCTGGAGCTGCCGGAGGGCCAGGTTCTCACTCAGTACCTGGGAGAGTCCGTCAAACTGGTCCGACTGGAGAAGACCCGAGATACGCCACTGGTCATTTTTTTTATTTCAGTACATTAAAAGTACATATGGCAGGTTTTTGTGTTTTTTTTATAATTATCACTTGTGAATTTATCATAGTCAAATAGCAGTATTTGAACAACTATTGGAAAAGTTGAAAATGAATCGCTTGAGTTCTAAAAACATCACGTGTTTTAGCTTTACCCATGAGTCCAGAATGATGAAGAATTAGGACTGTTTCCATAACAATTAACACTTTTAAGTTCTCAAAATGTTGCATGATATTTAAAGGGCCCGTATTAAGCTATTTTCCTCCTCACTAACATACCTGCAGTTGTGTTTTGTTTCATTCACACATGTTTAACACACAAACCGTCATATTTACGTTGTTTTATTCTCTCAAACGGAAAACACTCAGTTCCACCTTGTGATGTCATGTGGTAGGAAGTGCTCCACTGTGTTTTGAAACTCCGTACACCTTCACTAGAATCATTCGGATCATTTCAGACCTGGAATTGACCATCTCTACTGAACTAAACGTAAAAGGTAAAAGTAAAAGCTGTTAATTTGAAAACTACCACTTCATGACATCACAAAGTAGACAAACTAATAATAAAGTTATTCAAATGTGCAAATGAAACAAGGTATGTTTGTGATGAGGTAACAGCATTATAACATGGCTAAAAGACAAAAAAAACATTTGTGCAGGACCTTTAACAAGAAGCTGAAAGAGATTTTAACATAACTCCTAATATATACATTTCACGATTCAGTTTCCTCACAATTTTTATTTTATTTCATTGATTTCATATTTTCTTTCCATTCTAGTGCTGCTTTTTGGACTTGTAAGAAATGTACAGTAACTCGAGAACATTTAACTCTTTTTTTTATGTCCAATACCAAATGGTAAACACTTGGAACAGTTGGGACAGTTTTGTCTCCCGAGATCCTGTAGCACGAGATTTTGTACCATCCCTAATGAATATGCAACAATCTGAGGATTTTTTCCCCATTCAAAAGATTTACCGTATTGTTTTTAAAATTTTAATTGCTATGGCAAAAGTAGGGAGACTCAGAATTCCATTCTAAAGTTAGGCACAAGGAGCACATTTTTCCAAGGATGTCCCAGTACACTCTACGGTTGTCAGGTAAATTAAATTATAAACCCAAAAAAATCACATTTGGGAATATTTGGTAAATCTTTCAGCAAATACAATTATCTAAATAAATACAGCAGCTTGTCATATGTACTTGACACAATTCAAAACCCGTATTTGGTGGTTTTGTGCTCACATTTCTTTTGCATTCTCCTGGTGCGTAGGGCGCGACGGTGCGTAACGACGTGGACAGCGTGGTGGTCAGTCGCGTGGTCAAAGGGGGCGTGGCCGAGCGCAGTGGTCTCCTCAGCGAAGGAGACGAGATCCTGGAGATCAACGGCATCCCCATCAGAGGCAGACATGTCAACGAAGTGCACGACATGCTGGTGAGGAGGCCACAGACTCTTCATATAACACGCTGTTTAGTTTAGTTTTGTAAGAATAGTCTCATTTTACATACGCAAACCAGGTGCTACTGCATATTTTTGGTATTCACTGGACTTATTGTCATTCACTGGATTGCCTTCACTGCCAAGTATGTGTATGAAATAAATCTAAGAGGTACTAATCTACAACCAAAAAAACAAATAAGGACAAAATGGAAATATTAAAGGGAATATTAACTGTCACCAGGTAAACATTTTCAAATCAAATATACACTTAAAATTTCGCTGATCTGGCCAAGATTTTAAAACTTATATCAGGTTATTCATCTTGTTTTCAGGTTTATTATTGACTTACTAGTTTTGAGACTGTTTAATTCTGGTCTCAAGGTTGTTTATTTTAACATAACTTATCCAGTAAAATGATCTGTCCATGCAGCAAGAGAATTTCATTACTTAAGTAATTTTCTGATAGATTTAAGTGTTTATATGTTGAGCTTTTTGCAGTGTAGCTCTTAATGTTAACAAATTTAATGCTGTTTTAGTTTACAAAAAACAAGTTCTTTCTGTTATAATTTAGTGTTTTGCTTCTCAAGACAATTATCCAATCAGAAAGTAGAATGTGCCTCACATGAGTCTCATTTGTGTTGCCAGTTTCAATGCTGAAATCCAGTTTACTTTAAAATGTCTCTCTCTGATCAACCAGACATGAATCAGTGCTAGTGCAGCCTCTGCAGCTCAGTGAGGGAATTCTGGAGGTTCTGAGCTTCACATGAGGCCTGGTCTGTCCATATACTGAGAATGAGGCAAACTTGGATCTGCAAGTTTAGGCTCTGGCAACACAGGCTCAGTTGTGATTGTCATGTATTTTTTAAACCAGTAAAATACAATTATTTTGTGCTTTATATTTTCATTTTACTGTTTAAAAATAATGGCATCACTAAATGTCTGTGTCTCCATCAGCAACAAATGCACGGGACACTCACCTTCCTGCTGATCCCAAGCTCTCAGATTAAAGCGGCTCCTCACAGACACACTGTGGTAAGTCCATATATAACCTGTCTGTGCGTGTGTCTGCCCCTGCCTACTCCTGCCTGCTGCCTGCTGTCTGCATGCCACTGCTCCACTCACGCTCTAACCCTGTCCACAGATGCACGTCAAGGCTTACTTTGACTACGACCCCTCGGATGACCCCTTCGTGCCGTGCCGGGAGCTGGGCCTGTCCTTCCAGAAGGGAGACGTCCTGCACGTCATCAGCCAGGACGACCCCAACTGGTGGCAGGCGTATCGGGACGGGGACGAGGACAACCAGCCTCTCGCAGGGCTGGTCCCAGGTACAAAGAAAAATAGAGATGGCTGCAAAATGTATTTAAAAAGTACTTAAAGTCGGACTAAATAACAACAACACTCCAATCTTTTGTGATGTCACCAACTACTGGAAATTGGAGAGGTCACTGAAGGCAGCACAACCATAAATTTGGACGTTTCACTTTGGGAACTAAACAATAAATCTACTTTTTTGCTTCTCCAAAACTATATATGATGTTTTAATAGTTTTGTGTACGTATTTGGCAATTTGAGTGCAAACTACGGACATTTACAGCTTCGTATTCTAAAACAAAGTGGTCAAAAGTAGTATGTGACGTCACACAGGACTGCCCGAATTAGATTCAAGATTCAAAATTGTTTATTTGTCAAACACAAGGTCTACACTGCAATGAAATGCTCAGGATGAGAAGAACCGTTGACTCGCGAAGATATTTAAGAAGGACTAATAGCTGCAATAAATAGTACTGTTAAAAAGGTGTTTGCAAATACAAGGGAAATAGTAAACGATATAGTAAAAAAATCTAATAAAATACAGATATAATAAAAATGTAATAAAATATACAAAGGTGCAGGTAGGATTAAATAAGGTGTACATTACAGTACAGTACAATTACATTTCTGATTACATAGATCAGGCTGCAGGGGCGGAGTTTAAAGTGTGGATACCTGTTACTAATTACACAGTTCCCTATACCTCACTCTCCCCTTTAATCCTCCAGGTACCACCCGGTTTAGCAGCTCTATTTGAATTGACACCCACACACACTCAATCACACACACAGACAGACTTGCTGGTGTAATCCTGTATTTTCTGGCACTGACTTACTGACACCTTTCCTGGAAACCCTCCCCACTCTTGGAGGCACTGTTCAATCAGCCGGGCTTCTACTAAAAAAAGATTTGTCACAGCTCTTGAAGTTACATTTTAGAACGGAAGAGAAAAGTGCACGACCAGACAAAAGTTTGGACGCACCCTCTCATTCAGTGTTTTTTTTTTCTGTATGTTTCTGTACTATGTTCTACATGATTTATGGATTTTTTTAGTAAAGAAAAAAAGTTAAATAACTCTACTTACGAAGCAAAGGGTGGCTAATTTTTGTTTTCTTAAATTATTTTTTATGTAGAAAATAGTAAACAGAGGGTGGGTCCATACTGGCAGTGTAGGTTTAGTTTAGTTTCTTTTATTGCCAGTAAAATAACAAAAGCATATATTTAGACTTAGACTTTATTGATCCACAAGGGAAATTACTTGGACACAGTAGCTCACACATTACATATTACAATAACAAAGAGTAAAAAACAGCTTAAATCAAAATATAATTGTCAGATAGTGTTCTTAAATCTCTCACCTATGGTCTCTGGTCAGACAGCAGTAACAAAGACAGCCTCTAGTGGCGGCATGCGAGAATGCAACAGGACTGAGTCTGAGTCTTGAGCCTAGTTTTGGGCACGACCAACAGGAGCTGGTCGGCTGAACTCAGGACTCAGGAGTGTAGGGCTCCAGTAATTCCCTCAAATAGACTGGACCCAAAGAGTGTAAACATTATAATAATATAATATATAAGATCTACTCAAACATGTGTGAATGAAACTAAACACACTGATGAGGTAACAGCATTATAACATGGCTAAAACCTCACAAGAGTCAGTTTTGTGTAACGTAGGACCTTTAATAATATTGTGTTTGTTGATTGTTTAGGTAAGAGCTTCCAGCAGCAGAGGGAGGCGCTGAGAAGAACCATCACAGATCGGGCGAGGGAGCAGCAGCAGCAGCAAGGTCCCTCACTCACATCATGTGCTGTTTAACTCCGCACACAGGGCTCTCACTTAACGTCTTTTCTTTGTGTTTCTCCTGCAGGAAAACACTGGTACGGAAAGAAGAACAAGAAGCAAAAGAAGAAGAGTCTGACCAGCACAAATAAAAACGGTAAAGAATGATAACTATGGACACTGTTCTGTCTGGAGCTCTGTTGCTCAAATTAGACTTTAATCCGAGTTTTGTTTTAATCTGACTAGAAAGAACTGACTTTTCTGAAACTACAAGAGGTGAGCTGATTCATGCTGTTAAACAAGTCCCTTTCATCTTTTTTTGTTGAAAATCACCTCAGGTTCCTGAAAATGTGCTGTTTAAATTAATTTTGTTGAGTTTTTAGACAATCTTACAAGTTTTTTGGTAGTTATTGCTAATGTGTGCATTGCAGTATATTTCCATAACAATATTTAGTTATTTTTACATCTAGTTGTAGCAGTAGATGAAGCAGCAGCTGTGGAGTTTATAGTAGTAAGAGAGAAAAAGACTTGATTTCCCGAGGAAAATTCAAGTTTTGTTGCAATAACATTTACACGACTCTTCTCAGTCAAAAGTCTCAGTGCAGTTTATCAGGAGAGACTGGTCAGGGAGGGTCAGCAGATCTGTGTCAGGGCAGTTTGAGGAGAGGAAGAGCCTAAAATGCCCCTCCTCTGTGTCCTGCAGCATCACCACAGCCTCCAGGGGGCGCCAGGGGAACACAACAGGGAAGGCCTCACTATTTTCAGCATGTGGCACGTGCAGTAGTGGCTCAGGAGCTGATGTTGGAGCGCAGCAGCTTGTTCAGACTATCAGATTAGTCCAGTGTTTGTGGATGGGATCAGACTGAGAACAGGTGTCTAACACTATTAACCTTATACACTTTGCCTCTGCACCACCAAAGGGTCTGAGTGGAAGTTTACAGCCTTTAGTTTGGAAGTCTAGAGGCCTGTGTGTGGCTTTTAATCTGGAAGTCTACAGGCCTCTGCGTAGCCTTTAGTCTGGAAACCTTTAGTCTGGAAGTCTAGAGGCCTGTGCACAGCCTTTAGTGTGGAAGTCTTTAGTCTGGAAGGCTTTAGTCTGGAAGTCTTTAGTCTGGAAGTCTATGGGCTTTTAGTCTGGTGAGGGACACAGTATCAGGGATAGATCATAAATGTAAGATGATAGAATAACAGTAGCATCGTAATGTCTTTCTCATTTCGGATTGCGTATATAACTCCATCCATATTTGTTTTCCAGACGGTGATGAGATCCTGACCTATGAGGAGATGTCCCTGTATCACCAGCCGGCCAATCGGAAACGCCCCGTCGCCCTGATCGGCCCCACAAACAGCGGCCACGACGAGCTCCGCCGTAGGCTCCTGTCCATCGAACCGGAGAAATACGCTGTCGCTGTCCCTCGTAAGTCCTCCTGATTCATGTAGAGCGTACAAAATCTTAACATTACAGTGACTGATTTTGAAATGTGAAAAAATGTGTTGTTGAATATTCCTTTTATAATAGTTTGTGATATTTGAATAAGAGATTTTGACACACTGAGTTTAGTTAAAGTGTGTACGCAGTTTATAACAGTGGTGGAAGTACTCAGTTTTGTTACGTAAATAAAAGTACAGATACCAGATGAAAAAAAAATACTTGAAATAAAGGTATCACATGAAAAAATCAACTTAAGTAAAAGTATTAAAGTACCAGCTTAAAAATGTACTTAAAGAGTAAGTAAGTATTTAAGTAATTAAGTATTTTTAGATAATAAAGCTTCAAAATCTAAATCTAGTGATTTAGATAAAGATTTTTCTTCTTTATTTGTTTATTGTTTGTTTGCTCAGACTATGAACAGGTTAAAAATAATCTCTTTTCAGCAGGTCTCAAACTATGATAAAAAAAATACTTTTACTTTTCAGTCCGGTTCAAAAATGTAGTGGAGTAGAAATCTTTACTTAAGTACTGTACTAAAGGTCCTACATTTAATAAAATAATAATAATAATAATAATAATAATAATAATAATAATAATAATAATAATAATAATAATAATAATAATCGATCCCCGGGTCGCCCGGGCCTTTCTGTGTGGAGTTTGCATGTTCCTCCCCGTGTCTGGATGTTTTTCCTCTGGGTACTCCGGTTTCCCCCATCAACTCAAAACATGGATGATGAAGATGGATGGATGGATAATAATAGCCTTTCTTCACATGTACAAGACATACAAAAATCTAAATTGGATTTTCTTCATTCTGAAACACATGGATACATGGAAATAATATAAGGCGAACTAGATTATTGGTTGAATATGTTAAAGGTGCACTCTGTCACTTTTCTGGTGAAGATGCTCCACCAGTTTGTCTACATGGAGATGATATTGCACAAATGTGAACTGATTTTAACCACAGAAGTGCAGAAAAATCACTTAATCCATGAGTTTCAGAGTGATGAAGAATTAGGACCTTTACCATACCAATCGTTATGACGAAAAGTGCTGAAAATGGCGCCTATAAACTGGAAAGTGAAACCTTTGAATGCCCTGTTTTTGTTTAAATTCACATATTCACATTTATTCCATTATAATATAGTCCATACTGTGTCACTACCAGGCCATGAGTTATCAAACCCACATAGTAAAAGTTTGTATTGGAAACCAGCTCATATTCTCAAACATTTCTCTCCAGACACGACCCGTAACCCCAGAATCCACGAGCGTAACGGCCGCGAGTACCATTTCGTGAACCGCGCGGCGTTTGAGGCCGACCTGGCTGCGGGGAAGTTCATCGAGTCTGGAGACTACGAGAAGAATCTGTACGGCACCAGCACCGACTCTGTGAGACATGTGGTCAACTCGGGCAAGATCTGCCTGCTCTGTCTGCACTCCAGGGTCAGTGCACACAACAGGGCGCTCTGTGGGCAGGGAGGGCATCTGATCCAGAAACAGGGACTTATACAAACTGGTTATAGCAGGATTACGTGAATATAACAGATAATGAAGAAAAAAACATGTATACATTTTCAATGTAACTTTCAAGCTACATTTTTCTTTAAGTTCAGTAGAGATCGGCAATTCGAGGTCTGAAATCATGAAAAATGAATCCAGTGAAGGTGTATGGAGAGTATTTTCTGTATTTTCAGCCTAAATATGCAGGTTTGAGTGTTTAAACATGTGAGAATGAAAAAAAACACAACTCCAGGTTTGTTTTTGATAAGGAAATATTATAATATGATTCAGAAAATAGCGTAGTATGGGCCCTTTTAGCTCCATATTCATAAACAACATAAACATTTGACACTGGTTTTAATGGATCTGTAGATCTCTATCTTTAGGGCAGGTATCGTATTTTTCAGACTAACCGCACCGGAGTATAAGCTGCACCAGCCAAAAAATACATAATGATGAAGAAAAAAACATGTATATGTCGCAATGGACTATAAATACTTTTTGGGGGAAATTTATTTTATAGCAAGAACCAACATTTCATCTTGAAAGGCAAGTTATAGAAGTTATAGTAATAAAAACAACCGAATAGAGAAAAATCTGTATCATTTGTTCATTCGTTTTTCAATATAGAACCAAAAATAAGAAAACGAAAAAACAACTTTTTTCTTTATTATTTATCTCTAAAACCAAAATGTAAAAACAGATAACGATTTGTTTTTTCATTTCTGATTCATATATATGATTCATATATTTGGTCTATGGACTGTTAGTGTGAAAAATGTAATATATAAGTCACACCTGAGTACAAGTCGCAGGACCACCCAGAGTTGAAAAAACTTATATCGACTTATAGTCCGAAAAATACGGTTTATGATCAGTATGTTTTTTGGAACTGGAATCCTGACTTGTCCTATCTGAGAGTTTGATGATGATTCTCCATCATTTAAACCTTTTCAACCCTTTTTTTGTTGAAAACATTCTGTCGTACACTATCCTCTTCACGTTCAAATGTTTGCTCAGGGCACCCAAAAAGCAATTTATTACATGAAATAACTATTTTTCTTATTAGGTCAACTGGGTTTTGTTCTTTTTTCTCTCAAAACGTGGCCATCCAACCGTTTTCAGTTGTCAGATTTTATAAGGGCAGTTGGCTTCTGAACTTAATGACACAAAACAATGACAACATGTCCATGCATCTGTCTTACAGTCATTAAAAGTGCTGAGGACTTCCAACCTCAAGCCCTACGTCATCTACATCGCTCCTCCGTCTCAGGAACGACTGCGCACCCTGCTGGCAGCAGAGGGGAAGACACCAAAGGTACACCGCTCTTGTGTATAGACGCTTTTAGTGTTAGTAAACAGTGGTGACGTAGGCTCGGTTGCGCACACATTTTGGCAACAGAAGTACAGCAGAACTCAGCAGCTCTGTGAAAGGCTTATCGTCAAAAGATCGAGAATATTTCCTCAACAATCTGACTTTGACAAATGGTGTCTGACTGACAGATCCTTGTGCGATCAGTGAGTGACTTTAAAATTTAGTCCGCCGGTAAAATATCGATTCTGACAACTACACACAGAACAACCATTTTGGTGCTGGAAATGTTTTTATCTCCATCTTCTTCTGTCTGTTCTGTGTTCAGTCTGATTGAATCGGAATGAATGGGGAACAATGCCACTTCCATTGCCAGAATGCGCATGCAGCTTTTTTTTAAAGGGTCTATTACTAAGCACAATATTTTGCAATGCATTTTGACAAGACTTTACACTCAGACTTTTGCAGTACAATTTGGCAAATATATTTATTGCATTTCATTAAACAGTTTAGCAGCATGACTCAGACATGGTTTATCAAAAATATTCTAGTTTCCATCACATGATAATAATACATTTATTTATTTGGTGCCTTTCTGGACACCCAAGGTCACCTTACAACAACAGCTGTAGTGCTTTCTCACAGACACATGTCCTTAAAGACGCTTTACAGAGCATTATTAACAGAGCATTGTTCATTCACTCCAAGCTACCAGCATCACTCACGCACACTCCACTTTCACACCTACAGTGCATGTTTTGGGTTGATGTCCCTGTGTCTGTGCCTATAGCCGGAGGAGCTGAAGGAGGTTCTGGAAAAGGCCCGTGACATGGAGCAGACTTTTGGACACCTGTTTGATGCGTCTCTGGTGAACATGGACCAGGAACAGTCCTTCCACGAGCTGAGGCGCCTCATCGACCGCCTGGACACAGAGCCGCAGTGGGTCCCTACCTCCTGGCTCTGCTAGACTCACGCTGCACTATACTTGAACTGCAAGACTTGTATTACTAAAGTCCAAAATATTTCAAAAAAGGAATACATTAGAAAATATGGGATGTCACTTTATAACAACTACACCTTGATTCGTCTTAAAGCAGCAGAACTATTATGCAAAATTGACTTTCAGGTGCGTTTAATCATGTCATAGTTCTGCATGTTTGAGTACCATATTTTTCGGACTATAAGTTGCACTTTTTTTCGACTTATATATTGCATTTTTCACTCTGACTGCCCACAGAGCGTATATATGAATGGAGAGAGCTAACACACTTAGGATCCTGTCACTCCTCTCTCTCTAACTGCTGCTGTGGCCTCGTCGTTTGGGTCTTAAAATGTTCGTATGAACCCGCTCTACATGGTCCTGACTTTTTTATTTTTTTTTACTATTTTGTCCGTCCAAAATATCCTCTTCATAACACAGAGTCTGGCTCCAGATTCGCTCCTGTAACCGTGAGCATCAGGAGCTTCATTTGAGCGGCGCTGAACATTTTATTACTATAACTCGCCTTTCAAGATGACATGTCGGTTCTTGGTGTCAGATTTTATCAAATAAATTTCCCTCAAAATGTGCAAGTTATAGTCCGACTTATATATGTTTTTTTCTTCTTCATTACACATTTTTGACTGGTGCGACTTATACTCCAAAGCGACTTATAGTCTGAAAAATACGGTAATCTTTACATTTCTGCGTTCAAGACCTCAGAATATTGTTCATTATGAATCAAGTCTTTCTTCACCTTTTATTAAGACTAATTAAGGTGTTGTCATTATATAAAGTGCCACCCAAGACTGACTTTATCTTTTCCAATGAGGACCAAGATTTCTGATGAGGACCAAAAGGAAGGCAAGGAAAACTGTGTTAGTTTTTTTTACTTTTTAAGTGTTGAAGGACCAGGCGAACGTGACGGACTGCACTGCACTACGACCTCTGCTGAAGGACACTGTGGGATTCTTTGTCATGTTAATACTGTGTGTGTGTCTGTGTTTTTCCACATTTCCAAAAAGTGACATTTATCGACCAAATAGAAAAAATATCACCTATTTATATCTGTAAATATATTTTCTTTTTGCCCTAAACCTACGACTTTAAATTTGGGTTAAAGGGCTTTTTATGTAAGTATGTAGTTAACAAACCAAAAGGACATTTCAGAAAACTGTCCCTGTCTTCCAGTGAAATCTGCTGTTGCACCATTGTCAGTATTATCTGTGCTGTTGATACAAACCTCAACCTCAAGTATTTCTCTTCTTCTATTTTTCAGTACACGTTTGTTATGTGAAGATCAACAAAAAATATCTATCCCGAAGCGTAAGATTTAAGACGTGTTGGGTCATGTCTGTAGGTGTTATTACATATAGACCTTAAGCAATTGTTTCTTGGGGTAATCTATGTCAACATTTCCTTGATGTGAGCAACTTTTGAGTTGAATAAAGTCATTTTAATTTAATGTCTGGCCGCCCCCTAGTGGACAGAGCATTCGAGTAAGCCTTGGCTAACTAAACTACTTAATATAGGCTATTCTGAACCTCAGAAACGCATGAAAGTCAGTATTGTAACGCATGGAGATGAAAAGGTTAATTCATTACAAATTCTTAATTCATTTCTTAATTACAAAGAAATTGCAGCAACAGGCAAAGCATGTTACAAGAATACAACAGAAGAAATGAATGAAAAGGAGCAGAAAGAAGAGTGATCTTAGGTTATCTACCCCTTTTCCAGACAAACATTTAATTTCAGTCACAAATATTTATCAGTTGCAAACAGAGATCATCACTTTTATGCTCAACAACTTTTCTTTTTCATACATACATATTGCACTGGATTTTATGTATTTTTAATGCCATCATTGTACTTGATCCATTGATTTCTATGTCAAGACTCTTCCATAAATGAACTCCTTTCACAGCGACGCTTCGCTCCGTCACCTTGGTTCTGAATCTGGGTTTTTTAAACATGTAGGTTCCTTTTAAATTGTAGTGTCTGCTTCTCATCTCAAATATTTGCAGGTAAAACATTGCACTTTGCTTTATACATGACGTTGAGGATACTTAAAGGGGAACTCCGGCACGTCTGAAGCTAAAGTCCATTACTAGAGGAGGTCGAATTCTGTCAGAAGCCAAAAAACGGCACAGATCAGTGTTTCCTCAGCGGAGATCTCGCTGTGACAGTGAGTCTGTCAAGGCAACAAACTAGTGTAATGATGGGGGCAAGTTCTTAACTTATGTAAAACGCCAATTTGCTTCACACTGAAGAAGCTAAACACCACTTTAACCCATCTTACAACAGCCACGAGTCTAACAAACAAAACGCTCTGCCTGGCTCACTTATAAAACAATTTTATAAGCAGCCTTAGCCTTACCTATTCGATTTCCCACTGCACATGCGAAAGCCACAGCTGAAACTATTTGGACTCGATAACAAAAGAGACTTTGCGGAACTACATACAAAAACAATGCAACTGTATCTGCGCCAAAGGAGCTCACACAAAATATTCACATTTTTGGTTATTCTTTGTCAACAGGGACTATTTTGTTATTCCAATTAGTCATTTTCTTAATGAATAACAGTGAAAATGTTAATTTGAAACAAGTGCGTTTTAGTGAAATGAGTTCTTCTGCCTGTCACTTAAAAGTACCACAACTTCAAATTCACGTTTCAATTACATAACACATTTATTTTTGATGAAATGCTGAGTCTTGGTCACGTACCCTCCATGTTTTACACTAGTTTGGGGCAAATCAAAATACAAAAGACAAACCAGTAGCTTTTGAAAGTCTTAGAATGACTCATTTATTTTAATGACTTCTACTTCTACATCGTGAGTAGAGGTACATCGTGACTTCTACATCGTGAGCCAAGCTGTCGGTCGAGGAAGTGTTGCCCCAACTCATTACAGCGTCGTGTACGACACCAGTGGACTGAAGCCGGACCACGTGCAGCTCCTCACCCACAAACTGTGCCACATGTACTACAACAGGCCGGTGAGTAGATCAACTCTGCGCCTCATATTTGTTTGAAAGTGACTTGTACTGGACTTTAGCTGCTTTTGTTTTTGTAGGGAATCATCAGAGTTCCTGCTCCGTGTCATTACGCCCACAGCTTGGCCTTTCTCCTCGTGGGGCAGAGCGTTTGCCGGGAGCCCAGTGTTAAGCAACCTGCTGTTTTACCTTTAGAACAGAGTCTTTGTTTTAGATGTTCCTGATGTCCTCAAGTCTTTTGAAGTCGGGTCATTTTTTTATTGGAATTTTAATCTTAATTGATTTGAGAAGCTGTTTTAAATTCTAATTATTTATTATTATTAATGTAATTATTAATTACTATATGATTATTTATTTAAGAATAATTTTACTCACATGAATGTCAGTCAGATGTGAACTGTTGGGTCATAAGCAGCTGTTGTTGCTTTATAAATGTTCATATTAAAATGACAAGTTGATATTCGACTACAAAATAGCAAATTTATTCATAATATTTGTCTTTAGAAAATATTGCACTTGCACATCCACACAATGGGTAATATAAGCTGATCATGTTTATATCATAAAGCCAAACACGCAACAGCCATGAGTGAGGCTTGCACTGTTAGATTATAAAGTTAAAGTTAAGGTAAAGTTAAAGTATAAACATTTAAAAACAATTTTACAAATGGACAAAGTGCAAAAAGAGCAACAGTCACTTGAACAGAAACAATGAGGAAAGGTTTGGTCTTCAGGAAAAATGCTGCATTTGTCGTTTCTAACCTGGCAGCTGAGAAATGTACAGGAAATATTACAGAATGTTTGCATACTTTACGTTTGGCAGTTTCAGTTCAATTCTTATTCAAAAAATAAACTTTGAGAAGATTAAAACAGAAGTGTAGGGTTGACACTTAATCACAAGACTAATGTCGGGACAATGCCTTTGGGTGACGTTCTAACACACTGGCCTTCATTTTATCACACACACTCTACTGTCAGGTGGATTTTATAGATTTACAGAACAGTAGAGTCATTTGCAAACACATATTTTTGTATTTCTCACTGTTGGCAGGGACCAGATTAGTCAAGAATTGTTTTAGTCCTGGTTTAGACTTGATGTAGTCCTGGTTTAATCTAAGTTTAGGCCTGGTTAGGATCAAAATGGTCAAAAATACGGACATTTGTTGTATAAAACGGGGACAAATCAGTGGTTTTGGGTAAATCTGCTGGGACAGGGGACACAGGGCTCAACACTGGGACTGTCCCGGGTAAATAGTTACGTCTGCGTCTCCCTATTTCTGTGTTCAACCTGGCAACACAAATGAGAGCGTCACATGAGGCTCATTCTGCTTTGGATAATCGTCTTGAGGATCCAAACGCCAAATGAAAAGATAAACAGCTTGTCCTCGTGTCCAGTGGTTTTGTAATTGACACTAAATGAACCAAATGAGAGGCTGTTTTAACACATTTTTATGGATTATGGATCGTTATTGTGAAGAGACAAAATGTATATTTGTTTTTCCAGTCTCACTGCGGTGTATCTGCTGCTGTTTCTA
This sequence comes from Odontamblyopus rebecca, assembly GCA_030686955.1. Taxonomy (NCBI): domain Eukaryota; kingdom Metazoa; phylum Chordata; class Actinopteri; order Gobiiformes; family Gobiidae; genus Odontamblyopus; species Odontamblyopus rebecca. The sequence goes on from CM060673.1 coordinate 9,336,159, forward strand.
CCGTAAATATTCCTTCATGTGTAGCATTTGGTTTCTTTGTCTCACGTTTAATCTGAAGCACAAATAAATACGTGAAGCGAATGCGGTGTTTTGGTGTCCTGTTTGTGCCGTATGAGTGTTAAACTAACCGAGCAGAGTGCAGAGAGTTATTTGAGGCGAGGAGAGAAATGTGGCAACGAGGCGTGAAGAAGCTGGACTCATTTTAGAAGAAGCTAGGAGGACTTACTGTATTTTCAAACCTTTCATTAAAGAAGTGTATTCCTTTATATATTTCTGTTGTTTGTTTGTAAACCACAATATTGATATAAAATGGGATATTTTGATCACCATGTTATCTTTTCTTGTTAAAATGTATTGTTTAAATGCTCTTTTACTTTATATACTTTAGTTTTTGATGCTCTGAGTCTAATATATATATATATATATATATATATATATATATATACACACACACACACACACACACACACACATATATATATATATATATACACACACACACACACATATATATATACACACACACACACACACATATATATATATACACACACACACACACACACACACACATATATATATATATATATATACACACACAAACACACACACATACAACTACATACAACTTCACAAACCTGAAGTGTTGTGCAGTAGTTTTATTTGTGGGATGAAGGGGGAGTGACTTGAAGTTAGACTCAAAATATTTATTATTTATGTTTTAATAATGGTTAATCTGCCAGTATATGTAAGATCTAACTATTGTTGCCATTCATACATTTTCAAGTTTAATGTTTTCCAAGTCTCATCCAGAGAAAGTCTCTGGGAACAGATGAAACTATTTGGACTCAATAACAAAAGAGACTTTGCAAAACAACATTTTAAAAAAATTCAATTGTTATTATTTGTCAACAAGAACTGTTTTCATAATAATAACAATGAAATTATTAATCTGAAACAAGTTTTGGATTTACTATGAAGTTATTTATGTTTTCTTTTATTGCTTTTATGACAGGTGGTGTAATACGTTTGTTAAGCTCTGTAAATAATAATGGAATAATGCATTTTTCCCTAATGTTATGTCATGTTTGAAATATAATGATCTTAAGTGCGTTTTAGTGAAATGAGTAGTTCCACTTGTCACTTAAAAATACCACAACTTCAAATTCACGTTTCAATTACATAACACGTTTATTTTTGGTGAAATGCTGAGTCTTGGTCACGTACACTCCATGTTTTACACTAGTTTGGGACAAATGAAAATACACACAGGTTTGGTTCAATGGTAAACAACGTCCTCCACAGAAGTTTAAATCAGTCGTGTTTACTCCAACCACTCACGTTTTTACAGCATGCAATGGCTTCATATAGCAGAGGTATGTACAACTTTATTCACACAAAATAATCATCTTTACTGCCAAGGCATGAGTGACAAGTCGCAATTTCTTAAAGGAGACATATTAAAGGTCCCGTCTTATGCTAGATTTACTCTTTTTTGCAGCTTTTAACCAGTTTTTTGCTGTTTTCTGTCATCAAAACACACCTGGAGTTGTGTTTTGCTTCATTCACGCAAGTATTTATGAGCAATCCTGCATATTTAGTCATTCTCCAGACTCAAAACGATTGATTCCACTGTGTGATGTCATCAAGCGTTGACCCAAAAAGAGCTTATTTTTGTTTTAAAGTCCATAAACTTAAACCAAACTTATTCTGATGATTGAACTACTCAGATATTCAACTCATTTCCACGTTAGCAGCTATTTACTTACATAATTTAACCGTGTTTTTAGGCTTTAAAGTTAAGTTTAAGTTACTTGAATGTGCTAGAATGAAACAATATACAACTCCAGATGTGTTTTTGATCAGAAACAATAAAAATCAGTTGCAAAAAAGTATATTTTGCATTTAACACGCCTCCTTTAAGATCTTTAAAGGTCCTATATTAAGCTAAATTGATCCTGTGAGCTTTAAGTCATGTTATAATGTTATTACCGCCTCTAAAACAGACCTGGAGTTGTGTTTTGTTTCATTTAATCATGTTGGAGTTCCACCTTGTGATGTTATCAAGCAGTAGTTTTAAAGTTAACACTTTTTTTTAGCAGTTTTCACCACTCAATGACATTACAAGGTGAAATTAAGTGCGTTTGAGAGAAGAAAACAGCATAAATGTGCAGGATTTGTGTGTTAAACATGCGTGAAAGAAACAAAACACGACTCCGGGTATGTTTGTGATGAGGAAACAACGTTATATCAGATCAAAAATGTGCTTAATATAGCCCCTTTAAGTTGTAAAATTACAGTGACAATGTTTCCAACACAATAAATCACACATTCAAACACATACACGAAAATAACTTCCATCACGGCGAATGAGAAGACATGAACGAGGCCCGCGAGGCACAGAATAAATATTGTAGCTATGAGGAGGTGCACGACTCTTATTCAAAGAGCAGGTCCTCGTCGGCCTCCTCCGTTAGCATGTTCGCCGGCTCCGCTATGGGGCCGAGCTTAGCCAAACGGGCGGCGATCTCCAGCTCCGTCTTCTCACGCAGCTGCTTCTTCTTCTCCTGGATCTTCTTCAGCCTGGACACAAAGGGTTACACTGGGTTAGTGGAATGTGGTAAACGTCCTATCCTGAATAACGCTAAACTGACTCCTCCTGTGCACTTTTAGTCATGTTAAAACAGTGTTACCTCCTTAAAAACAAACCTGGAGATGCGTTTTGTTTTATTCAAACCTTTGAGTAACCCTTTATTATTAGTCTGCCTACATTTCCAAAGCTCAAAATGCTCTGTTCCACCTTGTGATGTCATGAAACTGTACAAAGCAAATACTGTAGTGTTAAAATTGACTCTCACAGAATCAATTTTAACATTTTCTCAGGGTTTATATGAGTCCAATCTGTTCTAGAGTTAATTTAACATTTTAGGACATGGACCAAAGTTCCTGTTTAACCCTGAAATCAAGAGTTATATTAACGTTTTGAGAGTAAATGGATAACACTTTGTAGGGTTATCCTGATTTAGCCAAACAATAGACAGAGGTGATTTATTTTAACTTAATTTAAGATGAAATTATGTACAAAACTGGTTCAAACTGGTCTGTTCTCGCAGGAGTTTGAAGTGGTGCGTGGGAGGTACCAAATTAACAATAAGGAACAACTCTAGTAAATAACCCCAACTCAAACCCCCACTTACCTTTCAAATAGTTAAAATAACACTTTTTCTGTTACAAACAACTCTGAAATATTTTACCCTGAAATGTTAACCCTCCAGTTTTTGCTGTGTAGTGTTAATTTTAAGTTAACAGCTCCTTTTAACTTTTGTTCAGTAGATTCGCAATTCCAGGGCAGAAATCGGCACGGTGGCTGAGTGGCAACACTCAGGCCTCACAGCAAGAAGGTTGCGGGTTCGATCCCCGAGTCGCCCGGGCCTTTCTGTGTGGAGTTTGCATGTTCTCCCCGTGTCTGGATGGGTTTCCTCCGGGTACTCCAGTTTCCCCATCAACCCAAAACATGCCCGCACCCCTATGAACTAACATCAAGGACCATAATGTCCACCCTCCTGTGGGCTCACCACCTGCAGAGGGGTTCAAAGGGGGGGTCAGGTGCAATGACGATTGGGCAGCACGCTGCCCCCGCGACCCAGCCAGATTAAGCGGGAGAAGATGGATGGATGGATGGATGGATGGATGGATGGATGGAGTCTAGTGAAGGTGTATGGAGTTTTAAAAAACACAGTGGAGCACTTCCTGTATTATTTCTGCAGGGTTTGTGCGCTGAAAATGTGCGAATGAGACAAAAACACAACTCCAGGTATTGTGTTGATGAGGAAATAACATTATAACAGCAGAAAATAGCGTAATATGAGCCCTTTAAACAAACACTGAAAGATATTTAGTTACGTACTCCACTTAGATTGAAAGTTTGTAGTTTACATGTACCTCTATGGTGGAAAGTTTATCAGTTACCATGGAGAGACAATGCACATATTACACGGCAAAAAACCTGGCCAAAATTTGAGATATAAACGCTCAGAAAATGACTCTAAAGTAGTGAAATGATCTGTCAGTGCAGCAAAGCAAACAAGTTATCTTAAAATAAACGACCTCTGGACTAGAATGAAGCCGTCTCTGTTTTGATTAGTTTGTGATTAGTGTTCATGGCTGATAATAAGTTCACAGATGCCACATTCTAGATAAAATGCTTTAAATTCTGCTCAATTCTAGATAGAAGTACTTTAAATCAGTCTGACATGATAGTTAGTCCATCCAAATCTGTATCACGGAGTCTAAAAACAAGTGAAGTGTTGCAGGAGGAACCTGTGGTAAAAGGATTGTAGCTTCTTTTAAACATTTATTGCCTAAATTTATGATTTTCTGACTAGTTGAGTCATGGAAGAAACATATGTGACAATTTTTTAAGATTATACAACCAATTCAGAACTAGTAAGTCGATAATAAATCTGAAAACAAGATGAATAACCTGATATAAGTTTTAAAATCTTGGCCAGATCAGAGAAATGTGCAGTGCGTGTCTAATAAATGCTGTACCTGTAAAATTCCTCTCGTTCCCGCTCGTCCAGCTCTGTGATGATGTAGGTGAGTGTGCGGTCGATCCTGGGAATGATCACTGCAAACGAACACCACATGTTACTAAACCCTGCATTTCACTAGTGTAAGTGCTGCAGTATTTTTACGTTAAATGTTAAATACCGTGTTCGATAGCATTCACACGCCGGTTGGTGATTTTTATGGCCTCATCCAGAGTGACAAAAGAAGTCTGTAAAGTAAACACAGGTATTTAAAGGGAGCGTATGCAGCCTAAGCACTGGTTTAAAAGGTTTTATATTACACAGAATTGACTCTCGTGAGCGTTAAGCCATGTTATAATGTTACTTCATCAAAAACATATCAGGAGTTGTTTGATTAATCCTGGTTTATTAGTCTGTTTTCATCTCCAAAGCTCAAAATGCTCAGTTCCACTTTGAAATGTCATGCAGTGTTAGTTTTCAAGTTAGCAGCTCCTTTTACGTTTTGTTCAGTACAGATGGGCAAGTCCAGGGTTGAAATCAACCTACTGAAGGTGTACGGACTTTAAAAAACACAATGGAGCGCTTCCTGTACTACCGCGTGACATCACAAGGTGGAACAGAGCGTTTTCAGTTTGAGAGAAGAACCTAAATACGCAGGATTTGTGAGTTAAACATGTGTGAATGAACGAAAACACAACTCCAGGTCTGTTTGCAATGAGGATTTTTGATGCAGCCTAAATCTGCATATCTAGCTGAACCTAAAAAGTTTAAAAGAGCGTTTAAAAGAGCGCCCCCTACCTGTAAGGAGGCCAACTCCACGAGCAGCTCCACGGCACGGGCATAGTTCCTCTTCAACCGGGACAACTGCTCTCCTCCTCGGGCCAAACCAGTCAACTCATAACCTGCAAACACAAGGAAAGAGGTGTTAGATTAGGTATTAAAAATGTTATAATGTTTTATATTGAGACTTTGAAACTGAAGTGTGACTTACTGTCCCCGCCCTCCTGGTAGTGCTCGAAAACAGGCAGAGTAACACCTGCAAATAAAAACAGCAAAAAGATTATAAAAACGAATGTGTACGTGAGGTAAAAATGCAATTTAAATTCACACCTGCAACGTTGTCCTTCTTGGCTCGGACTTTCACTTGGGCTTTGTTGACATTCTGGATTATAGTAGTGCTGCAAACAAGAGTTTTACATTACAAATTAAAATGCTGTCTCAATTAAAATGTGCATTGAAAGTAGCTATTGTGCTCCCAGTCCAAATTTTTACACAAGTACGTAATATAAAAATGGCAGCAGCGGTTACAAGGACAATACCTGCATAAGGAGGAAGTAATCAGATAAAAAAAAGAAATAATAGTTGGCCAGTTCAAGTGGGTGAGCTGTGTAGTAAAGGTCATTTGAGCCCAGTTTGGTGAAAGTTAGTGGAGTTTTAAAACACCACTACTAAATTTAAAGAGAAATTTTTGATAATTATATATTACATGGTATACCTATTAGTATTTTGGAATATTTTTATTCCATATTTTTAAAGTTTATTTATATAGTGCTTTTCACAGACATAGGTCACAAAGTGCTTCACACAAAATAAACAGCATAAGATACAGTCATTAAGTTACATAAGTTCTGCGTCTCCTCATCTCATTCAACATCTAAGCTTCAGTGGAAGCAATTAGCCGCCCATATATCACCAGATTTCAGAATCAATATGAAATGGCCCAGCCCTACCCATGAGCACTGGAATTGGGCATTTTAAACTCTTACATGGGAGTCAGACTATAGGCAAATGTTTAGTATGTTTTTATATATTTGATCTCTTTAGTTATTATAGGTCCCCCCCCCTTCCCCACAGCCCACAGGAGCTCCACAGACTAAACAGATGTGTCAGGTCTCACCTGAAGTCTCCAGCAGCAAACTTGGCCTCAGCCAAAGAGAAGGCAGCCTCCCTCATCACCTCTCCCATTTTGGTCTTAGTCTGAGAAAAGATTCAAATAAACATCAGCTTTATTTACGCAGCAAGTTCACAGAGTGCATATACACTCAACAGCCTCATCTTGAGAATACAAACAGCTGAAGGACAATACTTTTATTCATAATAATAATGCATTAGTCTTATATAGTCTTATATATAGGCAGCACGGTGGGTGAGTGGCAACACTCAGGCCTCACAGCAAGAAGGTTGAGAGTTCGATCCCCGGGTCGCCCGGGCCTTTCTGTGTGGAGTTTGCATGTTCCTCCCTGTGTCTGGATGGGTTTCCTCCGGGTACTCCGGTTTCCCCCAAACCCAACCCAAAACATGCAGCACCCCTATGAACTAACATCAAGGACCATGTGGTTCACCACCTGCAGAGGGGTTCATAGGGGGGGTCAGGTGCTATGAGTAGTGGGCAGCACGCTGCATACCTAATACCCAACTGGATTAAGCGGGAGAAATGGATAGTCTTATATAGCGCTTTTTGTTGCATTATTCATTCACTCCACACTCATGGTGGTAGCCAGAGATGCCTTCTGGACTTTTTTTTAGCTTCTGAGATCTAATAATAAAAATAATAATGCATTTTATTTATTAGGTGCCTTTCTGGATACTCAAGGTCGCCTTACAACAACATAAACATTAAATACTAATAAAACATACAGTTAAAGTGGGACAGTATTTTAATTGATTGATTGTATTTAATTGATCGCCATTAACTATCGGCTATTCTTCCTGGAGACCTATGTAGCAAGTTTTAGGTTGATAAGAATCAGGCACTGACAAGGCGCTATGGCCACACACTGAAAAGGTTAACTAATGGTCATTGTATACATGTTACTGACTTCAATGATTTTGCGTAGAATCTGGCGGAAACGCATGGAGAGGGCGTCAGACTTCTTCTTGAGAAGGTTGCGTCCTGTTTGAGCCCCTTTCAGACGAGCCTTCATAATGGTCTGAGCCCTGGGAACACATAATAAAACTTAGTACTTTGTAATAATGAAGAAACTTCCTTTCATCTTAATGTCAGCCAATCACAACCTGCTATCTCTGCCTCCCAAACCCGTCAACATTCACTCCATCAACTGCAGCATGAGGACATCAGCTTCTCCTTCATCTTCTCCATCTCCTCCTCTTCACCATTTACAAGTCACTATACTATCCTATTCTCTGTCTCCCAAAGTCTGAGCCCTAAAGTATCATTCTTTCTTTCAGTATTCATTCATTCACTCAGAAAAGACACTCAAAGACATCTCAATATTTTACAAAACATGCCATTAAGAAATTCCATCTTCTTCCAAAAGCCTCTATCAGTCGTTTGTATAATATTTAACTTGCAGACTTTTAGGCTGACAGCTCACAGCTGGCTGATGGGCAATCACATGATAAAATATAGGCTGTTCCTCTTTTATTAGATACAAGCTGGTGCAGGAACCAAGACAGGACTTCCTATTACCTATTAAAACAACAAATACTCTGTAAACCCCATTATTTTACGTTCATTGTACAGTAATAAGCAAATGTTAGCCGTGAGAAGCTAAGCAGCAAGCAGCTTACATTCTAGAGGGGAATATGTCGATCCTTTCTTTTCCCGACATCTTCTTGTCCTTGGTCGCAAAATACAACGATTAAAACTAAATAATCTAACACTAAAAATAAATACGTGCAGCTAACATATAGACCTAAACATGCAATCAATAAATATAAGTGTTTCTGTGCGGGATTAGGCGCATAGATGGATGTTCGTGATCTGCCCTGCTCCGCGACGCTGATCAGCTGATGTGGTCATGTGACAGCGTCAAGAACCCTCCTGCGCATGCGTCACACGATCTTTTCCGGGTCGTAGCGTTAGCATTAGCATTAGCACACCCATGAACGAGAGCTAACGGGTCCGAGATCTGCGTCAAACACACGAAACCGAGCTGTTGAAAAGCATCTGAAAAGAGACAACACGGACCATTCCACTGTAAAAGAGCAGGACTTTATGACACAGGTGGGTTTGAGAGGGTTGATCGGGTTGTTTACGGGGATGGGTGTTAGCCGCGAGCTAAAATGCTAACTCCGCATGTGAGGATGAGCTGGAGCCGGCGTGTGCGCTTCGTGGAGGGATTATAAAGATCACGTTAAGAGTTTTATTCAGCAACAGTCATATTAACGTTTTGATCGGAATTGGTCAAGTTAATAGTTGTGATATGTTGATAATACGCGCTAACATATGCTTGTAGGCAACTGATGAGCAGTCTCTTTCTGTTGAATTGCATCATCCTCATTCATTGCAAAAAACACATTCCCCATTGTGCTGAAATATTACGGGACATACACTAGGGTGACCAAATGTCTATATTTACCCGGCACAGCCCCAATTTTGAGCCCTGTGTTCCCTGTCCCAGCAGATTTATCCAAAACCAGTGATTTGTCCCAGTTTTATACAAGAAATGTCCCAGGAGTCCCTATTTTTGACCAATCTGATCCCTTACAGTAGTAATACAGTGTCATTTGTTCAGGTAAAATACAGAAAAGCTGCTTAAAAATGACCAAAACACAAAGAAAATATGACTATACGGGTACTAGACTGGGACTAAACCAGATATTAGTCCGGTATTAGACAGGGACTAAACAAACTGTTCAACCAGGACTAAACCATTGCTAGACCAGGTACTGGGACTAAACCAGGAGTAAACCATGTAATAGACCGGAACTAAACCAGGTACTATAAGGTTCTAGACCGGGACTAGACCAGATGCTAGACACTGACTAGATCCGGACTAGACCCGGACAAGTTTCTTCAAATCTAGTAAATAAAGTCAAATTTCATAATATCTTGTTTATTTTCGATTGAGTGACGAATCTGTAAATGTACTGAGAACTGTATTCTAATTGCATATTTTATGAATTGAGTTTCATATAGGGACTTGGGGATAACTTGATTTTGTGTGAAAAATGATGTTAGTAAAGGATAATCAAAAGTAATATGTGATTAAACTATAATCTATTGTACAAAAAATGTCCCCTCTCTGGCGGAGATGGATCGATGCACTGGTTGGCTGGTATATCGAGCTGATACTAAACAGTGCAAATATCAGCCATCGGTCTTGGAGCTGTTATTTTGGTTGGGACATCCTGCTAGCTTCAGAGTACACACAGTTTTAATACTTAGTGCGAAGAGGACACTGCACAAAGCATGACTACACAGTTCTCTTATGTTTATGGTAAAAAAGGACTGCGGGTGAGATTGCGTTGAATTCAACTTACTTTAAATTACTTCATTCCAGTCAAATCAATCAAAACCAGTTCTACCAATTGCAATTAAAATCTTGGTTATTGTTTTTCCTGGATTCTAAACAATCTGTATCGGCATCACTGTAAAATAATTTAAGTAATTTACAACATCTCTCAGTTTAATGTTGACTCAAAGGAGCTACAGTAACACAATAATATTCCCTTGGCACCACTGGCATACCACTGTCTAAACTGTGGCATATTGCTATCTAACTAACTTGTTACTAACTGCTATCTATCTAACTGGTGCTTACTGGCCTTCATAGTCTCACCACACTATGTTCACTTTTGGAGCCATACTAACAACAGAAACTGTAAACAAGTAAGGTGTTGGTTTCAAAGTGATTTCTGATATCCAACTCCTCCCCCTGACAGGCAGATACAAGGCACTGCACTCCAGCATTCTGACCAGAACTGAAGAAACTGCTTGGATAAATAAACATTGTCCAGATGACAAATTTAACTCTCTCCTTTGCCTTTTGAAGTTATACTGTTTGACTTTTCAATGCCCCCGGGCCAGTATTATTGATGCTAAATAAACTTCTCCTGCTTAAGACGTCCAGTTTGTCTCCAGCCTTTTACTTCCACCCTTTCTTGGACAAGCTGAAAACTTCTACAACACTTCAGACATGAAAAACAAACACTGGTCAGTCTCTAGTCTCTAACTTATGACTGTGTGGTGTTGCAGCGATGCCGGGGCTCAGCTGTCGATTCTATCAGCACCGTTTCCCGGAGGTGGAGGATGTGGTGATGGTGAACGTGCGCTCCATCGCAGAGATGGGCGCCTACGTCAGTCTGCTGGAGTACAACAACATCGAGGGCATGATCCTCCTGAGCGAACTGTCCAGGAGACGTATCCGCTCCATCAACAAACTCATCCGTATCGGACGCAACGAGTGTGTGGTGGTCATCAGGGTGGACAAGGAGAAGGGTAAGAGACTCCTGACGACTGCACATTATTCAGTTCAGTTCTTCAAAAGGCAATACCGTAAAACTTTTTTATCTATATTTGTAAAATGGATACAGCTAAGCTATCGAGCTACTGTGTAACAGTGTGTAACATTATTTTAGTCCTTTAGTTGAATTGGTCTTAGTTTATTTATTGTTTAGTGCTGATTTTGCCCTGGATTTTGATGTGGTGGTGTTCTGGCTTTCATTCTATCATTGCTTTAATGCATTTATTTGTATTGTTGTTTTTATTTTTAGGATACATTGATTTGTCCAAAAGAAGAGTGTCTCCAGAGGAGGCCATCAAGTGTGAAGATAAATTTACGAAATCCAAAACTGTAAGTACATAGTTTTATAATAGTAGTCTTTTTATTGAACAAATCATTTGCATCAGTGTTAGTCTGCCAGAAGCTGTCGCTAACCCTATCATCTTAGTCTTTTGTTTCATACAATACATCTGGAATACATCTACATAATGATTGCTCATTTTTCCTAATACACATTTGCAGTAAAAACATTTTTATAGCATTTAATAAATGTATTTTTTTAGCAGCGCCTCGGTTGTAAATCTTGGAGGGTTTGTTTTTCATGAATTCAGGGTATCCACTGCAAAAAAAACAACATTACTTTGGGCGAATGTATTGTCAACTGTAATCCAAACTCTGATACACGGTGACTGTATTAAAAGATGGGCCGAGGTAATAAGAAACTGTGAAACTGACTGAACGTGAAGTTGATTCCCACTGCACTTCAAATAATAAAATTGTCTGTCTGTCTCTGTGCAGGTTTACAGTATCCTGAGGCACGTGGCTGAGGTGCTGGAGTACAGTAAAGACGAGCAGCTTGAGAGTCTGTACCAGCGCACAGCCTGGGTCTTTGACGAGAAATACAAGAGGCCCGGTTACGGAGCTTATGACGTCTTCAAACAGGCCGTGTCGTGAGTTCTGATCTGGTTTCATTCATTATTTCACTGCAATTTCAGTGAAACTACAACAGACTAAGTTACAAATCAGATCTGTGGAAAAATTTGCCAACTCACAGTAAAAATGTGTGTCTCTCACCTTAATTAAAAGCAAAATAAATGTTTTATTGCCGTACAGTGGTACATTCCAGGCTTAGAAAGAAATAACTTTGAATAAACGTCTTTCTCCACAAGAAAAATCTGCATAGTGCACCTTTTAAAATCAAGCATTGTGAGGTAGGAGAGCTTTGGTCTTCCTCGAGAGCAGTGACACTCAAAGATGAGATTTCTAAACCTAAAAGTGGATAGATAATGATGGCTGCAGTCCACAGTGTGTAATGTGTGTTCTCCGCTCCCTCAGAGACCCGTCGATCCTGGACGGGCTGGAGCTGTCAGAGGAGGAGAGGAGTGTGCTCATCGACAACATCAACAGGAGGCTCACCCCTCAGGCCGTAAAGATCAGAGCAGGTACCATCAAGCAACTGCACCAAGACTTATCTGAAAATCCAAACATTTAATGAAATCACCGATGAGTTCGTTTGTGTTGCAGACATTGAGGTGGCATGTTATGGCTACGAGGGCATCGATGCAGTGAAGGAAGCATTGAGAGCTGGACTCGGCTGCTCCACAGAAAATATGCCCATCAAGGTAAAAGTGTCTCTCCTGTATCTGTTTTTTCAGAGGAAGTGGTTTGTAAACGATGTGTCCTGCATCAGAAACTCCCCATGTTTCCAGCTGCCTGATTCTATAGGTAACATCACTTGGTGTTTAATGAAAGGTGATGGAGATGGATAAGTCTAATTCCATACTATAAAACATCTAAATACAAATTTCCTCCTCCTGTCTCCAGTCTTGAGGTCTGTCGCTGAGTGAAAAGTGTCCTTTGTGTCCTTTGTCCTGGTGGCGGTGTTGTCGTTGTGGAGCACGTTTCATACAGCGCCCTTGACTGTGACGTGTTGTTTGCAGATCAACCTAATCGCTCCTCCTCGGTACGTGATGACCACGACCACTCTGGAGCGCACAGAGGGCCTGTCTGTGCTCAACCAAGCCATGGCCGCCATCAAGGAGAAGATCGAGGAGAAGCGAGGGGTCTTCAACATCCAGATGGAGGTAATTTGTTTTGGGGGTTTTTTATATTCAGAAGTAACATTCTCGAAGCACTGCCTGTTTGTTGGTCTGATACAGGGGTAGTCACAGTGATCATAAATCTGCTTATGTGTATGTACTGATAATGAGACGTACAGTACAATCACAAATATTTCAGACAATTACTCCAATACTACCAAAATTATTGCCTCATGTTATCACCATGACAGTCCGCCATGGTTTTATAAAGACAACAGCTGAATGGGTCGTTGAAAGGACTTTAACACGTGGAAATACCATTGCAGGTTTGAATAGACTATTAATAAATGTCAACACACACACACACAGTTTAAACTGCCAGAAAAATACCATCCTTGTCCTTAAATAGGTTCTGTGCACAACACTGCCCGGCAACCACACTGCTGGCGTCACTAGATCCTGTCCAGTTGTTTATCTATGGGGTTTTTGCCAGACTGAAATGAATAATGAATAAATCCCTAAGTCCATGAGTCTGAAGTTGATGTAAAGCTCAACCTGATCCTGAGGCGACTGTATGAAATCGTTTTGAGGATGTTATCATAATACGGCCATACACAATATGTGATAATTGAGATATTTAAATGATATATTTCTGCAGAATGTCACTATTTTTAAGAACCAAATATATTTTCACATTTTTATATATTTTGGTACTTTAGCACAGCCATTGTTGTGGGCTGAGTTTAGGTGTTTAGTCCTACTTTAAAGGCGCATTGTGTAACTTTTCTGGTGGAGGGTCTCTCAGAAGCTTGGAATGTTTCACAGCCAAACCAAGTTACAGGTCAGATCTGTGGAGCGGCGACGCCGCTCACAGTCAGAATACCTGTTTTTCTAGGTATTTTTGAGCTATAAAACCACTTGTAATTGAATAAATGTAAAGTAGAGCTGTTTACTGCGGAAGACTCCAGACAGAACACGTTTTAAGATGATTATCCGAGAAACTACTGTCTTTCAAAGTGCTGAACAAGTGGTCGGCGGCTTATCTACACAGCTAACACGCTTAAATTTCTGTTTTGTTTTTGTTTGTTTTTTCAGCCGAAGGTGGTGACGGACACGGATGAGACGGAGCTGGCCCGACAGCTGGAGCGACTGGAGCGGGAGAACGCCGAGGTGGACGGAGACGACGACGCGGAGGAGATGGAGGCCAAGACTGAAGACTAACCACCAAGCCCCCAAACCCCACCGACAATGGGAGCAGGACATGCGTATCTATGGACAGTCACTCGCCGGGTCTCGCATATTTATCATAGCGCATTCTTTTACTGTCTAATGATCAATAGCCAACAACCTGGGTTAAGTTTGACCAGATAGACGTGTAGGGGTGGGCGCTGTGGCACTACCAGCTTTTCTCTGTCCTGCTCCGTTTGAGTGACAGGTGCTTTTAACCAATCACAGCAAAGTAGAGAAACTTCTTGAAGGCGAATTCAAACTACAAAATGGCTACCTTTGTTCTAACATTTGAATTTTTGCCATATCGCCCACCCCTACACCTATATCTGCCTCCATCACGGACACAAATCAAAATATAGACTATTTTTAAGTACATGGATTTGAAAAAAAAAATAAGGCGTTTACATGCAGTGGCCTTCCCTTTCGCAGCAGAGCCCAGTGTCTTTATATTTCACAGCGTCTCATCACCAACTGGAGTTAAAGGGTTATGCCGCTCTGTGCTGCTTTCTCTTCCGGGTAGTTTTTACTGCGAAGATTCAAATACTTGTGTAGCTCTCACGTGGCGCCAATAAACATCTGGAGTTTTGAAAATGATGTGTCTTTATTTCTCTTCCGGTCTGTGTGGAGTTTGCGTATTTCTCCTTGTTTGGGGTTGTGTCCTCCAGGCACTTCCTATCAACACGAAACACGATAGATTAAAACCTGCAGCTGTGATAGTCCTGAATAAATGTGCGGCTGACAGGGCGGATCAAATGTAAAGGACAAATGCGAAAAGCTGTAACCTATAAGTTTAATTGTTTTTTCCACACGTAAATGTCAGATGTGAACCCTGTTCCATCACCTGACCTTTGTTCAGGCGCCGCACTGTTAGAAGTAATGTAGAGCATCTAGTGGTGACGTGTGAGAATAAAACAGGGCCAGATTGACCAACTGAATTGACCTTTTTAGGGCAAGTGATTAAAAATAAGCTGAGTCCACAGTCTGGCAACGGAAGTGTCATTGTTCCTCATTCATTCAGACTGAACACAGTCAGAAGACGGAGATAAAAACATTTTCAACACCAAAATTGTTTTCTGTGTGGTTGTCAAAATCGATATTCCACCGGTGGACTAAAGTTTTACTCAATGATCACACAAGGATCTGGCAGTCGGACGCCATTTGTCAGTCTGCTTGATGAGGAAATATTTGTGATTTTTGATGATAATCCTTTGGCAGAGCTCCACAAGCTGCGGAGTTCTGCCAAACTTCTGTTGCCAAAATGCGCAACCGAGCCAACATCACCACTGTTTACTAACAAAGGGTCTGTTGTAAATGGTAGCTTTAAAGTCCTACAATTTGAACAAGAGCTCCGCCAGCGGGGCAAAATACGCCCGTACTTTGAATTATTGTATATAGAATTCTAGAATCGGAATTCCACCAATCAGATTGCAGCAACAGAACTTAAAGACACTACAAAGCTTTAATGTGTCAAAGCTCAAAGAAGCAGAGAATGTGGGTTGTTCTCGCTTTCAGCAGCAGAACATTTGAGAAGAGTTCAGATCTTTCATGAAGACAAAGCTTCAAAGACTTCAAAGCTTTGAAGTGTCCACAGACGGACAGACGGACGGACGGACAGCGCCAGACCATAATACGTCCCGTATTACAACGGGCGTATAAAAACTAAGCTTGGGAACAATGGCAAAAAAAAAGTTCAACCTTCACAATATAAGAACTTTTTTTTAAGTTTGGTTGCTTTATGGTGATTAAAAAACGTTAATAGCACTTGCATAAAATACTAATATTGCCAAATTAATGCATTTAAGTTCTTTCAGTCTCATGTTAATTAACTAATGCTGCAATATTATATAATTTAGACGCTTTGATTTGCCAATTAAATAAAACCAAAGTGTTTTAATATAAAAATGGACTTTTATTCAAATATTCACCAATACAATAAAGAGCATATTTTCCCCATATGCTCATTTCTCCTTCAGTGGTTATACGTGTTCCTATTTTAAACCAGCTGCTAAATCAAGGTGAGACGGTGTGAGGACTTCCACCTGTACCTGTACGTACCAGTGCCTCCACGACTGAGGAATGTGAAACAAAACTCAAAATGAAGCTTATCGTCTGTTCAGATCCCAAAAGTAAGAACGGGTTTTGTCAATGCGCCTAAACCGTTTGAACCAACTCAATAACTTAACATGGGCTGAACTGTGACTTTGCAGTGCAGTGGTCAGTACAGTAGTGTCCATACGTCCAGAGCTCCTCTCGACATTCAACAAAAACTTTATTTACAACAAAAATGCACACGGCACAGTGAGCGCCTGAACATGAGGGAGTCGGGTTCCGAGTCCGCTGATGGAGTTGTGAGGTGCGCAAATGTCCGAAGATGAACCTGTTTGCTGACATGATAACGTGAGGTTTTTGTACACGATGTTTGACGTAAACTTCATCTGTGAGATTTATTTTACGAGTCCGATCTTCTTTGCTTCCGTTTCGTATATTAGCAGTCTCCACATTTTGACAATAAACACTTCGGCCTCTTCGTCGAGGACCATGGCGACGTCGTCTAGAATACCCTGCGGTGTGCTGTGAGCCATCACCTGTCAAGGAAAAACGTGTTAAAACATCTGAATCAAGCTCAAGTCCGTATTAAAACACACAGAGGGTGCGAGCGGGTTACCTTTGAACAGACAAAGTCCACTAACGTCGGCTCCTCCTCTCCGATGTACTCTATGATTTTCTTATTGATCCAGGGTCGAACGCGCCGCTCCATCAGTGTCTGAGCAAATAAAAAGGATTCAACAACAAGGCAAAGAAAACATTTACTCTGACCCTGGCTGACCTCACCTAAAATATGAACTATTCTACACTTAATTCTTCACTCAAACTCTTATGTTATCAGAACGCACTGTCATATCCATTTTACTGCACTGAAAGAGACTCTAGTCCAGGGGTTTCCAACAAGTAGCTCTCCAAGGGATTTCTGAATTGCATATATTGTGCTGAATAAGTAGAATTTGATTATTTAAATGCCCATTGCTATTGATGGTACGTGTAAAAATTTGAGGCCTAACTTTGTACAATAATAAATGAATAATGGTTTGTTTCATAGGGATCTGACTGTACCTCTTCTGAGCCTCGCCGTGGGTTTTATATTTACTCAGTTTCTTGTGACCAAATTCTTGTGACTAAAATTAGTAGCTCCCGTTTTGTAAAAGTAGCTCACCGGAGGAAAAAGGTTGGAGACTCTTGCTCTAGTCTGTACTCGCTGGTTTAAAAATGTGCTACGATCACAGCTGAACCTGGGTTGCCAGCGCCGTGACTCATGTGAAAGCTCAAAACCTTCAGAATTCCCTTACTGAGCTGCAGAGTTTAGGTTTAGGTAATGATTAGAGCGAGTTCTTTTATGCTCTCCTCAGATAATGGCGTCAGGGATTTACAGACATACACTTCCTCCACCTTTTCCTCAACCTCACACTGATGCGAGTATCCAAAGCGCGTGTGGCCTCACCGAGTCGACCATGGCCCAGTCCAGAGGGTAGGAGAACAGCTCTGGTTTGCCCGTGGGGATCTTCTCGATGAGGCTCTTGATGTGCTTGCGTTTCTCCTCTGCGTTGGCCCCCTTGATGCTGGACAGACCGGCTCCGTCCACGCCCAGACTCTTGTCGTCGTCGTAGTCCAGAGGCACCAGCTTCCTCTTCCGCGGAAGCTCGTCAGCCTCCTCGTCGTCAAACTTCCCAAACACACTGTCCACCGGGAGCTTCTTCCTCTTGGCTGCGTTAGGCTGGCTGGGGCTGCCCGTGGAGCCTGCTGGAGGACACGATGGAGGAAACACGGTCAAGTGATGATTACTTCCAGCAGTGGTGACATTAAAAACTCTCACACTCTATAAGGATTATGTTAATAGTACAATCACTCAAGTTATTCTTATTTATTCTAACAATGTGGAGGGAGAAACTTTATATTATATTGCTCCACACATTGTGGTGGTAAAACTACAAGTGCAATCAGTCGTAGCCGTTCATACTCAAGACATTAGGCTGTTTGGTTGTGGACATAAATGTGCAGGGAGCTGGGATCAAACTCCCAATCTTCTGCTTCTCCACCTGCAGAGCTGCTGGATACTGTATAATATTGTAAAGACCATAAGTTATTCATTGAAGGGGGCACATTTTCTGGTGTTGCAGGACAAAGAAGGTGAATATCAATGCCCAGGTTTATCTGTGAACTTTTCTTTTAGATGTTTTGGTCCAAATCAAATGCCTGAACATGAATCTGAAACATTCGACTTGTGAAGAAAGAAAAAGGAGCTCAAAGCAAAACTTGTCCTAAACTCAAATCCAGCGCAAACATGTTTGTGCCTAAAGGCAGCAGCAGGGATCTAACCTGCACCCTCCCTGTTCCACAGACACTGACCCAGTTTGAGGCTCAGTCCGATCTTGGGCCGGTGCTCCTCCTGTGGGAGGGCATCAGGTGGAGAGTTCTCATGGGGGATGATGATCCCACAGGGTGACTCGTCTCCCGGGGTGTTGGGGGACACGTTGCCGCTGGCAGAGGACACGGAGGGGGCGGCTGTGATGGGTCTCATTGTGGGTTTGAGGGACGGGGGCTTCACGTCTGGGACCTCCTCGTGGCTGTGGTCGTCGTCCTCACCCTCCTCCACCTCGTCGTCCGAGGGCGGCCGTGGGTGGGGCTCTCTGTCCAGCTCTGACCTGCTCTCCCTGTGCTCTCTGTGCTCCTTGTTCTCCCTGTGGTCCCGGTGGTCCCGGGACGGTCTGTGGTGCTCGCGCTCTTCCTCGGGCTCAGGCTCCTGGATTAGAGGAGGCTGCCTCAGACGCTCCTCCTCTTCCTCCTCCATCTGCAAAAAACAAAAGCGCTCAAATGTTGCTCCTATAATTCAGTTTAGCTCATTCAGTTCAGCTTTTACATCTTAAAGTCATGTGATAAAATGTAGAATAAAGCATTTTCTGTTGTCTTAACCAGCAAAGAGCTATAAATAGATCACTGTTGGTGTAAGAATTTTGGTTACATAACAAAGTAAGCTTTATTAAATTAAACTTAAGAAATGGATTTCAAATTTCAAGCAGGCTGAAATGCAGTTCAAAGCACTTTAACTCTTCTTGCAGATGTTTCTAAATCTAACCTCATTACTGCACATAAAAAGCTGCAGGCTCCCTTGTATTAAGCCGCTCCCCTTAGTTTGCGTCCAGACAAAGGCAGGTGGTCAGTGGTGATGAGATGCAGTGGGACAGACTTCATAATGACCTTCAAATGCACATGCTCCTCTGTCCCTCCTCCTTCTCCTCCTCTCTCCCCGGTCCCTCCCTCCTCTCCCCCCGCACTCTCACCCTCCTGAGCTCTGCGTCGGGGTCCGGGTGTCCCTCGTCCAAAAGCCTCTGTCTGATCTCCTCCAGCTCCTCCTTCTCTCTCTTCCTGTCTCGCTCGTCCGCCTCCATCTCCTTCTCTCGGTCTCGGAGGCGTTTCTGCAGCGCACTGCCCCTACAGGCCGCAGGGGGGATGACAGGAGAGAGTCAGGACAAGAGGCAAATGAGCTGCAGTGTTCAAGTACGCGACATTCAGGTCTATTTATTATGGTTTTTGAAACATCTAGACATTACACTGAAAACATGAACAATTAAAGGTGCCGTGCCTGATTTTTACCATCTAAAAAACAGGACAAGATCATTTTAAACAGTTTGCATTGGTCCAAAGCTTTTCCTCACTTGCCTTATTCAGTCCGAGCATCGTAATATTCACAGCAATGACTTCATGAGCACTTTTCACAACTCTCTGTGGCCATAACAGTATTGCCAACAATAAAATTTAGAGCATTTAGAGTACAAAGTGAACTTACTTTGACTTCTAGAGTTGCTTATACAATACATCTAACTGCAAATTTCTCTGATCTGGCCAAGATTTTAAAACTTACATCAAGTTATTCATCTTGTTTTCAGATTTATTACCTACTTACCAGTTCAGACACTGCTTAATTCTAGTCTAGAGGTTGTTTATTTTAAGATAACTTGTCAAGTAAAATTATCTGTCCATGCAGCAAGGTCATTTCACTACTTTGAAGTCATTTTCTGAGAGATTTAAGTGTTTACATCTTAAATTAGGTCAAGCTGTACTAGGGTAAGACACGTTTTCCTCAAATACATGGAAATAAATCTCATACAGGACATTAAACTTGTTGAAAAATAAATATGGAGGTTGAATTTTGTGGTGCAGTTGTAGTTTTTTAGTTGAATAAATGAAACAAAGTGTTTGTGTTTACCTGTAATACTTTGGATCATCTCTGTCGTCGTCATAGTCTTCAAGGAACTCTTTCAAGCGTTTTCCTTCTTTGACCTAAGCAAGTACAAACAATTTAGATATTCAGTGCTTTTTCTTAAATACCATAACATGCAGTTTTATGAGCTTTTGTCTTGCCATTTCTCGTTTGCGTTCATCCTCCCTCTCGGTTTCTTTGGCATAGTCCCGGGCCTTCTTCCTCTCCCTCAGTTCCCAATTTTTTAGCCGCTTAAGTCACAAAAGCAAAAGATTGTCATTTCTGTTCTTATCTCTTGTTATTTTATAAGAATGTATTAATACAGACCTCTTGATAGGCTGCCTCTTTGTCTCGGAGCTTCCTCTCTAGTTTCCGTCGCTCATATGCCTCCTCTTCATCCTCAGGGTCACGCTTCTTTTCTCGCTCTCGGTCTCTACTCACCTCTCTGTCAACACAATTTCAGCTCTGTTAAAATTACTGTTTTAGTACACGATACAATGAAAGGCAAAGAAGACCTGCACAAATACAGTGGTTTACTCTCATCAGGGTCAGCATTTATGAATGTTCATTTGAATATTTGTATAATAATATAATACCGCCGCATCCGTCTCTACTTCAAAAGACACAATCTTTTATTAAATTCTCGTGGATTCTTAACTGCCATGAGGGATGATGCATGTTTTCAGTGTTAATCCTTAGCTGGTCACAGTCGTAGCCAGTTAACCACAAAGACCCATAACTACTAAAGCTTCATTTCCACTGGTTCTCTTATGGGTCTAAAGTGTCTCCACTGTCTCAAGTGAACTGTACTGTCCCATTTGACGGGTCTGAAACCCTGGAGGTACTCGCTCCCAAAAAAAAGGCCAGCGCAGTATGAATAAACCACTGTATTTCCAGTTATGGCATCTTTATATGTTGAGCAGTTTCATGTTTATGGATAAGAGGCTTAAGGCCAACGCATACTGGGACGCTTTTATGGGTTTGTTGAATCAGGATGCCGCGACGCCTCTCAAAACACATGCATTTTACATTTGTGCGGTGAATACAGATATGTCTCTGCTCTGTGAGGGACAAAAGGAGCACTGTAAACTCTGAGGAGAGTAACGAGAGCTGCTGCAAAGGCAGGAAAAGACCTGGCGTTAAAGACTTTTTAAGAGCTGTGACACACGACATTGAGTGTGTGCTCATGTGCAGCAAATGGCACTACAAGTTTTGGTGTGAATTGGCCTTAAGAGAAGTGAATGAGGAAAAACCTGACTACAAACAGGAAGTAAACTTGTGTTCATGCTTTAGTCTAAGTAACCGTCTTTTTGACAATCGCTGAGATCAGCCCTATGATTAAAGTATAATTCAGATACAATTTAGAGTATATTTATTAAGAAAACATGAGTTATGTTTGGGTGACATCAGTGCCTCCGGTGCAGAGTCCTGCCCCTGGACCCAGAGCCGAGCTCGGGGCAAGGAAACAGAACTGGGCTGGAGAAAGCTGCACCAAACAGACCTGCTCCAAGGTGGCATCAGGCCAGCGGAAAAGAGACTAAAGGTCTTACTGTTTCATCAAAAGAACTTATTTCTCAATATTGCTTAGTGTCAGCACTGTGGAAATAAACAGACTGATGCATTTCAGTGGTCACAGATAAAAACTACTGTCATTACAAACACACACACACTGACCTGGACCTGCTGCGCTCTGTGCTCCTGTCTCGGCTGCGGGACCAGTCTCTCTCTCTCTCCTTCTCTCGGGTGCGTCGCTCCTTGTCTCGGTCTCTCTCCCTCTCTCGTTCCCTCTCCCGTTCCCTCTCTCTCTCCCGCTCCCTCTCCTTTTCTCTCTCTCGGTCGCGGCGCTCCCTCTCTCGCTCACGCTCCTTTTCTCTTTCTCTTCGCTCGCGTTCAAACTCCAGACGCTCTTTTTCACGCTTGTCTTTCTCCTCCTCCAGTTTCTGCAGAACAAAACACAGGTGGGTTTTAGCCGGTGCCACACGGGGGTTTGGAGGTTACATTGCAGCTACATTGCACAAGTCAAGTGGTTTCCAGATAAGATGTGGACACTACAACTGCCCTATAACTGGAAATATATGGCTACTCTTAACTGATCTCACAAAAGCTAAAGTGGAACAGTGTCATCTTCGTTTTCTAAATGTAAAAGTGTGTGCATTTAGCAAATGTTCAACTGGAAACCACTTAATGAATCTGTGAAACATGTTGTTTAAGAGAAAATTGTGTTGTGAGACACAATGCATTTTCTTTGCTCTTTTGAGTACAAGAACAAAAACAGTCAAACACAGGCGTCAGTCTTGGTTGAACTGGTTGAGACTTACAGGTGTTGAACTACGGACTCAGGCCTTCGCTGCCCCTACAAGCCTTTTTAGTTAGGCCTGGGAGGAAAGCAGGTCACATGGTATACAAGGGAGAAACGTTATGGGAGTCTGACTTACTCATCATCAACAAAGCATTACAGTGGAAATCAGATTACAGCCTTGGGTCATTGACAAGCATTGGATACACAGCTATAGAAACAGGAAATAATGTCACATTATTTCTGCAAAGGTAATTGAAATGGGAGAAACGGTCTTACCCACACACTGGCATCTTCAGGATCATCATGGCTTTAAGTTCACACACACCAACACTCAATAACAGGCACAAGGCTCATATACTGTAGACTTCAAATGTCAAACGTGTGGTTCACAAAGGTAAATACATTTTGGTACAAGGACTACAACATAAAAGCCTTGTGACAACAAGAGAAAAGGATGAAGGAGAATAAACAGACAACATGTTGAAATGGTGATATTTGCATTTGGAAAAAAAAAAAATTGTTGTAAAAACAGTTTGCTGATCTTTACTTACCTGCGACTGCACACGTCTTCTGCTTACCGACTGCTCTACGTCCTACATGAATCATAGGCTGTACTGGCCCTAAAATCTTTAGACTAAACTTTCTGCTACATCTTATGGCAAAAGGCATTTGTTTTTTTCTGTTTAATTTGCCACAGCTCAGATAATTGTGCACATTAATTTTACAGCATTCTGGAGATTAATTAGTTGATGGATTACATCATGTGAATGAGCCTTACTCTGAGACCATCCCAAAGCCTTGTCCAGTGTTCCATTATACTTTGTCTGTGGTGAAAATGTAAAATAAATGTTTCAAGATGCAAAACCAAACTAGAGGGGTGACTTATCAATGTTGTGTGATGGTTTAATGTGCCTGTAATGGAGCCTCCAGTGAGAACAAACAGACAGACAGAGCACAGCAGCAGAAACAGAACACTCACCTCACAGTCTTCAGATCACAGACTGCTGTGGAGAGAGCGCCCCCCCGACTCTAAACATCAGAACTGCAGCCAAGTCACTGCAGTGGTTATTGACAAGTGTTTGAGCACTAAGAAGACAAACCATTCTCTTACAGAGGACTCACACAGGTTGGCCGTCTTCTGCTTTCAACACGTAAAAGGGAAAAGATGATTAACATTATTACATCCGATTGATAATGGTACAATGGAATATAAATCTTGTATATTTTTGGAACACTGAAAATTGTGCTCTGCAGCTGCCCCTGTGCAAGTCCTCCAGAGGGGGGCGCCCCGAATATGTAGAGAAAATAAAGTCTGATACTTACATCCTATCCTGGCAACTTTTTCCAAAGCTCTGAGATTCATCTTGCTTTAGTCACCATATGATCACTATCATAATGGTGGGGTTTAATGAATAGATTAGCTTTAAGTAACTTAACATTGTCTCCATGCATTTGTGTGAGATGAATGAAGAATGCATCTACAATAGTCACGCTAAAATGCTCTAATACTATGTTTAGTTGATTTATTCAATGTGTCACAACTAGCTACAACTCGACTATCTGTAATGCCTAAACACTCAACAAACATCTATTAATGTTTACTATTTGGTTTATTTATGAGATTCATAGCCGTTCATTTGGCAAATAAGGTGGTAGCTTATGCTAAATGTATAATGTAACTCTAAAAACTGAACTATGTGAGGAGCTGCTTTCCAAAATACCTGTAATAAACAATAGGATCAAATAGGCCCATTTACCTTGTGCGTGTCACGAAATTTACTAATTTCTCTGGAAATGAGGTCTCGCTTGTCTTCCTCCATATCGATTGTGGTGATGTCATCCTGAACAACAAAAGAAACACATAAATCAAGGTCAATCTACAATGTCAATTATGCTACAATCAGCCTATTTGGACTCTGCATAATGTTTAATGTGGAGCATGTTAAACTGTGGCCCTCGCTGAGGCACCAGTTACATTCAGAAAAACACAGGGATTGGGACTGACACATTAGGAAGAACAAGTTAAAGTCCCATACCTCTTCTTTTTTCTCCTTTTTGCGTTTGCGCCGCTGCGAGTCATCGTCCAGTGATCGTGCGTTGAGCTCGGCGGCGTATTCTCGCATGAGGCCGTCAATGGCACCTTTCACTATTTGGTCTTTCTGTTTAGTTTCATCATCAATCTCTTCGTCTTCATCACCTCCCCCTTCAGGCTTCTCTTTCTACACAATGTTATGGCATCAATTTCAATTAGTAACAACTACAAACATTTCCATCAACAGTGCTTTTAATGCTTGTAAGTAGTGTTGTAGTGTAAGTGTTGATGAGACCTTTGTTTTTTTGTTTACTGTTTTACAGGACAAAATATTGACTATATATCTCATCCATAACATAAATATTATTTTTAGAGCCCTGCTTTTGGCGCAGTGGTCTCATTTTGTCACAAAGTGCTGCTTTAACAATATGCTCTTTGTGGGAACACTACACATTTACTCATTGCCAAGAAGCGTTAAAAACTATATATACATATATGATCATACCCCATTCTTCATCTTCTTTTTTGCCTTCCACTCATCAAGCTGAGCTTTTGTCTTTGCATCCACTTTGACCAATAGATTTTTGTCTCCAACCTGGAGGTCATGTAACAGCCGCAGTGCTCGGAGTGTGGACTCTGGCTCCTTGTATTCACAGAAACCAAAGGCTGAAAGAAAACAGGATCAAGGGTTAATTTGATTGCATCAAATGTCTGAAGCTAAATAAGACATATGTCAATTATATCACCATTTTGGGGGGACATTTTCAGTAACAACACACTACAAAATTATACTGACCTTGAAGTTTGCCAGAAGCCCCCTGTACTCTCTTCCAGCTCAGGACAATACCACATTTCTTAAAAAAAGTAAGGCCGTGTAAATAAAAGAGCACATTTTACAAGGTTCCCTGTCTCCCATGTCTTACTGCGAGTAGCTGCCTGATGAGCATGTCTGAAGCCTTCTCTGAGATGTTTCCCACAAACACTGTGGTGGTGGGGCCGCTGTCTTCATCTTTGGCTCTCACAGCTTGGAGATCTTTCTTGTGCATGGGCGGTTTACTGACCATAGGAACTGAAGACACCATGACTGGGGTGGGGGTCATGATGCCCATGTGAACGGGGATCATTGGAGTTCCTGTAACAGAAAGACAATTGGAGGTTTTAAAAATATATACACCACAGGAGCTGGCATGAATGAGGCATGTTAATAAGACTCTTGTTACCTGAGGGGAAGCCGGCATACTGAGGGGGCATGCCCGGAGGCGGCAGGAGCGGCCGGTTGAGATGAGGGGGGAAAGACATGCTGGGTCCGACACTGAACAGCACAGCAGAATGGATTACAAAACAGAGTTAGTTTACTGGTGCTCTACTGTGCTACAAACACATCTACGTGCTATCAGTGTACATTGAACACATTGCTAAACTTCCTCAAACTAAAACAGTCGGTTATTCAACTATAAGTAAGCATCATTTTCTAATCCAAGTTTAATTATTAGCGTGCTGACGTGTTTCTGTGGATCCCTATGTCATTTTGAGACAAAGAGACACCGTTTACAGTAGATTAAAATAAACATACAATTGACATAAACCAGTAATAATGCCTAAAGTGACATAACAAAGCACGCTACTGTCACCCGGCACAGCTAAGCGCGGTTAGGCTAACGCTAGCTCAGGCTGTTGTTGGCTAACTAACGCACAAAAACTCATCACACGCTACGTTCTGGTCTCCTGAAGGAAGTTATATGAGGAGAAAATGGCTCACCCAGTCCCAGGATATGTTTGAAGGGACAAAAGTCGCTATGAAAACTTAAATGTCAAATGTTTCTAATGTCTGAATGTTCGAACAGCACAGTGGCTAGTCACGGGCCTACGGAAATACGGCGCATGCGCAGTACGCACAAACCGAGGAGCGCTTGTTTTGTTTTTGGGCGCTCACCATATTTTTTATGCTTTAATTTTTAATTTTTTATTATTCGTGTGTTTTATATTTATTCATGTATTATTTTATTTATTTGTTTTTTATTATTTATTTTTTATTTTAGATTTTATTATAGTTCTATGGCGCTTACGGATCAGAGTCTAAAATAGAATAAAATACATGTTATAATCTAGTGCAATGTAATTTAATGCTATACTCAGGTTTGTTTTACAGTTTTCTTATAAACAGGGACACGAGGACAGTTAAAGATGCACAATTTTGTCACACTGAGATTTGAGTATCTGTTTTCAGGCCAAGAGCAATAAATAACTCAACGCAACAGACGATATCAAAGGTTAAGGACACAAATATGAACCATAGACTGTAGGTCAGGGGTGTCCAAACTCAATACTGTGAAGTTGTTTTGTTTTGTTTGTTTTCTAAAGCTTTAAAGTACCACCACATCTTTTCACAAAATGTTTCATTCTGCACTCTTCTCTCTCATCATTCTCTCACATTTAATGTCTTTCTCTTTTTAATTTTATGATTATTTATGTTTTGGTTTGTTTGTATTGTGATTTAATTTATTTCTTATTCAGTAAAGCACTTTGAATTACTTGTGAACCTTGCCTTACCTTGCCTGATTGTCAGAGCCTGAACAGAGGTCTGTAGCACATCATAATGCTTAAATATTTAAGAATTAATGGTAGACTAAGAAGTCTTCCTAGGACAGGGGTGTCAAACTCATTTTGGTCCGGGGGCCGTATGCAACCTACTTTGATCCCAAAAGGGCCGGATCAGAAAACTCAGTTCTCTCTTCAAGTTATTGTATTTTTCTCCGTGTCTCGTAGTGGTGTTTAAGATTATATTCTTCGAGCAACGCCACTTGTTCCAAACACACTGAGCACAGATTTCCCATTCACGTCTGTCAACAAATAAGAATTAGACTATTTTTCTTGGGAAAACCTGAACTCAGCTCTGCTTTTCTCATTTTTTGACATTTTGCTGATGAGGGTCACGGTCGACAGTCAAAACGATCGTCCTTTAAGAGATTTTGGAAAGAGGAAGGTCTTCATTTGTGCTGCTCTGGTGGGAGTCGCAACGTACAGAAATGCCGGAGACGCTGCTATGCTAAACGGTGCAGAAAATTAACAGAAAAATCTGAAAATTTTAAGTATTTTAATAGAAAAATCAGCCGAGGGCCAGATTAAGGACTTGGAGGGCCGGATCTGGCCCCCGGGCCGCATGTTTGACACATGTGTCCTAGGATAATGCGGACCATAAGGAACAAAGGTAGGCTATAACATTAGCCGCAGCCGCATTGTGTAAGAACAAAACAAAACATACAACATCAACAAGAAATATTTATAACTGAACAGCATCACTTTCCCCTGCATTATATGTTGCATTTAATTACATTGCATTAGATTAGAGCATGCATTTTAAATAATAGCTAAAATATACAATATTAAGGTGACCAAATGTCCCCATTTACCTGGGACAGTTCAAGTTTTGAGCTTTGTGTCTCCTGTCCCAGCAGATTTATCCAAAACCAGTGATTTGTCCCAGTTATATACAAGAGTAACAGTAAAGAGAGACATAAATTGTCATTTGTTCTGGTAAAATACAGAAAACCTGTTTAAAAATTACCAAAGCACAAAGAAAATGTGACTATACTGACTCACATTAGTGCCAAGTGCCTAACAATTGTTCTTAATTAGACAGTCGTTTCACAATTTTCTTATTACCAACCACCCCAAACCAGAGATGTCCCAGTTTTTTATTTTGAAAATCTGGTCACCCTATACAAGATACATACACACATATATATACACACAGCATCTCATTGAAACCAAAGCCAGACATGTGATCAGCCTCCAGGAAAGTGACATCCTGTTCTTCTTCAACAACCCCTTTATTCCCAAACATCTCTGCTTCCTCATTCAGACTCTAATCATGCTGGTCAAACATATGCACAAAACAAAATGGACTCAAAATAAACCAAACTGTCATCACTGTAATAACAAAGTACAACAATATTTCCAGACAATAAAACAGATCAACAACAAAAAAGCTAATAAAATATACAACATCTACAGGAAATATTTATAACGGAACAGGGTAAGCCTATGTGGGGTTTTTTCCCCCCTCTTGTGTAGTTGGTTGCTCGGTGTCCCGTGTATCATAGTGCTGTTTGTGTGATTTCATGTTATTTTGTGTGTTTTGACATCCCTGATTGTCCCCTGTCTTGTTGACCATGTATTTGAATATGCTGAATAAAATAAATAAATACAAAAAACAAAATTACTGAACAGATCTACAAATAAATAAAAACAGGGATAAAAACTGTGTTAATAATTAATAATAAATAAATAAATATACATTAAAGTTTAACAGCTAATGCTTAAGTTTGCGTTGCCATGGTTTCTGTTGCGGGACTTTAAGAGGTACTCCAAGGATAATGCGGACCATTAGGGGCAAGGGCAGAAGAATTATGTAAGAACAATGCATTTTAAATAATAGGTATATTAAACAATACCCAACATTACTGAACAGATCTGCAAATAATTAAAAACAGGAACAAACGCCGAGTAAATAATTTATCATAAGTAAATATACATTAAAATTTAACGGGTAATGCTTAAGTTTGCGTTGCCATGGTTTCTGTCGCGGTTGCTAGGCTCCGGTGCGGCAGCTGCGCAGCGACAGACGCGGCCTGTAACTGACATGTTCGGCCCGGAAAAGATCAACATTAGAACAAATCATCATAAACTCCCCATCCTTCCAAAAGCAAAAGAAGTTTATTATAAAACTCTACCTTATATTTACCCTTCCAATGAATACATCAGAACACGCTTTGGTAGAGAATGCAATAAATGTTGCTTCTGTGATGTGGAAGTAGAAACAACAGAGCATCTCTTCTTTGCATTTGTCCATAGTATTACTTTATGAGAAGATGTAAATTGACATTATTTTTGGACTTCTATGTAAGGATAAAAAAACGTGAACTATTTTTTTTAAATGTTATTATACTTGGATTTTTTTCATCCGTAAAAACACATTTGCTACAACTTTTTTTTATTTTTTTTATTTTTGCGTCTCTCACCTTTATGGACAGCAACGCTATTATTGTAGCTAAGAACTTATCACCAGCTATGAACTCTGAGACCGCTAGCACCTCATTTAATTTATTTTATTTATATTTTTATTTACTTTGTTCCTGTCTGACCTCTGATTTGTTTCTATCATATATATTTGCATTAAAAATAAATAAATTAAAAAAAATCTAGCATGTTCTGTGGGGCGGCGGAGGGGCGGAGGGCATCGCGGGTTTTCCATGGAAGGTGCTAGAACAAACGCAGCACCGCCTCCCAGATTCTACGCATCCTTCCGCCGTGTTACTAAGACCCAGGCAAAAACGCATTTATTTCTCAACTAAACGCATTTTCCTCACGGTTAATGTCCTAAACGTTCATTTAAAATCAATTTCCTACTTCATATTTACGGTTATGAAAAAGTACTTCACGGTTCTACTTGTTATAATAAAGCAGTTCGTATTAACAGGTGAATTTGGTTGGCTGTAACTTTGCTGCGTTGAAAACGTGATTAAATGTAGCGACATTATGTACAAAAATGTGAACTATCGTAATTTGTTGTGTCCTATTCTTTGTCTTCGCGATTTTCAATGGTAAGGTGTTCCGGTCCGGGCGAACTCTCTATACTCTTGGTGTTTCGCTCGAAGGCTGCGCTTACTCATAGATATAGAACGGTAGATCACGCATTAACTACCGTTGTCTATGAGAACGAACGCATCAACAATGCCGCCATCTTGGTACAGGGATAGCGCTACGTTAAATGAATGAACATCAATAAGGGGACAAGGAATGAATTGCAAAAAAAGACTAAATCTTGAGTTTTTTATTTCAAATACTTGACAATACTTAACTCAGGACCTAGCTCAACCCCTCAAGTTCAAGATTAGTCCTGGTATCATCCTGGTTTAGACCTGGTTTAGTCCTGGTTTAACCTGGTTTTGTTCTGTTTAGTCCTGATTTAGTCCATATGCGGCGTAAAAGTCCGGCATCTCCACTCGCTGATACTGTGAAAAAGCTTTGGTCAAATGACGTTCAGTGACACTTTAGCTAATGGAAGCCCTCCCTGTACCAAGATGGCGGCGGTATTAACGCACGCCAAGAGGCTTAACGCGAACTCTACCGTTCAGTAACTATGGCACTTGCTGTTGATGGTTTAAATCTTGAAGAAATATATGGGAAACAATAAATATATAGTTTTATCAATAAATGTGCAATGGTTAAGGATGGAAATAATGAATAGTTGTGTTTTCATCACAGTATACAACAAGAAACTTGACCAAATCTGTATTTACTGCCGCTTGTGAGGTAAATTGTACAAATAAACTTACCCAATTCATATTTCTTTTTATTTTTTAACATTCGGAAAACAGTTTAATCAAAACTGCACTTGGACACCAGCGGAAACTGAAAATAACAGCATTTGACGTGCTCCAAACTAACTGACCGATTTGGCATTGGATGAGATTTAAATTACACTAAAGATACACGTATTTTTACTATTTAATTTCCTGATGTGATTTATTGTACTAATTGATGGCAGTAAGAGACATTAAGTATTTTAAATTGTACAAAGTGTGATTTTAATGTGAACAATTTCAGGAAAAACCATCTTAAACTAAAACTCGGACGAAACGCCCAGAATCTTGTCGGCGGCGGAGGGATATGCCTGCCCACCGAAAGCATGCGTATAAAGATTCGGGTCTATTTAACGGAAGTCTCTTTCAATTTCCCTGCGTCAGAGAGCAGAGGGATAACGCTTTGGTCCCATTTTATCCAAGAAAAAGCCACAAAAAAAGAAACAAGGTATGCCCATTTTACGCGTTTTGATTTCCTCGTAGTGTAATGTGTACTAGTTAGTCTTGCTGATGTTAGAAACCCATCCGATCGCGAATAACAAATGTCCTATTAGCGTTTATATGTCGGTTTGGAGAGAAACTAACGTCAGTTAGCATGTGTCTTTACCATATCACGTGTTTTGCTTTGTTAACATCTACGTGCAAGAAAGCTACAATTAATGAGGTGTTAAAATCATCACAAGGAGATTGGGATGCGGCATTGCAGCAGGGTGGCCGGGATAGGTTCAAGCCCATCAGCTGTAATGTGATCGATCATGCATTTATATTTATTATTTTACCCTTCTTCCTCTTGATGTTTAAATTGTAAATGTTAAAATGTCCATCGTGCTCCTTTTTAATGTTTAAAACGTTAAAAATAAAAAAAGCAAGACCTAAAATATGACTGAAATGGAAGCATTTTATCTTTCACATTGGCTATATGTATTTCAATAATGGTGTTATAATATCCACATTATAATTTTCTGAATGTTTTGCGTAGCCTGGCCCTTATTCTGGATGTCAGGCACGTTATGCAACCTCGTGATTGTGCTAACCTTCACATGCGGCCTTGGGACTGTAGTGTCGTCCGAATCGCGTTTTTATTCCTCCACATCACGTATTATTCACGTTAGTCACTGTATAATCCATTTGGTTATTTTTGACCTCCATACCGGCTTTTTTAGTTTCATTTCTGCCCCTGAAACACGTGCCTTGGACTCCATTGTCTGCCTCCTTACGCCATGTTGGATCGAGGCCACTTCCGCCTCTCACTGTGGAACCAGTTTAATTGCGCTTTAGGACATTATAAGCAACGATAAACCGTTGGGCTTACTACAAAACTCTCTATATAATATAAACCAGTCGAAAATGCACTAGAAAAAC
Organism: Odontamblyopus rebecca; assembly: GCA_030686955.1. Taxonomy (NCBI): domain Eukaryota; kingdom Metazoa; phylum Chordata; class Actinopteri; order Gobiiformes; family Gobiidae; genus Odontamblyopus; species Odontamblyopus rebecca. The sequence goes on from CM060673.1 coordinate 9,368,459, forward strand.
CGTAGCAGTGCTTGGTTACAATTATATTTACAAGCTAAGATCCAGTGCAGTGCAGGTGGCATGCATGGGGTGACCAGAATTTCAAAATAAAAACCTAATTAAAATGTGATAAAGAAATTGTTCTGCAGAGACTATTCATGCCTATCATGTGGGTCAGTATAGTCAGATTTTCTTTTTTTCTTTTGTTTTTTACCTAAACAAATGAGTTTATGCCTCTCTCTACTGTTGGCAGGGATCAAATTCGTCAAAAATAGGGCACCTGGGACATTTCTTTATATAAAACTGGGGCAAATAAATTGTTTTGGATAAATTTGCTGAGACAGAGGGGACACGGGGCTCAAAATTGGGAGTATCCCGGGTAAATGGGGCAGTCTGGTCACCCTAGGCATGCATAACAGTTTTTAAAGTGAAGATTTTTGTTCTGTCTGATTTACATTTTTTCATTCTCATTATGGTTTATTTTGTACAATCATAAACGATAAACTTCTGTGCCTTTTATCATTATTATTGGTTTGTATGATCATAAACAAAGGGAAAAAATCCTTTCAATTTCCTTTCTTATTTTGATACAATCTTAAACAATACATTTCTGTGCCGTCTTTATCATTATTAATTTGTATGACCATAATAAGTACAATACAAAAAAATTGGTTAAAATTATATATAGTATGTAACTTATTTTGCCATTTGTAAAGTTTCGACATCAATGTACATAAGCAACCACATAATCTTTGAATTTTTGAAAGTCTTTTTTTTCTTTTTTTTCTTCCCACTGCTTTTCAAGAATTTTTTTTTTTTCTGTTTACAATGTATATGTAGTGTGAATATGACTTCTCTCTGCACAAGCTCAAACTAATCGAATTGGGACTCTTGTTGACAGATGCCTGCCGATGAAGCAATGGAGCCAGAGACCTTTGCCTTCCAGGCTGAGATCGCACAGCTCATGTCCCTCATTATCAACACCTTTTATTCCAACAAGGAGATCTTTCTCAGGGAGCTCATCTCCAACGCCTCTGACGTGAGTTTTGAGTTGCATTACATCCAATTTGCCTGCTGCTTTTCATATATTTGTCTAATGTTTTGTTTGCTTTATCAGGCTTTGGACAAAATCCGTTATGAAAGCTTAACGGACCCAGCCAAGTTGGACTCTGGCAAAGATCTTAAAATTGAAATCATCCCTGACAAAGAAGAGAAGACCCTCACAATTATTGACACTGGGATTGGAATGACCAAAGCGGACCTCATCAACAACCTGGGAACTATCGCCAAGTCGGGCACCAAGGCCTTTATGGAGGCTCTGCAGGTACAGTAGACTCTAGTCAGGGTCCAGGTGAGAATAGACCAGGGGCTGTGCAGTTTGTCCTAAGTCTCTGTCTCATCTCAGGCTGGGGCAGACATCTCCATGATTGGGCAGTTTGGAGTGGGTTTCTACTCCGCCTACCTGGTAGCTGAGAAGGTGTCTGTGCTGTCCAAACACAATGACGACGAGGCGTACCTCTGGTCCTCTTCAGCTGGAGGCTCCTTCACCATCCAGCCTGGTATGTACTAGGGGTGTGTTCAAAAAATCGATACGGGGATACATCGTCGTGGGCCTCTTGGCGATACACGTATCGATACGGAGGCGTCAGTATTGATATTTTACATGCAACAAACATTATTTATCAAGCTTCAGCAAACTGCATCTGATAAGTGATCCTTGCTTGCAATGCGCATTTCGTATTGTCAAAGGCAGCATTCCTTCTGCACTACAGCCTTGTTAAGGCCATATCTTAAGTTTACTTTCATCAAAGGTAGCTGCATGTCAGCATACAGCCTTGTTAAGCCATGTTTACATTAATAAACTTAACATCCACCCGCGCGCCGGCGGGCGATTACACAACATTAAAAAGTCAAGCCAGATATTCACCGTACTTATTTTTCCAATATTGACATGCTATACATCGTTTGAAAGCTTAATTCCTCAGTAAAACCACCATATCATTCATTTTATGCCACACAGCGAGCCCAAAGAGCCATAACTTATAATTCCCGAAAATATTCATCGCATTTCTTACCTTTGAGCCGGTTCTGTCGGTCCGAAACGGGTCCAATCCAGGAATAGCTGTGCTCAATTAGTCCGTAACAGTCCACAGAAAAAGAATATCCAGTTGTTATACGCTCGTTGTAAGACGGGACGTATTATGCTATGGCGCTGTCCGTCTGTCTGTCTGTCTGTGGACACTTCAAAGCTTTGTCTTCATGAAGAGGCAAAAATGTTCTGCTGCTGAAAGCGAGAACAACCCACATTCTCTGCTTCTTTGAGCTTTGACACATTAAAGCTTTGTAGTGTCTTTAAGTTCTGTTGCTGCAATCTGATTGGAATTCCGATTCTAGAATGTGATGATGTCATACTCATACTCCTACTGCAAGAGCCAGATTTCCCTATTGATTGTCCGTCTGTCTGTGGACAATTTCTTGTCCGCGCTCTAACTCGACAACCGTCTCACCTAGAAATGTCAAACTTCCAAACTGCACCAACAATTAATTAATTCAAAGTACGGCGTATTTTGCCCCGCTGGCGGAGCTCTTGTTTTTTTCATAAAATAATTCCATGTGGAGAAATGATCCAAAAAGTCCGAGTTTGTCTGAATGGATGAGTGACGCATCTCTCTACTACTCTCGCTCTTGGTCCTTAGCATAGCTAAACGCTTAGCTCCTGTTAGCGGTGTGGGGTATGTTTGTTTTCTCCACACTCTTGGCTACAAAACAAGCGTATCCAGGCTTCGGTCCGGCTACGGGGCGCCACGCTACAGCTTGGGGAACAAAACGAGTGCGTCCAGTTAGCGGCGTATTACATGACCGAGGGACAGTTCCACGGCAAAACCTCTTCGGTCATTGGTTCTTTCAGGAAATGATTGACAGATCTGAGTAGCCTATGAAAAGACAATTTCAGCGGTGGGCCCCATGTGGGGCAGAGGTGCTGTAGTGATAGGCTAGCTCCATGCGCTCTGTGTATGTAGACTCTCTCTCTCCTCCTTTTACGCACACTCACAGGTGGAGGCACACGAGACATATGGAGCGAAATCTTTTTGGCTTGTTTTAGTTATTTATCTTAAAACATGCCTAAATTTCAGAAGATGGTTTATTTATTATACATTACATCTTATTACAGTTTGGAACATCTGGTACATATTTGAACACTTGTGCCGAGTGCAGGTGTTAACAGGTTAATCAAGGGCAGTTTCTGCCTTACAGCCTTCTTCTGTTACATTGTAACTGATGCGCTACACCAAAACAGCACTACAGTAAACCTCTGTCTTTTTTTTAAAATTATAGGTTACGTAATGTAAAATATCGGGATACGTATCGCCTTGAAGACCATGTATCGGCATACCCCTGTATTGTGAATCGTATCGTATCGAGACCCCTGTATCGCGAATCGTATTGTATCACAAGGTTGTTGACAATACCCACCTCTAGTATGTACAGAACTTCTGATGCCTATTGCTTTGCAGACCAACACTGTGATATTTGCATTCAGAATTGTAGTTGACTAATTTTCTTTGGTCTCTTTGGTCCAGTTTCAGGAACAGAGTCCATTGAACGTGGTACAAAGATCATTCTGCATTTGAAGGAGGACCAGATGGAGTATGTTGAGGAGAAGAGAATCAAAGAGATCGTAAAGAAGCACTCGCAGTTCATCGGCTACCCCATCACCCTATATGTAAGTGATCTCTACTGGAGGAAAAGTTTTGGGAAGCACAACGACTGAAAATTATCTGAATCATGGTGTTAAGAACTGGAACGTTTTAATTGCCAATAGTAATGTCCAAATATAATCCAAAGTCCACAATATAATTCATGCAGAACTCGAGCTAGTTAAGAGATTAGTTTAGATTTTCTTTTGTAAAATGGGCCAAGCTCATACATTAGATCATCTTTGTTTGCAGTTAAGGCCATAATGTGGATTTTGGATCAGTTTCCCTCCCCCCCTCTTGTTGGGATTTTTTTCAAATCCCAACATCCACATTTGCCTTTTTATAATTCCACTTTGAACCCGATACCTGTTTGGAAACTGCACACTATTCAACACTCCATGCATTGTCAGAAGTAGGTAAATGGCCTGACATTTGATTTTCCCAACAGGTGCAGAAGGAGCGCGAAAAGGAGGTGAGCGACGACGAGGCGGAGGAGGAGAAAGAGGGAGAGGATAAGGAGGAGGGAGAGGACGGCGACGCTCCCAAGATCGAGGATGTGGCTGACGACGAGTCCGCGGACAAGAAGAAGAAAAAGAAGATCAAGGAACGCTACACCGACCAGGAGGAGCTGAACAAGACCAAGCCCATCTGGACCCGCAACCCTGACGACATCACCAACGAGGAGTACGGAGAGTTTTACAAGAGCCTCACCAACGATTGGGAGGACCACCTCGCTGTGAAGGTGAGCGGGGCTACCTAACAGAATCTCACAAATGCATAACTTGAAGAAAAACTGTCGCACGTTACCATAAGCGCTGACAAAATGGTAAAATCTTGTGTTCCTTTGTCAGCACTTCTCCGTCGAGGGCCAGCTGGAGTTCCGCGCCCTGCTCTTCATCCCCCGCCGCGCTCCCTTCGACCTGTTTGAGAACAAGAAAAAGAAGAACAACATTAAACTGTACGTGCGCCGAGTCTTCATCATGGACAACTGCGAGGAGCTCATCCCGGAGTACCTCAGTGAGTGGAGCCAACATGCATCATTACCGTCATTTCAGACTTTCCTAGGATTGTACACGAACTCTGATTTTTCCCGTTTCCTTGCTCAGATTTCGTCCGTGGCGTGGTGGACTCCGAGGACCTGCCCCTGAACATCTCCAGAGAAATGCTGCAGCAGAGCAAGATCCTGAAGGTGATCCGCAAGAACATCGTCAAGAAGTGCCTGGAGCTGTTCGCCGAGCTCTCCGAGGACAAAGACAACTACAGCAAGTTCTACGAGGCCTTCTCCAAGAACATCAAGGTGCGGTTTGTCTTTTAGGGAGTCAAACGGCTTTTATGTAACGTAGTGTGGGCAGATGAGCAAAAATAAATGACCAACTACTGCTCTTGTAGCTGTTTCTTGGTCGTTCATGGCTTCATTCCTCCACAGCTGGGCATCCACGAGGACTCTCAGAACCGTAAGAAGCTGTCGGAGCTGCTGCGTTACCACAGCTCTCAGTCTGGAGACGAGATGACCTCCCTGAACGAGTACCTGACCCGCATGAAGGAGAACCAGAACTCCATCTACTACATCACAGGTCCGACGCACGGCTTGGTTTACAAACTTATTTTTGTATAACTCAACATCACAAGTGTAGTCTCTTAAATTGTAGGGCTCTTGTTAATTATTGCTTTGTTGACTAATGTGTCAAAGGAGTCTTGGTCCTTTTGAATTTTGCCTTAATCTCTGCACAGGGCATGTCAAAATGTCTTCGATTATAGCCTTAAAAATGTGTTTTTACAGATTCATTTTTCGCTTTCTTAAAATCAAATATCGATATGAATTGGCCAGTTGTCATCAAATAGTTTCTTGCCTTTACCATAAAGGGACTAATACATTATTTATATGATGGGACAGTGCAGATTAATTAATGAACATCTGTAATTGCAGAATAAATATGCCAGATTAAAGCAATGATGCTGCACAAATGACAAGCAGGTTAACGAAAAGCTTTCTGTAAAGCTTTTCTAATATTAAAGAGTTTGGGTTGGATTTTAACAATGAAATGTGACACATGTATTCAGGGTGATCGCTCTGACGTAAACGGCTCTAACCTTGACGCTTCTTCGCAGGTGAGAGCAAAGACCAGGTGGCCAACTCTGCCTTCGTGGAGCGTGTGCGTAAGCGCGGCTTTGAGGTGCTGTACATGACTGAGCCCATCGACGAGTACTGCATCCAGCAGCTCAAGGAGTTCGACGGCAAGAACCTGGTGTCTGTGACCAAGGAGGGCCTGGAGCTGCCGGAGAACGAGGAGGAGAAGAAAAAGATGGAGGAGGACAAGGCCAAGTTTGAGAACCTGTGCAAACTCATGAAGGAGATCCTCGACAAGAAAGTGGAGAAGGTACGTGCATGAGACTGAAAACGAGTTGATATGGAGTTAAACCTAATTTACAAACGTTCAGTTACACATGTTAAAGGAATGCCCTGTACATTTTTGGTAAGGCTGTTTTAAAAAAAAAACATGATTTGATACTTTTATTTATTCCTTAGTATCAAAATCATGTTTTAACTGTCTTAACATGTGGTGGTGAATATTAAATTGAATACAACTGATTTCACAGGGCTGGTCATAGATTTGTTCTGGTGAGTTTAAAATAAGCCTCGTTTCAGTGAGCTGCATTGTTTTGGAGAAGTGTAGTTTTTGAAATGTGACTAGTGGCTGCCTGCTCTGGTTCAGAAAGAAAATTTCCCATTTTTCTCCAACTTTTCTGGAAAAATGTTGAAAGTTACTCATGGCTAATCGGCCATGTGATAACTAATAGCAGTTTATTCAGAAACAGACTTTAAAATTTGTGGTAAGGTTAAAACATTTTTTTTTTTTTAAATGTGCTGAACTTGAATGTATTTTTCCAAAAAGTCTGGAGAAAAATTAATGGACATTTTATTTTTAGAATCGGAGCAGACTTTGGAGCATGTGTGCTCTTAAACTCTAGTGTACTAATTAACATTTTGGACCGTTTTACAACTCTTGCTAAAGAAAGTTTTCACTAACATTGTGTGTGACATGGTTTTTAAAACTGACGCGTCATGTGTTGTAAATGACTGTATGTTTTTAGATATTTGGAATGGTTTGACTTTATACAACTTGATGTGCAAACCTGTAACACTTATTTGTTAAGTTGCATTCTGCTCAAACTCACTGATGCCCTTTAACCTCTCCACAGGTGACCGTCTCCAACCGTCTCGTCTCCTCCCCCTGCTGCATCGTCACGTCCACCTACGGCTGGACGGCCAACATGGAGCGCATCATGAAGGCCCAGGCCCTGCGCGACAACTCCACCATGGGCTACATGATGGCCAAGAAGCACCTAGAGATCAACCCAGACCACCCCATCATGGAGACGCTGCGGCAGAAGGCCGAGGCCGACAAGAACGACAAGGCGGTGAAGGACCTGGTCATTCTGCTCTTCGAGACTGCGCTCCTCTCCTCGGGCTTCTCCCTGGACGACCCACAGACCCACTCCAACCGCATCTACCGCATGATCAAACTCGGACTGGGTAAGGACTACACGGGGCTCTCGGACAGTGGGGTTCTGATGAAAGAATAAAATTACTAAAATGTACTCTTAAAAGTGACTTGCTGTGTCCAGGAATCATATTCCTCAGCTTTTCTACTGCATCTTGCTCATTTCACAATTTGAGGAAAGTTTTGCTGTCACAATAAGGCTTAAAAACAACGACCATGCAAACTGGACAATATAAATGCTTTATAATTGGATGCAAGTGGCCTTATTTAGACCTTAAACTGCTGAATAGAAATCTAGTACAGGCCCAAACTGTCAAACTTACTTGGCGAAATGCAGAATTTAACATGGAGAAATCCCTGGAAGTTTAGCCAGTTTGCGCCTCAAATATAGAAAAATGTCAGCTCCTTTGCCTCATGTAGTACAACATACACCTGCTCTTATCCACTGGGGTAATAGTTTAGATGTGTGCACTTGTGAATACGTCCCAAATTTGGCCCTAGATTCACATTGTATCCCTGTGTCCTGTGCAGGTATCGACGATGACGACATGCCCACAGAAGACACCCCCTCTGCCGCCGTCCCTGACGAGATCCCACCACTGGAGGGCGACCTGGAGGAGGACGCTTCCCGTATGGAGGAGGTCGACTAAACCCCGCCTCATCAGACATAACTGTTCTATTCACGTTCTACATAAGTCATTCCTTTTTTTTGTGATGGACCAATGTTGGAGCGTTCTCTGGACCATACGCACTGTTTGGCTGTAAAGTTCATTTGTTTTACCCTGCTGTCGCACTGAGTTTTAAGCTGGAGCAGAGGAGGAGATGGAGAAGGTACATTCCAGATGGGAGGGCCGTCTGCTCATGTGCTACACCGCCCGCTGCATGGAGGACCGGTCATTGGCCTGAGCCCAGGCACTGTCTGTATCAAGTCTTTGTTTTGCAGAAAATTAAAAAGATCTAATACCCTTACACTTCTGACTTCTCATTACTATTACGAGACTGAAAACCTATGAGGTGGAGGGGTAAATGGGGGAACCACGAAATACACAACTGAACTATTAGCTCTGTTATTTAAAAGTAACTGTTGTGACATTTGGAGGCGTAGCTTTCTTCCAGTTAAAGATGCCTTAAGTCAAATGGTGTTTAAGCTGCATGAACACTTAACTTGGACTGATGTTAAAATTGTCCACTAGATGGCGCTGTGACTTCATAGATGCATTATTTCTGAACCGTTGCCTGATGGTGCTTATATGACAAAAAATAAAATGTTTATCCATCAGCTAGAAGTGGAATATGGGTTTAAAATTAAGAAACTGTAAAGTGTTAATTCTTAGATTTATGGAGTCCCCGGTGTAGGGCTGAGAAAACATTTGTACAGTGCCCGTTTATGGGAAATTACCATGTGCTGTGACTCATAACATTAGAGGTATTCTAATGTACAGCTATTTCCATGACTAAATGAATTCTTGAGAAACTGATTACTGGTGCATTATATATCAGTATGTTCTAAGGTGTATAAAATATCCAAATTTGAAAAACACATTTCGTGTAACTAACTGACAAACACAAATCACCAGGATTATTGAGATGTATTTACTAAAATGTGCACTGTAGCTTTCTGTCCTGTGCCAGTCCCACACAGCTCAGTCCTTGTTATAATGCTCCCTACAAGGAAAGTATAGGCAGACTGCACCAATAATGTCTTGATCCTGTATTAGAAGCCCAGACTCATCTCTTCCATCTGTTGAGCTACTCCAGTGTATTTGACCAGATGTCCCTATTTACCCGGGACAGTCCCAGTTTTGAGTCCCGTGTCCCTTGTCCCAGCAGATTTATCCAAAACCAGTGATTCTCCCAGTTTTATACAAGAAATATCCCTATTTTTGACCAATTTTATCCCTTCCAACTGTAACGAGAGGCATAAATTCTCATTTGTGTGTCTTTTGTTCATTTTTAAGCACAGTTTTTAAGCTTAAAAATGAATAAAAGACAGAAAATGCACTACACTGACTCAAATTTTAGTCATGAATGGTCTCTGCATAAGAATTTTTCTTAATTACATTCTTGTTTCACAATTTTATAATTACTAATCACCAAAAAAAAGAGGATGTCCCAGTTTTTTATTATGAAAATCTGGTCACCCTACACTGAAAAAAAACAATCTAGGTAAGTTAAAATGGTTTAAATTAAGAACATTTTACTTTATTTGAGTAGATTCATCTTGACAAGTAAAATAATCTGCCAGTGGAATAAGTGTTTTGTCTTAATTCAAGCAACATTTGATTTTATTTCTTATTTTAAGTGCAAGAAGTTGTTTTTCCTCTTTTAAGTGTAGCAAGATGTATTTTCATATTTTGAGCACAAAAATCTTACAGCACTGGCAGATCATTTTACTTGTCAAGTGAAATTTACTCAAATCATGGTAAAACTTTCTTAATCCAAGTCATTTTATCTTGACTAGATTTTGTTTTTTGCCGCGTGTGACCAGCCCAAGTTACAGTTCAGATCTGTGAAGAGACCAGTCCACTTTTTTACCTGGTGACTGAATATAGTTTTGTATATTTCAGACCAAATATAAACGTTTGCTGATGTGGAAATCATTATATCAGCCTCGCTCTTTCAGTTATTGTGCTGTGACACAATAGTGGAAGTGTTGAGGCTCAGATGTACAGTGAGCCTACACGAGGGCAGCAGCTGTGGTCTGCGCTAGTGGAAACAAGCACTGTTTTTGGTTCCTGTGAGAAGTGTTGGTGGAAAGAGGTGACACAGCTTCAGACACTGGTGAATTATTCAGGTCATGAAACTTTTAGAAGCAGAATGAAGCTTTTTCAACTCAGTCTAAAGTAAAATGTGTTTATGAGTTTGTCACGTTCCCTTTTCATTCATTAATCTGATCACCAGACGAAGCTTAAGATATAAACACTTAAAAGTAGTGAAATTATCCTGCTGCATGGACAGATCATTTTACTTGAGAAGTTATCTTAAAATAAACAACCTCTAGACTAGAATGAAGCAGTTTCAGAACACGTAAGTAGAGAACAAATCTGAACATAAGATGAATAACCAGACATAAGTTTTAAAATCTTGACATTTGCAGTGTGAGATTACTAGAGACTCATTAATAGACTAAAATAGGATGTTTTAACAGACTAAAAAGGATGTTTTTTCAATATGATTATGTTTATTTCTCGGGATTATAGAAAAACAACTTACAGTGAGTGTTTTTTTCCCTAATGGACGTGTTATTCTTTTGACTATAACCTTAATCATGCAGACACCTCCAGAAAAGTACAGTGCATATTGAAAAAACTGTTTAAAAATTAACTTTTAGTATCAAGGTCAAGGATGTAAGATAAAAATAAGATAAAGTATTTCACATATTTTCAGAAAGTGTAATATGTAGTTATATTGATTAAAAAAAAGAGCAGATTTTTGTTCAAAAGAAGCCTTTTCTAGACATTATTATTGGTAAATCTTTGTTTATAATAATAATTCTTTATTTATAAAACACTTTTAAAAACAAGGTTTACAAAGTGCTGTACAAGCCGCAAAGAACAATACAAAACACATAAAAAAATAGCAGATAAAACAAAGAAAACAGTCAATCATCCAACAAATCAGATTAGTTCAAATAAATAAATAAAAGAGATAAAATGAAAATAAATAGGGAATAAAAAGAAGTAAAAACTACTTTCTAATTTGGTGAGGGTGTGAACTGTGAGGTTATTTAGTCTCACAATAAGACTAGAATTTAAAGCCAAACTGATATAAAGATTGTGGAATAAGCTGTAGTCCTTTACTCAAGCACTTTTATCGATATATATATTTTTGTTATGACCACCGCACTGTAGAAAACTCATCTGGAGGTTGTGAGTCAACAAAATGCACAGACACCCCACCCTCACCATTTCCACTGCTACAGTAACAGGGAGTGTGGAGGTCCTAAAGGCCAAAGGGCAAACAGGAGTCAAAAAACAACCTGAAAACCGCACCATCAATTCCATGACATGTCTACAACCACATCATTAACAAAATATAGTCCACTCTACCACTACTGTCACTACTTTTACTGCTACTTGTACTCGTATTACTACCACCAGTAAGTGTAGTATCCCGGTTACGAGAGGATTCTGGATATGGACATTTACTATAAATATGGTACAGACATGGCAAGGGGCTAAACCTGTACAAAATTTAGCTAACTTGAAGGGGAACTCCGGCACGTTTGAAGCTAAAGTCCGTTACTAGAGGCGGTTGATACAGTCAGAAGCCAAAAGAACGGTACAGATCAGTGTTTCCTCGACGAGATTTCCCTGTGGCAGTGAGTCTGTCAAAGGCAACAAACTAGTGTAGTGATGGGGGCAAGTTCTTAACTTCCTCGTAAAACGCCAATTTGCTTCACACTGAAGGAGCTTAACGGCGCTTTCTAACCCATCTTACCACATCCACGAGTCTAACAAACAAAACGCTCTGCCTGCTTCACTCATTAGTGTCTGGAAACGTTAGAAAACAACTTTATAAGCAGCTTTAGCCTTACCTTTGTTGATTTTCCACTGCGCGCGCCAAAGCCCAAAAGACTCGATCACCGCTGTTGTTCCTAATCTTATTTATTTACAAGTGAGTTATATTTTTTTGAAAACGCTAAAAAAAAAAAAAACATTCCCGGACCATTTTCTTTCAACGACTTTTAGCATCTGTTCTTCTTCACCGTCAGTAGTCGATTCTCACTTGTTGCTTCTGGAATCGGCGATCGAGTCTTTTGGGCTTTCGCATGCACAGTGGGAAATCGAATCGGTAATGCTATGGCTGCTTATAAAGTTGTTTTCTAACCTTTCCAGACACTAATGAGTGAACCAGGCAGAATCGTACTGCACCCACGGCAATGTTGTCAACAAAACTACCAGCGATAGAAAAATGTCAATAATATAAATTTTTGATAATAAATTGCATTTTTTGGTAATTTCTTGAAGAATAATTAACTGCGATTAATCGTGATTAATCAAAATTCTAAAGTGTGATTAATCTGATTAAAAAACTTAATTGTTTGACAGCACTAATAGAAATATTAGATACAGGGGGAAACTCTATATTGGGCATCTCTGAGTAGGGTGATCCGGGAGAGTCCCCTTTTTGAGCCCTGTGTCCCAGCAGATTTATCCAAAAAAGGTGATTTCTCCCAGTTTTATATAAGAAATGTCCCTATTTTTGACCAATTTGATCCCTGCCAACAGTAAAGAAAGACATACATTGACATTTCATTAGGTAAAACACACAAAATCTGCTTAAAAACAACCAAAACACAGAGAAAATGTGACTACACTGACTCACATGTTTGTCATGAATGGCTCGATTACGTAACAGTTTTCCTTAATTACGCACTTCAATTCATTTCACAATTTTATTCTGACGAACCAAACCCCAAACCCCAAACCGAGGATGTCCCGGTTTTAGTTTTTGAAAATCTGGTCACCCTATCTCTGAGGAATGAGCAAAACAAGTAGTACAACCCCCAGAAGCCAAACCTCCTCCTGGTACCGTCAAAGGTCAAGGGTCGCAGACAAGGCCCTGTGGTTTCAGAACAGACTTCATGACACCTTCACTCGTTCAATGACGAGCGAGAGACTGCGTAGGAAATATAAAGAAGGACTATGTGTGAAAAGGCTGATAAGAGGGTTAGGGGTGGCGGGGAATACCCTACTTTAATGTCAACTTGTAAAATTGTGCGGGTTTAAAGTGATAATAGGTAACTTTCTGGAGGTGGAGAGTCAAGAAATTCTGTGGAAATACAAAGTTAAAACCATAATTCCAAACATTTTCGATAGATATAGCTAAGTTTTATGTCATACTGTGGAAGATTATAGCCAAAAGGCACATTTCCATGGAAAAAAGCGGGTTAAATACCAGTCAGATTCGTAGAAATGCAAGCCTGCTCACAATACATGTTTTTTTTTATGTTTTTCACCCCAATAAACACAACAACAATGAAAAAAAAAACATACTACGGCTTTAAGTTCGCAAAAACATAAGGTTCTGGTCATTTTATTTCATTCTCATTTTCATGAAGTGAATTCCCGCACATAGTGTAATTTAATTCTCTTATTTATACAGATTAAAAGAGTAAATGAAACCACATTTTTAGGAGTCATGATTGATGAAGGTCTAAAGTGGAAGTCTCATATAAATTACATTAAAGGCAAAGTAAAAGCAAAGCAATTGCTGTGCTGCATAAAGTAAAGTTCTCACTAAAAAACTAGTGCAGCCTTATTGACCTTGTATAACTCTATAATTGCACCATATCTGATGGACGGTGTGGAAATTTGGGGGTTCAACATGTAAAACTTAACTACAGCCTTTATTTATTTTACAGAAAAGGAGGATTATCACCAACAGCCATTATAGAAAGCCATTCAATCCACTATTTATTAAACTTAAAGTGTTGAAAATGTGTGATAGTGTTGACTTAAGTGTCCTAAAGTCATGTACAAAGCAAAGTGCAGAGTGTTACCTGTAAATATTCAAAGACTTTCTGAGATGAGAACAAGACACTACGATTTACAGATTAAGAACCAAAGTTATGGAGCGAAACGTCACTGTGAAAGGAGTTCAGTTATGGAAAAGTCTCGAAAAAGAAATCAAAGAATCAAGCGCAATAACAGCATTTAAAAAACACAAAATCCAGTGCAATGTGTGTGTATGAGAAAGAAAAGTAAGTTGCTGTGCAGAAAAGGGAAGATTTCTGTTTGCAACTGATCCATAATTGTGACTGAAATGAAATGTACTTATTTGAAATGTTTCACAGCGATTATCGGTGTGAATGTGTCTAGAAAAGGAAAAGGGGCAGAGAACAGGACGACTCTTCTTTCTGCTCCTTTTCATTCATTTCTTGTATGTTTGATATTGTGACACGTATTATGTCATTTTATACTTTATGAAACAAACAAACAAATCAATCAATAAAATACATACATTTAGACTTATATTTTCTCATTTTTGGTGCACACATATTAGTTAATATAAGTCTGAATTATAACTTACAGCATCGATGCCAAACCAAGGGGGGAGGGCACTATTTAAGTTAGTTTTGCTAAGTTTTGATTTTATTTCTCCATTTAAAACAAGCACAGTCCACATAAAATATTCATCTCAGAGAGAAAAGACGCTTTGTGCCAGATTTAACACCTGCAGTCCTCGGGAAAGTTCAAAATGCACTAAATACATTAGAGAAACAGTTTACATCTCTAACCACAACGTTTTACCATTTAAACAATCAAAATTCATTTTAATTTCCACACATACAAGATTTCAAATTCATCATTATCTTCTTGTCATCAGTATCTTCTAAAAGGTTTGTTTGTTTAAGGTTTTCACTTATTATTTTCTATATTATAATTATGTGTCTTCATGTTACTTTAATTAAATTAGTAGTTTTAATTAATTTAGTTAATGTAATTTCCCCTTTCATGTATTTAAACACACCTTTTTCCTGCCTGGTTTGTTTTTTGTTCTGTTCAGTTCGAGTTACCCCAGCTTCTTTTTTGTTAATGATTTGAGCCTTTGTTAAATTACTTTTTTTTTTTTACTTTATTAAATTTAAACTTTTTTTTTATATACCTTGTCGTTGCCTTTCTGTTTGTTCCACTACTTAGGTCATGTTATTTTGTTGGTATCTCCTCAAAAACAGACCTGGAGTTGTGTTTTGTTTCATTCACACACGTTTGAGTAATACTTTATTATTAGTCTGTCTACATCTCCAAAGATCAAATTATCCAAATGATTCTAGTGAAACTGTGTGGAGTTTAAAAACACAGTGGAGCACTTCCTGTATCACCACATGACATCACAAAGTGGTGTGTGTTTTCAGTTTGAGAGAAGAATCCAGCCTGAATATGCAGGTTTGTGTGTTAAACTTGTGTGAACGAAACAAAACACAACTGCAGGTCTGTTTGCGATGAGGAAACATTAGAAGTAAGACGTAACAATAACCGAAATGTGGTGATATCGTATCGTCAAAGGTCTCACAATAATATCGTGGACCATCACAAAATATCGAATCACAAGTCTCTTTACTTAAATGAAAAGTTCTGATGCAGAAATAGCTAAAAAACAGAGGGAACTACATAGACCATGATCCTTTGCTCCGTTTCAGTGCAGACGACATGAAGAAATAACTGTTCTAAGCACTTTTAAGGCTTCATTCTTTGGATTAAGTCTTGTAAAGGTGTTTTTAGAGGAAAAAGTAGCAGAATCACACAAAATATTGCAATAAATCTGGTACGGTATATTGTGAAAATATCGTACAGAAATATTTGGATATCCTTACACCCCTAATGACAATAAATAATGTATCAAATGGTCAAAGCTTTTTGTCAGTCCTGTTATTATGTAGAATATCGTAATATCGTGAGCTTTCCCATGATATCGCAATAAATATCGTACCGTGACAATATCGTATCGTTAGACTTGGATATCGTTACAGCCCTAATTATAAGATACATAAAAAATAGCGTAATATGAGCCCTTTACAGTAACTGACATTAGCCACAAAATCTGCGTACACTCATGTTTTAATTTACTTATGTGTTTTATTATTATAACTCCGACAAAATATTAAAACAAGTTTCCGAACACACTTCATATTTTTTAATGCACTGTGTCCCCCCCGTCTCCCAAACATTCACATGTGAAGAGAGTCTTAGAAAAGTCCATAAAGAATTTCTTCAAGTTATATTTACAAGGATTTAGTAAAACGTTTAGCAAAATCTGAAATAAAAGTGAAAATGATGGTTCTATAGTACTCGAACGATGAAATACTATCAGTACGCGGAGTATATTCAAACAGTTAAAATAAAATAAGAAAGTAAACGTAAACATGTGCATCTCAATAAACTAATTTTACTTTAAAGGTCCTATATTAAACAAAATGGATTCGTGGGAGCTTTAAGCCACGTTATAATGTTCAAAACGCTCTGTTCCACCTTGTGATGTCATGCAGTGGGAGTTTTTTAGCTTTTCGTCGACGGAGTTTAAAAACGCAGTGGAGCATTTTGTGTATCACCCCCATAACGTCACAAAAGTGGAACAATGTTTTCAGTTTCAAATAAAATGTTTACTTAATATTTAGTTTATTGACATGCACTTTTGTATAGAAACATAAATATTGGAATTTTATATTAATATTGCATGGATACATATATATTAAAAACAGAACAAAAAAACTGTTCTGATAAAAACAATGTAAACAATACTTTGAAACTCCCAATTTCGCTAAACTAACAGTGTTAAAATAAGCAGTGTGTGGTGCAGCTTTTCAAAATAAAGCTCACATTAAGTTAAAAGGCCTCTGGGTTTCAGAATAAGATATTTGAAGAAGACATATTATGTTTTATTCTTGTCTTTTAAATACTTTTAAATTCTGAAAGTATCTACATTTTAACTTTACAACGCCATTTCATGTTTTGGAAGTGCATGAATGTGTGTAGTGTGAAAAATGGAGTTTTGTGCAACGATTTCTTCTCCATTTAGTAAGTTTGAAATGGAAAAAAAAGCACTATTGTTCGCTCAGAAAGAATAAATTAATGTATGGACTTAAACACAGAGCAAATCTGTGTAAATGTAGTAATGGTTAAATTAGTAATAGTTAAATTTATGACAGTTCAAAGCAATAAAAGTGAACATAATATGTCTCTCCAAGTCCATTTAGACTATTGAACATGTTTGTGTGAATGACCGACCATTAGTAACAGACCTTTTTCACAAAAAAAGGGATCTGCCCATTGATCCGACATCCCAATAGTCGGAAAATGGGCCGTTGAGGAGAGATCCCATTAGTCTGATATTAAATTAGTCAGAAAAAAGAGGACCATTACTCTGACAGCCCATTAGTTTTATTTACAAACTGTTTAACATCAGCACATTACAAGTCATTCATGCGTTTTTACTGTGTACGATCGAACTAATGGGCTGTCGAACTGAATATATATATAAAAAAGTGTCTCCTAGAGCTGGGCGGTATGACCAAAAATTGATATCACGGTATTTTTTAAATTATCACGGTATTTAACAGTATTTTTGTCTTTGGCTAAGTGGAGTGTGATAGAGTTGGTAATATCATTCCAACGTTTGCTTTTCTTGTCATAGACGGTCCCTTTAGACGGAGTGCGCGGAGCCGCGCCCGAGCGAGAGAGCGGAGAGCGCGGGTGCGCAGAGCCGTGCCCGGGCGAAAAGGTGAAGAGCGGGGCTCCGCGCACCCGCGCTCTCGCTCGGGCGCGGCTCCGCGCACCCGCGCTCTCGCTCGGGCGCTGCTCCGCGCACTCCCGCTCTCCGAAAACGGGAGCCGTGTCACAAAACACTACACAGACGGTCCCTTTAGCAAACGCGCCTACCAGGGACGTCTGTGTAATGTTTTGTGCTGCAGTGCCAACGTTACGCAGAGATTGGGGAGAAGATGCAGATTTTACTTTCTACTCAACTCGCTATCCTTACCTGGCTTGTTGGCTTGTTTGGTGTAACACTGAAAAACAGCCCCCGCTCAATCTACCGCTGTGCGACGTTCCGCCGCTCTGTGTTGCCGACATATGCGCGCGCACACGGTATGGCGGTAAATAAAAATTCATATCATAAAAATAAAAATTACCGGTATACCGGTTCAAACGATATACCGCCCAGCCCTAGTGTCTCCACACATCTCCACAATTACAAACTGTCCCTTTAATACTCGTCTTGAGAAACAAAAGAATAAGTAGGACCGGTTTAGTGTTTTTTGTCCTCTTTTCTTCAAACTAATGGAACGTTGGAATTACGGGATCGCTCCTCAATGGTCCATTTTCGGACTACTGGGATGTCGGACGTGAAGTGTCCCGCCGTAGGTTAGCGGAAATTCCGGTTATTACTTTTCTATGGCAAAATATCTGCGGAAATGTCTCGCGTGTTTGCATTTTCCACCAGCTTCAACGTCGACAAAGGACGTCCATGAAGAATTTATCCACAACTATCAAGGTAAGAAAAACTTAAAGGCGAACAACGAGCATCAGTGAACTACTCCTGAGCACAACTAATGTTATGGTCATTTTTTTGTTTTTTTTTCTGCACTATTATATGGTTTTAGCTGTAGAGGGTTGAATTATGAACTAAAACTATACAATTTAATTACTAAAGTGTTACATTTATATAGTGCTACTCATGTTTTTTAATGATATTTTACTTTTTGGATGATTCTGCTTCATGGTTTGGTTTCAGTATTATTGTTTATAATCTATATTTACTTCAGCAATACATATATCGTACTTCAAATTTGTCACCTGCATTGAAATTAAGACTTGGTGTCATTAAGAAGTTGCAGATACGATAAATAGGCCACGATACTTTACATATCTCGATACAATGAGCTTTTGATTAGATACGATTCAACAAAACATAAATGATGTCGATATTAGCATAGATAGATTTGTGCAGTTTAAATACTCAACATTTAATCTGTGAACATCTGTAGCTTTCGAACTGCAAATCTGTCCATCTACGCCAATATCTACATCATTAAATCAATTTTTAATTTTAATTCTAGAGTCAGTCTGAGTTAACAAGTTACTTATTAATGAATTACTTATTACTAATGTTTTATTCATGAGCAGAATGTTAGCTTTGCTCAGGAGTAGTTCACTAATGCTCGTCGTTGTTCGCCTTTAAGTTTTTGTCTTTTTTACCTTGACAGTTGTGGATAATTTCTTCATGGACAGAATATGTTCTTTGTCGGTTCAAGATTTGGTGTTGGGGCAGATTTATGAAGCTGGGGGAAAATACGCGAGACATTTCTACTGATATTTTGCCAAAGAAAAGCGTCAACCGGAACCGTTGTGAAAAAGGTCTATAGGCCAACTGATGTGTAAAAAAAGTACGCAATTAAATTAAAATATGTAAAAGTAAATAACAAAAATCTATGTTTGAAGTGTTTAACTTTCAGGCACTCAAACTTCTCCTTAACAAAGCACGTTGACCTCTACCAGTACCGTAAAATCCCTTTTTTTGTACCGTTAAAGGTGCACTGTGTAACTTTTCTGGTGGAGGGTCCGTCACCTGCTTGTCTCCATGGAGATTACAGTTTTGCCTTGATTATTCCACAGTATGGAAATAAACTTGGAGGTATTTCTGAGCTAAAAAAAAAACCAAGTGAACAAATGCAATGGAGATATGGTTAATGCCCTACTGTGGAACATTCCCGGCAAAGAAATAGGAAGTAGCAGATCCATCACATAAAAAGTTACATAGTGCACCTTTCAAGTAACGAAATAAAACAAAACAAAAAGGGGTAGATGCCACCAAAAACGTGACTCGAGTTCACGTTTTACACCTTTTGTGCCATGGGCTGCGCTGATCTGCGGCTGGCCTTCATGCGACTCCGCGCGTACACCCGCAAAAACAGCGCCAGGAAAACCGTAAAAATCCCGAATCCCCCGACGAGCGTGACCGCGTGTCCGTAGAGGAAGCAGGAGAGGAGGATGGCGATGGCTTGGCGCAGCGTCATGATGATCGTAAACACCGCCGCGCCGAACTGGTTGATGGTGTAGAAGATGAACAGCTGACCGCAGGCCGAGCACACGGACAGCAACACGGCGTGGAAAGCGAACTCCGAATGCCGCACCATGAAGGAGAGCGACTCGAAGAACGCGCCCTGCTCCAGCAACGACCCCACGGTAAAGAGACACGAGAAGAGGTTGACCCCGAACATCATCTGCACGGAGGACATCTTGTATTTGAAAAGGTTATCCTGCCAGTTGGAGGTGAAACTGTCGAAAACGATGTACCCGGCGAGAATGATCACGCCGCTGAACGTCGTCACCGTAGACGGGTGCTTGTTGGTCGAACTCGAGAGGAGAAACATGCTAACGCCCAGCGAAATCAGCACGGCGGTGAGGTATTCCCAGTATTCGTAGCTCTTTTTGGAGATGATTTTCCCCATGAGCATGACGGGGATGACTTTGGACGCCTTGGCCAGGACCTGCGTGGGGAAACTGATGAACTTGAGCGCTTCGTACTGACACCAGCTGCTCATGATGTTGGAGAGGGAGGCGAAGGAGTACTTGTACATGGGAGCGCCGTGACGAGGCTGCTTGAAGAGGAGGCACCACAGGCCCGACACCGTGAGGGCCAGGATGCGGTTCATGAACACCAAGAACTGCGAGTCCTTGAAGCGCTCGCCCTCGTCCTCCGGGGACTGGCCGCCGTACGAGCGGGTCATGACGCGCTCCTGGAGGACGCCCCAGGTCAGGTAGGACGCCTGGTGGGAGACACAGACGAGGAGGAGTTAGTATGTCCTAACAGAGGGTGCGAGATGAGACGCTACACATCCAGTCAGAAGTTTGGACACACTTTCATTCAATGTTCCTTTCTGTGTTTTCCACATTTTATATGCAGGATACATCAAATATATCCAATCCACTGTATTTCCATAGCACATTTCATAAACAAAAGAGTTTCCAAAGTGCTGCACAATATAAATAAAACATATCCAATAGAAATAAAAATAAATCTCTATTTGCCTCCACTAGTCCTCATAAAAGCAATAAAACTAGTAAAATAAAATAAGAGCAAGAATATACTGTATTTTTCATGGTTTGGGTGGTTCCTATACTCAGGTGCAACTTATATATTAAAAGTTATCATTTAATATATATAACTATCAATCACATTCTGCAGATTACAAGCTGCAAGTAGTGAAATATGCAGCTGAAAACGGTAATTGAGCAATAAGAATGTTTGGAGTGAGCGAGAAACTTGTGAGGGACTGAATGAAACATGAAGAAAACAAAAAACTAAAAGCTGGATTTAGCTGGAGTTGGTGGAGTTGCTCAGAAGTGACACCGAGGATGAAGAATTCAGTGGATTTAGTGATTTGGAGCGAGATGGAGAGTTTGGTAAACTTGTTCTGTTGTTTCTGCTCTAGTTTTCTGAATAATTGTTCATATGTGACGTGAACACACCAGACACATTTTCAGCCTGTTGTTCTCTGTTCTGTTGCCATTTCTACAACTTCCGTTTCAAGATGAAATGTCAGTTCCTGGTCTCTGATTTTATCAAATACATTTCCTCCAAAAATGTAACTTATAGTCCAGTGTGACTAATGTTTTTTTCTTCTTCACTGTGCATTTTTTGGCTGGTGCGACTTATAGTCCGGAAAAAAACGGTACATAAAATAATACAAATTCCAGATGTATCAGTAAGATTCCACAGGGCAAAAAAATGAAAGAAATAAAGAAGAAACATAAATGAAAAAGTGAGTCCAAACCTTTAAAGTGTGTCCAAGATTTTAGAACTTGTTACAGTAAGTTCAAGCAGGAGAAAGTATCCTGCTCCTGACGTGAATACACTGGCAGGAGACAGCCTCAAAAACTTTTCTTCTCATTTCTTTTTATTGAATGTAATATAATCACATGTTTCCCAGGAGTATTCTCTGTGGATCGATGTCTCCCATGTTGCAAGGCTGGTTTTTCTGGAGAGTCGTCTTCAAATGCTCCACACACATATTTAAAGCAGAACTAAGTAACTTCAGCGGTAGAGCTCCCCCTACAGGTCTCTTGTGAGAATAAAGTGTCCTAAACACTCTCCTCACCCCCTCCCCTCCCTCTCATCTGCTCACGTTTGTTTACACAAAGTCGGTGAACAGTGTCCGCAACACAATGTCTCAGGTGGATCATGTTTTTGTTTAATGGTGACAGATGTACGAGCGCCCAGAGCACCACGGCTCCCGGGACACTGCGGCTCCAGGGACACTGCGGCTCCAGGGACACTGCGGCTCCAGGGACACTGCGGCTCCAGGGACACTGCGGCTCCAGGGACACTGCGGCTCCAGGGACACTGCGGCTCCCGGGACACTGCGGCTCCCGGAACACTGCGGCTCCCGGAACACTGCGGCTCCAGGGACACTGCGGCTCCCGGAACACTGCGGCTCCCGGGACACTGCGGCTCCCGGAACACTGTGGCCAGAAGCGCCCGGAGCTCCTGGAGTTTACTCAAACTGCATAAGTATAACAGTGATATGAGCGGTGCTTATGAAACTTAGTGTCAAGAACAATATCGCCAGATCTGTGTCTCTTGGACTCTTCTCTTTCCTTGAGGTCTCTCCATTCTTCAAACTCCTTCCCCAGATTTACTCGTGAGCTCGGGCTCTGTCTGATGCACACTTTCTTTTTCTTGCGTCCTCGGCCATGGCTCACACCTCACACATAAACACCAGATATTTATTCCTGCAGTGAGCTGTGTACAGCGTCAGTACGGGGTGTGTAGCTCGGTTAGCTGTGTGTAGCTGAAGCGTCGTAGAGCAGTTTGGCTCTGTGAGAATGAGAACAGACCCTGAGAGCTGAGATCCGGGGCAGTAGGAGCCAAGTTGCATGTGTGGTTTTTCCGCCCAGAGGCAGAGGGAGGCACCAGTGAACCCTTCAAACACCCCAAAATGTCATATGTGACCATCAGAGGGGCTTTCAGAGACATTTACTTAGGTAAAAAAGTTACTTAGTTCTGCTTTAAACATCACCAAGAACAATGACGTTTAATAAGGTAAAATGTTACTACTACTGCTTTAATATTGCACTAGGGCTGTAGGAGATTATAGAAATTCTTGATCGACTAAAGACATGCCCTGCTGATTGATTACCTAAACATCATTAATAAACGCACATCATTAATAACATCATTAATTAAAGGGGAAGTGTGCAAACTCATGTAAAAATATCTATACAGAAACAGTGAATTTATAAAAAAAAAAAAAAAGGAAGAATAAACACATGATTCAATTCCAAATATTCAGCAGCTGTAGTCAAGTTTAATGTTAGTACGACTTTAAACTTGACGATCTTGCATGTATTCAATTTCATGCATTCTTTTCCTTTGCTTTGTGTGGACTCGCCTGTCCACAGATCAGACATGTAACTTGCCCTGGTGGCAGACACTCCACCAGGAAAAGTTACACAGTGCACCTTTAAAACAGCACGCCTGTATTTTACTGATTAAACTTAGTAAAAATCAAAACTTTAACACTAAAACCTGACTAGACTGAATTAGGCGTAAAGTGTAAGCTTACAAGTGTTTTCTGATTTGGTTTTTATTTTTTATTTTAACTTGAAATTTAGAGTTTGAGATTAATATAAGAAGTAAGCGTGACCTACTGGTTCTTATAGTAAACATGATCTTGGCTCCGAAGATAAAGATTAGTATGTTCCCTTTTCACGTATCGCTGGTATCTGAACTTCCTTCCTGTCAGATAAAATGAGGCGTTTCTTTACGTTCAAGTGCATTTAAGGACTTGTGGTCTGTTTACATACACATACGCCTCCGAGGACGGGAATTTTGCCAAATAAACATAATTAACTAAACTATTAATGGTACAATATGTAACTTAACTGGAAATGTGGGCCTGTCATGATTATTACTAGATCAAATTAGGAAGGAAAAGTCATTTCAGCAGGTTAATATTTATATTTTAGTACATTTTTTTGTTTTTTTTCTGCACTATTATGTGATTTTAGCTGTACAGGGTTGAATTATGAACTAAAACTATACAATTTAATTACTAAAACGTTACATTCTGCCATTTTTGTAGTGCTACTCGTGTTATTTTTAATGATATTCAACTTTTTGGGGGATAATTCTGCTTCATGGTTTGGTTTCAGTATTATCGTTTATCATCTATATTTACTTCAGCAATACATATATCGTACTTCAAAATTTGTCACCTGCATTGAAATTAAAGCTGGGTGACATTAAGAAGTTACCGATACGATACATAGGCCATGATAGGATACAAATCTCGATACAATGAGCTTTCGATTCGATACGATTCAACAAAAAATAAAGGCTAAATTATGGCTGTGATACTAAAAGTCTTTGTTAAATCGCTTCTTGTGCAAAATGAATATGAAACATGCCCATTTTAATCACCAAAACAGTGAAAATGTCAAATGTGTTGCATAAACATGTTTCCTTCCTTCAAAACTGTAGCGCTGTAACAAAATAATATAGTAAAATACACCAAAAAATACTCTTGGTGATATATCGATACTGTATCATCACATTAAACAATACGACATATAGATATTTTGATATTTTTCTAATGGAAATAGCAAGTTAAAAACATAAAAAGCTGATTTTTGTTGTAATATGGAAAGTTCACGGGTCTAGTCACTAATGGAAAGGATCAAGTTTGACATTTGTGAATTTACCTTTTGGATATTTCAGGGCAAAGTGCAGCATTTCAAGAGTTTTCTGACCCTTGTCCCTACCTGGGAGTTTGACAAAACCATCTTTAAGAGTCAGGTTTGTGGAGATGCAAGCCCTCTCACAGTAAGGACACATGTTTCCCAGTGCAATAAACACAACCAAAATACCAAAATTAATATTATTGCTATTATTTTTTGGCAAAATAGTTCAATTCTGTGGCTTTAAATAGAACGGACGGCTTTTAATTATGACTTCTTTATCATCAGAGTCATTTCATTGGGATTCTGCAAGCTCATAAAACTGAAGAAACCTCTGATAACAAACACAGTGTCCCTCCTTTATTACCGCAGTCACCACCACCGCCCTGCGCCTATAATCCCATCATTACATTTAAATACCGTTTGGATTTGCCTCCACAAACACCACACGCCGCAACAGTGGGCGGGGGAACGGATTTTACCTGGAGTCCGGCCGCGCACACCAGCAGCTTAATGATCTGCTTGACGGAGGAGCCCGAGTCTGGGTCATGGCGAGACGGGGCAGAGACGTCGTCTATCAAACCGGCCTTGGCTTCGTTTCCAAACACACAGGCCTTTATGACCGGGAAGCAAAGTCCGCTGCCTAAGAAAAATAAAAAGTAGAAGTGGTGATACGGTAAAACGATGCAGGAGAGACTCAGTAAATGTTAACAGGGCAATGAAACAGTATTTGAGTGAGTGCTTGGAGCGTGAAAGCTGCTTTCACTTGACATCACGACATTTGAAACAGAAATGAGCTACAGGACAGGTCAGAGTTCTACGGAAGATTTTGCTGCTGCAGATTTTTCCATCTGGTTTATGGTTAATATCTCTGTAATTACTAGGACTGGCACACACTTCCTCATTTTGTGCCAACATAAATAACTAATTTTTACGACTAGGGTGACCAGACGTCCCTATTTACCCGGGACAGTCCCAGTTTTGAGCCCTGTGTCCCCTGTGCCAGCAGATTTATCCAAAACCACTGATTTCTTCCAGTTTACACAAATGTCCCTATTTTTGGCCAAGCTGATTCTTGCAAACAGTAAAGAGAGGCATGAATTGTCGTTTGTTCAAGTAAAATAGAGAAAATCTGCTTAAAAATGACAAAAACACAAAGAAAATGTGACTATACTGACTCACATTAGTGCTGAGCGCATAATAATTTTCCTTAATTACGCACTTGTTTCACAATTTTATTATTACAAAACACCACAAACTATGTCCCAGTTTTTTCATTTCACAACACTAAAAATAATTTCACCTAAAAATCTGTTTTATTAAAATAGTAAAACATAAAATAAACATCCTATTAAAATTCAAATTACTTAAAATAAAGAGTGTGGGGTTGTTCTAATACGTGTTATGCTTAGTGTTAGCATTGAAACACAAACATCTCTCTTTCTAAACACAGAAGTATCGTCCGCTGAAGTATCCATTTTATTTGTGTACTTTTTAACCTGTTCAATCTGAAGCTCCCTGTTCACTGGCTTATCTTTAAATATTTATTCCTTTTCGCACAGCTCAGCAAAAACTAGTAGCAGGAAGTAGTGACGCCAACAGTGAGGATGCCAGACGGTTTCGTTTACTGAGCCTCCAGCTTCAATAAGCGGCGACTGTATTTAAACACAGAATTATTGTCCACTGAAAAGACACAAGATTATTACACCCAGATTGTAGGCCCAAAACGAACTGATTATCTTTTTTTCAGTTTAGTTATCTAACATAGTTATACTCAAAATCTAATTTAAAAGCTTTCATTTCATTTCAAAATATGTGACACCTGCCTTTTTTTCTTTTTCATGTACAATCCCAGGAAGTGCCTCATAAAATAGTCTTAAATCCACAATGATATCTCTGTTTTTTTATACAGACAGATAACAGCCTGGTTCCCACGCCCTCTATTGTGTCTAGGAGTCTGCAAAAATATGTAAATATCGATATATTGTATAGTTTAAAGTGATGATAAAGTTTCAGTATCATGGGCTGCTGTATTGATATATCATCAAGAGTATTTTTTGGTGTATTTAACTAAATTGTTTTGTTCCAGCGCTACTGTTTTGTTGCTTGTTCAGAGGACGGAAAGTCATTTATGCGACACATTTGACATTTACACTGTTCTGATGATTAAAATGTTTGTGTTTCATATTTACTTTGCACAAGAAGTGGTTTAACAAAGACTTTTAATATCACAGCCATGATGTATTTATTGAATCGCATCAAATTGAAAGCTCACTGTATTGAGGTATATATTGTATCGGCAACTTCTTAATGATACTCAGCCCTAGTTGTGTCTCATGCCAGGTCCAATCAGACACGTTTTTTTCTTTTTTGGCATCAACGCGTGTCGTACTATTTGCAAAGAAAATAAATTGATCTCACCTCAGATTATCAGTTTAGTGCTTCCCAAATTTAATGTAAAAAATGTAAAGTATCAGAGAAGTGTGTATTCTGGATCCCAGGCAAGCTAATGCACTACACCTATGGCAGCACATTTAACCATGTAATTAAAAAAATATACTGTATAAAAGATAAATAGAGCGATATTAACCAAAAAACTGGTCAACCATTCTGTAATCAGACAGTAAATTCTACTATATGCATTGACCTGCCCTCCAGCTCTAATTTTAACTATAAAAGCCTGTAGAATATTGTGATATCATGTGTCTTTTCTTTTAGGTTTTAGGCTTTTGGGTGTTTTCATAAATCTACTACTTGGGTCAATGACAGGACGCCTACATTTTCTGTCCAATTGTAATTTCCTCAGTTAAAAGGGTTCAAATTTCATAATAATTCACCACATTTCTGTAGCACCTCTGACCTCCAGGGAACCAAATCATTTTTTTTTCAAAAATCATGAGTTATTCTGCATGTTTTTTGTACTTAAAGTGTTAAAATGTCATGTGGTGTGACTAATAAAAGCAGTAATTCTAGTAGACAAGACAAATATACTTGAGTGAATGGTTTTCTTTAGGCATTTTTCTTAATTTGATGCATTTTACAGGGCAGTAGTTTGTTCGTTTAACACAAGCAGGTGACTGTCATATTGAACAGCAAAAGAAAATATCAATATGCATTAAAAATCTAAAGAAACGCCAACAGTTTGTTTCTATACACTTCATATTAGTCAGAACTTAGATGAACATCCCAACCATGTTTTAGAAAATAAAACAATTTTAAGGTTATTCTCGGTCGCACCACATGACATTTTACACTAAAAATGCTTAATATAAATGTTAAACGTAGATTTATGCACCTGACACTGTAAATATTTGAAAAAGTTCAATAGAAACTAATATTTTTTATAATTTAAAATCTGCCTGTTGAAAATCCTTACACATATGTACTCGTACCTGTACCTGTGTCTAAATAGTTGGCGCGTTTGAAGTATCTGATGAGCAGGTATCCGGGAATGATGATGGTGGAGTATCCAAGCACGTTGACGAGGAACCGGAAGAGCCAGAATTCCTGCCACGTGTTCAGGAAGGAGGCCTCTGCCTGGGACGCCACACTGGGGGGCAACAGGAGCAGCACCAGAGCGGGCCAAATCCTACAGGACCACAAACGCATCGTCACTTACATGGAACATACAGGACAAAGCAGCCATCAATTATACTATATTAATTATCATGAACTTTGGCTTTTTTATGTGTTGATTACAAAAAAGACTGGATATAATGGACAAGTTGACGTTGTACGTTTTGGTTCTCAAAACAATTATTCAAATCAGAAAGCAAAATAAGCCTAACACAAGTCTCTCATTTGAATTTCCAGTTGGTTTAGACCTGTGAGCGCTCTCTTTGATCTGTATTCTCACGGCCTAAACCCCAGCACCCGTAGCCAACCATGAGTCAGTGCTAGTGCAGCCTCTGGAGCTCAGTGAGTGAATTCTGGAGGTTCTGAGCTTTCACATGAGCCATGGACCGAGAATGAGGTCTCTGCAAGGCAATGGCAACTAAAAATAGGCTGATATATCGATTTATTAGGTCGATATTTACACTTTTTAGCATTTCAGCATTAAATTTCAAGCAGAGGCCGACTGCAGCGTGTCGTGTGCTCTGCTGAGAAGGTGACTGGTTGCAGCCTCCCATCTCTACAGGACCTGTTCACCTCCAGGACTCGGACACCCTTCTCACCCTGGACATGGACTTTTTTACCTGCTCATTCGGACCAGAACCTCTTGCCATAAAAACAGTTTCTTCACGTCTGCTGTTGGACTCATGAACAAAAACACTCACTGTTCCCACCCCCGGCTCTGTTTCAGTCACATGACCCTGTGCTGTATTTTTTGCACCTCTGTTTGCACTGATCATTACCTGCATTGTTATATTCTTGTAAATGTGTACATTTTGGTTTTATATTATAATTTATTGTTTTCTACTATATTTTATTCTATTTTATTTGTTGCATGTTTAGTGTTTGTCTGCGTTTCGCTCCAAGTACTGCAACAATTTCTTAATGTTGTGAACCTGTTCACTCATACGGCAATAAGACCGTTCTGATTCTGATATTTTATTTCGACTTATCTGCGACCTAAAAAACACGCATACCGGTACTTCATTTGGACTTTTGCAAAGCGATAACTGCAAAAATCATGTCTAAACTGCTCTCCCTCTTGAGTTTTTAAGCTGTGGGTGACTTTTTAGAAAAAATGAATGATAAAATTACAAAATCTGCCTTAAATATCAGCAGAACTGACCATCAGTTTCTCTGGAGCCTAAACAATCAGTATCGGCCATGAAAAAGCCCAAATGAATCTCTTGATATCTGCTGGCAACCCATGTTCAGTAGTGATTGTAGTTCCTTTTTTAAAACAGTAACAGCGGAGTCAGCACACCCACCCTTTCACTAAGGATAAGACTAATAGTTGGTTGAGAATTTAAATGGTTTGCACATGGAAGACTATTTACACAAGAGTCCAAACAATGTGGGAATCCCAGACGGGTTTGTTCACTAAACTTCACAACAAAAACCTTCATAATCTGGGGAGCGCCGACTGCTGCAGACGAGACAGAGGAAAGATAAAACTGGACAGAGCATGTAACATCACACCTGAAGGTTCAGTCCAACAGAAATTTTACACATTCTGAAATTACATATTATGAAATCTCATGTGTGGACTCTGTCCCAAGTCCACACATGAGAAACAAAGGGACGTCTAAATATAGATTTTAAAGGCGGCTTATTAAGAAAAATTGACGTTTAAGAGCTTGGACCCATGTTATAATGGTTCCCAACATCATTAACTCATTCACTGTTGTATTTGCACAGATTGATGCATGTTGTGTACTCTCTTTTGTCCTACAGTCACTGCCCTGGATAAAAATAATATAAGGAAAACAATATCTCGGACAATGACTTTTTAAATAGCTGCTTCACTAGAGTCCGAAGAGAAATCTGGTTTCATGTTTCAAGTTTTTATTTGGTCAATGTTTAACTCATTACAGTCATACAATATATTCAGTCTGATGCTCATAAAATAAAGTATATTCAGTCTGTAGAATAATCAAATCAAACACTAAGCAAGTCATTGACCAAGTGTAGGCAGATTTGCAAAATACGGAGCTATACTGGAGACTGAATGGCAAAATATGATATGTTAAAAAAGTGCAAATATTGTTCATATAATTTTAAGTGGGCACATAAACGCACTGAGGTTTAATTTTTGGACAACAGATTAATAATAATAATGCATTCGTCTTATATAGTGCTTTTCCAGATGCTCAAAGTCACTACAGTTTCGGATCTGTGATGGTTAAGACGCTATAGGCTCTATTCACGCTTATTTCACAAACCAGGAAGACGTTTGGAAAGATGCGACGACAACTTCCGGTGTAGTTTCTGACACTGGGCTCGACCGACTGTGATCAAACCCACTGAAGTAAATGTGATCGTTGGTAAAATGAAGCCTGCGGACGTACGTGCTGTTTGGAATCATCTTGAATTTTCCGCCCTCGTCTCTTCTAATCGCATGAATCCAGTGCGCTCGGAGTCGTGGGTCAGTGGGGAAATGATGAAAATTGAGGTATGTTTGGAATTTTTGATTAGCCGAACACAATGGAACGCTACAATGACATGTACCGTATTTTTCGGACTATAAGTCGCAGGGTTTGGGTGTTTCCTGTGACTTATATATTACATTTTTCACACCGACAGCCCCTAAACCAAATATATTAACCCTATATATGAATAAAAAGTGAAAAAACAAGTCATTATCTGTTTTTTCATTTTGGTTTTAGAGACAAATAATAAAGAAAAGAATTGCTTTGTATTTTTGTTTTCTTATTTTTGGTTCTATATTGAAAAACGAACAAACGAATGAAACACGGATTGTTCTCTATTCGGTTGTTTTTGTTATTATAACTTCTATAACTCGCCTTTCAAGAGGAAATGTTGGTTCTGTTCTCTGATTTTGTAGTAAGTAAATTTCCCCCAAAAAGTGTGACTTATACATGTTTATTCTTCATTACACATTTTTTGGCTGGTGCAACTTATACTCCGGAGCGATTTATAGTCCGAAAAATATGGTAGATGAAGAAAACTGGGACATTTTCTCATTTTTCCTAGATTTGTCAGACTTACTACAGTGAAAAGAGCCGGCCAGAAGTTGTTATCACATCTTTTCAAATGTCTTCCTGGTTTGTGACGTAAGCGTGAAAATAGTCCACCACATTCATACTAGACAAGGTGGGTGAAGTGTCTTTCCTAACGACAGACAGACATAACAGTTTGTGCCACTTGATATTCCCAGTGTTTTCCAATCGAAGTACTGCCCAGGCTTAGCTTCAGAGATCTGAGGCTCTGACAAGGTTTAGCCACATTTTAACACCTTAAAATGCTTCTATTACTATTATTATTTCATATTTAAACATTTACCTGATAAATTTTGCAGTTTCCATGTCCATTAAATTCAATATCTAACACTTCCATTGACATTACTAAGGGTGTGTTCAAAAAATCGATACGGGGATACATCGTCGTGGGCCTCTTGGCGATACACGTATCGATACGGAGGCGTCAGTATCGATATTTTACATGCAACAAACATTATTTATCAAGCTTCAGCAAACTGCGTCGGATAAGTGATCCTTGCTTGCAATGCCCATTTCGTATTGTCAAAGGCAGCATTCCTTCTGCACTACAGCCTTGTTAAGGCCATATCTTAAGTTTACATTCATCAAAGGTAGCTGCATGTCAGCATACAGCCTTGTTAAGCCATGTTTACATTAATAAACTTAACATCCACCCGCGCGCTTGTGGCGATTACACAACATTAAAAAGTCAAGCCAGATATTCACCGTACTTATTTTTCCAATATTGACATGCTATACATCGTTTGAAAGCTTAATTCCTCAGTAAAACCACCATATCATTCATTTTATGCCACACAGCCCAAAGAACCATAACTTATAATTCCCGAAAATATTCATCGCATTTCTAACCTTTGAGCCGGTTCTGTCGGTCCGAAACGGGTCCAATCCAGGAATAGCTGTGCTCAATTAGTCCGTAACAGTCCACAGAAAAAGAATATCCAGTTGTTATACGTTTGTTGTAAGACGGGACGTATTATGCTATGGCGCTGTCCGTCTGTCTGTCTGTCTGTCCGTCTGTCTGTCTGTCTGTGGACACTTCAAAGCTTTGTCTTCATGAAGAGGCAAAAATGTTCTGCTGCTGAAAGCGAGAACAACCCACATTCTCTGCTTCTTTGAGCTTTGACACATTAAAGCTTTGTAGTGTCTTTAAGTTCTGTTGCTGCAATCTGATTGGAATTCCGATTCTAGAATGTGATGATGTCATACTCCTACTGCAAGAGCCAGATTTCCCTATTGATTGTCCGTCTGTCTGTGGACAATTTCTTGTCCGCGCTCTAACTCGACAACCGTCTCACCTAGAAATGTCAAACTTCCAAACTGCACCAACAATTAATTAATTCAAAGTACGGCGTATTTTGCCCCGCTGGCGGAGCTCTTGTTTTTTTCATAAAATAATTCCATGTGGAGAAATAATCCAAAAAGTCCGAGTTTGTCTGAATGGATGAGCGACGCATCTCTCTACTACTCTCGCTCTTGGTCCTTAGCATAGCTAAACGCTTAGCTCCTGTTAGCGGTGTGGGGTATGTTTGTTTTCTCCACACTCTTAGCTACAAAACAAGCGTATCCAGGCTTCGGTCCGGCTACGGGGCGCCGCGCTACAGCTTGGGGAACAAAACGAGTGCGTCCAGTTAGCAGCGTATTACATGACCGAGGGACAGTTCCACGGCAAAACCTCTTCAGTCATTGGTTCTTTCAGGAAATGATTGACAGATCTGAGTAGCCTATGAAAAGACGATTTCAGCGGTGGACCCCATGTGGGGCAGAGGTGCTGTAGTGATAGTCTAGCTCCATGCGCTCTGTGTATGGAGACTCTCTCTCTCCTCCTTTTACGCACACTCACAGGCGGAGGCAAACGAGACATATGGAGCGAAATTTTTTGGCTTGTTTTAGTTACTTATCTTAAGAAAACATGCCTAAATTTCAGAAGATGGTTTATTTATTATACATTACATCTTATTACAGTTTGGAACATCTGGTACATATTTGAACACTTGTGCCGAGTGCAGGTGTTAACAGGTTAATCAAGGGCAGTTTCTGCCTTACAGCTTCTTCTGTTACATTGTAACTGATGCGCTACACCAAAATAAAAATAACGTTTGAGTAAACATCTGTCTTTTTTTAAAATTATAGGTTACGTAATGTAAAATATCGGGCTACGTATCGCCTTGAAGACCATGTATCGGCATACCCCTGTATCGCGAATCGTATCGTATCGAGACCCCTGTATCGCGAATCGTATCGTATCACAAGGTTGTTGACAATACCCACCCCTAGACATTACCCTTGTAACTTAAAAACTGGTGTCGTAATTATTAGGAAAACATGGTTAATTCAACATTTCTAAGCAGCACAGATTGTCAGACTATAACAGGATATCTAAAATGACGCAGTTTACACCTCTCCAATGTGTTTATCATGTTTTAAGATTCTCTCGTAGATAACCAAGAATCTGCAGCTCCACCCGAGCTGAAACCAGACCGTCCCTGCTTGTGAAAAGGTGTGCTTCTTCTATCTTTGCTGTCGTGGCACTGAGGCTGTATGCGGTTTCAGGGCCTCCAGCTCGGGGCCAGAGGAACACCCAGTACAGTGCCCTCATTGTACAAAGCTCACGGCTAAACTCAGCAACTTAAAACGGGGCCGAATATCCAGACGCTCCACCTGAGAAGTCTGTGTGTTGTCCTGAGTTAACTTCGTAAAGTCAAGTGTGTTATTTGTCATTTTAGACAGAAAAGTTGTGAATAGAGATGGTGGAAACAAAAAAAATCATGACCAACCACTGAGCCCCGTTAACCGGTTAAAATCTGTGAACCGTTCAGTTTAAAATCTATTCTAAATCTAATCGCTATTTGAAATAAAAGTAATTTGGAGTCGAGTCACGCTGCCGTCGGCTCTCACACGTGACAGCGCTGAAGATAAAGGCGTTAGTCAAGTGTTAGAAGCTCATCTGAAACACGCCGTGGCTCATTTCAGAAAATGAACGCTCCAAAGAGATGTCGCTTATAGACCTCAGAGCGCAAGTCTGTCAACACCGCACATGAAGCGTTTATACACGGACGCACGTAAGGCTCAGTTTAACCCAGCAGCCATGACTTATTATGTCCACAACCTGCACAAAACCGTGAGGATAAAACGGCAAAACATCCAACAGTCGCCTACACAACAAAAGCACTTCTGTGGCAACTCAAAGAACTTCCTCATAGCAGCACTAAAGCCTGTAGAGATAAACAAAAACACAGAGAAAGCACTCGGCGGTGCAGAGTTAGCATGGTTAGCATAGTTAGCGCAATAGTTCAGCTTTTCTCACCTGTAGAAGAGGCCTGAGGGCATCGCATTTTGAGATGATACATCATCGATAATGTGCTACTACTGTATTTTAACACTGTATCACACAAGGTACATTTGACACAAACACAGCATCGAGGCCTCGTGCCACATAAATAGTGCGTTTAGGCTCCTGTCTGTGATCATTTAGAGCGACTCACACCAGGACTGTAGAACCGGGCAGCGCTCGAGCACGATTACGTAGGGTTACATTTAACCAAACCAATTAGTCAAACGGTTACCAGTTAACATCCATAGTAATGATGATAAGATGTAAATCAAATATACTGTATTTTTCGAACTATATGGCGCACTTAAAATCCTTTAATTTTCTCAAAAATCGACTGTGCGCCTTATGTACGAAAATAGACCCATTCATTGATATTGCACCTTATAATCCAGTGCACCTTATCGTCCAAAAAATACAGTATGCAAATTGGAACATCTATGAAAAATCAATAAATAGCCAAATAAGAAGATTCATTTACAAATCATTGTCCCATTTATTTATGTTATAATTAGTTTTGGTTCAAGACAATTATCCAATGAGAAACAGAACGAGCCTCTCACTGGGTTTACAAGTTCAATGTTAAAAGAATCTTTTCACCAACGTGGACGGTCCGATTTCAGCGCGGGTGGAGCTCCAGATTCTGTTTTATCAATAAAAGAATCTTAAAACATAATAAACAGGTTGGAGAGTGGAAAGTAAAGCGCGTCATTTTAGACATGCAATTATAGATTATAGATTAGTGGAGATGTTACCGTTTTGCCTCCAGAGTCACATTAACGTTTTACACGAATGAACCGAACTTCATGTCAGATTTAAATCGGCAAAACTTTTCCCAAATTCTTTCTTTTCCCCATTTCACCGGAAGTGCCACCACAAGAACGCGTCGTTCAGGAGCATTTAGAGACAAAAGTGAATAAATTTGGGGGTTTATGGAAAAAAGGGTGAGTTTTTTCAACATTAAAAGGACAGAATTTGGTGAAAATAATCAAAACTGGCCCAACGTATTGGCCTATCGGTTTATCCGGATTCTTTTTCTACGTATTTTTTGAGCTATAAAACCACTTGTAATTGAATAAACGTAAAGTAGAGCTGTTTAATGTCACACTGTGGAACATTCCAGGCAGAGCAGACAGAAAGATAAACACTTTATTCAGGTATGGTAGCTTTAACTCAGGCGCACCTTTAAGAAAAACAATACAGCATAACATGAGGAGAGGAGAAAGAGCAACGACATATCCATAAAAACAAGCAGATGACGAACCCAAAACCAGAAAGTTACACCCTGCACCTTCAAGTTGGCTGCGTATTATCTGAATATACATCAAAATTAAACCGAAACTGCCATTTGAGACGACGAGAAGCAATTTTTAATGTTCTCTGCAAAGAACAAAATGTCCCATCTTCAATAAAGCTTCAATACACCACAACAAACAACAAACACTTTAATTACTTTACTTTTTCTCAAATCGTGCAGGCCCAGTATTACATTTAAGCCTGATATGAGCTGTAAAATATCTTTATCTCCTGTTTTTTTTTTTTTGCAAGGTCACCGTCTCTTACAAATCTTAAATAATGTTACATGGTCGTTTGATATTATAACCGTGTCCTGTTTTTCTTGGTATTTTTAGCGATAAAAAGCACCTGAAGTTGAATAGCTTGGAAAGATGGTTAAGTTAAAGTGAATTTCCAGGCAAAGCAATAACATCTCCATGGAGACAAGCAGGTACCGGACCGACTAGAAAAGTTACAGAGTGTGTGCTTAATAATTTCGTTCATTTGCCTGTGTGAATATTAAATGATATTTTCTTTAACCAGAAGTAAAAGTTGTGTTTTGTTTCATTCGGTATTCAGTATACACTTAGAGTTCTTCTCTCAAACTGAAAACACCCCGTCCCACCTTGTGATGTCATGTGGTAAGACAGGAAGTGCTCCGTTGTGTTTTTAAACTCCACACACCTTCACTAAAATCATTTAGATAATTTTAGCCCTGGAATTGCCGATCTCTACTGAAAACTACGGCTGTAAAAGGAGCTGAAAACTACTATTTCATGAGATTAAAAGGTGGAACAGAGCATTTTGAGCTTTGGAGGTGTAATAGGATAATAATATAGGGTTACTCAAACACGTGGGAATGAAACAAAACAACACCAGGTATGTTTTGATGAAGTAATATTATATTATAACATGACACATTACTAAGGTGACCAGAATTCAAAATAAAAAACTGAGATGGTTTTTTGGTGTTTGGTAATAATAATATTGTGAAACGAATGTGCAATTAAGAAAGATTGTTATGCAGAGACCATTCATGACTAACATGCGAGTCAGAATAGTCACATTTTCTTTGTGTTTTAGTCATTTTTAAGCAGCTTTTCTGTATTTTATTTAAACAAATGACACTTTATGCCTCTCTTTACTGTTGGCAGGGATCAGATTAGCACAAAACAGGGACACCTGGGACATTTCTTGCATAAAACTGGGACAAATCACTGGTTTTGTATAAATCTGCTGGGACAGGGGACACAGGGTTCAAAACTGGGACTGTCCCGGGAAAATAGGGACGTCTGGTCACCCTAGTAATATAGGAGCTTTAACCACAAATAAACAAGGAATGAACAGCTATACGCATGATGCATGGTCTGGTGTGAACTAAGATTAGGTCTGACTGTTGTTGCATTGTTTTAATCATTACAGTTTTTGTTTTTTAGCTGATCACATTGTTCCAGTTTTGGAGACGTCGCGTTATGATGCCCAAGCGCAAAGACGAGACCAAATAAAACTGTGCCAATCTCGTATTCACGTTTAAATGTCTGTAAAAAATGTTATTAGGATGATTTTAGAGACTGTACCTCCACGAAATCGACCGCATTTTCCCGTCGGCTTGGCCCCACACTGGCTGCTGTGACACCGGCCGAAGGATCAGTACGCGCCGCCTCTGGCACCGCTCCGATGGCGCATGAAGCCGACCCTGAAACCAGCGCCAAAAAGGTTAAATATCTGCAAAGAAACGCGTGTTAGAAAAAAAGCCGATCCCCGGGTCTGTACCAGCGGACTTGTCCTCTCAAAAGCCGATGTGTTCGCCGTGTACCGGAAGCTCCGTCAGCCCAGCCCGGCCCCCTCCGCTCCCGTCCCCGGCGGAAGAGCGCACGGGCCCGGGGACGGAGACGCGGGAGCGGCGCCCTCTCAAGAGAAGGAGGAAAACTGTCAAAAAGGCTGAATACAAGGCGAATTTATATTTGTTATGCCAGAAATCGTTTTAATGTTGCTCAAAATGAAACGCGTATGGCTGACGAAGCAATTAAGCACATCGCATATTTATATTTTTATTTATTATTATTATTATTATTATTATTATTATTATTATTATTATTATTATTATTATTATTATTAATTTTATTGACAAAGTGGGGTCAAAAAAAAAAAAAGATATCCATCAAGTACACCTAGACCTACTGCCACTAAAATAATATATTACGGCAAAATTAACCATTAGCCATGTTATGAATTGTGTGGGTTATTTGGCTGGGCTTGGACTTGGATACCCTTGGTCCAGCTTATTTACTTTTTATTTATTCAGTATTTTACCAGGTAAGTCTTTTTCTTTTCTTCTTTGAGCAAATGACAATACAAAACAGTATGAAAACAAGTTATGAGACATAGAATGCCAGGGGGAGGCATATGGATAAAACAAAACAAAGCAACTTCAAACAGTCATATTATTAAATTGTACAAAAATATTTAAAGATATATAACTTTCATATCCTCCTGGGAACAAAAGGGGAAAAAAGTGTATTGCAATATATATTTTTTGCGATTTTCTATCTATTTGGAGGTAAATGAACACCATAGCATTTAGATTTTGTTCATTTATTTATAATTTTCTAACATGGCCTCTGTAATGGACGCCGGGGACATTTTGGTGTTAAATCCACGTGAAGTTAACACCTCGACAAGCTTCTACAGTCGCTTCAAAAAGTTTTTCGACTCCCTTTTCATTTCTTTTTTTATGTGAGTTCATTTTTTATCCTGGACATGATAGAACCCTATAATCCCCCAGCCCTGTTTTCCTTGCCCCCTAAGAAAGAGTCTGTCTCAAAACACTTAAAAGATCGACAGATTAACTCAATGTTCACTGTAAATGACTTAAATGAATGGGCCGGGTGTCAGGAGGATATGTTAAAATGGCTTTTTTGTTTACACTTTCAGAGATAGAAGATAAGTAGTATTATAACTGCTTAATTAAAACAGGAAAAAGCAAAGAGGTAGAAGAGAATTTACATTTATGAATACAAAATTTGCCAAATATAATAATTAATATTATTCTAATGTATGCCCAAAATAATATGTTCAAATTTTAATGAGATATTAGGCGTGCATTTCCACAAAAGATGATCGTTTCGGGATATTCTTCACAAAAAGTGCAGTTAGGGTCAGTTGTTTTAATATATTTTAGGGTAAATTTTGTGCATAAGTTTAAAGGAGACATCCCTCATTTTCTAAGTCAACTGAGAAAACCTCATTTGCAGTGACGACCTGGCCAAGAGGCAGCATAAAAAAAGCACCAATTGAACAGACTGAGATGCTTATCATAACATGAAACAGTGAATAGAGACACGAAACAGTGGAATATTTGCAGATTAAACATATAAAAGTGTGAAAAACGAGTGCAATAATCCTAGAAAATACTCTGGACGGAGTTTCTGTTGGAGCGCAGTGTGTGGAGCTGCATATTTACAAGAACATGTTTCTCTTTTGCATCATCTTGTCTTTAATAATAATCATACTTGTCATACTTTCATTTACACATGCTCGAGTAACCCTATTATCATTAACAATTAGGCTATTACCTTTTGTTTAGTCAACAGATATCAGAAATTCCAGGGCTGGATTCATTGAAATATTTCTAATGAACATGTATTACCACATAATATCACAAGGTGGAACAGAGTTTTCAGTTTGAGAGAAGAACTTGGCCTAAATACGCAGGATTTGTGCGTTAAACATGTGTGAATGAAGCAAAACACAACTCTGGGTTAGGTTCATAGGCCAGAAATTAGTGTAAGATGATAGAATAGTAAACTTTAACTTAAAAATATGCATAAAAACACTTGTCTCTGGTAAATTTTGAACACAATTTAAGAAACATTTTCACAAACAGCTTTGGGTAAGACTTATTGGCCTACAGTAGCCGACTCAGTGACTTTTTTTTTGTGATCAACATTTTATTGATTTTCAACGGGGGGAAGGGGAGGGGAGGGTGGGGTTACAGACATAATAAGAATCGCCATATACAGCAATAGTGAAAGTCAACAAACAGTAAAATTAAAATATATCAAAATAAAACCTGCATGATACAGATCAGTACACAAGTCTGGTGATACACGCTATCGTCTCATCCAAGCAATTATATCTGATGAGAAGTGTTTCCAGGCTTCTACAGTAGCCGGTCGAGCTTTATTCAGTCTTGCAGTAGTAAGTTCCATGTTAACAATTTTAAAAAGACTTTGTACCCAGAAGGATTTCATACAGATATCAGGTGTAAACCAGTGTTTTGTAATACTTTTCTTTGCAGATGTAAAGCCAGCAAATAATAATTTAATTAGGATTGGTTTTAGAGAAACATGAGAGGTATCATTAAGGAGACAAAGGGCAGGGTTAGGAAAATAAGAAATTTCAGGCAATTCAGATAAAACAGAATTTACATGAGACCAGAAATGAGATATGGTTGGACAATTCCAAAACATGTGTAGGAATGTTCCGGGTGAGGAGAAGTTGCAAGTATGACAGTCATATGAAGCCTGTAGTTTCATTTGGAATCTCTTATAGGGCGTGATGTATGCTCTGTGGATGGTTTTAAAGTGAATCAGCTGATGAGCCAGGTTCTTCGAAGTTGACTTTATGTTAGACCAAACAGACGACTCAGTGACTTTTAATCAGTTTCTTAAAATGAATTTCCAAATACGTCAGACGTAAAATGCAGCTACATTTCTATAGAATTACAAATAGGCCAAAAGGTAAAAAAAAAGAAGCACAACTACCCCAAATTACAGCAGTAACCTGAGTACGATATTTGTGTATAACTAATGTGTGACACCTTCAAGAGTAATACTAACGACTAATTAGATAAAAATGTGATTTAATTAAAGACTTAAAGAAGGTTGCGACGTGTCAGATCTGTGGGAAGGTGATCCACACTTACAATAAGAATGTACGCTGTGTTTTTGAGTAGTAAAAACACCTTTATACAAATAAATAAATGAATAATAAATAGATATGTTTAATGTCACGCTTCTGATTAGGCCTGAGTATCGTTAAGAAGTTGCCGATACGATACAAACCTCGATACAGTGAGCTTTCGATACGATATATTTCAAATCGCTTTAATACTTTTCAATAAAAATAAAGCCTAAATCGTGGCTGTGGTACTAAAAGTCTTTGTTAAACCGCTTCTTGTGCAAAGTGAATATGAATCATCAAAACAGTGAAAATGTCAAATGTGTCAAAGAAAAGAGTTCCTTCCTCTGAACAAGCAACAAAACTGTAGCGCTGTAACAAAATAATTTAGTCAAATACACCAAAAAATACATATATAGATACAGCGGCTCATGATATCGATACTGTATCATCACATTAAACGATACGATACGTCGATATTTCAATATTTTTGCGCACTTCTGCTCCTGGTCTATGTTATAATGTTGTTTCCTCATCACAAACAGACCTGGAGTTTCATTCACACATGTTTAACACACAAACCTGCATATTTAAGCTAAATTCTCCCAAATCAAACACTCTGTTCCACCTCGTGATGTCATGTGGTGATACAGGAAGTGCTCCACTGTGTTTTTAAACTCCACACACCTTCACTCCGTTTGAGTTTTCAGTTTGAGACAAGAAATCAGCCTAAATCTGCAGGGTTTGTGTGTTAAACATGTGTGAATGAGACAAAACACAACTCCAGGTTTGTTTTTGAGGAGGAAACAACATTATAACATGACTTAAAACTCATAAACATCAATTTTATGTATTATCGGACCTTTAATAAAATAAATTTGTAAGAGAGATCCTATAGATAAACTTGCACAATAACCTGGTTGGTCTGATTACTGCTGTTGATACTTTGCAGCTGATGCCATCAACATGCCCTGGTGTGATGCTAACTGTAGGCACTGCTCTGTCTGTTTGAAGCTCTGTTACTCAAGTTAGACTTTAATCTGAGCTTTATTTAACACAATCTGACCAGAAGGAGCTGTTTTAGCCGATGTACTACAACAGGTGAGCTGATTTGTGCTGTTAAACAAGTCCCTCTCACGTAAAGTTGCAGTCACAAGCATTAGCAATTAAGTTTTTCAGTTTCTCTCTTTCATTTTTCAACCTTTTTGTCAAAAATCAAACTCCTAAACACGATCACGGACGCTCGTTTTGATCGCAAGCTCCTGAAAATGCGCTTTTGTAAATCCGTTTGGTGTTTTTTTTGTTGAGTTTTCAGACAACCTCGAACCTTTTTTGACACTGTTTGCTACTGTGTGCGTTGCGTCGCCGTGGTAACCGCTGAACGATCCGTCACGGGCGCACCTGTACAGCTCCCCCCCCCGGCATGATGTCACCGCGAAATATCAAATCAATAATGCACTGTTGCTCTAGACACATGAGTCACGGTGTACAGTTGTGGTATGGGTCATTTGAATCAGGTGTTTTGTCATTTTTATTGCGTTTCTAACATTCACGGGAAAATATCACATCAGTGCACTTCCTCCGACAGTTTTCGCCTGCAGCGTTCTCTCCCACAGTGCGCTCTTTGTGATATCTCCACAGATGCAGCTCTTAATGTCACTAAAAGAGACAAGAAAAGCAGGTCTGTAGTTTCCCAGGCCACAGCCCAATGAGGAAGTTGGCAGTAAAATGTCCAGCTTATGCACACTCCTGACCAGTGAGGTTTTCAGCTGACACACAGTGAGGAAGAAAGAAAGAAGGTGGTTTTTATAATTTAAGAAACAAATAACTTAAATGTAGGGTTTCTGGCTATTAAGGTACCATTGTCTTTTGCTAGAACATGACTTAAAGGGCACATTTCACGCATTTTTCTCATGTTTTATTGTTGTTTCTTCATCACAAACACACCTGGAGTTGTGTTTTGCTTCATTCACACATGCTTAATGCACAAACCCTGCATATTTAGGCTGAGTCCTTCTCTCAAATTGTGTTTTACTGTGTTTTTAAACTCCACACACCATCACTGCACCATTATTTGTATGATTTCAGCCAGAGAATTGCCCCAAAAACAAACTCCAAAAGGTAAACGATAGCTTGAAAACTACCGCTTCATGACATTATAAGAAGGAACAGAGCATTTTGAGCTTTAAAGATGCAGACGGACTAATAATAAAGGGTGAAATGAAACAAAACACAACTCCAGGTATGTTTTTGAGCTCACAAGGGTCAATTTTGCGTAATATAGGACCTTTAACTACCATAAAATAACAATCTGTCTTCGATTGGACTGGACTTTCGTTCATCTGAGCCACACCAAACTACATAAATCCTGCTGCATCTTTATTTGAACACATTTATTATCACGAAATATGGGAATGTCCCGACACTCCTTCAGCTGAGCCTCGTGCCAAGAGGAAGAAGCTCCAAAGAACAAAACAAACAAACCAGGAAATTCTTAAGTAGAGCATTTTACAGAACTTTTGTCACCCGCACAATAATAATAATAACACAGGCATTTGAATTGTTTAGACTTGGCTGAGGCAGACTGGGTTTGCGTGACATCTGCTGACTGGGAACTGCCATAAAATACTACAAGATTAATAGGTAAAATAAACCGACTAACGAAATCAGTTATAAAGTTTTGACTATATGCAAAAAGTAAGAGCGGAATTACCAAAGTACTTTTATGTATTTGCCCATCACATAGTCACGAGTACCTATAATCTGAAGATACGTTGATGGGGAAAACCAGAGTTTATCCACCCGGGAATCAAACTCGTGACCAAAATTTAAGATGTAAACACTTAAATCTATCAGAAAACTACCTAAAAGTTGTGAAATTATCAGTCCATGCAGCAAGATAATTTTACTAGACGAGAATAAAGCGTCTCAGAACTAGTAGTAGTAGATAATAAATGTGAAAACAAGATGAATAACCTGATATATGTTGTAAAATCTTGGCCAGATCAGACAAAATTTGCAGCGTGACGATTGTGAAATGATTCAGACGTTGCAGCGTTTGTGTGTAGAAGCAGTGACGGGTGAAGGTTCTTGCTCGAGGGCACAGTAACAGTACATTTGCCACTATTAATATCTGTATTAATATGAGTATTATTATTGTGCAGCTCTATCTTTATCTTATAGGCGATGCTGCTCGTGCTAACCACTCTGCCACTTAAGTTTTTTTGCACAAATTCTGTCATAAGACAAAATGGAGTAAATACGGTTATTGCTACAGTAAATAGAGGAAAGCACAAACTATTTTTTGCTCATTAAAGCGCCTGTCGTGGGAATCTTTGACTTTGTTTTCTGTTGTGGTCTGTTTAAGCCAGGCATGTCCAAACTAAGGCCCGGGGACCAAATGTGGCCCTCAGACCAACTGTTTTGTCCCTCAGGCTTCCAGGTGAATCATATGTACAGACACGCAAACTCCAAATACAAGAAACAAAAGAAAGAAGAAGAGAAAAAATAATATAATAATACAAAACTTAAACAAGGACGATCAAATTTGTTTACTGCATGCCCGGTGAATAGGTCCACATCACCGCAAATCGTACTTTTTACTGCATGTTTGTGAAATTTACCTCGATCAAGCAGATTTTGTGTGTCCTTTTTAGGGTCTAAGCCTGAAATAAAGGTCTGGGGCGTCATTCAAACCTGTTACAAACGCACATATTTGAATTACTCACAGTTTTGACCCTCAGTCTGTGACCCTCGATCGCCCCCCACGCTCGTCTGTGTTATAATCCAAACCGACTTTATTTGCACAGCGCATTTTATCAACACAGAGTCTCCAAAGTGCTGCACAGAGTAGGCACAATATAGTAACACATTCATTAATATAAAGCATAGAGTAAATAAAAAGCGAATCAACGAAAAACCTTAAAATACTAAATTAACGATAGAAAACTAGCAAATAAAACCAATAAAAGACAGTCAGAGGAGCACACAGTTTTCATGCCATGTTAAAAACCAGTGAGTAAAAGTGTGTTTTTAAAAGACTTAATATGTGGCCCTTGATGAAAAATGTTTGGACCCCTGGGTTAAGCTAAAGAATGTATTTTATGGGTTTAGATACTGTGAACTAACAACTGCTGAAGCATTTCTGTGTTCCTGCCACATGTGGTGGTGTAATCTGCTCTTCCCGGACAGGTCAGGACACTCTGCTCTGTCTTTATCCAGTATTGTTAAAAAAAAAACACACAACTGTTGCTTTGTTCATTCTCATCATTTAGAAACAGTGATAAACTTGGGGGA
This sequence comes from Odontamblyopus rebecca, assembly GCA_030686955.1. NCBI lineage: Eukaryota > Metazoa > Chordata > Actinopteri > Gobiiformes > Gobiidae > Odontamblyopus > Odontamblyopus rebecca. The sequence continues at coordinate 9,413,255 of CM060673.1, forward strand.
ATCTGACCGATGCCGCAGTTGAACCAAACGAGTCGTCTCTGTTTGGAGGTTGTTTAGAGATACTGTAGTCTTTGTAAATTTTGTACATATATTATTCACTTTATATTATTATTTCTATTTCTATTATTATTGTTTATCTTCATTGCATCACACTTTTTTCCTTTTTTTGCACTAAACTGTCCTGGAGCTACTGTGACTGTTGAATTTCTCCACTGCGAGATCAATGAAGTCCCGTCTTATCTTATTTTATCTTATCTTATCTTTACCTCATGTTTGTTTTATGACGTTTATCAGCTGTATAAGAAGCTTCAGATTAGGGAGAGACGAAGCTTCACGCGAGGGACAGAAGGTTTCATTTTCGTTTTTTTCTCTGTAATTGTGCGCACAGTTGCTTTAATAAATCCAGACTCTTTGATTTAAGACAACTTCTCTCCAGTTTTTATTCTTCTCAGATTTAGAAATCCACAACAGCGCCCATATGACTTGATTTTCTGATGTTATAAAGTTGTTTCCTCGTCACAAACAGACCTGGAGTTGCGTTTTGTTTCATTCTCACACGTTTAACACACAAACTCTGCATATTTAGGCTGAGTTCTTCTCTGGGGTCCCCAACCTTTTTCCTCCTGTGAGCTACTTTTTGTAAAATGAGACATTAGGTAAAAAGACACAGATGTTCTGCACTAGATTATAGCTACAAAACTCATTTCCATCTGCAGTCCCGGGTTACATGGATAAAATTTACAACAATCAGCATCAATAAAAGCCGTTAAAGATTCACTCTCTTACTAACGGAGCCAGAACTTCTGTAAATATAAGAGCCAATGTAAGCTGACATAACTCACTATCCAGTTATCAGTACACAATATTAGGCATCGAAATTATACATTTAAGGAAATAGGCTTTTAATCAAGCATATTTGAGTTATTTAGCGTAATATGAGCTACTTGTAAGGGGGTGGAGAGCTCTGGAGACCCCTGATTCAGATCATTTCAGTCCTGCACTGCACAAAAACAAAATCTAGTCAAGTTAAGATGACTTGAATTAAGAAAGTTTTACCATGATCTGAGTAAATTGCACTTGAAAAGTAAAATTATCTGCCAGTGGAATAAAACTTTTTGTACTTGAAATATGAAAATTCATCTGGCTACACTTAAAATAAGAAAAACAACAACTTTTTGCACTTAAAATAAGAAACAAAATCAAATTAAGAAAAAAAACACTTATTCCAGTGGCAGATAATTTCACTTGTCAAGATGAATCTGCTCAAATAAAGTCAAATGTTCTTGATTTACGTCATTTTAACTTATCTAGATATTGTTTTTTCCTGTGTGGAATTGCCAATCTTGCCAAAAGGTAAAAAGACCTGTTAATTTGAGAACTACACTTCATGACATCACAAGGTGGAGCAGAGCATTTTGATCTTTGGAGATGTAAACAGACTAATAATAAAGGATTTCCGTACTTAAACAAGTGCGAATGAAACAAAACACAAGTCCAGGTCTGTTTTTGAGGCGGTAACAACATAATAACATGGCTAAATTTTCGGTTGGGGGTCCATCGCCTGCTTGTTTCTATGGATACGTCATTGCTCTGCCTGGAATGTCCCACAGTGTGACATTAAAAAGCGCTACTTTGCATTTATTCAGTTACAGGTGGTTTTAAAGCTTAAAAATACATAGAAAAACAACTATTCTGACTGTGAACGGGGTCGCCTCTCCACAGATCTGACCTGTAACTTCACCTGGTTTGGTTTCCATGAAGATAGAAAGGTTTAATGCCGCACTGTGAAACATTCCAGACAAAGCAATGACATCTCCATGAAGAAAAGCGTTTGACAGACCCACAAGAGTCAATTTTGTGTAAATTTAAATAATAAACAACCAATAACCACAATTTTTTCTTGTTCATAAAAATCCACACATTTAACTTCCCGTTTTATGTAACTTTATGCACATTTCTAAAAATATTTCCCATGAATAAACAAGAACAAATCGTGAACTGCGGATATTTTCAAACTTTTATTAAAAAATAGATGACCTGCTATTATCAAACTATCAAGCCGCCAGTGTATTGGGTTACACACCAAGGATAAATAATAATGAAAAAAACTCAAAATGCAAAGCAGCAAAAAAAACCATAAGATGCTCTATGGCACATATTAGACCGAAAGTTAATCATGATCAAATGGACTCATATATTGGCGTTACTAAAATATATTTCTTAAAGGCCCCGTACCTGATTTTTCCCCATGTATTTCAGCAAAACTGTCTCGCCCCAGTACAGATATATTATTTAAGCAGGTCTTGAAGTCAAAATAAGTCAGCTGTGTTCGGTTTGCATCTAATTATTAAGCGTTTATTGTCCGAGAATCAGTTTGTTGAAATTGTAAGTTGGGAAAAGTGCTTAGAAACTCATCGTGGTGAATAGTTATGACGCTCCGAAAGCATAAACGAAAGGCCGCTACACACTACAGGATTTTTCGGTTTTAAACGATTTTTAAATGTGCGACAAAAAGCGCAAACACCACAGACACGAGGAGAAACTTAAAATCTCTGATCGCAAAAACTGCAGCGGGATCTGTCTGCAGACCACAGGATATAAACCTGTGAGCGCTGTGATGGCGTCAGCTGTTTCCTGTCTACAGTAAAACCAGTCGCTCTGAGACTCTTAAGTGTTCAAAAGATCAGAGTTCTGCACTTCTAGTTTAGACACAAGTCAAACTGTGTTATTATTATTGCGAAATGTGGTGCAATACTTCAGATACAAGATTTTTAAAGCATAAAAGATTGGAAATAAAGTCCACAGGAAGTAGAGTCAGTATCGCTAATCTGCAGCTTTACACATGTGAGGAAACACTGTCTTTTTACTCTTAAATAACACCGCAAACTGGATTAATAGCGCAGTTTGGTGGACTGGATGTCGTTATTTGCAGAGGACAATTTCTATGGATAATGTGGATCAGATGCTGCACTTTAAATGTTCCACTTTACATTAGATGAGTAATAAAGTCTTTATTTTCACTATATCCCGAGTTTGTATCTTGCGTCTCTGTGTCCGTCGCTCCTCTGCCCCTGACGCTCTGTTTTATCGTCTGTTTCTGTCGCGTTGTTGATGTTTGGTGGTTCTGATCTGACACTGACTCCACACACGAGGAGCAGCGGCTTCAAAATCGCACACGGAGACAAAAAGTCGGGTCAGGCCTCCCCGAACTCGGGGAGAAGAAATCGCAGCCAAAATCGGGCAAATTCTCCTGTAGTGTGTGGCGGCCTTTAGGGAGGAATAACTCTGGACCAGCGCAAAGTGTTTAAACTTAACAATTTTTATGTTGTTGTTGTTGTTGTTTTAATATGGTAAAAATCAGGTACAGCCCCTTTAACGCAAGACACCACATGTAAAAGAGATTTTCAGTTTCCTAATCAAGTTGCTATTAGAATATTTAAACAATTTTTTATTTTATTTCGTATTGATGCCAGAAATCTATTTAAAACAATCACAAAATGTATTTATACTGTATAATGTAGCTGTTTACATGTAGTGCCTTGCTTGGAAAACACAAAATACAAAGATACACAAAATCTCCAATGTTTTGCCAGGCATTTCCAAAAACGCCAGAAATAATATAGCGTAGAAGTCATTATTTGCGAAAAAACAAAAGGTTCATATTCATTTTAAAAGTGTGTGTATTTGTATATTGGTAGTAGATAAATATAGATGAACTGATATGTGCTACAGTAATAATAATAAACACTATGTGAAGTGGAAAACCACAGCTCTGCGCTTAGTTAAACCAGTGAAGCTACGTCCAGCTGCAATTCCCCAAAGTTCAATAGTTGACGCCCACCACGGAGCGGCCCGAGATCTGGATGTCGTCGAACGGGAACAAGGCCAGGATCTGGAAAAACAACACGGATCAGGGTTCAACACAGGACCAAGGATCTGTTCAATTCAAGTCTCAACTGAGTCTGAAGTTTTTGGGCTCAAGTCTGAGTCAGAACCCGAGTCAACGACAGGTAAGTCCAAGTTAGGTCCTGAGTTTAAGTCCAGGTCGAGTCCAATTCAAGTCCAATTCAAGTCCTGAGTCTGTGGCATACAAGTCCAGGTCATGTCCAAGTCAAGTCCCAGGTCAAGGGCTTACGTCCAAGTCAGATCCAAGCCAAGTCCAAGTCAAGTCCAAAGTCTGTGGCATACAAGACCAAGTTGAGTCCAAGTCAAGTCCCAGAGTCAGCGGACATACAAGGCCAGGTCCAGTCCAAGCCGAGTCCAAGTGAAGTCCCAGGTCAGTGGCATACAAGTCCACAAAGAGTCCAAGTCGAGTCCAAGTCGAGTCCAAGTCGAGTCCCAGTCGAGTCCCAGTCGAGTCCCAGTCAAATCCCCAGAGTCTGTGGGCATACAAGTCCAAGTCAAGTCCATGCCAAGTCCAAGTCAAGTCTCAGTTCAGGGGCATACAAGTCCAAGTCGAGTCCAAGTCGAGTCCAAGTCAAGTCTCAGTTCAGGGGCATACAAGTCCAATTCGAGTCCAATTCGAGTCCAAGTCGAGTCCAAGTAAAGTCCCGAGTCTGTGGCATACGAGTCCAAGTCGAGTCCAAATCAAGTCCAAATCAAGTCGAAGTCAAGTCTCAAGTTAGTGGTATACAAGTCCAAGAAGAGTCCAAGTCAAGTCCAAGTCGAATCCAAGCCAAGTTGCAAGTCAGTGGCATATCAGTCCGAGTTAAGTCCAAGTAAAGAGTCGAGTCTGTGGCATACGAGTCCAAGTCGAGTCCAAATCAAGTCCAAGTCAAGTCGCAAGTTAGTGGCATATAAGTCCAAGTCCAAGTAAAATCCAGGTCAAGTCCAAGTAAAGTCCAAGTAAAGTCCAAGTAAAATCCAAGTAAAGTCCAAATCAAGTCCAAGTCAAGTCACAAGTTAGTGGCATATAAATCCAGGTCAAGTCCAGGTCAAGTCCCCAGAGTCAGTGCACATACAAGTCCAGGTCAAGTCCAAATGTTTAATGTTCCATTTCACAGGCAGTGCAGCCAAGGTGGGGTCAGACTAATGAGCTGGATTACAGCAAATCTATTTTTACTTAAAGACTGTGGAAAAAACTGGGATTGTGTAAAGAAAGTTTCATCGGTGGACTCATCTGGACTCTATTTTTATTTTAACCACTTCCGTCCAGAAACTATTTTCAATTTGCTGGAACTGGCCTGAACAACTGAGAGTTTATCTTCCTCTGCGTACCCAAGTCTAACCCCAAAAAAGAGGAGTTTTAGAGTGAAACTGCCCCAAAAACTGCATATTTAGGTTGAGTTCTTCTCTCAAACAGAAAGGACCTTGCAATATCATGCTCCACTGTGTTTTTAAACTGCATGTACTTTCACTAAATCATTTGGATAATTTCAGCCGTACTGAACTAAAGATAAAAAGGTGTTAGCTTGAACTTTGGAGATGGATCACATGAAAAAAATCTACTTAAGTAAAAGTATTAAAGCACCTGTTTATGAATGAACTTGCAAAGTGAAAAGTAAAAATATTTTGCAGAAATTTTTAGAACAATTTAAAGATGAAATGTACTGATTTTTCTAAAGAATTTAACTGGTTTTAAGTGATTCAATTTAAACTCAAAGCCCTTTGGTGTTGTATTTTTTGTATGAAAAATGCTCTATAAATAAAGTTTGATTTGATTTGAATTTATTTCTTATTTTTCTAGACGTTTGTGTGTTTTTGTGTATTTGATTTGCTCAAAGTTGTGACAGAAATTCAAAATTAGGCCTAAAATTAGTACTTAAGTTTTGTACTTTTACTTCTGTACTTCGTTACCTCCCATCTTTGGTTCAAATATAACCCCAGCAGTAAGTTTAATTGAATTTCTAAAGCTCTTTTTTTTCCTCACGTCGTCATTGCCATCGGCCAGGTCCAGCGGGGTCTCGTCCTCCATGTTTCGGAGCATCTTGTCGGCCCCGGACTGGCACAGCAGGTTGGCGATGTGGGCGTCCTGGCGCCCCACGGCCAGGTGCAGGGGCGTGCAGCCGTTAAACATGGAGGCGTCAACGTTCACGCCCCAACTCAGGAGCAGCGTGACCAGGGCGACGTCGTGGAGCTCCACCGCCAAGTGCAGCGGGGTTTTTCCACTCGTGCCGTCCTGCAGAGAAGAGGAGAGGAGAAGAGATGAGATGGGGAGAGGAGAGAGGGAAGGGAAGAGACGAGAGGAGAAGAGATGAGATGGGGAGAGGGAGGAGAGAAGAGAGGAAACAGAGAGAAGAGACAGAGGAGAGAAGAGAGGAGATGAGATGGGGAGAGGAGAGAGGGAAGGGAAGAGACGAGAGGAGAAGAGATGAAATGGGGAGAGGGAGGAGAGAAGAGAGGAAACAGAGAGAAGAGACAGAGGAGAGAAGAGAGGAGATGAGATGGGGAGAGGAGAGAGGGAAGGGAAGAGACGAGAGGAGAAGAGATGAGATGGGGAGAGGGAGGAGAGAAGAGAGGAAACAGAGAGAAGAGACAGAGGAGAGAAGAGAGGAGATGAGATGGGGAGAGGAGAGAGGAAACGGGGAGAAGAGAGAGGAGAGAAGAGAGGAGATGAGATGGGCAGAGGAGAGAGGAAACGGGGAGAAGAGAGAGGAGGGGAGGAGAGAGGGGATGAAAAGGCAAAAAGAGAGAAGAGCGAGAGAGGGGACAGAAGAGAGGAGACGTGGAGAAGAGAGAGGACAAGAGAAGAGAGGAGAGGGTGAGAAGAAAGGGAGAGAGGAGAGAAGAGAAGACAAGGATAAGAGAGAAGAGACGGGAAGAAGAGACGAAACGGGGAGAGAAGAGAGGAGAGGGGGAGAGGAGAGAGAAGAGGGGAAGAAAAAGGGGGGAAAGAAGAGAGAAGACGGGGAGAGGAGAGAGAAGAGGGGAAGAGTGGAGAGGAGACAGGGAGAGGAGAGAGGGAAGAGAAGAGAGGAGAGGGGGAGAAGAAAGAGGGGAAGAGTAAAGAGAAGATAGGAGAGGAGAGAGGAGAAAGAAGAGAGGACGGGGCCAAGAAAGCGGGGAAGGGAAGAGAGGAGATGGGGTGACGGGGAGAAGAGAAAGGGGAGACGGAAAGAGGAGAGAGGAAAGGGAAAGAGAAGAGAGGGGAGAGAAGAGAAGAGACGAAGAGAGGAGAGGGGGAGAGAAGAGAGAGGACAGAAGAGAGGGGAGAGAAGAGAGGACATGGGGAAGAGGGGATAGAAAAAAGGAGAGGGGGAGAAGAAAGAGGGGAAGAGAAGAGACGGGGAGAGAAGAGAGTTGACGGGCGGAGGAAAGAGAAGAGAAGATGAGGAGAAGAGAGAGGTTAAGAGAAGAGAGGAGATGGGGGAAAAAAAGAGGGGAAAAGACGAGAGGAGACAGGAAGAGGAGAGGAGGAGGAGAGGGGGAAAGAAGAGAGGAGAGAGGTTTAGGGACCTTTAAAAACAGGTACCCTCACTGTCATTATAATACAGACGAGATTAGGTTCATTTACGAAGCACAATCATGGAACTTTCAACGTACAGTTAGATCTATTAACAACTCTATGACACATGTTACAGTATTTTATTATTATTTTTATTTATTATCCCTGTAAAGAAATTATTAAATCATTTGAAACATGTACTGTCAAAATTTAACCTGTAGAGGCAATGTAGAGACAATCATTTTGAAACTAGAAACCAAAATTGCAGAAAATAACGCTGCTGACCTTTTTCTCCTCACGCTAACACATCACAGCTAAACCACGCTGACTCAATATAATAATAATTTACAACAGATGCCCTTCCTGTTCCTTTCATCAATGGGTTACTTATTGAAAACGCTTATTCATGTGTTTGGTTTTTTTTTTCTTTCAAATTCAAGTCCACTTTCAGTTCAGCGCCCTGGTAACCCCCTACTTTACCAGCGCACAAAGTAAAAGCAAATATTTCTAATCGCTTTAAACACAATCAGATCGAAATCACGGTTTGAATGGGCGCAATCAGCAAATCGCAAAGGCAGCAGTTTTCCGAGTACCAACGCTTCCTCCGCAAATAAAATCTGTCATTTTATTCTGTTCTGCATAAAAACGACTCACCCTGTAGTTTCAATCTGCACAAACACGTTCTGAAATGTGAGTCGTGCGTTCGTTTGTCAGTTCAGATTTCAGTGTTTTAAACGGTACGATTTCTAAACCATAAATTAAATACCTAATTACAGTTGCAAAAAAAATGACATTAGATACATCTCCCGAATTATTCAGCTCAACTTCTGAATAATAACGTCAATAAAAATACTATTAAAAGCGCAAAATTGACTCTTGCGAGCTTTAAGTTATGTTATAATGTTGTTACGTCCTCAAAATCATACTTGGAGTTGTGTGTTTTGTTTCATTCATTGGAGTAATCCTGCTTTATTAATCTGTCTACATCTCCAAAGCTCAAAATGCTCTGTTAACATTACAACATGAATCAGAAAATAGCGTAATATGAGCCCTTTAATCACAAATAAAGCGCGGGATTTTATATTGAGGTCTGAACGACACATGGGACGTGAGGGGAGGCATGTTTTTCACATTGGGTATTTATTATTTCTGTCCCCCAATAGAACGTTATGAGCGTCTGGGTGCGCTAATCTAATGTGTCTCTATCTAATTCTGTCCGCTTGAATGTAGCCGCTGAGCTAATGTGGCTGTATCACTGTCAAACCGCCACAGGTGCCCTGGATTCGTGCACCGGGACAGTACAGTAATAAACACAGCACTGAGACACGACCTCAAGGGCATATGACAGATCTGACTACAACATAGTTAGCGTTGTATTTAAAGAACTGACTGAAAATACTGGACAAAGCATAGTTAAGGAGAATAATGTACTGTTATCTGAAAAGGAAACTGCCAAAATGTATGTGGGGCAATGACGTGACGCCTAAATTTTCTGTCCTATTGCAATTTCCTTAGGCCTTGTCCACACGTATCCGGGTATCTGATAAACCGAAGATGTTTTGCTGCGTTTTGACCTGTCATCCACACGAACACGCATCAAAAGCAGTATTCAGGGAAAACTCCGGCCAAAGTGAAGATTTTTGAAAACTCCGTTTATGCGTGTTTGTGTGGACAGAGATAACTGGGGTTTTGCATTTTAAAACGTCAGTGTCTGCGCCAAAAAATATGAATCTGCCCTGACGTCAAACATACGACCTTTGTTTAGGCTACTGCGAAAGCCAAAGCAGAATATGGACCGGAGTCGTTTCTTGAGACCCAATCAATATTTTGTTGCGTCTTTTGAAGTTTATGCTCCAAAATGTTTTCTGTTGTTTAAGTTTAGGGGGAAGTGACGGTGTAGTGAGGGGGCAATGGAAATAAAGCGAGCTACAGGTTTGGAATGCGTATGAATGTGGTTGAAAATGCAGATGTTCGGTTATGTGTGGAAGGTATTTTTTTCGAAGACAAGGTGGTGTGGATAAAACAATTTATATAAATGGAGGGGGGGAAATGTTCGGTTTTAAAAATACCCGGCTATGTGTGTACATGGCCTCAGTTAAAAAGGTTCAAATTTCATAATAATTCACCACATTTCTGTAGTACCAAATCTTTATTTATTTATTCTGCATGTTTTTTGTACTTCATGTGTTAAAATGTCATGTGGTGCGATCGTGCATCATGCGGTACGACTAATAATAGCAGTAATTCTATGGCTGGAATTTTAATAACAGACAAAGATACTTGGATGAATGGGATGCTTTAGGCATTTTCTCAATTTTTTGCATTTTACAGGGTAGTAGTTTGTTCATTAAACGCAAAAGAAAATATAAAAAAAAAATCCCAAAAAACATTGATTTAAAGGTTCTATAATGTGTAAAATTGATGCTTGTGAGCTTTAAGCCGTGTTAAAATGCTGTTATCTAATCAAAAATAGACCTGAAGTTGTGTTTTCTTTCATTCACACGTTTGAGTAACTCTGCATTATTAGTCTGTCTAAATCTCCAAAGCTCAAAATGCTGTGCCACCTTGTGATGTCATGTAGTGGTCTTTTTTAAAGTTAACAGCTCCTTTTTAGCTTTAATTTAGTAGAGATTGAGAACGCAAAGACTGAAATGAGCTTGTAAAATTAAATTAAGTAAAGTACATGGATCTAAAACGTGCCACGTGACATAAGGTGGAACAGAGTGTTTTTGAGAGAAGAACTCAGCCTAAATATGCAGCATTTGTGTGTTAAACATGTGGGAATGAAACAAAACACAACTCTGGGTATGTTTTTGGTGAGGAAACATAACATAGATCAGAAAATAGTGTGATACGGGCCCTTTAAACAACTTAAAACGTCAGATTGAGTTAAAATAAAGCTCAGATTAAAGTCCAACAGCGCTTCAGACGCAGCAGAGCCTACAGTTAGCGTCACATCGACAGTTTTACTTTCTAAATACGACGTAGAGGCAACTCCATAAGTGTTACCAAGCACCACGCTGTAAACAAGGGCTAACACTTGTCGAAACTGCACAGTAGTGATGATTGGACTGATAAAAATGAAAAAATTGTGCCTTTATTTTCTTAAATTAATGATTAAACTGCCAGAACCATTCCTTTGTGCGTAAAATGTCCCTACAATTTGGATGTAATTTTTAGCGCTGATATAGATAAAAAGGATCCCGTTTTAGAACTAAGCGCTATTTCCTGCGTTTTTGTACTTTTCTTTTCAACGTTTTTCTACAAACTGATCTTAACTGATGTAAAGCTATGATAAATATTGACCACAGGTACTATCCCGCCAAAACCAAGTCAAAACGAGAAAAACATGAAAATCTGTCATTCTGTAGGTACCTGGGATGTTTTTTTTAGCTTCGTATAGAGAACAATTTTGGATAAACAGTATTGCAGATTAATTAGCACCTGGCAACCCAAAGGAAAGGGTCAGTTCTGCATTTTGGGGGCTGATTATCAACACAGGAACTACTTTTTGGAGAGCGAGCCACAGACATCGTAATCCGGTCTCTTAACAAATCTAGAAATCTCTCCTGTATCGCAGGTCCCTGTCACGTTCGTTCTTTTGAATTTCTATTAAGAACGAAAAGCAATAAAATGGGAAAACAGTTTATTTCATAATTCGGTTTTAGGGTCAAACAAAAAACAGATTTCGATCTCTATTTCCAATATTTAATTTAAAGTTTATGTCAAATAACACCAATCAAAAAACAGTTTGATCTCGCTTATTTGCCCCGGAAGTCGCACGTGAATTCAGTGTCAACTGTGGATCTATAATAAAAACTATTTTTATTATAGATTAACTGATCAACTGAACAAAGGACAGTTTATCATCTCACTGCTTCATGTTTCTCGTCGTGGAGTTCAACAATTACTTTCTGAGGCGCGAAAGTAAACGAGTCGCTATAAAAGAAGATTCATGTTTGTCCACAAAATTGCAACGAACTTCCGGGGCAAATAAACCAGAGAGAATAAAATAACATCACAAACTAAAACAGGCACCGAGACTGTTTTTTGATCAGTGTTACTTGAAATAAACTTTAAATTAAATATTCAAAATAGAGGTCGAAATCTGTTTTTTTGTTTGACGCTAAAACGGAATAATGAAATAAACAGTTTTCCCATTTTATCGTTTTTCGTTCTTAATTGAAATTCAAAAGAACGAACGGTACACGGACCACGGATCTCCTGCCTCTGAAGAACATTTCTCATGCCTCGGCGGACGTTTGTTACATAATCAATCCTAAACAATTCTGTGAACTGTCGTCTTCAGGTAACAATGAGCTTTGAAGGACGTGTTTTTCTGTGTCAACCACCAAAGTGCAAACCAAAAAGGAAATTCAGTGTACAGGGCAACCACATGTTTCTCTTTCTTTTTTCTTCTATCTTGTGTAATAAAATGAAGTCCACAGCTAACTAAACAGCGACTCAATGATGTGGCCTCGTTATATATATAGTAAAATAGCTACTCTTACTAAATACTGTATCTGTACGGGCTCAAAACAAATAAAATTGTATTAATACGTGAAAAAAATGAGTACGGCACCTTTTAAGGGTCCATATTACGCCATTTTCTGGTCTATGTTATAATGTTTCCTCGTCACAAACAGACCTGGAGTTGTGTTTTGTTTCATTCGCACACGTTTAACACACAAATCCTGCATATTTAGTAAATTACATTACCTTTTTGTTCCACCTTGTGATGTCATGTGGTGATACAGGAAGTGCTCCACTGTGTTTTTAAGCTCCACACACCTTCACTTGAATCATATGGATCATTTCAGCCCTGGAATTGTCAATCTCTACTGAACAATAGGTAAAAAGCGGCTGTTCACTTGAAAACTACAGCTTGATAACATCACAAGGTGGAACACAGCATTTTGAGCTTTTCTGGAGACAAACTACTAATAAATCCAAACTAATCCACTTTATTTATTTAACACATTTCACAAACTGTAAAGTGCTGCCCAGAAAAAAAACATTTTAAACAAACAAATAAATAAATAAATGCTCCACCAGTGCTCATAAAAATAATGATAAATCTTAAAACAATAAATAAAGGCTAAGAACAATAAATAAAATAGTTAAAAACAGTAATAAAAGAATAAAACAATGAATAAAAGACAGGGGAATAAAAGAGGATGTTGAGATGAGACTAAATAAAGGATTACTCACGTGTGAATGAAACAAAACACAACCCCAGGTCTGTTTTTGTTGAGGTAACTATTATGACATGGCTTTAAGTAAATTTTGCGTAATACAGGACATAACAAAACAGCACCGATCTGGTCTGTTTCTCTTGAATATTCTCACAAAACAGAGGAATGTGAGAGTCAATATTGTAAAAGTGTGTCAATAAAAAGCCTCTCGTCTCACCAACCTGAACGTTCAGCTCTGCGCCTTTTTTCCTCAGGAGCTTGAAGACGTCGTGCTGCCCGAACAGAGCGGCCAAGTGTAGACAGGCCAGACCTGCGGGGAATACAGTTATTATTAAAGAAGCATATGTGACAGGAGAGTCAGTCACCTGCTTGTATCCATGCAGAGTAGAGCTGGGCGACTTTCGATTAATCATTAACATGTTTATATTAAAATGATCATCTTTATTACTAATCTGCATAAATAAACTCAACTTTACAACATATAAACCATAAGCACTATAGAGCCACATCAGCCCGTGTGAGGTTAGAATGTGTTTAATGCAGCTTTGGTACATTTATTTATGTTTTACAGAAACAAAACTTAAAACCACATGGTTCATTTGCCTAAACAGAAAGTGAAAAAAAGCAGCTCTTTCCTTGTGCTGATGTGGTTCAGCTTCTGTTGAACTAAAGGACACGACTCAGTGGAATATGAGTGTGAATATGAGTGTTCTCTCTGTGACAGAGGATGTGATGAGGCTGGTAAGTCTGTTCTGTGCATATGTCACGTTGGAAATACTGCGTAAACAGGCGAAACCGGGATACTCAAAAAAAACCAAAAAAAAACAAAACGATCAAACGATACTGACGTGCAGGTAAACGCACTCTGAGGAATATAGTGATCTCCAAGGAGCCAGAGCCGAGACGTGGGACTGTGAGGCTCCAGTGTTTGTGCTCAGACGCAGCCTCGACTCCTCACGCTACGTTACGCACAGCAACCTACATTCGGCTTGTCGATTAAAATGAACGTGATCGACAAAATTCTTAATGATCAATTATCGATTAGTTGACAAATCGCGCCCATCCCTCAAAGCAGCATCCACAACTTTCACCATGTTGTGAAAACCTCTCTTCTCCACAGAATAAATTGGAAGCATTTCATATGGTGCACAGTAGGGAAGGGCATTTGATTAAATGTTCCTAATCGATCGCTGGGAAAATAGATAATTGATTATTGCTTAATCATTAACGTTTTTATATTAAAATTGTACTCATTTCTCCCTGCAACTGCTGCTGTGAGCCTCTTCATTTTGGTTTTAAAATGATCGTATTAACCCGCTCTATGTGATCCTTTTTATTTTGCCATTTTGCCCAAAGATAAAAAAGATATGAACAGTAATAACAGATGAGCTGCCCAATTTCATAACAAAATTAGACTTCGTTGCTCTTTCTATTCTCATAAACTAGAAGAGACTAAAATTATTCAACTAAAAATCATTTGTGCCGCCGTAGTCTCGACAAAACCGACACCAAACGCTGAAACATTGCTTCTCCGATCGCCTCCTCCATGTGTTTATTACCTCTCCAGTTGTGCGTCTCCAGCACGGGCCCCAGCTTGGAGGGCGTCAGGTCTCTGGTCATGTGGGTGACGCACTGGGTCTGACCGTACTGACAGGCCACGTGCAGCGCTGTGTTCCCCTCTCGGTCCTGGAGCTCCAGACTGGCCCCTCGCTCCACCAGGCTCCTCACCACCTCCGCCTGGTCCAGGTACACGGCCAAATGCAGCGGGCTCTGGGGACGCACAACACATACTTACGTTACAGAGGAATACTGCGGTAAACAATAATACTGAAACTAGTAGTGACACAAGGCAGGATAATCCCAGTAAACCAGTTTTTAAATAAACTGTATCATTACAAATCCTGAGCTGTAACACACAAACAGCAGAAGGAACCAATAATTAACCACAGAAGTTATTTCACGAGCAAGGACCACGCCAACAACACATGTCCGAAGCGAAAACCGGTTATTATATGGAAACGAAGCGGGTCAGCTGGGTTGAGACTCAGGGTGGGGGTACAGTCTCAATCTTCACATGGCCCGGCAAGAACGGGACCCCCTTCCTCCGTAGGCGTCTTATGTCTGGAAGGCGAACAGATTGGGGTTGGGAGGGTGGGGTCGAGTTATTCAGGAGGAACTGGGCTTCCGGGATAGGCTGCTACAAATAGGCTTCTGCGAAATTAAGGTGTGGTAGAAGTGAGCTGTGATTCGCTGGAAAAGAGGCGAGGGCAGGTGAGGCGTGGTCCTGCTCCGGAACCTATGTCAATCATATTAACTACATTTATTCTATGCTCTACAGCTCAAATCTCCACACTTTTGCAAATAAATTGAATACACGATAAACCCCTAAATGTGTTGTTCCAGCTTTGGTATATTGAATGAAAAGTTGATATTGTAATTACAACACAACCAAATACACTACGAGTCCTAATTTTGGTCACGCCTCCTCATTTAATGTTTTGTTTTGCTTCTTTATGTTAGCGACTTTTTAAATTTTTGATACACAGGAAAACATGAAATGACAATGCCAGATATGTGGAATTATGCAGCAAAGAGAAAAAAAAGTAAAATAATGCAACTAAATGTTTTTAATCTAGTTCTTCAACATAGCCACTGTTTTTGTCAACTGCATTAAAATCCTCAATGAGCCTCTTGATGAAGTCTCCTGAAATGGTTTTCATTTCACAGCTGTGACGTCTAAATGTCTTAGATTTTCTCCTAAGAAAGACAAACTAATTTATTATTATTTATTTAGTTTGATGATGCGTCACAAATTAAATAAAATGTGTTTAGTGTTTCAAGAAAGAACCTGCATATTATCTTACAGACCAGGTCCAGTGCCAAATTCCTACTATTATGTTTACGATGTTCGATTGTTAAATCTGTGACTCTGTCCTGATGTTGAATGTCAACATTATTTGGTGCATGAATTGTAATTGCTCATATCACAATAAAAAATAATCAAAAACTTCACTTTTACTTTCTTAAATATTCAGGTTTGAGGTTTATTCACATTTTGGATTGACTCAGAGCACTGTAGTTGTTCAATTATAAAATTAACCCTCTTTAATAAATAGAATAAACTGTGTAATATTTATGCACACAGTGTATATACTTAAAATTGAATAAATAAAATAAAAAAAGATTAAACGCATGCTTTCTTTTCTTCTTCTTTTTGCTGTTGTCCCATTTAACTTAAACAGGGGATATTCCACTTCTAACACAAAATATTTAGATCATCTTGTCACCTTTCATTGTTTTGAAAATGCTATACGTGCGGAAACCATGATGTTCTATAAGTTTACTTTAGTTTATGATGCTCCGAGTCCCACTTCCCTTATTCATTTATCAAATTCTCAAATAACGGATAGCAGAACCAGTTCATTTTCAGCGTTTGCAGTGAGTTTTTATGCTCTTTTCTCCACTTTCAGAGGCCAGAATGCAGTCAAAATAAACAATTAGCATGCCAATAGCACATTTCCTAGTTCACGCAGGCACACAGGAGACTAATTTCGATCCTAAGAGCTACTTTAAACATTTTATTTTATTATTATATGATAAAAATGAGTATAGCACCTTTAAATGGCCAATATTCTGATCTATATGTTATATGTGGAGTGTGTTTGTGTTTCAGTCGCATGTTTAACAATCCTGCATATGTAGGAGTTGTTAACATGAAAACTACCACTTCATGAGCTTTGGAGACACAGATGGACTAATAATAAAGGGTAACTCATCAATAATGTGTAGGTTTTTGATACGTTAACAACATTCTAGCATGAATAAACGCTCACAAGAGTCAGTTTTGCGTAATTACGGACCTTTAATTGTACCTTTACAGTACTGAGGAGAACTGTGGAGGACTTTCTCAGGAGGGGAGCATTCCTCGGGTTGTTTCTGTAGCATGCACTTCGCTTCCTACTCATCTGTCAGCTGGAAGGACAGGACTAACCACCACCGTGTCTGGAGGTAGCCTAAAGCAGGGGAGGTTCCCAGATCCTCGTTCCCTTTACACGAATATTAGGACCAGGCACGCTCGTCGAGGCACTTAAGGACAGGGACGGGCTTAGAGTAAAGAGGAACTATTGCTACTAATAGGCCAGTTCTCTGGAAGTGCAGGTTAAAAATCTGTGCCTGTGTCTGTGAGGGCAGTTACCCTCACAGAAAGGGAAGTTACCACTGAAAACTCGAGTTGGTTTATAAGAATTAAAATGGTCAGTGTGGTCATTGCATTTACTAGAAGTTGGTCAATAGGATGCAAGAGTAAAAAGGTCATGCATAATGAGTAATATATTTCCACAGATAGGGAATATTAAAAAATTTGACAAAAACAAGAAAATAAAAAAGGTGTGTTGTGGTTTTACATGCACCAAGCTCACTAGAAGTGTTTTTTTTTCTTTAAAATAAAGATGGTTCAATACAATAATCAATACATGACTCACAAAACAATATTACTGCGATACATAGGATGAATTACACATATTTTGCGATTTGTTGCAGTTTTTTAAAGGGCCATATACATTTTTTTTTCTTAAACCACTACTTGTGCAAAAATACAAAAAGGGTATATTTTAATCATCAAAATAGTGAATATGTCAAGTGTATTGCATAAATGAGTTTTCTTCCACTAAATGAGCAAAAAATTGTAGTGCGGTAAATTAAAATCTGCTTAAAAGATAATAAAAAGTATTCTACGATAACGCTAATGTATCACCTGAGTGTCACGATAGTATTGAGTGTCACAATGTTAGAGCTGAGCGACTCCCCCCCCCCACCAGAAAAAATCTTAGATTTTTTAATTAAAAACTCGTTTCATGATTCGATTCAACCGTATAGCCGCACCCAAAACTTTCACCATGTTCTGAAAACCTCTCTTCTCCACGGTTAACTTATCCGTCTTCTTCTGCTTTATCTGGCTGGGTCGTGGGGGCAGCTGTTCGTCCTCTGTGCACCTGACCCCCTATGAACCCCTCTGTGAGTGGTGAGCCCACAGGATGGTGGTGATAGTTCATAGGGCTGCATGTTTTATTTGTTTATTTTATTTGTTTTATTTGATGGGGGAAACCTTAGCCCGGAGGAAACCCATCCAGACATGGGGAGAATATGCAAACTCCACACAGAAAGGCCCGGGCGACCCGGGGATCGAACCCGCAACCTTCTTGCTGTGAGGCCCCGTGCCGCCAGGTTAACTTATACATTTTAAAAATCATAATTATTCACCATTCACCATAATACTACTACTACTACTGCTACTATTACTACTACTACTACTACTACTACTGCTACTGCTACTACTACTATTAGTGGCTACTGCTACTACTAATACTGCTACTGCTACTGCTACTACTGCTACTGTTGCTACTACTACTAATACTACTGCTACTTACTGTTGCTACTACTACTACTACTACTGCTACTGTTGCTACTACTACTACTGCTGCTACTACTACTGCTACTACTACTACTACTACTACTACTACTACAGGCTACTGCTACTGCTATTACTACTACTACTACTACTACTAGTGGCTACTGCTACTACTAATACTGCTACTACTACTACTAGTGGCTACTGCTACTACTAATACTGCTACTGCTACTGCTACTACTATTACTGCTACTGCTACTACTACTACTACTACTACTACTACTACTAATACTGTTGCTACTACTACTAATACTGCTACTACTACTACTGCTACTGCTACTACTGCTACTGTTGCTACTACTAATACTGCTACTGCTACTGCTACTACTGCTACTACTACTACTACTACTGCTACTGTTGCTACTACTACTAATACTTCTACTACTACTACTGCTACTGCTGCTACTGCTGCTACTACTACTAATACTTCTACTACTCCTACTGCTACTACCACTGCATTACTTGACATGTTACCTGATACAAGTTGTTCTGAATATCCAGCACCTCCTTGGGGAAGAGGTCTATGAGCTGCTGGGCAAACTTCTCGTCCTCGTGAATGATGGCGAGGTGCAAGATTCTGCAGAGGAAAAAAAACACGAAACTGTTATCGAAAAATAAAATCACAAACTTGCACAACATCTGTCGGCTCTGACCTATTGTGACACCGAGCGAATCCAAACCAACACATGTCTGACAGAAAATATTGCATCATCACTTTCCTCGGTATTCGTCTGTGCGGCAAGAGTTAGTGGTGGTGGAAGCACGTTGAGCAATAACTTTGAGATGGGCTGATAAAAAGAGCTTCACACAGCATGAATGATGAAGCCACGAGGGTGTATTAAAATTAGGAAGATAAAAAAACAAGTGAATCATGTTTTCAATTTGGTCTAATTAACAAATAAAAAAAAAAAAGTATTTCAAAGGTGCATAGTGTGACTTTTCTCATGGAGAGTCAAATGCTTTTCTCTGTGCAGATGTTATTGCTTTGTCTGGAATGTTTCGCAGTACGTATTAAACCTTTTTATTGTCATGGAAACCAACCAGACCAAGTTACAGGTCAGATCTGCGGAAAGGAGACCCCGCTCACAGTCAGAATGCCTGTTTTTATGGGTATTTTTGAGCTATAAAACCTTCTGTAATTGGATAAATGTAAAGTATGTGAGGTGTTTAATGTCGTACTGTGGAACATTCGAAGTAGAGAAATTACGTATCCATAGAAACATGTCATATCTTTATCTGGAATGTTCCAAAGTGGCATTAAATCTATTCATTACAGGTGGTACAGCTCTTTTGCTCAAAAATACACTACTACTACTACTACTTTGTCTGGAATGTTTCACATTATGGCATTAAACCTTTCTATCGTCACGGAGACCAACCCAGACCAGGTTACAGGTCAGATCTGCGGAGAGGCAACCTGTTTTTTGGAGCTGTAAAACCACTTGTAATTGGATAAATGTAAGGTATGTGAGGTGTTTAATGTTATACTGTGGGACTTTCCAAGCAGAGCGATGACATCTCCGTGGAAACAAGCAGGTGATTGACAGCGGATCGGCTCCATTAAACATCTCCATTAAACAGACACAAATGACAGATCATTAAAATGTGATTAAATGCACAGTCCTGACTCAAATATGTGAAATATGTCAAAGTACTTAATAATACCTTGACACAATACATGTTCTGATATATGTAGATCCATTAAAACATCAAAAAAGTCTTAAATGTTTATGTTGTTTATGATTATGGGAGCTAAAAGGGCCCATACTACGCTATTTTCTCATTCATATTATAATATTTCCTCATCAAAAACAAACCTGGAGTTGCGTTTTGTTCCATTCACACACGTTTTAACACTCAAACCTGCATATTTAGGCTGAAAACACAGAAAATACTCTCCATACACCTACGCTGGATTCATTTTTCACGATTTCAGACCTGGAATTGCCGATCTCTGCTGAACTAAAAGAAAAATGTAGCTTGAAAGTTAACATCTTCATGACATCACAGGATGGAACGGAGCATTTTGAGCTCTGGAGACGCAGGCAGACTAATAATAGGAGGTTACTCAAGCGTGTGAATGAAACAAAACACAACTCTACGTGGTTTTTGAGGAGTTAACAGCATTATGACATGACTAAAAGCTCGCAAGAATCCCTTTTGTGCAATATTGGTCCTTTTACTACTTTTACTACTACTACTACTACTACTCCTACAGTCACTCCCCACACTGCTGTACAACAAATACTACTACTGCTACTGCAACAGCTTGGAGTAATCGTACTACCGATTCCAAATCTCGCTTGCACCTCTAAATGCAGGCTGCTCAAAGTTTAGTTTCACAAGCACAGTCTCAGCTGGCTGAGATAGATTATGCAGTAGTATTCTCTTGACGTAAACGAGTATCAAAATGCATGAGCCGTTTTTCTTCTGTAGTTTTGTTTACGTCAAATGAAATAGAGTGGGACTGAACCTACCCACAAAACTTAAATGCTTGAGACCACTTCCCTTGAGGGCTTTGCGTGCATTTAAAAAAGCACTGTACCTTCAAATATCACTACATTGTTGTGTCTCACTGTTTCTGCGTGTCTGTTTCCATGTTTGTTTCTATGTTTGTCGAGTTTAGGGTCACGCTTAAGGTTATGGCCTCGTTTTGAGATGAGGGTGAGTAACTTCTCTGGTGAAGGGTCCGTCAAATGCCTTTCTTCATGGACATGTTATTGTTGTGTCAATCAGCTCAGTCAGAATACCTGTTTTTCTAGGCAGTTTTGAGCTATAAAACCACCTTTAATTTAATAAATGCAAGTAGAGCTGTTTAATAGGGGTGATTTATCATGATACTTCATTGCACAATTCTCGAATTGACTCAAAATGCATCTGAATCGATCTTTTAAACTAATATTTTTCACAAAAATTCATTAGTTGCATTCACTGTTCTCATGATTTAATAAAGGTAATAAAATACCATATTTTTCGGACAAGACGCACTTTTTTTTTCAGGGTTTGGGTGGTTCCTGTGACTTATATATCACATTTTTCACACTGACAGCCCATCAGAATCAGAAAGGTTTTATTGCCATATGACTGAACAGGTTCACAACATTAGAAAATTGCTGCTGTACTTGGAGCGAAACGTAGACAAACACTAAACATGCAGCAAATAAAATAGATTAAAAAAGTAGAAAAGCAATAAGCTATAATATAACACAAAAATTTACAAATTTACAAGAATATAGGAATATACCAAATATATGAATCCTAAATATGAATCAAAAATGAAAGAGAAAATCGTTATCTGTTTTTCCATTTTGGTTTTAGAGACAAATAATAAAGAAAAGAGTTGTTTTTTTCACGTTTTCTTATTTTTGGTTCTATATTGAAAAATGAACGAACGAATGATACACAGATTCTTCTTTATTTGGTTGTTTTTATTACTATAACTTCTATAACTTGCCTTTCGAGATGAAATGTTGGTTCTTGGTCTCTGATTTTATAAAAGAAATTTCCCCCCAAAACTTATACAGACATGTTTTTTTCTTCTTCATTACGTATTTTTTGGCTGGTGCGACTTATACTCCGAAAAATATGTTACATTTCATACAATTTGGGTCGTGTGAAGGTGCAGTTATTAGAAGTAATTATAGATAAATCGCAATATATCAGCCATTGTTTTAGTATCGTGATATATCAAATCGTGACATGCGTATCATGATAAGTATCGTATCGTCAGACCCGACTGTTCAATGTCATACTGTGGAACATTCCAAGCAGAGCAATGGTATTCCCAGCCAAAAAGTTGCACTGTTTTTGTTTTTTTCATAAGGTTAGGTCCAGGGTGAGGGTAGAGATTATGGATTTACTCATCCATCCATCCATTTTCTGTCGTTTATCCGGGGCCGGGTCGCGGGAGCTCCCAGACTTCCCACTTCCTCGGGACCTCCAGGCGTTCCCAGGCCAGCCGAGCGTGTCCTGGGTCTTCCTCGGGACCTCCTTCCGGTTATGGATTTACTTTCAAAAATATTTATTAGATGTGAGAAAATTGGACTGTGGGAACAAACGTAGACCCTCATTGTTTTGAACTTTCCTCTCATGCTGTAAAGTCATGTGTCTTGCCCCAGTACAGATATATTATAAACGCAGCTTTTTGGGTCGAAATGAGAGCACTGTTTACCGTCTATATTTAATTATAACCTTTAACCTGTATTGCGTGAAAGTCTTGTTGGCATGTTACTTATTGTTAGCAGTGGTGGCACAGTAAAAGCAGTTTTACATATTTATCAGTCTTGAACGGCTCTCATTAAATCCACCGGGAAAGAACAGAACGTCACGACATGTTCCCTGTTCACAAAGTGCTTAAAGTGCCTATGACAGTTTGGATCACACCTTCTACTAAATCACAGATCATTATATTTAAGATTTTACTACAAATTTAAACCTTTTTTTTTTCTTAATTTTGCATTTTTTTTAGGGAATTCCACAACTTTTACCTAGCAGCCATGTAGCACATAAGCCGGAAATTGTGATTTGACAAAGAAAAAGATAAGAAAACACTTTTATTTTGTTGAAATCACGTTTAAAGTATCTGAAAAATGCGTTTTGTAAGTATAAATTGTACTGAACTTTTAGATAGAACTCTCCCCAGTATCAGTGCGTTTAGATCTTTACACTTCCTGCAATTTTTAATACATGTTTCAAATTTTCTTCACAAGCTGCCTCTTGATTGGTGTAAAACTATAATTTATATTTACAAGGGTATTATCCCATCAAATTAAGTAAAAATTAGAGAATCAGCGACCAAAGTAGTCCAAATTGATGCTAAAATCTGTCTGCGTCGCCATTTTGTTTTGTGAGCTTGGTCATTGGTCCTGCTGGAGTTAATTAGACTTAGACTTAAACAGATTTTACACACATGGTTCATAAGTAGAAGCTGTATGAACTTGTTTTTTCCATTGTCGGATAACATCTATAGCCTCAGTCCAATGATTGATGGACTTACTGTGCAGTTTATGCATCTAAAATAATCAGTGATCACTTGGGAGCTGGAGACTTCCTGGTGCATATGAATAAGGGCTATGAAAAGCCTCTAAAGTCAGTGTGAGAGAATGAAACCAAGGTGATAGACGGAAATAAAAGCAGGTCACGCATTTCAGGCAATAACAGTAGGTGCATTTCACAGAATTTACAGAGAAAACGCAGGATGAAAATGCTGGAAAATATGGAAAACTTATCAGGGTTACTCCACAGAGAATGTAATACTGTTAAAGATACACTGTGTAACATTCCTCTTTGGAAGTGAACCACCTGACTGTGTCCATGAAGATAGTATAGCGGTGTTTGGAATGTCCCACAGTATGGCATACTAAAGTTTAAAACTATTTCGATACTAAGCAACAGACTCAATACTCAATACAGATTCCGATAACATGACGATAATAAAAAATACTATTTATTTAGACAACATTAATTCATGTACTTTTTTATATTACCAGGATGTCTTATAGTACCATAGTGGTCCATGGGCGTATACTAGTATAGACAAGGGTTGAGCAGTATCCAAATTTTGATACCGTTAAACCTTCTCAGCATTTTACCAGGGTATATGGTATTACCGTGACTAATTAAGAATTATTCTGTAGCTTCACCTAAACCATTCAGAAACAGAAGAGCAGCTTTATATCTGAAGATGAGGCACAAGTTCTGATCAAACCAAACTTTGCAGCACGTTCGATCACATCAGCGTCGACGCACAAGCTGTTTTTATCAGCGCTTATACTGTATGCAAATGAGCTGTGTGGTTTTAAGTTTTGTTTCTGTAAAACGTAAACAAGTGTGCGCAAAGCTGCATTAAACACATCATTGCTCAAAGTATATAATGAGCGTAGTACCAGAAATGTAAAGAGAGGTGCACGTCGGCCCAAACACGTTTTGATGCAGAACCATAAATTGAAAGTCTGACTTCGCCCTCAAGCAGGAACTTTCTCCTCTTCAGTGCCTCGTGCCCTCTCGACTCTCAGCGTTCAATAAAACGTCTCCAACGCAAACTTTTCGGCTCAACATCACACATGAAGCGTCAGTCAGGTTTTTTTCTTCTTCCTCGCTGCGTGTGGATGGAAATCTCCGAGGGTAACGACGTTTGAAGAGGAGAGAGAGCGGAGGGAAGTCCAAACTGTGGTTTTAGGTCCTTATACAGATTTTTTTAAATGACGGTAATGAAACTGATACCGTTGCTACTTTTAGATACTGCAGGATACCTTATTACCGTATTATCGCCCAAACCTAGGTACTGCTTCAGTCCACATCCCCTTTTGGTCAATAAATGTATATAATAAAATGATTTACTGGACGACATTGGCCCGAACACCTCATAATATTTTTCAAAGTTGTTCTGTAGTTACTTAAAATTAGTCATAACACGCATTTTGATATTTTTATACCATATGTTGCCTGTTTAAAGGAAATAAGTTATAGTTTTACTTTATTTAGTCTCTGTGGAGGGTCCGTCAAATGCTTTTCATTATGGAGATTTTATTGCTTTGTCTGAAATGTTTCACAGTATGAATTTTTTTTATTAAACCTTTTTATCGTTACGGAAACCAGACCAAGTTACAGGTCAGATGTGCAGAGAGTCGGAATGCCTGTTTTTCTAGGTATTTTTGAGCTGGAAAACCACCTGTAATTAAATAAATGTAAGACTGAGCTGTTTAATGACATATATATATATAGAAACAAGAAGGTGACGGACCCTCTAGCCAAAAAGTTACACAATGCACTTTTAACGGCAAAGTATCTACGTCGGTACCGAAACCAAAAAGGCTAAATCGTTGCGTCTCTACCTTTAATACGTGATTTATCGCAATAGCATAGCCTGCATTTACTGGCCTCTTGTGGTTGGAGTTAATTGGGGTAATGAATTCCACAGTTGCGTTCCCCGAATGCTCCGAGCTGATAGTGTTGCACCTAGTTTAGCGTCATTAAGTGAACTAGTTAAACTCGTACAACAGTGTGTACGGAAACTTTGACACGGGCTGAGTGGAGCAGTCCACTCATCAGCCCTTGTGTAATCTTGTAAATGCCATGGATTGCCCCAGCTGTGTGTGTCTAAGGACGGCTGCAGAGTGAATGAACGTGTGTGAACTGTCAGTGAAGAGGCAGTTTCGTTAACTGACAGGCGTGGATTGTTTGGTCTATAATTTGCAAAGATGTAGCATTACGTGTCCTCAACGAGATTCTAAAGGTCTTACATGGCACGACATTGACTCTCGTGAGCTTCAAATCATGTTAAAATGTTGCTAGCTCATCCAAAATATACCTGGAGTTGTGTTTTGATTCATTCACACATGTTTGAGTAACGCTTTATTATTAATCTGTTTACATCTCCGAAGCTTTAAATGCTCTGTTCCACCTTGGGATGTCACAAAGCGGTAGTTTTCAAGTCCACATCTACCATTTAGCTTTAGTTAAATAGAGATTGGCAATTCCAGGGCTAAAATTATCCAGATAATCACAGTGCAGTGAAGCGGTATGGAGTTTAAAAACACAGTGGAGCACTTCCTGTATTACCGCATGAGTGTTTCTTCCGTTTGAGACAAAGGACTCAGCCTAAATATGCAGGATTTGTGTGTTAAACATGAGTAAATTAAGTAAAACACAACGCCAGGTATGCTTTTGATTAGAAAACAGCGCAATATGGACCAATTAAAGTGAGTATTTTGGAATATATTGCGTTTGCAAATTACATAACGCTCCGACTGCCCAACATCTAATCAGATTTGTAAAAAAAAGAATGTTGTAAAGGCCGTAATTATTAGATTAGAATAGTATATCCAAGCTAGACAAACATAATCCGGTCTATTTAAGGAAAGACCAGTTAAACCCGTTGATTTGGACCTCTCCAAACATGCTGTTACTATTTCAGTCTTGGGTGAAACGTGCACTGTGGACTGAATCTTGATGGTAAACGCCGGAATTTCAATTCTTAGTGCATCAGTGGTCATAAAAGAATGAAATTATATGTAAAAAAAAAATCATGTAGCATCTCAAAATGTTAAAAAGCTAGTTCCTTTAAAGTACCGGTATGCTTGTATCAAAAAAAATTCCAAATAGCATGCATACTTTACCTTGCAACAGTGGAATTCCCTGCATGCAGCTGGTTTCTTTTACAACTAATTGCAGTAATTGTCAGGAATTTTTAATTCATCGCTTTTTTTCGCGTTTTAAATTGTGTAGCACATTTTAAAGAGCTCATATTACGCTATTTTCTGATCTGTTCTAATGCGGTTTCATCGTCAAAAACAGACCTGGAGTTGTGTTTTATTTCATTTAGACATTTTTAGTGAATGAAACCACAACACCACCACCAACCCCAGGTCTGTTTTTGACGAGGTAACAAAATTCTAACATGACTTAAAGCTCACAAGAATCAACTTTGCGTCAAACAGGATCTTTAAATTCAAAGATTATTATTAATGCATGTGAAAGATATTCCAATACAACAAATAGCATTTATATTCAAACATGCAATAGTGGAATTCCCTGTGTGCATGAAACCGGTTTCCTTTACAGCTCCACTTAGCAGTTAAGAGCACTCTGAATGAGCTACGCTACTTCCTGGTTGCCCGTTTCTATTAAAAATTCTGAATACCATCCAGTCTCCGCCTCCATTATCATCCAACTGGACTTGTTTTGTTGTCTAACTTGGCAGTAACAGCATATGTGTACAGCATGTGCCCTGTGCCTTCTTCTGCATGGGGAAGTCCAAGCCTCGCAAAGCCTCTTTCACTTCTGTTTTCTGCTTAAAAGCGCTGCATCCACAATTGAGAGCGGAGCCAAAGTTCAGCACAGACCTATGGCTATGGGTTTGACAGTATCACATCGCTATGAAATCCCCTTAAAAACCAGCTCCGGGGAGAGACAGGAGCAAACAGGACACGCGGGGCCAGTGTGCAGTGGGTTTGAGCCTGGCAGTGATTCATGGTCATTCAATGTGGGGTGGAAAGTCAATACTGGCCTATGCATGCAGAAAGCAAATGGGAAATTAGAAGAGAAGGGGATTTACTGTGTGCAAATGCAGAAAGCAGTCGTCATCGTGATCGATAGTATAACGTTAAAGCGAGAAAAAGTTGCTTCATAGGTTTTCTAAATAGAGATGCGCTAATCTAGCTTTTCAGTGCCGATACTACTCATTTAACGTGTGAATCACAGTATGATACAATATTAATTTCACAACGCAATATTGGAGAAATGCCACTTTTTCAATTTTAAAAGCCTTGACTTGGGGTTATATTATTGTCATAGTCCAAAGAAATAACATAGAAAAGATCTTCCAATAATTTCGCCATTAAAATAGAACAAAATATCACAGTCGTGTAGTGTAGTTTCCTCAATTTTTTAGCTGTTGCTGCAATAACACAATGACTTTAAGCAAAGAAGCTTGAAATTCGATATATTGTGACAGGCCACGATACTATTGTGAGAACTTTGACGATACGATATCACGATATTTTGGTTATTGTTACATCCCTATACGATACCGATATTGATATTTTGGTTTTAAGTATCTGCCAGTACCTGATACGAGTGTAGGGATGGAGAAAAACATACTTAACTTAGTATAAAATGGACCTTATTGTGTTGTGTAACCGTTATTTATCCTGTAAATATCAGTATCGGTATCGGCGCATCCCTGTAGCTAAACCGTTTGTGAAAATAAATGGAAAATGCTACACAAAATCACAAGGTATCTAACGATTTAATACGATACGCTCAAAACAAGGTGACGCAAGCGAGAATCGTTACATCGCACATGTCAGTCTACGATATTTTGCACCTTTAATCCCATTATAACATTTTCCCGTCATCAAAAACAGAACTGAAGTAGCGGAGTTGCCGTTTTCTTCATTCATGTTTGTCTCAATAAACCCGTTAATGGGATCCTCTTACTGTGAGCCTCATAAATCACTCAATTTTCCCCAGATTGTTGCGTCAGAGGGAAAAATGCATTGGTATCCGGTTTCTTTCTATGATTTATTACAATATATTAGCAAGTCAGTCATGTTGTTTTCATTTTTAAGATGTATGGTTTTCTCCATGTTTCCTTCACACTGCTGCCAGTAGATGGTGTGCAAGCAGAGAAGCACAAGTGATTAAAAAATGATTAAAAGTATCAATAAATATCATTCAGGATAGAGTAATATATTCAGTATATACTTTATACTACAGCCTGAAGTAGAAAATTTGCCATAAACAATACATTTTCTATCCATGGTTGTTTTCTTGTGCGAATTTCAACTATTCTTTTCTTTGTCATGAGTGTTTTTAGCCTCCACACAGTCAGGGGTTCAGTATCCAATAACTGCAGTATGGAAATTGTACTGCATATTGGCTTTAAGGCTTAAACTGTATCCATATAAAAAGGATATAAAAGGATATAAAATGAATGGCTATGCTTGTCTTAACTGTATAAAAGCTGTGTTCCCAGTTGTTTTTGTAATTTTCTTAAAGTCCATGGATTTCCTTTCCAACTTTTGCCAGAGTGAAATGTAAAGATAGACAAGGTACACTGACTTTTCTTGGATGCAAAAGATCAAAACTGCAATAGAAAAAAAGCCAAAAAAACAAAAACAAGCATGATCATACCCTGGTATATGGTTGTATGGAGTAAGCCCTTTCATAGTACTGCAGACTACAGGGGTTAAAACGGTTAAAAAATGTACAGCAGTGTAAACTGAAAGAAACCTACGTGTCTCCATCTTCCGTGATTGTCGTGAGCGAGTACTCCTCCTCCTGGGGCGCCTCGGGGTCCGACGTGGAAATCGAGCAGCCCTGGACTATTTCCCCCAGACTCTCCACGGTGATGGACGACGAGCCGTACGCCGAGTCCAGGCGCTCATCCACGGACACAAACTTGTCCCGGGGCCCGCTGAAGTCGGAGCTCACGTGGCGGGGTTCCTCGGACTTGTCCATGGACTGGATGGACTGGATGGACTGGTACGAGTCGATCCCCGAGTCCATGCGGTTCTCCTCCAGCGGGTCATGCTTGCCGCTGCTCATGGTGGCCCCTACTCCCCCGTCCCCGAGCGCTTACAGGCGGCAGCTGGGGTCGTGGCCGCTCGGTGCACCTTGGTAAAGCTTATCCCAAGCGTTCATGCCAGTCACCGCGGTACATTACCTCCAAAAGCGCAGGCATAAGCGTGTAAAAGTGTAAAAGTGCACACGGTTTGCGTCTCAGCGCGAGCAAAGGCAGGCGGACTGTGGATATCCGGTGCGAGCAGTGCGCGCTGGGGCCACTGAGCATATGAGCGGTTGGAGCAGTGACTGAAAGGCGATAAGCGCAGTGACATGTGAAAGGCAAAAGGCTGTTTTGGTGCACGGGGGAATCCCCAAAGCGCGTGCACGCACGTACACACGCCACGTTTAAATTGGCGCAACGTCAAGGCCAAAAGTCAGCGGCGTTTCAAATTAAAAGCATGAATTATGTTTGCACACGTATAGTACAGTGTTAACAAACTTTTCTTCTGGGAATCCATATTCTAAAAGTCACAAACATTATCATAGACGTTATGCGTACATTAATCATAAAATAAAGGTGGATTTGACCATTATTAAACATTAAGGGGATATTTTATTGTTGACTAAGTGACCATGTCTCTCTGAATAATTTGTATTACTCAAGGTTTAAACAATGAAAAACAGGAATTGAACCAGCAATAAAAAAGTATCCCTAAGTAGCCTATTTGGACATTAAGTGTAGCCCATTTCTTTTTCTTTTCAACATTCAGCTGAACCAGCAAGATTGGAACAAAATAGTTAACAAAATCACAAAAAGATTAGTGGAAAAAGAAAGAATTCAAATGGGTCAAATTGCCATGGATTCTACCTGGATGACTGAGGGATTTTACATACAAAAAGATTGGAAAATATGCAAAACATGTCTTAAAATGTCAACATTTATAATGAGATAGGTGGGACTGTCTGTGTTTTTGTAGACCTACATACAGATCGGGACAAGCCGACCCCCCAAAAAATCTCTTGTGACCCACCCGAGGGTCCAGTCTTTGGGAAACAATGAGGCTTGTAAGCATTAAAAAGCAAAAAACAAACAACAAAAAACTGGCATCTTTAAAAAAATAAATAAAGATAAGAACTAAGGGAAAAAGCGATTGTATTTCTGTTAGAGGGTTTATGGAACAATCTGAGTGATGATTTAAGAAAGTCTAAGCCTGCAGAAGCCTTTACAAAAAGAATATAAAGTGTTTTGAAGGTTTTGAAAGATATAGAGCTCTGAAATGAATGAATTACGCATTCAATTTAGTTTGTTTTAATTTTATATTTTGTCTCTTATATATACAGAAAGTCACAAGTGAAACTGTAAATGGAAATTTGCTGTTTTTCTTTCTTTCTTTCATTGTTTAACAGGATTAGGCATTATAAGCACTTTTATTCAGCCTAAACCCTTTTGGTCATGATCCATGGCGTTGTAATGTATGTTTTTGGTTTTGTTTTGTTTTGCAGTGCTGCAAAATGACCAAATAAACTACTACTACATTATCTCAATGTAAGTGTAATGTACATTTTCTTTATTTTCTGTCAAATGTGGTCCTATAAAATGCTAAATTGATTCTTGTGAGCATTTAGTTGTGTTATAATCTGTGTGCTGTTACCTCAAAAACACAGCTGGAGTTGTGTTTTGTTTCATTCACACACGTTTGAGTCCTTTATTATTAACCTGTCTGCATTTCCAAAGCTCAAAATGCTCTGTTCCACCTTGTGAGGAGTGGTATTTTTCAAGTTTAATTCAGAAACGATGGGCAATTCCAGGGCTGTAAATTATCCAAATGAGTTTTTTTTCAGTTTGAGAGAAGCACCCCGCCTAAATACGCAGAGTTAAACCTGTGTGAGTGAAACGAAACACAACTCTAGGTGCGTTTGTGATGAGGAAACAACATTTAATATAATGTTTTCTGCAAAGTGTTCAGGGATGTTTGAAACTTTGCAGAACAATGCTCTCCGTAGCCTTGTGTGTCCTTTATGGCATTCAGATCATGCGCAGGTACATATGACAGTGGTATTAATGGAGATCTGTTCTCTAAAAATAACCACATGTACATTTGTCAAGTCTGTTATTCCTCATGTCAACAAACCAGCGATGTTATGTGCAGCGGTGGAATGTAATGAAGTAAAAGTAGCACTGTGCTGTACTTAAGTAAACATTTTAGGTAGGTTTTAGTGGCTACTTTTTACGTTCCCTTCACTACATTTGAGAGCAGGTATGTGTACTTTCCACTCCACTACATTTTTGAGCAGGACTAAAAAGTAAAAGTGTTTTTATTATAGTTTGAGACATGCAGGTTTGTTTTTGACACATGAGCAAACTAAAATATAGCAACAAATATACAAAGATGTTTCTGTGGAACAAAACTCACAAATCTGTATCAAAATCACTGCATTTTTAGCTTTATTAGACCTAAAAATCTGCCTGAAATGCTTTTACTTTTTACTCTTTAAGCATACTTTACTTACTTAAGTCGATTTTTTATGTCATATTTTTATTTTTACTTAAGTTTTTTTTGTTTTTTACTCCTAAACTCAGCCTAAATCTGCAGAGTTTGTGTGTTAAACATGTGTGAATGAAACAAAACCCAACTCCAGGTCTGTTTGTGATGAGGAAATACTCTAACCTAGATTTTTCTAAGCAGTAGCAGTAGTAGTACTTTAACTTGAGTGTTGTTTTTGCTTTTTTGCTCCTGTATTTGTACGTTTACATAACAAAACTGAGTATTTCTTCCACCGCTGGTTATGTGTGGGCATGTGTGGCTCTTCTTAGAACCACTCAAACAACAAAAGGGCACTTGCCAACTAAAGGGCATTTCTCAAACCCAACTTCCTGTATTCTATCTATAGTGAGTTACTGTAAGTGGGCATATTTCCTTATACCTGAATGCATGTAAATTATGGTTGCTTTGAAATCGGATTAAACACAATGCAGGATTAATAGCTGACATTTACCTACGAATTTTTTTCTATGACACATAAGGCACCAGTGTGCAGAGCAAGAACAGAATCTGAAACAAGTCAACACGTGCTCCTTTACAATTGTGACATGTTTTCCATTTAAAGGTGCATTGTGTAACTTTTCTGCTTGTTTGCTCTGCCCGGAATGTTCCACAGTGTGACATTAAACAGCTCTACTTTACCTTTATTCAATTACAAGTGGTTTTACGGCTCAAAAATACCTAGAAAAACAGGCATTTTGGCTGTGAATGGCGTCGCCTCTCCACAGATCTGACCTGTAACTTGGTCTGGTTTGGTCTCCACGCAGATAGAAAGGTTTAAAGCCACACTGTGTAACATTCCAGACAAAGCAGTGAACGTTTTGACGGACCCTCCACCAGCAAAGTGACACTTTTAAAAATGATTTCTTGTTTTGACATTCGTTCAGTTCTAATTATTTATTTTTTAGCCTTGTTTTTCTGTCTGTTCTTTCACGTTTTCTGCTTGCGCAAATCTTGTTAGAAGACACTTTATGGTATATATGTGAAATAAGGGAGGGGCAATTTGTAAAAGCCGGCATTTCACAATGTTCTACTGTAGCATGCAAGCAGTCCTGCAAGTGAACTGCAACTTCTTTACTTATAATTTTCTGACTAATCTTTCATTTACTGTACTTTATTACGCAAAATTGACTTCTCTGAACTTTAATCCATGTTCTAATGTTGTTAACTTCTGAAAAACATCCCTGCAGTTGTGTTTTGTTTCATTCACACGTGTTCAAAACGCTCTGTTCCACCTGGTGACGACATGAAGAGGTAGTTTTCAAGTTCCACCTTTTAGCTTTTGTTCAGTAGAGATTTGCGATTCCAAGGCTGAAATGACTGAAACAGTCAACGTGTGTGGAGTTTAAAAAACACAATGGGGCTCTTCCTGTATAACCCCATGAGATTACAAGGTGGAAGGAGTGATTTTTAGTGTAAATATGCAGGGTTTGTGTGTTAAATATGCTTGAATTAAACAAAACACAACTCCAGGTTTGTTTTTGATGAGGAAATATTATAACATAGATCAAAAATACATGTTATTAAGTGTTTTATGTTTAGTGCTGCATTTATTTATTATTTCAATTCAAATTCAACACTGCTCTATGCACTTTACAAGACTCAAACACTTTTCTAGACATTTGAATGTGATTGTCAACATTAAATTGTAGTACTTTCTTTTATATTCCCATGTGTACCTGGTCCACTAGTCTATATGCTCTTATAGTTGTTCTGATACAGCTCAAAAACTACTCAGGAAAGGTTCATTTCTGTACTGTGAACGGGACTTTTTCAGTATCGATACTTGCTAAAAAGAAGTCAAGTTTCAATACTAGTTTCAGTATCATTGGAGTTTGATTTTCGATACTTTTGATCAACCCAACAATGGACTCTTCGTTGTTGTTTCCCCCATGTGAAAATCATTTATAATTCCTTCCATTTTCATCCACCATAACCCATCTGTCCTCTCTAGTTTCCCCTTATGAGCTTGAAATGCCTCTTGTGGTTAGTCCAAAGCTGAAGAAGCCAAACCAAAAGCGTAAAACGGTGCCAGGGGCGGCCATCTGCTCTCGTGTGTTCGCTTACATATCCTCCGCTGCCAGTAGTTCAATGTCCAGGCGATGGTAAACAGGACAGAGAGCCAGGATCGTAATAAGTAGTCCCCCAGCTATATGTAAATAGGCGGTGTTGGGAAGAAAATCCAGCATAAAATGTGAAACTGTTGGAGGAGGCAATGCAGTTAGTTACCGATATGGTGATATATACAATCATTTTGCTCATTTCAGCCTCGAAATTGCCAATCTTTACTGAAATAAAGCTAAACAACACGGAACAGAGCATTTTGAGCGTTGGAAATGTAGACAGATTAGTAATAAACAATTACTCAAACGTGTGAATGAAACAAAACAGGATGTAACAACATTTTAACATGGCTAAAAGCTCACGAGAGTCCATTTTGTGTAATATAAGACCTTTATTTTCTATTTTGGAATCTGCCATTTACACGCAGACATTTTTAGAGCATGTTAAAAAGTTATAAATATAGACAAAAGGTGCAGTAAAAAAGGTTGGAGCAGCTGTCTAATAAAACACTCCAATATACTGTGATGATGCCCCCATGTGGCACAAACAAGTACACGATGTGGTTGCCATGGTCACGCTGATTGAAACAGCAGGGTCACAACAGCCACGTGGTTTATGTTTATTGTTTAATTAGTGTTTATTTTGTTCATTTGTAACCCATGAACAGTGCGGGTATTGTTCAACACCCCCTTTATGCACTGTAGGGTCGTGATACTAAAATTTCAAGTTCGATTTCGCTTTTACGCTCTTTCTTTGGACGATTGAATGTGATTTTCGACATTAAATCATAAAATACTTTCTTTTATAGTGCCATGTGGTCTTATATCTGTGTAATCCTCTGTGGTCCATGGGTGTATAGTAGTCTGTGTGTTCTTATACTTGTTCTGATACAAGGAAAAGCAAAAGAAACATTCAATTCTGTCAACTTAACAAAAGTTTTAGAGCTAAGACCTTTCAGTGGAGTTAATATGATTATCAGCAGACTTTTTTCTTCTTTGTGAGTGGCTTGTTATACTATTCTGTAATGTGTATCTTAAATTCTAGGCTATAATTATATCTAAATCCACTTTTTTTTATAGCATATTTTACAAACAGAGCAGTTTCCAAAGTGCTGCGCACAGATAAAACAAAAAGGATGCTTAAATTTGGTCCTACCAGTCCTAAAACAATAAAACCAGTAAAATCAAATTAAAGCAACACTATAAAAATCACAAAACAGCATTGAAATAAGTCAAATTAAAGAAATAAAAGACACAGAGGACCACACAAACTCACGCCAGAGAGTAAAAGTGGGTTTATGTGCAACACTTTAACTATTAGCAGCCAAAATATAGCAGTAATCATTGGGTGGCACATGAATTATGGAAAAATGTAGGTTTAGACTGTTGGTTTACAATAAATAACACATTTCACCATTAAATTTAAAGGTACAGTATGTAACTTTCTGGAGGGGGCACGTCGCCTGCATGATTTCATGGAAAGTTACAACTCCTACATCCTCCATGGACATAGATATGTTTTAT
This sequence comes from Odontamblyopus rebecca, assembly GCA_030686955.1. Classification (NCBI taxonomy): domain Eukaryota; kingdom Metazoa; phylum Chordata; class Actinopteri; order Gobiiformes; family Gobiidae; genus Odontamblyopus; species Odontamblyopus rebecca. The sequence continues at coordinate 9,448,438 of CM060673.1, forward strand.
GGCTTACAGTGAAAGATTATTAACCTGACTCACACCAGATTGATAGGTGGGTCACTCTGAAATGAACTCTACACATTATCAGTCTGGTATGACGCCTGCTGGAAGAGATCGGAAAATGCGGCGCGTCATTACGACCGTTTGAATCTGATTGGCTGAAGTGTTAAAACAAGCAGACAAATCAAGCTTTAGTTAAATCCAGTTGAGAGAAAAACGCAGACATCTTCCCCGTCCGCAAATGCACAAAGCTCTTACCTTCTGCATGTTTTTCACAAACTAAATAGTTTGTATTGACGCTAAAATAGGCTGAAGTATGTCTGTTGGCGTCGCCGTGTTTGTTTTGGTTAGTTTCTTCGCCTTTGGCTTCGACACAAACCTCAATGCTGCAACGAGACTAACCGTAGTGGGGGCAGTCCATGATGGATTATCATGAGTTTGTAAAGTTACAAATATCACAAGAATCCGTCTTACTGTACAAGGTTAGAAGATTATAGCCAAAGAAACAAACTAAGGACTCATGTTATTCTGTGTGCAGAATTTTCACGCTTATATCATAAACCAGGAAGACGTTTGGAAAGATGCGACGACAACTTCCGGTGTAGTGCCCGACACTGGGCTCGACCAACTGTGATTAAACCCACTGAAGTAAATGTGATTGTTAGTAAAATGAAGCCTGCAGACGTATGTGCTGTTTGGAATAATCTTGAATTCGGCGCCATCGTCTCTTCTAATCGCATGAACCCAGTGCGCTCGGAGTTGTGCGTCAGTGGAGAAATGACGAAAACTGAGGTACGGTTGGAATTGTTGATTAACCGAACATAACGGAACGCTACATTAACGTGGAGATGAAGAAAACTGGGACATTTTTCTCATTTTCCCTAGATTTTGTCAGACTTACTACCGCAAACAGGTTGTCATCTTTCTAAACGTCGCCCTGGTTTGTGACGTAAGTGTGAATAGATCCTATACACAACCAAACGGAAAAAAAAGAAAAAATTAAAACACACACACACTTTTATTTTTTATCTAAAAAGTTACATAGTGTGGCTTTAATTACATTGCTCTATACATTGTCAAGCAGCCTATTTCCTAAAGGAGCAATTCACAAATCCTACTGGGGCTAGAAAAACACACTTTTGCTCACTGGCTTTTAACACGGCATGAGGATTTTGTGGCCCTCTGACGGTCTTTTATTAACTTATTTTTATTGACTTGCTTATTTATTTTATTTTAATTAATGTGTAAATGTATATTGTGCCTACTCTGTGCAGCACTTTGGAGACTGTGTGGGTAAAATGTGCTACACAAATAAAGTTGGATTGGATTAGAAACTAAAAAAAACACTGCAGCTGGGACAGTAGCTGGATGGAAATGCCAATAAACTTAGGGTGACCAGATTTTCAAAATAAAAAAACTGGGACATCCCCGGTTTGTGGTGTTTGGCAATAATAAAATTGTGAAACGAGTGCGTAATTAAGGAAAACTGTTATGCATTCGGCACTAATGTATCTAGTACCTGGTGTAGTCCTGGTTTAGTCCCCGTATAGAATCTGTTTTAGTCTTGGTGTAGGACCTTTTAGTACCTGGTTTAGTCCTGGTCTATTGCATGGTTTAGTCCCAGTCTAGTATCTGGTCTAGCCCTTGTCTAGTATTTGGTTTAGTCCCTGTCTAGTAGCTGGTCTAGTAATAGTTTAGTCTGGATCCAGCACTTGGTTTAGTCCCAGTCTAATACCTGGTTTAGTCCCTGACTATTGCATGGTTTAGTCCCTCTCTAGTACCGGACTAGTATCTTGTTTAGTCCTGGTCTACTACCTGGTTTAGTCCCAGTCTAATACCGAACTAGTATCTGGTTTAGTCCCAGTCTGGTACCTGGTTTAGTCCCAGTCTAAAACCGGACTAGTAGCTGGTTTAGTCCCTTTCTATTACATGGTTTAGTCCCAGTCTAGTACCCGTATAGTCACATATTCTTTGTGTTTTGGTCATTTTTAAGCTGCTTTTCTGTATTTTACATAAACAAATGACAGTTTATGCCTCTCTTTACTGTTGGCAGGGATCAGATTGGTCAAAAATAGGGACACCAGGGACATTTCATGTATAAAACTGGGACAAATCAGTGGTTTTGCCTAAATCTGCTGGGACAGGGGACACAGGGCTCAAAAGTGGGACTGTCCCGGGTAAATAGGGACATCTGGTCACCCTAAGTAAACCGCTTTTTCATTTAGTCTAAACTGTAATAAGGAAGTTTCTTTAGGCTATGCAATGTATCCTCTAGGCCTATTTAAGATGAAAGTAGCCTAATTACATTACTGGAAGAGCTCATATCATGTGGCCCGTCTCCAGAAGCCAGATGACCACTTTTGGCCCGGGGGCCGCACATTGCATTGTTTTATTTATTTATTTATTCACTCGAAATCAATACTCCGCTCAGCCCTTTGATTACACGTCGTTTTATTAAATGATCTGCTCCGGAGGCAAGGTCGTAGCCAGTGCCGAATCCCGGAGGAGCTCACCGAGACCGGGGGAGGTTCTCCGGCGCAGCACCGCCTCCCCTCGTGCCACCGCGCTCTCGTGATTTGCCCCAACGAGAGACGTGTGTGTGTGTGTGTGCGTGCGTGCGTGTGTGTGTGCGTGCGTGTGTGCGTGTGTCTGTGTGTGTGTTTTATTTACATGCGCCGATAACGTGCTCGCCTTTTGTCCAATCTGTCTCGCTCGGCTGCTGCTTCACGGTTGCGCGGGTTTATTCTCGCGGCGCGCACTGGCCATCGGGGAGATCTACGGCTCCTGCCTGGCGCCTTTGGGTTTTACTACCACCGCAGCCAAGTCAGACTCAGCAGCAGCATCACCGTGTAGGCTAGAAGGCGTCTGTCTACCTATCCCGTCTCCCCCCGTTGTCTCCACTGCCTCAGCTTCCCTGTGCGTCTTGGGAACGGGAGCTATGATGCGCTGATTCCCGTAGCAGCGTCCAAACATCCACCCAGCGCTCCTCCGGGATGATGTGCATTTTTCGCAGCCGGTGGAGTCCTGGGTCCATGCAGACGTGTCCGCTCGGATGATGCGTAAAGGGGACCTCGGAGCGTCTATGGAAAGCCCCCCTTGTCCAACACGGAGCCGCGATAATGTCCCCAGCCTCAGCAGCCACGGCCAGCGAGAGCAGCACCGTCACTGTCCCCGGGGAAGAACCGGAGAGCCCGCGGGAAGAGGTGAGGCATGATGGGATGATGGGACTGTAGAGTTTAAAGGGCCCATTTTACACCATTTTCTGACCTGTTATAGTGTTGTTTCCTCATCACAAACACAACTGGAGTTGTGTTTTGTTTAGTTTAACGCACGAATCCTGCACATTCAGGCTGAGATCAACAGAAAACACTGTCCCACCTTGTGATGTCATGTGGTAATACCCCACTCTGTTTTAAACTCCATACACCACACTGCAAAAAAGCTTGTAATGTAAGATATAAACACTTAAATCTATCAGAAAATGACTTTAAAGTAGTGAAATTATCTGTGCATGCAGCAAGATCATTTTACTTAACACGTTATCTTAAAATAAACAACTTCTAGACTAGAATTAAGCAGTCTTGGAACTGGTAAGTAGATAATAAATCTGAAAACAAGATGAATAACCTGATATGTTTTAAAATCTTGGCCAGATCAGAGAAAGTGCATCGTTAGACTCATTTGGATTATTTCAGACCTGGAATTGCTGATCTCTACTGAACAAAAGGCAGGTGGAACAGGGCATTTTGAACTGGGGGGCATGTAGACAGACTGATAATAATGCTTTGTTTTAATTTCAGAAAGTGCTCCTGTGTGTTAAGGTGCATAATCGTCGACTGGACTTTTGCAATCTGTTTACTATGAAGTATTAGCCTTTTTGGGAAGCTGACAATGCAGCAAACTGTCCCCGTTGTTGCCAGCAGACGGCTCAGACACTTAATCCAATTGACATCTGAAATGCATTAGTGGGACAATTTGGACCTGGCAAATTTCTCAAAACATGTGCTTTTATATTGTACAGCTATCCTACTTACTTAGACTACAAATTATTATGCAACAACTGATTGGAAATGCGCGTAACAAGAAATAATTCATGTACTAAAAGTTCGAGTTTACCACCCATAAGTCAAAAAGCAGCACCGGAGTTACCAGACACTTTCCTTAATGCAGAAAGACATTACATAGAAACTCTCTTGTGTAGCCAAGCTTCTCCATTATTTATGTTGTAGGATGTCTGTGCCATTTTTTCCAATGGTGCCATAATCTGAAGCATTTTTAGCAGGTATGAGCAGTGTAGCAAGTCTTGTTTTTTCCATGTTTCTCGGGCTCATATTTATACGGTTATTAAACGACAAACTAGCAACTGGTAACCATAAAATAGCCTAATGATGCAGGGTACTTCAGTCACTCCCGTTATAGGCTAAAAATAACATTTGTGATCGTTCATTTAGAAATAGCACTGAACACACGTTATCTTAGCATACAGGCATAAATGTGAAGTGGTGTATCATGTTAGATTAGAATACATTCCTAATTCCTGTAGACTTTTAGTTATTAGTTTAATTAATGATGTCTTAGTCAAGTTTTATCAATTATGTAACAATGGATTATATTAGTCCAGTGAGGTCCATTTGGTCTTCCGATAATTTATGTTGTTAGGTTATTTTTTCAGACCAAGAGTTTGTTTTCATGCCTGACAGTTTCGACTGCTCTTCAGAATCAGAAAGGTTTTATTGCCATATGAGTGAAATTGCTGCGGTACTTGGAGTGAAACATAGACAAACACTAAACATGCAACAAATAAAATAAAATAAAAGAAGTAGAAAAACAGTAAACTATAATATAACACACAAATTTACAAAATTTACGAGAATATAAGAATGCATCCTCACGCGATGTTGCTGTGACGTGTCCTGTCGGCTGATTTAAGCAGGTTTTGGCGCTGTTTTCCTCTCGGTGGAGGCAGGACGACAGCGCCATCTGCAGCCCGACTTCCCCAGGACAGTATCCCAGGTGTGTGAGAGTAAAAAAGCTCCCTCGTCCCGGTTTACAGTCCCGTGGGCACGTTTCCGTATTGCGATTGCCTCTTTAATCCAGCGACTATGTTTGTTGTCCTCCGTCCCGATGACGTTTGCTCCGTCCCAGCCCATAATGTGGTTCTCGCTTTTACGGTGGCCAGAGATTTGAGTTGTTCCTGTTCTGCTTTCCTGTTCTGTTTTGTTGCTCGTTGGATTATATTGATTAATGGACACAGACTAATAACAAAGTATTACTCAAACATGTGTGAATGAAACACAACACAACTCTGGGAATGTTTTTGATGCCGTAACAAGACTCAAACATGACTTAGAAGCTCACAAGAGTCAATTTTCAATGCCACTGTATCTAATTCCTCTTAAACACTCCTCCCTGCTGCTCGAACACACAGTTGAATTACGTGTAATATTATATAGCTAAAGCTTATATAGTGAGTTAATGTGCTTCTTCCTGCACCAGGCTGGTCTCTATGGGGAATTTGTGTGCTAATCCCAGTGTCTCGGCGGGGTGTAGTCTTTGGTTGGTAAGGAACCAGCGCCCTGTGGCTGAGGTGGGGGAGATAATTGGGATGAACGCATTTATTATTTAGGCCGTCTGTGCCTTGCAATGAGCACGGAGCAGTTCAGTTCAATACTTCAGCGTACGTCAGATGGTTGACTGGACAGTTGTGGTCACGTACAAACCCAACCTCAAGTTACATTTAAGACGGCAAGATTAATCGCAATCGAATCGAAAACGCAATAAGTAAATCGCAGTAAAAGAAAATGAAGTACCATAATTTCTTCAAAATAACAATAAAACCCTTTTGTGTTCTGTTTAAAAACCCCAAAGCCCGTAGTTCTTCTGGATGCGTCTAAAAACTTTAAACAGAACCCAATTATTAAAGGGCCTGTATTATGCTACTTCACACACACAAACCCTGCATATTCACGCTATGCTCCACTGTGTTTTTAAAGTCCATACTCCTTCCTTAGAATCATTTGGATGGTTTCAGCCAATTGCCAATCACCGAAAAAGGTTAAAAAAAAATGTAGCTGTTGCTTGAAAATTTAACTAAATGCTTATTTAAATTAATTAATTTACTTGTAAAGTTAGGCTAATTGTATCTTTTTCTCTGAATCTTTTTGCACCAGTTGAGAATTTACAAGATTTAGTTTGTCAATTTAGAATTTTTGTTAACAATTCCTAGAAAATGAACATGCCAGATTTAATTTACTTTGAAAAATTCTGTTTATACTGTTGGTAATCATTTCGATTCCAACACTCGAGCTGTCAGACTGTGGTCATGCTGTGCTAATTTTGCATTAGTGCACAGTCCGTGGGTTTGAGGAGGTGTGACTACGTTTGATTCACGCTCGGAGCCCCACTCTGCCCTGAGGTGATAAAGGATGGCCCCGACCGGCTGCACGCATCCACTGAGAAAGCAGCTCGGCTTCCTGCATGGCTTCTTTCACATGTGGGCTCAAGGCTCAGAGTATTTCATTCATTGATTAATGAATAAATACAATGAATGGATTTTACATTGGAGGACGCGGGTTATGTGTTGGTTCAAATTAACCGTCCAGAACTTTACTAGACCTGCAATTAAATGATTTGCTGAAAAAATGTGACATGTATACTGTATTCTAACCCCACATATTTCTCTTTTCTTGTTTTTAGTTTGGAGTAAACCTGAGCACATAGCCTGAGACATGCAGCTGGTTCATCTCATGCATAAAGAATGCTAAAGCACTTAAAATGCTGAATATTTCTCTAAATATTTAATATGCACGAGGCAATGCCTTTGAACTGTTTCTAAGTTTATCCCTAGGGTGCCTGCCTGCTCTCCAGTTCATAAATAAGAGTGAGTTAAAGGTGTTAAAGCGATGTGTTTCATTAGCAGACTGCTCCCGGAGCTCATGACTTGTGTTGTGTGTTGCAGCAGCGGCCGGTGAAGCAGTCCCTGTCCAAATGTCTGTGTCAGGAGAGTCAATGGAAGTGTCTGCTGCTGTCCCTGCTCATGTACGCCTGTGTGGGGGCCATGGCCTGGTGCCAGGTCACCACAGTCACGCGCCTCTCCTTCGACAGCGCATACAAGGGCAAGTCTATGATGTACCACGACAGCCCCTGCTCCAACGGATACATCTACATCCCCCTGGCCTTCCTGCTCATGCTCTATGTGGTGTATCTGGTGGAGTGCTGGCACTGCCACACCCAGAACCAGCTGCAGTTCAAGGTGGACGTGGAGAACGTGAGCGAGCGTATCCAGAGGATGCAGCAGGCCACCCCCTGCATCTGGTGGAAGGCCATCAGTTATCACTATGTACGCAGGACCAGACAGGTGACTCGCTACCGCAACGGAGACGCCTACACCACCACGCAGGTCTACCACGAGAGGGTCAACACCCATGTGGCCGAGGCAGAGTTCGACTATGGAAACTGTGGGGTCAAAGACATATCCAAGCAGTTGGTGGGCCTGGAGACCTTCCCCATCACACGACTGAGGTTCACAAAGTGCTTCAGTTTTGCCAACGTGGAGTCGGAGAACTCCTACCTCACACAGAGGGCTCGCTTCTTCACTGAGAACGAGGGTCTGGACGACTACATGGAGGCGCGAGAGGGCATGCACCTGAAGAACGTGGACTTTAGGGAGTATATGATGGCTTTTTCAGACCCCAGTCACCTTCCATGGTATGCCACACACACCACCTTCTGGCTGGCAGCGGCTCTGACCCTGTCCTGGCCCCTCAGGGTGCTGATGGAGTACCGGACAGTCTGTACACATTACCACGTGGAGAAGCTCTTTGGCTTTGACTATGTCCCCAGCTCGCCCTCAGAGGAAAGGCCATACTGCAGGCGCATCCCGCGGGTCAACACCATCGACAGCACGGAGCTGGAGTGGCACATCCGCTCCAACCAGCAGCTGGTGCCCAGTTACTCGGAGGCCGTGCTCATGGACCTGTCTCAGCGGTCAGAGGGTGGTTACAGCAGTTACAGACAGAGCTGTGAGCGGTGCCAGCGTGCCATCAGCAGCTCCTCCATCTTCTCTCGCAGTGCCCTGAGCATCTGCACCACGCCCCGCTTGCCCTTCAGCTCCAGCCGCCTGTCTCTGGGCCGTCTGCACAGCCTGTGGAGGAGCAGCGGGAGTCTGAACCAGGCCTGTCCCACAGAGAGCACTCGTCTGTCAGAGCCCACGCCCAGAGAGGACGGCCCCCCTGACTATCAGGACGCTCTGTACTTCCCTGTGCTCATAGTGCACCGCAACGAAGGCTGCCTCAACCACGACCACCACGCCCTGCACCGGAACGGCTCCTGTGTGGAGACCTCCCTATGACACATGCACCAGACACCAGAAAGATTCAGGGAGAAATGAGCTGTACCTCAAATTTACAGTTTGGGATTATTGCTGTAATAAACTACTGATCATGTTGAGCCTCATGTGAGATCCAGACATTTTAAGAATAAATCTGGATTTCTTTGATAATTTGAATAATGAAGATAAAATACTAACTGCTAATTTCAGGCAAACTACACAAACAGCTCTTCTTTTCTTTATAGAGGTAAATTCAATTCTTGCATTCAGACTTGTGCTCTGTAAATATTGCTAAATGAATGAGGTTGAGGTAGTTTCCTCAGAGGGGAAGACACTTTGATCAAAATAAACATGTGATATAGCAGCTTGGTTGCGATGACATTATACTTCCCGGCTTTCTAAAAATAGAGGCAGAGGTTATGAATAATTGAGTGCAGGGGGCTAAAGGACACGCAAACTTCCAACTGATTCTGCAATCCTACAAACTGTGTATTTAAAACAGCCGAGACATTTTTATTTCATATTTGCATTTTTTTTTGTTTTGTTTTTATAATCAGGCTACCTCTTTATTTAAGTGCCTTCTCTGGACCAAGACTATAGCAAACATTTGATCCAAGCATTTTGCCATTTCACCACTAAACTGCAGCTGGGACACACAATGCAAAGGAGCATGTTGTTGTGTTTTTTTTTTACTGGACAAATCTTCCATTTGTGAGTGTTTAGGATGTGGGCTGCTGCTGATGCATATCAGGCTGAGCAGGCCATCAAACACGCCTAAAATAGGAGGAGGCCTGGATTCACTACTGGTACTGTCACAGGGACCAATATGACAGGATTACTTTAAATACACTGTTGCTGAATGCATGCGGTCTCCCAGCTATAGTGACTAGGGCTGCACAATGGAAGAAAAAAGGTCTTTGAACTTTAGCATTTCAGGAAAAAAATAACTGCATAAAACACAATTGTGCTAACACAATATATATGGCTAATGATTTTGCACTGCTCATGGGTTTGAGCTTCCTGTTATCAGCAACATTTTGAAGGCTTTTCCCCAGTCAAAAGACAGGATATTTGCTTTAAAAATACTTCATTGTTGTGGAAACGGTCCTAATTTGTCATTGTGGTGAAAACCATGGATAGCCGATATTGCATTAACAACAATTTTACCCTATTGTGCAACCCTAATCATCAGTGTAAAGAGAGCATGCGTTTGCAACAGACATAAGGTGACTATTTCAATGTAAATACGACCAAAATGGTGCTTGGTTATTGCTTTTTCTCCATCTGCATATCATCGTAGATTCACAGGGCTGCAGTGAAATATATGCAGCCATGGGTCATTAGCAGATCTGTTTTCTGCTATTTAACACTGGCTGGATTCAAAGCCATTGGATTTCTAAGTATGGTAAATATGTGGAGCAGAGCGGCAGTCACACTGTCTGCATTTATTCCTGTTACAGCTGTCATTCATGCTAATGAGAGAACACGTCCGGCCCAATCAGCCTTAAGTCATCACATAATGCACTGGGGTGCATGGCTTATATTAAAGGGGATGCGTTAAGTAATATTCTGACTTTTCATTTGCATTGAAATTTTACTGTTAAAACTTAAAAAAAAAAAATAGATTTTTTTTTTCAACAACTGGCTTTCTGTTTTTAATGTGTATTTGACAAGTTCAAATACTCTGATCATATTTAAGATTTTACTAATAATCTTACCAAGTTTTATCTGGTTTTACAATGTTAGAAGTTTATAATTTACTTCCTGGTAGGACAGGGCAGCAGATATGACATATGTAGAGCTGTTATGTATCACACTGTAAACAAAAGGCCAAAGCTTGTCAAATGTAGGGCTGGGTATCATTAATATGATACATAGATACATAGACCACAATACGATACATATCTTGATACAGTGAGGTTCCAATTACAATATATTTCAAATCAATTTAATATAATTTATTAAAAATAATGACTAAATCATGGCTGTGATACTAAAAGTCTTTGTTAAACCACCAAAGTGAATATGAAACACACCCTATTTACTCATCAAAACAGTGAAAATGTCAAATGTGTCGCATAAAAGAGTTTCCTTCCTCGCAACAAGCAACAAAACTAGCGCTGTAACAAAACAATTTAGTAAAAAATACTCTTGGCTATATATTATATGGCGATCTAAACTGCGTCCCTTGTGCATAAACTGTCTCTGCATTTTGGATGGAATTTTCTGATAAAGGTATTCTGTTTTAGACCTGATCAGTACTTCCCGTATTTTTAACTGATGTAAAACTATGAAATACATAGTCACAGGTACTATCCCACTAAACCAAGTCATAGTTAGAAAAACAAAAAAACCCTGTCATAAGTACTAAACATAACCGAATTAGGTCATGGCATGGTTGATAACTGATATTTTGTGGTGACTGTGGAAAATAAATAACACATTGTTTAATGATACATAGTGCATATTGTGAAAATTTTTTTGGTGCAGTAATACCTATACCTATTATAAATTATTGTTTTACACTAATCAAGAAGTAATTTGTAAAAAAAAAAAAAAAGTGGAAAAATATGTTGAAAAATACAGGAAGTAGGAAGTTTTATTTTAGAGAGACAATTTACCCAAGATTTTTTCCCCCTGGATACTTAAACAATTATTTAAACAAGATAAAGGAGTTTTCTTATATTTGTATTTGTCAAATAATCATTTCTGTGTACATTAGAGGAGTTTTGTGTACTACATGATTGCTATTATGAAATTCCCTAGCGTGACGTCATGATTTCCAACCAGGAAGTAAAATTTTAAACCTAAAAATGTTCAAACTGGGCAATTTTTACATATTTGTTTTTAGTAAAATCTTAAATAATGACCTTAACTGTGTTTGGGTAAATTTAGTAGTTAAATCTGTCATATGCACTTTAAAATATGATCAAACTGTGTTGCTTATTCATGTTATATTATTTTAATGTGAAATGTCATAGGCGGTTTATGGTTTGTACTTTTTGACCAAATGGGTCAATTTTTTTTACACTGAATTGTGGGAATCATTTGTAGATCGTAGCAATGAATGACTTTGTGCTGTTGACTGATTAAAATAGAGCCAAGGAGATTGAAGAATGTTAATAGAAAGACATTAGTGGCAAAGCTAGCATTCCCTACAGACTAATTTTGTACTTGCTAACATTCTCATTTATTTTGGTTAATTATTTTACTGTATTGTCAAAGTAAAATCTATTCTGGCATCGTTAAAATTGAATGATATCTGAAACTTGCATTTTATTACCTTCTAAAATAAACCTTCTCACTTTAGATCTGAAGACACCAGCTGGGAATCAGATTTCAGTATTATGCTAGCAGTTAGCTTTAGCGCTGTAGAAATGACTTAGCATTTAGCACTCCTATTTTTAAACAATTTTCATTTGGTGGGTTTTGTAACGCTTTGGTAAAATAAAAGAATTTAGTACCAATGAGAATGCCTTATATTCTTTCATTGGTCAATGTAACAGGCTTAATAAATGCAACTTCTCACTAAATACTCTGTCAAGACTTTTTTTTAAATTGTTAGCATGTTGTTGTTTTGAATATTCTTGCTGGTCATTTGCATATTTATATCTGCATTACCATAAACTTATTCCATGCTTGCTTTAAGTTAAACTATTACTACTACCACATCTACATTAAAATAGTACTTTCTGAACTATTACCTCATTGTCTTATGCTAGTTCTGACCATTTTAAAACTTTGTTTATATTTTTAGACAACCCTACGTAGTACGGCTTTCAGCCCTTGAACTGAATACTGTAGTTGTGTCCTTGAGCAAGACACATAACCGGACTTGTGTGTGTGAAACATGTTCGTTTGAGTAGGTGTGTGGTTCGTTGTTCATGTCATGTGCTTTTTAAGTTCCAAATGGATGTAGAAAGGATTTTAATATAAATGTTGACCATTTTATTATTGAATTGTATTATAACTGTTTTAAAATGGTATTGCAGTGATGTTTGCATGTTTGTTTGTTATTTGTCCTACATTTAAGACGCCATTGGTGCAAAATGAGTATCTGAGTATCCTGTATTGTCCTGCATTTGAGTGTTGAATGCTCGGAAAATTTCTGTTTTCAACTACCCCCTATCTCCACTCATTGCTTTGTACTTACTTGTGATTGCAAAATTCGTATTCTCGGTCGTACATGCATATTTTTGGGGGTTAGTATCGGATCTGGAGTTTTGATCAGGAAATCAAAGGATCTATTTCCATTATTAAGTTGTTTTAGATAAATTTTACGATTTACAACAAACAAAATATAAAATAAGGACCTACTTATGTTATAGTTTACAGCAAACATGTCCAAACTATGGCCTGGGGACCAAATGTGGCCCTCAGACCAATTGTTTTGGCCTATACTACAGCAAGTGGTACTTTTTACTGCATATTTTTGAAATCTACCTTGATCAAGTAAATTTTGTCTGTCCTTTTGAGGGTCTAAGCCTTGAACAAAGGTCTGGAGGGGCATTCAAACCTGTTATAAATGCACATATTTGAATTACTCACTGTTTTGACCACCAGTCTATGACCCTCGAGCAGCCCTCACACTGGTCTGTGTTTTAATACGTGGCCCGTGATGAAAAAAAGTTCGGACACCCCTGGTTTACAGCATGTCACCTTTAGTTAATTTTTTCTTGACTTCAGAGACACCCGCTCCTCATTGGCCCACACCACCTTATTTATGAAGCTCATGTCGTCCTCCTCGATGTCAGTGCGGTCCAGGACGAATTTGAGCACTGTGCTGTTCTTGGACATGGCCTCCCGCAGGGCTTTACCTCCTTTCTGAAAAACAAAAGAATCGCATTTATGTGTAATCGAAACAAAATTTTGATATTACGGGAAAAAATATTCACTTTATTTGTTTTACTGAAGGTTACAGAGGAGTGAAGCAATGTGAGTGCTACTGGAAGCTTTCCCGTTTTCAATTTCTGTACATCAGTCATAATTGATTTTGACTGTGCTGGATTAAATAAATGTGCCATGTCCAATTGATAGAAACAGGCTCTGTGGGCTCAAGGGCAGCAAAGACCATCTGAATACGAGACTATTCAGGGATTTCAGGATGAGGAAACACTGGGACTGTTGCCAAAGCAGGTAAGATAATAATAATATTGATACTGTGCAATGGGATCACGTTGGGGGTGTTCTGCATGTATCTCTATAGTGGAATGTTCAGGAGTTTCCATAGCAACACAATGCACACATTAGCGAGCTTGTGACTGTAATGTTACTGAAGAACGAGTGAGCGCTAATCAGCAGAGGTGGGACCAAGTCTGTGTTTTTCGAGTCTCAAGGAAGTCTCGAGTCTTTAACCTCAAGTCCTAGTCAAGTCCCAAGTCAAAGACAGGCAAGTCCAAGTCGAGACTCGAGTCACTGGCCCATAAGTCCAAGTCGAGACTCAAGTCACTGGCCCATAAGTTCAAGTCCAAGTAAAGACTTGAGTCACTGGCCCATAAGTCCAAGTCGAAACTCGAGTCACTGGGCCATAAGTCCAAGTTGAGACTCGGTGTCACTGACCCATAAGTCCAAGTCGAAACTCGAGTCACTGGGCCATAAGTCCAAGTTGAGACTCGGTGTCACTGACCCATAAGTCCAAGTCAAAACTCGAGTCACTGGCCCATAAGTCCAAGTCCTAGTAAAGACTTGAGTCACTGGCCCATAAGTCCAAGTCCAAGTAAAGACTTGAATCACTGGCCCATAAGTCCAAGTTGAGACTCGGTGTCACTGACCCATAAGTCCAAGTCCAAGTCGAAACTCAAGTTACTGGGCCATAAGTCCAAGTTGAGACTCGGTGTCACTGACCCATAAGTCCAAGTCGAAACTCGAGTCACTGGCCCATAAGTCCAAGTCCAAGTCATCTGCTTTGAGCTTCAAGCCATTTCAAGTCTTTAAAGCAACAAAAGTACCAACGATAGCTTAGATTTATGTGACTTTTAAACTAAATTGTACTTAAAAAGTGATGGTATATTTATATATGAGTATTTATATGTATATGAGTTGTATAAGTACTTATTTTTCCATTAAATATCTTGACAAGAGTCATTATGGTCAGAATAGAAATAATTAAGATTTTAAAGTGCTTAATAACTTATTTTGTCATGTCGTCCGGACTGAAATGGAAGGATAAAGTTCCCTCTGATTTACTGTATTGTGCTGTGTATTACTGTAAGATATTTGATGACACCATATCACAGGACTTCAGTTACATCCAAAGTAACAAACAGAGAAGTGGGAGAGACGTGTTCCAGTTTGATCCTGTAAAATTAAGCACGTATCAACTGTAAAGAGAAAAGTATTTTCTAAAAACATATATTTTCAAGTCCCAAGGCCATTGACCTTCAAAGTCCAAGTCGAGTCCCAATTCTTTGTCTATTTCATCAAGTCAAGGCTCAAGTCCTAAAAATAGGGACTCAAGTCTGACTCGAGTCCAAGTCATGACTTACCTAATCAGCTCATCTTTCGTTGTTCCAGTTGTTCCACTAAGTCAGTTCTGGTCAAACTGTGCTAAACTAAAGCTCAGATAAAAGTCTAACAAAGCCTCAAACAGGGCAGTGCCTACAGTTAGCATCACCCCCAGAGAATGTTCATGACATCAGCTGCAAAGTATCACTCAAGTTAAGTGTGATGATGTTGGGGTCCATCTGCTGATTGAAAACAATGTCTACTACAATTTCCTCTTTCCTCACATTAAAAAGAGTTTGCAGTCATTTAAAGCCAACGAATAAGCCTGGATCTCTTGTTGTAACTGAGTAGGCATGTGGAGGCAAGAAGCTTGGCTAAGATAGCGTTTGCAGTGACTGTAAGTTGAGATATACACACTGGTTAAGGTGACCAGATGTCCCTGTTTACCCGGGACACTTCCAGTTTTGAGCCCTGTGTCTCCTGTCCCAGCAGATTTATCCAAAACCAGTGATTTGTCCCAGTTTTATACAAAAAGATGTTCCAGGTGTCCCTATTTTTGACCAATCTGATCCCTGCCAACAGTAAAGAGAGGCATACATTGTCATTTGTTTAGGTAAAATACAGAAAACCTGCTTAAAAATGACCAAAACACAAAGAAAATGCGACTACACTGACTCACATTAGTGCCGAGTACATAATAATTTTCCTTAACTGCGTTTGTTTCACAATTTTATTATAATCAACCACCACAAACCAGGGGTGTCCCAGGTTTTTATTTTGAAAATCTGGTCACCCTAAAACTGGTAATCCAGTTATACTAGATTATTACTACATTATTTATATATTTGATACAATCTGTAGCTAAATGTGCACTTTTGAAAGGCAATTGTCTCTTGTTTGACGAATAAGGAACAAAAATGAAGCTAGAAATTACCTGGCCCCCACTGACTGAGGGTGGATTATTGTCACCTCTCTCTGTAACTGCTGCTGTGAGCCTCGTCATTTTGGTCTTAAAATGTTCGTATTAACCCGCTCTGCATGATCCTGCTGTTTTTATTTTGATATTTGGTCTGTTAAAAAAAGTCTTATTCATAATATCAAGCTTCATTTGAGTGCAGCATCATCACAATAACTGTAAATCTAAATACTACTAGTGTAGAGTGACCAGACATCACTATTTATCCAGGACAGTCTCAGGTTTGAGCCCTGTGTCCACGGTCCCAGCAGATTTATCCAAAACCAGAGATATGTCCCAGTTTTATACAAAAAAAAAATGTCCCAGGTGTCTGTTTTTGACCAATTTGATCCCTACCAACAGTAAAGTGGGGCATAAATTGTCTTGCTTCTTTTGTTTTAGGTTTTTGTTTAGGTAAAATTACAAAAAGCACAAAGAAAATATGACTATACTGATCGTGAATAAGTCATGAGCCAAGTACATAACAATTTTCTTTAATTACGCACTTGCAATTCACAATTTTATTATTATATTTTGAAAATCTGGTCACCCTATACTATCCTATAAACAGGAAGCTAAAACCCATAAATAGGCAACAGTGGGGGTTTTAAAATTAAGATAACATTCTGGCCCATTACTGCCTTTGCGCACTTGAGCAAGACACACTCTCCACTGCGTTACTCACCGCTCCCAGTTTGCAGAGTAAGAGGTTGATGCTCGTCAGGGTTTGGTTGTGGACGAGGACGCTGGAGAGCGAGATGGCCGTCCGCTCTCCCACACAGGTCCACCCCAGGTTCAGAGTCTTCAGGGAGGAGTTGTCGAGCAGAGCGTTGGCAATGGCCTCCCCTCCTTCATCCCCCACAAGGTTCAGGCTCAGGTTTAGCTCCTCCAGAGTGGTGTTAGCCGAGAGGCCGTGGGCGATGGCTTTAGCGCCGTGGTCTCTGATGATGCTGCTGTAAAGTTTGAGGGTCTTCAGTTTACTCCGGGTGAGCAGCTTTCCGATGGCTCTGGCTCCTCTGTCTCCGATGACGTTTAGACTGAGGTCCAGCGTGGTTAAAGACGGGTGGTCCAGTAAGTGTTTAACCAGAAGTCTGCACTGAGTGTCATCGACCTTGCTCAGGTAGAGGTGCAAAACCTACAAAACACAACAAAATTAGTACAATTTACTTGTATCTATACACTCTAAATAAAAGGAAAAAATACATCAGCAAAATACATCAGGTTTAAATGTCTTCCAAATTTTAACTAAAGAGTACACCTAGGGCCACACCATTGCTTCAGTACTTCTCCCTTATGCACTATGCAACTTTTCGGGTGGAAGGTCAGTGAAGATGTTATTGCTTTACCTAGAATGTTCCACAATATGGCATGGAGTTGGCGTTTAGACCACTGCAATGCACTTTTCCCCAGCATCAGCCACCATGCACTTTCTCGATTACTGTTGGGTGGTGACCAGACGTTTCTGTTTAGCTGGTCCCAGTCCCATTGTTGAGGCCTGTGTCCCCTGTCCCAGCAGGTTTATCCAAAACCAGTGATTTGTCCCAGTTTTATACAAGAAATGTCCCTGGTATCCCTATTTTTTGACAGATGTGATCCCTGCCAAGAGTAAAGCGAGGCATACATTGTCATTTGTTTAGGTAAAATACAGAAAAGCTGCTTAAAAATGACCAAAACACAAAGAAAATGTGACTATACTGACTGAAGTGTCCCTATTTTTGACCAATTTGATCCCTGCCAAGAGTAAAGCGAGGCATACATTGTCATTTGTTTAGGTAAAATACAGAAAAGCTGCTTAAAAATGACCAAAACACAAAGAAAATGTGACTACACAGATTCACATTTGGTCCAAAATTCGGTTGCGCGACTTTTAACTGGAAGCAAAAAATTCGAGCACATTTCCCCTATTTTAGCATCGTTGCACCGGCTTCCAGTTCGTTTTAGAGTTGATTTTAAGATTTTATTGTTTGTTTTTAAAGCTTTAAATGGACTGCCCCCCCCATGTCCGAACAGTCCCTACAATCGAGTGTTTTAAAACCCACTTTTACTCTCTGGCTTTTAACACATGAGTTTGTGTGGTCCTCTGTCTTTTATTTTATTTTATTTTATTTATTTAATTCTACTTTGTGATTTTTATGGTGTTGCTTTAACTTGATTTTGCTGTTTTTATTGTTTTAGGACTGATATGACAAAATCTTAGCATGCTTTTTGTTTTATCTCTGTGCAGCACTTTGGAAACTGCTCTGTTTGTAAAATGTGTTGTATAAATAAAGTGGATTTGGATAAATTTAATGTCATACTGTGGGACATTCCAGGCAAAACAACATCTCCCCTAGAAAAGTTAATATAGTGCAACTTTAAAACAGCAAAGAACAAGAAAAAAGGCCAAATAAACATGAATTTTCCTGTAAAATTTGAGAGAAACTTGTTTAACGGCACAAAACCAGCTCACCTGTCAGTTCTTTCTGGTCAGATTGTGCTCAAACAAAGCTCAGATTAAAGTCTAACGTGAATAACAATGCATAAGACAAAGTAGTGCCTCTTGTTGTGCTTCACCAAGTTATATAAAGACTAGTATTTATGTGTATTAATTTTCACGTCTATCTGACCTTGAGAGTCTTGCAGGACTTCACAGCCTGAGCGAGCGTCTCACAGTCCCTCTGCGTCATCTCAAACATGTCCTTCTGATAGTTCATGCCGCACTGCTTGACTCTGTACACCAGATGAAGCTCTTCTAAGTTGTCAAGCTTTTCTAAGAGGACATTGAAATTAAAATGGTCTGGAGAAGGTTTTTCCTCTTCCTCGTGGATACTGCCCAGCTTGTAATGCTCCTCCTCCTCTTCCTCCTTTTGTAGTCTTTTAATCGGCGGGAGTAGTTCTTTAATATCCAATCTTTTCACATAATCTTTACACAGAGGTACCATTTCCAAGATGGTTTTAAGCTCGGTTTCTCTAGGGACGAATGCTTCAATTAGTCCATCCAAGTAGCGCTCAAAAAACAGCCTCTTCCAGCTCTGGTCGTGGTAGGACACGTCACAGTTGTCCCAGAGTTCCTTGGAGCGGCGTTGCCAGTAGACGCCGTCAGGGATCAGGTTGGCCGTGACTGTGAGGGAAGCGTTCTGTGGTAACTTCTCCTGGATGAAATTCTGCTCAGAAGGCCCCAGTTCTCCATACATAGGCAGAACTGTAAAAACAAAGAGAAGAAGCAGCGTGTCAAAGGTTTTAAATTAGAAGCTGAAATCAATACTTCTGAGCATAAGGGATAGACCAAATTCTCACTAAATTCTCACCACAGATTTGACCTGTAACTTGGCCCGGTCTACTTAAATAAATTTAATGCCATCCAAGCAAAGCCTTAATTTATGAGTCTTGCTATAGATTGCACGAACTTGATAATTAAAAGCTGTGATTGGTTGGAAAAAATTAAACAAACTGAAACACAATCACTACCACTACGATTTTTGGATTTGATATTTGGTATTTATTATTTACTTAAAGTAGTACTGAGTTGTAATAATATTAGTATGTATTATGTAATGGTATGTTAGAAATATTTAGCATTGGGAATTGTATAACAATTGTATATAATTGTAAATCACAGTAATGAGAAGAAACTGGGTTAGTATTGGGTTGTTTGGCATCGTTTTTCAGATGAATCAAGAGTGTTTTTGATATGTTCTGGATATAAAATACACCATTATTAAAAAAACAAAACCCATTCCTATTTTTGAAACAGTTTTGAGCCTTATTTTTACAACCATTTTCCGTCTAGGGCCGAAGAATTTTGAGCAATCATCTAAAACCCACTCATAATTGTCTGTACCTTCTATGTTCTTGATGATTGTCTGCAGACAGAGTTTGGACAGGTAAGGCACTTGTTCCAGGGACCAGTCTGGGTCCTCAGCGATGATCCTCCTCCTGTGTTTTACACTCATTTTTACTGTAAGAGAAAGAAAATACAACTTTAGCTGCATAAATAGTGGTGTAAACATGTGGCATAACTATTAACAAATGTTTTTTTTTTCATAGTCTGGGTTGTGCATTAAAACTGTGAGATGATTGTATGAATAATGTTATTTTTTGCTACAAATTAAACAGAAAAATCCCAAACTAAACTAGATTTGCAAGTTTATTTGCAATTTGTTAACATTTTCGTTGTTGCTAATGCTAACGGTACAACACAAAACAAACGATACTTAGCAAAATATTTAAATATAAATTTTTTTAAATATATTTTAAAAAATAGATATAAGACTTCAAAAGAAAAGAATATATAGCGTGTACTAAACATTTATTATGCTTTTCTTACCGTTTAACTTGAGTCAAAACACACGAAACTTTACCAAGTTTATTCAGGCCACGCCACCGTCGCCATGGCAACCGTACACGTATACTTCACGAGCGCGTCTGTGTAGGAAACCTGGGCGATGTCGACAAGTGAAAATGAAACAAATAATTTAAAAAATGAATATAGATGACTAAACCTTCACAAAAAAAGAAAAAGAAAATAAGTTTTAAATCTGAAACGTTTATGAGGCTAAAAGGGCGACCAGGCGTCCCTATTTATCTGGGACAGTCCCAATTTTGAGCCCCGTTTCCCCTGTCCCAGCAGATTTATCCAAAACCAGTGATTTATCCAGTTTTATACAAGAAATGTCCCTGGTATCCCTATTTTTTGACAAATTTGATCCCTGCCAAGAGTAAAGAGAGGCATAAATTGTAATTTGTTTAGGTAAAATACAAAAAAGTTGCTTAAAAATGGCAAAAACAAAGAAAATGTGACTATACTGACTCACATTGAACTGGTTTTAGCTTGATTTTTTCCCTTATTTCTTTTTATTCTATTTCTTTTTATTTATTTATCATAATTAATTGAATTGTTGCATCACCTGTTTTTGTGTGCACGGTATGCTATTTTTTTTAATGCTTTTTGTATTGTTCTTTGCTGCTTGTACAGCCTTTTTAAATGTTGGGTTTTAAAAGTGCTTTATAAATAAATATTTATGAACAAGTTTCCTTAATTACGCACCTCTTCTTGTTATTGAGTTTTTTATTTTAATAATAGCCACAATCTGGTATAGTCAAGAAGAAACCAAAAAAAAAGTAGTAGTGCAACTAAACTAGTGCAAGACACATGTGTTCAAGTCATTTAGTATTCTCACCGTACATTTAACCACACTTTACTTACTCAAGACTAAGAGTATTGTTATAATATTAGTCAAATAGAAATAAAAGTTATTTGAGTAAATAACTGAGTGTGGTTCATTGCTGCAAATGCCTCAATAAAACAATAACAAGCCACATTGTAGAATCTGCTGCATTGATCAATCATAATAAAAAATATTTTGTACATTTTGGATATTACTGTCCCCAATACCAACCAAATTAACCTACCTTGGCTTTTGTATTGTTGCTGTTGATGTTTACGGAAGGGTGGAGCTGCTGCAGCCATGAGCTCCACGCTGTGAACATTTGGGGTTTCAAAGAACGCAGATGGACCCATGTTTGCTGAAGGGGAGAACAGGTGGAGGAAGGGGAGCAATAGACGAAGGTGCACAGCTAGATAGAAAGAATAAGGGGAGGGGGACTAAAACCATCAAGTGAAATGTCATAATTTTTGGTTATATCTAATTTTGAGGTAGTTTTAGTGCTGTTGATACTAGTATACTGTAATAAAATATTACATGGAGCTATATTGTGAATATCTTCAGAAGCAGAGGAAGTATTTTGAGCCAAATTTGTCATAAACTACAAAATTTGACATTCCTAGGGGACATTTTGAGGGGTTCAGATTTTGTTTGGATTGCTAATTGCTATGGTGACAGTCCTCTTTTTTTTTTTTTATAATTCTGAAACCTAAGGACAGCTGTACTTCCACAGTTTGGAAACAATAAAAAATTGCAGTAAAAATGCATTTTGTTTGCTAATGAAGAAAACATTACAACATTACATTGTACAAAACCAAATCTTACCTTTCGAGGGCTGAAAAGAAACTATCCAAAACAATTTTTGTCTCAATTTCTTTTAATTTAAGTGCAGAAGATATAACAAAGACAGAATTTATGAAAAAGCACATGAAAAATCTTTATTCGCTATATTAGCAAAACGAATAAATTATGAACACAACCCTTTCTAGACCAAACTGTGTCCCTTTCACATTTGCGTAGAACATTGAAATAAATCTACAATCGTCCTTGAAATCATGGCTAATCGTCCAAAAAACTATCGTCTGAAAACACTACCACGGCTGACTGGCTGTAGTCCGGGTCGGATTCTGAGTGCACAGAAAGCACAGGGGAGCTACGACTGCTCCCCACGAGCACCGGGCCCTCCGCTTCACCTTGGCCTCCCGCTTCGCTGGTCACAGTGCTGTCTTCATCTGGTATTAGCATCACCTCTGCGGGGGGCGCTACGACTCCTGCGAGAAGGGTGGAAGTATTCAGACGAAACATACTATATTATCTCTGGAAATAGTCTAACAAAATCGTCTTACAAAATATAAAAGGAAGGATTATAATGACCCTAAATCAGATCTAAAACTAATTCTATCTTGACTATAGTCACAGCAAAAAGTGGAGCGTTCACTTGGCTCCGGGAACTTTTCTGCACACTCTTTGGGAATGCGGGGAAATCTATCCCTTTTGGGAGAGAGTACTAAAATGTATAGAAAGGAGGATTGGCAGGACGATACCCAGGTCGCCAAGATTATGTTTACTTGGGGATAAATCAGTAATGCCGGGTATCAAAATGTGAGTATGTGATTTTAAAGGTGGGGGTAATAACTGCAGCGGGGTGATTCTTAGTGTATGGAAGGATCCTGCTACTCCAAACTTTAACAGATGGATGGATAGTTTGATGAAAGTGGTTTCATATGAGAAAATATTGGCTCGGTGAAATGATAGTATGGACATTTTTGTGAAATCTTGGGCACCTGTTTTTGATTGAAATGCATGTGAAATACACGTTGGGCGGTTTTGGCTCAGAGTAATGTGCTGCTGTCTGTTATATGTTACATGTTAAAAAATGCAAAAATAAAATAAAAACTTGAATCACAAAAAAAGAAAAAAAGTGGAGCGTTAAAGTTGCCTCTCACAGAATCAGTTTTAACATTTTCTCAGGGTTTATATGAGTCTAATCAGTTAATTTAACATTTTTGGAAATAGTAACACTGCACCAAAGTTCCTGTTTAACCCTAAAATCAAGAGTTATATTAACGTTTTGACAGTAAACGGACAAAATTTTGTAGGGTTTGCTGATTTAACAAAACAACACACAGAGGTGTTTTATTTTTACACTTTATTTTAGTTAATTTAAGGTGAAATTATGAACAAAACTGGTTCAAACTGGTGTTGTCTCGCGGGAGTTTGAAGTGGCGGATGGGAGAAGCCAAATTAACACTAAGGGAAGTTGAATTAACTTAAATAACCTCAAATCGAACCCCCATTTAACTTTCAAACAGACAACAGTAACACTTTTTGCTTTAAAAACAACTCTGAAATATTTTACTTTGAAGTTTTAACCCTCCAGTTTTTGCTGTGAAGGTGCAGAGAGATGTTTCCTCAATAAAAAAAGTTTTATTAGTTGTATTGACATCGAGCAGTAATGAATGTAGCTGTATTAACACTATACTGAGATGTACCTGAAGAGTATTAGTTCAACAAGGATGGGTGATCATAAATAGTCCTGTTTTAAAACAGTTTGATATTTGGTTGGTTTGCCGCCCCCATGTGGTCAAAAAATAACAGCCCTAACAAGAATTATTTTGACCATTTCATCCATTTTTTATGTATTATGGATATTCTAAAAATGACTGCTTTGTGTTTACTCACTTCTACATTAGTCCTTATTTCTACAGGTCTGCAGTAGAGCGTCATTCACACCCACGACTCACATTCGGTGGTAAAATAACTCAAAACTGGAGTTGCACCAAGGCCTCTCCACCCACCACCAATCAGTCAATCATAAACCACATTCAGACATAGGCAAGAAAGTTCAAATGTCTTGCTCAAGGCTCAAAATACTGTTGCTACGTCTTTTTGAAAAACAAATGCTACAACTTTTCAACTCTTTAAAGGTCCTATAGTACATAGAAGTTACTCTTGTGAGCTTTAAACCACGTTAGAACGTTATTACCTCATCAAAAACATAATGGCGTTTATTTCATTCACACATTTTCAAGTAAATCCTTATTATTCTGTCTGTCTACAGCAGTAGTTTTCAAGTTGACAGCTACATTTTACCTTTAGCTCAGTAGAGATGGGGAATTCCTGGGCTGAAATGATCCAAATTATTCTACTGAAGGCGTATGGAGAATAACAAGGTGGAGTGTTTTCTGTTTGAGAGAAGAACTCAGCCTAAATATGCAGGATTTGCATGTTAAACATGGGTGAATGAAAAAAAAACACAACACAACTCCAGGTAAAATGGTGTAATATGGGCCCTTTAACACATATTATCCTCCTTAGAGAAAAAACATAACATTAAGATCCAATTGGAGCAGGTTATTCATGCGCTTTCCAGAAGTCTCAACAGTCGCAGAATAACCTTGCAGCAGAGTGGACAGGAGGACATACAGTAAAGCCTCCTCTGTTCATTACCGTGAGTCCTGTCTGAGCAGTCGGGCCCAGCAGTCGTTTGGTTTGACGAATGGGGCAATACACAGAGCTGGGAGCACCCTCTACTGTCACACAGATATTAATGCTGCAGACCAGAGTATGACACGGTATAAATCGTTCACTTCAGATAAATGGGCCACTGCCTTAACGCCTTATAGTCCTGTGTACTCACACCACGTCAGCAAGGGACTGAGTGAAGGAAGTGCGGCAATAAAACATTAAAGGGCCCATATTACGCCATTTTCACATCTATTTTATAATGTTTCCTCATCAACACTAAACCTGGAGTGTTGATACTACTCCCTACTCCTTCACTAGAATCATTTGAATGATTTCAGCGCTGGAATCTTTACTGAACGAAAGGTAAAAGGAGCTGCTAACTTGAAAACTACCGCTTCATGACATCACAAGGTGGAACAGAGCATTTTGAGCTTCGTGGATGCTGGCAGACTAATAATAAAGGGCTAAACCCATGTGTGAATGAAACAAAACAGCCTCGGGTATATTTTTGATGAGGTAACAGCATTATAACATGGCTTAAAGCTAATTTTGAGTAAGAAAAGACCTTTAATAGAATTTTTTAATAAACAGATCAACAAATAAACATGAAACAAAATGACCAATTATTTTCCCATATTAAAAACATTAAAAAAGTTATGACCATTGTATGTTTATGTGGTTGTTTTTACCGTTTGCTGAACACTAAACTACGTATGTCAAATGAACTAAACTGAAACCGAACTTGCTTTTCCATAATATTCTCATTTTGAATTGAATATGCGTTGTGCAGATATAAACGTTTTGTGTTTGACTTGTGACATTTGATGGTAATGTTTTTGATAAATTGTATTTTGGAGGATGAATATGCGGATGAGTTTGGTGAATCTGCATTTTGGAGGACGCTGATAACAATGAATTTGAGTATTTTTAATGTGTAAACAGTTGCAGATGGAAAGTTTGCAGCTAAATCTGTCCCAGAGCATCTTTTCTCTCTGAGTCTAATGTTTTCTATGCACTGTCCTTGCTTTAAATACATAAACAATAATAATAATAACAGAATTCATAGTTGAAATATAACCGACACACGCACCTCTCACCTTTCCTCTCATTGATCAGCTCTTGCCTCCTGGTCTTCATCTCCAGACTCAGGTTCTCCACCATGCGGTCGATGCAGTTGTCCAGGGCCAGGCAGCGGGTCTGGGACTGGATGGCCTGTCTGCAGATCGGACACTCGTCTTTCTTCTTGCGCCACATTTGGATGCAGTGGCGGCAGAAGCCGTGAGCGCAGTTTAGGATCACCGCCTGGGCACAAGACAAAGCCGTTAGGCGTTATTTCACAATATATTTATCGAATTGTGGCAGGATTCAAATAGCTGCGCACATGGCAGGTACTGATAGACCCATTTAAAACATTTTAATAAGATGGAAAAATAAAAACATGTTCATTTTCAGTCTGCAATAGTAAATAGTTAAAGGTCTTATAAAACACAAGCTTCTACTGTGAGCTTTAAGCCATGACAGAATGTTGTTAGCTCCTCTCAAACATACCTGGTGTTGTGTTTTGTTTCATTCACGTTTGATTAATTCTTGTTCATTAGTCTGACAACATCTCCAAAGCTCAAAATACCACCTTGTGATGTCATGAAGTGCTAGTTTTCAAGTTAACAGCTCCTTTTACCTTTACTTCAGGAGAGATTGCTGGGCTGAAATCATCCAAAAGATTCTAGTGGAGGTGTATGGGGTGTAAAAACACAGAGGAGCACTTCCTGTATTACCAGATGACATCACAAGGTGGAACAGAGTGTTTTCAAAGTTTGGTTTAGTTTAGTTTAGCCTTTATTTGAAGGGACAATGTACAGAGACATTAAGATCATAAAAACAGAGATGTTCTGCACCAGATTATAGCTAAATAGCTCGTTTCCATCTGCAGTCCCTGATTTACATAATAAAATAATAAATAAATATAAATAATGAATAAAATAATGCAGTGCAATGCAATTACACTCAAAAAATCTCAGTAAAAGCAGCAGTTCCTAGACTCACTCTCTCACTCAAAAACTCATTCACACACAGACATAAGCACATCCCAGTCAACATTATTTACAGGAACATTTGTCTTATAAAAGGCACATCACCACACTCAATTTAAACAACTACAAATAACAATAAGTCTTCCTCTGTGGAGAAGGAATTACACTGGTTAAAGTTCAGAATCTACATTTATACATTACGCAGAAGCAGAAACAAGGAGGTGCTGTGTTGGACTTAAATAGAAAAGAACCTAAATATGCAGGGTTTGTGTGTTAAACATGTGTGAATGAAACAAAACACAACTCCTGGTTTGTTTTGATGAGGAAACAACTTTAACATAGATCAGAAAATAGCGTAATATTGTTGTGTTTGCCATCAAATAATAAGAGTCAATATCTAACTTATGGCATCATTTTCTAAAGTTCACTAATTTAAGAAGAATTTGTGGTGTTTGATGGGATAAAAATAAAATGTTACTAACAAACTGTGGTGGCTCACTATATTTTTGGTGCTACTGCAAATTTTGGCACTAAACGCTGGTACAAGTGGCAATATTTAGAAACACGCCTCTGCTGTTTGTGGTTTGTGGCCAAAACAGCCCTGGTTTATCATCGTGTGTAATGTTTGGAAGAGGAGAACGCTAACTCACCCCCCCGTAGGGTGACCAGACGTCCCTATTTACTCAGGACAGCTCGAGTTTTGAGCCCTGTGTCCCCTGTCCCAGCAGATTTATATAAAACCAGTGATTTGTCCCAGTTTTATACAAGAAATGTCCCAGGTGTCGCTATTTTTGACCAATTTGATCTAAACCAGGTCTAAACTAGGACTAAACTAAGATTAAACCAGGATTATATCATCTCTAAATGAGGATTAAAACATGACTATCACAAGTTTTGACTAATCTTATCCCTGCCAATAGTAAAGAGAAGCATAAATTGTCGTTTGTTTTGCCAAAATATAAAAATCTGTGTTTGAGAATAACCATAAAGCAAGAAAATGCAGCGTTAGAAGTCTGTAAGATCATGACTGACACGAGAAAGCACAATCTTACACTCTCTTTTCATCATTTTATTTATACAAACCATCACAACCCAAGTGTGTCTCAGATCTGGTCACCCTATCCCCCTGTTAAAATGCATTAGTGCTTAATAGTGTATAAAACCGCTCCTGCTTTTCGAAGGCTCTTCTATTAGGGTCTACAAACCTGTTTTAATGTCAGTTTTCAACATGTTTTGCCTAGATACAAGAGTGTGGTGTTCCCAGCACCTCAGTCACAGATCTATCTGGTTAAGATAACTTCAGAAGATACATTTATTTACCTGCATTTCAGCTCGAAATTGTCCATGGAGGACATCTTACCTCTATGAAGAGCTCTGAGCAGATAATACACTGCAGTTCATTCTCCAGGACCTCTGTCACCTGAGTCATCACCTCCTCCTTTTGCGCTCGCTCCTTCTCCTTCTCCTCCTGATAATCAACAATGTTAATATTCTATTTTTTATTTCATTTACATGTTTTTTTATTTCCTCAAATGAAACATCAAACCTTTGTCAGTTCCAACTCTTTATTTTTGGCCAGAAGCATCTCTTCAAAGCCTTGCCGGGACATAGCAAGTTCATCTATCACTTTCTTTTGCTAAAAAACAAACAAAAATCCAGATAGTACTTGTAGTTTTGCCATATATTTACAACAATGTTCGCACTTACTTCCTGTAATGCATCGTCTAGCTGCTTTTTCAGATGTTCTTCTTGTTGCTGCGTTTTTTGGTCCTTTAAATAAAGACTTAATGAAATATATATACTTTTTCAACCAATACATACATATTTTTGTAAATCGAATCGTGCTGTACCTGATTTTTATAGTCTTAAACTCATGAAACTCAGAACTAGTTCATTATAAACAGTTTGCAGTGGTCAAAGTTATTATCTTATGCATTATGAACATCTTGATCCCCGGGTCGCCCGGGCCTTTCTGTGTGGAGTTTGCATGTTCTCCCCGTGTCTGGATGGGTTTCCTCCGGGTACTCCGGTTTCCCCCATCAACTCAAAACATGCCCGCACCCCTATGAACTAACATCAAGGACCATGTTGTCCACCCTCCTGTGGGCTCACCACCTGCAGAGGGGTTCATAGGGATGGGGGGGGGTCAGGTGCTATGAGCATTGGGCAGCAAGCTGCCCCCGCGACCCAACCGGATTAAGCGGGAGAAGATGGATGGATGGATTATGAACATCGTATTTATTAATTGCGACAAGTTTATAAGTACTTTTTGTAAGTTTCGCAGTCATGGTAATGCTAACCACGCACTTCCAGATTCTCAGATCGTAAAATGTGTTATAATTAGACGCTAAAAGTACACAGCAGGAGCTTTTTATACACTATATTTATACCGGTGTAAGATACATTTCGCTCGAATCTGGTACAGGCCCTTTAAATGCTTTGAATTTTACAGTTGTCCTACCTCCAGTTGCCTTTTAGCTTCATTAAAAGATTTCTCAAGTGTTTTCATCTTGTCCATTTTGGCTCGGAGCGTCTCCAGTTGGCTCTGCAGCTCTCGGACCTGCTCCTCCCTGAAGGAGGCGCTCTGTCTGGGCTGACCCTCCAGAGAAGCCACCTGCCTCTCCGTGCTGTCCACCTGCTCCCTCAGCATCAGGATGTTCTGGCTGTACCTGAAAGGACAAAACAGTGGTCATTAACATACTTGAAACTTAAAATACATACTAAAATAGTGAGGGAAATCTATTATTGTATATTTATAACAGTTGCATGTTAGAGTATTATACATTTATTTATATATAATTATTAAAATGTATGCTTATTGATATCAATACCCAACCACTTTAAAAGGACAATCATTAAAAGGAGCAGCAACGTATTTTCGAATTTAAAAACAAGAGACAGATAGTTAAATGTACGTTATGTTCCTTTTCTGATTGGGGATCTGTTAGTTCTTATACAAATTCCGACACTATAGCTTTAACTATCTGCACTGAAAACAGCATTTATTTCCTTTAAACTAAAATAAAATAAGACAAAACAGATTCAAATGTGTTATGCACCTGTCATTTATCCCTCAAGAAACTACAGCTACAAAAAAACAGTTCAAAAAAGTTAAATATTATGAGACTTTCTGTGCCAACTACGACCAGCAAATAGACTTAATACATAATTTTATAGTGGCTGAAGCGACATTTGGAAGCCGATATCCAATACTAGTACTGGACTGGTGTATCCCAAAGTATTTCTGAACAAGAGTAACTAAAATACAAGAAGATAATATTATTCCTATACTGTGGAATATACCAGGCAAAGCAAAAACATCTCCGTGAAAGAAAACAAGTGACGGACTCTCTATCTCTTGTGGCATTACTGTACTGTGATAACTTGCACTGTTTTTGTACTTTGTATTTTATATATATAGTATTTATATTCATATTCTATTATCCACTCATCTGCACTTTACATAGTATTCCATTCTGTACAGTAGTGAGACCCGGTTTACTTTACTGTTATTTTCTTATCTTCTTATCACCAGTGCAATTCCATTCTCTTTGTAAATTTTGTACATATACTTATTCACTTTATATTATTATTTATATTTTTATTATTATTGTTTATCTTGATTGCATGCACACTTTTTTCCTTTTTTGCACTAAACTGTCCTGGAGCTACTGTGACTGTTGAATTTCTCCACTGTGAGATCAATAAAGTCCTATCTTATCTTATAAAGTCCTATCTTATCCAAAAAATTACCTGCACTTTAGAGTTATGAACCCCAGAGTAAATGAAAACCTACATTTGTAAGTCGTCCATATCCCCTGGTGTCTCCTCTGCTTCGACGTCAGTGAATTTTGCATTTTGGCACTGCTGCTGTGTTGGAGGTAGCGGGCAGGACTTCGCTGTAGACTTATCTGTCCCCGAACAGCGGTACAGTTTGGGCTTGGACGACGTAGAGGGCTCCGTCTCTTCTGTCATTTTCCTCTTGGGCTTTTTAAATACTTGAGTAGATTTAGTCCCTGTATCCCTGTGTGGTTCTGCCAGAAAAGATTTAATGTCTTTTAGGGGTCTATAAACCAAAATGTAGTCAAACTCTACAGCTTTCCCGGCAACAGCCACACCGAGCTGGATAGAGTCTCCTGGCGTGATCAGGTGAGCGTTTTCAGCAGCGACTCGGCAGTGGTTCACCCACACTCCATTCAGGCTCTGAGGAAAACAAATTATAGTTTGGGTTAGTTTGTGTACTTTTTTATTAACGTCATCACATTGAGCAAACCAGATGCAGTGTTTTGCTCATTTTTAACACTTCCAGATCATAGAAAATACATGCCTAAAAACAGATTAGTAACATACAAATAAGAAATATACAACATTATCAGTGAGGAGTCAGCACTGTAGTTAGAAACATACAATAACCTTAATTTAATAGTAAATTTGCAGCCATTTGTTTACCATTGTTTGCAGTTCTTAGCCCCTTTAATTAAACATTTTTGTGCACATTTTTAATTTGTACTTGTGCTGACGTTGTCAAAAGTATTGAAAATCAGATGTTAAAACTAGTATGAAAACTAGATACTCATTTAAGCAGGTATTGATGCTGAAAAAACACATTTCTAGGACAGAAATGAACCTTTCCTGACTAGTATAAGAGCACATAGGAACATAGTACACGCTATGGAACGTACCTGGACAACTGAGGGATTACACAGATATAATACCACATAGGAATATAAAAGAAAGTACAATTTAATGTTGATGTCCTATTGTCTAAATAAGGAGTGTTTTTAATTATTGTGGTATCAGGTGCATTTCTTAATATCAAAATCAACAAAGCAACCAGTACGAGTTTACCTTTCTGTCTGTCACTGTCCACTGTCCATCTTCTCGCTGTTTAAAAGTACAGTGCAGTCTGGAGATCATCAGAGGACAGCTTGGAGACAAGAGCTGGTACGTAACATCCGCCCCACGTCCGATGGTGACCTGCGTGATCAGAAAGAAAAAAGCTACACTATGGGACATTTCTGGAGAGTCTGCAACCTCCTTGGAGATGTTATTGCTTTCTGGGACATTCCATATGGCATTAACCTTGTCTGTCTTGTATTTATTCAGTTACAGTTGCTAATAAAATACGTTGAAATACATGCAATACATTTCCACAGATCTGACCTGGAACTTGCTCTTCAAGGAGGTAATTTTAATATTTTAATGTGGAACAAGGCAAAGCAATAGTGTCTCCACAGACACAGAAATGTTACACAGCTCGCCTTTAACCTAATATTTTCACAAGGAATAAAGCAGCTTGGTGTGTAGATAAAGACTCCTCTAAGAGTAAACTTTCAGTAGAGCTATTAGAAAGGAAGACCTTTTCCAAACGTTAAAAGCATAAAGCGAAAGTCCCTTTATAAACGCACGGTTATACAATAACAACTGAAATTTCCCCATTGTGGGACAAATAAAGGATATCTTATCTTATCTTATCTTATCTTAAAAATAGTCTAAAATTCTCATATTTATATTCTCATCAAATTTCAAATGTGAGAGGTCAACATTGTTTTCAATTGCAATATAAGGTGTTTCAGTCCCCAGCTACCTACTGCAGCTTTCTACACCTTAATTTTAACAAAAAAAAAAAAATGTGTCTGATGTCTGTTCCAAAAGTGTAAATACCTGCCATACATACTTACAGTGATTCTGACACCTGTGGGTAAAACTATTGGCTGTTACCATACAAAAAACAAGCAAATTCGTGTATATGCAACTGAGGGTTCAATAACGGCAGTCATTTTAGTTTGGAGAGGTCAAAGAAAAAGCAATTGCACAAAAAATGGCATGAAATTGTAAGAGGTTAATTATACTGAGAACTGATCATAGCAAATAATTGTATCCATTCCAACAAAATATTGGTATTACTAATTATTATTACACTAAATATTAATCGACTAAAATGAAAAGATTGTCAAAAATAATATATGTTTTCATCAAAGGACTAGAAATAGAGAGCCACTTAGCAACATTAGCTCACTGCACCTCTGTGTTTGCGAACAGTCGGAGCCAATCTGCACTTTTGCCCATTCTCATCAGACAGAAGACCTCCGTGTCCTCCTCTTCGGACCCTGCTGCTTCTGTGCATGCATTATCCATTTTGGCTCACATCTGCAGCGATGTCATCCTAAAAATATCAACTTTGTGCCTTGTTGATGAAAAAACAGTAACAGGAAGTGCTCGGACGATAACTTCCGGTCCCAAAAACCACCGCTTTAGTCAAATTAAACAAATTTACTAAAAAGTTGTATTGTTTCTCATGTTTTTTGTGTGTGAGTGTTTATGTATTTTATTATAATTATGATGCAGCAAATAAAAAAAATAAATAAAAAAAGTATGAGTAAATGCATTCGTAATAAATCATTTATTTCCCTAAAACTAAAAATAAGTAAATTAAATAAAAATAAGAAGGTTTTTAAAATATACATGCGTAGCTCATATATGGTTATATTTAGGACTACAAAGAGGAAGGATAAATTGGGCACAAAGGGTGTTTATAGGGGAGGCTTTGGCATTTTAATAATAATATAGGCGTATTTTCGGTTCATAATAATGTAAAAACAGTCTGTCCTAATCTAGTTCAGGCTTCCAGAGATCCTCATTTGGCTCTTCCCTCTCCCAGGCTCTCCTCCAGTCCCCTCCTCCTCCTCCCGTCGCGGTGCCAAAGCGGTGCTCCCGGGCGAGGCCGAGGACTAAACCGTGCGCACCTCTGGCTCATGCTCTGGCTCCGGGCGGGACTTCCTCTTCTTGCGGATGCGTCCTTCGGTGCAGAGCTGTAGTGGGGCTTTGGGTGTCACCGGGCTGTGTGTGTGAGTGTGTGTGTGAGTGCGCTCCGGACCGCGGAGATCCTGGCCACAGCTGCGGCCGTCGCTGCCTCTGGAGTCCGCCGTGACTGACCACAAACGTGGCGATGCCCTGAGAGCGCCCGGAGCCCCGCGTGCCACCCGCCGCCCGCCAAAATGTCTGATGTCAACAAGACTGTCCAGAAATGGCACGCCAGTTTCCGAAAAGCCACGGACTTTGACTCGTGGGGACAGTTAGTGGAGGCTATAGATGAGTATCAAATGTAAGTGATGTTCAACATGTGTGCGCCGTCCTTTACGCACGGCTGCTACGCCCTGAGCAGCGCTTCTCTTCTGCTCTGTCCCTCATATCAGAGTGTTTTAGAGATGAGCTGCATGTTTCCACAGAACAAGTTGGCTTCTCAAGTGTGTGTCAGTAAATAAAGCCTGCGCATCCATGACGTGATGTGGCAATGACCGCATAGAGGAGCGTGTGTACCAAGCGCTGCAGCCCATCCCTGTGCACACTCTTTGGGCTCTTGTTTGAGCGGCTCCGGGGCCTGACACGGGAAACCTCCTCCGTGGACGTGGACACTGGAGTTATGTGGTGTGTTCAGTGTGTCATGCAGAGCTGAATAAGGCCAATATTCCTGTGAGGATTGAGAAATAGACCGCCACACCCTCCTGATGTTATGGGTGGGTTTTTCAGCTGGCCCAAGAATGCTGCTCTCATACTAGACCACTGTCCTCACCATTGTATCAAACTGGAGTCTAATCTAGTTTAATGTATAGTTTCTTACAGCGGTTATGTCTGTAAATGTGCACGTATTGTCATTTTAAGTTTGGACGCAAGGGGGAGTGCACACCATTATTGTAGTTTTTGGTTTTTGACTTGTTTTTAAAATGCCTTTTTTTGTTTTTAGCTTGGCAAGACAACTGCAGAAAGAAGTCCAGGCCACTAATTCAACAGATTTCAGTGAAGAACAGAAGGTAACAGTTATTAATAGTTGAATGAATAACTTTATAAACAATGTAGTGTACCCTGCCTTACTATTTATCCATTTTCAATTTATTAAAGTGTAAAATCCATCCGTCGTCCAAGTAGACTCCATGGCAAAAGGAGAAATTCAATTTGTCAACTGGACAAAAGTTTACTTTGGTCGGATACATTTCGTAGCTTGGACGAGCTGCTTGGATGAGCCGCTTGGATGAGCTGCGATCCGTATTCGACCAAAATAAACTTTTGTCCAGTTGACAAATTGGATTTCTCCTTTTGCCACAAATTGTTAAATGTTTTTGTTTTGTTTTTTAGAAAAATTTGGGGAAAATTGCAACATGTCTGGAAATGAGAAGTGCCAGTTTACAGGTTGGTAAAGAAAATACATATATTTACTGTTCACTTTGTTATCCTTTTACTACTACTTTAAAGCCATAGTATGTCACTTTGTAATGCAGAAATGGACAAAAATAAAATCAGTTTTCATTGCACTGAAAAAAGTGCATCTTTACTATGAGCAGGCTTGCATGTCCACAAACCTGACTCTTACTTGGACGAAGGCCTCTTCCTGTTTGTTTCTATGAAAATGTAGTTCCCTTGGCCACAATCTTCCACAATATGACAAAACTTCTTTGTGTCCAATATGTTTATTAACTTTGTATTACTAAAGGTGACATGCCACCTTCAGAAAGTTACACACTGTCCTTTTAAATTTGCTTTTTTAGATTTTAAGTTATGTTGGGGCTTAAATTACCAAATTTACATTACATTGCTGGTGTCACTAAACTGTTGGCAATTCAGATCAAAAAGTTAACACAAGTTTGATGACAGATAAGATTTGTTTCAGGTTTTGCTAAATATTAACCTTTGAGGAACTTCCTGGATAAAGGGAAATTCACTTATGTTTGTTTATAAAGGAAAGAATAAAATAAAAATCCCCTTCCAGGTCAAACTAATAGCTTAATTTAGTGAAATTTTTCCAGAAACTTTTATAAATATTAAAAACTGTAACTAAAAACTGCCTTTTTTATTGTAGTGCAGTACGCAGACGAAGGAAGAGTTCAAGCTGGAGGATTTGAAGAAACTGGAAAATAGTAAGTTTGCAAAATTAAACTGTAAATAAACACAAATAATGCTTTTCTTATTACTTTTTCAGTTATTACAAACATCTTAACCTACAACAAAGAGTTCCCCTTCGACGTGCAGCCTGTGCCATCTCGGTAACTATGACTTTAATTAACTTTAGTGATGTATTATCCAAAAATATTGCGTTTTAAAAGAAAGAGTAAACAGCAATGTCGTAAATGATGATTCTGATTAGGGGTGGGTGGGTTCTTTTTAGCTTTTATTTGTTTCCTAATTCAAAAATGGGTAGTATGTTGACCGCACAGATTTTTTGGACATGTAGATGTAGGGAATTCACGTTTCAGCGGCACAAAAAAATGATGAATAATATTTTAATTTGCCAAAAAAATAGTTGGGGGAAGGGGAATTTGTAATGAGTAAAAGGTCCCGATTCTTGATGCATGTCTCATGATATTATCACTATATAGCGATACATGTGATGACATGTGATCGATATATTGCATGTGATACTCTGTGACATAGGTTATTACTGTTTTTTAACACGTTATTTAAAGATTTTCAGTTTTATACATAAATATATAAACAAACACTTCGAGTCAGACAGTTTCAGGCACGCAAATATCCACAAATATACATTATTTTACAGCCAGGCCAGTGAATGGAAAGTCACATACAAATTAATGTGGAAAAATACATTTAAAAAACTAAAAATAAAACAAAATAAAATAATAAATAATACTAAAATAAATAAAGTAAATAATGAAAAAGAAAAGAAACGAAAAAAGGCTGCATTAGACACATTACAACACTATTAATATTATTAATATTGCACAATATGCACTTCCCATTTATGTAAATGGTAAATCCTCAACATACACAATAAACAGCACCCAAATCTTATGGTATTTATTTAGTGAACCCCGTGAACTTTATCTTCAGTACTTCTTTTGCAAACGCATCATAACCTCCCTCACCCACTGAATAAAGGAAGGAGGTTGTGCATCCTTTCACTTAATTAGTATTAACCTTCGGGCCAAGAGAGATGAAAAAACAACAGCATTTGTTTGATAAGTTCTGTAATTGTCTGTTCTTTTAAAACGCAAATACATTTTAGCCACAATCTTTGTTAAACCACTACTTGTGCAAAGTTAATATGACATACGTCTATTTTTGAAACAGTGAATGTATCTTCTACTAAATAAGCAACAAAATTGTCACAAAACATACAAAAAAAAAACATTTCAATAGTTTTGCACACCCCCAGTGATGAGAAACCTTAGAGTTATTGCTTTATTTACTCGCACTGTAGTCGCATGTATCGTGTGAAGCTGAACGGTTTTGTGTTGTCAGTAAAATCCTGGCTCCTGGAGAAGAGGAGAACTTGGAGCTGGAGGAGGACGACGCAGCAGCGGGACATGGATCCACGGACGCCTTTTCTCCACGCGCCCCCGGTAACCCACCTCACGCCGGGCCTGTTTTAGTAAAGTAGGGGCAGGTTTTCTGATTATGGTCTGGGGTTATAGTATCTGCACTAAACATTTATCATAGTTATCAACACGGAAAACTCCATCCAAAATGCAGCGGCAATTTGCGTGCATGGAAGGTGTTTTTCTAATGATGTATTTTCATTAGTCCAATCATAACTTTTGTGCACTTTCAGCAAGTTGTGTTAATGTTCAGCAAATCATTTCTATGTATGTCATATCTACTGCCCGTGTCCAAACAGGAAGTAAAAAAATAAAATAACAAACTTCTCCAGAATTTTAAAAACTAGACAAAACTTTTATTTATTTTTTAATCTTAAATCTAATTGGGTTAACTATGTTTTAGTGAAAATGTACTCTAAACTGTCATATTGTTGTTTAATTGTCTATTTTCAAGGATAGGATGTTAGGAGTGCACTGATCTGGCCAAGATTTTAAAACTTATATCAGGTTATTCATCTTGTTTTCAGATTTATTCTCTACTTACTAGTCCAGAGACTGCTTCATTGTAGTCCTGAGGTTGTTTATTTTAAGATAACTTGTCAAATAAAATGATCAGCAAGATAATTTCACTACTTTTAAGCCATTTTAAGTGTTTATATCTTAAGTTTTTGGCAGTGTAGCAGCACAGATAATAATAAGAATAAGAATAAGAATAAGAAGAAGAACTTTATCAGGGCAGATAAAAATAAATAAATAAAAACACACACATCCATCTCATAAGTTAAGACGTTAAAATATTAAGAAAGTTAAAAAGTCATTTAAAATTGAGCTGTGTTTAAAAACGTGATGGCTCTTGGATAAAAACCGTTTCTCAGTCTACGTGTCCTTGTTGTGAGAGTAACGCAGTGTAGTTTGAAATGATCATAAAACACAGGCTATATTATGAGTATATATGTGGTAGATGCAAAGCGCTTTCTGAAAATATCCGTATAGTTATTAATAGAAGTTGCTAAGCTAAGTCGTCCTGCTCCTTTGGCCCTCGCAGGTACTCTGTTGCCACGGTTACCGTCGGAGCCCGGCATGACCCTCCTCACCATAAAGATCGAGAAGATCGGCCTGAAGGACGCCGGCCAGTGCATCGACCCCTACATAACCATCAGCGTCAAAGGTACAGCCCAAGACCGTCTGTTATTGGCACTTTGCAGCTGACGTCATCAACATTCAGTGGGGGTGGGACGCTAACTGTAGGCACTGCCCTGTCTGAGGCTTTAGACCTGGGCATTGTGCAGCTCCCAGGCCACATACCGGCCCTTTAGTTGACTCTGACTGGCCCCTTTAAGCTAATTTGGAATTACAAAATAAACATATTTTATCATTTTTCCTCATGCATGAACTAAAGCCGCATTGCTTTTGTTTTATAGGTGTTTTTAATGACATTTTTGTTAGGCAACCTCACTTTTTCATTGCTTAGTCATGACATAAACTCTTACCAGTCTGACCAGCGTGTCAGAACAATGCAATTTACTGCTCTTTATAAAGAAATACGATTAATACTATGCAGAATTGAGTGGAGGATATTGTGGAGGGCCGGACCAAAATGCTTCTGTTTCTCCTGTGGCCCCATGGAAAAAATACCACTGCCCACCCCTGGTTAGACTATTAGATCTGTGCTTTATTTTAATGTTATCTGACCATAAAGAACCGACTTAGCTGGAACTACAACAGGTGAAGTGATTTATGCTCTTGAACAAGTCTCACACATAAAATTACAGTCACAGTTTTTCATTTATTCACATTCACCATTTTTGTTGAAAATCAAACTCCTAAACAGGACCATGAGTGCTCGTATTGCTCACAGGCTCCTGATAATTAGTCATTTAAGTCAATTTTGTGTTTTTTTCTTGCATTTTCATCTGATCTTAAAACAGTTTCACAGTGTTTGCTAATCTATGTGATGTGTCACCATGTATTTAGACTTTTATATTCCCATGTGGCCTTATATCTGTGTAATTCCTCAGTGGTCCAGGTAGGTTCCATAGTAGACCAGGTGAAGACCAGGTGAAAACCAGGTGAAAACCAGGTGAAAACCAGGTGAAAACCAGGCCTAAACCAGGTCAAAACCAGGTCTGAATCAGGTCTGAATCAGGTCTGAATCAGGTCGGAACCAGGTCTGAACCAGGTCTGAACCAGGTCAAAACCAGGTCAAAACCAGGTCTAAACCAGGTCAAAACCAGGTCAAAACCAGGTCAAAACCAGGTCAAAACCAGGTCAAAACCAGGTCAAAACCAGGTCAAAACCAGGCCAAAACCAGGCCAAAACCAGGCCAAAACCAGGCCAAAACCAGGCCAAAACTAGACTAGGTGAAGACCAGGTGAAAACCAGGCCTAAACCAGGTCTAAACCAGGTCTAAACCAGGCCTAAACCAGGTCCATGGGCGTATACTAGTCTATGTGCTCTTATACTTGTTCTGACACAGCTCAAGTTCATCCTGAAGCTTCAGGAAAGGTTCATTTCTGTCCTGTGAATGTGACTTTTTTAGTTTTGATACCTGCTCAAATGAGTATCTAGTTTCGACACTAATTTTAGTATCGATTAGCATCAGACTTTCGATACTTTGGACAACCCTACGTGCCACAGATATAAAAATAATCAGGTCCAACAATCGTGGTATTTCCTTTTGAATATTTCCGCGCACATACTTGAGTTTCTTTGTGCCTGTAGATGTGAACGGTGTGGATGTGAACCCCGCGCAGGACACGCCGGTCGCCTCCAGAAAAGAGGACACTTATATCCACTTTAATATTGACGTGGAGGTGCAGAGACACGTGGAAAAACTCCCCAAAGGTAAACGGCTCCCGCAACATCAGTCTACAGTCTAATATTAGGGTCTGTTTATGCAGTTTATGGACAAAACATGCTAACAAAAGTGGTTTTAAAAGTGAATTCTAAATAATATTGTGCCCCTTTATCACATATAGACTATTTAGACCATTCATTTTGTTCACATTTCTCATTTATTCTTTCGCAGGTGCAGCTATCTTCTTTGAATTCAAGCACTACAAACCTAAAAAGAGGTTCACCAGCACAAAATGTTTTGCCTTCATGGAAATGGACGAGATCAAGCCGGGTCCGATCGTCATTGAACTGTGAGTACTTGTATTTTGTATTGTTTTGTAAAGGTTAACGGCATAAAGAAGGAGGGTCCAGACATTTTTCAACAAGGACATAACATTTTCCAAGCGAACGGCCACAGACCGAGTCACTCAGATGGATAACGGAGGATCTTTAAAGTGCGGACGACAGGTTTGGATCATTCTCTGATTTAACTTTATTTGTTGGGGAAGCGATTTGTAAAGAAAAGCTGAAAAGTTGTTAAAATTACAGGAAGTAGAGACATTGCACCCGGGAGAATTCTATCCAAAAGTTTGTCACCGTATATACGTAAGAAACACATTTTTTTTAGATACTTAAAACATTATTTCAACAAAATAAAAGCGTTTTCTTACATTTTTATTTGTCAGATAACAACTTCTTTGTACATCTGTGGAGTTTTGGATCAGTGTATTGGTGTATTGGTTACGGAAAAAAATGCTAAACTAAACTTATTTATTTATTTATTAGTAAAATCTTCACTGTGTTTTAGTCAAACCTTTAGTCTAACCTGTCATAGGCACTTTAATAGACATGACACCAGTGGTTTACCTCAAATTATAGTAAAAAGTACAGCCTATCATCATTATAAATCAACACAGCAGGGACACTTTGGACTTTCTTTACATAAACCTACACTTTACAAGTTTAATGGAGAGTAATTAGGTGATTCATAGCATTTCTTTCTATAGCTTTTATTTTTTATATTTTGTTTTATTTATATATTTTTTATTTTGTTTTTATATATTTATTATTTATATATTATAATTAATGTTTTCTTTTTTGTATATTTTATTTGTGAAGCATTATAATTGACACGTTTTCCAGTTTTTCTTGTCACCCTGTTACTGTGTTGTACACTGTGGTGGAAGGTAACAAAGTAAAAGTAGTAAAGTACTGTACTTAAGTCAGATTTTTAGGTATCTGTACTTAACTTAAGTACATTTTACAGTGGAAACTTTTTACTTTTACTTCACTACATTTGAGAGCAGTTGAGTTCGTTTTTGAACAGGACTGAAAAGTAAAAGTATTTTTTATTATAGTTTAAAACCTGCTGAATAGAGGAAGAGGGTTTATTCTTAACAAATATACAAAATATACAAATAAAAACAGCTGGAAAAATTGATTGAGTTGTTTCTGTTGAAGGAGTCTGCACAAAATCACTACATTTTAAGCTTTACTAGACCTCAAAATCTTCGCAAAATACGCTTTAAGTACATTTTTAAACAGTAACTTTCATACTTTTACTTTTTCTTAAGTATTTTCTGCTTGTACGGTATTTTAAATAACAACATTAAGTCCTTGTTCCACCACTGGTTGCAGGTACAAGAAGCCCACAGACTTCAAGAGGAAGAAGCTGCAGCTCTTAACCAAGAAGCCCCTGTACCTGCACCTGCACCAGACCCTGCACAAGGACAGCTAGGTTCTACCCCCCCCGTCACCTCCACACCTCAGCAATACCAAAAGGACACTTCGAACAAAGGGATCATGTCTCCAACACGACGTTTTCTCTGCCAAACACTTTTGTATTTAGTTCGTATCGCGCCGTAGTACATCCCTTCTGTTGCAAGAAGGATCTGAAGTATTGGCTTCTCCACCAGTCTTCCTCAGCTCTACCTGATGAAACGTTACAGGTGCTTTTGAGTCACGTTTTTTGCTTAATCTGTGTTTTGTTGGACTTTAGCTGGATTAATCATTAACGTCTAAACGCTTGGAGTAGCCGGGGTCATGTAGGGACAGAATTTAAGCATTAACTATACAGTATATTCTAAAGAAATAACAACTAACATAACAAAAGACGACAAGTTAAGTCCTTTTATAACAGTGGTTTAAATCTGGTATTTAAATCATAAATACAAAGCGGCAGATTTTTAAGCCGGATGCCCTAACCAGAGTGTTTATTGAGGAACTGTATGTAATATTTTGTTTTTAAAAATCCATTAACGTGACCTGTTTGTCGAGGTAAACACGTTTGAATCAAGTACAGCTTTTATTGAACTAGTGTAATGACTTGATCTTAATTACAAAAATATTGGACATGTTGGACAGTTTGTTTATGCTTTAATTTGGTGTTTTGACGATCAGAAAACGGAAAGAGCCTCAAGTTCGTCTCTTAATCGTCTCTATTCACGCTTACGTCACAAACCAGGAAGACGTTTGGAAACATGCGATGAAAACTTCCGGTAGTAAGTCTGACAAAATGTAGGAAAAATGAGAAAATGTCCCAGTTTTCTTCATCTCCGTGTCATTGTAGCGTTTCGTTATGTTTGGCTCATCCACAATTCCAACCATACCTCAGTTTTCATCATTTCCCCACTGACGCACGGCTCCGAGCGCACTGGGAACCATATTTTTTGGAGTATAAGTCGCCCAAAAAATGCACAATGAAAAAGAAAAAAACATGTATAAGTCGCACTTTTTGGGGGAAATTTATTTTATAAAATCAGACCAAGAACCAACATTTCATCTTGAAAGGCGAGTTGTAGAAGTTATAGTAACAAAAACAACCGAATAGAGAAGAATCCGTGTATCATTCGTTTGTTCGTTTTTCAATATAGAACCAAAAATAAGAAAACAAAAAAACAACTTTTTTCTTTATTATTTGTCTCTAAATCCAAAATGAAAAAATGGATAGCGATTTGTTTTTTTCATTTTTGATTCATATTTACGATTCATATATCTGGTCTATGTCAGTGTGAAAAATTTAATATATAAGTCGCACTCGAGTATAAGTCAGGAACCACCCAAACCCTGAAAAAAGTGCGACTTATCATCCAAAAAATACGGTACATGTGATTAGAAGAGACGAGGGCGCCCAAGGGTATAAAGAAAAAATCGATTCAGTGATTTATCGTGACGCTTCACTGCACAATTCTCGAATCGATTCAAAATGCATCTGAAGCGATTTTTCTCATGATTTAAAAAAGGTAATAAATTATATTTCATACAATTTGGTTCTTGTGAAGGTGTAGTTGACAATATTATTAGAAGTAATTATTGATAAATTGCAATATATCATCCATTGTTTTAGTATTGGGACATATTGAATCGTGAGATGCATCGTATCGTCAGACTCAAGGCAATGCACACAACCCCAAGTGCTCCAAATTCAAGATTATTCCAAACAGCACATCTTCATTCACCAACGATCACATTTACTTCAGTGGGTTTGATCACAGTCGGTCGAGCTCAGTGTCGGGAACTACACCGGAAGTCGTCATCGCATCTTTCCAAACGTCTTCCTGGTTTGTGACGTAGGCGTGAACAGAGCCTCATAAATGCCTCCTGCCTGATCTCAACAGTCACTACCTAAACCCCACAACTTGCAGCTAATCGTGGATCTCAGTGAGGGAATTCTGGAGGTTCTGAGCTTTTCACGTGAGGCCTGTTCATAAACTGAGAATGAGACAAACTTGGACGTGTCTCAGTTTGCAGGTTAAGGCTCTGGCAGCACAGCTTCAGTTGTGATTGTAGAAGATTGTTTTTTATTTACAGTAAGAGCACAGACTGACTCCAGCTCCTTTAATATCAATCCAGAGAGGAATTAAGTTCAGTTTCTGTTCAGCTTTCACTGTCACCAACAGAGGGTGACAAACCATAATCAAAACTTTATGTGCATATGTGAAATAAGGACACTATAGACCTGGTTTACGTTTTACAACAGAAAATGCCATATAAAACTGGACTGTACCACTACAAAAGCGTCTGAAACGGGATAAAGAGACCAAAATCAAACTACTTATGGTGCTTTTGTTGTCCGCTGTCCCGTGTCGTTCAAACGCTAAATTACACCACAAATTTTAATAAAAGTGAAGATGCCAAAATGAAAACTGACAAACGTAGGGATCATACTTTTGGCATGACTTTGAATTTTAATTAGTTACACATCTTTTTTACTGCTTAAATGTTCAAAATAAAAGGTTAAAAACGCTACAGCTACGGCTTTCCATTCACGACCAAGCAATTTCAGTTCCCCAAAACACTACCGGAATATATAAATAAACTTACTTTGATAACGTATACTAAAGAATGTGTGATTGTTTTAACTCACGAAAGTCTACAACAATGAGAACAGAGCATTTTGAGGTTTGGAGATGTAGACAAACTAATAATAAAAGGTCATTTAAACATGTGAATGAAGCAAAACACAACTCCAGGTCTGTTTTTCATGCGGTAATAATATTATAACATGGCTTACAGCTCCTAAGAATCAATTTTGCGTAATATAGGAGCTTCAAAAATCTTGTACCTTTTATTTTGAAATCCAAATGTGACCCTACTCAAAGGGCTTTTATTTGTGACTGCATGTTGACTTTGTTCATGCTCCTGATTTTATTATTTACATTGTATTTTTGTCCCATCTTTGACTGTAAATGAACTGTAAGATACATAAACAGATGATTAAACGTTATTGTAATCTGTGAAGCAC
Organism: Odontamblyopus rebecca; assembly: GCA_030686955.1. Taxonomy (NCBI): domain Eukaryota; kingdom Metazoa; phylum Chordata; class Actinopteri; order Gobiiformes; family Gobiidae; genus Odontamblyopus; species Odontamblyopus rebecca. Next base: position 9,492,712 of record CM060673.1, read on the forward strand.
TACGGAGGGAGACCACGTTTTGTTTGAATGGCTGAAGTAATTGTATTTCATAACATTTGCAATGCTATTAATTTCTAATAAAATTCAAATGTCAGTTTCCAAGTCTTTTTGCAGGCGAGATACGGTTTGGCTAAGCACGACTAGGCCTGTTCAAGTTAGCAAAGTAAAGTTATTTGGCAAAAACTGCACGATACCCAAGTTTTTGTATATTGCAGCTAATGAAAAAGAATGTTATACACACATAAGTAAGTGCACATTAGGATGCTAGTGGTGAAAAGTGCTTCTACACATCATTGGATAATTAGGATGCTCAGAATATATAAAGGTGAGTGAAAAATAGCTTTAGATCAGTCACTGTTCATGTGAAAAACAAAAATAAATCAAATAAACCATGGGCCCTACTCAGGAAAGACAAATGTGTTGGGACAGAGATCTTTTACATTCTTTATTATTAAAACTTCTACCAACATAGTAAAATAAGTTATACATCTGGCCATCGATTTGCACATTTATTTCACAGTCCATTCTCAAGCAACAATGTTTGGAAAGTATGGTTTTCCTGAAATGCTCCAAGCTAAATCCCATTTAAAAATAATTTCCACAGGAAATGACATTAAAACTGCCCCTTTAAAATTAACGTCCTATACAATTTAAAAGATAAAATGAGAATAATGTACGAGTGGTTACTGCACATGAAGCTGTGGTTTCCCTCTTATATTTCAGACTTAATCTGATAAGGTCCATATGCATCAGTGAAATTACACAGTCCGTTCATGTGCATGTTTTAAAGACGGGTGCAAATAAAGCGGGAGTCGCCCAATGAATGTCAATGATTTTCCCAGAGACGCAGCAGAGGAGGGTTTATTAGTGCACATGAGTACAACACTCACCCCTATGAACTAACATCAAGGACCATGTTGTCCACCCTCCTGTGGGCTCACCACCTGCAGAGGGGTTCATAGGGGGGGTCAAGTGCTATGAGTATTGGGTAGTAAACTGCCCCCGCGACCCAGCTGGATTAAGCGGGAGAAGATGGATGGATGGAGTACAACACTGCCCCCCAGTGGCTCTGCTGCGGCTCTGACCAGGCTCAGGGTGACGAGGAGGAGCTCAGGGTGATGAAGAGGAGCTGTGGGGTCTGACCCTGTGGCTGTGACATGTGCTGTTTGTTTTGGGCTCAGGGGGGTTCAGTCCTGGGCCAGACCGGGTCTGAGGTCAAGGCTCCATCGCGCCTGCACCCGCTGCCTCCACAGGAGGATCTGGCCCTGGTTTACTGTGAGCATCAGGGTTTTGGAGGGACTCAGGAGGTGGCGGCCTGTAGGGGCCACTGTGTGGCAGGTGGGAGCCTGGAGGAGGGACTCCGGGGGGCAGGGCACCTGGAGGGAACATTCCTGGGGGCAGGTCCATGGGAGGGCTGGCCCGGGGCCCTGGGTAGCGCATGTCAGGGTGGATGGGTGGATGAGGTCCCATGGGCCCTCGTAGAACTGCACAAGACAAACCAAACAAAGAAGTTAACATCATTTAGGGAGTCAAATAAATCTGAACAAGAGTCGAGTGTGATACGTACCGTGTGGAGGGGGCAGGGGGCCATAGTGTGGAGGAGGAGGACGGAGGTGTGGTGGAGGCGGGCCCCGCATGTCCATGGAGACAGGACCAGGTCTGGGCTGAAAAGCATGTCCGTTAGAGGGCCGGGGTCCAAAGTCTCCGCCCATTGGCATCCCTGGGTGTCCATTGGCTGGAAGTGGAGGCCGGTGGGGAGGAGGCGGCAGGCCCGGCCCGTGAGGAGGGTACATGCCCGGCCCAGGTGGGTACGGCCCAGGACGCATGGGTCTGTAAGCTCCAGGAGGAGGCAGTCGTCCAGGAGGGCCCAAAGGGCCCGGGGGGCCCGGGGGGAGCACAGGGTCATGGGGCCCGGGTCCAGGAGGACCTGGGACGAGGCCTGGAGAGTCTCTGATGGGAGACGCGATGAACGAGCCGAGGCCCTGAACACAAACATGTGTCAGAGTCACAAAACTAAACTGAAGAGCAGAGAGTTACAGGAGGCACATGCACAAAACCAACACCAACGATTTAGGACAAACCACATCTGCACATCTGACATGAGGTGATTCTGAACAAACACAATCACACTGTCGGGACCAACATACAGAACATTCTGATTGGATTAAATGACTGTACTTTCTCAAACAGGATGTGGAGGGTTTGAACCACTATGTAGGTGAATGAACTACTCCACCACGGCTGAACCACAGTAAAACACAGATTTTAGGGGAAATTGTTTATAATTCTGATCAAACATGAATGTGAAAACAGCCGTTCTGTCTTTTGAGGAAGTACAGATATGTGCACATCTGAACCCTGTTGTGCCATCAGTGAGACCTGTCCACACTCCAAACCAACGTTAAATCAAAAAAATCAAGTGAATGGAGAGCTCCCAAAGTCCAAATTCAGTTATTGTGCAGTGATAACTCTGTCCATCAGGGGTCCCCAGCCCCGGGGCCCTGGTGCAGAGCTCACACTGGCCGTGCAGTACTCACAGGCTCTGGGCTCTCAGAGGAAACGGCCCCTTCAGCCTTTATCTGAGCAGGGACACACACATGAATGAGGAGGAAGAGAAGAGCTAAAGAAGCAGAGGAGCTGTACTTACCGGGGCGTCCACATTGGCAGGAGACGAGTTACGAGGACCCATCATTTCTATAAGAACACACAAAACAAAAAATAAAATAAGAATGCATCTACATTATTTCCTGCAACTATTCATGTTCTTAATATTTTCTTTTACAGTATTGCCTTAATGATTTTGGTGAGTACTGGATTTTTTGGACTATAAGTCGCATAAGTCATAAGTTTTTTTGATGGTTTGGGTGGTTCCTGCGACTCAGGAGCGACTTGTATATTACATTTTTCACACTGACAACCCATAGACCTACAAAAATGAAAAAACAAATCATCAGTTTTTTCATTTTGGTTTTAGAGACAAATAATAAAGAAAAGAGTTGTTTTTTCGTTTCCTTATTCTATATTGAAAAATAAACAAATTAATGATAAATGGATTGTTTTCTATTCATTTTTTTTATTAATATAACTTCTATAACTTAGTTCTTGTTCTCTGATTTTATAAAATAAATTTCTCCCAAAAGTTCAACTTATACCTGTTTTTTTCTTCTTCATTGTGCATTTTTTGGCTGGTGCGACTTATACTCCAGAGCAACTTATAGTCCGGTAAAATACGGTATTAGTAAAGCAGAATATGTATTTATTACTTCACACATAACATATGCAACATACTGCACGTCACATCAGGTTTTTGAAGCAACATAAGCTACGTAAAACCTCTTAAGGCATGTTTTTGATGAGGGAACATAAGTAAAACACAGTAAAAAGCTCCAAAAAGTCAATATTACGCAACAACCCCTCTTTACAAATGTACTCTATGAATAAAACTGACTCAAAGTAAAAAATATGAAGTGACATACCCATTCCAGGCATGTGCTTGTTGTCACTGTAACGTCCGTGAGGGTCTGACGGGGGTCTGGGGCCTGTACACCACACAAAACACTGCATTATTATAGAGTAAATGTAATTATAGCCTTTTTTTTAAATGGAACGGCAGATTATAGCTTCAACCCCTTCAAGAGGAACTACTACTAATAGGAAGAAGAGAACACAGAGTAAAGACGGGCGACAAAACATGACAACTGAAAATAAATCTGAAAAGAAGAAGTGAAATGAGGGACACAAGAGGAAATCAAGAGTTTGAGAGGAAGAAGAGGAAGTGACTTGGATCAGGGAGGAGTCCAGCAGCCAGTGAAGAAAAACCTAGAACTCACCGTACTGGTCTATTTTACGACCCACCGGGGCGGAGGGAGGGCGCCTGGGTCCCTCGATCATGATGGGAGGAGACGGAGCTCCTCCACTCACAGGAGACGGTCCGTAAGAATCACCTGTCGTAACCAGAACCAGCCCGTTTACACAAAGCAAACAAAGCATATCACACTTAAACATGCCAAAGGAGGTTCTCGGTGTCGGCTTTACCGGGAGCAAACCATAATGCTGGAATCCTTTCTGGAATATAGGCCACGTTTACATAATGTTTTTTAATTCTGAATGAACTGTTCTGAAGTAATAGCTCGGAATTAAAATATTGTTTGAGTTTACATGGAAATAATTCTGAATTGAGGTTTACATGGAAAACACATTAAATCGTCTTTATTTAATTCCGCTCAACGTCTGGGGGTGGGGAAGGGTTCTGATTGGACAGAGACACGAACGTATTTATGTCAACTGGAAGAAAACACTTCACACTTCAGCTGCTACTGGCTTTTCTGTCATCTTGGTTTGACACAAACACGATCCAAACTTTTTGATAATGAAGCAGCAGCTGGAGAATTCTCTCCTCACGCTTTACGTCTGTGAGCTGAGGAGGAGAAGGGAAGAGTGTGGGAGAAGGAGGAAGAAGACAAACTGAGTCTGAGGCTGCAACACCTCAGCCCACTCCCACATCCCGCTCACAAATCCAAAGAGACGTGGAGGAAAGTCCCAAGAGACGACTGGAGGAGCCGGATCAGAAGAGCGACCCAACAAGCACGAACCACCGGGATTATTTTTAAGAAGAATAAACGTTTACATGATTGAGGAATAAATTAATTCAGCTTTAAAATAAATAAAAAATAAACCACCCACTTACTTGCGTACTAATAATCATTTTCATTAGGAATTAAGTGTTTACTTGGTCTTTTTAAAGCAGAATTAATTTTTAATGTTTAATTTAAGAATTAAAAGTTCTCATGTAAACGTGGCAAACCTGTATTTGTTTAAGGTCCTATATTAAATTAAGTTTCAAGCTTTGAGCCATGTTATAATGCGGTTACCTTGTCAAAAACATGCAGTTGTGTTTAGTTTTATTCACACGTTTGAATAATCCTTTATTATTAGACCGTCTACATCTCCAAAGCTAAAAACGCTCTGTTCCACCTTGTGATATTGTAGAAGTGGTTTAAGTTAACAGCTCCTTTTCCCTTTTGTTCAGTAGAGATTGGGAATTTCATGGGTAAAATGATCCAAATGACTCTAGTGATGGTGTGTGGAGTTTAAAAACACTTCTTGTATCACCACGTGGCATCACAAGGAGGAACAGAGCCTAAATATGCAGGATTTGTGTGTTAAACATGTGTGAATGAAACAAAACGCAACTCCAGGTCCGTTTGTGATGAGGAAACATTATAAAATCGATCAGAAAATAACAAAATAAATAAAAGTTCTTACCCTGACGAGGTCCAGCAAACTGCCCCGAGTTTGGTCTGAAGAGAGGGGCGCGCTTTTCGTTCAGCTGGGTGGTGAGAAGTGTCAATCTAAAAGTAAAAATAAAAATGTTTAGCATTTACATAAAGTTTCATTAAAATGGCGCAGGATCGATATACATTTGTCCATCCAGAGGTGACTCGGCTTACAGCAACAAAGTACGTCTTATAGTTAATTCTGAACAATAAAAACATCTGTATTTGAGGTAAACATGCCAATAGTACAATAATTAATCACAATAAATCAAAATCTGAATTTCAAAGGACGTAATTAGCAAATCTAAAAGCCTGCGGTTTTTAAAGTACCATCATTTCCTCCACAAACAACCAAATCTCCTGTTTTTGCTGCATAAAATCTGCTAACCCTGTAGTTTAGATCTGAGCAAACATGTTCTGAAATGTGATTCATGTGCTAGTTTACGGTTCTTATTTTAGTCTTTTTTGCCACTTCCTCTCGAGAAGTTGTGGAGAAATGTGAACTTTGAACAGAACCCTATTATTAGCAGCTCTAATCTCACTGCTTATCAGCTTTTTTGCTTACTCTTCCCCCCCAAAATCATTCAGTCAAACTTTTCAGGCAAAGTAATCAAACATAAAAAGACTAGTCGGACTCTCCACTAGAAAAAAAGCACCTTCAAGCCACTTATATCCACTACAATTCATTTGAACAAGCCCAAACTCCTAACAAAACTTGTGTAAACTACAACATTTCAACATTTTTCCGATTATTCTGACAAATATTGGTGAAAACTGGCAACTACTTTTGAACTCATTAGTTAGAACAACGTCTCACTCACTTTTCTCGTAGTTTTGACGCTTCCCCCTTCTCCTGGCTGAGCGCCCGTTCGGCATTTCTTGCAGTTATCTACCAAAAAACAACAAATTATTCGAACTGTATTTAAGCCTTAATTTAAAAAAAGCACAATGTGACACTTACCCAGTTTGAGTGAGTCTTGTTTTCCTGTTCTTTTATCTAGAAAACAGAAACAAATGCGTCAGATGTATTGTTTATGTTGGTTTTAAAGGGGCTGTACAATAAAGCTGTTTCTTTTGCCCCAGTACAGATACAATGGGATTTTGTGCTGTCTAAATCTAATTATAAGGCGTTTTTATTGTCTGCCAACCAGGAAAAGGGCATTAATGTAACAGCAAAACTCCGCTCTGTTCCTTGGAAGTGGTGTAAAGTGATTATAAACTCATCACGGTGAATAATCAGGATGTTAGGAATGCATAAGGTCAGTGAGGAATAACTTTGGACCACTGCAAACTGTTTCAAACGAACTAGTCCTGTTTTTCACGTTTTTAAGATCCTTTAAAAAGCATCGTTTCCCGGTATCCCCAGATTTGACTACCCCAAATTTAAGACCTTTTTAAGCCCACTTAAATAAAAATAAAGACAAACATCGCATTTTGTGATGTGAAACACCAGATCCAATTCTAATAATGACCATTACTCACTGCTTTAAATAACAAAAAATACTTTTATTATAAAATCTCATTCAGAACTCATTTATAGTACGTGTCGCTTGTAAAATGGCCAAAAAATCATTTATAACATTCTGACAAGACAAACTAAACTTTCACATTGTCTTGTCTCACATTGCACTGCAGCCCGGTTGAGAAAACAAACAAATAGGCCAATAAAATTTAAGACCTTTGTGGAAAAAATAAGACTTGGACAACATAATTTAAGAGATTTTAAGGCCTTAATTTAGGAACATGAAATTTAAGACCTTTGTGAAACTAATGAGACTTTTTAAGGCCTTAATTTAGGAACATGAAATTTAAGACCTTTTTAAGACTTTTAAGCCCCTACGGCGTCCCTGTGTTTAGTACCTGCTCCTTGTACATCTCCTCGGTCTTCTTCATCTGCTCCTCCATCTCGTTGATGCGCTGTCGCAGAACTCGGACCTGCTCTTCCGCCTCGGTGGCCTTCCCCCCCACCTCCGTCAGCATGCTCTCCTTACTGCGCCGGTCCATCTCCTCTTTAGTCAGTCTCCTGGGAACAAAAACACAACAAACGTCTTTGATCAGCCTGACCGCACGCTCCAAATACGTCCAAATTAAGCCTCAGTTTAAAGCTTCATGTCTTATTAGTCGCATCCTGTCAGTGTAAAAGCTCTCACAAAACTGCTGAAACACCGTTTCAAAATAGCTGCTGCTAAAAAGCTTGGACTTCATGATCTACCATAGCACACAGCCTTTTTTTAAATTGTTCAATACATGTTCAACACATTTTTGGGGGCAGTATTTATCATTATTTTTTGGCTATATTATAAGAGTTGAACTATGACTCATTAAAAAATGCAAATCATGTGCAAAAGTGTTTTATTCTGCTGTTTATTTATTGCAGCATATGTTTTTCTTTAACAATATTGTGGATTTAGAATAGTTTTTGTGGTTTAAATCTTGTCTTGGGCGATTATTTCAGTGACATAAATTAGTTTCAATATTATTATTTATCGTCTAGAATTTCTTTGGCTCTATATCGTGCTTCAAAATTTGTTATCGTGACAGGCGAAAGTGAAAGTAAATGAGCAGAGTCAAACGGCACAGCAAATAAATAAAGTAATGTGTGCTCAGAGTGTGGAGCCTTTTAAGAAAGGACTAAAGACATTTCTGGTTAAAAAGGCCTATTAGGACTTTGCCTCATTTACCTTGTGTTAGGATGTTTTAAATGTAATTTGTAAGTGTTTCTATCATCTTTTTTATGCTCTCACTGTAGCACTTTGAGATTTCACTGAAATGTAAAGTGCATTACAAATAAAATGTATTATTATTACAATAAAGTATAAAAAGTAGCTGGGAGTTACATCTTCATTTACTATTCTCTTAGCATTAAAAAAAAACCTTGAGCGTTTGAGGCACCATTTAAAATTCACGTTGTATTTTCGAGTTTTCGGTGGATGAAATCGCTTTATAAAATGTGATTATCAATTTCCTGACACGCCGCACTCCGACTGAACGCAGGAGGGTCTGGAAACGTCGTCCAGATTTGGTACAATCCAATTACAGCCTCTTAATTGTAACATGTTTCTTCCAAATTACATTTTTAGATTTTCATATATTCTCATTTAGGCTCATTTAGGAGTTTAGGCTCCACACATGTCGTAAAGTATTGCAAAAACTCAAACTTTTACGACCAACGAGGTGTGAGAACAACATAAATGTGCATGTTTTTCATTCTTACTGTTGCAGAGCGCTCTCCTTCTGCTGGTACATCTCCACTATGATTTCATTCTTCTGCTGGAGAACCTTGTACTGGTTTTCCACGAGGCTCTTCTCACTTTTGAGCGTGGCTATGGCGTGCTCCAGCTCCTGGTGTTGCTCTGTAGAAGACATTTTGCGAATACTGAGATATAAAAAGAAATCTGATCCTAAGCTTTTGAAATCAAACAGTTAACCAACCTTCTAATGATTTTCTGGCCTTTTCTTCAGCGAGTAACTTGGACATGAATCTGTCTCGTTCCTCTTCTACAACTGAGAGTGTGGTCTGGACCTGAATGTATGTAGGATTTTTGGTTAACATACAAACCTCTATATAAACAGTTTAACCGTCACAATCAAGATTAACTAAATGAGCACGTTTATATCACTTTATAATGTTGGACTTACCCTTGAAACGTCCATCATCTGCTTTATTCTGTTCTTTATGGCTGTCGTCTTATCTGTGACAATATAACAATGAACACATGTATTTTTATTCTTGTACACTTCCAAAATAACTAGGGCTGTAGCTGACTAAAGACATTCTTGGCTGACTAAAGACACGTCCTGCTGATAAATTAGTGACCTAAAAATGGAGCGTGGCAAAGACTTTTTCTTATCTCTGTGTATCTGACCCAAACTGCATTCACAAGACGGCAGATGCGCGGGAGTTAATGCTAAAACTGTTATTTATGCATTTAGAAAACAGATTAAAGATGGAAATATCGCCGTTTTGTCTGGAAAATCCCAGTATGACATTAAACGTATCCATCTGGGAGTTACTCGACATGGGGTTTACATGCGTGGGCTCGCCTCTGCACAGTCCTGACACGTAATTAGTCCCTCTGCCGTCTCCATAGAGATAAATAAGTGTGATGTGGATCATTTGAGGCAATATCTTCATGGAGAGAAGCAGGCGACGGACCCTCCATCAAAAAAGTTACACAGTGCACCTTTAAACTTGTGAATCATGAGCTTAATTTACCTTTTTACACAAACAGTAAATACGAAAAACACCAAATCTTCAGCAAAATCACTCACTAATTTCTCCTTTCTGCTGTTGTCCCATATAATCCTTTTAATCTAAATAAAATAATTAGTCGATCAATACAAATTTAGGTAGACTAAAGCCCTATTTGCGTGGGATTAATGTTACTTGTGGACTTTTAGTGATTTGTAATAATTGCGGAGGATGCCTGAGACAGACGTCTGGTGATAATACTCGTCCAGTGCGAATCTACATCTCAGTGTTTGTTGTTGTAATTGCGTCTTTTCTGTCTCTTTTGTTTTCGTGTTGTTTTCTCTTTCAATCCGTGTCAGTGTCAGCAAAATAAAGTAATTAACGAACTTTGCTTATCCCGTGCGAATGCGCTGCAAGTAACACCGAGGTGGGGCGGTAATTTGCAAATTACCAGACGCCCTCAGGTTGTGCTTATCCCGTGCGGAAAGGTCTTAAAAAACAACTCACAGAGGAATTGATTTAACAACTAAAGAACTACAGCCCTAATAATAACATATAAACATAAAAAAACATATAATTACAAATATTGTACTTACCAATAGATAATTCTCCATTGGGGCAAACTTTATCTGTTTTCTGTAGGTCGCACACTTCCAAGTCTGACAGGAGGTCCGACAAAACCTACAAACAACATTATTATTTAGAAATATATCAATACTATTTCAAGAAAAGCACAGGGAAATTGCAGTTATCCAATCGACGCAGTTACCGACCTCTATATTGTGATCTTTAAGCACCAAAGAGTCTTCAAGCTCCTTTTGGGATTTCTGGTAAACTTTAATCTGCTCATTCAGCTCAGAGTGTTTGTCCTCCCAGCTTTTAATGGTCGACTTAAGCTGCAAGCGAACAAAGCCACATTCATGAAACAAAAGGAATATACGGACGATATAACAAAAATATATTTAAAAGGGCCAATATTACACTATTTTTTGGTGTTATGTGGTTTACTCATGAAAAACATGCCCTGAGCTGTGTTTTTAAACCCCGTACATCATTACTACAATTATTTGGATTATTTCAGACCTGGAATTTCCCATTTCTACTAAATAAAAGGTGGAACAAACCATATTGAGCTTTACTCAAACATGTATGAATGAAACAAAACACAACTCCAGGTCTGTTTTTGAGGAGGTAACAGGATTATAACATGACTTAAAGCTCACAAAAATCAATTTTATGCAGTAAAGGACCTCTAAAAATCAAAGTTAGTCTTACAGATTTATTTTCTTCTTTTAGGGCCGTGTAATTTTTCTCTAAATTTTTCTGTTGAGCATTTCTGGCGTCTTCACGGATCTTCGCCTCGTCCAGGAGAACAGTGGTCTGCAACAATAAAATGTCATTATATTAAACATTATATTACAAAACACAATTATAACAGAACATAAAAAAATGGCTCACCTTTGCCAATGCCTCTTGGCTACTTTTTCTGGTTTGCTGCAACTTCTCATTGGATTTCTCGAGTTTTTTGAGCTACGTAAAGTTGCAGTTTGTTAATATCTAATAAAAGTTTGTAAAAGTAATCAAACAATATATTTCACTCAACTTACCCGTGTTTCGTTTTTCAGGGAGCTTGCCCTTTCCTCTTCTAGTTGTTTTACATATGTTTGCTTTTCCTGGGCCATTTCTTCATTTTGCTGTTCAGCTTCTGTTACTCTTTTCTGTCAGCAGAGCATAAATGTCATTAAGAAAGGCTTAAAATGGATAAGAAACAAGTCAATTTAAATTCAGACAGAAATTCTAGCTGGACTAAAGCAAACAAAGGCTGACTGGACTAACTAAGGCAAATGAGGACCTTTTTCTAGCAATATCCTAAATAGAGATTAAACTCAGTTACAGGATCATTAATTGTAATTCTTCAGATCACAATATAAGCGTAAGAACAGTGTGATAATTTTAGAAGCAAAAGCATAGACTGTATGTTAGCGTCATAGTACGTCATAGTAAGACTGTTTTATTAAGGTCTTGGTCTCGGTCTTGGACTCGAGAGCATTTGTACGGTCTTGTCTTAGTCTCGAGATCTGACAATCGACGAATGATAAAATGGAGATTGATTTATGAAAACGATATATTTGTGCCAAAATAACTGTAAAATACAAATAAATGTAGGAAATTACAAAAATGGTCTCAATTTGGTCTCAATCTGGTCTTTTTCCTGTCTCAATCTCGGCCTTTACAAGTCTGTCTTGACTCAGTCTCGACCCTCAGAGGTCTTGGTCTTGTCCTGGTCTCGGGACCCTGTGACCTCACACAGGTCTTGGTCTCAATTGGTGCGGTCTTGACTACAACACAACTGTATATATAAAAGGACATAGCTAACATGTCATTAGTCCACTTCTTTACACAGCAAAAGTCATTTCAAGTTGATCTATTCTCCAACAAAGTAAAACAAATTGACTTCACTTCATTGACTTTTGCTGTAGAACAGTCCAGGACTTCACTGTTGTTTAGTCAGAGTCAATAACAGCGAAAAATCTTTAAAATGTGTTGTTTCTTCTCACAGTAAGTTTAGTATAATGACATCCCTACGTGAAAACATACAGAAGTCCCATAAAGAATCCAAAAGTCCCATAACAGTTATTTATTATTGCATTATTATTGCTAAAACAAGACACTGAACTTGATTTTGTGAATCAACCAAATCTACTATACTGCAAATTTCTCTGATTTGGCCAAGATTTTAAAACTTTTATTCAAGTTTATACAAGTTATTCATCTTGTTTTCAGTTTATTATCGACTTACTAGTTCTGAAGCCGTTTAATTCTAGTCTAGAGGCCATTTATTTTAAGATAACCAAGTAAAACTATCTTGCTGCATGGTCATTTCACTACTTTAAGTCATTTTTTGATAGGTTTAAGTGTTTATATCTTACATTTTGGCCAAGCTTTCTTGCAGTGTACAGTTTAATCACACTGTTTTATTAATTTAATGTCTATCCCTTTTTACTGTAGTGACAGGAACAGGACCAAAGCAGTAATGAAGTCTAACAAAGTCTCTCCAAGTTCAGGCAACACCAAGTGGCTAAAATACAAATAGTTTCATCTAAATCTAAGTTCCTCACCTCTAGGGCCCGCATCTTCTTGAGTGCTGTAGTGGCCGATTCTGCGGACTCTTTCTGGTTTTCTTTTAGTAGTTCAGACTTTCCAAAAGATGACACAGATTTGAGTAAAAAGGAGTAAAAACGTTCACTTATTTGATTCTAATCGTCTCACCTGTTTCTGTAGTTCTGTTATTTTAGTCAAGGCCTCGTTCTTCTCCTTTTTCAACAACTCCATTTGTTCCTCAAGTTTTTTATGATCCACTTTTCCCATGCAAGAAAACAAAAGCACGATTAGCATTTATAGTTATAATGAAAAGGCTTGGTATAAAGAGAAAATACATACCAAGATACTCTCTTTTCTTAACCTAAAAAGAGAAAAACAGTGCCAACAAATTAGATATTTATAATAAAGTCATCATTCTTTTGTAGTATTGTAGTATGCCAGTTTCTTTCATCATCACTTTTCGAAAACATTGCAAAAAAGTTGTTCTTGTAATCAGATTTCTGGGAATTTTTTTTTTTTGCAAATACATTTTTAAGTGTGATATATTGCTACAAAAATGTATTGTGTTAAACGATAATATTGAAATTACTTTATACCACTGTCACAATAACCCTAAAGTAGGATTATCCGACTAAACCTTTGTTCTAAGTGACCTATTTTGTAAAAATGTGACCAGCAATAAATAAATGGCACAATTAGACACGTGAGTAGTTAGTCCTAGTGTCTATAATGTGTTATAGATGTTAATTATTTGACCAACTACAGGTCAAATGTTATCATATAGGTGTAAAACTACAACAAAATAAGGAAAATAAACGCTTTGTGTTGCATTTTTGTATGAAAAGCGCTTTATAAATAAAGTTTGATTGATTGAAAATAAGTCCAAAAAAAAGATATACATGATAATTATTGAGCTTGAAAACATATTGTTCTTTTAATCATATATTAAACAGGCCTAAACAGCAACAACAAACAGACCAGTTCATTTGTAGATTTTCATAATGTATTAAAATGTTTCTTTATCCCAAACGTTACTCATGAATAAAAGTTAATGAACAATTGAAATTTCTCTTCCTGTTCTTACACGACTATTCAAATGACATGTAAAAACAAACACCCGATTTAAACAATATTAAATGCCCAGAAATGTGATTACAATCAGATTTTCCTGCGCACATGAACAAAACCACCGTATTCAGTCGGTGGCGATGCACTTGATGCACTTACAGCCAACACGGTTCTCCAGAAGAACATGGTGAAGGTCAGGATCCCGATCACAGCGGTGATGACCACGGCCTCCCAGGGACAGCCCAGCAACGTCTCCCCTGGTCTCCACTCATCGGGCAGAAGCGCTATCATCTGCACACAAGGACACACACAGTTGGGGATACTGTAGAAAGCTGTAGAAATTGCAGAAAAAAAGTGTATTTATTTTGAAAATGGTAGAGTCCGATAAAGAGTAGTAGGGCTGTAGTCGACCAATGTAATTCTTGCTCAACTACAGACATGTCCGAGGCAAAAGCTCTCAAATCTATTATACACGGTGTCCCAAAAAATTTCACAGGTCAATAATTTTGGCAATTCTTGTTAAAATAATTAGATAACCCAACAATTAGATCTGGTTTGTGGTGTCTGTTCAGATGCACAAGAGAAACTTCATCAACAAAAGCACCCGATGACACTGATGTGTCAGTGAATCAGGGGATTTTCAGAGTAACTGTTGTATTTGGAAGACAAAGTACAATGAATTCAATATCTCCATCAACCATTAACGTTTTCACTTTCGTTTTGGTCCATGCCAGATCAGTTTGCCCAAGTTTGGCACATTTCCTTGTCAAAACTTGTAGTACGAGCAATAAGATAATGATCAGAATTTTGGTGTGGATGTAAACACAACTTCTGACATTAATGTACTTTTTTACGATGATATTCAAGTAGTGAATCTGTCAGAAACAACAACAGCAGCAGTAAATATCAAGTACAATGAAACACTGCATCCAGAATACTGATGTAATAGTAAAAAATATGAATTATAATAAAAATATTAAATGCAATACTGTTGATTTCAGTAACAGTTTATGTCATTTAGAATGTGAGTGAGTAAAAATGACGTTAAAATCAATCACTAAAACAGAAATACACAACATTAATGCGGTTGACCTACCAAAATGTGGCTATTAAAGAAATACTTTCTTTAGCCTGTGCCAGCAAAACTATTTAAAAACATTAGGCTCTATTTGACTAAAGAAATTCTTGTCAGACTAAAGACATGTCCTGCAGATCGAGTAGACTATAAAGAAAAGTCAGTGTTTATTTATGTAGTGCTTTTTCATGGACATACGTCACAAAGACGCTTTACAGAGCATAAAGCACAAAACTATTACATATCTCTGTGTATCTGATTCAAATCCACCCACAACACTACACCTGCACGGGAGTTCATGCAAAAACAACTATTTAAGAAGAATTAGGAATTTATAAAGACTTGTAAATCATGAGCTGAATCTGCTTTTTTCTTAATAATAATAATAATAATAAAACAAAACCAAATCTTTAGCTAATTTGCTTACTCACCAACTTCTCCTTTCTGTTGCTACCCCGGATAAATCCTAAATCAACTAATACAAATTTTGGTCACCCAAGAGTTCATTGCCCCACGAAACACTGTAGAATTTATCACACAGCAAAAACGCTTGGCCAAAATTTAAGATATAAACACTTGACTTAAAAGTAGTGAAATTATCTGTCCATGCAGCAAGATTATCTTTAGTGAACGTGTCAAGTAAAATTAACTACCTCTAGACTAGAATTAAACAGTCTCAGAACTAGTAAGAAGATAATAAATCTGAAAACAAGATGAATAACCTGCTTTAAAGCTTTAAAAATGTTAAAATCAAAGAGAAATTTACAGTGCGATAAGTGTCTCACTACTACCAAATCCTTAAATTGAACAATACAACACAAATAAACCAGCTAATCCTTCACAATAATTATGAATATCCAGTCAATTCAGAGCCACTAGTGGACAATTTAAGAGAAAAGTATAACCTAAATTCACTGTAAACATAGATAACCTTGAAAATAAACCAATAATCTCATCATTTCCAGAGGGGATTAACTACAGACCTCCTTCAGACAATAGAAATGCAGCTACCACACCACTCTGCACACCATAAACCGAATATAGTCCATTCATTCCACCTTTAAACTAATAACCCGGATAAGAGCCTGTTGAGTAATGCAAGGCAAGTTTATAAGACAAAAATTATTGCGCACTGGTCGTATGTTGTTTTAACACGTCATCCTCCCGGTAGCAGTGATCGTAAAACGTTTTGCATCACTAACTGCACTATTTGCATGCACACTTTCTCTTGATTTTACTTACTCGCTGCAGCTCCTGGATGAAAAACACGTACACATGATCCTGTTCGAGGACAGGACGGGATACGGTGTCTCGGTCCATGCCAAAGTCTCACCCCAAAAGCCAAACTAGATTAGCGTTAGCTCAGGTGTTAGCTCCTCTGACAGATGGATGCTAACGAGGGACCGCTATGCTACTACGGAAGTTTAATGCGGAATAAACGGGGTCCGTGTGGGCTCGACAGCGCTGCTATTCGTCCTGGGGTGTCTGGGGGTAAATAAGAAACATGCCCCGGTGTTGTTAGGCCCGCCGGTTCGCAGTGGTTTGTAGAAAAAGCCAGCTCAGCCCCGGGTCTGTCTGTGAACTTCAGCCCGCACCGCGACAGTCAACAAGGAAGACGCGTTCACGGAACATGCGGACAGCGCAGAGGCGTTTGGGGACGTGGGAAAATAAAGAAATACTCAGTCTATGTGGTTTATGTTAGGACAGGATGACAAGTTTTGAGCCCTGTGTTCCCTGTCCCAGTAGATTTATCCAAAACCACTGATTTGTCTCAGTTTTATACTAGAAATATCCCAGGTGTTTCTATTTTTGACCAGTTTGATCTAAACCAGAGACTAAACGAGAAGTACATCAGGTCTACGCGAGGACTATTACAATTTTTTTGACAAATTATTGTTGTTTGTTTCACCAAAATACAGAAAAATGTGTTTGCGAATTACCATAAATTAAACAAATGCAGTAACAGAAGTCCCTCAGATTATGACTAAAATGAGAATCCACAATCTTACACGTTCTTTTCACAGTTTTATTTATACCAAACAACCGAATCCGGGTGTGTCCTAGTTTTGAATTTTGAAAATCTGGTCACCCTATCTCATCGCAATGCGTATTGTTGCACATTTTGAGCAATTCGGACTCATTTAACGTCCTATATTACGCAAAATGTACTCTTCAATGAGCTTTAAGCCATGCTATAATCTCTGTCTTTTATTTATTTTGAATTTATTTTATTGGTTTTACTTATTTATTACTATTCTATGGTTTTGCTCTTTTATTTTACTGGTTTTATTGTTTTAAAACAAGTATGATTAAATCTGAGCGTTTATTTTATTATATTATTATTGTATTGATAATAGTATGTATTTATTAGTATGTATTTTTGCAGCACTTTGGAAACTTTCTTCATGAAATGTGCTATATAAATAAAATGGACTGGTTTGGATTGGTGGGTTAATTGTCTTGCCCAAGGACACAACGACAGTGTTCACCTGTGCGAGCTGGAATTCAGTGGAAAGCTCAACCAATGATTTTTTTATGTCAAAAACAGGATTCAAACAGCCAAATAAAGGTCGATAAAATAAACAATTCCCTACAGCGTGAAGGCAGCTTACCTCCGTGAAGTTGGCCCCCATCAAACGCAAACCTACACAAAAACTGTCAATCCTTTCTGCTTCGTTTGTGCTGCAAAAAGTTTAGTTTGTGCAATTCTGGTTCTTAAAATTTGCAGTTTTATTTTCGGCCGATGACGTCATCCAGCCCCTCAAAATAAAAAGGAAAACAGGAAAAAAAATTATAGAAAACATTTGCATTTCGCTGACAAACTTCACAAAATTAGTGGCGATAAAAGATCTCAGGCTGCAGAAAAGTATGTAACAGTCTTTAGTAATTTGTTTCTGATACATATTTTATACAATAATACAGACTTTTCCACAGCCTGAGATCGTTTATTGCCACTAGTTTTAGAGTTTGCTGCCGTCAGCCGAGCGGAAATGACGTCCTGTAATTACTGCAGAAATAATAATTAATATTTTTAGAAATAAACTCGCACAAATGAAAATTGTCACAGCACAAAGGAAATACAAACGTTTTCTATAATTTTCGGCATGTTTTGAGGTTATTTCACATTTTGAGTGGCTGGATGACGTCATCGGCCGAAAATAAAACTGCAAATATCTTAAGAACTTGAATGGCACAAACAAAACTTTTTGCAGCACAAACAAAGCAAGAATGATTGACATAGTTTTTGTGTAGGTTTGCGTTTGATGGGGGCCAACTTCACGGAGGTAGGCAGCTTCTGTGCGGTATTAAAGTGTATTCTATTAGTGTATTATTGTATGTTTTTGACTGCTGCAAACTAATTTCCTTCAGAATAATAATGAGGTTCGCACAGGAAGCGTGGACATTCAACTCACCACAGTCGTCCACTCTGTAGTTTTATTCTTGACCATCGCAGTGACGCACTCCAGGTAAACAAGAGCCGTAGCAAACACTCCCACTTCGTCCTCATGAAACTCAGAGGGCGGCTCCAGGGACTCCAAGGGTCCTGCAAAATGGAGTAAGAGGGAAATAAAGCGGTTTAATCTCAAATGCTTTTATAATAATACTTTAATATCTAATATGCATTACTCAAGGTTTGTCAAAGGGCCAAAATCGCTTTTACTTTTCATTTAAGAGTTAGAGACCGTGAAAGAAAGTGATGCAGACAAAGCAAGAAATCATATTAGTGCTGCAGTCTTGCACATGAAACAAACACAGTGAATTGGGGCCAGACGATAGGAGAAAAGGATGCAAATCTGCCTTTTTATGTACATTTTACTTTTTAAAAACAGCACATCTTTGTCAGATTGAAAACTTGTTATCATATATTTAGTATCTTGATTAGTAAATTGATTATTTCTTTGGCCAAAACTGCAATATTGATATTTTTCTATATATTGTGTCACCATTTTCTGAACCTTCCAACAAAATAACTTCTAAAGGCCCTGTACCCATTTTATTTACATGTATTTGAGCAAAATTTAGTGCCCCAATATCGCATAAGAAATTCCTGAAGTCAAAACATGTTCGCCGAATATCATCTGCATCTAATTAGAGAGCGGTTACTTGTCCAATAAACAGGAAGTGTGTGTTAGAATACCAGCTGTTGTTAGCATAACGGTGACAGGAAAAAGTCTCTCTAAATGTTGTGAAAAACGCAGATAATTAGGATGTTTGGAAGGCAAGTGAGGAATAACTTTGGACCACTGCAAACTGTTTAAAAAGTAGTGCTGTTTTTCACATTTTTGCCAGGAAGTAAAGGGGGCCAGATTTTCAAAATAAAAAACCGGGACACCCCTGGTTTGTGGTGGTTGGTAATAATAAAATTGTGAATCGAGCGCGTAATGAAGGAAAATTCTCCTGCGCTCGGCCCATTCATGACCAACATGCGAGTCAGTATAGTCACATTTTCTTTGTGTTTTGTTCATTTTTAAGCAGTTTTTCTGTATTTTACCGAAACAAATGACAATGTATGCCTCTCTTTACTGTTGGCAGGGGTCAGATTGGTCAAAAATAGAGACGCCTGGAACGTTTCTTGTATAAAACTGCACGAAATCATTGGTTTTGGATAAATCTGCTGGGACAGGAGACACAGGGCTCAAAACTGGGACTGTCCCGGGGGAACACGGTCCACCCACTTCTCCCGACATGAGACAAATAAAATAGCCACAACTTAAATGTCAAACCAGAGCCACTGGCAATGGTGAAAACAATCTGCATAAAACAATCTGCACAGGCTTATGATGTCTCCAGTACTGTCCTATAGTGACCTGCGACATGAGCGGACCAGGACTGATCCCAGGACTAAACCAGGACTGAACCAGGACTGAACCAGGACTGAACCAGGACTGAACCAGGACTGAACCCAGGACTGAACCCAGGACTGAACCCAGGACTGAACCCAGGACTGAACCCAGGACTGAACCCAGGACGAACCGAGGACTGAACCAGGACTGAACCAGGACTGAACCAGGACTGAACCAGGACTGATCCCAGGACTAAACCAGGACTGATCCCAGGACTAAACCAGGACTGAACCAGGACTGAACCAGGACTGAACCAGGACTGAACCAGGACGAAACCAGGACGAAACCAGGACTGAACCAGGACGAAACCAGGACGAAACCAGGACGAAACCAGGACGAAACCAGGACTAAACCAGGACTAAAACAAGACTAAAACAGGACTAAAACAGGATTATACCAGGACTAAAGAGGACTAAAACAGGACTAAACCAGGACTAACACAAGACTAAAACAGGACTAAAACAGGATTATACCAGGACTAAAGAGGACTAAAACAGGACTAAATCAGGACTAAAACAGAGCTAAAACAGAGCTAAAACAGGACTAAAACAGGACTAAATCAGGACTAAATCAGGACTAAATCAGGACTAAATCAGAGCTAAAACAGAGCTAAAACAGAGCTAAACCAGGACTAAAACAGGACTAATCCAGCTCTAAACCAGGACTAAACCAGAACTGAACCAGAACTGAGTTTCAGGACGGGTCCGGGGTTGCGCTCGTGTTGATGTCGGGTGATCTCACCACAGAGCCCCTGGCTAAGTGCAGCCATCGCCCGATCATGCTTTGCGGACACCCTTCTCCGCAAGCTTGAGGTTCTCTCTCCCCCTCTCAAGTCCAAGATTAGTCCTGGTTTAGTCCTGGTTTAGTCCTGGTTTAGTCCTGGTTTAGTCCTGGTTTAGTCCTGGTTTAGTCCTGGTTTAAACCTGGTCCGGTCCTGGTTTAAACCTGGTCCAGTCCTGATGTGGGGGGGGGCCCTAAGTAAGTCAGTAGTAAGCAGTAAAATAATTGTATACCCTCCAAAACTGACCTGAAGGCGAGTTGTCCACCTCTACCCCCAGCCCCATATCCAGCGGGTTTTCCAGTGTGGCCTGTGGGACTTTGGCCATTTCCTCCGCTGGGCCAAAACTCTGCTGATTGTCTTCCTGGTTTCGGTTAAAGTGTCCTCCGTCCTCCTCCACGCTCACATCTGCCACCGTCCTGTGAACTTGATCCAAAACAACCTCCTCTGGTTTTTTAGGCTCCGTCTCCGGGACCAGCTTCTCCGGGTGAGCGAATGTGAGGTTCTCGTCCTCCTCAGAGTCTGTGAAGTTTGCACTGTCTGTAGCTTTGTTGATGATAGGCACATCTTCATTGACATTCAAGTCTTGATCACCTGGAAATAGGTATAAACATGTGAAGTTATTGCAATCAGAATTATTATTTGGGCTGTTTATACCACAATACTAAACTATTTTGATAGTATGGAGCCACAATATTATAAGAAATGCTCTTTTTAGACCAATAGTACATAAGATCCTTCTTGTACTTGGACAGCGCTTCAGTTTATGAATTTGTCTAATTTACGAAGTTCATTTTATCCACTTTTTGTCATTTCTTGTTTAGAACTTCAGTGGAATTAATGTAGTCCACTTTTAGACCTGGTTTAGTCCTACATTTGACCTAGAATGGTCTTGTTTTAGTAAACCTGGTTTAGATCTGGTGGTACTCGGAAAGGCCTATATTTTCTTTGGTGATACTTGCTGTTAAAAGTTTGACCTTTATTTGTATCTTTATTTTACAATGTTGTCTAATACTAGTTTTGATTAAGATCACCTTAAAAAATCTATTTGGTCTTTGTTATACATTTTTCTAGTATGATATTTTAAGTTTAACATTGGTACTTGCGTCATTTAGTAGCGAGACTATTAGCAACGATTAGCAACTGATTTTTGAGACTTTTGACGACCTAAACTCCACTATTCTCTTAAAAGATTCAAGTGGTAGTTGAAAATGCAACTTGCGTTCAACATTTTTTACACTGGAAGAAAATTCATGACGTCATTTCCAAGAGAACCACCAGAAAATCAAAGGTCATGCATTATTAAACTAAGTACACACCAAAACTGTACAAATAAAAGCTGGATACTTCATGAGATAATTTGCAGTGCAGTTATGAATCATGTTTTGTCTTTGTACACAGTGGCAGCTGTCATGCAGACAACGCCAAAGGACAATAATTATTACGGTTACATCCTGTTATAAAGCATTGGGTCACTGCACCTAACACACATCAAAAACTCTCCACTAAAATAAATATGAATCGCAAGAGGACTCTGTAAATAAGTTCTTTAATACACTACATACGAGGGTTGCCAAAAGAAAGAACGAATACAGGACTATTTTAGGTCTAATCGACACTAAAACTAGATTATTTACTAATTTGCGCAAGTATCAATGCTAAAAAGTGCACCTTAGCTTTATCGTGAGAGCAGATAGACTATAAAACGTGATACTGTAATCAAATGCATCAGTAATCCCAAACAACTTGCAGCGTTAGAGGTACACAAAGTACATGAGCTTGTAGCCCTTTAAAAGCCTTGTCGTAAACATGTCCTTGTGCTCAGAGACGTGGCCTGTCCCATGTCCCTGGCTCCAACCACTGGTGCCGGGTTTCAAGAGCTGCAGTTATCTGATCTTGTCACATTTAGGCCATCTCAGATACATCACACCTGTACTTTCTATTCGATTACACATGCCGTTTACATTCATTCTCAAAAGGACGGCCAAAATACTGGACTACAAGCCACTCAAGATTCATTATAGGCTATTTTGTGATATGGTTTTTCAATATTTCTGCATTATTCACTGGGATTTTGAGGCTTTATACCCTGGGAAAGTTATCCATTTGCTTGTTTCCAGGGAGTATTGCTTAATCTGCTCATCTTTAATTGATCAGTGATTGTTTCGTGGTTAGATTTTCAAACTTTCTGCTGGTTTAGATGATTTTGTGAAGCTCTGCGAGGCGAACGCTGCTGTGATTTTGGGCTGTACAAAGAAAAATGGAAAATCTCACAATGTTATTTTTATTGATCAAATTTTAAAACTGCTGAGTCTGTTTTGTTAGCTGAAAACCCTCATTTTTCCATTTCAGTGCAAGGGATTACTATTAATAGAGCTGGACAATTTGGGAAAAATATCTCACCGTATTTTTCAGACTATAACTCGCACTTTTTTCAGGGTTTGGGTGGTACCTTATATATTACATTTTTCACACTGACAGCCCATAGACCAAATATATGAATCGTTAATATGAATTAAAAATGAAAAAACAAATCGTTATTTATTTTTTCATTTTGGTTATAGAGACAAATATTAAAGAAAAAAGTTGTTTTTTCGTTTTCTTATTTTTGGTTCTACATTGAAAAACAAATTAACTAATAATGATACACGGATTCTTCTCTATTGGGTTGTTTTATTACTTTAACTTCTATAACTCGCCTTTCAAGATGAAATGTTGGTTCTTGGTCTCTGATTTTATAAAATAAATTTCGCCTAAAAATACTCCCGTGCGACTTATAGTCAGAAAAATACAGTAATTGCGATTTTTCTGATAAGTATTGCAGTTGTGATTAGATTTGCGATTAATGTTTACATTTTAAACACTGGAGAATTGACAAAAAGGCTGTCAAACTATGTATAAGCTATGTTTGTGCAGCTCAAAAACTTGTCAGGACAGTTTAAGAAAAGATGCACTTCTACAATAATGAAAAGTGCTTCTTAGTGCTTTAACTTCTTAGGTTCTTTTTTAAGACAATGTAGCCAAGTGTATTTAAATACAGTTTTGTTTTTAAATATATTTCAACTTACCTGGTTCACCATCTTGCATCCCTTCCGCGAGAGGTGTACTGTCACTAGCCGTGGAGTACTTGTGCCTCAAACTGAAGGCGATCTCCTGGAAGTCGTCTAGAATCTCCGTCTCCTCGTCTATGTTCGACCCGACGTGCTCACCGTCACTATATTTCGACTCCCGAGTGTCCAAAATCTTCTCCACTTCATCCAGGATTGAGTTTTCGCTAGTTTCCAATATCCTTTCCAAAGCGTTTTCGATCTCCTGGACGCTGCCTATTTGCGACCCACGCGTTGCCTGCAGCTCTGTCTCCAAGTCTTCGAGCATGGCTTCTAGTTTGAACAGATTCGTGAGTCCCAAATACTTCTGACAACGCAACATTTTCTCTTCGGACAAGTGGTCTCTCAGAATGGACAATCGCATCACGTCTTCACTATAGACGGGTTCGGGTTCAGGCGTGGACTCCAGAGGCACTATTTCAGGCGTAAGGGTGTCTAGATCTTCGTCTGCTGGCGTTAATGGACCGACTTTTCCGTCTTCTGGCTCTGGTGCGGAGATTTCAGGCACGTTTGGTGATTCGAAAGGTTGTGCATCATCAACTGTGTCCATTTGTGTTAAAGAAAGTGCATTTTCATCTTCAAGTAATTCAGTTTGTTCTACTTTAAGATCTGGCTCAATCTCCTCAGTGGTGTCCTCTTCCATGGCTTGTTCTTCCATGGGTTCCTCTTTCACGGGTTCTTCTTTCACGGGTTCCTCTTTCACGGGTTCCTCAATCATGGGTTCCTCAATCTTGGGTTCCTCAATCTTGGGTTCCTCAATCTTGGGTTCCTCAATCTTGGGTTCCTCAATCTTGGGTTCCTCAATCTTGGGTTTTTCTTTCATGGGTTCCTCAATCATGGGTTCCTCAATCATGGGTTCCTCAATCATGGGTTCCTCAAACATGGGTTTCTGTTTCACGGGTTCCTCTTTCACAGGTTCCTCTCTCCTGGGTTCCTCTTTCATGGGTTCCTCTTTCATGGGTTCCTCTTTCATGGGTTCTTCTTTCATGGGTTCTTCTCTACTGGGTTCTTCTCTACTAGGTTCCTCCTTTTTTGAAACAGATTGACTACTATGATCTATATTTTCTTGCGTTGTCTTAAGTAATTTCTCTTCCGTTTTTCCCTCATTATTTTTTGTAACAACATTTAAATCATGCAAATCTGCCTTTTCAGCTGCAGGCTGTTTAGGAGAACTTGTCTCAGCTTCTAATTTTACTGCATTTTCGTCTGGAAGCTCTTCTGGTGTCACTATATCATGACTTTTTTGGGGTTTTTCTATGTCACTAACTGCATTCAGTTCAGCTGTGATTTCATCGGAGCCCACATTTGTGTTATCATCTTGCGTTTCAATATTTTGATCCAGAACTTTGTCATTTTCTTGAGTTGGCAAAGGTTCATCTTGTTTGAGGTCCACTGGAGGTGCATCTTCTGCTATTTTCCAAGAGGTTCCACCGGGGCCAACCATCTCTCCTTCGCTTTCAAATATAAGTTTTTCAGCCTTAGTATTTTTTATCTTTGTATCGTCTACGTCTTGCAAATGTTCGCTCGCAATTTCTTGTTCATCTTCTGGTTGTGAAGTCAAATTTGGAGCCTCCACTGGCACTTTAGCATCAAGTGGTTGTTTGTCAGCTTTTATTTCCTCAAATGTTTTAGGAGGTGGTACAAAGTCGTCTTCATCCTCTTCTTCGTCTGAGCTCACATCAGCTCCGTGCATAGTTTCTCCTCCCGTTACGACAGAAAAAACGGCATCTCCGAGTGAGGACCACATGCTTTCGCCCGTTTCTTGATCATCTTGTTTTTCAGTCAAAGAACCTACAGATTTAGCAGGATCTTCTAGCAATAATGGCGGTTCAATTTCTTCTGGTTCTTCTTCAAAAATTTCTTCTGGAGTTGTTTTTGCAGTGGTCGTTTCCTCAGTAACGACAGCGTCAAAAGTTGCGCCGTAGTCAGTTGTTAGTTCGGGAATTTGTGCGTTTTCAGATGGAGTAACGTGTGGTTCTGGTTCATGAATGTCGTCCCTGTGAGAATCTTCTTCTGGTTGTTGAACAACCTCTTTGGTTTCATAGACTTCCGCTAGAACTTCTTCAACAACAGGGTCTTGCAATGTTAGCTGCTCGATCTCACTCCCCTTAACTGTAGTGTCAGGTGTTGCGTGCGTTTCAGAAGGAGATAATTCAGACTCTATTTCAGTCTCGTTTGGGGACACCTTCTGTTCTTTTGGGACATTATTATTGTCCTCTGGTGGCTTTGTTTCTGTTTCTATAGACTGCGAGACAAGGGATGATGTAATATTACTTGGATCTTTACTGCCCTCCTTTGGAAAGCTTAACAGATGGTCCACATCATAGCTTTGAAATTTATCAAAACCAGTTTCAAAACAGACAAAATCTGTTTCCTGAAAAAAAAAGGCAGAAGTTGTGGATAGGTGTTTCTCCACATGAAACAATTTTTAACTTCTTACAGCTTATGTTTATCAATTTAACATATGAGCTAGTGTATTTTAACATGCTACACATTACTGAAAGGCTAAAAGGTTTGAAATGTGCATTATCTTAACATTAGCATTAATTGTTGTTATCATATTGTGTTATTATTACCGTATATTATATCATATTATGTTATATTATTGCATACCAACTCGCTTAGGTGAATGTGTGTGTAAGATATATTATATATTATCATGACAAGATCCCATACCTCAGCTGGAATTTCATATTCTTTTTCTGTATAAATGTGGTTTATTGCTAGTAGATCTTTAGGGAAATAGCCAAAGCTACTTCCAACCTACAAAAGAAAACATTAACAACAAATAATTATTGCATAGCCTATAAATTGGATATTAAAACTGTTGAATTCACACAGCAGATACTCACACTTCCAGCCCACATGTCTGCCCTTCTGCCAGCCAGTTTGTAGTAAACATAAATTGTTTCTGATTTCTTAAAAGACAGAAATCTACAATCTGGTCCACGGAAATCATCCAAGGCTTTGCCACGGACCAGCAGCACTGCGGGAAACACAAAACATAACCTTTAAATGACGACCGGTATCTTGTCAAGACTGTTTTTTTTTTTATTATTATGTGTAAAACCTCTGTAATATAGCACTATTACAATACAAAATATCCTAACACAATCTCAGCCCATTTGTTTGCTTTCAGAAGATGCATAGAAAATTAGCTGAACTCTTTACTGCAGGCACAAATCAAGGTAAATCTGAACATGTTTTATCATATACAGATGTTTTGGTAGAGCCTAGCCTAATTAACTTTAAAATGTGGGGGTATTATTGCAAAGGTAGAGTAGTTTTGTAGCTATTCCAATGCATACTGTTAGAAGAAAAGGTAAATAATGGAAAAACAATGGGGCTAACTAGCATGACCTCAGCAAAGGTGAACAATTGTTTGATGGGGGTCAAACTGGGAGGTTAAACTGGGGGGGTCGTATAGCTAATTGTGGCTAACGTTAGCTTGGGGCAGCATTGAGATTACAGGCCGAAAATGCCAGGCAGCCGGCCAACTCAAACTGCGCCTAAAATGCCCTCAAGACAAGTAAATACTGCCAACAAAACACTGGCAGCATCCATCCAAGCATCACAGAAATAAACAGCCTCAATGCCACTACAAAGGTTGATTCAGGACGCGATAATCGACCGGTAAAGGCTGAAAAGATAAGGGAGTTTATGGCTAGCTGTGGAGAGATGGGGAGATGCATCCTAGTGGATGTCAGGGAAGAGCCAAACTTACTGCTGCATTCCTCGTCTGCGCATCGCTTCAAGTCAGAGAACCGCTTTTCCAAGGCCGCTGTTGATATAAAATTAAATAAAAGTAATAAAAATCCGTTCTGGTAGATGTATTTTGCTGCCATGTTGGCACTTGTGTGTGTGAATGTTGATTGGGCTGCTGTAGTGTAGTGTAGAAGTGGAGAGCAGGGGAGGGAGACACGTCAGCACGCGTCCGATTCACGAAGCTTTGGGCGTAGCGGCGTAACGTAGACGTAGAATAATAGATCTCGCGTCGACGATGGTTGTCCATTGAAACTAATGCGTCAACAAAGCCGCCATCTTGGTACAGGAGTAACACTGCTTTAAATGATAACATTAGTCCTGGTTCAGTCCGAGTTCAGTCCTGGTTTAGTCCTGGTTTAGACCTGGTTCAGTCTTAGTTCAGCTCGGGTTCAGTCCTGATTTAGACCTGGCTTAGTCCTGGTTTAGACCTGGTTTAGTCCTGATTCAGTCCTGGTTCAGCTCTGGTTCAATCCTGGTTTAGTCCTGGTTTAGACCTGGTTTAGTCCTGGTTCAGTTCTGGGTTATCCCAGTTTTAGTCCTGGTTTAGTCCTGTTTTAGTCCTAGTTCAGTCCTGTTTTAGTCCTGTTTTAGTCCTGTTCCAGTCCTGGTTTTAGACCTATTTTAGACCTGGTTTAGTCATGTTTTAGACCTATTTTAGACCTGGTTTAGTCCTGGTTTAGACCTGGTTTAGATCTGGTTTAGTCCTGGTTCAGTCCTGGTTCAGTCCTGGTTTAGTCCTGTTTCAGTCCTGGTTTAGTCCTGTTTTAGACCTGTTTAGACCTGGCGTAGTCCTGGTTTAGACCTGGTTTAGTCCTGTTTTAGTCCTGGTTTAGTCCTGGGTTCAGTCAGTCACTGATACTGTGAAAAACTCTACCTTAGATTATGGGAGCCCTGCACCAAGATGGCGGCAGTATTAACGCATCATAGACCTTCTTTTATACAGTCTATATAACGCATACTAAGCGCTGAACGCGAGATCTACCATTCTATATGTAGGGAAGCGAGAGACTGTTTACGCAAAAACATGAGCTGTCAGTATGAAATGCGGACCAGATTTTCAACATCAAAAACCGACATCCCGGTTTGGAGTGGTTGGTGATAATAAAGTTGTAAAACGAGTGCATAATTAAAGAAAATTGTTCTGCACTCAGCCCATTTATGGCAAACATGTCAATCAGTTTTTCTTAGTATTTTTAAGTATCTTTTCTGTATTTTACCTACACAAATTTACAATGTATGCCTCTCTTTACTGTTGACAGATATCGAATTGGTCAAAAATAGAGACACCTGGGACATTTCTTGTATAAAACTAGAACAAATCATTGGTTTTGGATAAATCTACTGGGACAAGGGACACAGGGCTCAAAACTGGGACTGTACCGGGTAAATAGGGACGTCTGGTCAGAGTTCATAATGAAAACCTGTATAGACCTGTATATCAAATATTGCATGTTAGCATGTCAAATTAATGGTTTTGTTAGTTTTATGTAGCAACCATAGCCCGTAGCAACTGAAAAATGTAAATTAAAGTTATTTCTTTGCCTTATTTATTTTATTTTAACACATGGAAAGGAATTGTATGCTATGCTTGCTATTGTAGAAAGTAGAAAAAAAATAAAAAATAAACAAAGTTAGATCGCCTTTTGCAAACGCCTGTGTGAGTCTTATTTTGACAGGCTCCAAATATCCCGCCTTTTCCGTTTCTTTTAACCAATGAGGACGCAGCATCACTCTCACTTCCGTGTTGTGGACGACACATGTTTGAAAAAAACACGCGAGTACCGCTCAGAAATCTATCTATAAGTGAATATTCAAGTCAGATATTGTTTTAGGATGTAAGAATGTACGGGTTTTGTTTGATAGCTTAGCCAAGTTAAATTGTAAATACCTGGAGCATCTTCTACCAAGGAGAAAATCTACGCAAAAAGGCAAGTTTCAGCTGCAATTCTTTATCTGATCATCAGTGAGTAGTGCATTCGTTCTTTATATATTTGCAAGAGAATGTCGTTAAATCTCTTAAAATATTGTTGAGTACCTTAAAGAGATGTTATTAGTCTTGGTCTTTACAGTCTTATTAATAGAGTACAAGACAAGGTTCTGCTGGTATCACTCATGGTCATACTTGATCTCTTATTTATCTATGTTCTATGGTGGATGTTTGTTTGGTGCTTATGTTGTTGTGTTGTCTTGTCTGAGAGACCATAAAAGATTATCTTATTTTATCTTAGCCTACAAGATTCCACAGCACAGACATTAAACTGATCTATGCGTGCATTAATTCAATTACAGGTGTTTTATTGCTAAAACAAATAACAGAGCTCCAGGTAGATGAGCAGATGGCAGTCTCTCCAACAGAAAAGTAGTGCACCTTTGACGATCTTGCTTTATATCTGATTGTACATGACTGTTTTTCTAGGAATTCTCCAATACTACTGTGAAGTCACCATGGATGACATTTATAATGAACTCCAAAGGCCAGAACCAGAAAGTGACAGTTTTTCTGTAGACTCCACTGCATCTGGGAAGAAGGCAAAACTACCGCTACCTAATATTGATTTGCTAAAGAGTGAGTAGCAACTCCATCATACAACTAGTTATCCTTAATACGTTTTTGCATTACTTTTATTATATGTTTCTGATTGTAGAGGACCCTGAAAGTGGATTCCATGAGAGTACAAGGTTGTGTCTGGAGCAGATCAGAGAAGCGATGTTGCACCACAGATGGGAGGAGGCTGCAGAGTACATGGCATACTTTCACCAAATATTAGAAGACAATTCTCATGGTCGAGAAATAATGCATAAAGAGGTAAGATTAGCCTCTCCTGTTGATAATTTGTAGCGACATCTTGCCGTGCATTCTGTCATTGAAGTAGCTGTGCAGAAGTTACCACTGTGACATTAGTAAATGCAGGCTGATAGGGTTTTAGACGAAAACTCAAGAAAAAATACAAAATGGACTTATGCTAGTGTCGTAGTACAGTCTTGGTTTCGAGACCGGCCTCAAGACTGCTTTTTTATGGTCTTAATCTTGTTTTGGACTCGAGCACGTTGAAGGCTTGAGGTCTGACACTTGACGAGTGTGATCATATTTAATTATGGCCAGTAAATGTCCAGAGGCTGCTAAATATCATGGCAAAACCAGTAAGATAATGTAACTGTAAATGTTAGGAACTTGGAAAAAAAAACACTTTCTTCACTTTGAAGTTGTTTTCTGAGAAGTGCCAGTGGAAGTGGGGTTAAAACTGTGGGTGAGGGTCCAAAAAAGGGGCACAGATAGAATGGAGATAGATTTATAAAAACATATATGCCAAAATAACTGTAAAATGACAAAGATGGTCTTTATTTGGTCTTGATGGGCTGTGGGCTTGGTCTTGTTTCAGTCTCGACTCTCAGAGGTCTTGGTCTTGTCCTGGTCTCGGGATCTTGCAGTTTTGGACTGGTCTTGGTCTCGTTTACTGCGGTATTGACCACAACACTAATTTACACAAAACATTTTCAAGTGCTTGTGATCAATACGAGCGTTTGGGTGATTTTGAACAAAAAAGTGAGGGTGATTACTTGAAAAACTGGCTAATGGTGGCTCTTGTGACTGTCTGTAACGTAGAGTTGCTATGGCCTTGCCTAGAATCTTACGCAACGTGTCATTAAACCTATTTTTTATGCTTCAAAATATCTCGGAAAAGGTGCGTTCTTACTGTGAGCGGGTTTTATCTCTAACTTCGCCTCTCCTTGGAGATAGATGAGCTAATTGCAAAACTGTGTGATATAAGGGGCATGGTCTAGGGCTCTTTTTTCTTTTACCTCCTCCCCCTATCCTCATTTTATGCTGCAGTGTTTATTCCTATCTGCTACCTGTCTCCCGGTCCGTTACGGATGGGCTGACAGGTCCAGTTTCGATTCCTTTGTATGTACATGTGAAGAAATGGGCAAATAAAGGCCATTATTCATGTTCTAGGCAAAACAATATGGTCACATTTGTATATTTTCCACCTTGAAGGCACTCAAAGCGCTTCACATCAAGGAACCACTCACCTATTCACACACACCTGTTTTTCCCAAGAACACAATGACGGCTTCATCTGTGGGAGCTGGAATCGCACCAACCTTCGGATCAGAGGACAAACACGTCTCTTAGGCCTGATCTGAAAAGTATTTGCCTTGTCTTTCTCTTTGTTTTATGTAACTGTCGTGCAGCTAGTTTGGAGAATGGGCATTGAGATTCTTCACCATCTCCCAAACTCAAAACTGGAGGATTACAGCAACATTTATGAACGTATTAAACACCACGGAGTAAAGCAGTATTTGAAGGTACATTGTCTTTAGTTATTATTAAGTTATTATTTAGATTTTAGACTCAAATAGTAAACTAATAAAGTCTGTGTGAAATATTTCAGCTGTGTTTGGAGCAGTCGTTTCACCTGCTTCTCATGGGTCATCTCCAAGAGGCCAAGAACATATTGTCTGTAGCGGAGAGTTGGAGACATGGAAAAGAGACCGTAGCTCAGATTAAAACAACTCAACTGATCAAGGCCTATAGGAGTTTGCTGGACTACATCATCTGGTGTGAGAAGAAGGAAGAAATTGGCACCAAAGGTAGTTTATGTTTGTTTATTTATTAAATATGGGGCAGAGCACATTGATCAACATGTGTAAATGTGCCAGAGTCGCCGTGCAGGATCATTTTCATCCCTAGTCCCACTGGCAGATCGATGGCGAGACAAGAAACAGGACATAGGCACAAAAACATTCAGCCCATCACACATGACAAAGACTTTAAAGATCAGTGAATATTAATAGTAAACATATTAGCAACAGACACAAATCACAATCATACAACAAAACAGAGACATTTGCTGTGATGTTAGAAACAGATTCGTTACGTTCACACGTCTGATTGTGCAGAAGCCGCTGTTTCACAAATCTACTAAAGCTCTGGATGGAGGTCAGGTTCCTTATTTCTGTGGGGACCAGATTCCAGGAGTGTGCAGCAGGAACTGAAAAGGCCGACTGTCCAAATGAAGTCTTTCTGAATGGGATTTTACAGTCTCCTCTACTTGATGCTCGAGTATTTGTACTTAAACTTACCATATTTTTCGGACTGGAGTATAAGTCCGAAAAATAGCCAATAAATGCATAATGAAGAAGCAAAAAACATATAAGTCACACCGGACTATAAGTTGAGTAGAGAAGTAATAGAGAAGAATCTGTGTGTCATTTGTTCATTCGTTTTTTAATATAGAACCAAAAATAAGAAAACATACTGGCCATACCGGCTTGTCAAAGCCTGATCCCGTCAGATCTCAGAAGCTCAGCAGGGCCGGGCCTGGTTAGTACTTGGATGGGAGACACTGGGAATTCCAGGTGCCACAGGGGGGCGCCAGACACAAAAACTGTGGTTGTGTCCTTAGTCAAGGCACATCACCCACATTGCCTAGTATGAAAGTGGTGTGTGCGTGAGTGTTGGTGGTGGTCGGAGGGGCCGATGGTGCAGATTGGAGCCTCGGTTCCGTCAGTCTGCCCCAGGGCAGCTGTGGCTACAATAGTAGTTTACCACCACCGGGTCTGGAGTGAATGAATAATGCTCTGTAAAGCGTCTTTGAGTGTCCTGAAAAGCGCTATATAAAACTGATTCATTATTAACAAAAAAACAACCCTTTTCTTTATTATTTGTCTCTAAAACCAAAATGAAAAAACTGATAACGATTTGTTTTTTCATTTTTGATTCATATACACGATTCATATATTTGGTCTATGGGCTGTCAGTGTGAAAAATGTAATATATAAGTCGCAGGAACCACCCAAACCCTGAACACTTATAGTCCGAAAAATACAGTAACTGTATGAACTCTTTTAAAGGAAGTGGAGCAAGACCATGGAGGGTTTTGTTGACCAGAATAATATCTGAATAAATAATTCTGTTTTCCTGATTTAGAAAATTATATTCGCTCAGTATTTTGCAATGATGATAAGAGTTTGACTTTTGATCTAATGTTTTCACAGTCTGCTTATAGAGCCTTTCTATAGGCAGCAGTTTGCTCTTGTTTGTCTGGTTTGCTGAGTTTATATGAGACAGAATAGTCTATATAATCATTCAGTTTTACTAGTGCTTCTAATTTTGTGTGAAGTACTATTAGTCAGGGAAATATACTCACATTAATGTAATTAAGAGATGTAATGTGTAATTGTAACTTATATTTTAACATACAATTTGCATTACATTACATTTAAAATCATATTAGTTACTGAATACAGCGAGTCCATGGCTGTTTCACTTCTGTCTATATGCCACAGACAATAAAAAAGAGGTTTATGCCTTGCTCATTTTTATACCTACAGATTATTTCTAATTTGACTTCCTGGTTGGACACAGGCAGCAAATATGACGGAGGTAATTCCAGTTCTGTTACCTCGCAACCCTACTGTAAACAAAAGCCAAAACATGTTTAAGTAACACAATAGTTAGGATTAGATAAATAATTGGATAATGACAACACCTACAATTGTCCCTCCATTTATGATGTAATTTTCTGTGTTAATGACATCGTTTTTAGACACTGCTACACTGCAAATGTCTCTGATCTGGCCAAGATTTTAAAACTTACATCAGGTTATTTATCTTGTTTTCAGATTTATTATCGATTTAATAGTTTTGAATTTGTTGTATAATCTTAAAAATTGTCACATATATTTCTTCCATGACTCAACTAGTCAGAAAATCTTAAATTTTTAGGCAATAAATGTATAAAAGAAGCTATAATCCATTTACTATAGTTTTCCCTGCAACACTTCACTTGTTTTTAGATTGAGTGATACAGATTTGCTTCATAATCAAGTATGTTTATCTAAAATTTAGCGTCCCTAAACTTATTTCCAGCCCATGAACACTCACCAGACTGCTTAATTATAGTTTAGAGGTCATTTATTTTAAGATAACTTGTCAAGTAAAATGATTTTGCTGCATGAACAGATAATTTAATTACTTTTAAGTCATTATTTGATGGATTTATGTGTTTATATCTTCAATTTTTGCCAGACGTTTTTGCGGTGTAGGCTACATCCTGTATTTTTGTACTCTAAACTTTTTTTTGCCACTTAACTGATACAAAACTATGATAAATATTTACTACTATCTAGGTACTATCCCACCAAAACAAGCCAAACAGGAAAACCTAATTTGCTCTTAAAGTTTTGTATAGGGACGTGATCTAAAATTGTATTGAAAAAGTACTTTGAGTAGTATTTTTCATGCTTACTTTTTACTTTTATCTCTTTTTAGTTTTACATAACCCCTAGCAAGGCAGTACTGTGAACATTTAGGATGGTACATGATATTACAGTGCCCCCTGCTGACATCTGTAATAATCTACACGTTGCTTGACTTGGGTTTAAATGAATAAGTGTGTGTGTATTCATTATATTATATTTATATACATTTCATTTTTTCCCCCAGATTCTGCACACGTTGAGACTCAATCGATGCACACCTATTTTCGTCAGGCTTCAGTGAATTTAAAGGACATTTTTAAAAACCCTGGTGTGTGGGATCCTTTTATATTGAGCTATGTCGAGGTAAGAGAGTGGGACTTTTTAACATTCATATCTCTTAAGTGTATCTAATAATGTGAAATCAACAATAGTTTATAGCAACTGAACTAAAGAAGCTACTTGGATGGGCGTCAAAACAACAAAAATCAACTTCAAGATTGCACAATACAAGAATAGTGTAATTTTATTTGGTTTTAACATGCGTAGGTCATTATTTTATACTTTGTTTGCTTCAATGTTGCCATAAAGGGCAAAGAGTAAAATGGGTCCATTGATTTTCTGTTCAAAACTACAAAAATGAAAAGCAGCTGCGAATTTTCATCTACTTTTATCGTTGAAAAATGTCTGCAAGATATTTTAGATTATTTATTTTGATACTCACAAGTAAATACAGAGAAGTGGGTTCGGTTGCGGTGTGAAAACAGAGATTTTGTGCATATTTAAGCCTCGAAGCAAGATAATGTAGGATTACTCAAGCTTGCATGAATCAATCAGCCAAATAAAAGTCTATCAAATATAATATTTTTTTCTCATGTATGTTGCCTAATTCCTGTGCGTACAATAATTTCGCAGATGTTGGAGTTTTACGATGACCAGGAGGAGGCTCTGAGGGTCCTGAAAGAGTACGCCTATGACAACTCTTTCCCTCTGAATCCAAACGCACATGTGTATTTGTACCAGTATCTCAAGAGACATGACACATCAACCAAGAAGCTCCTCAAAGTGCTCAAAGTACGACACTTATTCATCATTAGTACAGGGCTGCAACGAACTGACTCATTATTTTAGTAGTGGGCGAGTCAGACGATTATTTCTAATGCACACTGACATTTTTTAATACATTTACCAAACAAAGGTATAGCCCCTTAACCCCTGAATTTATATAGATGTATATAAAAAATGTTTTGTGTGTGTTTTTGCCCTTGACTAGAGGGTAAATTAAGTTGAGATTATTAATTCGACTATAGAAAAAAATAAATAGAAATTTGTGTATGTTGGAAATTTGCGACAACTAGAATCAAGTGCTTGCCAAAGGTTCCTAGGAAGGTACAGCATGAAGGGTTAAATATGCTGACTGAAGGCTTCTATATAGAGAACATTTATGAATTAAGTGTGTTATGGATAAAAATCTTTTTTTTCTTTTTTTTCCCCCCCTCTACTGATACTTTGAGGCTGATAGCATCAATGTTCCCTGGGGGTGTTATGCTATCTGTCGGCACTGCTCTGTCTAAGGCTGTTATTCGAGCTACACTTAAATCTGAGCTTTGTATTAACACAATCTGGCCATAAAGATCTGATTTAGTTCAATTTCCAACAGGCTATCTGATTTGTAATGCTAAACAAGTCTGTCTGAAATAAAATTACAGTCACACACTAGTTAGCATTAGCCAACAGTTTTAGCATTTAGCGAGTTAGCATTAGCCAACAGATTTAGCAATTAGCTAGTCAGCATTAGCCAACAGTTTTTCAGTCATGGTCACCTTTTTATTGAAAATTTGCTGTTTAAATCCATTGTAGTCCATTTAATTTTTTTCTTAGTTTTGAAACAGTAAAATGAATTACAAGGTGTCCCAAAAAATTTGACATAATTTTAAAAACGGTTATCTTGAAAACTACTAAGTCTAGCTGAATGAAATTGAACAGTTTAGGTGTTGAACATCATAAATTTATTATGGGACTGAAAAATTTGACGTTATTTTTAAAGCAATTATCTTGAAAACTACTAAGTCTAGCTCAATGATGATGTTGATGTTGTTCTACCAGATCCTTTAGCACCTTCCTTTTTACATTTTTAGCACCAAGCCCAAATTTATTTGCCAGGCGGTGATGTTTTCCAAATTTTGCCAAATGATGCACGATTGCACCACATGACATTTTAACACTTTAAGTACAAAAAACATGCAGAATAACTAATGATTTCTGAAAAAAAATTATTTGGTTCCATGGAGGTCAGAGGTACTACAGAAATGTGGTCAATTATTATGAAATTTGAACTCTTTTAACTGAGGAAATAGCAACTAGACAAAAAATTTAGGCGACATGCCGAACCCAGCAAGGATTATGTCACTGCAAAGTATCCAATTTTGACCATTTGATTTCCTAATAATGCTACTGTGATTGTTGAAAAAAGTCTTTGTTTTTCAGAGGGTGTACAGTCCAGTTAACAATTTCGATTATTACTCAACTAGTCACAGTTATTCAGAGTAATTGTTGCACTCAGACATTATAATTCCTGATAATTAGGAAGATTTTATTTCTATGTTAATTATGTTTATTTTGTTTAGATTCTCCATTCCTTAGTCCCGAGCCATGCCCTGATGACTGATTACTGCTCTCTTCTGCTTGAGTCAGGTAAAACTCAAGTGAATTGCTGTAACATTCTGCTCTTGGCGAGACACACAATTTCCAGTGTTTCAGAGCGAATATTCATTTAAGTTGGAGCTCTATTATAACATTCCTTCATCGAAAACATGCCTGAAGTGGTTTTATGTCATCTACGCATGTTTGAGTAATCTAGCGATCTCTCCTGGGCCCTGTTCAAACCCTCCTTAGGTTTAGCTGTAAGATTCTGTCCGAGACTAAGCCCACAAACCTGCGTCATCCACGCTTCCTCAAGGCCATTCACAAAAACATGACGCAAAACTGTACACAGCACCAGCACAAATCTGATGGCCGTGTTGTGATAGCGCTCTGAAGGGGCGGTGACTTAGCATGGAGGGCCTCAGAGCATCAAAAACAAGACGTATAAAACTTCTTAATACAGTGTTTTCAATATAGCATTTTCAAAACAATAAAACATAACATGGTGTCCCATCTAAATATGTTACGTGCGATGAATTAATACCCCATAGAAGTGTGATATCCCATCTTTAATTAATTAAAAAGAACATTTATTTGAATAAAATCAAAACGTTCATTGTTTTGTGTTTGTAGGCAAAACAAGGAAGGCTCTGGTAGTCACTGTGGACATGCTGGACTACGCTTGCTGGAGGAACAACGTGGAGATCTGGAAGACTCTAAAATCAATCACTGAAAAACTACAATCAGAGTAATCCTAATAATACTTATACAGCTCTGGAAAAAAAATAAGCGACCGCTGCATTTTTTTTTTTCTGAAATCAGCATCTCTTCCAAAACAAACCTTATTCTGCTTCATGAGGCACTGATGAGGAAATCAACTGAACCAAATCTGATTTAAGGAGGAAAAGTAGAAAAAACACTGCTGTTTTCATCATTATTATTATTATTCCACCAAATATTGATTTCTGAACTCCTCCTAGGTTAAAACATTAGTATTGTGTTGTTTTAAAATTATGTTTTCTTCACATTATTTGAGGTCTGAAAACAGTTCATCTTTTTTGTTATTTTGACAGTTTTATGCAAATTCTCTAAAAGACAATATTTTTAGTTGGAATTTGGGAGAAAAGTTGTCAGTCGTTT
Organism: Odontamblyopus rebecca; assembly: GCA_030686955.1. Taxonomy (NCBI): domain Eukaryota; kingdom Metazoa; phylum Chordata; class Actinopteri; order Gobiiformes; family Gobiidae; genus Odontamblyopus; species Odontamblyopus rebecca. The sequence continues at coordinate 9,530,905 of CM060673.1, forward strand.
ATAGAATGAAACAAAAATGTTCATTTTCCTCAAACACAAACCTATAAGTAGTAAAATCAGAGAAAGTGATCATTTTGCAGTGATCTCGTATTTGTTTCCAGAGTTGTAATATACCTCCTGAATAGTTTTGTCACAATACTAAAATTACAGAATTTATTTCAAAACTAAGGACTAGACTTGATACTCAATACCTATTCCTATACCTGTGGTGATAATAATAAAAACACTCTTTATTTAGACACTAGAGTGTCATTTTTAACATTAAATAATAATACTTTCTTTTATATTACCATGTGGTTTTATATCTTCGTAAACCCTCATTCTAAATCTATTCAGGAAAGGTTCATTTCTGTCCTGTGAATGTGACTTTTATTAGTATTGATACTTGCTCAAATTAATATCTAGTTTCAGCACTAGTCATATCTGATTTTCTGATACTTTTGACGACCCTACTGCTGTGTTTTTGTGCATACTGATGTTAATTATGCGTCTCGTGCGTTTTGTGCTCAAACAGGGAGGACTTTAAAGACACTGTATCGGAGGTGATGAGCGGGAGGATGGACTGGTGGCCCGCGCTGCACTTCACCATTTTCCACGCTGCCCAGGACCAGAGAGAAAACCCCGAGCTGCACAGACTCAAAGCCTCCCTGGCCAAAGTGCTGTGCCCGGGTCAGTGCAGCGGGGGATTATGCAGGAGGTGGTTATTGCTCATGACGTACGGTATGTAATGTTGTGCTGCTGTTTCACAGGTTTGACTCTGAGGTACTGTGACATCGAGGGAGCCACGTGAGAGAGAGAGATCAACACAAACTGCACAGAGGGAGAATCTGTCTGGAAGTGTGTAGAATCTGTCATTTATCCAGGTAGAATACATGGCAAAGGGAGTTTAATTTGTCAACTGGACGAGAGTTTTTGATAGAAGACGTTTCATTGCTCACCCAAGCTGCTGCTTCAGTTCTGGTCAGACACTGGAGGACACTGACTTATATCTGCCTGCAAGAGGGAGGAGTTAGATACCCCAAATTACTCTGAAACAACCCTACTTGTTTACAGTTTCTGCTGTTAGCTAGGTCTAGAAATAGACTTGGGAGTGGGGTCAAATCATAGACCGTATATATGAGTGGACTAAGTGAACATGACGTCACCCACAGCGTTCAGCGCCGCTCAAATGAAGCTCGTGATGCTAACGGTTACTGGAGCGAATCTGGAGCCAGGCTCTATGTTATGTATGATTTATTTAGGCTTTTTCAAATATAAAAAGACAATTTACATATAGATGTGTAAAATCCAGGGTCAATATACAATTAACTTAAAATTACGCACTAACTTAACTTAGAACTTAACTTAGAATGTACACACCATGCAAAGAAAAAACAACAAAAGGCCAAGAAAAGAGGCTGAGCAAAATGAATAAATAAATAAATAATAATAAAAAATTGTAAAAGAAAATAAAAAAAATAAATAAAAAGGGGGGAGGGGCAAAAAAACACAATATGTGCTACTAAATATTTAGAATCGTTATATCAACCACTTGATTCCCATGAATACATTAGATAAAAGGCATTTTTCGACCAAATTGTGATATCTGCGTACCTTTACTCTCCTGCTACTGCTGCATCACCCTGCAATCAATGTTGTGTCTTTATTTTTTTGGAAACTTGTTCACACATCTGGTTGAACTTCCTGTTACAATATCAATAATATAAAAAATACCAATGCGCTTGCTAAAAAATGTGTTCAAATATGACTTAAACAACTGTGCTATTAGGCTAACGATTTGTAAATAAGCATAAAACAAGAAAGGAGATTCACTGAAACATTGTATTGTTTCAGAAACTGCATGTATATATATATATTTTTTATCATAAAATATGTTAATTGATCTGTCTAGTAGTTTTCTTGTTCACTTTTTTTTACAAGGTTGTCTACAGTTTATGTATTTTCAACTTCTTGAGTGGGGTGAATAATTCTAGCTGATAAAATAAATGTTCATACAGTTGGGCAGAGAGGATGGGTCACGAAAAAGGCAGAAAAAGCAATAAAAATGGACACAAACTCTACACAAAGGCTCTCCTGGCTCGAGGCATTTGAACACACAATTAAAATACCTCTATGTTTACGATGGAGATAGAAAGTTGTTTTATTCCACATAGTTTCAGGGGGGCTAATTATTTTTAAATGCGAGTTTAAAGCAGAGAACCACATGCATATTTGAAATCCACTCCTTTGCAGATCACTGTGGACCGGACCTTAATGACCCGGGAACATCTGCGCAGATGATTAGACCCGTGAAAAAGTCCCAAGTCCTGATTTTGAAAAAGGTCAGCGCCAGGACTCCTTTAGAACGCAGTGACCCCTCCCGTTTGAGTTTAGCTGGCCGCGCGCTCGGAGAATTACAATTTTCAAACGTGCGCAGAATTCCCAGATCGCTCCAGCAGCTGTGGTGCAGCCCTGACAGGGAATTGGCTTAAATAATGAAGGTATGAAAAATGAACTTAATGTTGCTTTATTTCCAGAGGTAGATGGAAATGACTTCCCAAATGTGGTACAAAAACAACTCCTGCCATGAACAATATTATAACATGCTTTGAATCTTGGACTTCATGAAATATAATAATCACACATCTATTTATATTCCACTTTACATATCAAGGAAATGTCAAAGGGCTGCAGCACTTTTACATAATGATTAGCAGTACAAGATCATATGAAATACAGGATTAAAATGGTATTTGTATAAAAATAAACCACTAATTTCCCTAAAACATGGTTAACATCATTACATTTAAGGCTTTACTCATAATTTTGACTTGTTTTTTTCTCATATTTGGTAAAGTTTATAATTTACAATTTGTCTTCCTGGTTGGACACGGGTTGCAAGTACGACACTCGCAGCCATAACCACAATGTTAACAAGCCAAAACTTCAAGAAACAAAAGTTTATAGTAAATCAAAAACACCTTTTTTTTGTTAAATTTTGAATGTTTAAACTGTCACTCCTCCTGCAACGTCCACTGCTCTGACAGGTTCCCCCAGCGTCATTGGATGGGTCAAATGCAGAGGGCAAATCCCAACAAACCAAGTAAAATTTAGAAAAACATGAACATCTCATAGTCATAGTGTTTACTTTTAAGGTGCACAGGGTTTTGCTTTGGCTGGAATGTTCCATGGTATGACTTTAGGCATTTCCATAGCATTTATGAATTATAGGGGTTTCTATGGCTCAAAAATACAGGGTGTCCCAAAAAAAGGGCAATAATTTTGGCAGTTTTTGTTGAAATGACCTCAGATTTTCACAGAATGTACAGAAACAGATCTAGATTTTATATTTAATGTTTTATTTTTGTTCTGCTTTCAGGTTGAGTTGTTTACTCCCACAGAGAAACCATTTTGCGTCTTGGAATCTGCTCGCACACAGTCACCTAAGACTGTGCAGCCAAAAATTTGCAAAATTTAGAAAAACTTTCACCAATTGGCAAACAAATTTGGACTTGGTACCAAAAATGTAAAGAGGAAAGTGCTTATGCAGAGCTGAAGGATCTGGTAGAACAACATTAACATCAGAAGAGAAGTGAACGGGAGTGAACTGCTCAACCTGTAAATAAAAAAACAAACATAAATTAAAGCCGCTCGCGGCAATGATAGCCCTCGCCCGGCGCGCACGCCCCTCCCAGGCAACCACTGAGGTCTTGTGACCGCCCTGGCACGACTCTCTCCTCCCGACAGCTCGTCCACCAGAAAAATTACATAGGGCACCTTTAATATTTGAAAATAGGAACGATCTAGAGCCAAATTATAGAAATTAGGCCACAGGTCACATGACTTTTATAATCAAGAGCACTGTCAGACTAAGACTGTGCATAAAAACAGACCCTCCAACAGAAAAGTTTCATAGTGCGCCTTTAAACATATTTTGGGGGAGTATTTGCGCCCTTTGTGGCCAACCATGGAAAATACCCCAAATCCATAATGTATTTTTTGGTCGTAGACACGCATAGAATTTAATACCCATATTTGGTACAAATCCGATAATGTTGATGTTTCATGTCTGGATAGGGGCGCTATAGAGTTCACTTTTCATATACTTTATAGTGTATTATATTCAGTCCATGTTCAAGCTTTAGTGATTCAGATTTCAGCACAATCAGACAAAGTCTGTGCGTGTAGTAATTTTGGAACTATTTATTGGGGAGTCTTTGAGCCCCTGCTATCCAACCGTGGGAAACACCCCATATCCATAATATTTTTTTTTTTGCTTACTTTGATACAGAGAATTGAATACCCAAATTTGGTACAAATCCGATAATGTTGATGTTTCTTGTATAGGCTAGGTGGCGCTATAGAGTAACTTTTCATATGCTTTATAGTTTATTATAATCAAGCCCTAATCAGGTATTAGTGATTCAAATTTCAGCACGATCAGACAAAGCCTGTGTGTGTAGGCATTTTTAACTATTTTTTTATTGAGTCTTTGCGCCCCTGGTGGCGAACAATGAAAATTGCACCATGTCCGTAATATAAGATTTTGCTTGAAATCATGCATAGAATTTAATCCCCAAATTTGGTACAAATCCGATAATGTTGACGTTTCACGTATACACTAGGTGGCGCTACAGAGTTCACTTTTATTATATTTCATATTTCATCACATTCAGGCCGGGATCACACAATAGTGATGTGAGTTTGAGCTCTGTAGGCCAAAGCCTGTGGCCGTGAGAGGGCATCAAAGAAACAGGAAACGAAGGTGTTATTCGCCGGCGTGCTACGGACAAACCGTGAAAAACTGCGCTGAGAAAAATGATGGCGTTTGTGGAGCCACATCTGTAGATGTGACGTGTCAAATCTGAGCTCGTTTGGACCAAAAACAAGACACTTGAAGACTTTGGCGTACACGCAGTCAAAACAGCGGTGAATTTTTGATCCAATATGGCCGACTTCCTGTTGGTCATAGGGCGGTGTGACAATGACATTTTCTGCTTGTCTCCTTGTTTTCTATCACTGTCCTGAATTTTGTCGGCCTACGCCAAAATATGCTTTTCAGCTCCCCATAGACTTTCAATTTTTGACTTTTCCAGGGGGCGCTGTCGAGTAAGGGCACTTTGGGCATCGTCGCGATGCCCGTTTTATCAAATTTTTCGCCGGGCCGGTCGATCGGATACCCCCATGTGAGACTTTTCGTCGATGTTCAGAGGGTCAAAAATGCGATCGTTTGCAAAGAAAAATAATAATAATAATAATAATATAGCGTAAGAAACCAACGAAGAACAATAGCCCTCGCCACTTCGTTAGGCGAGGGCCAAATATAAAATCTTGATCTGTTTCTGTACATTTCATTGAAAATTTGTGGTTATTTCAACAAGAATTGCCAAAATTATTGCCCTGAGAGATAATTTCGGGACACTCTGTACAAACATTTCTTCTGTGAATAGGGGCGACTCTCCACAGATCTGAACTGTAATGTAGCGTAGTGCTGTAACCTGCTTGTCTCCCTTGTGATAAACAGATTTAATTTATACTGTGGAACCTTCTAGACAAAGCTATAACGTCTCCATGGGGACATGAGGCGGTGAACCGTCCAATAGAAATGTTACACAATGCACCTTTAAGTTTATTATTTACAATTTAATATAATTTGCTTCCTTTTCTCCACACCTTTTGCCAATGAACTGATGTAAAACTATGACAAATATTAACCACATGAACTATCTTGTGTACATGTAAAGGCGCATGGTGTAACTTTACCCTTCTGTCTTCATGGAGACCAAACCAGACCAAGTTCCAGGTCAGATCTGTGGAGAGGCAACCCCGCTCATAATCAGAATATTGTTTTTCTAGGTATTTTTGAGCTATAAATGCACCTGTAATTAAATAAATGTAAAGTCGAGCTGTTTTAAGTCATACGGTGGAACATTCCAGGCAGAGCTTTAACTACAACTGTATGTCTATAATTGATATACTTTAGTGAACAGTCTTGACAGGAGGCTGGTTGAGGCTGCAGGCAAAAAGACTTGAGGGAGAAATCGGTGCCAAAAATATCCTGGGCTTTCGTTAACACTGCTCAGTTCAAAGTGACACCGGCGGATCTTTGTTCTCTGCTGCAGCTGCAAAAATACAGCTTCTGATCATGTCTGTAGACTCTGGGCGCAAGATAAGGTTTGTTACTAAGCAGGAATCGAAATGCAATGGGCTAAATTATAATCCGTATACTAGTACTCGGTTGTTAAAGATGCATTATGTACATTTTCTGGTCCGCCACTTGCTTGTCTCCATGGCGATGTTATTCCTTAAAGCCACATTACGCTATTTTCTGATCTATGTTATAATGTCGTTTCCTCATTGTGTTTTGTTTCATTCGCACATGTTTAACACACAAACCCTGCACATTTAGCCTGAGTTATTCCCTCAAACAGAAAATGCTCCGTTCCACCTTGTGATGTCATGTGGTGATACAGGAAGTGCTCCGCTGTGTTTTTAAAACTCCACACACCTTCACTAGAATCATTTGGAGAAGTTCAGCCCTGGAATTGCCTGTCTTTAATGAACAAAAGGTAAAAACGAGCTGTAAAGCCACCAACTGATGACATCACAAGGTGAAACAGCACATTTTGAGCTTTGGAGATGTAGACAGAATGATAATGACGTAATAATAAACTGAATGTGTTCAGACTGTGAGCGTCGTCTGCTTGTTTCTATAGATATAGGTGAGTTTAATGCCGTATTGTGGCACTTTCTAGGCAATGCAATAAGGAACTTCTTTAAAACACATCAACTTAAATTTCTCATATATTTATGCACATACTGTATCTGTATATCAGCACTTTAATACTTTTTACTCCTTTCTAAATCTACACTACTACTCAATACTACTGCTACTACTACAACTAGTACTACTAACCCACTGATAATACAAGCGCGATGGGAGAAGTGTCTTGCCCAAGGGCACGACAGAAACATGCAGTCAGGTTTTTTAGACATATGTACCACCAGATATGTACCACCCATCCGCCCCAGCTACTGCAAGATCACAAATACCTGGCAACATTTACTCCTCCTCGGTATTTGAGTTATTATACGATATCTTACATCTGTTATAATGTTGTTTCCTCATCACAAACAGACCTGGAGTTGTGTTTTGTTTCACTCACGCATGTTTAACACACAAAATCTGCGTATTTAGCTTGAGTTCTTCACCTCAAACTGAAAGAATGTTCCACCTTGTGATGTCATGTGGTAATACAAGAAGTGCACCATTGCGTTTTTAATATCCATACAGTATCCATAGAATTATTTGGATAATGTCAATAATTTCAGCCCTGGAATTGCCCATCTCTACTGAACAAAAGGTAAAAAGTAGCTGTTAACTTGTTAATTACCTCTACATTATATCACAAGGTGGAACAGAACATTTTGAGCTTTGGAGATGTAAACAGACTAATAAAGAAATACTCAAACGTGTGAATGAAACAAAACACAACTCCACGTCTGTTTTTGATGAGGAAACAACAGATATCATGACCTTATATCCATTTTGTGTTATACTAGGGTGACCAGATGTCCCTATTTACCTGGGACAGCCCCAGTTTTGAGCCCTGTGTCCCCTGTCCCAGCAGATTTATCCAAAACCACTGATTTGTCCCAGTTTTACACAAGAAATATCCCAGGTGTCCCTATTTTTGACCAATTTGATCCCTGCCAACAGTAAAGAGAGGCATAAAGTGTCATTTGTTTAGGTAAAATACAGAAAAGCTGCTTAAAAATGACCAAAACACAAAGAAAATGTGATTATACTGACCCACATTAGTGCTGAGTGCATAACAATTTTCCTTAATTACGCACTCGTTTCACTATTTTATTATTAAAACCACCCCAAACTTTGAAAATCTGGTCACCTTACTCTAAACCAAAGGGTCACATCAAAACCAACTGTACCATTTTGTTATTTTAAAAAGCCCTATATAAAAAAAAAATCTTAGCTTGGACAGAACCGGTTTATTTGGGACCAGTTGGAGGTTGGCTGCTGGGGCGTGCAGAGATAGACCTGAGAAGACCGTTATGTAATGCAGTGCAGAGGGCTGGAGGCTGCTGCGCTCACCTGAGGCCAGCGAACTCAATGTGTCTGCGGTGTGTTTGGTGAGATAAGTGACAAATCAAACCCGAGTGACTTTGCTACCGGCGGCTTTCCAACAAGGTGAAGTGAAACGGTAACGCTAACATGCAAAGGGATGTGCTAATATTCAAATTTCCAGGCCCTGTATTGTTGTTTCCTCATCAAAAACATGCCTGGTGTTGTGTTTTGTTTCGTTCACACATGTTTCGCTCAAAATACTGTTCGACCTTATTATAAAAAATGTTGTAATGTGTTTGTTGACCATGAATGGACATGGCTAACCCGCTTCCGGCTCCATCAGCTCAGGCTCTAATTCACTTTGTATTGACATTTTGGTTTTAAAATGTTCGTATTAACCCGCTCTACAAGATCCTGGTGTTTTTGTTTCGCTATATTGTCTGTAAATCAAGTATAGACATAGTAACAGGAGCTGATACATGGTAAAAAGTTGAGAATCAATTTTAACATTTTCTCAGAGTTTATATGAGTCCAATCTGTTCTGGAGTTAATTTAACATTTTAGGAAACGTTAATTAAACAACACTGGACCAAAATTCCTGTTTAACCTCAGAAATCAAAAGTTATATTAACATTTTGAGAGTAAACGGAAACACTTCGTAGGGTTATTTTGATTTAGCTAAACAACACACAGAGGTGTTTTATTTTTACACTTTATTTTAGTTAATTTAAGATTAAATTATGTACAAAACTGATTCAAACTGTTCTTCTCTCGTGGGAGATTGAAGTGGAGGGTTGGAGGAGCCAAATTAACACTAAGGGAAGTTGAATTAACTTCAATCATATCAACTCTGGCAAATAACCCCAACGCAAACCCACATTTACTTTTCAGATAGTTAAAATTACACTTTTTGTGTTAAAAACAATGATGAAATATTTTACCCTGAAATTTTAACCCTCCGCTCTTCTTTGAATTTACCCATATAATTGCTTATATGAGCCTATATGAGCTTCATTTGACTGGAGCTGAACCATACCAGACTGTATATATAAAGTGATATAGCAAACCCGCTATAGCCACCCTGTTCTACATAGGACGTGAGCATGGCTGCACTTCCGGCTCCATCAACTCTGGCTCCAGTTTACAATGTATTGAAAAACCAGCTCCCCTCTCTCTGTAACTGCTGCAGTGAGCCTCGTTATTTTGGTCTTCAAATGTTTGTATTAACTCACCCTACATCAGTATCATCTTTTAAAGACTTCTTAAAACCCATTTTTATCGCTTGGCCTTCCTTTAACTGATTTTAACTTGATTTTATTCCTTATTTCTTTCTTTTCTTCTGTTTTGTATGCTTTCTGTATGCTATTTTTATGCTTTTTGTATTGTTCTTTGTGGCTTGTACAGCATTTTGTAAACCTTGTTTTTAAAAGTGCTTTATAAATAATTAAAAAAAAAAAATTATTATCATTGTCCTGGTGTTTTAATTTTGTTATTTTGTCCCTAAATCAATTCCTATTCCCAATATGACACTCAGGTCCAACTTCACTATATAATTGCTGGCCCTGATGAGCTTCATTTGACTGGAGCTGATCCTGTGGGTGACGTCACGCTCCTTTAGTCCTCTTTTTTATTCAGTCTGTGTTGTAGAAGCTGTGATTGCTGGAAAAGTGCTGGGAACAGATTTCAAGCAGAGTGAGGGAACCCGGAGCGTTCACCATCTGCTTGTTTAATTTTTATTTATTCATTTAATGTTAACCATAATTTTAAATCACCAACACAAAAACACATTGAATTTTACACTTATTATCATTTATTTATACACATGGGAGTGAGAAACACAATTTTGTTTCTTTATGTTCTCCGTATAAAGGATTGACAATAAACTTTTTGAACTTGAACTAAAAAAAAAAAGCATTTCAAACCAAGATTTTACTATTATTACTGCTATTACTCTTCCAGATTTATCCTGTAGAGGGCGCCAGTTAGTTACCATCAAGAACTACCCCTTCCTGTCCTGTCCTTAAACTGTTCTCTATCCTTTTTTTTTGTTGTTGTTTTTATGAATGAACAATGTATGTGCTGACATTTTCATTACATGATCTCATAATTCATGTTGTGGGTGTGAATAATGACTATATGATGTGAACATATAATTGTAGCTCTGTGTTCTTTCTTCCTGATAGTTTGCTAAAGGAGGAGGATAATACATGTTTACACGGCTTTAAGCAGCTCAGCGCGGGAGATGATAAAGATGACATCATGGTCCCACTCCGCATATCCAAATCTACAGAGACGTGTGCTCGGTTGGTAGTTTTATTCCCTTCCCTACTTCTGTTACAAGTGTGCTTCAACTTCCTGTCACATTTTTACTCATTTTTTTTTAATTTAAGATACATTTATTTGTTTTAAATGTGGCACTCGCTTTTGCAACAGTCCTAATTTCATTCATATCATTCAAAAATCCATGAATATTGTTGTGTTTTTCCTGATAAAATGTACCCGTGTGATTTTGTAACACATTAAAGGGCCCATATCATCATGTTTCCTCATCCAAAACATACCTGGAGTTGTGTTTTACTTCATTCACATATGTTTAATACACAAACCCTGCATATTTACACTAAGAAAACCCTCTGTGATGTCACATGTTAATACAGGAAGTGCTCCACTGCATTTTTAAACTCCATAAACCTTCACTTGAATCATTTCGAGTGAAGTTTCAGAACTGGAAAACTACTAAAAAATAGGTAAAATGTAGCTGTTAACTTGAAAACTACCACTACATGACATCACAAGGTTGAACAGAGTATTTTTTGCTTTGGAGAAATAGAAAAAACACAACTCCAGGTTGTTTTTTGAAGAGTTAGCAACATTCTAACATTGCTTCAAGCTCAGAAGAGTCCATTTTGGCACTTTGAATTGAATTAATAAAAGGTTTGGGAACCACTGCAATCGTTGAGTGGTACAGAATTAGGCCTGTAATGGATATACTTTATATACAAATCCAAATACTGGTCATTTTACAAAACATTTAAACTTGTAAATTGTGAGCTTTAAGCCACAGTTAGAGTAATGTTGTTACCTCATTAAAACAGACCTGAAGTTGTGTTTTGTTTCATTCACACATGTTTGAGTCATCCTGCATTATAAGTCTGAGTGGCAAGGTTCCGGGTTCAATCTCCGGGTTGTTCAGGCCTTTCTGTGAGTTTGCATGTTCTCCCTGTGTCTGGGTGGGTTTCCTCCGGGCTCTCCAGTTTCCCCCATCAACCCAAAACATGCACCACAGGTAAAATCCTCCAATCCACCAAGCCTAGCAACAAGATCACAGAGATGGGTCCCCAGGTGCCCCATGTGCTGCCCACTGCTCCTGAAAGGATGGGTGAAAAGCAGAGGACAGTTTCCCTACAGGGATAATAAAGTGCTACAAAACAAAAACAAAAACAAAAAAAGCATCCCCAAAGCTCAAAATACTCTGTTCCACCTTGTAATAGTGGCAGTTTTCAAGTTAACAGCTCCTTTTACCTTTAGTTTTTGTAATGATGGTCAGTTCCAGTGCTGAAATCAAAATCCTCCAAATGACTACTGAATGTGTATGGAATAAAAACACTGTGGAGCACTTCCTGAATGACCATGATGTTAGAAGGTGGAACAGAGTGTTTTCAGTTTGAGAGAAGAGCCTAAATATGCAGGGTTTGTGTGTTTAAACATGTGTGACTGAAACAAAACACATCTCCATTTGTGATTTTGATGAAGAAACAGGATTATAACATAGAAAATAGCCTAATATGGGACCTTAAATGACACCATGCTCACTGGACAAGACCTCCTGGTTGATAGTGGCTTTTATCAGTGCATTTAGTCATATAGCTATTTGGAAATGTTCGCACGCTATACTCTGATAACTCAACATGACTAGACCACACATCCAGTCATCATTGAAAATAATCATTACTTCAGTGGGATGATGAAGCAGCAACTCCGCAGAACTGCTCAGCGTTTGATCACCAGATACACGATCACATACAACGCAAATGTCCAAAATTAGCCAATCCTTTATGCTTTCAAATTCACTTTTATTTATATTTTGCTATGACTACACGTTGCACCACGGAGGGCTCCAGTGGCAAAGGAGTTTATAAACAGATAGTCATATGCCGAGGCTGTTCAAATATAAAACATCATATGATATTGGCTGAACTAAACCTGTCCAGTTCTGCTCAGAGATAAGGTTAAAGAAAGAAGATTATAAAAAGACGAGTAATCGCAACATTAGAGTCCCTATAGTTTAAAACTGAGCTGGAGGCAGGTCCGAAGTTTAAAGGGGAGCTCTGGCACATTTGAAGCTAAAGTCCGTTGCTAGAGGTGTTTGAATTCTGTCAGAAGCCAAAAAAATGTCTGTCAAGGCAACAAACTAACGTAGCGATGGGGGCAAGTTCTTAACTTCCACTTAAACGCCAATTTGCATAGAAGAGACTTAACACTACTTTAACCCATTTTACAGCAGTCACGAGTCTAACAAAAACGCTCTGCCTGGTTCACTCATTAGTGTCTGGAAATGTTATAAAACAACTTTATAAGCAGCCTTAGCATTAGCTTGTTGATTTCCCACTACGCATGCAAAAGCCCAAAAGACTCGATCCCCGATGTCGTTTCTAATCCCATTTATTTACTAGTGAATTATATTTTTTGAAAATGGTAAAAATTACATTCCCGAACCATTTTCTTTCAACAACTTTCAGTTTCTCTTCTTCTCCACAGTCAGTAGTCGATTCTCACTTCTGGCGGCTCGAGCCACTCGCCGCCGCTGGAGTCGGCGATCGAGTCTTTAGGCTTTGGCATGTGCAGTGGGAAATCAACAAAGGGAAGTGTAAGGCTGCTTATAAAGTTGTTTTATAATATTTCCAGACACTAATGAGTGAGCCAGGCATAGAGTTTTGTTTGTTAGACTCGTGGCTGTTTTAAGATGGGTTAAAGTGGTGTTAAGCTTCTTCTGTGCTAATTGGCGTTTTTCATGGAAGTTAAGAGCTTGCCCCATCACTATGCTATCTTGTTACCTTGACAGGCTCACTACAACGGTGAGATCTCCACCTAGAAAACACTAATCTGTGCCTTTTTTTTGTCTTCTGACAGTATTTGACCACCTCTAGCAATGGACTTTAGCTTCAAACGTGCCGGAGTTCCCCTTTAAATTTCCCATATTATGCATATTATGTTATAGTAATGTTGTTTCTTCATCACAAATCTGGAGTTGTGTTTTGTTTAATTATAATCACACTTCCGCACTCACATCCGCCCTTTATTCCTCCAGGTAGCGCTCAGTATATCAGATTTATTTGAAATCTGCTTGTGGGAGGAGTTTAGGTGTTTAATCTCCCTTTAAACCATCCGATTAGACAAGTATTTGGAGCCAATTCTTAACAAATAATAAGGTTCAACATTTGTGCATCATAAGTTTAAATATTTCTCCCACAGTGTTAGGCCAATACCCCCAAATTATGACTTTTTGTGCAAATCACAGACACATTCTTGATGGATTCGACTAATCTCATATAAATTTGAAGTCCAGGCTGGCTGTGTCTCCTCTCCATCTCCAAACGGGACAGTGTATGGGCCCACAGCTTATGTTTACATTTTTGGACCATTAGCTCAACAATATTTTCTTGTTGCTACGGTGACGGTGCAGATGAGTCAGTCCCAGACGAGGCCCAGAGGCTCAGAGCCGGTCCGCTCCGACCCGCACATCCAACTGTTACGGACTAAACCAGACTGCAGCAGCAGCCTGGTTTACAACTGTATAAAGAAGTGTAAATCTGCGTTTCACAGGGTTCAAAAACATGGACTTGGTTTCTGAGGGTTCACAGACATGGACCCTTTTTCATAAGGTACACAGACATGGACCGTGTTTCAAAGTACACAGGCATCGACCCTTTTTCTGAGGGTTCACAGACATGGATCCTGTTTCATAAGGTACACAGACATGGACCTCATTTCACAAGGTACACAAACATGGACCCCATTTTAGAGGAACATGGACCCTGTTTCAGAGGGTTCACAGACATGGATCCTGTTTCATAAAGTACACAGACATGGACTTCGTTTCACAGAACACATACATGGACCCTGTTTCAGAGGGTACACAAACATGGACCGTCTTTCCGAGGGTTCACAGACATGGACTTCGTTTCACAGAACACAGACATGAACCCTGTTTCAGAGAATACACAGACATGGACCTCATTTCACGAGGTACACATACATGGACTTCGTTTCAGAGGGTACACAGACATGGACCCTATTTCTGAGAATACACAGACATGGACCCTGTTTCACAAGGTACACACACTAAATGATTTGATTATATTAGTCATAAATAATACTGATGCGTTTACATAATATCACAACACTGTAGAATCCTGTAGTTTAACACTCAACTGGAGGACTGGTCACAGTTCTCACAGTGGAATTTGCATGTTTATCATTATTCATCCCCAATGATGTGACTGTTTCCACTTTAAATGGACTTCAAGCCATAAATTTAAAAAAGGCCGTCCCTGTTTACCCGGGACAGTCCCAGTTTTGAGCCCTGTGTCCCCTGTCCCAGCAGATTTATCCAAAACCATTGATTTGTCCAAGTTTTATACAAGAAATGTCCCAGGTGTCTCTATTTTTAACCAATCTAACCCCTGCCAACAGTAAAGAGAGGCATAAATTGTCATTTGTTTACGTAAAATACAAAAAAATCTGCTTACAAATGACCAAAACAAAGAAAATGTGACTATATCGGATCACATGTTAGTAATGAATGGTCTCTGCAGGACAATTTTCCTTAATTACACACATTTTATTATTACCGACCACCCAAAAAAAAAAACAAAAAAAAAAACGTGGATGTCCCAGTTTTTTTATTTTGGTATTCTGGTAAGCAAATCCCTGACAAATAATGATAAGGTTCAACATTTATGGATTTGTGGAGCATATATAATAATGTAACAGTACTTTTGTTTGAGTAACACTTTGAGTTACTCTTCCCACTGTAGTTTTGTGTTTACTTTAGCTTTAGCTTTAGCCTCATCTCACACCTCCAAGAACTAACCATCATTTTATCAATCGCCTTATGATTACAGTATAATTCAGATATAATTTAGAGTTAATTTATTAAGAAAACATGAGATATGTTTGGTTGATGTCAGTGTCTCACGGAGCAGGGTCCAGCCCCCGGACGCAGAGTCGTGCTCGGGTCATGGAAACACAACTGAGCTGGAGAAAGCTGCTTCAAACAGACCCGCTCCAAGGCCCCAGTGAACCGTGCCAGAGGCTTATGTCTTGTCTCGGCTATAGCCTGGGAACACCTCAGGATGTCCCCGGAGGAGCTGGAGGATGTGTGTTTGTGTGGAGAGGAAAGTCTGGGTCTGAGATGGATGAAACACACAAGACACTTAAACAACACTTCTTTTTCCTTTTGTCTAAAACCCAAACGCATCTTCAGCATCTTTCCCATCGCAGCACTGCTCTAACAGTCTGGGATGGGACAGATTGTGTGCTGCAGACAGGAGGCAGCTCTGGCTCCGCAGTGGCCTTGTTTCTGTGGATCTGGCGTCGTCTTGGCTCTCTGTTGTCTTTGGTCATGTGCTCCGAGCTCCTCCGTCTGCAGCGCTCCATCTGTGCTCCTCTCGTCTGAGGAACGCTCGGCACATTCTAATCCCTCTGTTTAGAAAAACACTGGAGCAGATGGAAAGAGAGACTTGTGCACTGTAAGCAAAGAGCAAATCATAAATAGGCTTTTGATTAGAGAGGCACAATAACAAAGTGATAGTGTCAGGAGATTAGAGTGGCCATGGACGTAGTAACTAGGTGGCCTATAGGTGCTGAAAATACATTCAAAATACTCATCTGGGGGTATTCTGTATTAATTATATTATTATATGCACTCTAGGCTTACAAAAATAGTATTAGTGAGAAAAAAATACCACTGTGGTCTTGTGCTGTGGGCATATGGCAGGAGAACACTGATTGACGCCTCAACCAACCTCAACCAACCTCACCCATGTGCAATTGTTTTCTTCTTTAATCAGTGATTTTAAAAAAGAGCGTAACAGATGGTGCAACAAGCATAAAGCTGCTATAATCCTATGTTGTATTTTACGCCTTAAAATAATGCTCGTCAATGCGAAAGTGTCATAAATATTCAGAACGCAGTACTTTAATTGAACAATGTCACGCAAAAGAATTGAACTTCTCCTTTGCAGTGGATCCCACCTGGACGACTGCGAGATTTCACAAATATCGTGTTACAAAATACTTTATTTAATAACATTTCCAAATACATCAGCCTTGTCAGGATAAAATACTTCAATAGGGATAAAAAGCTGAATGACACACAAAAAAGGAAAAAAGAGAGAAGAAAAAAGAGTGAGATTTAGATCAATCAGTGACGAGAGTGAGAAAAACAAACAAAACATCACACTGGAATAGAGGGAAAATGAACAGATTCAACAAACTGAAAGAATGGATCCCACGTTTTCTTGAAATTTATCAATGAGCCCCCAAGAGTGCATCTTACTATCTCCATGTTGACAAAATATAGGATGTTTCTAATCCAGGCGTGGACAGACTTCTATTTAGGAAGAATAAAGCGTCGAGCAATAAGAGGAACAAACACAATTCATTTTTTTTTTTTTTTTTTGATACTTTGGGATAGAGGGTTCACCAAACAGAGCAGTAATTTCAGAGTTACAAAATACATTTTAATGTAGTATTCAGTATTTGTTCTGGCCCATACTGGTAGAAGTAGTACTAACAGTATAGGTACTTTATAAAGATAAAAATATTTCAAGAAGTATGAAGTAAACAATCAGGTATTTGTTAAGCAGGCTCACTAGTTTAGGTAATTGCACAGGATTAACCTAATTGGACTAGTAAAAGTAATAGTAGGAGTGGTAGTTTGGCACTATTCTCATTTGTTTTAAATAGTTTTATGAAATTGTTGCCTGAAATGTGTCTGAATTGTATTGTTGTGCCGCTGTCTTGGCCAGGACTCCCTTGAAAAAGAGTAATTTCAGTGGGACTTTCCAGGTTAAATAAAAAAATAAAAGAAATTGTAAAAAGTTTAAGTACTTGTATAACACTTTACTAACTAGAAAAGATCATTCAAGAGCAAATCATTTTAAAAGGAGTTTCGTTCCAGCTGCTATTGTATTTATGAATATATTGTTATTTATTTATTTATCATGTTTTTGTTATTTCGTTCATATGTATTGTGATTTTTAGCTGAGTGAGATGAATTCATTTATTTATGGAACAAAACCACTCTGCACTGAAGCTCTGTAACACTTTATTTGTGTTTTTATTTGCGTTTATTGTGCAGAGTGCGGATGAATGGAACGTGAAATGTGGGACCAGCCTTTCAAATCTGCAAAATGTGCAAAACAAATTTACCTACGGGTATGAATAAAGCGACCTAACCTAACTAACCTAACCTCGGAGAATAACAATAATTTACCAAGCCAAATAAGCATTAGGAAACCAGCAATACTTATTTGTTATTTCGCAGCCTGTGTCTGTTCTCTGCTGTTGTGTCTACAAAGAACTTTCCTGAACACTTTTATGTATTTACTGAAATGTGTTTGAGATGTATGTCCTAGCAAGCCAACGACAAATTTCTGCCAACGCTTTTTTGTGTGAAAGACAAGTTTTTCTATTCTATTCTATTCCAGTTGTAATCTAAGAAGGAGAAGTTGGTTTTACAACAAAAAGTACGTGCGATTCAACGAGTGTGAAGTAGGTAGTAACAGAAACGTTAAGTATTATGTATTTAAATAGCATTGTTCGCAGGCAGCAGTCATATCAGTAGTGGTTTTAACTGGTTTGCATTGAACTAACGGCTTCCTACTTCTTTATACAGTATATATGTGTGTGTGTGTGTGTGTGCGTGCGTGTGTGCGTGTGTGCGTGGGGTTACCTGAGGTTGTCGTAAGGCTGCTGTACCTACACTGTTGTACCACAGAGCGAGGAGCAGAGGAAGTGGTCTGTGCATAGCATTAGTCAAACTTTCCAACACCCAGGGCCTCTTATCTCGTATGTGTGCGGATCTATACAACATCAGATTTTCCATCAGATGACTTTTAATTATCAAGATGTCATTGGGTTTCGTGTGATTAAAGTCAGTAGAAATAAGACAGAAGTGAAGTTATTTCATAATTTTCGAACGCGGCGGCTTATAGAACGATGGAAATGCATTTGTTCGTTTTTTTTAAAGGATTTTTGTTAGGTTTTAGCCATTTTAATGCTGTTACTTGCTCTAAAACATGGAATAACCCTTGTTTATTAGTCTTTCTACCTCGCCATGTCAAACGAAAAGGTGTGTAACTACAAATTTACTAAATATTCAGTAAGTTAAAACCGCACTTTATCCAAGGAGATAGATGCATTTTTAAGGAAGTTATAGAGACAAGGGCCCTTTGTGATCTTTGTGGTAAACGCCACCTACACTAAGATGTTATTTCTTCTCTCGGAAAGTTCCATCATGTGCCATTAAACTGATCTCCATGATTTCCGTGTAAACAAACCCGTCAGCGCCAAATTACATGTCAGTTCTGTGGAAAAGCACGACGCTCAAAGTAAGAATGTTTTCTGATGTATTTTTGAGCAGTAAAGCGCCCGTAACTGAACATAAGATAGGAAAGTTTAATGTTGTACTGTGAAACAATCCAGGCAAACCAGTAATATCTCCATGGCGATGCGCAGGTTACCGATGCTCCACCCGAAAAGTTACACAGTGAACTTTTAACAAGAACTGACAATAGATGGGTCAATGACATAACACTTAAATTTTCTGTCCAATTGCATTTTCCTCAGTTAAAAAGGTTCAAATTTCATAATAATTCACCACATTTCTGTCGTACCTCTGACCTCCAGGGAGCCAAATAATTTTTTTCAGAAATCATGAGTTATTCTGCATGTTTTTTGTACTTAAAGTGTTAAAATGTCATGTGGTGCGACCGTGCATCATGTGGGGCCACTAATAACAGCAGGAATTCTGTAGCTGGAGTTTTAATAACAGACAAAGTCGACTTGGGTGAATGGTTCTTTAGGCATTTTTCTTCATTTGCTGCATTTTCCAGGGCAGTAGTTTGTTCATTAAACACAAGCAGGAGACTGTCATATTGGACAGCAAAAGAAAATATCAATATGCATTAAAAATCTAAAGAAGCACCAACAGTTTGTTTCTATACACTTCATATTACTCAGAATTTAGATTAATAACCCAACCATGTTTTAGAAAATAACTAACTATTTTAAGGTTATTCTTGCACCACATGACATTTTTTAAGGTCATAACCAATTCATGTACATAAAAAAACACCAAAAATGCTTAATATAAATGTTAAACACAGATTTATGCACCTGATACTGTAAATATTTGAAAAAGTTCAATAGAAACTCATATTTTTTTATATTTTGTTGAAAATCCTTATATGTCATTGACCCAGATTTAGTTTGCGTGCTGATATACGGATCTAAATAGCCATGGGAAATATGAATGTGTAAAGAGTATTTATTATTGTGTGTGTGTGTTATCATAAGCAGCGCAGAGCCGCCCTTTTCTTAGAAGGTCATTATGTCATTGACTTTTGTGTTGTCCTCATTATTTAAAATGGTCCCACTGGTTAGACTAGTTACATTTGTGTAACCAGTAAGTAAGCTCCAGTAAGTATTTATTTTAATTTAATGGCGAGCTCTACTGCCAATCCTTTGACCGTAACTACTGAGTAATACTTACTGGAGCTCAGACTTGAGTGGAGGAAATTGGGCTATTTTTAATGGAACATTTATTTAAATCAGTATTGAAAGTTGTTTTTATATTAGAAATTTGAGATTGCAGTTTAGGTTGGTGCAATTATCCAATCTCAAAAGCTGGAATTGTTTAGATACTAGAACATTCTCTGCAAAAATAACAAAATATTCCTATAGAAAAATCTTGAATGAATGATTTTTTATTTTATTTTTTTTGGTAAATTTACAAAATTTAGATTCAAATCTACTATTTTATCTAATAAATAACCCAAAAAAAGACACAGGCTGAAGCCAATTAAGGTTTATGTTTGCCTACCCTGTTCAACCCATTTACATAGAGAATCAGCATTGTAGAACATGATTACACAGTACAGCTCATATATACATCTGAACATAGGATTACAAAAAAGAATTCCTTTTTTTTCCTTTTTTGTTTTTACATAAGGATTAACAGAATAATCATTAATAATTTTCCTTTTCAGAGCTCTTTTGAAGCTTACAAGAGAAGTACATCATTTAATCTCATCATTTAGTCCATTTCATAATTTCACACTGATAACTGAAACACATCTAGATTTCACATTGGTTCTTTCTTTGGAACTTTCAAAAATAAAGAATAAAAATAAAATCTCGCAGTTTCCACCTCTACAAACATGTCCTGAAAAGCATGGGATTATTGCATTAGTTTGTCAGTTCATTTTTCAGTTCAATTCTCTCAAATATTAACGCTCCTGGAGTTGTTTACACTGTGCACTCTGACCGTCTGAAAACTGCCTGCGCTTTCGCTAATGTGTGCATTGCGTCACCACGGTAACTGCTGGTCGTTCCGCCCGCAGACAACCATGCGGAATATGAACTTTCCTCCTACTCGTTTCTTCTTCTTCTTCTTCTGTCTTGCAGTGAGTCGCTTGTGTCACGCTGAAACCGGAGTGACTGGAAACCCAATCGACTGCGGCTTTGATCAGCTGTGTCCATTATAAATAACAGCACACGGCACTAAGAATAGAGCCAGGATACGTGCCCTACATTGTTTCTGGCTCACCCATGAGAATACACGCAGATTAGGTCGTATTTGCTGCCCCACGCAAAATGGACCCGGTCACCTCCGCTCGAAACTCCAAAGCGGAGCAAATACGAGCTGCGTTATTATGTTGTTTTCTCATCAAAAACACACCTGGAGTTTGGTTTTGCTTCATTCACACATGTTTAACGCACAAACCCTGGCTTGCCGAGTTCTTCGTTCCGATTTATGATGCCGTTTTACACAGGAAATGCTCCATTGTGTTTTTAAACTCCACACACCTTCACTAGAATCATCATAATTTCAGCCCTGGAATTGCCATTTTCTGCTAAACAAAAGGTAAAAGGTCGATGCATTTTGAACTTAAGACATGTAAACAGACTAATAATAAAGAATAACACAACTCCAGGTATGTTTTTGATGAATTAATCACATCTGACATGGCTTAAAGCTCACAAGAGTCCATTTTACATAATGTTTCTGTTAAATCTAAACAAGG
Source organism: Odontamblyopus rebecca (assembly GCA_030686955.1). Classification (NCBI taxonomy): domain Eukaryota; kingdom Metazoa; phylum Chordata; class Actinopteri; order Gobiiformes; family Gobiidae; genus Odontamblyopus; species Odontamblyopus rebecca. The sequence continues at coordinate 9,552,283 of CM060673.1, forward strand.
AAAATGATATATTGTTAAAAAATATATAGTACTGTGCAAAAGTTTTAGGCAGGTGTGAAAAAATGGTGTAAATAAAGAATGATTTCAAACATATAAATATTGACCAGCCCAGTTCCTTCACAAACTGTCTGCAAGTAAAACCTAGAAGAACTGATGCTCTTCTGAAGGCAAAACTCACACCGAACATGGATTTAATTTAGATTTTTCTTTTGTTTATTCACTGCATTTTGTCGATTGATGAAAATAAAGGGTGAACACTTCCATTTTCGAAGACATTCCTAGTTTACGGTGTTTTTTTCCACACCTGCCTATAACTTTTGGACTGTACTGTAGATATATTTCCAAAAATTTTACTTCATATTAACGATACTGTCATCAGAGGTGCTCGATGTAACTTTTCTGGAGCGTCCACCACTTCTTTGCTTCACTGCGATGTTATTACGTTGCAGAATGTTCCACAGTACGGCATTAAACATATCTCATCAATCATCCTTTCAGTTAAACGTGGCGATATTGCTAAAAGAAATACATTGGAAAATATATTCTTATTTTGAGCGGGATCACACAAAATCTAACCTGTAAACCTGTGTCTCCATGATGTGTTGGTGGTGGTGCTTTTTTATTTATTTATTTTATTTTGGGCAATTAAGAAATGTACGTTCTTTTACAATGGGACATATAACATGAGAGAAATCATCATAGAAAAAAAAACAAAAAAAACAAACAACAAAATATTTTGCCCAAAAGGGAGAGGGAAGAAGGGAATTTATTTAATCCCACTCCCCTCTTCTAATCTAATGTAAGATAAGTTTAATGTCACGAAACATTCCAGTCAAAGCAAAGTGGTGGGAAAGGACAGAGAAGCTAGAAAAGTTGCATAGTTTATCATTAATAATAGTGACGCAGCGATGGGAAAGAGTGTTATATGGCGGTCGTGAAGAGGGGATGGGGAGGCTGAGGTGGCTGATCATTTTGCTGCTGTGATGGAGACACTGTAGATGGAAAAGGGCATTAAAATGTATTGGAGAAATGTGGATTTAAACCGTATGAAGAGCTAAATAGATGATTGTTTGTGTTTTGCTGACAGTGACAAACAGGTGACATATAAAAAAAATATAAAAATGAAGCGGTTACTTTGGTAAAGCAGTAAAAGCCGTCGCAAACCTGACTCGTAACGTAATTTTTCAGCGGAGAGTTCGCCATATATTGTCGAGACATTCTTCCCTTCTCTGCTTACACGAAAGGTCAAACGAATAGTGTATTCACAGGCGTGGAGACGGACCAGCTAACTTCTCAAAAATGTGCTATGACTCAGAGAGAGAAGTTACATAAAGACCAAGATGTAGGTTAACCAAACAAAAGGAGACACTTCCAGATTCACTGATTACACGTATCCTACTCTGTTATGACAACTGCTATGCACTCAGAATATAGCAATACTGAGGCAATGGAAAAAAGCAGCTAGGAATCAAATAAGTCATATGATTTAAATAAAGACTGGAATTCTATAGCCACATTTGCAGAATTAACACATACATAGATAGCAAATATTATTATTATTCCCTTTAATTCTGATGTAATGGGAATAATAGCAAGAAGGTCCCAGGTTCGATTCATTCAGACTGTATAAAGAAGTGTGATTTCTCCTATGACGTTCAACTCCAGTAAAATGAAGCTCACGAGGCTAGCAAATATAGGAAAAGGAATATATTTACGGACAAATAATGACATGACATAGGGTGACCAGATGTCCCTATTTACCCGGGACAGTCCCAGTTTTGAGCCCTGTGTCCCCTGTCCCAGCAGATTTATCCAAAACCACTGATTTGTCCCAGTTTTATACAAGAAATGTCCCATGTGTCCCTATTTTTGACCAATCTGATCCCTGCCAACAGTAAAGAGAGGCATAAACTGCCATTTGTTTAGGTAAAATACAGAAAAGCTGCTTCAAAATGACCAAAACGCAAAGAAAATGTGACTATACTGACTCACATTGGTGCTGAGTGCGTAACAGTTTTCCTTAATTACGCACTCGTTTCACAGTTTTATTCTTACCAAGCACCATAAACCAGGGATGTGTCAGTTTTTATTATGAAAGTCTGGTCACTCTAAACAAGTAGAGTGAGTTATTATGAACGTTTTAACAAAAAATGACGACAGGAGCAGTTACAAAGAGAAAGGTGACGATTAATCTGTGTAAAATAAATTAGAAACAGCTGAAGGAGCCGGAAGTGGCCCCGTGCTCACTTCCTATTTGGAATACGGCGGCCATTTCATGTCCATTATATAAACAGTCTGTGGTTTCCCGGAAATTCGCGGCATGACTGTGAGGGGCCTCTTGGAGTAGAGCTGCATGATTTGTGATTTGATATGATTTGTGATATCTTCCAAAGTCGGATGTGCGCAAGACCTTTTTTTTTTCCTTTGCAGAGGACATTCTATTATCTAAACAACTGCACTGACAAATTGCACACGATTTTATAATAGCAACAACTCAAATTGTGATTTTGATTTGACTGCAGTATATTGTGCAGCAAGGGTGACCAGATTTTCAAAATATTGTGGTAAAATAAAATTGTGAAACAAGTGCGTAATTAAGGAAAAATGTGATGCTCTCGGCCCAATCATGACTAATGTGAGTCAGTATAGTCACATTTTCTTTGTGTTTTGGTCATTTTTTAAGCAGCTTTTCTATATTTTACCAAAACAAGTGTCAATTTATGCCTCTCTTTACTGTTGGCAGGGACCAAATTGGTCAAAAATAGCGACACCAGGGACATTTCTTGTATGAAACTGGGACAAATCACTGGTTTTGGATAAATCTGTCGGGACAGGGGGCACAGGGCTCAAAACTGGGACTGTTCTGGGTAAATAAGGACGTCTGGTCACCGTATGTGCAGCCCTACTTCTGAGTTTGCATGTTCTGCCTGTGTCTATGTTGGTTCCTTTTGTCTTCTCTGAGTTCCCTCTTCAAACTAGCATGATAATAATCCAGCTAGGCAGTCCTGACCAATACCCAGGCCATAGACTGTATATAAATGGACATATCTAACCTGCTAGCCAAGTTGCAAAGAGGAAGTAAGCATGGGGACGCTTCTGGCTCCATCGATTTTGGCTCAAATTGATTTCACATTGTAAAACTGTCACCGCTCTCTTGCAGCTGCTGCATTGAGCCTCATCATTTTGGTCTTAAAATGTTCATACTGACCCACTCTACATGATCCTGGTGTTTTTATTTCACTACTTTGTCCGTAATATGGAACTTGGCTCCAAATTCACTCCTAAAAAGTCCTAATTGTGTGAGCTTCACTTGAGTGGAGCCAAACTCTATGGGTGACTTCACACTGCCTTAATCCACTTCTTTATACAGCAGCTTTGAAGTATTGGTCAAAAATTTGATGAGAAATTTCCACACCAGCAAAACCTTAACATTTATCCAGGCTTGGGACTTGGATATTGGATAAAACTAATTAATCAATCCTCATAATCAGTCTAAATAGTTTGATATTCCACATAAACTTCTTAGTGGATCCACTTTTAGTCTACTATTCATTTTGCATAATAATCAGCACTTCCTCGAATCTCATTTCCAGCCTCCCCATTGGCTCTCAGTGACATCATCCGCGCATTTTCGGGCGGGGCTTGTCTGCATCCACCCCGCCCCCTGCAGCCCCTCCGCCGCTCCGTCCTGGCCCTCCCCGTTTGGAGCGAGTCCCCATCCTACTGTACTCCCTCCCTCACATCCATGTAGCGCTGCATTGGCTCGCCACACCGCCAATCCGTCTACCCAGCGCCGCGGAGGCTGGCACGCTTCCCCCGGATCACTCTAGGACACCAAAACTACCAAATAATGCCACCGTTTACGCACTGACTGAATGGGGACTTCGCCGTTAACGCGCGGACACCGTAAAACCGTCTTCACCAGTCCACGGCAGGAGCAGGCTACACTCCGGTAAGATTGCACACACCAAACGCCAACTTTGGAACCGTGCAGCGCGCTCAAGTTATGCCAGGTCCGCCGAGCTTTTACGCAACCGTGGAGAATTCAGTCATGTATAATTTATGGCGGATTATTCAAGACGTTTCGTGCTATTATGCGTCGTTATAACTTGGACACATGTAGTTTGGAGTGCCTCGTAACATGTGTCATGACGAGTCCATCCTTGCGCCAATTTAAAGTTTGAATACGCACGGCTGTTCAATGCAACGTCTTTATTTTAGGGGAAACTGGCGATGTTGGCAGCACTGGCCGGTGTCTATCGTCTCCAAGAAAGCTCAAATCTCCAGCATTGCATTCGGCTCACGTCCTCATGCCGGGTTTCTTGAATGAATTTGCCATCAATGATTTGTACCTCTCTGGTTCCCCAAAACGCGGCGCTTTTTACATAACACGCCAGATGACATGCCTTTTGAGCTGGAACAAGCTCCCAGCCATTCATAAATAAGAGAAAGAAAATGCCAGTGGGCTTTCTTTGCTGATTTTTTCCAAACGAAAAGAACTGCGGCGTATTATAGGGTTGATGCAGTGGGTTCGAAATAGTTTTGGTTCATCCGTTCACTACATTACGTTACTGCATATTACTGCGTGTATGATTCACGGTACACGCACTGTCACACGCTGTGTCGGGTACGGGCTTTGATGAGTCGCTCGTTTCTTAATAAAGGGCCACTATGTCAGTGAATTGGTCACACGTTTGGGGTGTTGCCCTGCAGGTGTTGACCCTATTTAGCCTCGTGACTGTTGACCACTTTGCATGTTCAACAGACGTGTCTCTTTGCACAGCCCAGTGCTGCTGCTGCTTCATTAGAAGGTTAGATATTATGAATTTGCATGGAGCTTTGAATCTATTCTCAGCATGAATCTGGTTCATTTCCTTATACATATACTATAAGCATTAGTGACCATTAGCCGGTAGTAGATGTATTAGTGCACTCATGAGGAGATGGCATGACAAAGCTTAAAGCTCACATGAGTGAAGAAGCCCTGCTCGGAGTCCATCTGGACCAATTGTTGCGTGTAATTCCTGCTCTTTGTGTCTGAGCTCAAATACAGACTGCACCATGTAATCAGGTTAAAACTGTGACAGGAGATATACTGGAGCTGGACAAGCATTTGTTTATTGACCCCTGCCTGAGAGAGTACAGTGCTGAAGACTGCCCTGTTAACCTGTGCCCCCCTCTCTCTCTCTCTCCCTCCTTCCCTCCCTCTCTCTCTGTCCTCTCCAGAGTGGAGTGTTGAGTTCTCCCGGTGTCCCCGCGCAGCCTCCCCATGCCTCCCTCTCCTCTGGACGACAGGATTGTGGTGGCGCTGCCCAGGCCGAGCCGACCTCAGGAGCTAACTTTGTCCCTGGACTCCAGTTACCTGGACACCTTCAGCAGCGCTGAGCACACGGTCATCAGCACCACAGTGGTGACCATCCGGGCCACGTATATGCCCTCTTCCAAGGGCTCCACGCGCTCTCTGTCGTGTGGATGTAGCAGTGCTAGCTGCTGCTCTGTCACCACCTATGAGCGGGACAGTCCCAGTCTGAGCCACAGCAGCCCCAACCTCTCATATGCCGGGACCCCCAGCCCTCAGCTGCCTCCGCTCCGGAGCCATGAGGCCCGCAGTGTGCCCAGCCTGGCCTCAGGGCTGGCCCCCAGCACCCCCAAGGCCCTGCCCAGGGCCCTGCCCACAGCCCTGCCCAAGCTGCTGCCCTCCATACGCCTCATGCACCCCAATGAACTGGCCAAGAGGCTGAGCTGCTGCCCCCTGGGGCACCCTGTGGGGCCTGTTCCAGTCATCATCGACTGCAGGCCCTTCACGGAGTACAACAAGAGCCACATCCGCGGGGCTGTGCACATCAACTGCTCGGATAAGATGAGCCGGCGCAGGCTGCAGCAGGGCAAGATCACTGTGCTGGACCTGCTGTCCTGCAGGGAGGCCCAGGACTCCTTCAAAGGCCTGTTCTCCAAAGACATCGTGGTGTATGACGACAGCACCATGGACCCTCACCGCCTCAGCCCCGCCCAGCCCCTGCATGTGGTGCTCGAGTCCCTGCGCAGAGAGGGCAAGGACCCCATGGTGCTCAAAGGTACAACACCAATATATTTCATAAGCTCTCATAAAGAGTTATTACATTTGCTCAGCGGCCTCTATAAACCACTCCTTCTTCCTCATATTCATTTTGGCCGTTAAATAACTGCACACGGCCCAAATCAAATGTTTACACAGGGACACACTCGTGCCTGTGAGCGTTTGACATGTATTTCCTACAAGATGCATTGCTATGGCGATGGCTAGCTCCAGACATAAATAGGCTTTCCGCTTTGAAAAGAGAATAAACTGCACCATTTTATATGCATTGAGTTGACATCTGGGCACATAAATCATTCAGACACCTGAAAGCATTTAGCTGCAGAAGAAGCGTACTGCTCAAATCAAGTGATATGATTGAGGTGGGATTGTCTTAGCCTTTGACTGTGGATTGTTTGCTATAACGTGACATTATCTATCGAGTCGTCAGTTAATTAAAAACTGCATTGCTGCCTGTAGACAATCACGAAAATGATCATCAACGGCTGCCCTGTTATTAAACTTAAACTTAGGTGTGTTTTAAGTGCTCGATGATTCACAAATGAACAGGATTTGTAGCTTTGTGTTTGGAGAGTGAAAGTATGCATCAGAAAGGGAAAGTAAATGTTATTAATACCGTCACATCGATAGTGTCTTGTATCACAGTAGCTTTATCTCCTGTCCCATTCTTAAAGAGGATTCCTCTGCAGCAGGTAAGCTTCATAAAACAGGCAGTTTGTTCTAGTTCAGGGTTGGTCCACAGGGGAGCAAGCAACAGTTTGTGTGTAGAACTTACAAAATGCCGTTCTGACCGTTCTCCAGAAATCCGATTCTACGCAAGCAGCACAACTGTTGCATGTCTACTGCTATTACTCATTCTACTCTATACTGGTGCTACTACTGCTGGTACTGCTGGTACTTTACCACTATTAACTATGACAAATGAGTAGATCACTACGAACCCTGTGTGGATCAGCTTTTAAAGGAATGTGGTGTGGTCGGAGAGGCCAGTGGCGCAGATTGGCAGCCCGGCTTCCAGTAGTCTACCCCAGGTCAGCTGTGACTACTTATGTTCTGCAGTTTTATTTTCTTAATTGGTAATAAATGTAGGATTTGGCCGTGTCATTTTGGTCCAAATGGAGAAAAACATCCACTATTTGCTCGTGTGATGTGCAACTATCCATAGGAGCGGGTCTCTGTTGTGTTTTTGCAGCTTTCTAATGCAGAACTTGCGGACTTGAATCGGATATCTGCTTCCAGATATCGGTTAAATTGATATCCTGGTCGGACTTGTAAATCAATGTAAGTAAACTGGTCATAGTCAGTCCAGAAAGTCTCATGTTTTGTACTTTTATTTACACAAAACAGTTCTATCTTTACTTGAGAGACACATAACCACTCTATAACAACAACAATAATAACACAACAACAATAATAGATCAGTTTTGTCGTATTTTATTCTTGTTTATCGGAAGTTGAATACAATTTTCAGCCTCTGCCCCGGATATTGGCAGATACTCGAAGTTATAGCATCGAAATCACTATTGGAACTGAAAAAGCTGCAACAACATAATGATCCGCGGTGTCATAGATTATAACGATGCAGCCGCCTCAGGCACAACATGTCTTCTTTAAAATACTGTGTACTATTACAACACTACTGCCGAGTTACAGTGAGATCAGAGCGTATTGCGATCAGTGCTCCATCGGTTTTGTCAGTGAGATTTAAGAAGAAATAATGGCTACACTTCTTGCCTGCGTTATCTTGCTTGTTTCTCCTTGTGGTTTGTCCCCCGGGAAGGCATCAACTCCAGAAATCAGATGGCTACCTTAATTGTATTTATTTTATACAAAGGTCTATCTACGCAGAGATGACCCGGGGGTTTTGAGGACAAGCTAATTAGCATTTTGAAAGCTTTTTGTGGTTATAATAGACTATGCACCATTGGACCGATGATTGAATGGCCAGCTTTAATAGCATGCCAAAAATGACAATGTGACAACAGCTACGTCGTGCTTCCAGGGGTTGTTTTTGACTGATCCAAATAAAACCCCAGTAACGATGTGGAAGAGATGGGCACTGGCAACGTGGTTAGTTGTGTAACTTTACTTTGCTGGTAGAAGGTTGTGGGTTTGATTTTCGATTTGAGTCTCGATTAAACGGAAATTTCAACCAGAAAGTTTGCGCAAGAGAATGCACTGAAACTGTCTCCATGGGTGTCAAAAGTATAAAAAAACAAAAAAACTACTAATCTACACTAAAACCAATATTGAAACTAGATTTGAGCAAGTGTCGGCGCTGAAAAAGTCATTCACAGGACAGAAATGAATCTTTAGAACGATCTTGAACTGTATCAGGACACTTACAATATCAATATCGAAGAGTCACATTCACAGGACAGAAAAGAGTCTTTAGAACGATCTTGAACTGTATCAGGACAAGTAAAATATCAATATCGAAAAGTCACATTCACAGGACAGAAATGAGTCTTTAAAATGATCTTGAGCTGTATCAAGACAAGAATAAAATTAAAAGTGTAAAAAAAACCCTACTAATCTACACTAAAACCATATCGAAACTAGATTTGAGCAAGTATCGGTACTAAAAAAGTCACATTCACAAGAGAAATTAGTTGTTAGAACGATCTTGAGCTGTGTCAGGACAAGTATAAAAAGAAAAATATTGAAGAATCACATTCACAAGACAGAAATGAATCTTTAGAACGATCTTGAGCTGTGTCAGGACAAGTTAAATATCAATATCCAAGAGTCACATTCACAGGACAGAAATCAATCTTTCGAGTGATCTTGTGTGTATGTATTTATTTTGGACCATTAAGAAATGTACTTTCTTTTACAATGGAACATATAACAGAGAAATCATGATAGAAGTAACAAAAACAACAAAATATTTTGCCCAAAAAGGAGTAGGAAGAAGAGAGCTTGTTTAATCCCACCCCCCTCTTCTAATCTAACGCAATGACCTTCCTTTCTTTTTACTTTTTTCAGACATTTTACATCTTGAGCTGGATCAGGACAAGTATAAAAATATTGATATATCAAAGAGTCACATTCACAGGACAGAAATGAGTCTTTAGAACGATCTTGAGCTGCATCAGGACAAGTTTAAGACCACATACACTAATATATTTCCAACAATGTTCGTATTAACCTGCTCTAACACGATTCTGGTCTTTTTATTTTCGCTTTTTTGTCTGTAAATCAATTCCTAACATGTAACTCGGGTCCAAATTCGCTCCCACAACCACCAGCCTGAGTGAGCTTCATTTGACCCTCGCAGTCCCTTAGTCCACTTCTTCACGCCGTCTGTAGGTCCACCAGAAAAGTGACTTACTGCGTCTTTACATTGCGTTTCACTCTCAGGTTGTGAGCTCGCAGAATCCCCCTCGTAAACAGGACTTCTTCTGGAGCTTCTTGGTAGAGATGTGTTGATTTCTGAGTGTGACTAAGAGAGTTGGACACACTTCACGGCTCGCTGCGTGCTGGAATATGTTGCTTCGGGACATCGAATTATGGTCAATCTGTCGGTGCGAACAACAGACTGAAGCGACTTGCTAATACATGATACTAACAGTTCGATCTTGATTTCAGGACGAAGGAACATTTATCTTATTTATGTGATTTTCCTAAAGCATCAGAACAAAGGAGTGTTTGTTTTGAGGTTCGATTTTGGTTTAAGCATCAATTAGATAGATAGATAGATATACTTTATTCATCCCCATGAGGAGAAATTCAAGTTGTCCAGTAGCATAAACATTAAACGAGACACACAAATCTAAGAACCAATTAAAAAACCCCACATAAATAAATACATTTGCAATAAAATAAGTTAATAGTTAAAAGTTACTAACGATAGTAATGAGGTGCAGTTAAAAGTAGCTCCGTTGGTGTTGGCGGTGCGATTCCAGCTCCCGTCGATAAATGCGCCTGTTGTGTCCTTGGGCAAGACACGTAACCCACCTCGCCCTAGTGAACAATGGCGTATGAATGTGTGTGTGTGTGTGTGTGTGTGTGAATGGGTGAGTGGTTCCTTGATGTGAAGTGCTTTGAGTGCCTTGAATTTGGAAATGCACTGTAACAAAATTTTGGTCCTGTTCCCAATTTTCTTACCATCTATTTGAGCAAAACTTGTCTTACCCGAGTACAGATATATTTTATAAGCAGCTCTTGAGGTCAAAGTAATAATAAAAAAGCTGCTTGGAATTCATAAGGTAAGTGAGGAATAACTTTGGACAACTACAAACCACTTAAAATGAACTAATTGTGTTTTTCATGTTTTTTAAGACCGTAAAAATCAGGTACCTTTCCTTTGTCTGATTTTTTTTTATCTACCTACTTCCTAATTTGTGTGGGCTATCTTTACAAAACTAACTTTTTAATTATAATAGTTTTTTTTTAATAGTTTGAAGCTCTGATATATTTACCCAAATCTCACTCTCTGAACTAGTGCAGTTTTTGAGTCCTTAATGAAAAAAATATTACTTTTACCAATGGATTTCAAATCATATACACTGAATACGTCATCACTTTTATGCTTGCTTGACTTTCTTGGAGAGATCAGTGGCGTTGTGTCCCTTAGCAAGACACTTCACACACTTCCACTCCAAACACAGACGAGAAGAGCGTTTAGCAGTGACTCGCACGAGAGCAGCTGAGAAGAAGCAAAAACACGAAGTCTGTTGATGTATTGATGTAAAAAACCCTTACATATGGCCTTGAATGTTTAATACGAGTATTTTTAGACCAATCCAAATGTTACCAAGCAACTACACTTTTACACATCGTAACTTTAATATTCACCCCTAGTATTCTCCATTTCAAAGGAGCAGTATTTGATATTTCATAAACTTACTGTAGATTTTAGTGATAACAATAGGCTCACAGCAGCTAGTTCAAAGCAGACACTTTTATTAAAATTGTAAAACATAAAAAAAACCTGTTAAAATTCAAATTTATTATAATAAAGACTACACAATTGTTTTATAATAATAACAATCATAATAAAAAACAAAGTGCTGTATAATAATTTTATATGTACAATACTTCAGCAGTGGAGGGCACAAAAAAAGTGTCCTCCGATTAAGTATTCGTTTTATTTTGTGTACTTTTTAACATGTTTTTCAGGGACATCCACCCACAGCTCTCTGTTCTTTAAATATTTATTCATTTTAACACGACTCTGCAAAAACCACGTAGAGGTAAAATTAGACAGGAAGTAGTGACGCTATCAGTGAGGTTACAATCGATTTATTCTTAATTACAAAACACTGGACATGATGTTCCTTTTATTCTGGTTATAATTTGGTGTTTTGGTTCTTAAGATAATTATCCAATCAGAAAGCAGAATGATCCTCACACGAGTCTCTCATTTGGGTCGCCAGTTTCAGTCCTGAAATCCAGTTTTGTGTAAACCTAAAAGGGCTCTATCGGATCTGAATAATCACTACATAAACTCCAGCATCTGCAGCCAAACATAACGCAGTGCTAGTGCAGCCTCTGAGTGAGTTCTTGAGGCTCTGAGCTAATATACACTGAGAAAAACTTGTATGTGTAACTTGTATCTGCAAGTTAAATCATTGGCACCCCAGGTTTATTTGTGGTCTTGTTATGATTACACTTTGGGTCAGATCGTGATACTAGTAATAGTTTTTATTCACTCAGAGTAAACCAAACCGCCGTGAAGTCGCCCCATCAAACGCAAACCTACTATGTCAGTCGTTTGTGCTTCGTTTGTGCTGCAAGAAGTTTTGTTTGTGCTGCTTTAGTTTTGGAGAAATTAACGATTCTTTTATAGGTCAAATTAGGGTCAGCCAGTCCCCAGGAAGCTTAAAAATGCACTAAAACAGCTCAAAATGGAGTCAGTTGTTTGTGCTTCATTTGTGCTGTTTTGTGCTGCAATAAGTTTCGTTTGTGTGATTCTGGTTCTTAAGATATTTGCAGTTTTATTTTCGGCCGATGACGTCATCCAGCCCCTCAGAATGTGAAATAGAGCTCAAAACTTAGAAAATTATAGAAAACGTTTGTATTTCGTTTGTACTGTTTTGTGCTGTGACATTTTTATATTTCTAAAATTAATTATTATTTCTGCAGTAATTATAGGACGTCATTTCCGCTCAGCGGCGGCAAAACTAATGGCGATAAACGATCTCAGGCTGTGGAAAAGTCTGTATTATTATATAAAATATGAATCAAAAGCAAATTACTAAAGAATGTTACATACTTTTCCACAGCCTGAGATCGTTTATCTTCACTAGTTTTGCAAAGTTTGCCGCCGAAATATAAACGTTTTCTATAATTTTCTTCCTGTTTTGAGCTCTGTTTAACATTTTGAGGGGGCTGGGTGACGTCATCGGCCGAAAATAAAACTGCAAATATCTTAAGAACCAGAATTTAACAAACAAAACTTTTTGCAGCACAAAACAGTACAAACGATTGACTCCATTTTGGACTTTTTAGTGCATTTTTAAGCTTCCTGGGGGCTGGCTGACCCCAATTTGACCTATAAAAGAATCATTAATTCAAAACTAAAGAAGCACAAACAAAACTTTTTGCAGTACAAACGATTGACATAGTTTTCGTGTAGGTTTGAGTTTGATGGGGCGACTTCACGCAGGTGTAAATCATGTCTAAACCGACCCAAGAGTTTAGACATGATTTACCTGCAGAGCAACATAAATACCACACAGAGCCACTTCCATCTCAAGTCACCTTTCATTTAAATTCTCTTGTTTTTTCCTGCTGCGTGACCACGGGCGGCCGAAGTAGCGCGGCCAAGACTGCCATGACATCAGCCGCCTCTGGGAACAATACGGTCATATGTGCGTGTCGCCACAAATAGAACCCAGGGGCATGGTGGGTAATTGTGGCTAACAGGTGCGAGCGGTGGGTTATTTGCAGAAGTACACATGTCCACCGGGGGCATCATAAACGTTTTTTAGTGCCACTGTTTACCACGGGTTTAGGAAGGGGATTTCTCAAAGCCTCATCTTGGCCTCGATTGGTTCACATAAGGCTGGTGATATAGAAAAGTGATTTACTGAGATGGAAACTGATTAGACTGTTTACTTTGACTCTACTGGCATTTCTACTTCTCTGTGTGGTAAGAAGTCACAATTTAATGATTATTCACAATTTTTGACAACTTGAAATGACTTAATTTTGGTCCTGAAATGGTCACAATTATTAGTTTTATGTTATTTATGATATTGTGGCCTGAATAACCTGAAATATCAGTTAATCTAATAATCAGAGGTGGGATTAAGTCATTGTTTTGCAAGTCTCAAGTCTTTAACCTCATGTCCGAGTCCAAGTCCAAGTTGACTCGAGTCACTGGCTCATAAGTCCAAGTCGAGACTCGAGTCACTGGAACATAAGTCCAAGTCAAGTCCAAGTCGTCTGCTTTGAGCTTCAAGTCATTTCAATTCAATTTAAACCAAAAAAGTCCCAAATATATCTTAGATTTTTGCTATTTATATGACTTTTAAACTAAATTGTACTTGAAAAGTCATGGTATACTTATATGCAAGTATATACATTATAAAAGAGTTGTAGAAATGCTATTTTTTCCTTTTAAATGTCTTGACAAGATCTTAGTGTGATTCATTATGGGCAGAATAGAAGAAAATTGAGATTTAAGAGTGGTTAATAACAGTTATAATGACAAGTGGTCTGCGCTGAAATGGAAGGATCATGTTCTGTGTATATTTTCCTCTGATTTACTGTTATTGTGCTGTTTTTTACTGTAAGATCACATCACATGGGGGATACATTTCACAGGACTTAAGTTACAACCAGAATAACAAATGGAGAAGTGGGAAGGACGTGTTCCACTTTGTTTCTGTAAAATTAAGCCCTGCACATATCAACTGTAAAGAGACAAGTATTTTATAAAAACATATTTTTAGGAGAAGCATCAAGTCTTCTCAAGTCACAGGGCTCAACTCCCAAGTCATTGACCTTCAAAGTCCAAATCAAGTCCCAAGTCTTAGTCCATTTTATCAAGTCAAGTCTTAAGTCCTAAAAAAATAAGAAGAGTGACTCAAGTCTGATTTGAGTCCAAGTCCCCACCTCTGCTAATAATTATGAAATCTCTGAAAAACACTCCTCCTACACTATTAAAATGTGCTGTTACAGGAGTAAATTTGGAGCCAGTTCCATATTAGGAAAATGAATTTATTTAAAGATACAATAGCAAAATAAAACCCCAGGATCACATAGAGCAGGTTAATGTGAACATTTTAAGATAAAAATGACGAGGCTCACTGCAGCAGCTAGTATGGGGCGACAATTTTTCAATGTTGTCGATTGGAGCCAGAATCGATGGAGCCGTAAGTGCCCCGGTGAACACTTCCTATTTGGAACGCAGCGGCTAGTGGGTTAGCTATATATATAACTTGATTACAGACAGTCCAGTTCACATACAATAAAAGAAAAGTATAAGAGTATAAAAGAGTGCAGATACACAATGTATTCAATTATAAGAGGTACAAACCATTACACCAGTGCCGTCTCAGTCTAGATTAGGGCTGTCAACATTAACGCATGCGATTAATCACAAAAAATATCGCTTTAAGGTTTTTTTTTACGCAGATTAATCACACAGTTTAGTTTGAACACACATGCTCCTCTATGGAAAGTGCGGATGGTCCTGAAAGGCGGCGCAGGTTATTAGGTCAGTGATCAGGTCTGTCCATACGCGGATGTGAAGATGACAGATGAGACTGTGACTGGTGCTCAGCGGCAAATTTCTCTTCAAAAAACTGCCCGACGGGACTTTAGATAAAACTAAGCTAGTTTGCAGATATTGCAGTGATGAACTCTCTTTCCACAGAAGCACAAGTTTAAAATACCATCTTAAAGCAAAACATGGGTTTGATTCAGCGGCAGCAACGACGCTACTTGTACCAACAACAAGCCGAGCGGCAATAAACTGCATTTTTGTCTTTTTTTGAAGAATAATTAACTGCAATTAATCATGATTAATCAAAATTCTAAAGTGTGATTAATCTGATTTAAAAAATGAATCGTTTGACAGCACTAGTTTAGATACATATCTATAGCAGCTTTTCAGAGGACTGACCAAAGCTGCTATTACTTGGTTTTCCGAGTTGTCCAGGCGACACATAAAACTAAACATTAGCTGTCTTAAAAATACCTCGCAAGCTGGTCATCTTATGGATACAAACAAGCTATGTCCATACAGCATATCGCAGTCGCGGTTCTGGTTTTGGTAACAGTGCATGTAAGTAAATGTTAAATTGTTTTCTACTTTTCCATCACCGTATTTTTAGGACTATAAATCACACTTTTTTCAGGGTTTGGGTGGTCCTGCGACTTATACTCAGATGCAACTTATATATTTCACACGAACAGTCCATGGACCAAATATAAGAATCATATATATGAATCAAAAATGAAAAAAGAAATCGTTAACCGTTTTTCATTTTGGTTTTAGAGACAAATAATAAAGAGTTGTTTCTTTTTATTTTATTATTTTTGGTTCTATATTGAAAAACGAATGAACGAATGATACATGGATTGTTCTCTGTTCGTTTTTTTTTATTACTATAACTTTTATAACTTGCCTTTAATGATGAAATGTTGGTTCATCATCTGATATAAAATAAATTTCCCCCCAAAATTGTGACTTATACATGTCTTTTTCTTCTTCATTATGCATTTTTTGGCCAGTAGTATTAATAGTACAATGAATTGCAGTAGCGGTAGTACAGTAGTAGTAGTAGTAGTAGTAGTAGTAGCAGTAATAGCAGTAGTAGTAGTAGTAGTAATTATCTTGCTGTGTAATATTCTTTTGTGTTAAGAGATGGATTACAGTCTGCTATGGGTCATTTTGTAATGTCTTAAACAGTTGGCAGCCGTATTGATTTTGCACTGATTCTGCATGTTCAATACTCACTTGGACGAAGCAGAAGAGTTTTTCACTTTTTAACCTTTACAGTTTGTAAAAGTTGCAGTTACATTTTCGGGCTGGATATTAGCAGCACAAGGCAGACTGTACAGAGTATATTTTTAGCCGTGTGAGATTTAGTGAGAATTGACCCCTTCGCCCCAGCAGCTCGGCACGGAATAAACACAAGAAATCAAGAGTACAATATCGTAAATACAAGGGAACAGAATAGCTCGTGAAAAGGAGAAAAGGAGGAGAAAATGTATCGATATTTGGACTTAAAGCTCTATGATCTTTAAGTCATAGTTATAATGGTGTTTCCTCTTTAAAAACATACTTAAGTTGTGTTTTGTTTCATGTTTAACACTCAAATCCTGCATGTTTAAGCTGAGTCCTTCTCTCAAACGCTCTGTTCCACCTTGTGATGTCACGTGGTAATACAGGAAGTGCTCCACTGTGTTTTTAAACTGCGTACACTCTCACCGGAGTCATTTGGATCATTTCAGCCCTGGATTTGCCCATTTCTACTGAACAAAAGGTAAAAAGCAGCTGTTAACTACCACTTCATGACGTCACAAGGTGGAAAAGAGCATTTTGAGCTTTGGAGATGTAAACAAACTATAATAATGAGAAACAAACCACAAGTCTTAAGTATGTTTTTGGTGAGGTAACAACATTTTAACATGGCTTAAAGCTCACAGCAGTCAATTTTGCAGTCTGGGTGAAAAGAAAATTATCTAGTTCCCAAAAAGGAATATAATGGAGTATATATATATATAATAACTTATGTTTAAAAGTGAAAAAATGCCCAGCACACTCAGATGGCCGATGTCTAAAAGCGTTTTATTTTTATTTTTAAATAGCGTAAATTTAAAAAAAGAAAAAAAAGTTTTTGGACATCACCCATCTGAGTGTGCTGGGCATTTTTTCACTTTTTCTGTTTCATTTGATTAAAATAACTTCTGTACCACTGTTTGCCAATCACATGTCCCTACTGAGCTTCCGTAGCAACATTTCCAAACTTATTATACCCTTGTTTATGTGCAGAATCCTCTTTGAAAATACTACAAATAAACGAGAAAAACAAATTAACTTTGCATTGTCAACGATTTCAAAAACACCTAGGTATGGCAGCTATTGTGACCAGAGATAAAAAAAAATACGTAAATAAATGAGTAAACTAAATAGAAATCACAGGTTGTCTCTTAAAACTGCGTAAATTACCCAGTTTATTTAAGTCTTTGTGCACAATATTTATGTCATTAACTGTCACAATAGCATAGTCTTAGAGATATTTTCAGTAAACATATTATAGGCTATTTTTATGTATTGTCATTATTCGCCTTCTACCTTAGTTTTGCCTGTACCGGTTGCCACAGAGACCATTAAATTGAATATTGCAGCTGAACAATGAGGTTTTATGACACAGAACTGTTCCTTTGGTTTGGGAATGAGTCACTGTCGCTCTCAAGGTGAACATGTTGAAATGTAGTAGGTTTATACTCACAGCTCTTACATGAAATCACACTCGATTGTAAATCATTTCTAAAAAAAAAAAAAAAGAAAGAAAAGTGTTTCTGGAGGTTGGACATGGGTGTTCGGTAGATTTTTGGATCTTTTAAATATACATCCCGGACTAGTTTGGCCGCTCCAGCATCACAAAGGTGGTATTATGGTAGCAAACAACCACAAACTAATGAGAGATTTCACATTTACCATTTGTGTATGTGTAAAAGTAACTAGATTTTTTATAAAGAGGGTGTCTAAACTCTTTTTACCAAACATATTTGTAGTGGAGGGCCCCAGAGTTTTGATCAATACAGTGAGACTTTAAAAGGGCCCATATTACGCTGTCTTCTGATCTGTGCTATAATGTTGTTCCCTCACCACAAACAGATCTGGAGTTGTGTTTTGTTTCATGTTTTACCACAAACATCCTGCATATTTAGGCTGTATTCTCATGTCAAAACAGAAAACACCCTGCTCCACCTTGTGATATCATGTGGTAACACAGGAAATGCTCCACTTCATGCACCTTCACTACAATCACGATGATTTCAGGCATGGGTTTGCCCATTTCTACTGAACTAAAGGTAAAAGGTAGATGCTAACTTCAAAACTATCAGTAAATGACAAGGTAGAACAGAGCATTTTAAGTCTAAACAAGAAATAGCCCTTACTGGAAAGTGTAAAAAGTGTAAAAACACCGACTGAATCTAAAAAAGTCCTTTATTCCATAGAGTCTTTGTCACGGCATAAGTGTGAGACAAGACCCACAGATGTCCTGAAGTACAATTATATCACAAGACAACATCACATGAAAAAAAAAACACCGAAAAGGTTGGGCAGCCATGAGGAAAGTATAGATGATGAACAG
The DNA here is from genome assembly GCA_030686955.1 of Odontamblyopus rebecca. Lineage (NCBI taxonomy): Eukaryota > Metazoa > Chordata > Actinopteri > Gobiiformes > Gobiidae > Odontamblyopus > Odontamblyopus rebecca. The sequence goes on from CM060673.1 coordinate 9,570,643, forward strand.
ACCCACAGAACTGCAACAAGAAACTGTGGCATGTTGGAGACTATCAAATATACAGTACATAAAAACATATAAAAATACAACACTCTAGACCACAGATCAAAACATCGAGTCCATTAGCAAAAAGGTTGGAATAAAGGTTCAAGTGGGAACATGGAATAGTCCAAATCATCATTAAGGCCGGATGTTGTGTGTCCCTTAATGTCACAGTCCAAAATGCAAAGGATTTTAAGATTTGGAGATGTAAACAGATTAATAATAATAAGAAAAGGTTACTCAAAAATGTGTGAACCAAAACACAACTCAACAAATAACAACATACAACATGGTTTAAAGCTCATAAGAGTCAATTTTGTGTAATATAGGATGTTTAAGAAAGAAAAACTGGGAAAATATCGGAATGAGAGGCATCTTTACATGCTGTATATGCTCCAAATCCACCTCCATTAATTTATCCAACCCTCGCTTTTTCCTGTCGTATCCCAGGGGGCCTGAGCTCTTTCCGGATGAGCCACGAGGATCTGTGTGAGCACTCCCTGCACCTGCACGATGGCCTGGACCCGTGCGCCTCCTCCTCATCCTCCTCCTCGGGCCTGACGGGGGCGCTACCTCACTCCCTGCCCCTGGCCCTGCCCTCCACGCCGGACTTCGAGAACGCCGAGCTCACCCCCATCCTGCCCTCCCTGTACCTGGGCAACGAGCAGGACGCCCAGGACCTGCGGCTGCTCCAGAGGCTAAACGTGGGCTACATCCTGAACGTGACCACGCACCTGCCCCTGTACCACTACGACACCGGGCTCTTCGTCTACAAGCGCCTGCCCGCCACCGACAGCAACAAGCAGAACCTGCGCCAGTACTTCGAGGAGGCCTTCGAGTTCATAGGTAAGGAGAAGATACTGTACACAACTAATTAAAGGGCCCATGTTACACTATTTCCTGATCTATGTTATAATGTTGTTTCCTCATCACAAAAATACCTGGAGTTGTGTTTTGTTTCAGTCACATGTTTAACAGACAGCGCACACACACACAACTCTCAAACAGAAAACACTCTGTTCCAACTTGTGATGTCATGTGGTAATACAGTAAATGCTCCACTGTGTTTTTAAACTCCACACACCTTCACTACAGTCATTTGGTTGATTTCAGCCCTGGAAAACTACCCATCTCTACTGAACAAAAGGTAAAAGGTTAGCCAGGCTGGTGCCACCTAGTGCCTCCGCTCAGTTTAGTTTAGTTTAGTTTATTTATTTAATTAGACTGGGACAGTGCACAATATACATTAACCTTAGCAGGAGAGATCCTTGTACCGGGTTGTAGCGCCAGTGCTAATTTCCACCTGTTGTCCCTGGGCAAGTTGATGTTATTGTTCATAAATACAAACATACAAAGAGAATGTTGCTGGAGAGAATTTCATTTCTCTCCAGCGACTAGTCAGGAATCGAAATAAACTCGGCGATTTGCAAGAGCCCCGGAAGTTGTAGTTGGCGCCCCGGCCAATCAGAGAAGAGCTGTGAAGCCGCGATGTCAGATTCAAGCGCCTCTGGGTCCTTTTGTGGTGCAGTAAACAAAGCGTCGAGATGGATGTAGACGAAGCCGTACATTTTGTGTCGGCAACGATTCCCGACATCGAGGATTTAAAGTCGGAACGAAGAGAATGTTTGGTGAATTTTATCAAGGGGAAAGACGTTATTGCCCTTCTTCCTGTGGGGTTTGCTGTTGTTCCAGTAATTACTCAGAAACCACTGAGCGTTCCGGCACGTTACAGACGTCACCACCAAATAGCAGCGATTGTTTAATCAAAAAAGTACTCGCCTACTGTCGAGCGAACAAATCCTAATGCTGCGAGATCAGACGGTTTCCACAAAGTGAAACCGGCTGATGAATCAGGCCAGTAAAAAGCAGCTGTTTACTTGAAAACTACTAACAATATATGACATCACAAAGGTGAACGGAGCATTTTGAGCTTTGGAGATGTAGACAGACTAATAATGCAGGATTACTCAAACATGTGTTAATTATATAATTTAATTTATATGTACGTATTTTTAATAATGAGACAAATCTGCAGCCCTGTTTTATCTTCTTCTTCTTCTTCTTCTTCTTCTTCTTTTCTCTAAATGACAAATGCTGCTCAGTGCCCACTTGCTTCTCATATATGAAAAGATGAGGGCAGAGGGTTCAAAATGTCAACATATTTACATCAGTTAATTTCAACACATTCTCACCATAAACAAAAGTACAGTTCAATGTGGCCACTCTGTATCGTCGACTTATTCTGAAACTTGCACGGGTTCAAAATGAGTCACTGTGGAAACCAAAAAAAAAAAAGTTAGAAAAAAGAAATAAGACACCCGTGACCTAAGATAACTCCACGCTTCTGACAACTTGGCTAATTTCGGGTAAATAAATGCATCGTGTGCATTTGATTAGGCTTCTCTGAGTATGATCTGGATAAGGACCTTGAAAACAGCGGTGACTCATTCTCAAGCCAAAGTAATAGGCCATGTTCAAATACAATTTTCACTCATTCATCTCCAGGGAAACCAGTAAACTCAAATTCACCACCGAGCCACTGAACAGTCGCTAAGGATATTAGGAAAACTAGGTTGTCCTGATTATAATGAATAGGAAAATTGGTCTTTAATTTATTAAATCTGAGTAAAATTGGACGATTTACCCACATTGTTAATGGAATGAGACTTTAAGAGCTGTAACAGTGGTTTCACACAGTGTCATAGAGTTCATACCTCAATGTTACGTAATCGCAGGTTCAAATTAAATGCCATAGTGAAAAGCATTAAGATCTCCATGGAAACAAGAAGGTGGCGTTCCCTCCCTCCAACAGCAAATGCACGTGTTATTAAATATTAAAGGCGCGCTGTGTAAACTCTTCAGGAGCAGGGTGCGCATCCATCTCGTCTCCATGGAAACGTTATGGCTTTGCCTGAAATGTCCCACCATTATTGTCTGTGAAGACAATAGGGCAAGTTACAGGTCAGATCTGCAGAGAGATCGACCCAGCTGACAAGAAAAATGTGTGATTTTCCAGCACATTTTGAGCAATAAAAACACCAGTCATCCGATACATGGAAGAATATCTTTAAAGAGATAGTTCGGGTTTTTTTTCGTCAGCAGTGTCATACATCAGCACTGACTTACCTCCCGACAGCGTCCGGTGAGCCAAGTTATTCCCCAGTTTCGGTGCTGACGAAAGTGTCCGGCAATTTGGCTGGGGTCACGAAAGTAATACGTTTTTCTTCTCAAAACGATATGTCTTCAAAAGAGTGATACAGTTGCAGCACAAAACTTCGTACTATTTTCTTTCTGCTCGTATCACTCCGCGCTGCCTCCAGGTGAAGCTGCGCCTGTTTCACTGTGTTTACTGCTCAGAAAGTTATCGACAACATGTGTGACTACGACGATGAAGACATTACCTTTAGCACAGAGCTAAGCGAACCCGAATATACTGATGCCCTAATTCACCAGATGGAGTCAGAATGGGCAGAGAGAGAGAGGAGGGACAGAGAATTAGTACAAGTTGAAGCTGGATTTTTGTTATTACAGCCTGGATAATCACAAATCTGCACCAATTTGATATATATTCTTATATAGCTAATACAAGCTTATATACTTATGGCTGTAGCTCTCATGTTAGCTCTATTACGTCGCGGCGGTCAAAAGTCTGAGCACGTGAACACTGCCGAACTACTGAAAAGTGATATGCAGTGATATGACCAGAGAGAAAATAGTACCAAGCGATTATGAGGTCTGACTTTTTCATGGACAACAGTTTTGTGTCACAAATGTGTCACTCTTTTGAACGCATATTGTTTTGAGAAGAAAAAAGCTTTATTTTTAAGAGTCCAGCCAACGTGCCGGACACTTTCATCAGCTCAGGTAAGTCAGTGTTGATGACGGGGATGCCATACAGATTCATGTAAAAAAACAAAAACGAAATACCCCTTTAACAAACCCAGCAAAGCAATAACATCTCCACTGAAACTAGAAAAGTAAGATAGTGCACCTTTAAATTGTACCATTTTACCAAATTGTACCAAAAGTAGAATCTGTTCTGCCCCAGTACAGATATGCTGTATTCTAAAAGCAGTTCCCTGTGTACTGTCTGCATCTAATTATAAAGCGAAAACACATACAGTAGACCTGTCACAATAAATACTACATCGATCAATATGTTATCGTTCAATACATAACAGATGGAACAACATTTTTTGGGAGTCAGTATTTATCGTGAGGACTTTTTCTTTGTACTATTACAATAAAATATGAGCTGTAGAGGGTCGAATGAATCACTTCTATGACTCATTGTAAATAGACTCTAACTACTAAAGTATTTCTTTCCTCTATCTGTTTATTGCAGTTTGTTTTCAGAGTAGTTTTTGGAGATAATTCTACTTTAGTTTTTTCGTGTCAGTGAACTCGTGCAGATCCCGCTGGACTTAAGACACTCATTATAGTCAATGCGCACTGACCTCAGCGGAGCGGCAGCGCGGGGCCGGGCGAGGTGTGGGCTTGCGGAAAGAATCCATAAGAAGTCTATTTTCTGTAAAAAAAAATCAGGTGTAGCTCTACTTTCTTTAATGCTGTTACAAAAAAAACACATTTTAGACTCAAATGTGTAACGTTAATGATTTGCAAATACATATACTCTACCAGTCAACCATTTGGACTCACCTCGTTCATGTTTTTTTCTGTATGTTTACTACTTTTTACATTTGATATACATACAGAGGAACTCAAATACGTGAAATAAAGTATATGGAATTATGCAGCACAGAAAAAAAATGAAATAACTCAAAGAAAAAAGAAACTAAATACTGAATGAAAGTGTGTGTCCAAACTTTTGACTTGTCATGTGTGTTTGGATGGACGATGGATTATTATTATTATTATTATTATTATTATTATTATTATTATTATTATTATTATGTACTTACTACTTTCTACATTTTACATTTCATCAGATTTATTAAGTAGGATATATGGAATTATTTAGTAAGAAAATGAAAAATTTCACTAAATACTGGATGGGTAATTTGAGGCTTTTGGTTGGAGTTATTTATTCTTTATGTATTATTGTGACTATGATTATGATTATTATGATTAATATTATTTATTTTATTAATTTTTACCTCAAATATTTTATGTCTTCTGAATGTATATCAAATGTAGAACGTAGTAAACAGAAAAAAAGACTGAATGAGAAGGTGCGTCCAAACTTTTGACTGGTAGTGTACATAGGCCTATTAATCCATTAAAATACTGTCTTATACATGACTAAATACTAAAACAAATACTAAATACTAATAAAATACAATACTAAATACAATCAATCAATTAAATACTGTCCTAACTTAACTATATGTTTTAATTTATGTTGTTGAAAGCCTCACAGACTCTGCCTCTATAATGTGCAACTGTTTTTCATAACCTGTGCAATTTTATTGTTGTTTGTTTATATGTACTTGTTTTGAAATTTGCTGCCTCTTGGCCAGGACTCCCTTGAAAAAAAGGTTTTTAATCTCAATGGGACCATCCTGGTTAAATAAAGGTTAAATAAAAAAAAAAAAAGGCGACCTTGAGTGTCCAGAAAGGCAAATAAATAAAATGTATTATTGTTATTTTTATTATTATTATATATTTTCCATCTCTGCAGAACACTTTATGACTCAAATATTTCCCTTTTCCGTATGATTGCAGAAGAAGCCCAGCAGGCGGGCATGGGCCTCCTGATCCACTGCCAGGCGGGCGTGTCACGGTCGGCCACCATCGTCATCGCGTACCTGATGAAGCACACCTGGATGACCATGACGGACGCCTACAAGTACGTCAAGACGCGCCGCCCCATCATCTCGCCCAACCTCAACTTCATGGGCCAACTGCTGGAGTTCGAAGAGGACCTCAACAACGGCATCACACCGCGGATCCTAGCGCCAAAGCTCATGGGCGTAGAGACGATTGTTTAAAAATGAGGTTGCGTTCATGTGGTGGAGATTTGGAAATGTTAGATGGACGGGGAAAAGAAACATCAGAATTAGTGTTTTGGGGCGTTTTTGGAATAAATATCCCAAATAAAAATGTACAACTGTTTATATTTTTCTATTTTTCTACGGCCTACAATCACATCTGTGCGCTTTTGGACGCTAAACAATACATTTAAAGGTGCATACTGTAACTTTTCGGATGCAGGGTCCAGATATTATTGCATGTTTCACAGTTTGGCCTTAAACGTGTCTGTCTCCATGGACACAAGCAAAGGATATTACAGGCCAAGTTACAGGTTAGAGCTATGGGCAGGCGACGCTATAATGTGATATGTAGGTTTTTCAAGATGCTTTAAATAAATCCAACATTTAAAGTTGAACTCTGGCACATTTGAAGCTAAAGTCCATTGCTAGAGGTGGTCGAATACTGTTAGAAGACAAAAAACAGCACAGATCAGTGTTGCCTCGGCGGAGATCTCACTGTGGTAGTGAGTGTGTCAAGGCAACAAACTAGCGTAGTGAATTGGGCAAGTTCTTAGCTTCCACGTAAAACGCCAATTTGCACAGAAGAGGCTGAACACCACTTTCTAACCCATCAAAACGCTCTGCCTGGGTCACTCATTAGTGTCTGGAAACTTTATAAAACAACTTTATAAGCAGCCTTAGCATTACCTTGTTGATTTCCCACTGCACATTGCAAAAGCCCAAAAGACTCGATCACTGATGTCGTTTCTAATTCCATTTATTTACGAGTGAATTATATTTTTTGAAAATGCTATAAAAAATACATTCCCAAACCATTTTCTTTCAACAACTTTCAGTTTCTATTGTTCTTCACCGTCAGTAGTTGATCCTCATTTGTTCATTCGAGCCTCTCGCCGCTGCTGCAGTCAGCGATCAAGTCTTTTGGGCTTTTGCAAGCGCAGTGGGAAATCAACAAGCTAATGCTAAGGTAATGCTAAGGCTGCTTATAACGTTGTTTTATAACGTTTCTAGACACTAATGAGTGAGCCAGGCAGAGCGTTTTGTTTGTTCGACTCGTGGCTGTTGTAAGATGGGTTAGAAAGTGGTGTTAAGCCTCTTCTGTGCAAATTGGCGTTTTATGTGGAAGCTAAGAACTTGCCCCCATCACTAAACTAGTTTGTTGCCTTGACAGACTCACTGCCACAGCAAGGTCTCCACCGAGGCAACACTGATCTGTGCCGTTTTTTAGCTTCTGACAGTATTCGACCACCTCTAGCAATGGACTTTAGCTTCAAACATCCCTAAGTTCCCCTTTAATGCCATACTGTGAAACATAGCAGGCCAATCAATAATATATCCATGGAGACAAAAAGATGGCATACCCCTTTTAGCTAATTTACATAGTGCTTTATGCTACAAAAATACATTTAACATTATGTAAGTTTTTGTTTCATGTACAGAAGTGTTAGAAATTAGACATTTTAACCTTAAACCACAGTAAATTTTCAGTATTCTCCACATAATCTAACAAAAACAAGACCTTTAGGATGTTCCAACATCACATGAACGCAACCTATAATGTAAAAAAGGCCCCAAAACAAAAAAATAGTCACTTTCAAGACTTTGCAGATAACCCAAAGGAGGACGAAGTGGCTCAAGTAAATGGAGGAGAAAAAACATTTGCCAAAAGATTTCAAAGGGCAATTACACTGACACAAAAAACTCTTTCTGGAGAGTCAGACTAGGGCGGCCATGGCAGTGCCTGTCTAAAAACAAAAAATATATATGAGTACTTAATATCTGACGTGTGTATGTTGCTCTATTTTTATACAGGGGTCTATGGGGTCGACCAGCCCGAATTGTGGCTTTTACTGTGCAATAATTTTAAGAGTGGAATGCAACATATATCTGTATATATTGGTAACATTTACACAAGATGGCCGGCGCTTTGCTGGTGACATGTTTGGTTGTTGGGGTCGTTTTGAGGGGAATGGGTGAGTTAAAGGCGCCTTCATAACTTGCATTTAAATCTGTTTTAATAATTTTCATTTTAAATTGCATATAACAGGGTATGCTTCTCAATTTTTTGGCTTTATTTGTTTAGGATAATACTTGCTGTAAATATAAATTATAGTTTGACACTGATCAAGAAGCAATTTGTGAAGTTGAAAAATATGTTTATTTAGTATCACACAAAGGAGAATTCTGTTCCAAAGTTCGTCACAATTTACACACAAGAAACATTTTTTAATATTTAAATTATTACTTAAACAAGTTAAAGGTGTTTTCTTAGATTTCTATTTGCCAAATAATAATTTCTGTGTACATTAGAGGAGTTATGGCCTAGTGTATTACATCGCTGCTAAATTATATAATTCCCTCTAAACAGGAAGTGGCGTTTTAAACCTAAAAAATGACAAATCTGGGCAATTTTTTCAATTTGTGTCGGTAAAATCTTAAATATAATGAACCTAAATGTGTGTTTTAGAAAATTAGTAGTTCAAACTGCTTTAATTTTGATTCTAACATTTTTACATTTTACATAGCATTAAAGATTGTGTTAAATACAAACTAGAGAAGACATTTTTCTCTAAATAAACAACAATAGACAATATTTTCTGTATTAATTTGAATAAAAATGCTAAAAGATTGGATAAGAGGTTTAAATGCAAGCTTTGAAGGCGTCTTACTGTTAGCTTGTTTTATCCATAATTCAAAACACTCTCTAGCAGCTTATGCTTCGTCAGCCATTTGGATTTTATCTGATTTGATTCACAAAATTTAAGCAACGTCATCTTTTTTCCCCCAAGGACGCTTTACTGTTTTTGCCCTTTCTTACAGATATTACAAACATATTTTAGCAATAGCCCATATTGAGTGAATCTACACCCATACAGCCATACTAGCTTTTCTATGCATGGCTGTTAGCAAAGGAAAGTAGACTACAGTTTAAATATTTTTAGCAGGGCTAAATGGTGTTTGCTGTTTTAATGGTGTAATTTTTTTTTTTCTTTTCTCTCACAAAATCATGCATAAATACAGATTGTAATGCTTTCGCTTTATTAGCTCAATGCCGGAAATGCTAAGCTAAGTATGCTAATGCCAATGCTAAGCTAAGTCAAACAAAACAGTTATCTTATATTTCACTGATAGAGTAACCTTCAGTTTGGACAAAAAGTTACTTATTTTTGTAAACTGTCGACAAAAAATTTAATTAATAAATTTTAGCTTAAAGGTTTAGCTTAAAGGTGCTTTGTGTATAGGGTGACCAGACTTAATAAAATACTAGGAGGTCCCCAGTTTGTGGTGGTATTTATCTAGTCCTGGTTTAGTCCGGTCTAATACCTGGTCTATTCCTGGTCTAGTATCTGGTCTAGTCCTGGTCTAGTCCTGGTCTAGTCCCGGTCTAGTCTTGGTCTAGTATCTGGTCTAGTGTCTGGTCTAGTATCTGGTTTAGTCCCGGTCTAGTACCTGGTCTAGTCCTGGTTTAGTTCTGGTCTAGAACCTGGTCTAGCCAAGGTCTAGTATCTGGTTTAGTCCTGGTCTAGTACCTAGACTAGTAATGGCTTAGTCCCAGTCCAGCACTTGGTTTAGTCCCTGTCTAGTACTGGATTAGTACCTGGTTTAGTCCCGGTCTAGTACCTGGTCTAGTCCTGGTTTAGTCCTGGTTTAGTCCCAGTCTAGTAGCCGTATAGTCACATTTTCTCTGTGATTTGGTCATTTTTAAGCAGGTTTTCTGAATTTTACAAAAAGTAATGACAATATATTGCTGTTCGCAGGGATCGACATGGCCAAAAACAGGGACATTTGTTGCATAAAACTGGGACAAATCACTGGTTTTGGATAAATCTGCTGGTACAGGGGACACAGGGCTCAAAACTGGGACTGTCCTGGGTAAATAGGGACGTCTGATCACCCTAATTATGTAACTTTTCTGGTGGCGGGTCCGTCAGATGCTTTTTGTTTACATGAGATGTTATCGCTTTGTCTGGAAAGTTTCACAGTATGGCATTAAACCTTTCTATCTTCATGGAGACCAAACCAGACCAAGTTACAGGTCAGATCTGTGGAGTGGAAACCCCGCTCGCCATCAGATTGCCATTTTTGACGCATTTTTGAACAGTAAATCCACCTGTAATTGAATAAACGTAAGGTAGAGCTGCTTAATTCCAGGCAGAGCAATGAAACATCCATAGAAACAAAGAGGTGACGGACCCCCGACGAAAAAGTTACACAGTGCACCTTTAGTTTTTCCACCTGATCGTTATCATTCTGTTGTATTTTTCTTGTATTTGGTGCTGCCACATGCTGCTAGTGCCTCTATCGCGCTCTGAATCTTATGGCACTACTGAGTCACTCCACAGATACAGAGACCGTGACTAACCCTGAGTAGAATGCAGAAATTAAAGAGCATTTAATGTAGCCATGCGGTTAGTAAGTGATTTGCTGAGCTAGGCATGGGAAGCTGCCAGAAAGCCCCGAGGTACAGTGTCCATTATGCAACGCTGGTCCCATGGTGCGTTTGAAGCTCAACCGAGAATTACAAATCAAGTCCCGAAGACATGCACTATGGTTTGGCATGTCATTAAAATGTAAAACAGAATAGGAGAATTAAGGTAAAATTATTATACTGAATCACATTTTTAAAGGTTGACCAAGATAGTTTAGTTTATAAATTTGAGTGTATGTGAGAAACTGACTCTAATTCAAAACTCAAAACACAGGATTTGTTGTGATCGTCCTTCCTTTCGCTACAAAACACCCATTGCTGCGTTCTATTGCATGTCGGTAGTCGATAAATCCGTCCGTTCTCCCGACATTTGTTGTAAATGCATTTTATTACAACAGCCGGGGAAAATGCGGACACCCGAGAAAGTTTAATGGAACGTCAGGTGTTGATAGCTCCTGCTAATCATAGAACTATAATAAAATCTGGAAGATGAATCCAAAATGGCGTCATGTTGTTTTCAGTGGCCTGTGCTCATTGGTGCGTGACCCTGAAAAATATTTTTACTTCCGCAGTTCTGACCAATCAGACCAATCTGCTGAAGCGAAGCGTGGGCTCAGAGCGGGGCTAGGCTAATGGCTAACTCTTGCAAAGCTGATTTTTAGGCACTTTGATGATAAAAAAAGAAAAAATTAAAGTTCATATTGTAAAAATACAGAAGAATCCTTTCACAAAAAATGCATTTCTATGGTTCCTGGGCTGCAATAACAACTCAATCTGTGGTCACAGACAGAGATGGGGTTGTCTTATCCAGCTCTTATTATAGATCCATGCTGCTAATAAATAGAGTCTGTTAGCTAACGTTAGCTGTCGCGACTCAAATATGGCAGTTTGACTTTTACATGCTCAGAAAAAACTTGCTGTGCCGTAAATACAACTGCGCCAAACTAGCCCGGCTTTGTGTTTCGAAACCCAGATGATTTGATTGCACTTTCTCGAGGTGGAGTTTTGTTTTCCCTAAGTCCCGAGCGCAATAGAACGCAGCATCTCCCTGTTAGCGTGCTGATAATATAGCCATGCTGCTAATTTGTACTTTCAAAAGGTTTCAGTCCCAACTGTTGCCAGCAGAGGGCATTAGACACCTAATCCACACATTCTAGGTGGAACTAAAATCACTGGTGCTGATTCACGATGCATTATTTAGTTTATTTTCATTAACAAAGTCGTGATCCATCTAATTATAATAACCGGGGAAGTAAATGTTAGCATGCTAGTTGTCGTTAACATTACAGAGGAAGTTAGTGCGTCTCTACGTCGTGAAAGGAGGTGAATAGAAGATGCTAGGAAGGCAATGGAAACGTGAGGTTGGACTGCTGCAAACTATTTCAAATGTTTTCACGTGTTTTTAAGTTGTTTTTTTTAGTTTAGTCCAATACCGAACCTTTAAAAGCTCCCGAAAACCCGAACTGTTGGAGCTTTGAACACAGGTAGAAACGTGTACTTAGTTTATCCATTCAGTGCAACTCCTCGCTATGCAACTCAAATATAGCAGGCTCTTTTCTTGATACCATGTGACTGTTTTGTTATAGAAGAATGATTTTTGCAGTTTGCTCTTTTGAATTTCAAAGTGCTAATGTCGTGTTTAGTTCTTGCTGTTTATCTTGCTGTCTCACCTGGTGCTCCACAATATACATGCACATTTGTAGCTTGTGATTAACATTCGTTCGGTGGCAGAAGACAGAAAAAAGGCTGTTTTAAAGTAAGAAATTGTGTGTGTGGTCAATGGGATTCTCTGTAAAAGGTCTAACAATGTTGTCTTGTATAGGACTGGAGGCAGGTGTGTTGTGCATTTGGCCTATGAGGGTCACTGGCCATTACTGCACTGTCGGATCTATTACTGCTGTGAAATATTTGGGGATTTGTGCAGAGATTTTGAACAAAAAAATGTACAAATGTTATAGAAAATTACTAAAAAAAACTGATATATATTCTGTTAAAAAAAGTTCTGCTCTAACTTTGCCCTGAGTTTTGACTTGCAGGCTTGACTTGCCTTAACAACAAATGTGGAATAAAATAAAATTAAATAAAATTAAATGAATTGAACTATACCATTAGGAATAATATCATAGACTTTGTTGTGTGCCATTTGTTTTAGCTGGTTTAGAGCCTGTAAGTCTAAACTTTGGGCTAAAAACTTACATAACTATATTTTAACAGTAGCTAAAATCTATATGTAGAACTGGTTTTATGCTTGTCGTTTGAATATTACCGTAGCTAACCTTTTTATCATCCGAAACGTGCACAATTCTCATAATGGATTTCTGCAGTAATAACCCAAAGTGCAGAGGTCAAAGTAACACAGTAAGCATATATTCTATTTTCTTTGTATGCATATAATATTGTTGACTATTTTTGCACTGACTATATGGACAAAAGGATTTATTTTTTCCACAAAAGGTGCTATTATAACGGAGGCCTTCTCCCACACCTTTTTGCATGAACGCTCAAAAGAGAACCCTGGAAAAGGACTGGCGTCTCTTCTCCTTCTACAACTACTTCTACTTCTACTCCTCCAAATGTTGCCAAAACGAAGCACTGTACTTTTGTAACTTCAACTTGTGAGCTTTGAAATAAACAGGCTTCAAGTTTGGGTTGGTCTCCAGATCAGTTTTTTCTTCCAGTTTCAGTGATACATTTGTGATTGTTGTTGATTGTGAGCAGTGGTGAAATATATTTAGATTAAAAATGCATTATGTAACTTTGTGGAGTGTCCATTACCTATCTCAATATGGTAAATGAGATAGATTTATACAGCGTTTCCACCTTCAAGGCACTCAAACCCCTTTACAACAAGGAACCACTCACCCATTCACACACCAGTAGGCAGGACACACACTGGGGGCGAGGTGGGTTAAGTGTCTTGCCCAAGGACACAACAGCATTTATCTGTGGAGAGCAGGAGTCGCACCACCAACCTTCGGGTCAGTGGACAAACCAACTGAGCTAGTCGCCCCTAAAAGAGGCAAGGCAAGTTTATTTGTATAGCACAATTCGTACACAAAGTAATTCAAAGTGCTTTACAGAATAAGAAATACATTAAAATCACAATACAAGCAAATCAAAACATAAATAATCATCATAAAATTACATTAAATTAGAGAGAATTAGAGAAGAGAAGAGTGCGGAATGTAAAATGAAAACCTTTCAGTCATATGAGATTAGCAAAGGTTGCCAGGCCAAGGTCAGATCTGGGATGAAAACAGTAAATATTTTAAACTCCAGAAGCTCAATAAATGCTCCAGAAGCTCAATAAATGCAACACTGGCTGTGGTTACATGCACAGTTGCACACTCTAAATATTCTCAGATTTTTGGAGTTAAGAGGCTATTAAAATTACATTTCTTTTCATCATGGTCCCTTTGATTACTCACATCTGATTTTGTGGTTTATATTTCATTTAAATAATCTTTAAAGTCAGGAAATCAGACCTCAGTGTGCATGTGAACATAGCCAGTGATAAATCTAATGTCATACTTTGGAACATTCCATGCAAAGCAATAATATTTCCATGAGATAAACCAGGTGCTGGAAAAATTCAAAAGTGCATCTGTAATGCTAACTTTAGCTGAAATGTACTTTCAGTCTCAAGTTGGTTGCATTTGTAAATATGACTAATCTAAACTAAATACCTCTACTTCTCCACATTACAAGAAACAAATAACAAAGAACAAGAATAAATGAACAAATAACAAGAAACAAATGACTTGATTTATGTAAGTTTTATCATAATCTGAGTAAATTTCACTTGACAAGTAAATGATCTGCCAGTGGAATAAGACTTTTTGTACTTAAAATATGAAAATACACCTTGCTACACTTAAAACAAGAAAAACAAACACTTAAAATAAGAACCACAATCAAATGTTGCTTGAATTAAGAAAAAAAAACACTTATTCCACTGGTAGATAATTTTACTTAGTTGAATCCACTCAAATAAAGTAAAATGTTCTTAATTTAAGTCATTTAAACTTACCTAGATATTGTTTTTTTTCCAGCGCAGAACAGCGTTTTAATGAAATACAATACATTTCTGTTTATAACTTTTACAAGTATAAGTAAGTGTAAGTGTAAGTTATAATACAATTCTTCTAGTGTTTGGTCACATTATGGTCGAGATGTTATAGCTTTGCATTAAATATTTCACTGTAGAGTAACAGTAAAATGATTCATCTCCATGGGTAGAAGCAGATAATCCCTTGTGACAAAGTGTTACAAGTCAGATCTGTGGAGAGACGAGCCTGCTGACAGTAAGAATGGATGTTTTTCAAGATACTTTAAGCAACAAAAACACCTGTAACTGTTTATAATAAATGCAAGGGGGACGAATACAGTCAAATTACAGACAAATCAGTAATAAAGACAAAAGTTGCGCCAGTGAAAAACAAAAAATCTGTAAACATAACTTTCTGTTGTTGTCTGTCATATGCTAACCCCAGCCGCCCCTCCAGCCTCCCACATACAAACTTAACACGTACACCCCAGCAATCCGCTCCCTGTGTCCTACACGTGTTTGGGGACTATATTTACTCCTCACTTTGGTGTCTGGGGATAGCCTGTTATGAAGGGTCATGATCTCCCCCATTGGACTTGTCCCCGGAATAGCAGCGTTTAGTGTTGTTTCTAATTGGGAGTGATGAGTGGAAGGTCATATCCATGCTCTAGCTCCTATCAGCAGTGTGCATGCGGACGACAGGGCGACAGGAATAGCCCGGCTCTGCTCCGAGCTTCATACATGGACGTATTAGGGAAAGAGGAGAAGAGGCGAGCGCTCAGACTGTGGTCATTGTAACATCATCACAGGGCAGGGAGGGGATGGGGAGGGGTTAGAGAGCGGGAGTCGGTAGCAGAAAAGTCGTCAGTGGGGTCATGAGACTAAAACCAGTGGTAGTGACGGTGTTATATTACCTGTGTTATTTCTATTTGCTATATACACAATTGTTGCTGTTTTATATCATTGAACTACGTTGCCCAAGTCGTTTCTACGCAGCTTCGGTATCAATATACACCAAAAATATGCAGCTTCGAAAGAAATTATAAAGAGTTTTTGCTTTTGTGGTTGAGTGACAGCTCTGGGTGATCTAAAAATAAATAAATAAACTAATAATAGTAAAGAAAATGAAAAAGTATATACATAAAACAATAACTTTAAAACATAATACAGTACAATACAAAAAAAATAATGAAAGATATTGGGTTAAAATTATATTTATTTATAAGTATGCATAGTATGTAATTTATATGTAAATATTTGTAAAGTTCTGTGATCTTCTGTGATCAGTGTACATAAGCAACCACATAATTTTTTAAACTATGTAATAAACAGGGGTGGGTTGATAAGAGTTTTTCTTCTTCCCGCTCCTTTTTGAGAATGTATAAATAGTATGTACGGTATATAAGGCGCTTTATTGTCAATTCAGAAGTGCACCATTAGTATGATAGTTGTTGTTAGCATTACTGTTAAGGCAAAGCTCAAGATTAGATCCTCGGGTTGCCTGGGCATTTTATGGAGTTTGCATGTTCTCCCCGTGTCTGGGTGGGTTTCTTCCAGGTGCCTCGGTTTCCCCCATGAACCCAAAAGGAGGAGCAGGAAAAGGAAGTAAATGAGGAAAGACTTTGGACCACTGCATTAAAATTAATTCACTAGCAAGAACCACGCCAGAACAATGGAATACGATAAGATATTTATGAGCGCTGACACGGGCGGTGATGTCGGGATGACAGTGTTTACAGTAAATAGGGCTTCTGGGTAATTGAAGGCCTGGTTCAGATAAGCTGTGGTTGGCTGGAGATAAGGTTGAGGCGTGGTCCTGCTCCTGGATCTCAGTTAATCATATTAACTCCACGTACTGTAGCATCATAGCATCCAAAGAGCCAAGGCTAGGCTAACGAGGATATTGAAGGTAACACCCTTTCCCGCCCGCACTGCAAACTTGTTAATAACACTAGGGAGAGGAACCTTGGTGTAAGACTGAGAAGATGTGTCTGTTATTAATCTTCATGTCTTGATTTAAGGACAAAATAGCATAATAAAAACACCGGGGTCATGTAGAGTGAGTTAATACAAACATTTTAAAGCCTGACGGGAGCAATTAGGGAGAAAGGGGCGACAGTTTTTTAATATAAAGTGAATCGGAGCCAGAGTCGATTGAGCCGGAAGTGCACCCATGCCCACTTCCTATTTGAAACGCCAAGGGGTCCGCCGCCTATTCCGGCATCCCTTCATTACAACATGCTTCTATTTAGATGTGCCGGTTTTCCGACATGTTTTAGTATTGCTATTCGGACGCGTCATTTTTTCCTTTTTTCTTTTTTTGAGAGTTGCGATAGTCTACCCAAGATTGTCTCTCGCTTCTTTTCTGTTCTGTATCGGTGCGGTGAAGTGTCCAAATTACAATGCGTAGCCAAGTCAAATTTCAAATCAAATTTCATCGTCATATGAAGGTCGTCAAATGTGTGTTTTGAGCTGCGAGAGTGCCGTCTCACTGAACTTGATTGGTTATTTATTTAGGTGATATGGTTCTCTGCAGATCGCCGACATGACGAAATGAATGAAGCACAAAGGGCCCATGCAGCCTCTGTTAGAGTCCTGCACGGGTTCTGCGCATATCTGACTGCAAATTTTTATGAAAGGAGTGAAAAATGCGGGTTGTGGGTTCAGGTTGAACGCAGGAGAGTGCAGGTCTAATCTGCGGTTTGCAAAACATCACTTGTTTTTACAAGATGATGAAATGTAAAATCCATATGTTTTTGCTGCACACTTTCCCACAAATCTCTGCCGCTTTCATTTTCAAACCACGCATGTAATGTCCAGCAGTTCAAAATGTCTCCCGAGGAGTTAAAAAGACAATTTGCGAGTGGAGAGTATAAAGTTGTGGCTCTTTTTTAGCTCTCAGACTGATTTTCATTCAGGTGCGGTTCAGGTGTCGGTCTGTATTTATAGCGGGTCGGATCGGGTGCGGAATTTTATTTAAACTTTGTTGAAAAACGGGTCGGGTGCAGATTGAGGTATGACTGGTACAGGCGGGTACGGTTTGTCCAAATCAGACCCGTGCAGGACTCTCGCCTCTGTTTTAGATTACCGTATTTTCCGGACTATTGAGCACATCGGTATATAAGCTGCACCCACGCTATTTTAAAAAAAATTAAGAAAAAAATTGTACAAGCCGCAACCGGCCTATAAGCCGCTGATATCTATGTTGAAAAATGAGATATTTACTGCATATACAGAACAGTACAGATTTTGTACTGTAAATGTACATTAATGTACCTGAACAGATCCTTTCCGAACAGTGCCTTTTAACAGCAACTGTGCTGATTAAAACGGGTCAAAAACAGAAAAGAACCGGGAATTGATTTACCTTAATTTCTCCTGTGCAGTGAAACCACAAGTCACATTAATCATTTCCGCTGACGCCGAGCTTACAGCAGCAGCACGGTAGACGTCTGCGTGGGACACAATTTCCAGTGCCACGGGTTCCCTCAGTCTTCAGTACTGCGACCGCCCGCGTCGTGCGGTCGCGCTCCCGCCCGCGCCTGCAATAAGCTTTCAGAATGTTCTTTCAGAATGTTCTTTCAGATGCTCTTATTACATCCATGGTCCCGCGCCGCGCTGTTTTGTGTTGGTCCCGCGGGTCCCGCAGGTGCAGGGCTCTACAGCGGTTTCCTTCCTGGAGCAAGATCGATGCCTTCAACTTAAAACTTGCATCATACAAACTCCTTCATGTGCTTTTCATGATGAAGGGGCGAGGATTTGAAAATAATTACCAGTTAGTAATTTGTCGTGCGTGTTATATCTGCTAAATAAAAAGTAGCGTATTCTTCTCCGTCTATCTTGTTTTTGACATTCCAGTTAGAGCGCCCCTAGCCGTGGAAGAAAAAATCTAAATTTAGCCGCTCCGCACTAAAAGCCTCATGGTTCAAAGCCTGGTAAAAAAGTAGCGGCTTATAGTCCGGAAAATACGGTAGATATTTTCCCGAAGGCTGGCCTATGCTCTTTTTGAAAATGCATGATGATTTCCCACGGCTCTCAGTTAGTTGTGATATCCTCTGTGGCCGAAGTATCTTTGATCAACAGCTTTGCACCGGCCCAAGCATCTTATGACATATGGGAGCGCAAAGTATAACAGGCTATCACATTAATAGTATTCATGTCAGAAAAGCAGAATGTTTGAAAAATAGTAAATCGCTGCCAGTCCGACAAAAATGGCGAAGTAGTGGAACGCTTGAAAAATAATGTTTATGCCGCTAATCAGAGAATGAAACGTCAATGTCTAAATAACGGCATGTCGGAATAACAGCGTGTAACCAAGGGCAAGTCTATAATCTGCAGTTTTAATTATGATATTGAATTTTCATTATTTTACAAACACTGTGCATATGAACTGAATGAGCCACTATTGCTCACAGCAGCTCATCTTTTCTTCCCACAGACACAGGGCGCTCTGAGGTCATGGCCTTCACCCCACGTCCCTCCGCAGAGACCCAGCCCGGAGCAGGTGTCCGGCGCTGACAGCTCCCAAAGCCCCAACTGAGGAAAGACTGTAGCAGAAACAGGCGGGCGAACGGCAGCAGAACAATGAGGGGAGAGAGAGCAAGAAAGATCATATCAAACTCTGCTGCCTCTGCAAAGATAACAACCGGAGCTATCTTCTCTAATCTGCTGCGTGGTAGTGCCGCCGAGCATGCTGGGTAATTTCTAAAGAGCAGCGTCTTGCGGGGAGGCGGAGGTGTAGGCCAGGACTCAGCGTGCTCCCTCCACACCATATGCCCAAGCACATTTTAGGACAGAGGATGGAGAAAAACATGTTATGACATAGATAAAAGTGACCCTAAAACTGAAATAACTGTATTGTTTTCATATTAAACAAGGACATTTCATTATAAGTATTGAGCAGCTGACTAATCTGAACAAAAAGCAGTTGTTTTGTATTCTACGTACTAAAATATTCTCTTTTAAAGGTCCCATAGTACACAAAATTGACTCTTGTGAGCTTTAAGCCGTGTTAGAATGTTGTTATCTCATCTAAAACGTACCTGGAGTTGTGTTTTGTGTCATTCACACGTTTATTATTAGTCTGTCTACGTCTCCAAAGCTCAGAATGCTCTGTTCCACCTTGTGATGTCATGTAGTGGTGGTTTTCAAGTTAATTTTTACATTTAGTTCAGTAGATGTTGGCTATTCCAGGGCTGAATTCATCTAAATGACTCTAGTGAAGATGTATGGAGCTTAAAAACACAGCGTTTTCAGTTTGAGAGGAAAAACTCAACTAAAACATGCAGGATTTGTGTGTTAAATGTGTGAATGAAACAAAACATAACTCCAGGTATGTTTTTGATGAGGAAACAACAATATAACTACTGTAATATAGCTGCTGCATTCCAAATAGGAAGTGAACATGGCGGTGCTTCCGGCTCCATCGACTTCACATTGAAAAACTGTGGACCTTCTCTGTAACTGCTGCTGTGAGCCTCGTCCTTTTGGTCTTAAAATGTTCATATTAGCTCAGCCATGTCCAAACTATGGCCCGGGGACCAAATGTGGCCTTCAGACCAATTGTTTTGGCCCTCAGACTTCCAGGTGAATTGGCCAAAGCTACTGCAAGTGGTACTTTTTACTGCATATTTTTAAAATCTACCTTGATCAAGCAAATTTCGTGTGTCCTTTTGAGGGTCTAAGCCTGAACAAAGGTCTGGAGGGTCATTCAAACCTGTTATAAATGCACAGATTTGAATTACTCACTGTTTTGACCCTCAGTTTATTACCCTCGTTTGGCCCTCACACTGGTCTGTGTTTTAATGTGGCCCTTGATGAAACCCGTTCTACATGCTATTTTGTCCACAAATTTTTCTTTTTTGCTAATATGTAACTGGCTCCAAATTACGCCAAATTATGCCAAGTCCATTTCTTCACCCAGTCAAAAATACAGCCATATATCACTCTTCTATTTCCATTTCATTAGTCTGTTCAAAAAGGGCACACAAGAGAACAGGGGAGTGCAAAATAATATCAGTATCAAATATTGGATTTTGAAACAGATACATGGTCCATCCGCTCTTATTATATGTCACGCTATGATATAAATAAAACTGCTGTCCTTTTTTTACCACGTAGCTCAGTATTCCTTCATAAACTGTGCACTTTGAAGAACGCAACACAGGCCCAGGAGAAAACAGCGCATTGTCTCCTCGGAGTTTGCTGCTGACACTGACTTGTGCTTTGTGTAAAAATCGCACAGATAAACTGATATGTGCTGCTATAGTAACCGACCATAGCTGCTCCGCTCCAACTCTTTTGACAGAAATACATCAAACGAGGAGCAAACCCGAGCCGGAGCTGCCTGGGCTGGAGCCGACCAAAGCAGAGCACTTATTTCTGCTCCAACTGTGCACGCGAAACTCAACACAGCCCAGACACTGCGGTCACTGACCTAAGAGGGTTATGTAATGTTATCTGATTAGGAGATATTCACGAAGATTATACTGGTTAAGTTCAAAATAACCTTCAATCATCTTAAAGAGGTGTTAATTGCTACACATAATATATTCAAATCACCATGTTACCAACGCTCTCTCGCCTCCTGTTGTTCCCTGCACCAGGTTACTCACCCTTTGCAACACAATCAGACGCATCTCCCTAATGAAACTACTGCTCATTGCATCAGATTTTTATCAGAAGTTTTGTATTGTTGTTTTTATATGGTTATGGAAATTGTTGTGTGGGGGCATAGGCAATGTTAGCCTGATTCATCAGCCGGTTTCACTGCGTGGAAACCGTCTGACCTCGCAGCATTAGGATTCGTTCGCTCGACAGTAGGCGGGTAGTTATTTTATTTAACAGATCGCTGCTATTTGGTGGTGACGTCTGTAATGTGCCAGAACGCTCAGTGGTGTCAAAGTAATTGCAGCAACATCAGCAAATCCCATAGAAAGAAGGGCAATATCGTCTTTCCCTTTGATAAAATTCACCAAACATTCTCTTTGTTCCGGCTTTAAATCCTCGATATCGGGAATCGTTGTCAATACAAAATGTTTGGCTTCGTCTACATCCATCTCGACGCTTTGTTTACTGTTGTGCTGCACCACAAAAGGACCCAGAGGCGCTGGAGTTTGACGTCACAGCTTCACCGCTCTTCTCTGATTCTCTGATTCTCTGACTACAACTTCCGGATCCTTGCAAACCACTGAGTGTATTCTGATTCCTGATTAGTCACTGGAGAGAAATGAAATTAAGCGGAGGCACTAGATGGTGTAGGCTTGTGTTTGAATACAGCCCAGGAAAAATCGTCTTGTCCAACAGTAGCACAGTACAAATCAGCTCATCTGTTCTAGTTCCAACTAAGTCAGCTCTTTCTGGTCAGGTTGTGCTAAAATAAAGCCTATAACTAAAGCAGGGGTCTCCAATCTTTTTCCTCTGGTGAGCTACTTTTAAAAAATGCCAGAGAGCCTCTAGGTTTACCGGTCACAAGAAATTGAGTAAATATAAGAGCCACGGCGAGCCTTAGATGAGGTACAGTTAGATGTCTATATAACATCTGGTATTAATTTATTAGTGTACAAAGTTAGGCATCAAAATTACACATTTACAATAGCCACAAGCATCGAATCAATCAAATTTTACTTTCAGCACAGTACGTATAATTCAGAAATCCTTTGGCGAGCTACTGGGAAGGGATTGGAGAGCTACAAGAGTCCCGAGCTACAGGTTGGAGACCCCTGAACTGGAGTAAAAAGGCTTCAGACAGAGCAGTGCTTGCAGTTAGCTTCACACAAATGGGAATGTTGATGTAAAGTATCAATACAGCACAAATTAGCTTTTATTTTGCTAGTTTGCTAATTAGTCATAGATTATTAGTCGCCCCGGGGAAGACCCAGGACACGCTGGAGGGACTATGTCTCTCGGCTGGCCTGGGAACGCCTCGGGGTCCGTCCGGAGGAGCTGGTGGAAGTGGCTGGGGAGAAGGAAGCTTGGGAGCCCCTGCTTAGACTGCTGCCCCGCGACCCGGCCCCGGATAAGCGGAAGAAGATGGATGGATGGATTATTAGTCGTGGCCAAAGCTGTGTCACATAATATGATATTTCGAAATACAACCTCTAAATAATCATTAAAGGTGCATTGTGTAACTTTTCTGCAGATCGTCTTCCACCTGCTCGTCTCTGTGCGCTTGTTTTTGCGTTGACATGACACGTTCCACAAACTTCTGGCGTTAGACTTCTATAAAAAGAAATAGGCGCTTTCTTACTTAGCGAGTGGAGTTGCCTCACCGCAGATCTGACCTTTAACTCGGCCTTCACCTACGCAAGCTTAAAGCCAAACAGTGGAACATTCCAGGTAACATCTCCAAGAAGACAAGTAGATCATGGAACCTTCACCTGGAAAGTCACAAAATTCACTATGCATAAGTGGTTTTTTTAGACAAGTGGTTTTTTTTAGACATCAGAGTTATTGTGCTGAGATGCAAACGACCGAACGACTCGCGCCAACTATTCCGGAGCTTGGCGTCCGTTCTTAACCTGGTATGAGCAGAAGGAGACCCGCACTTCTGTTTGGGTGCCCGCCCTCGCCGCCCGCCCCTCGCTGTAATATAATCAGTAGGTTTGAATGCGTTGAGTCAAAGCCGCTGAAGGGGATTTCCCAAAGTGTGCACGGAAAATCAGAGAGGGGGGCAGGAAGAGCAGGGGGGCTATCAGCAGTTGAACAAAATAAGTCTCGCCCATGGGCTTTATGTAAAGAAGCGGACGGTATAAAGGTATCAAAACGGTATAAAAACGATATAAAATAAGGAGCGAATATGAGGCCAAGCTCCAAATTAGAAAAAGGACATAAAAACTCCAGGATCATGCAGAGCGGGTTAATACGAACATTTAAAGACTGAAATGACGAGGCTCAGTGCACCGCATAAAAACAATCTCGTCAAGCTAAAATGACTTGGATTAAGAAAGTTTTATCATAATTTGCCGGTGGAACAAGACTTTTGGTAGTTAAAATACGAAAATACATCTCGCTGCACTTAAAATAAGAAAAACAACACATTTTATGAGCTTAAAATAAGAAACAAAATCGACTATTGCTTGAATTAAGAGAAAACACGTACTCCCCTGCCAAATCATTTTGCTTGTCAAGTTGAATTGACTCAAATAAAGTAAAATCTTCTTAATTTAAGTCATTTTAACTTGCCTAGATGCTGTTTTTTTTCCAGTGTGCAGCAGTTACAGAGAGAGGAGCGACATTTTTGCAAGTCGACTTGGTAGCAAATAGCAAAATGTGTTCAGTTTGGTACAAAAATAGCATTAAAGGTTATCTAAACAGCAAGCTGGTTTGTATAGGCAGATAAAGGTGAAAACCACTGGACTTTTAGCATGAAACAAAATATATAAGTATGTATAAAGTGGTAAATCAGTGGGGGTGGAAGTGAGGTTGAAAAGATGGTTTTAAACGACCTATATTATTACACTATTTCCTGACCAATGTTATAATGTAGTTTCCTCATCACAAACAGGCCTGGAGTTGTGTTTTGTTTCGTTCACACATGTTTAACACACAAACCCTGCATATTTAGGCGTCTTCTCTCTTCTTCTCTCATTCAGAAAACCCTCTGTTTCACATTGTGGTGTGATGTGGTGATACAGGAAGTGCTCCACTGTGTTTTTTAACTCCAAACATGTTCACTAGAATCATTTAGTTCAGTGGTCCCTGGGTCGTTTGGTATCAGGCCACACAGAAAGAACAAATAACTTACATTATTGCCGTTTTATTTATCATCCGAGTCTGAACAGTGTTTCATTTTGAAAAATGACCGAAGTCACTCACACATGTCACACACACCGTCCATGACTCATTCTTGACTCAGCCTTGACTCACTCACGATGCTGTTACGTTCACGTGACACAGTTTTTGTGTTGGTCGTATCATTTTATTTTGTCATATTTATCCGCTACACCTTAAAGACTGGTCCATGAAACTATTGGCTGAAATTAAACCGGTCCGTGGTGCAAAAAAAGGTCAGGGATCACTGATTTGGATCATTTCAGCCCTGGAATTGACCATCTCTGTAGAACAAAAAGGTAAAAGGAGCTTGAAAACTACCGCTTCATGACATCTTAAAGTGGAACAGAGAGAGATGTAAACAGACTAATAATAAAGGATTATACTCAAACATGTGTGAAAGAAACAAAACACAACTCCAGCACTGCAAAAAAAAAGGCCTATCAAAAAATAAGAAGAAAAAAACAATATTTTGAGGTAAAAATGCATTATTTTAAGTGAAATTATCTGCCAGTGCAGTAAGAAATTTTCACTTACCAAGTTTTCTTAAAACAAGTCAAAACAACAAGAAATATGAATCTTGTTCTAAGCAGAAAACACTAGTTTCAAGTATTTATGGCAAGATTTTTCACCTTATTGGTTTGAGAAGGAAGTTAAAGAGGCTTAACCTGGACTGATTTAATATAAAAAGTGCTTAGAATAAGTTATAATATTTAGATAAGATAAATCAGGATGGAATATCTTGAAACAAGTAAAAAAAAACTCATCTTATTAAGTAAAAAAATCTTAAAATTAATCTTTTAAGATGAATCTGCTTAATTCAAGTCATTTTAACTATGCTAGAAAATCCATTTGTAATGAGGTCTGTTTTTTGCGAGGTAACAACATTCTCACATGACTTAAACAGTCTTAAAGGTCTTATTATATTACACAAAACCGACTACTGTGTGTGTAGTCAGGTTTGTGGAATATAATAGGACCTTTAAGATATAATTTGAAACTGTAGTTAGGGTATTTTTCAAATTTAATACTGTGTATGTATTAGAGATGTAAGAAAAAATCGATTCAGTGATATATATCGTGATACTTCATTGCACAATTCTCGAATCGACTCAAAATGCATCTGAATCGATTTTTAAAATAATATTTTTCACTAAAATTCATTAGTTGCATTCACTGTTCTCATGATTTAATAAAGGTAATAAAATACTGTATTTTTTGGACTATAAGTCACACTTTTTTCAGGGTTTGGGTGGTTCCTGAGACTTATACTCAGGTGCGACTTATATATTACATTTTTCACAAAGACATAGACCAAATATATGAATCGTATATATATGAATCAAAAATGAAAAAGCAAATCATTATCTGTGTTTTCATTTTGGTTTTAGAGACAAATAATAAAGAAAACAGTTTTTTTTTCACTTTCTTATTTTTGGTTCTTTATTGAAAAACGAACAAATGAATGATACATGGATTCTTCTCTATTCGGTTGTTTTTATTACTATCTATAACTTCTATAACTTGCCTTTCAAGATGAAATGTTGGTTCTTGGTCTCTGATTTTATAAAATAAATTCCCCCCCAAATTTTCCCCAAAAAGTGCGACGTATAGAGCGACTTATAGTCCAAAAAATACGATACATTTCATACAGTTTGGGTCTTGTGTAGGTGTAGTTGACAATATTATTAGAAGTAATTATAGATAAATTGCAATGTATCATCCATTTTTTTAGTATCGAGATATAATCGTGACATGTGCATCATGATAAGTATCGTATTGTCAGACTCAAGGCAATGCACACCCCTAATATGTATGTAAAATAATGTGGAAATAACACATTTAACGACTCAAACAATTTACATGTTTTGCCACTTGAAACTATTAGCAGCGTCAGTTTCACCCAGTTTTATTTTCGATGTCCTGACGTGAAAAATTTGGACATATTTAGCTGAAAAGATGTAAACTCCAACACCAACCAAGGCCAGTCACGCCACAAGAGATTTCTTCAATTAAATTCTATATGAAATACAGGAGCTTAGTGGATTTCCAGGTAAAGCTCACATCCGCATAGCTCCGTCATTTGGGATTACCTCACACTATGTTCAGAAGGAGCCCTTAGAAGAAGCGTACTCTAATCTCCAGGATACCGCTCGCTCGTCCTATAATTAACGACGCGATCACCTGCTCTGTAATGACTACGTGCTGCAAGAAGAACAATCTTTATCATAGAATTCCCCCGTGTGAAATGAGAGGATGTGATCAAAACGTTGAATTACAGATCTTTTTAGTCTGAAGTGTGATTATAACAGGACCTAAATTAGGAATGTGAAAGGATTTATGCCCCTGCATCCCCACTGATGGTGTCATTTTACACATTTTTGGATAAATAAATATACAGGGTGTCCCAAAAAATCATCAAAATTATTTCGCAGGCCAGTAATTTTGGCAATTCTAGTTGAAGTAACCTCAAATTTTCACAGAATGTAAAGAAACAGATCCAGATTTTATATTTAATGTTTTATTTTTGTTCTGTTTTCAAGTTGAGCCGTTCACTGCCAAAGAGAAGTTATTTTGCCACCCAAGACTGCAGTTTTCAATGCGCAATTTGGAAAAACTTCATAAACTGGCAAAGAATTACACATATTACACGTCCTAAATAATTAAAATTTGATTAATTAAATGCCTATTAACATTGTACATGTATTATTTTGTTGCCTAACTTTGTACACTAATAAACAGATAATGGTTTATGTTTTATAGGCATCTAAATGTACCTTATTTAAAGCTCGCTGTGTCACTTAAATATACTTAAAATATATTTCTAAAAGTAGCATCTCTCTGGCAGGTTGGAGACCCCGGTATGGATTATTTTGACACGCCTTAAAGCTCACAAGAGTAAATTTTGTGTAATATGAGACCTTTAATATGTGGCCCAATGCCCTTTCACCTCTTGCTCGCGCCTTTTTTAGTGACACATTTTACTGCAGACTTCACTGTCATTTCTGCCTGTGGTGAAAGGGAAACTTAGCATACATTCGTACCTATGAATAACTTGACCTTTGAGTAAAAATATGAGGTGTGGACGTATATTCAGCCTCACGCATGCACCAGGTCACACAAACCCACTCTCTCTGTGTATATCGAGACAGTGGGACAGACTCGGTAACTCAATAGGGCCAGTCACATCTGTTCCTATGGTGCTTTTTCAAAACAACAGCTGCAAAGATGAATAAACAAGCCTTTCAGCGCTGCTCACAAGACGCGCTGATAAACTGGTAAAAAGGACATGTGTGAGAGTGCCCAGTTTTTACTAAAAAACACCATTTATATGACCCAATAGTTTCGTTTTTCTGTAAAATTTAAGTTATAATGAAGTTATAATGAAGTTTTCTCCTCAAAAACAGACCTGGAGTTGTGTTTTGTTTCATTCACACATGTTTAACGCACAAATCCTGCACATTTTGGCTGAGTTTTTCTCTCTAAACAAAAGGTAAAAGGAGCTGTTAATTTGAAAACTCCCACTTCTTGACATCACGAGGTGGAAAAGGGCATTTTCAGTTTAAATAAATTGTTACTCAAACGTGTGTAAATGACACAAAACACAACTCCAGCTATATTTTTGATGAGGTAACAACATTTTAACATTTTTATGTATTAATAAGTACTTACTAAGCCTGAATCATCATTACTATTACTGTAACTACACTTTCCACAACTTCTTCTTCTTCTTCTTCTTCTTCTTCTTCTTCTTCTTCTTCAACTATTACTATTACTACTACAACTACTATTACTATTACTACTACTATTCTACTACTACTACTATTACTACTACTATTACTACTACTATTACTACTACTACTACTATTACTACTATTATTACTACCACTACTAGTACTACTATTACTACTATTACTACCACTACTATTACTACTACCACTACTATTACTACTACCACTACTATTACTACTATTAATACTACTATTATTACTACTACTACTACTATTACCACCACTACTACTATTACTACTACTACTACTATTACTACTACTATTACTACTACCACTACTATTACTACTACCACTACTATTACTACTACTACTATTACTACTATTATTACTATTACTACCACTACTATTACTACTATTACTACTATTACTACCACTACTATTACTACTACTATTACTATTACTACTACTACTACTATTACTACTACTATTATTACTACTACTACTACTATTACTATTATTACTACTACTACTACTATTATTACTATTATTACTATTATTACTAGTACTACTACTGTTGTTATATTTGGTGCGTATGATTATTTCCGCTCTTTGTCCTGTTGCTTGCTTCTGCAGACTTAAAGTGCTGCATTTTTTCCATGGAAACTGGAGCGGATTCACAGCCCGACCTTGAATACACAAACCCGCTCACAAACCGGCAACGAGGGCACGTGCCACCGCAGCTTTGCCGATATTTTACAAACACAACAAAAAACTGGCAAAATACAGTGTTATTTTTACTCTCAATGCTGTTTGGGCTGTTATTATTATTAGTATTACTATTATTATATCTTTAAAGTGACCGGTTAATGGTACATGATCATAGACGGTATAAAGAAGTGGACTAAAGGAGCGAGACGTCACCCATAGCGTTCGGCTCCAATCAAATGAAGCTCACTGAGGCTAGCAGGTATAAGGGTGAATTTGAAGCCAGTTCCATATTAGGAATAGCAACTGATTTATGGACAAAATAGCAAAACAAAAACACCAGGATTACGGGTGTGTGCAAAAATATAGAAATATCGATATATTGTATTGTTTAATATGATGATACAGTATCAATATTGTAGCCTACTGTATTGATATATGTATTTTTTGGTGTATTTTACTAGATTATTTGGTTACAGAGCTACAGTTTTGTTACTTGTTCAGAGGAAGGAAGCTCATTTATGCAATACATCTGACATTTTCAAAGACTTTTAGTACCACAGCCATCATTTAGCCTTTATTTTCATTGAACTGTATCGAATCGATTTGAAATATATCGTATCAAATCTAAAGCTCACTGTATCGAGGTTTGTATTGTATCCACAACTTCTTAATAATACATTTTATTTATTTGGCGCCTTTCTGGACACTCAACGTTGCCTTACAACAACATAAACAAGATAAATACGATTAAAACATACAGTTAAAAGCATAAAGTTAAAGTTGGACAGTATTTAATTGATTGATTGTGTTTAGTATTGTATTTAGTGTTGTATTTTATTAGTATTTAGTATTTAATGATACCCAGCCCTAACCAGGATCATGTAGAGCAGGTTATACGAACATTTTAAGACCAAAATTACGAGTCTGAGCAGCATTTACAGACACAGACGCGACGCTTTTCAGGACTAAGTGAACTGGAGCTGGAAGTGCGTCCATGCACTGCAAAAAAGGCCTATCAAAAAATAAGAAGAAAATACTAATTTTGAGGTAAAAATGCCCTTTTACCGTGAAATGATCTGTCAGTGCAGTAAGAAATTTTCACTTACCAATTTAAAAAAAAAAAAAAAACAAGACGAAATATGAATCTTGTTCTAAGCAGAAAACACTAGTTTCAAGTATTTATGACAAGATTTTTCACCTTATTGGTTTAAGAAGGAAGTTAAAGAGGCTTAACCTGGACTGAGTTAATATAAAAAGTGCTTAGAATAAGTTGTAATATCTAGATAAGATAAATCAGGATGGAATATCTTGAAACAAGTAAAAACATCTCATCTTATTAAGTAAAAAAATCTTAAAATTGATCTTTTAAGATGAATCTGCTTAATTCAAGTCAGTTTAACTATGCTAGAAAATCCTTTTTCATTTCCTTAGCTTTGTCCATTTATATAAACAGTCTACGTATGTGACATGACACAATACGTGATCTTAGACTCTTAGTTACAGTGGGGCGATATAGCGGGTCAAATAGAAAGTGTTCATCTCATTACTATGAGGTTGCTGGTTCGAATCTTGCACCAACTAATCTATTAAAACAACTTTTGGCCTTGATTAAGACACTTCCAATATGGCTGTGCCATTGCCAAAGATGTGCAGAGGTTTTGTAATACTGTTTTTAGTCAAATTAATGTTGTTGTTTGTACTTGTTCATGTACAGCGCCCATATTATGCTATTTTCTGATCTGATTATGATGTTGTTTCCTCAGCAAAAACATATCTGGAGTTTTGTTTGCTTCTTAATTCTTTATATAGGCTTTAGTTCTTTTCTCAAACTGTTTTTTTTTAAACTCCATACACCTTCACTGGTATAATTTGGATGATTTCAGCCCTTGAATTGCTGCACAAAAAGTAGTTTAATTTGAAGACATCACAAGGTGGAAACAGAGCATTTTGAGGTTTGGTGCTCCAGACAGACTAAGAACGAAGGATTATTCAAACACAAGTCCAGGTTTTTGATGCGGTAACAACATTATAACATGATTTAAAAGCTCACAAGAGTCAATTCTGCGCGATATAGGACCTTTAAAACACCCAAACATCACAACACAACATTATTGATCACAAAGGATGAACCCAAACGTATGAAACTTTCTGTGTAACTCGTTGCCTTCTGGGTGGTGTATATTAAACAGCACGAACTCCTCGGGGCCGGGGGAGCAGATGGCTTTAGGCTCCAGACTGTAGCTCGTCCTCTGTTTGTCAAGGCCTCACCTCACAGTGACCCCCCGCCCACAGCAGGAGGGGGGACAGGACACACCGGGACAACATCCACAAGGGGAATCGCAAATGAATTCCTTTAAAATTACTTTATAAATAGTTTCTGAGTCTAACCAAGGTTTAACTGCGGGAGATTAAAGGAGACGTACACGCGACTGACTCTTGTGAGCTTTAAATCATGTTATAATGAATAGAAATGACTGAATTTTGCCAAAAAACGATCACGATTATTAATATTTGTAGCTTTTATGACCGTATAGATTATTATAACATGGCTTAAAGCTCACAAGGGTAAACTTTGTGTAATATGGGACCTCATTTCTCTTTTAGTGGTCCATTTTACTGCAGATTTCACTGTCATTTCTGTCAGTAGTGAAACAGAAACTTCGCACGCCTCTAGACCTATGAATCACCAGTCTATAAAGGTCCATTATTAGACCAGAATGACTCTTGTGAGCTTTAAATCATATTATAATGTTGTTAGCTCGTCAAAAACAGACCTGGAGTTGTGTTTTGATTCATTCACATATTGGAGTAACCCTTTATTATTTGTCTGTCGACATTTCCAAAGCTCAAACTGCTCTGTTCCACCTTGTAGTTTTCAAGTTAACAGCTTCTTTTACCTTTAGTTCAGTAGAGATCGGCAGTTTCAGAGCTAAAATTATGCAAATGTATATTCAAGCGAAGGTGTATGGAGTTTAAAAACACAGTATTGTCCTGTATTCGTTTTTTTTTTTTTTTCTGGTTGAGACAAGAACTAAATATGCAGGTTTTGAGTGTTAAACATGTGTGAATGAAACAAAACACAACTCCAGGTGTGTTTTGATGAGGAAACAACATTATAACATCAGAAAATAGCATAATATGGACACCTTAAACATGTTATAATGATTTGAGGCCTACTGCTCTCAATTTACTATAGATTATTATTACATTTAAACTTAGATCATACATGTAGGGTTAAAAAATGTGCCGTAACCAAATGCTGCTTGTTAGTTTACTTTCACTTGATACAGGAAGACACTTTTTTTCCATTATTAAACCATTTTAGATAATTATTGCAGCTTAAAATGCAACACAATCACATATAATTATGCATATATGTTATAGAGCGATACTAAATATTCAGAAAGAAGCATAATATGTCTTCTTAGACTTAGGCTCATTTATCCACAAGGGAAATTATTTGGACACAGTAGCTCGTAGATCACAATATTTTAACAAACAACAAAAATAAGAATAATAAATACAAAATAAGGAGCATAAATACTTAAAGACTGGTGTCAATTAAGCCATAATTATACAAATATATATGAACAAGCCATAAACAGAGCACTGCTGCCCTCTGGTGGCGATTAAGGCAACTGGTGAATGTTGAAAGTTTTCCAAAATCTACTTAATCTCAATCTGAAACTAAATTTTTATTACAACGCGAAGATGAAAAGTGACGTGGTGCTCCTGTAAGTTAGATCCTTTCTATTTGAATTACTATTTGAATTACTTGCAACATTAAATGCCTAAAAATTGTATAGCGTATCTCAAATTTAAAAATGGTAAAATAATCATTGGCTGATTTATACAGATAGCCTAAGTAAAGACAAACTTTGCTATCACTATTTATTATAATTATAACTAAACCTAACTAGGCTTAAAGGGACAGTTCGGAATTTTGGACATAGGGCCTCATTTCCTAGTGAGACTGTCCATGTGAATGTTTGTGTCGATAGAATAATTTTAGAAGAAAAAACAACCATTGCATTTGAAGGATTTATGTCTGAGCAGCAGTGAGTTGTTCTTCCTGATAAAAAGCTCGGCAGCGGCAGACTGATATATGAGAAAATAGTCCCTCAGCGTGCGACGATTCATGTGATGCAAGGTTAGTTTTATTTTAAACATTATTCTATCGACACAGACGTTCACATGGACAGTCTGGAGCTATAATAGTTTTGCTTCGAGTGCTTTATTGTTCGGGTAAGACTGTTTTTAGTGGCAGGACGACTATGGCCATTGACATGCGCTAGCCTAGCACCAGCAACCTCTGCAAATACAAGCACTGGAGGGAATATTCAAAAAAGTGTCTCCACATGTCTCCAGCACTCTGGATCACAAGGAAATGAGGCCCTATGTCCAAAATTCCCAACTGTCCCTTTAATAAAACATAAAGAACAATTAAAAAGAATCAGGCTTAGTAACTTATAGTAGCACTTAAGTAATACCTTAAATCTAACTCCTAATCCTAACTATTTTATTAAAGATTCTTGTCAGCTTTAAGACATGTTATAATGCAGTTACCTCAACAAAAACAGACCTGGAGTTGTGTTTGTTTCATTCACACATGTTTGAATAATCCTGTGTTATTATTAGTCTGTTTGCATCTCCAAAGCTCAAAAAGCTCTGTTCCACCTTGTGATGTCATGTAGCAATAGTATTTTTCAAGTTAACAACTCCCTTTAACCTTTAGTTGCATGTTGGAGTTTAAAAATACAATTGCGTACTTCCTGTATTACAACATGACATCACAAGGTGGAGCGGTTTCAGTTTTAGAAAAGAATCCGGTTCCCGATAATTAGATCAGACGTACAGATCAGACACGTGTACTAAAAAAATCTGATTATTTGGGTTGTAGTGGATTATTAAAACTGATTCCTGTGAGTTTTGAGTCATGTTATAATACTGTTACCTCATCAAAAAATTGAAAATGTGGATTTTTTTTCCCGATTTGAGAGAAGAACACAAATATACCGTGCAAATCCTGAATATTTGCACAGTATATTTGCTGTGCTCTTGTGTTTTTGTGTGTTAAACATGCGAAAATGAAACAAAACACAACTCCAGACATGTTTGTGATGAGGAAACAACATTATAACATAGATCAGAAAATAATAAACAACTAACCTGACGAATTAATACACGAATTGCTCATGACCAATGCTTTACTGAGGATAATTAAGATGTAGTTATAATAAAGTGGTACCAAAAGTTTTCCCATAGTTCCCAGAGGGGGCTAACATGGAGGAGGCAGATGAGAGCAGTGTTTATGCAAAACTGTCTGTGGAGCTGATTTAGTGCAGTCTGAATGGGCCATAAAAAGCCAAGAGCCTGTGTGTGTGGAAGAATGCCTTTTTAACACACTCTTATCACTTACTCAGTGTTTGCTATGGCTACATTACTTACATGATTTGCGGACATGCGGTAGGATATTTGCGTTTGAAATAGATTCTTTGATATCTTACACCTTTTATGGCCTTAATTTATGTTTTTAAGTATTTAGCATTTAGTATAAGCATATTTAAAGGTTCTATATTACACTAAATTGACTCGAGTGTAAGTTTTAAGACATGTTATAATGCGGTTACGTCCACAAAAACATACCTGGAGCTGTGTTTTGTTTCATTCACATGTGTTTGAGTCAATTTGAAAGAAGAACTCAGTCTAAATATACAGAGTTTGTGTGTTAAATGTGTGAATGAAACAAAACACAACTCCAGGTATGTTTGTGATGAGAAAACAAGACTATAACAGACCAGAAAATAGTGTAATATGGGCCCTTTAACACAAAATAGCAGATTTATTATTCTGTATTTGAAAAAACACTGTTAATTTAAGGCTTGAAGAGGTTGTTATGTTGTTTTTTGGCCTGAGTAACTTTTCTGATACTGTAAATGATATGGCACTTGCTTGTCTTCATGCCTTCATGCCTAGAACGTTCCGCAATATGGCATTAAATGCATCTACTGGACCTTACATTTATTTAATTACAGGTGTATTATTGTTTTTTGCAGTTTATTGCAGTCTATAAATCAAGAGCAAAATAACTCATATTGAACTACTTGTCACGTTTAGAGCAGAGGAAGGAGCCAAAATACAGGACTGCATTTGCAAAGTTGCTTAATATAGCAAAAAATGACCAAAAACAAAAAAATCTAAACAGACGTGACATTAATAATGAACCAACAAAGGGCAAAGGAGAACAGAAAAGGAGGGTAGATACGCACACAAAAGAATGAGACACATTAGATCAAATACAAATCAACACAACAGGAAATAAAACTCAAAAACACACACAGCTAGAAGAAGAAGAAGAAGAAGAAGAAGAAGAAGAAGAAGAAGAAGAAGAAGAAGAAGAAGAAGAAGACTACTAACTATAAATTATAGTATACATAAAGCAATAACATCTCTGTGGGGACCAGAAAAGTTACATACTGCACCTTTAATACATGTATTTCTTTATTTACTTTTATTCACAACATTTACAGACCACAGTTTAAGAACTACAATTCCCTCCTTCAAACACCAGACCTTCATCATACAGCAGCTTTCCATTTCCTCCATGTTACGCCTTGAATTCCCACTGGATGGCGCTGTTCACTGCCCTTAAGACAAACATGTGATCCTTATCTGATTCCTGACATGTCCTGTAAACTGTTAAATCTGATTCATCTTTCTGATTCCTTCAGGCCTGCAGGTTTGAACAAGGAAAAATTATGCAGAAAGGGCAAAGTAACATGAAATACGAAAAAAATATGTTAAAGATTGAAGGAGTTATTTTAAAACGCATTGTACTTTGTCTTATAAATACAACTAAAACATGTCTTTTAGTCATTTAGTCTTTCAGGCAGTGGTTTTGTATGAGCTAACTAAACATTTCATTTAGATTAGAGACGGATTTATAAGTTAGTGAGTGAGTAAGTAAGCAGAAGAGTTGGTATTTTTTGGTATTATGTAAAAACTCGGATTAAAATTCACACATTTATCTGTCTTTATATAAATATACTATTTTCTAGTACTTTTTTTTGCTTTTGAATGAACTCCCATGAAGTTATATTCTTGTGAGTGCAGTTTAGGCCCATATAACTCTATTTTCTGATCTGTTATAATGTTGTTTCCTCATCAAAAACATACCCGGAGTTGTGTTTTGTTTCATTCTCACATGTTTAACACAAAAACCCTGCATATTTAGGGTGTATTCTTCTCTCAAATCAGGAAAAAACTCCACATTTTCAACTCTAGTTATGTTTTTGATGAGGTAACCGCATTATAACATGACGTGAAACTCGCAGGAATCCATTTTAATAATCCACTACAACCAAAATAATCAGATTTCTTCAGTGCATGTAAACACACACCAAAAGTCTGATCTAATTATCGGGAAATCTGATTATACTAGTTATCTGATTTTGACCGAATATGTAAAGATACGTGCACAGTGTATAGTTTTCTATGTTTCACAGAAGATGGACTGGTGCGTTCTGCTCTGGCTTGCCTTAGACTCACTCACTGATGGATTTAACAGGCCCCGGTCCCAAATTAATATCACTGCTCCACTGCTGGGAGCCCATCACGTCTGTCAGATAGTTTTAGCCGTCTCCACACCAGTTTTCCATCGAGTTTTGAGGCTTTTTCGCACACGTTTTTCCACTTCCCCCGGCTGTCGCGTGTGTCTTCGGTCATTTGCAAACTCATCCGACACTCGCTGAAAACATTTATTGGGATCAGTGAAATTATTTTAGAAAAGGCCACAGGGAGAGGGGGGCGTGCAGGAGACAGAACAGCTCATCAAAAGCATTTTCAAGTTCATATGGAAATTGACTTAATGCACAAAAGGGTCTATATTACGCAAAATTGGCCCATGTGAGCTTTTCTTCATGTTATAATGTTGTTACCTCCTCAAAAACATACATGGAGTTGTGTTTTGTCTCTTTACATGTTTAAATAATCCTGGTTTATTAGGCTATTTACATCTCCACATCTTAAAATGCTCTGTTAAGAGTCCACGGCTGAAATTATCCGAATAATAGTGATGATAGTGAAGGTGTATGGAGTTTAAAAACATAGTGGAGCACTTCCTGGTTCAGAGAAGAACTAAATAAACCAATAAATATGCAGGATTTGTGTGTTAAACATGTGTGAACCAAACAAAACCCAACTCCACGCATGTTTTTTACGCAGAAATGACATTATAACATTCGTAGAACATCAGAAAATAGCGTAATATGGGCCCTTTAAAACGTTAAGAAGTCAAGATGGGTGTTTATATTTATAATTGGCATGTAATATAACTTTATTTTGAGAGAAAACAGTGTTGGTAGTGTTCATGATAATAATTTAATAAGGAAAACAGCTGTAAAAATTGTGCCCTGCGGAAACATGTGCGGAAAGTCGAGTGTAATATCGAGCGAAATGTATTCATCGTAATGCGACGACTATTAAGGAAGATCTATTACACAATGTCAGCAAAAGACATCTGGATGGTCTGGCGAGCTGTTCAAATTCTGATCATTATTTTTCCTTAAACTGTAAAAACAGTCCATTATACTGTAATATAATGTTTATGGACGGTTTATTATTCCTTATGTTTTAACACGATGCTTGTTTGAACACTGTGGGTTTCAGTTTGTTTAAGAACGACAATGTTTGTTTGATTTAATAGTTTGTTTTTCATAACCCATATTCTTAAGGATCTATATACAGAGTGAAATCATGCGGGGGGTGTTCTACATGTAGGTCTATGTCTGTAAACACTGCCAAAAAGTTTTAAGATGGTCTAAAAACTCAAGAAAATGGATTTAAACAGCACATTTTCAGAAGGCTGTGATCAATACGAGCGTTCATGGTTCATGTTTCCAGCTAAATCAGTTCTTTATGGTCAGATTGTATTAAAATAAAGCACAAATTAAAGTCTAATAAAGCCGCAGAGCAGAGCAAAGCGATGTTGTCTGCTCCATTCAGTGTAGTGAAGACTGCAGTGAGCGCTACATTAGAGAAACAAAACAGAGAATGTACCAAGACAGACGAGAGAGCAATAGTGGACCTCAGTCTGCTGTGCATCTCCACCTAAAAGCCTCAGGTCACTCCTCTGAGGACAGTGAGGTACAGATCTTAGCCAGAGAAATGAACTGGTCTGAGAGGGGAGTTAAAGAGGCTGTTTTTGTTAGGAAAGAAAATCCACCCTTGAACAGAAATGGAGGCCTCAGAGATCATCAGTCTCACATCTACAACTCCATCCTCAGACATAAATCAAAATGAAGAAAACAATCGGGGTCGCCAAGTGAGGTCCAGAGATGTGAAAGCACTCATTCTGTGCCTGAATGATTATGCTAATACAACCCCACACTCAGGCCCCATCCACACTAGTTCGTAATCAAGACGTTTTCGTTGCGGATGCAGTGTTCGTCCACACTAATCCGATGGAAAACAGCTCCGGAGACAGAACGATCTGGATACGCCAGCTCCCACGTATTCGCCTGAGTACGGATCTGTTTCAGTGCTGTGTGGACGCATGAAAACGCTGATATGCTGACGTCGGGGCTCTAGCTGTTGTTCTTATTGGACCACGTCACTGTGATTTGCACCTTCCTGATTCGCTGGGTTCGTGCGACGCTATTGCGGAAAACAGTTTAAACAAACCCTAGACAAACAGGAAACAGCGTTGGTTCACGAAATCGGCTGCTGCAACTTCCATAGTACTACGGCAACTTGTTTTACCGCCCACGTGGTGTTGGGAAGTTGTGACGACGTGACGCCAACCTAGTCATGTGACTAGCGTTTCTGCCAATCCAGACATGACGTGTGTGGACGTAAATCGTTTCCAATACGCTGATACTGTGATACGGTGATTCATTTCAGTGTAAACACAGTCTCAGTTAACAGAAACTGTAAACAAACAGGGTGTTAGTTTCAGAGTCATTTCAGTGTAGTTAGCTCCTCCCTTCAGGCAGATATAAAGCAGTGTCCTCCAGCGTCTGACCAGAACTGAAGAAGCAGCTTGGATAAGGAGAGAGTTCAATTTGTCAACTGGACACGAGTTTATTTGGCTGAGTATGTTTCCGCTCATCCAACCAAATAAACTCCAGTGTCCAGTTGACATATTAAACTCTTTCCTTTGCCTGGATTCTACCTGGACGACTGAGGGATTTTACTCACAACAGAACCTACAGTTAGCATCACACCCACAGGGAATGTTTATGACATCAGCTGCAAAGTATTAACACTTTTTAAGACTTTAGAACAGATTTGGGACATTTGGATTGTTATGTTTTTCAATCAGAAGTGTAGCATAAGGTAAACTTGCACTGAGTTTTTGTGAGTACATTTTGACAGTATACACAACAGCTACAGTTCATAAGGTGACTTGAATTACAAGTTGGCCGCCCTCTGGATATATAAATATAAACCACAGCTATTAGATAGTGATATATGAAAACAAACAGAGGATTAGGTTTAATGCTTACACACTTTAGCATTAACACTTACTCGTGATTACAGACAAGATGTCAAAATGTAAAACAGATTTTATAAAGTTATCTATAATATATAAACAAATACATAAGTAGCAATGAAAAATATTATTTTAAATGCGATAAAAAGGATGTATTTTCTATTTAACAGTTTATTTCTCAGCAATTAGATTCTATAATTTGACAGCGAAATTGCAAAAAATCCCAGGTTACACAAAATTGTCACTTGTGAGTTTGTGAACCGTGTTATAATGTTGTTACCTCTTCAAAAACATACCCAAATGTTTGAGTAATCCTGCATTATTAGTTTTTCTACATCTCCAAAGCTCAAAATGCTCCTTGTGATGTCATGAAGTCAGTGGCGGAGTTGGGAATTTGGGGGCTCTAAGTGAATTTGAGTTTTGGGCCCTCATTACACTACTAAAAAGGATTTTCTAGCATTGTAAAACTGACTTGAATTAAGCAGATTCATCTTAAAATATCAATTTTAAGATTTTTTTACTTAATAAGATGAGATGTTTTGACTTGTTTCAAGATATTCCATCCTGATTTATCTTATCTACATATTACAACTTATTCTAAGCACTTTTTATATTAAATCAGTCCAGGTTAAGCCTCTTTAACTTCCCTCTCAAACCAATAAGGTGTAAAATCTTGCCATAAATACTTGAAACTAGTGTTTTCTGCTTAGAACAAGATTTGTATTTCGTCTTGTTTTAAGAAAACTTGGTAAGTGAAAATTTTTTACAGGACTGGCAATAATTTCACTTAAAATAAGGCATTTTTACCTCAAAATTGGTATTTTTTTCTTATTTTTTGACAGGTCTTTTTGCAGTCTATAATACTCTGTTTGCTTGTTTGTTTGTTTGTATTTTCTTAAGTACTTTATTGTCTGTTTCCCCCATATTTCTTGCAGACACACACATCTTAGTTTATATTAGGGTAGATTGGAAGCTTGTCTTATTATTTAGCCAACGAGAAAACCAAGGGGGGAATGTTTTCACAATTAAATAGATTTGATAATCAGATGCTATTTTGATGTTTTTTTTTTTTGTTTTTTTTTAGAAGTAAACTCCTCTCATTTAAGCTGTTAGAGGCACTGAGGGGCAATTTGTCGGGGGCCCCTCCAGGTTTGGGGGCCCTAGGCGGCCGCCTGCTGTTGCCTAATGGCAGCACAGCCTCTGCACAAAGTGGTAGTTTTCAAGTAAATTTTACCTTTAGTTGAGTAGAGATTTTCATTTCCATAGCTGAAATTATCCAAATGATTCTAGTGAAGGTTTACGGAGGAGTTTAAAAACATAAATTGCAGGGTTTGAATGTGTGAATGAGACAAAACACAGCTCCGAGTATGTTTGCGATGAAGAAATAACATTAACCGTGTTATAATGTTGTTACCTCCTCCAAAACATACCTGGAGTTGTGTTTTGTCTATTTACATGTTTAAGTAATCCTGGTTTATTAGGCTATTTGCATCTCCACATCTTAAAATGCTCCGTTAAACCTTGTGTAGTTTCCAAATGAGTCTGAAAACATCTAAATAATAGTGATGATAGTGAAGGTGTATGGAGTTTAAAAACACAGTGGAGCACTTCCTGGCTCCAAGGTGTAACAGAGTGATTCCTGTTTGAGAAAAGAACTAAATAGACTAATAAATATGCAGGATTTGTGTGTTAAACATGTGTAAATAAAACAAAACATAACCCCAGGTATGTTTTCGATGAGGAAACATTATAACATACTCGTAGGAGATCAGAAAATAGCGTAATACAGGCTCTTTACAAGGTCAAGAAGTGGTTTAAACATACTATTTATGTTTAGAATTGGCATGTAATATAAGTTTATTTTGAGACAAAGCAGCGTTGGTAGTGTTCATGATAATTATCCAAATTATCCATATGATTCTAGTGAAGGTGCATGGAGTTTAAAAACATAAATTGCAGAGTTTGAACGTGTGAATGAGACAAAACACAGCTCCGGGTATGTTTGCGATGAAGAAATAACATTATAACAGACCAGAAAGTAGCGTAATGTAGACTCTGATCTTACTCACAGCTGTTTACTTTACAGAATACACGGGTGAATAATTATCTTACCCGTTTCAAGTGGAATTACTCTACATACCACTCTCCTCCTCCACCATCTGTACCCCGCCATTTTCTCTCCTCCCCAGACTTTCCTACTCTTTAATATGTTTCTGTCAGGGGCTTTGGGCTCGTGCTTCCTGGAACTCTTCACCCGCTGTGTAACGACCCGGCGTGGGCTTGATCTGCGTGTGTGGCACCGCTGGCACCGCGTCCACCGCCATTACTCTGGCCGCAGTGTTAATGGACTTACTTAAACTCCGGGGTCCCGCGCTGGTGTTTTCCGATCAATGAAAGTGTCAGGGCCTGCAAATCTCGGGCCGCGATGGGTGGGGGGTGTGTGGGGATCCTGTGGAGAGAGAAAGAGAGAGAAAGAGAGAGAAAGAGAGAGAAAGAGAGAGAAAGAGAGCGAAAGAGAGAGAAAGAGAGAGAAAGAGAGAGAAAGAGAGAGAAAGAGGGGCAGTGGGGGAAGAAGCACACAGTTTTGGAACAGTACAGAAAAAAATAGTAGATGTAAAAGTATCATATATCATATATTCGTATTGACTGAAGAAAAAGCTGTTTAAAAATGTACTACACTACAAAAAAGGATTTTCTAGCATAGTTAAACTGACTTGAATTAAGCAGATTCATCTTAAAAGATCAATTTTAAGATGTTTTTAACTTAATAAGATGAGATTTTTTAAAACTTTTTTTCAAGATATTCCATCCTGATATAACTTATTTAGATATTACAACTTATTCTAAGCACTTTTTATATTAAATCAAGCCAGGTTAAGCCTCTTTAACTTCCTTCTCAAACCAATAAGGTGAAAAATCTTGCCATAAATACTTGAAACTAGTGTTTTCTGCTTAGAACAAGATTCATATTTTGTCTTGTTTTAAGAAAACTTGGTAGGTGAAAATTCCTTACTGCACTGGCAGATAATTTCACTTAAAATAGGCCTTTATTGGACTGTAGTAAGTATTTTGTGCAGAGTTTGAGATGTAATAAAGTTTCAAATGTTGTGATTTTTATACACACTGAGCAAAAATTTTAACGAAACACTTTTGTTTTTGCTCCCATTTTTCGTGAGCTGGACTCAAAGATCTAAAACTTTTTCTACAGACACAAAAGGCCATTTCCCTCCAATACTGTTCACAAATCTGTCTAAATCTGTGTTAGTGCATTTCTCCTTTGTCCAGATAATCCACCTCACAGGTTTGGCACATCCAGATGCTGATCAGAGCAGGATTAGTGCACAGGTGTATCTGGCCACAGTAAAAGGAAACTCTGAAATGTGCAGTTTTATCACACAGCTGCAGTTGGCGCTGACAGCAGGAATGTCCACCAGAGCTGTTGCCCGCGAATTCAATGTTCATTTTTCTACCATAAGCCGTCTCCAAAGGCGTTTCAGACAATTTGGCAGTACATCCAACATCTAACCCAACAGTCCACAGGCCACATCAACAACCTGATCAACTCTATGTGAAGGAGACGTGCTGCACTGAGTGAGGCAAATGGGGTCACACCAGATAATGACTGGATTTCTGATCCTCCCCAATAAAGCAAAACTGCACATTTCAGAGTTTCCTTCTACTGAGGCCAGTCTAAGGCACATCTGTGCACTAATCCTGCTCTGATCAGCATCTGGATGTGCCAATCCTGTGAGGTAGATTATCTGGACAAAGCAGAAATGCACTAACACAGATTTAGACAGATTTGTGAACAGTATTG
This sequence comes from Odontamblyopus rebecca, assembly GCA_030686955.1. Classification (NCBI taxonomy): domain Eukaryota; kingdom Metazoa; phylum Chordata; class Actinopteri; order Gobiiformes; family Gobiidae; genus Odontamblyopus; species Odontamblyopus rebecca. The sequence goes on from CM060673.1 coordinate 9,613,626, forward strand.
GAGGGAAAATGGCCTTTTGTGTCTGTAGAAAAAGTTTTAGATCTTTGAGTCCAGCTCACGAAAAATGGGAGCAAAAACAAAAGTGTTGCGTTTATATTTTTGTTCAGTATATTTGAACGAATAGTTTTATTTGCTCAAACAATGATAAAAAATAAACCTCCCAATCTTTTCAGCAGGTCTCACACAAGGTCTGTAGGTCTGTGCCACTGCTGGACTGTGACAACTGGCACTGTTTTTGTACTTTCTTTATTTTATATATATAGTATTTATATTGCAATTCTCTTTGTAAATTTTGTACATATACTTATTCACTTTATATTATTATCTTTATTATTATTTCTATTTTTATTATTATTGTTTATCTTGATTGCATCACACTTTTTTCCCTTTTTTGCACTAAACTGTCCTGGAGCTACTGTGACTGTTGAATTTCTCCTCCTATCTTCTTCTTATCCTTATTCTTACAATAATAAAAATACTCTTTTTATACTTTTCATTCCCGTTCAAAAATGTAATGGAGAACAAAGTACAGAAAGCTGCTCTCAAAGGTTTGTGAGGTAAAAAGTATCCACTTTAAAATATATACTTAAAGGTGCATTGCGTAACCTGCTTGTTTCCGTAGCTCAGTCCGAAGGTTGATGTCCAAAAGCTTTTTTTTAAAAAAATTTATAAATAATGTTTCGGCAAAAAAGCCTTCTTCAGATATTTTTCTTGCTTTGGACCACAGTAGAGAAAAGAAAAATATCTGGCAAAGATTTTTTGGCCGAAACGTTATTTAAAAATAAAAAAAAAAGCTTTTGGACATCGGCCATTTGAGTGTGCGGCATTTGTTCAGTTTTATTTTGCTGTTCCTTGCATTTGCACCTCTGCAAAAACTTTGGTGTGTGTTTTGTGTTTCATTTGATAACATTAAACATATCCATTTACCATTTATTCATTACGAGTATTTCTATTGCTCAAATATACATTTTTTCCCCCTGTAAAAAGGAGCAACTCTCCACAGATCTGAAATGTGGCGTAGTCCTGTCCTCTCCCTTGTGATAAATAGGTTTAGTCTTTACTGTGGATCATTATACACACTGTGCCCTTTTAAGTAAAGTACAGATGCTTAAAATGTATAGTTAAGCTCAACTTTACAGCTTTTACTTCTTTACATTCCAGCCCTGAAGAGGAGGAGGGAGGGTGAGTCTGGTGGTTTATACCTGGAGCATGAAACCAGGGGCTGCTGCAGTCTAAACCTGCTGTTACGAAAGGCTCATTGGGTGTCACCACAGCAGAACACACATGCGTGTAGTTACAGCTCAGTGCTGCTCTATATGGGCTGGAGGTGAGGAATCGTCTCTTTGTTTTAAGCAGAAGTGGGGAGCACTCGATTACATTTACTCAAGTCATTTTTTGAAGACTCTCGACTGACAAAACCACTCTACAAATCGCTTTACAACAAGGAACCACTCACCCATTCACACACACACATTCACACACCAGGGTGAGGTGGGTTAAGTGTCTTGTCCAAGGACACAACGACAGCACTCATGTGTGGGAGCTGGAATCACACCAGCCAACCTGACTTTACGGCCCCTGCATGTGTAGAATTGAGCACTTTTAGGGCTAAATATGAAATGTTAACACTTTCCACTCACCTTATGGTTTGGTATTATAGTTTTTAACATTCAAAATCCTGTCAGTGCATTTACTTTGTCTCTTTTAAACAAAACACTTTATTGTGTGTTGTTTTGCTGTAGAGGCTGGTGCGAACGTTTGGAAATCATCATCATAGCCTAAGGATAACTTAACAGAATATTGTATTTGCATGAAAGAGATACTAAAATTCAATGACTTTTTGAAAAATTTCATTGAATTTGCAAAATTTCCAGACATGGAAAATGACATTTTCAATTTCCATGACTTTTCCAGGATTTCCATGAACCCTGTACATAACTACAACTGCAAACTATACATAACTACATAACATAAATAAATAACTACAGAACATAACTACATGAATATATAGATACATAACATAACTATAACTAATACACACTAATACAACTGCAAATTATACATAACTACATAAAAATATACATAAAAATACATAAATACATAACAAAATTAGAACTAATGCATAACTACAACTGCAAAAAATCTGGTACAGGGTCTTTAATCAACTACATTTGTCTAGTGCCAGGGTTTACCGATACATTTATGTTTTTAAACCACCTACATTACACAAAATAAGCCTTTTAATAATGCTGTTACCTCAGAAACATACCTGCAGTTGTGTTTTGTTTTACTCACACATGTTTGAACACCCTATGCTCTGTTCCACCTGGTGATGTCAGGAAGTGGTCGTTTTTTGTTCAGCGTTTTTTTTTTTTTGTCTTTCCTTAAGTAGACGATCAACTTCCACAAAACGACAACTACGAGGCTCTTGTTTCCCATAATGCCTTGTGTCAGGGCCTCTTGTCAGCCTCATTAACCAGTATGAGATGGGCCATGGGGGCAGAGGTCGGGGGTCAAACGCAGCTGGATCCAAACAGCAGGAGCCTCGCTTGACTTTTCACAACAAAGTAATACAAACTGGAATAAAAATATGGGAAATTACTACCCCGATGGGACACATAACCTTTACATGGTGTTAAATATGTCAAAAAGTGTTTTAAAATAGCAGCAGTTTAGCGGAAATAAGACAGTGTAGCAGAAGTAGAGGCATATACTGCACATTTCTCTGACCTGGCTAAGATTTTAAAGCTTCTATCAGGTTATTTATCTTGTTTTTTTCTTGTTTTATTATCTATTTACCTGTTCTGAGACTGTTTAATTCTAGTCTAGAGGTAGTTTATTTTAAGATAACCTGTCAAGTAACATTACCTGTCCATGCAGCAAGATCATTTCACTACTTTTAAGTCATTTTCAGATAGATTTAAGTGTTTGTATCTTAAGCTTTTTGCCGTGTGGTGAGATTTTTTCCTGTAATACTAGTACAGTGTAGTGGTCGACTCTAAATTCGCTGTTTTTGGGATAAAGTTTTCACATTTGTGATTCAAATCTGTAAGATACACACACTTTTATATTTTTCTAAGTGGAATTGTTCTTTTTTAATCACTGTAAAGCGCTTTGTGTTGCATTTTTTTGTAGGGAAAATGCTTTATAAATAAAGCTTGATTGATGCTTCCTTATCACAAACATATCTGGAGTTGTGTTTTGTTTCATTTACACGTTAAAATCCTGCAATTTATGTTTTTAAACTCCACACACCTTCACGAGAATCACTGGGATAATTTTAGCCCTGGAATTGATAGTCTCTTCTGAACTAAAGGTAAAATTAACTTGAAAAATACCACTTCATGACATCACAAGGAGCATTTTGGGCTTTGGAGGTGTAGACAAACTAATAATGCAGAATTACTTAAACACGTGGGTATGTGTTTGGGGAGGTAATGTCATAATGACTCACAAAATCACAAGTTTTCAATTTTGTGTAATATAGGATTTTTAACAAGGGTTTTCGCAATTTCACTATGTCAAACCCTGCATATTTACTGTTAGTTTCTTCTCTCAAATGGAAAACACTTGCTCCCCTGCATTTTTAAAGTCCACACACCTTCACCAGAATCATTTGGATAATTTCGAGCCCTGGAATTGCCCATCACTACTGAACTAAAGGTAAAAAATAGCTACGAAAACATGAAAACTACCGCTTCATGACAACAAAACGTAGCATTTTGAGCTTTGGAGACGTAGACCAATAATAAAGGATCATTCAAACATGTGTGAATGAAACAAAACACAGCTCTAAGTTTGTTTTTAACATTATAACATGTCACATTTTTGTAATATATGGCCTTTAAAGCACATATGACAGGTTAGACTACTCATTTTACAATAACACAGTAAAGATCTTTATATTTTTATATTGTATTTTAGATTTAGCTAAAAAGTTCCCCAATTTGGCCGTTTTTTATGTTTAAAATTTCACTAACCATGAAATACAGTGGGTCAAAAGTCTTCTAATGTACATATCAATTATTTAACAAGTAAAAATGGAAGAAAACACCTTTATTCTGTTGAAATCATGTGTAAAATACCAGAAAAATGTTTTACAAGTCTCTACTTCCTGTCATTTTCAACACATTTTTAAACGTTTCTTTACAAATCGCTTTTTGTGTGAACATTTATATATACAACAAGTATTATCCAACCAGTCACAAAATCTGTCACGTGTCGCTTGAAAATGGCTCCAAATCTCTATAGGACTCTCCTGGTGAAAGAAAGGTCAATAAATAAACCGTATGATTGATGTGAATGTGTCTCCCGTTGACAAAAAGTCTCCTTGAACAGTCCCATCCATCTCTGGAGTAAATAAAGTGTTTTTCCCTGTAGTGCTTCCTGTACGTCAGCGCGCTCAGATACACCGCCTCAGACACACGGATCGGGAGGGACTGGCCGACCCGTCTTTGTGGGGACTTCCTGTGCAGATCCGAACCAGCGCAGCCATAATCAGCGTAAACAACGGCCACTTCCTGTTTGTAACCATCATCAGAGGAGCCACTTCCTGTCCGCTAATAATGGAGCAGCTCATTTTCAACCCTCTGCAGGATCATAAATACATATTACGGACAGATACGTTTCACTCATCTGTTCGTAATACGCAGCCAGCGACTTTCTCTGGAGATTTAATCAGGGTAAAAAGCAAACGCAGAAAAGGTGAAGTCCGGGAATCAAACCCAGGACCTTCTTGTTATACGGGTCAGTGACATGACGCCTAAATTTTCTGTCCAATTGCAATTTCCTCAGTTAAAAAGGTTAAAATTTCATAATAATTCACCATATTTCTGTCATACCTCTGACCTCCATGGAACCAAATCTTTTTTTTTTTCCAGAAATCATGAGTTATTCTGCATGTTTTTTGTACTTAAAGTGTTAAAATCTCATGTGGTGCGACTAATAACAGCAGTAATTTTAATAACAGACAAAGTCGACTTGGGTGAATTGGATTTTTTAGATATTTTTCTTCATTTGATGCATTTTCCAGGGCAGTAGTTTGTTCATTAAACACAAGCAGGCGACTGTCATATTGAACAGCAAAAGAAAATATCAATATGCATTAAAAATGGAAAGAAACGCAACAGTTTGTTTCTATACACTTCATATTACTCACAACTTAGATCCCAGCCATGTTTTAGAAAATAAAACAATTTTAAGGTTAGTCTCGGTTGCACCACATGATATTTTTTAAGGCCGTAGCCAATTCATGTACATAAAAACACACTAAAAATGCTTAATATAAATGTTAAACACAGATTTATGCATCTGACACTGTAAATATTTGAAAAAGTTCAATAGAAACTAATATTTTTTATATTTTAAAACTTGCCTGTTGAAAATCCCTATACATCATTGACCCTTATATGACTTCGTCACCTTTACTGTGTAAAGCTTAACTTCCCGGCGACAGTTACTTCCCCTGAACTCATCGAGAATGAGACAGATCAGTTTTATGACATTCTGAGGAAAATCATAGGAAGTTACGTGTCACGTCTGTAGAAAGGCGAGTCGCTTTACAGTAAGGATGTACTTTTTAAAGATTTTTTTGTGCAATAAAACCCAGCCACGAACACATTGTTTTATTGTAGTCTTTGTAAGAGAATTGAAGTAATTTATCCTCCACGTACATCTCTCATTTTAACACTGGCTCACAAAAGTTATATTTACACCAGGATCTTCTCTTGGCACCACAGGTAACATTATCTAAACTGTGGCATGTTGCTGTTTAACTGGAGTCTACTGGCCTCCAAAGTCTCACCACTTAATTTATAAACCTCCTCCTTTGGAAACACTCAAAGATCAGACTGTGTTCACTTCTGAAATCAGACTATGTTCACTTTTCTCCCAGGTCTGTATTACTGATGGTAAATAAACTTCTCCTGTTTAAGACGTCCTGTTGGTCTCCAGCCTTTTACTTATGAATACATTAAAAATTATAGCTGTGCAGTAATATAATAATTATTTTTAATTAATTTTTTTAAATTCATCATTGCATTTATATAGCGCCTTTCATGACACCCAAAGCGCTTTACAGTTTATTATTCATTTACTCGACACTCTGTGGAGGTAAAATAATGTTGTAGCCACAGCTGCCCTGGGGCAGAATGGAGGAAATGAGGCTCCAATCAGCACCATCGGCCCCTCCGACCACCACCAGCACTCACACACATCACTGTCATACTAGGCAGTGTGGGTGATGTGCCTTGCCTAAGGACACAACAACAGTTTTTGCCACTGGCCCCACTGTGGCACCTGGTGTTCCCAGTATCTTCATCCAAGTACTAACCAGACCCTGCTGAGCTTCTGAGATCTGACGAGATCAGACTTTGACAAACCGGTATGGCCACAATAAAATTATATTTACACACCTTAGATTAAATTCATTTGATTCAAACATGGATTAAAATACAATGAAGAGACTGAGGATGGGACAATATGTTTGCTGATGTCTATGTTAGATCATGTTTCCATGTTTTTCACTGTGAAGCCCATTGGGGCAACTCTTGTAGTTATTCTGGGCTATAGAAATAAAATTTTATTGAACTGAAATTGAATTGAATAAATAAAATGTATTTATTAGTATATTTATTAGTATGTATCTAGTAGTAGTAGTAGTAGATTTTTTGCATTGTCAGATGATCTTAAAACTTGTTTGTGGTTGCTTGTGTGTGCGCAATGTCACCACGGTAACTGCTGAACATTCCACCATAGACATACACACATAACACCCCCAGCACGATCACACTGCAAAGTATCACACTGCAAAAAACATTATCTAGGGAAGTTAAAATGACTTAAATTAAGATATTTTACTTTATTTGAGCGGCTTCAACTCAGTGAAATTATCTACCAATGGAATAAATGTTTTTTTCTTAATTCAAGCAACATTTAATTTTGTTTTTTATTTTAAGAGTTGGTTTTTCTTATTTTAAGTGTAGCAAGATGCATTTTCACATTTTAACCACAAAAAGTCAAGTGAAATTTACTCACATCATGGTAAAACTTCAATTCAACTTCAATTCTAAACTTGGCTCGATTTTAGTTTTCGCGGTGCAATAATGTCAACAGAATGAAACAACATTTCTAAGGAAAAAGCAGGACGAGGCCAAATAAGAATCACGGCAATGACCTGCGTTTTTAGTGCAATAAAAACATCATATCGGGGCTAAAAAGTTCCATACTGTGGCTTTAAACTCCTCCTTGGTTCTCAGACACGACCCGTACGACATACACAGGTTGTTTTCATCTCTTGACCTCAAAGGAAACAAATATGAGCGCATTAGCAGGTCCCGCACGCCCAACAAAGCTAACAGGATTCTTTTGGCAGGCGGCTCCTTTATTATTTAGTTTTATGGGACTGCGCAGGGGGAGGGGGGGGGGGCGCTTGTTTTGCGATATGGCGTGGCCCTGTTTGGAGCTGGTGAGAAAGGAAGCAGCTCCAAGATCAATACATCCTCTGCGTAGATTTCCAGCAGTGTGTGACGCGCGGATGAGGAAGTTGGGATGCAAGGGGGTTGTTATTGGTCTGATGGCGATTTGGCCCGGAGCCCCTCTCAATCTGATGGATGCTTGTTTAATCTTCCTGTCTTTGTTAAGGCGCCCATGCATAATGAGGATCTCTGCATGTGCGTTATTTGCGGGGCTTTTAATAAAACAGAATACGCAGGGTTATGAGCGAGCAGGAGTCGAGGGGTTGTGCGTTTTTAGAGGAAGGAGGGGAGGTAAAAGCTCTCGGGTTTAATGTTCAGTTGCCAAAATACAAATGTACTAAAACAGTAAGCAAAAATGTACAGAAATATTAAAAGAACTGTATTACAAAAATCACATAGTGCTTGTTTTTCTAGTAGCGAATGGGGGATCTAAATAAAAACAAACAAATAAGCAACATAAAATGAGCCAAAAACAAATGATATTGGTGATAATGTTGTATTATTCAACCACAGCAGTATCTGGAGATGAACAGAAGTCTCTCTGCTGTTTATCTCTCTGCAAACCCTGTGAAATGTGATTCTTGTATTAGCACTTTGTGCTATTACAGCTGGGTACAGTAGCCAAAAACTGTACTTAAAGGGGAACGTTTGAAGCTAAAGTTCATTTCTAGAGGTGGTCAAATACTGTCAGAAGCCAAAAAACGGCACAGATCAGTGTTGTCTCGGTGGAGATCTCACTGTGGCAGTGAGTCTGTCAAGGCAACAAACTAGTGTAGTGATGGGGGCAAATTCTTAGCTTCCTCGTAAAACACTAATTTGGCTTAATATGACTTTCTAACCCATCTTACAACAGCCACGAGTCTAACAAACAAAACGTTCTGCCTGGTTCACTCATTAGTGTCTGGAAACGTTATAAAACAACTTTATAAGCAGCCTTAGTACCTTAGCATTAGCTCGTTGATTTCCCACTGCACATGTGAAAGCCCAAAAGACTCGATTCCCGACTCCAGCACAGAAGAAACAAGTGAGGATCGACTACTGACTGAAGAAGAAGAGAAACTGAAAGTTGTCAAAAGAAAATGGTTCAGGAATCTATTTTTTTTAAACGTCTTTTCAAAATATATAATTCACTCGTAAATAAACGGGATTAGAAACGACATTGGCGATCGAGTCTTTTGGGCTTTCGTTTTTCGCACAACAGACAAACTGTTAATGACAATTTATTGGACAAACATGGTAGAAACAGCACAAAAAGACACAATCATGACAAACAACACTGACATTTACATAAAAGCAGAACATTAGTTTCTCTTAAGCCGTCGTTTCAGGTGGTTTTAAATGTGCTGAATGTGGTCGAGTCTCTTACTGCAGCTGGGATGTTGTTCCAAAAATAATATCAAGTAGTAATCCATGAAATTACTCAAGTAAGAATGAAAAAGGTTTTGGGAAAACTACTACTCAAGGAAAAGTAACTGTCTGGACATAACAGGTGATTTATAATTTGGAGTTAATGTCATTTTTACTCTCTGGCTTTTAACACTGCGTGAGCTGTGTGGTCCTCTGTGCCTTTAATTTAATGTAATTTGATGTTATTTTAATTTATTTTATATTTTTATTTATTTATTTTTATTTATTTTATTTTATTAATTGTTTTATGATTTTTAGCTTTATGCATTTTAACACTTTTTATTTCTTGTTTTCATTTATGGTTTTGTGCAGCACTGTGGAAACTGTCATGTTTATAAACTGTGCAATAGAAATAAAGTGGAGTAGATTGGATAAATCAAAGTACAAAACATTAAATAATGCTCAAAATCTGGCATTTTCAAAAGACAAGCACAGAAATGGGAAAAACTGAATTATATCTGAAGAAGCTTTGCAAAAAAACTGTCAACAACATAAAACTTTTATCACCTGTAGATTTACTGACAGTGGGAAGAGGAAGCAAAACTTTTATTCAGGTAAGACTACTACTTTACTAAAAATATTACTCAAGTAGCAGTAAAACCATGCTAGAAAAGTACTCAGAAAAGCACAATTAAAAACAAAAAGTTAAACCTAACGTAACTAAACGTCTTTGCAATACGTCATTTGCGAACAACAAAGACCAATAAATCCTAATCATGTTCCACAGCCTCGTGCGTAATAATGCCTGTAGAAAATACTGCGTCTGCAAAAGTACTCGGTGTATTTTTAGGTGCCGAGTTATTGTTATTTTACTGCTCTATTGTGTGGTTTTGTTGTGAGCGCGTGGAGCGGCCATCACTGCCTTTCAAAGTCTTTCAGCGTCATTATCCTGCCGCAGAGGAACACAGTGTTTCAGAGTCAGGGCGTCACGTACAAGAGACATTTTCTACTGAGCTTCTGTTTAGATTTAGGCTCGGACAAACTTTATTGATCCACGAGGGGATTTATTTGGACACGGAAGCTCACACATCACAGTATATCAGAATAACAAAGAGCAAAAGTGTAAACAGTACCAATAAAAAAAAAAAAACGGGTGTCAAATAAGCCATAATTATCAATGTATTTATAATAAAATGTGTCAGTACAAGTAAAAAGTAAAGAAATATATATATAGAAATAAACAGGTGAGTTATTGTACAGTTGTAGGGAGTATTATCCGTTACATAAGGGCGAGTAAAGGTTTTGATCGTTTATTTATTCATATTTTATTCATTTTATGTTTTATAATTCAAAATAAATCTGCTGTGTACTGTCTGCATCTAATTATAAAGCGTTTTATTGTCCGAGAATCGGGAAGGGTGCGCTTTGCATGCTAGTTGTTGTTAGCATTACTAAGGCTGTGCAATTAATTGAATTTTGAGCACGATTTCTATTTGTGTGTCAAACATCTCCAAACTCTTATAATCGAGTTGAAACGATATATAAATAGGCATATCTACTTTATTTTTAAATATTGAGATTGTAGAACGGCTGGATATAGTTTATTTTGGATACATTTATGTGTTTCTATGCCTTATTTCATGTTCAAAGTATATTTTATTCATTTTATACATCGTAAAACTGCTCTAAGGTGCACATTTGTAGCTTATATTTGTTTTCAATTTGAAAGTTTTGCGTAAATGATCAATAACAAAGTGTTTTTTTGAGAGAGAAATGCTGAATAAATGCATTGTGTAACAAAAAAATAATCGAAACTTCAATATTAACCAAGATAATCGTAATATTGATTGATTTTTTCCATAATTGAGCGTTACCCTGATGGCAAAACCTCACTCCGGTTTCTGAGAGTTGTGAAAACCACTCATTGCAGTAAATAAAATGAAGTAGCTCTGTTTTTTGAAGTAAAACCTTTTAATCTGACATACAAATGACCCCAATAAACTAAAATGAGCAAAACATTTCCCAAGTATTTTAAGTGATTCATTTGGTGAAAAGGGAGGAGCACATAAAGGCCACGCTGTGTTAGTCAGAGCTGCAGTTTTGTAACTTCAGGAGGATCTGTTCAGAGTAAATCCATGAGTCACAGACTGTCCTGTTAAGACAATTAAGGCCATAAAGAGCTCAGCCTAAAGAACCTAAACATGCAGGTAAAAACATGACTCCTGGCACGTAACATTATAACATAGATCAGAAAATAATAATAATATGCTTTTAAACTTTTAAAGTTCACAAAACCAACAGCTAAACCCCACAATCTCAATCTTCCAAATTTGGTGAAGACCGTGTACATTAAAGGGGAACTCCGGCACGTTTGAAGCTAAAGTCCATTTCTAGATTTGGTCAAATACTGTCAGAAGACAAAAAACGGCACAATGAGTCTGTCAAGGCAACAAGCTAGTGTAGTGATGGGGACAAGTTCTTAACTTCCACGTAAAACACCAATTTGCTTCACACTGAAGAAGCTTAACACCACTTTAACCCATCTGACAACAGCCACGAGTCTAACAAACAAAACGCTCTGCCTGCTTCACTCATTAGTGTCTGGAAACGTTATAAAACAACTTTATAAACAGCCTTAACCTTACCCATGTTGATTTCCCACTGCGCACTGCGAAAGCCCAAAAGCCTCGATTGTCGACTCCAGCGGCGGCGAGAGGCTCGAGCTGCCAGAAGTAAGAAGTGAGAATCGACTACTGACGCTGAAGAAGAAGAGAAACTGAAAGTTGTGGAAAGAAAATGGTTTGGGACTGTATTTTTTTTGTGTATTTTTTTTAAGTTTTCAAAAATATAATTCACTCGTAAATAAATGGGATTAAAAACAACATCGGCGATCGAGTCTTTTGGGCTTTTGCATGCGCGGTGGAAAATCAACAGAGGTAAGGCTAAGCCTGCTTATAAAATTGTTTTATAACTTTTACAGACACTAATGAGTGAACCAGGCAGAGCGTTTTGTTTGTTAGACTCGTGGCTGTTGTAAGATGGGCTAAAGTGGTGTTAAGCTTCTTCTGTGTGAAGCAAATTGGCGTTTTACATGGAAGTTCAGAACTTGCCCCCATCACTACGTTAGTTTGTTGCCTTGACAGACTCACTGCCACAGTGAGATCTCCGCCTAGAAAACACTGATCTGTGCCGTTTTTTGGCTTCTGACAGAATTTGACCACCTCTAGCAACGGACTTTAGCTTCAAACATGCCCGAGTCCCACTTTAAGATGACTTGAATTAAGATATCGTTTTTTCCCCCGCCCACACACACACACACACACACACACACACACACTTATGCGATTTATATATGCTTTTTTCCTTCTTCATCACGCATTTTTTGGCTGGTGCAATTTATAATCCAGAGCGATTTATAGTCCGGAAAATACAGTACTTAGATATTGTTTTGTGCTCGATGAACAGCGCGTACCTTGAAGCAGCAGTATCTCCATGTGCTTGTTGTGAGCGTTTGGGGAAGTGTCTGGAACAATGACAGGGCAGTAATCTGGTGCAGGACGTCAGAGCTTTGGCCCGGGTCCTGCGCGGGGACAAAGAGAGACACTTTTAGACTTTTATTTTGGTGCGGCCTCAATTGCATTTGTCACACACGGGTCAAACACGAACTTCAGTCACAACAAACAAAAGAGGCCGAGAGCCGATGGACCACAGGGGAGTGATCATATGAACGGACAGGACAGTGGAAATGTGTGTTAACTTTTATATGCACTTGTAAGAGAAATATATTATGAAGACTTTGCAGCTGGGGTCATCAACATTCCCTGGACGTGCAGTGGAAAAAACAGTATCTAGGGAAGTTAGAATGACTCAAATTAAGAACATTTTACTTTATTTTAGTGGATTCAACTTGACAAGTAAAGTTATCTGCAAGTGGAATGATTGTTTTTCTTGTAATTCAAGCAACATTTGATTTTGTTTCTTATACAAAGCGCTAAAAAGTTCCTATTTTAAGTGTAGCCACATGTATTTTCATATTTTAACTACAAAAAGTCTTAATAATTTTGCTTGTCAAGTGAAATTTACTCAAATCATGATGAAACTTCCTTAATTTGAGTCATCTTAACTTGACCACATTTTGTTTTTTGCAACGTGTGATGCTCTGCTATGTTTGAGGCTCCGTTAGACTTTAATCTGAGCTTTATTTTAACGCAAACTGTTCAGGAAAGAGCTGATTTAGTTGGAAATACAACAGGTGAGAAGGTTTGTGCAGTCGCTCTCACCTTTTTGTTGAAAATCAAACTCCTAAACAGGACGCGCTCGTATTGATCACAGACTCCTGAAAATGTGCTGTTTAAATCCTTTTTTCTGAAATTTTTAGACAAGTTTAAAATGTATTTGACAGTGTTTGCTAATCTGTGCATTATGTCATGGTTTTGAAAGTATTTGACTGTAATAGGATGTTAAATTTACAGATTTTTAGAGCAGAAATGTTGCAAATGCCAAATAATAACATCATTTGTTTAAGTTATGGAGGATTCATAAGTGTTACCGTAAATGCACCAGTGACACTGAAGGATGGATCAAACACAGAGGACAAATCTCCCTCCAGGAACAAAAAAGTCTACCTTAAAAAGGGGTATTTTACCTCTCCGGAGTCTGTCTGTCTCTGTGCCCCTGGTGGGTTTTGCACAAGTTTATTGTAAAGTAGTTTATGTGCATTAGCGAGTAGTTTTATTAATTTTTGTGTGCACTTTGAAGGAGCAGCTTCTCATCTCATTATACTGCGTACAATGACAATAAAGGTTTTATATTCTATTCTTCACTGGAAACAAACAATATGTAGGTAAGTTAAAATGACTTAAATTAAGAATATTTTACTTTATTTCAGCAGATTCATCTTGACAAGTGAAATGATCTGCCAGTGGAATAAGTGTTTTTTTTCTTAATTCAAGCATTTGATTTTATTTCTTATTTTAAGTGAAGCAAGATGTATTTTCATATTTTAAGTACAAACATCTTATTCCACTGGCAGATCATTTTACTTGTCAAGTGAAATTGACTCAAATCATAGTAAAACTTTCTTAATCCAAGTCATTTTAGTTTGACTAGATTTTGTTTCTTGCACTGTATTAACTGCACAACACATAACATTTTATATCATTATGTTACCTTTCATTGTTTTGAAAATGCTTTATTTGCCAAAAACAACAAATGAACATGTTTTATTGCTCTCCAAGCTAAGGCGCTCCTCCTTCAGAGCGCGATCACGACACAATCAGTTTGCATCTCGCTAATAAAACTCCTGCATATCGCCTCAGTGTGTTGTTTTGTGTCATGTTTTTGTATATTTATTGGTCACGTAGGCTTGTAGGATGAATATTGGACAGAATCTTACAGCTAACAGTAAGAAGGGTTTGAATAGGGTCGGGTAGAGATCACTAAATTACAGAAACATGCAAGAATGACATCTAAAACCTCATCGGGCATGTTTTTTTTAATGAGGGAACGACGTTATCACATAGAATCAGATTTTTACTGACCATGTAAATATACCCACTGAGAGGGAGAGTTGTTATAGTCTTCATGGATTCTTCAGATAACAAACCATTCAAAATTTACTCGACGAGGCAAATCTGTGATGACAACTGTGACTGCATAAATTGTGCAGCCAATGACCATCAATTTTTAGATGTCAGTTGGCAGGAATCTCCGTCTCACAGGCTCTGAGCAGGAGAGAGTCTGTGGGGAAAAATAAATATGACGAGTTTTGTAACTTTTTATATTTTCTGCAATCCATTATTCTGCACAACGGTGCAAACCACAGTTACAAACGTACATTTTGTTCAGTAAAAATATATCGGACATTATATAAGTGAATCAAAGAGTGTGAAGTATAATGAATTATAACAAGTGAATATTATGTGTTGTTCCCTCATTAAAAGACGTTTTATATCATCATCCATGCATGTTTCAGTAATTTAGTGATCTCTCACAGGCCCTATTCAAACCCTCCTTATGGTTAACTGTTAGATTCTGTCCAATACACATCCCACAAGCCTATGCATGCTCCCACACCACAATTCTGCATAAATAATCATTTTAACTGTGTGAATTTGCACTGTTACTTAACTTTGATGACTTTCAATGCAATGTAAACATCCACAAAGTTTTTGATAAATCAAGCAGCTCCCGCTAAACAACTTCATCTGCATTTTCTCCTGCTTCTTTTTTGTGCATTTTGACAAAAAAACAAAAAAACAAACTCTGCACAACATCCGTAAAATGCTGATAAGAGACACAAATCTCACTGCGTCTACTTTTTACCATATCCAATGCATTTGGCACGTGCGTAAACGCTTAGTAAATACACCCTGTGTCCAAAACAAAAGTGAAACTTATTAAACATGGCAATTCATTGTTTTTGGCGAATGTAGCATAAAAGATAACGCTAACACATCATAATGCTCCATAGAAGTAAAATACTCCCTACTTTAAAATAACTTTTTCAGTATTAATTTAAGTTTATGGAGTTTAAAAACAGTGTCCAGGAAGGTGGTGTGGCGATACGAGCGGTTCCTTTCTCGCTGACGTGACTATTGGCTGTACCAATTAGCATTTACTTTAACATAATACATGGAAAACACCAACAACACCACCTGGGAGTTGGCCCAGGACCAGCTAACATAAAAGGCACATAGGTTCGTTGTTGATGGGCAGAGGCAGAATTCACATGTAGCAAAAGGACACTGTTTATTTATACATTTCCCATAAATCAGTTCAGTGTGACAGCCTGTTTACATGAGTCAGGACAATTCGGTTCACTGTTCAATGCACGACTTTGCTCCAAAGTTTGTTCATAATTCCAGTCTGAGTTGAGATCTCCGGAAAACACCGGTACACGGTAAAGGCCTGAAGACAAGGCCTGAAGACAAGGCCTGAAGACAAGGCCTGAAGACAAGGCCTGAAGACAAGGCAAGAAAAGGAGTGAAGACAAGGCGTAAAGACAAGGCGGCGGCAGTGCACTCAACTCCATGGCTTGAGATCTAGAAAGTAAAATGCACATTACCCCCGACTGTACGACTAAGCGATTGTTTGGATGTCCGGTATTACGCCACACACACACCTGTATGCACAACGCCGCAGCTAATACGGTCCATGGCAGCAAGCACTAAACAACAAGTAATCAGCGCTACAAATCTTAATGAACCCGGGACTTAACAATGAATCTGGAATAGTACCTGAGAGCGGCGAACAAGCGATGTCAAAAACGGGACAGGGAAGTAAGAGCGTGAGGTCAGAGGGCGAGGGGACGGAAAGGGAGCGCTTTTATAGACGGACTGATATCACCTTTAACCAGTAATTAGACTGCACCCAAGTGGCAGCGCCCGCCCGCAGGCTGTACTGCCACAGGTGGAAAAGAGTGTTTTCTGTTTGAGAGAAGACCTAATATGCAGGATTTGTGTGTTAAACATGCGTGAATGTAACAAAACGCAACTCCAGATATTTTATAACTGGACAACATTAACAACATTATAACTGGAAATAATGTAATAGGCTGTTTAAAATGTACTAAAGTAAATGTGAGTAAACGTAACTGACCTGTAACTCCAGAAATCAAGCTCAGATTTAATGTGCATAAACATGGCCTTTGACTCTGTGCTAAACATTTGTGCTTCTAAATCCCTGCGGAATGTTCCTGTCAATAAGAGATCGCTCATAAACAGAAGATTCCCGGACACAGTTGGACGGGACATCTCCTACATGTCCGTTCAATCCCATAAGGCCCCAGAGCTGCACTGGAGGTGACCCAAGCGTCTGAGGACATTCATGAGGCAACGCACCGCTCGCAATGCTCCACTAAATGTTTTAAACCAGCTTTCAATTTCCTCAGCCAAACCACAACCTTTACGAAAACAAATTTACAACCGCGGACCTTGTTTTCGGGCTGTTTTTAGACGTCCTGGTCAGTTCTTAAACCTCTGCTGAAAGTAAGATTAGGGTTAAGGTTAGGCTAAGCTTTCAAAACAGCTCCATAGGTGAAAATTAGAACAAAAGCCTGTGTCCCGGCTCTTAAATCTTAACTCCGGGATACGTAATTAGACGGACAGGACTAACCACCGTGGAAGCCATGTTGAGAGTCTTAAGGAGATTCTGCTCAAGGTTTGGCTCCACAAAGATGAACAAGTCTGGGTTCGGAGCGATGTTTTAAGTGCTCTGTAAAGACGTGCATGTTTAGGCTAAAATAGCAGCTCTTGATTCCTCGTATCTGAGCGGAAATTACTTCTTCCCGTTGTAAAGTGGTGCAAATTTATCTAATTTTGATAGAGATCTAACTGTTTCACATTGTCAGTAAGTTTAGGGCTTTTTAATGGAGAGACCTGAAACCAATTCTCATTCTGAAAACGGTTTTAAGCAAAGTTTTTAGGAATATTTCATTATTTTTGTGTTAAATGATACTGATTATGTCTTGAAAATAAGGATCAAAACCATATTTATGTTTTTAATAGACACTGACTAATGGAAATGTAAAATATAAAACAAAAAACAAGCAAATAAAATTAAAGAATTCACAGATTATGTAGATTATTTCAGTTTGTAGTATTAATTTTGCCTCAAAATCAGCATTTAATGTTACTTAGCTTAGACAAAAAAAAAAAATCTTTTAAGTGTACTCTGTTAAATTGGCTGGTAAAATACTGTCCAACACATTACTAAATACTAATAAAACACTTTAACTGTGGCTTTTAACTGTATGTTTTAATTGTACTTAATCTGTTTATGTTGTTGTAAGACGACCTTGAGTGTCCAGAAAGGCGCCTAATAAATAAAATGTATTATTACACAGGAAAAAAACACTATCTAGGTCAGTTAAAATGACTTAAATTAAGAACATTTTACTTTATTTGTGCAGATTCAACTTAACAAGTAAAATTATCTGACAGTGGAATAAGTGTATTTTTCTTAATTCAAGCAACATTCAATTTTATTTCTTATTTTAAGTCCAAAAAGTTGTTGTTTTTCTTATTTTAAGTGTAACAAGATATATATGTATATATTTTAAGTGAAATTTACTCAAAACATGATAAAACTTTCTTAATTCAAGTCATTTTAAGTTGAATAGATTATGTTTTTTGCTTATTATTATTATTAATTATTTACCTCATGTGTCAAGTACTTTGTAAAACTGTAAGTAGGTTAGTGTCAGTGAGACCTGCCCATAAAGCTGAGTTACTTTTAAGTATTAAAAAAAAACAACAACAAAAAAATTGGCTTCTTTAGCTTATGGGGAAAAAACGGTGTCACTTAAGGCCACCACACACTACAGGATTTAAAGCAGAGGTGTCCAAACTCTTGTCATCAAGTGTCGCAAATCAAAACACAGATGAAGCAGACGGACGATAGACTGTGGATCAGTACATGAATGTACATGGAATGAACCACAACACCTTTATTCATGCTTAGATCATCACACAATTTGGTATTTTTGCTTTACCATGATAGATTTTCAAAAACATGTGGTTAAAAAGTACAGCTTAATGTAATACAGGCCAATTCATCTGGACGACTGAGGGCCAAGGGTCTGAACATGCCTCATTTAAAGTCTTAAGGCCGCTACACACTAGAGGATTTTTCAGTTTTAAACGATTTTTAAATGTGCGACAAAATGCACAAACACCACAGACACAAGAAGAAACTTATGAGACTTAAATTCTCTGATCGCAAAGACTTCAGCAGGATCTGTCTGCATAAAACAGGCTGCAACACTGTGAGCGCGATGGCGTCTCCTGTTTCCTGTCTACAGTAAAACGAGTCGCTTCAGTTCAAAAATCAGAGTTTTGCACTTCTAATTTAAATATGAGTCAAAACTGTGTTATTATTATTTGTGAAATGTGGTGCAATACTTCAGATACAGGTTTTTTAAAGCATAAAAGAGGAGATAAAGTCCACAGGAAGTAGAGTCACTGTCGCTAATCTGCAGCTTTACGCTCTGTGGACATAAACAAACACACGCAAGGAACAACTTTCGCCTTTTTACTTTCAAAGAACACTTCAAACTGGATTAATAGCGCGGTTTTGTGGACTGGATGTCATTATTTGCAGAGGACACTTCCTATGGATAATGTGGATCAGATGCTGCAAGTTTAAATTTACAACTTTATAGGAGGTGAGTAATAAAGACTTTCCATAAATTCCTGAGTTTGTAAGTTGGGTCTCTGTGTCCGTCGCTCCTCTGCCCCTGACGCTCTGTTTTATCGTCTGTTTCCGTCGCGTTGTTGATATTTGGTGGTTCTGATCTGACACTGACTCCACACATGAGGAGCAGCGGCTTCAAAATCTCACACAGAGACACAAAGTCGGGTCCGTCTCACTGAACTCGGGGAGAAGAAATCGCAGCCAAAATTGGGCAAATTCTCCTGTAGTGTGTGGCGGCCTTTAAACAATTTTTAAACGTGAGACAAGAAACGTAAAATCACAGACACAAGGAGAATCTTATGAGATTTTAAATCTCCGATCGCAAAGTCTGCAGCCAAAAGCAAATTCTCCTGTAGTGTGTAGCGGCCTTAAGGATATTAATTAAGTAGTTACTAACCCTGAATCATTAATACTGATAATAATAATACATTTTATTTATCAGGTGCATTTCTGGACACCCAAGGTCACCTTAGAACAGCATAAACAAATTAAATATGATTAAAACATACAGTTAAAAGCATAAAGTTAAAGTGGGACCGTATTTCATTGATTGATTGTGTTTAGTATTGTATTTAGTGTTGTATTTTATTAGTTTGTAGTATTTAGTTATGTATTACACAGTATTTGAATTGATTGATTGTATTTAATTGACTTACAATTAGTTATCAGCATTGTTAATAAACTATTTGTTCATTATGAGTTAAGTTACAGATCATTTGTTTGTTGATGAGTGTTGTTTCTAATCGTATGGGGCAGTTTGACTCCCAGTCCTATAAGGCCTATGATGCTTTATTGGCTTTTCCATCTCTGTCATCTTGTAACACACTTTACGTCGCTCCTGAGCTCGCACAACTCCCCCCATACATTATAACTTGTGCTCGGCAGGTTGTCCAAATTAAAAAGACATTAGTTTCCGAAGATAAGCCCCAATCGGTTCCACACGTTTTCTGGGAAGCACGGTTGTAAATTTGAAAACTCGCATCATTTTTTGTCCTGTTTTTCCCCCCCCTCTCTTCTTCTCGGCGCCTCAAATGGTCCATTATATGACAGTGAATCAGGAGGCTCCCAGGACCTACCCCCCCACCCCCACCCCTTTTACCCCCTTTTACCCCCCTGTTCGGAGCAGGATACGGGAGATTTGGACTGGAGGAGCAGACCAGAGATGCCGTGTATGTCAGAGATGACTCAATCCAGAAGCTTGTAGCTCCACTGTAAGCCATCTGGGAGGAAAACAAGAGAAATGTGTCTGTGTGCCCAGGAACATGTTTGCTCCATTAGGTACAGTGGGGAAAACCATGTAGTTCTTGCCCTGGCCTGCGAGTGGCGCTGTGGTATTCATAAGTATCACCCACACAAATGCTCTCAGCTCTACAGTGTTTGGATAAAAGTGCACTAGACTCCTCCAGGTCCAAAAATGTGTGAAAATAAATTGTAATACGTAAGTAAAATGTGTAAATATATGTTAAAAAATACGTAACGCTATAGTTGGAGTTTGTTCAGTCAAAGTTTAAGTCGACCACAAATACTTTGGCTGGAGATGACTCAGTGTTTTACCACAGAGGTCATGCACAACACACTAACTTTGCGGTGACATCGCGCTGGGGGGGTTCTACATGTATTTCCATTGGCATTTCTATGTCGTTACCATCGTTTGATACAAAATGGATTCAAACAAAACATTTTCAGGAGCCTGTATAGTTCCAAGTCAGCTTTTTCTGGTCAGACTGAGTTAAAATAAAACTCAGATTAAGTCTAACTTGAGCGACAGAACTTCTAACAGAGCAGTGCCTCCAGTTAGCATCACACGCCCTGGGAATATTGACGATATCCAGTGCCAAATATCAGTAATTATGTCGCTACTACTAGGCACTGCTACATGTAGAATGAATAAATATTAGGGCTGAGCTATTTCACATTTTTTTTTATTTTTATCTTTTTTTACAAGATTTGCAATTGATATTTTAAGGCGAGGTAAGCTAACTTTATTTATATAGTGTTTTTCACAGACACAAGTGCCCAAAGGCGCTTTACAGAGCATTATTTACAGAGCATTCTTCATTCACTCAGGACCCGGCGGTGGTAAGATACTGTTTTGTAAGATTTCTGTTTCACACATATATTTAAAAGGCATTTCAGAACAACATTTTGCTGTTTTGACGTCTTGCAGGCCTAAGAAATATGATATGATCTGGCTGACAATACAAAACAAAATGTTTAAAAATGTGAGGGTGGCTCCATAGATGGAAACTGCCTCATAACAAATTGACAAATAGAGTTTATATAAGGAACTATATAAAAAACTATATCAGATGTTACTTTTTACCTGACATACCACCGACTGGTAAAATACTGTCTAATACATTATTAAATACTAAGAAAATACAGCACTAAATACGATCAATCAATGAATTACTGTCCCACTTTATCTTTATGCTTTTAACTGTGTGTTTTAATCATATTTAATTTGTTTATGTTGTTGTAAGTCGATCTTGGGTGTCCAGAAAGGCGCCAAATAAATAAAATGTATTATTATTTCTTATCATTATTATTATTAATTATTTACCTCATTTGTAAAGTACTTTGTAAAGCTGTAAGTAAGTAAGTGTCAGTGAGACCTGCCCACAAAGTGAGTTACTTTTAAGTACATCTTAATTTTAGCCTGAATCTGCAAAACCCCACAGAGAGTTCATGGACAGGAAGTAGAGATTTGCTGTTTAGACAATAAATAAAGAAACATAATTTGGCTCCTTTAGCATTTTGAAAAAACTGTGCTACTGTTTAGATGAAAGGACAATATTTTGTTGTTTTTTTTTTTTTGTAATAATCTTGCAGGCCTGAAAATACGGTGACAAAACAAAAAAACGCTTTAGTTATAAAATGTGAGGGTGGCTCCGTAGATGGAAACTGCCTCATAACAAACTGACAAATAGAGTTTATATAAAAAAAACTATGAGCTGTATAAGATGTTGCTGTTTACTTGACATAATGCAGACATCGACAGACGACACGTGGAACCGAGTATCTTCACATCTGACATTTGGTTTCCACTTTCCCCTCGGCCTCTTCTCAGTGTTTGGTTTGACCCAAGCTCCCGGGGGACGACCCCATTAGCTCCAGTGTGATGAGACGCTGACAAATAACTCCAACTTCCTGTGGCAACAAGAGGAAGCAAACAAAAACGTAAGACTGTTGTGACCCTGAAATAAAATAAGATAAAACTCAAAGGTGTCCCGGTCTTAACCGGCAGCCTCACTTCCGTCAGTGTACCCCGAGTGAATGAATAAAGCACTCTGATTATGGTGAAAGCTGAACGTTAATTCATTCATGAGCTAATAACTGTGAGAAAAATACAACTGCTCAAAAAAAAGGCAGGAACATGTTGAAAAGACACCAGAGCTCAATGTGCAAATAAAACTAATTTAAGAGAGGTGACGTCCTTTTGTTCCTAAGACATTGCATATTATTTGTAAGACATTATTTGTATACATATCCAACATTTTTTTTTTTTTTTCATATTGAGATCTGATGTGTTTTTGCTTTGATTTGAATTTTTTTTTGAGCTGTATATTTGCATTTAATGGGCTCATATTACACTACTTTCTGATCTTTGTTATAACACAGATTGGATCATTTCAGCCCCGGACTTCCCCCATTTTTACTGAACAAACGCTAAAAAGTAGATGTTAACTTGAAAACTACCACTTCATGACATCACAAGGTGGAACAGAGCATTCTGAGCATTAGACAGACTAATAATAAGCTGGGCTGTCAGCGTTCACGTGTTAATCGCGACTAGATTGATGCAATCCATAACGCAATATTTATTTAAAAATCGCGATTAGAGTTCGCCAGCGTTTTGTCCCTTCTAAAAATGCGAGTTTTTTAAATTTTTTATTTTTACTCGCGGTTAGAGTTCATCGACTTTTCGTCCATTCTACACATCCATAGGCAGCTCCTCTGGTTGTTTCGCTTTTGAATGGGCTTCTGGACTTTTGAATTGTTTTTTTTTTACTTTAAAAAACTTCCAGACGCTACAATTTACAAGTGAAATGAGTTAAATGCAGCCTGTGCCGAGTTTCAGTATCACCGAAGTATGTCTAGTCAAAGTTAGCATCTCTGAGCTAAACCCCCGGGTGCAGCGACCGGAGAGTCCAAGGATAATCACACGTCAAAGAAACTAACTACAGTGATCGCTAAATGGGTAAGAAATGCTTCACGTTATGGCTTTAAAACTGTCTTGAAATGCAAAATAACACAATTTTAAACATGCAATTCACAATGCGATTCATCAGGATTAAATATGGAATTTCTGATCTTAATCGAGATTTTTAAAAATGAATTGTTTGACAGCCCTAATAATAAGAGATTACTCAAACGTGTGAATGAAACACAACCTCCAGTTAGGTTTTTAATAAGGAAACAACATTCTCACAAAAATAGTTAAAGTAAGTGTATAAGTATTGCGAGTACACATAGGTAGATATAAACTCATGTTGTTGTTTTACTCAAGTAGAACAAAACAAAAGAAGCATTGAAGCATGAATTAAACTTCGACACGATCCCTTCCAAATCTCCAATCAGTTCAGGCAAAAAGCAAAACAAACTCCAGGAAGCCGCAGATCCACTTACAGGGCTTGTCCGTTTTGCCCTGCCACCTGTTGGACATGATCATTACCACAAAGCAAGGGCGTGGGGGGCTAAGCTGGCCGCATTTATATCAACACGCCGGGATAAAACTGCATAATTACTCCCTGAGGTCCGGCCGCTCTGGGCTGGAGACTCTGCTCGCATTTGCCCCGGGGCTGGAGCTCGGCCAGGCTCTTGTGCGGCGCGCTATGAGAGAGGCCATACCAGTCTCGCTCCCCGCTCGCTGTAATTGCCCTGAGTGGCTTATACACATACCGAGGCACTGGTCCAAGTCAATATTAGAAGGTCAAGGGGAGGTCTAATGGACGTGTAACTGTGAGCCTGCTGGTGATAACTGCCCACATAATATAGCTTTAATTACAGTCATGGCAAATAGACTCTGTGTGTGTTTTCGTTACGTGTTCTGATAGGAAAAGACAATAACAGACTCTCCGAGCTTTTTCTGGGGTTAGAGGGTTTGAGTTAGAGGGTTAGGAGTCAGGGATAAATTAGGGTTAGAGGGTTAGGGCTTCAGTAGTTTAGGGTTTGGGTTAGGGGTAAAAAAGCATTAGGGTTAAGGTTAAAGGTTAAGGTTAGAAAGTTAAGATTTGCGGTTAAGGTTTAAAGTTAGAGGGTTGGTGCTTGGGTTAGGTTTAGGGGTTAGAGGGTTAGAGGATTAGATTGTTCGGATCAGCGGGTTATGTGTTAGAGTTAGACGGTTAGGGGTTAACGTTAGGTGTTAGGGTTTGGGTTGGGATTAGGGTAAGAGTAGCGTTAGAGGGTTAGCGGTTATTGTTGGGGTTAGATTGTTAGGGTTAGAGAATTAGGGGGTAAGGTTAGGGTTAGAGGGTTAGACGATTAAGGTTAGGGGTTCAACTTAGAAGGTTAGGGGTTAGCATTAGGGGTTTGGGTTACGGTAAAATTAGGGTAAGAGTAGAGTTAGAGAGTTAATGGTTAGAGTTAGAGAGTTAGGGGTTTGGGTTAGGGTAGGGTTAGAGGGTTAGGTGTTAGCATGAATGTTAGGGTTAGGAGTTAAGGTTAGGGGTTAGGAGTTAGGGTTAGAGGGTTAGGGGTTCAGGTTAGAGGGTTAGGGTTTGGGTTAGGGTAATCTTAGGGTAAAAGTAGGGTCAGAGGCTTAGGGGTTAGTGGTTAAGAGTTAGGGTTAGGGATTAGGAGGTAGGGTTAGAAGGTTAGATTGTTAGGTTTAGTGGGTTAGGGGTTAAGGTTAGGGTTAGGGTTAAAGCGTTAGGGGGTTAGGTGTTAGAAGGTTAGGGTTTGGGTTATGGTAAACTTAGGGTAAGGGTAAGGTTAGGAGTTGGGGTTAGAAGGTTAGATTGTTTGGTTAGAGGGTTAGATTCATAGGATTAGAGAGTTAGGGTTAGGAGGTAAGGTTAGAAGGTTATATTGTTAGGTTTAGAGGGTTAGGGGTTCAAGTTAGAAGGTTAGGATAATCTTAAGGGTAAAAGTAGGGTTAGAGGGTTAGGAGCAAGGAGGTTAGGGGCTAGATTGTTAGAGTTAGAGATTTAGGGGTTTAGGTTAGACGGTTAGGGTTAGGCTTTGGGGTTAGGGATTACCATTAGGGTTTGGGTTAGGAATTAGCGTTAGGGTTTTGGGTTAGGGATTAGCATTAGGGTTTGGGTTAGGGATTAGCGTTAGGGTTTGGGTTAGGGATTAGCATTAGGGTTTGGGTTAGGGATTAGCGTTAGGGTTTGGGTTAGGGATTAGCATTAGGGTTTGGGTTAGGGATTAGCGTTAGGGTTTGGGTTAGGGATTAGCGTTAGGGTTAGGGGTTAGGGATTAGCATTAGGGTTTGGGGTTAGGTATTAGCGTTAGGGTTTGGGGTTAGGGATTAGCGTTAGGGTTTGGGGTTAGGGTAATCTTAGGGTAAAGGTAGGGCTAAAGGATTAGGAGTCAGGGGTTAGGGTGAGATGGTTAGGGGTTAGAGTCAATTGTAATTAAACATTTAGTATAGTTTGAGTTATTTTAGTCTTGTTTTAGATTATTTCTTGTCTTTTTGAGTTCTAATTAAACCTTGGTTTAGTTCATAACACATAGTCAGGTTATGGTACCTCAATTATAAACAATGTTAGAAGAATCCTATAAAGTAATGAAAAGTTTGTGGTAAGCAAAACTGGATTAACTGAATATATTTATCATAAATTGTGTGTTTAAAGGTAGGGATACCCGATACGATATCTGATATTTGTGTCGCTGTTGTGCGCAATTACTGATATTTGTCAATACCGATATTAATCTTTAACAATCTATGTGCAATACATAAGATGTCCAGCAGTCACTTTACCCATTACAAATGTATTTATTACCGTAAGATACTGTAGCCACTTTAAAGATTTAACGATATTTATACTGTACAAACTGTAGCCACTGGATTCCGATAGCAATTTATTGTAGATAGAATTTTATTTTATAGTCCTTATCTTTATAGAGTTTGTCTGTTTTTAAGTAATTCTGTGCTTCTATTGCTGCTACTGTTTTCTTGCTGTTCTCTTAACTGTGCAACACTGAAATGTCCCCATAGTGAAGTTTACAAATGAGGCACAAAAATCACAAAAATCTACTGATACTGATATCTGGGGAAATCTGATAACTGTCATACCCTATTTAAAAGTGCATTATGTAACTTTTTGTCAGTAATATGACTGGAGCGGTTTGTGTTTTTTGGCTGTAAAAGTCTTTCTGGTTGGTTTAGGACAGAGCTAGTGACTAAAATCTAAGAAGGACATAGGGCAGTTGTGCTATTAAACCAATGATACAACAATGATTTTATGTTTTTTTGCTTTTATAGCGGTTTTATTGTGTTGGTACTGTTATATTCACATTTTTAGCAATTATATCTTGTTGTTTTCTTCTTTTGATCTCTGTGCTGCACTTTGCAAACTGGGACTTTGTTTGTAGAATCTGTGGTATAAATAAAATGGATTTGGATCTGAATATGGACCATGTAACATCTTCATCAATAAATTGCAAATATTTAACAGTACTACCATCATTCTACTCCCAGAAATGCCTTTAATCTCTCCCGCTAAACACAACAGAGGCAACTGTAAAGAGCCTTGTTAGCAAATGCTTAAGTCAAGGACAATTAGGTTTTGATGAATCTGTGAAGGAAAGCAAATGTGGGCTAAATGTGCGCAGTTTGCACCTGTGCAAAGCTGCCTATTATCATAACACTTTTGATGGCTGCAGCAGGGGAATGCGCTTGGTGGGAGTGCGGCGCCCCCTAGATCCCGGGGGACGCAGCATTAATGTCTTAATTAGGACGCCGGGGGAAAGATCCAAAGTACTGCTGGATGACGAGGGACGCGGCCATGGGAAACCAGAGCCGATCGTCTTTCCCAGTTCAAGGCTAATTGCTGAAGAGAACTGGGCGGCATGTGATAAGACCATGTGAGGTCATCTCTTAATATGTGTCGCTAATGTGAGATGGCTTTATTAATAACTATATTGAAGGGCTAATACATTAATTTTGTCCTTGTGCTTGGATTCGTATGAGTGTACGACAAGAAATGGGTTCAGGGGACTTAAAGATAGTGCAAAAATACTACATGACTGTATTGTTAGTGTCTAAATAGAATCAACTTATGAATATGTATCTTAGTTTGAGTTTGGACAGGTTTCATTTAGTTAAACTTAAACATACTTTAACACTGGAGAAATCTGGCTAACTGTGGGGGTACTACTCTACTCTATCTGCAGCTCTGCCACTCAAGTTTAGGGTGACCAGACGTCTCTATTTACCCAGGACAGTCCCAGTTTTGCGCCCTGTGTCTCCTGACCCAGCAGATTTATCCAAAACCAATGATTTGTCCAAGTTTTATGCAAGAAATTTCCCACGTTTCCGTATTTTTGATGAATCAAAGCAGTAAAAAGAAGCATAAACTGTCATTTTTTTTAACGTAAAATACAAAAAGGCTGCTTAAAAATGACAAAAACACAAAGAAAATGTGACTATACAGACTCACATTAGTGCCAAGTGCATAACAATTTTCCTTAATGATGCACTAGTTTCGCAATTTTATTATTACCAACCACAACCAACCAGGGATGTCCAAGTTTTATATTATTTTCCACTCAAGTTAGACTTTAATCTTAGCTTTATTTTAACACAATCTGACCAGAAAGAACTGACTTAGTGATTCGTGCTGTTAAAAAAGCCTCACACATGTACAATTACAGTCACTCTCACTTTTTTGGTTGATCAAAGACCTAATCGTGACCATGAACATGATCGCAGTGCTCACAAGCTCCTAAAAATGTGCTGTTTAAATCCATTTTCTTGGGTTTTAGACTATTCTTTAAGACGTTTTCGGCAGTGTTTTCTAATGTGCGTATTGCGTTTTCATAATTACCGCTGAACATTCCACCATAGAGATGCACATACTGTAGAATACCCCCGGCGTGACACCACCATTGATCGCCGTGGAGGAACTTTTATGATGTCCATGATGTGTTTTCTCAGGACGGACATCCACTTTTAAACCAGTGCCAGACGAGCTGTATATGAGCCTCTCTCACATGCACTGCGGAGGTGTGCGGCGTAAGGTGAGCAGCCCGTCTCACATGACCGCTACACATTTGTCTGTCAGCGGCGGAGTCCGAGCGGCCTGTTTGTTTCCGGGAATCAATTTGTCCTCGGGATCTTTGATAAAGGCAGCTGAGCCAGATATGATTTCAGACATGCACTTCACCAGCAAGAGAGCTCTTATTTACAACGCCACGCCAGGGCTCCTGCTGTATTTTTATAGTGATTAGAAATACATGGAGTCGACTTAATAAAGGGCTTCTTAAAATAACAGAAGACCTTGTTGCGGTGCTCACACTTAGGCACTTGTGTTACTTTGACTCAGCTTTGTGCCTCATGTTCCTCTTTAGAGTACACCTATATTTGGAGTAATACATGTCAGACTCAAGTTCAGTAGACTTGGTGACACGGTGGCTGAGTAGTTTGCGCATTTGTGTCACATCAACTGTCTCACGTCGGCTCCTCAGGCTTTTCTGAGGAGAGTTTTCATGTTTCTTCCAGTGTCGTGTGACCAGGTACTCCACTTTCCTCCATTATCCCAAAACATGCAGCATAAGTACAGTCCTCCAGTTAAGGTAAAGATCTGGAGATGGGTCCCCAGCTCCCGATGAGGTGCCCCAGCAGTACTCAAATGCAAAGGAAAAGTTTCCCTACATAGACAATCAAATAAAAATAAAAAATTCTGTCCCTATGTGGACAATAAAATAATACCTTAATGCCTGATTTTTTGCCCTGTGATCACTCTGCAATGAGAAGGATAACAGTCATATTACCGTAAAATACCAAATAAGAGCCGGATCCCCTTTAAACGCCGGGTGCAGGTGTATATTTTGATAAATAAGTGCCGGTTACAAATAAACGCAGAGTCTAATGTACGTGCAGGAAGACAGAAGTGGTGCTGCAACAACAGGATGCAGGACTGATGCTCGCGTCGTCTCTACACAAACCAAACTTAAAACCACACGGCTCATTTGCATAAACTATCATCGCTCGTAGATATTTTGTTGTAACATTTCAAATGAACTCGCCTACGTCTGTATAGAAAGTCGCCTAAATTATTGGTTAAAAGAATTTGAGTATTATATTTTCCCAGTTTTAATGAGCAAAAGTTTTGTAAGAAAGGAATTAATCGCCCCAAATTGCCGGTGTTACCTGGTCTGTTAAGTGATTGAAACAAATAAATGCCCCTTATTTGGTATTTTACGGTAATCACAATGATTTCAAAATGCTTAAAGTTTTGGGCATTATTCATTCTCCAGTGATTACCTACAACTGCCCTGAGGAAAACTGACAGATGTGAGGCTGCCATTCTGCCCCATCAGCACATTTCAGATACAGTTGTGCTCATAAGTTTACAGACCCTGACAGAATTTGATTGAATTCATGACCATCTTTCAGAGAATATGAAGGATAACACAAAGACCCTTCTTTCATTCATGGTTAGTGCTTGGGTGAAGCCATTTATTATCAAACAACTGTGTTCACTCTTTTTAAATCATAATGACAATAGAAACTACACAAATGACCCAATGAAGCTTGGAGTCTTTTGTAATAGTTGTGGATGAGGCTCTTTATTTCCTCTGATGGTAAAGCTGCTCATTCTTCTTGGCAAAAGGCTCCAGTTCCTGTAAATTCTTCAGGTCAGAAGAGACAAACACTCCAGAACCTTCACTTTATTCTGCTGGAGCCAGTGACAGGTCCACTTGCCTTTGTGTTTTGGATCATTATCATGTTGGAATATCGAAGTACGTCCCATGTGCAGCTTCTGGACCAAGAAATCATAAATTCTGCCTGGATATGGAAACTTACGAGCACAACTGTACACGTCTTGCTCAAGGACTGCTGTCAGTTTGGATTAGTCCAACGCTGGATTGATCTTCTGACTTTCAGGTTGGGCAGTATTGTTGAACACTCATTTCCCCCATTATTATTATTCACTATTATTCATTTAGTCTTCGGTCACTCCTCTACACCTGCAGATGCCCTGGAGCAGACAGAGGCACGGCTGCCAATCTGCACAAGTGGCCCAGTCACATTTCTATTGGATTGAATTACACACATGGCCATAAGAGGCAGCTGTCCATTAAATACTCCTGTTCTTATAGCCTCCCCGGCGGTTACAGTAACGCAGATGTCATCTACAAAGTCAACTAAGAATTTCTATTAAATCCAATAGAGCTCTAATCAAATGTACTGCTCCTGCTGACATCATTTTCGCGTGTCTCCAGTCGCTCCGAGAGAAGTGGCTCTGCACTGCTGTTCTAAAGATCATCCCAAACGGCTCCCCGGGCGCAGGCTTCACTTTATGGAGTAGTATAAGGCAGCCCGGTCTAATAAAAACACAAGCAAAATACAGGTGCTCTCTCCTGCACATATTGCATAACTTCTGTTTATTTTAACCCAATCATACCCTTAGTGATGCTTTTCTTTCGTGCAAACGTCGTGCTTGTCCATCTCGCAAATGATGTCGGGCTTTGAAGGCGATTTCCACATGAAATAGGGAGGCAGGGGGTCCTCCGGGAGATGGTGAATTGAAAGTAAAGCTGTGCCTAATGGAGCACAGGAAGTGTCTGCAGAATATAGTCGTAGTATCACAATGGGCGAACAGGCTGCCGGTGCCCGCTCATATAAAGGGAACGGCTCGTAATGGGCCCGGGCCTTCAGGGATCGCTGCAGAGTAGGAAGGAAGAGGCCAATGGTTTTGACAGAACTTAAATCTGGGTTTAATGTAGATGTATTTTCAGGGGGATTAGTCAAGTAGTGGGATAGTAATGACGCCGTAAGAATAAACCGATTTTATATTTTTATATGGATATACTGTAAAATTATTCATGTGCATAATATAAATCTACCATCATCTGAATTCAAATAGAAGTTCAGACATCTGTACTAGAGCTGCTATTATAAAACTGCTAATTCTGTATGTATTAATATTGATACTTTGCTGCTGATGCCATTTGTGGTGGTTGGTAATAATAAAACAGTGAAACGAGTGCGTAATTAAGGAAAATTGTTAAAGTACAATGACGGCATTTAAAAGACACATAAAATCCAGTGCAATGTGTATGTAAGAAAAAGAAAAGTAAGTTGTTGTGCATAAAAGGGAAGATTTCTGTTTGCAATTGATCCATAATTGTGACTGAAATGAAATATTATCGGTGTTAATGTGTCTAGAAAAGGGAAAAGGGGGCAGATAACATAGGATGACTCTTCTTTCTGCTCCTTTTCATTCATTTTTTGTATGTTTGATATTGTGACACTGTCATTTTACACTTTATGAATGAAATAAACAAATACAATATATATATATATGTTTGTGACAGGTTAGAAGTGCTTCTCTAGGTTTTTAAGCTCCAGTAACGAGTCAGAACTGCAAAGTGAAACAGAAATGCAATAAAAGACATATTATAAGTATATAAGTATAAGCAACTCTTGAGTTTCAGGAATCAGGAAATGCATTGTTAGCATGGCAGTAGTTGCCGCTTTCACTTGATTCATTTGATTTCGGCCTTGGAACTGCCGATCTCGACTGAAATAAAGTTAAATCGTACTTATTTACTTGAAAACGATTACTACAACGTGACAACGCAAGGTGGAACAGAGCATTTTGAACTTTTTATGATGATAAACTAATAATAAAGTGTTACTCAAACACGTGTGAATGAAACAAAACACAACTGCAGGTATTTTAATGAGGTAACAACATTATAACATAACTTAAACCTCACATGAGTCAGTTTTGTGTAATATAGGTCAAATTATAACCACAATTATGCACTAAAACTACATCTGCCTTTAGGTATTGTCTCTCTACTACTGCAAACATTAAAAAACGATTGCGTTCAGTGCAGTTGGTGTTCACTCCTATAAAATAAATGACTTGTAATGCTCCTAGTCCGGGGAGGATAGTAGCGAAGACTGCAGGAAGAGGCGAATGGTTTTGACATAACTTTATTTTAGTGCGCGACAGGTCTCTCCTCTCCCTACAGTTATATGGCGTATTCCTATGGGCCATAGGAGGAAGCAGCCCAGTAAATCCCCTCTGCCGGACTTAAAAAAGAAAACGGATCTGAAGACAGGTGAAAAACTGGAAGATAAATACGCCGTTTGGACCCCAGCTCTCCGGAGGACCATCACAATACAGCGCTGTAGGCATTTGGTTTAAATTTAGGCCGGGAGGAAGCCATTACAGTGAAATAACACTTGGTAACATTCAGGGGCATAATTCATGAGGTCTAAAAGTGGGGTTTATAGGACTCAGGACCGGCCTTTGTCCAGAGATCGGGACCTGGGACGTGGAGTTTAAAAGTCTCACATCAGATTTAAAAACAGGTTTATTCGAGCTTGTTGTGTGGAAATGGCGCAATCTGGATTTTACATCAAGACCAACCAAGATCAACTACTCTATTAAAGGTCCCGTATTAGCAAATTTGACTCTTGTGAGCGCTGTTACCTCATTTTTCACACATGTTTGAGTCATCCTGCATTATTATTACTCTTTCTACATCTCCAAAACTCAAAATACTCCACCTTGAGATGTCATGAAGTGGGACTTTCCAGCTACATTTTCATTTTTGTTCAGTCGATATAAAAAATTCCAGGGCTAAATCTATCCAAATCATTCTAGTGAAGGTGTATGGAGTTTAAAAACGCAGTGGAGCACTTCCTGTATTATCACATGACAAGAAAAAATAGACAGAGATACGCAGGGTTTGTGTGTGAATGAAAAAAATTCCAGGTGTGTGCAGATTGTTTTAAGGTTCTTGGACAAACAACTACTACAAATACTATTTACAAGGTAGTAAATGTAAAGAAGTACTATGACTGTAAACCCAAATAAGTTTCCAGAACCCAAAATAATTGAGTTTATCAATCAATCTTCCAGAATTTAAAGGGTTGAATGGCTCTGCTACTTGTACCTTTTGAAAACGGCTGAATTAAAAGTGCTTATTTATCTCAACTCAACTATTTGCAGTTAATATGACTCATAGTTTTCTGTTAAGGCAACTCAATAATTTTCATTTATTACGACTTAAAACTGGGAGTTTTCAAGCCACTGGAATAAGTGGTATTGTATTTTAGCATGTAGTATATCAATTAAGCTTATTTTTCATCATCTCACTGATTTGAGACAATAGAAATAACAGGACTTTATCATTCTCAGTGTTTAATTACTTAAATCTACTAAGTTATACCTGATCTATGTTGTTAAGTTACGCTCACTTATACCCACAACCATAACTTTCATTGAAAAATATTAGTTAAAATTACTCAAAAAGAAGAACATGTTACAGCAACTTAATTAATAATTAAGTTAGTAGAACTATTTCTAAAACTTTGACGATACTCAACTGAATCTGTTTAATTACTTTGAACGTTTGGGTTTACAGTGACGACTGTAAGAAAATTATGTTTATTGGAGTAATTTTCTAACACCCTACATTTGCTACTTGAGTTTTATTATTATTATTCGAGTAAAATCACTCTCTTTAAAGGTTTAGGTTCCTCTTTCCACTGTGAGCAAGTCTACAAGTGATGTTTTACATTGAAAATATAAAATTATTTCTCAAAATGTTCATATTAACACACTTTACATGATTATTTTCTGTAAATTAATTCCTATTCCTTATATGAAACTTGCCCCTATAACTGCCAGCCTCAGTGAGCTTCATTTGACTGGACCCAAATGCTGTGGCCACTTATTTTTTACAGTCTGTGGATATGATTAGTTTCTCATTTTTGTAATCTGTCCTTTGAAAACACCTGATTTTGTGCATTATGTTGCGTTTTTCCAATTACAATTCAGATTTTGAACTGTTACTTCATTTCTTGGATCATTTCTTTGTACTTTTACTCGATTATACTAATATTTTGAAGTAATCTGAACTCACAGGTACGTTTTTTTAGCTGCTTCCTCTATAACTACAGTATAAAATGTGTTTCATGCTTCAAAGTACAGTAAACCTTCCCTCGCCGGTGCTTCTAGACTCACTTTTTTACGCTCACGCCCGTTTTCCCCATAATCCTGCTCAGGTGCTTTTTGGTTTTGGGGCCAATTTGCCACGTTTAATTGTGACATGGAAACTGAGAGCCTGGGGTAAGTTTGCACGTGGGACCTGCAGACGGAGCGAGGAGGAGGAGGAGGAGGAGGAAGTGTTCAGTTAGAGCTGGTGTAATGGGCTGAGCCGATGTCCCAGGCCACAGGGGGCAGGGCCTTTCTGCAGAGGAAGAGATGTATGGTCCTAAAGGTAAACAATGAGGAGTTTAGCAGAGGAGCTCCCAAAACATTTCAGAAATCTGTCCATCTGGTTTCACATTAGCTCGGTTACCCAATAAAAGTAATTTATCACTTGCAAGACCAGGTAATATATCCAAGGAGTGGGAATGGGACAATAAATACAAGTAGTGCTCGTTATAAAACACCAGACTGGAAACAAACAATATCTAGGTAAGTTAAAATGACTTAAATTAAGAATATTTTACTTTATTTGAGTAGATTCAACATGACAAGTGAAATGAATGTGAAGTGTGTTTTTTTTTCTTAATTCAAGCAACACTTGATTGTATTTCTTATTTTAAGTGCAAAAAGTTGTTGTTTTTCTTATTTTAAGCACAAAAATCTTATTGCACCGGCAGATAATTGTACTTGTCAAGTGAAATTTACTCAAATCATGGTAAAACTTTCTTAATCCAAGTCATTTTAGCTTGACTAGATTTTGTTTTTTGCAGTGCAGAAGACATTGTTTGTGGTACATTTTGTATAATCGGGATGTTCAGCTATAACACCAGATTGCACAGAAAAAAGCAAACCTATATGATGTTCTCTTCAAGATCATTATTGTTTATTCAATACAAGTTACAGTTTGCTCAAATACATGGGGAAAGTGGGTACAAGCCAAACTGTGAGCTATTTATGACGCTAAAAAGTGGATTTTATGAATGAAACATACTAATTATCTGCTCAAAAAATACTTACACAATAACGACACACGTGAGCGGTGTTCACACTTCTGCTTATACAACAAATTAAATGTAAATACTGATCTAAACCTGGACTAGACCAAGACTAAACCAGGACAAGAACAGGACCAAACCAAGTCTACATCAGGATTTAATCAGGATAAAACCAGGACAAGCATCAACGCTACCAGTCAAGTTTGGACACACCATCTCGTACAGTTTTTATTTTTATTACAGTTTTTATTTTTATTACTTATTAATTTAGCTTTTAATTGAAACTTTTACTTGTTTCAAATCAAATTCTTATTATTAGTACATTTGTTTTACATTACTTAGTCTCCATCTGATCTTAGCTCTGAATTTTTTATGTTTTTTTTAAGTTTCTGTCTAAACTGCTGTATATATGGAAGAAACTGTGGGGTAGGGCTGTCAAATGTATGAAAAGTGCTATGCAAATAAAGTTTGATTGATTAATTTTGTATAAATACAGAGGATTTAAAATATATAAAGCAAGATACATGGAATTTTTTTTATATAATATATTTTTGGACAAACCAAAGGGAGGCTACTGTGAAGATTTGAATATAAAACATAAAAAACATATTTAGATGTAGTTATTTAACATTTGTTTTGCTGCATAATTCCATATATCTTACTTTATATATTTAATGTCTTCTGTGTGTATACAATATGTAGAAAGTAGTAAAAATAAGGGGGGAAAACACTAAATGAGGTGTGTGGTGTACACACAGCTCTGGAAAAAAAAAAAAAAGACCACTGCTAAATACTATATAAAAATGCTGTGTTCATCATCATTGTTATTATTCCACCAAATATTGATTTCTGAACTCCTCCTAAGTTAAAACATTAGTATTGTGTTGTTTTAAAATGATCTTGTTTTCTTTGTATTATTAGGTCTGAAAACATTGAATCTTTTTTTTGTGTGTCATTTTCTGCAAATAAATGCTCGAAATTACCATATTTTTATTTGGAATTTGGGAGAAATGTTGTCAGTAGTTTATAGAATGAAACAAAAATGTTCATTTTACTCAAACACAAACTTATAAGTAGTAAAATCAGACAAACTGATCATTTTGCAGTGGTTTCTTATATTTTTCCAGAGCTGCAGAGTGCACATATACATATATCTATGGGCTCCTCTACATTAGCGCCCCCTGCTGGTGCGACTGACTACCCTAGACTTCTCTTGACCTACCAGCTATTCCAGACATTTCATTTTTAATCCTGCCAAAGCTCAACTCAAACCGATAACATTTAGATCTCCCACATTTATTTCCCCACATTTTTATCCAACTGAAAAAAAACAGCTGCAGCCGCTCGCGCAGAAACACGATCAGAAACTTTGCTCGTCGTCCCAGCGTCATTACACGTCGATGCATTATTCCTGACTTAAACCCAATCAGGCCCCCCGCACGCTCACACACACACACACACACACACACACACACACACCGAGGGCAGGATCAATATTTACATCTCTCTCTAATCATCATGCTTCATTTCTTTTTAGCCTATTCAAATAAATACGAGTGGAGTGTGTGCAGCTGGCTAATAGATCGGGTAATAAAAGCTCTGAAATACAAGATTGCTTTAGTATGAGGAATTTCTATCGCACACAGCTGACCCAGAAGTAGGTCACGAGAAAGAGAGCAGGAAGTTATACATCAACTGTTTTATGATTTTTATGACGGAGACGGTTTAAAGATACAGTAAGAAATGTTTGGCGGGTGCGTCAAAATCACGAGCAGCAACGTGGATACAGCAAGTGGTGTTTACGTGACTTAAAAACATTCAAAAATTCTTATATTCTGCAGTGACATTACGCTGGTGGTGTCCTACGTGTATCTCTGATGGTGAAATGTTTAGGTGTTGCCATGGTGACCCAATACACATGTCAGGAAAACACTGTCGATACGTTTTAAGATTGTTTTAACACTCAAGAAAAATGCAAAATGGATTTAAACAGCACATTTTCAGGAGCCTGTGATAATAACAAGTGTTCATGGTCTTGTTTAGGTGTTTGATTTTCAGCAAAAAATGTATTTATTTGTTTACTTAATTCATAAAATATAAAAACTAGTGCTGTCAAACGATGAACTTTTGATCAGATTAATCACATTTTAGAATTTTGATTAATCACGATTAATCGCAGTTAATTATTCTTCCAAAAAAAGAACAAAATATTTTAACAAACACGCAATTTATTATCAAAAAGTTGTATTATTGACATTTTTCTATCGCTGGTAGTTTTGTTGTTTGTTGCTTGTTGTTGGTATAAGTAGCGTCGTTGCTGCCGCTGAATCAAATGTGTTTTGCTTTAAGATGCTATTTTAAACTTGTGCTTCTGTGGAAAGAGAGTTCATCGCTGCAATATCTGCAAACTACCTTAGTTTTATCCAAAGTCGCGTATGGACAGACCTGATCACTGACCTAATAACCTGCGCCGCCTTTCAGGTCACCATCGCGCTTTCCATAGAGGAGCGATTAATCTGTGTTAAAAAAAACATTAGTGTGATATTTTTTGTGATTAATCGCATGCGTTAGCCCTAATAAAAGACAGTAACAGTGTCACAGCATCAAACATACAAGAAATTAATGAAAAAGAGCAGAAAGAAAAGTAAACTCATGTGATCCTCTTCCTGTCAGATCCTCTCAGTCTGTAACACAGTTTAAGACTAGACTGAAAACTCTCTTCTCCCTGGTATTTAATACTCGCTAGTCAGTTTATCTGGGTTTTTATTATAGTTCTCACATTGTGTTATCTGTTTATATGTATGTTTCTTCTGCCTTTGTTAACTTTTATGTGAATAATATAATAACAGGTCAATAATCTAAAGGAGGACAACAAAGTGGACAACATTAACTCTTAATTAGGCAAACCCACAAACTTTGAAGAGCCACATAAAAGAGCTCACGTACTACCAACAGTACATGTACCACAGTGAGAAACAGTGTAATACTGTTAATGAAAAGTTCGTTATCGTTATTGGCTGGTTATTATCTATGGCCTGAACAGGACAATTTTCTCTGATAATATAATAACTGCAGAATAATAATAATAGTCATCATCATCATCATCATCATCATCACTGGCAAGATGTTTTTACTTTATCGGCTCATTATAGTTATGACATCATTGACCTATTACATTATGGGCTTATTACCTTTTAAACTTGGCCAAAATGATGACTTTATTGGTTCTTATTACATTATCGGTTGCTACATGCCCCTTTCCCTTTTCCAGACACATCAACACCAATAGTAAAACATTTCAAATCAGTACGTTTCTTTTCAGTCACGATTATAAATCAATTGGAAACAGAAATCGTCACTATTATGCACAACATCTTATTCATACGTACACATTGCACTGGATTTTATGTGCTTTTTGAATGCCCTTATTGACCTTGATCCTTTTATATCTTTGTCAAGACTGAATCTGGGTTTTTTAAACATTATTTTTATTCTTATTTATGTATTTGAATTAGGACAGTGCATTAATCGACATGTCAACAAACAGCATCAATGTAAATATGCCAGAATTAGCACAATAACTACTCAGAACAGAGAATATTCAAAGCACACACAGAAGGGAATACACAAGTGCACAGACATGACACCAAATTAACCACAAACAGAAGACCACT
Source organism: Odontamblyopus rebecca (assembly GCA_030686955.1). Lineage (NCBI taxonomy): Eukaryota > Metazoa > Chordata > Actinopteri > Gobiiformes > Gobiidae > Odontamblyopus > Odontamblyopus rebecca. Next base: position 9,652,439 of record CM060673.1, read on the forward strand.
CTCGTAGTTTAAAAGGCCCCGATAAGAAAATTTACCTGTGAGAGCATGACTGATTATTTCTCAACCAGCGTTTTTGAGCGTTCTTAAAGGTTGAGTAGGATCCACAGTCCCTGACATGAGCAGGCAGTGTTCTCTGTGGCTCTGAGCCTCTGATAGTCGTCAACATTTGTCCAAATTTGGTCCTGCGTCGTCGTATGTTACAGTCTCTTCTGATCAATGCTCTCGTATTAACTCGGTTACTATTTTTTTACTTACAAAATCCATTAAAGGTGGAGGAGCAAGTCCGTTTAAAACTTAAAAAATAAGGCAAGCATCCATAAATATCTGATAACGTTCAAGATCCAAAATGTTATACTTACTTAAGATATTACAATAGTGATGCTGTAACTGTGTAGGTTCCTGTGGCTCAATTGTGCGTGTGAAAAACTGAAAAACTGCTCTCTAGCTTGTGATTTTTTGCTTTTATGGGTGAGTTTTATGTTTAAGAGCACACATTTTCTCACCTTTTCAGCCCTTTATGGTCAGACTAGTTCGATTAAACACAGATTTATGTCTAAAAAAGCCTCAGACAGAGCAGAGCCTAGAGTTATCATACCACACCCAGGGAATGTTGATGATTTCAGCTGCAAAGTATCAATGTAGTAATAGTTATAAGTGCCTATTTTACGCTATTTACTCTTTTATAATGTTGTTTCCTCATGACAAACAAACTTGGAGTTGTGTTTTGTTTCATTCACACACGAGTAATCCTTTATTTTTAGTCTAGTTTTGAAGTTCATAGTTATGTTTTACTTTTTATTTAGTAGAGATTGGCCACTCCAGGGCTGAAATCATACTTAAAAACACCTGAATATGCATATGGTTTTGTGTGAATGAAACAAAACCCAACTCCACGTATGTTTGTGATCAGGACATATTATAACACAGGTCAGAAAATCGTGTAATCTGAGTCCTTTAAACACTAGAAACCTGCTCCGGTGCACAGACAGCCTCGCATATAGATATTTAACAACCTGTCGGACAAGAGCAGAGCTGCTGTAATCTGTGTTTTGCGATGCGAACCAAATGTGCAGCGTGAGCATAAAAAGCGCCATGAAACCCAAGTGTGTCCGCATGTCCGAGCTCCACGCCACATCTGTTTTCTCCCGTTACGAGCCGAGGTCTGCAGCGATGTGTAACCTCGATAAATAACCCCCCATCCGCAGAGACTTACCCCAATTTGTCCAGCGCGCTCATCTGGGAACTAATATTTGGAGACAGCGAGCGGAGAGGGGTCCATCTGAAAGACATCAGTAAACATGTGTGTAAATCCAGTGACCCGGGCCGAGGAGCGGAGCAGAGCGTCCGCACTAAAATGGACCTAAGTGAGGCTGAGGATTATAATAATGGACATCCAGGATATGAGAGCCTGTCCTTTCACCGACCTCATGAAGGATAATTATAAAAAGGCCACAGAAGCAGTGGAGGAATGTAACCGAGTACAAGTAAAGAAGTACTGTACCTAAGTAAAAAAGGAGGTATCTGTACTTAAAGGGACAGAGTTTTGGACATAGGGCCTTATTTCCTAGTGAAAACTGGAGATGTGTGGAGACACTTTTTTGAATATTCCCTCCAGTCCTTGTATTTGCAGAGGTTGCTGGTGCTAGGCTAGTGCATGTCAATGGATACAGTTGTCCTGCCACTAAAAACAGTCTTACCCAATCAATAAAGCACTCGAAGCAAAACTATTATAACTCCAGACTGTCCATGTGAATGTCTGTGTTGATAGAATAATGTTTGAAATAAAACTAACCTTACATCGCATAAATCACTGCACGTTGAGGGACTATTTTCTCATATATCAGTCCGCCGCTGCTAAGCTTTCTATCAGGAAGTACAACTCGCTGCTGCTGCTCAGACATAAATCCTTCAAATGCAAGAGTTGGTTTTACTTCTAAAGTGATTCTATCAACACAGACATTCACACGGACAGTCTGGAGTTATAATAGTTTTGCCTCGGGTGCTCTGTGGAGTGGGTAAGACTGTTTTTCAATCAATCAAACTTTATTTATAGAGCGCTTTTCATACAAAAATGCAACACAAATCGCTTTGCAGTGATTAAAAAGAGAACAATCCCACATTTCCCACATTCCCTCAAAGCTAAGATAAACAGATGAGTCTAGAGATTATTATCTGTGACAATCCCACATAAAACTAAATAAGTGAGTCTAACTGTGACATAACTATCTTTCATAACTCTATCTATCTCTATACTATCTTTCACAGCTCTCTATACTGACTATAATAACTATAACTAACTAGTACAGAGAAAAAAGAAAAATAGAGGAAGAATAACAACAAGAACACGTATATACATTATGACACAACATTAAATTATGACATGTTTTTAGCGGCAGGACGACTATGGTCACTGACATGCACTAGCCTAGAATCAGCAACCTCTGCAAATACAAGGAATTTTTTTAAGAAGTCTCTGGCTCACGAGGAAATGAGGCCCTATGTCCAAAATTCCCTTTTTCGTCACATCTGAGCGCAGGTATCTGTACTTCCTGCTCCACTTTTACTTAAGTAACAAAACTGAGTACTTCTTCCACCCCTGCATAGAAGGAGAGGTCATTTAGGAGGGAACTGTTGGGTTTAGTTTAATTGTAGAATTCAGATTTTTCTGCATAAACCTTGAAGTTACCGTTTCATATTTCTGAGTATGGTCAGTTTTTAGGTTCCTTAGTTTGTTTCTCCTTTTGGAAAATGTATCTCGGAAACAAGGACAGCTGCAGAATTGAGCACTGCCTGCGGTCACAGGCTTTGAAAACCAGATTATTATCAGATTTGGGAATTTTGAGACAATAAAAATTACAGCCAAAACCGCATGATTTCTTTCTGATCATGGTTTCTCTGATTAGTCAGATCAGATTTTGTGATTTGCCTGTCTTTCTCAATCTTAAAGACCCAGAAATCAGATAATAATCAGATTTGGCCTGTAAACAAAGCCACAGACGGGAAGGACAATTACAGATATTTAAATATAATGTTAACATATTTTTGGAAATATTATGTAAATGTTATGTTACATTACATTCAATTACAAAAGCATTAATTAAAGTGTAAAATATCCATCTATCAGCATTAGATAGACAAATTCAGATCCTGAAGGAAATTCAGTGTTTGGCAGCAGCAACAATGAAGCAAACGATAATATGATTTTTTATGATCTTGTAATGTGATCAACAACTACTTTACTACACCAAAGTTTTCCTGTAGCAACAAGTAAAATGTAAAGTAAAACTATGTAACTTTCAAAATTGAGTTATACTTTTAATCCAAACAGAGGAATACGTGATTGCAGTAACATTTGGGGATATTCCTCTTTCATATATCGCAAAAGTATCACAATATCACAATATTGCAATAACCAATATGGGAGCAAAGTACTGTAAATATATCACAGTGACACTAAGGTTCTCCATCTGACAGAAAGTTGCCTTTTTTTGTGTGTGTGTGTGTGTGTTTTTTTAAATGAAAAAGGCAGATTTAATTTACTTTTTAATCTTGGTTTTGTCTAACTTGTAAGATAAGTATGGAAGTCCATTTCCGCCAGTAAATAAAAATTAAAGCCTCACAGAAAGTCATAATTATGAGTTTAAAAGTCATAATTACGAGTTTAAAAGTCATAATTATGAGTTTAAAAGTCACAATTATGAGTTTAAAAGTCATAATTATGAGTTTAAAAGTAATAATTACAAGTTTAAAAGTCATAATTATGAGTTATAAAGTCAACTCTGAATCTGCCCTTGACGTGGAAGCACTCGGTCATTTTCCTGGAGACGCCATCCTCCAGGAGCTCAGGACATCTCCACATCGCTCCATTTACTCGTTCACTTATGGATGTTTTAAAAAGACAAGAAAAAGAGACAAATTCCATATGAATGACGACGTGCAAAGTGTTTATATATGTGACTCTGTCCTGAGCTGGTTTAGTCCAAATGGGGGACGACTTTTAATCTCATAATTATGACTTAAACTCATAATTATGGCTTTCTGTGAGGCTTTTATTTTTTATTTACTGGCAGAAATGGGCTTCCATAGATAAGGCCTGCACAAATAAAATGAAATTATTGAGTCAAAGACATAAGAACATGGCACCAATATCAATATCAGCGTACGTAGCAGTCTTATCGCATATGACACCTTTTCCAGTACCGTGAAGGCCTATTTTATTTATCTGGGTGAGATTATAAACGGTATATTTCTAAATGAACATAGCTAACATGCTACCCACCATATTCCAAGTAGGAAATGATCATTGGGCACTTCCGGCTCCATCAACTCCAGCTCCAATTCACTTAATATTGAAAAAATATGTAAATGTAAAATATAAATATCCGTATTTACCCGCTCCAGTACATGATCTTGGCGTTTTTATTTTGCTATTTTATCCGTAAATCAATTCCTAGTAAGGAACTGTCTCCAAATTCGCTCCTATAACTGCTAGTTTCAATGAGCTTCATTTGACTGGACGCTGTGGGTGACATCAAGCTCCTTTAGCCCACTTCTTTACACACTCTGTGGGTGGGATTCAGTACTTCAAGTGTATATCGACCAGGGAAAGCGATAAAAAGGAAGAAAAGTTCCTTAAAACGCTCCAAAACTCTTTATATGATTTTTATTATTATGGAGGAAACATAACAGTCCAAACAAATCTCATTTTGCGTTCGCCCCGGGCACCACTTCCACTTGTTTTTCGTTGAAATGAGAGCCGTGTGCGCCTTCTCCCAGAATTCCGATATCACAGTAAATTTCCGCTGATGTTTACGCTCCTGGCCGCTGCACTGTGCGTAAAACTATCTGTACTGTAAATACTCCGGGATTATATATATCGAAGGGCGTTAACTCAAATTACGGGCGCTGCTTAGATGATCGCGCCCTGTAGCCATGACACATTAACACTTAGCCGTAAACACTGTTCATAAGAAGGCCATACATCAATATCCATCTAATCCGAACGCACTGACAATTTTATTATTCTCGTAAAATGCTCGCGACTGGCCTTAAGCACACTGTATTTTCAGCAGGCGTTTTAAAAAGTCTTATATTACGTCCTATTGAAATGACTGGATTGACTTTTTGTTTGACAAGGGGAATTTTCCTGAGCGGGGCCGTGCCAAGAGCAAGAGGGGGAAAGTCAACTCCATTCAACTATTTGTCAACTCCCCTTAGAAACATTTAATAGTAATAAAATTTATGGCCGCGCTTTCCGATCGCCGCTGCCAAAAGAAGAAGTAGTCGAGTCTATCTTTTTACATAAAACGGTTGTAAATGCAGGCATTGTGTTCGGGGCAGATTTACGGAGCGGACTTCAAAAACGGTTTCGCAATGTTAAGGCTAAATCACGGTAAATAGACTATGATTACTGCCTATAGCTGCTTTTACGCAACTATCCATCCACTGGTCTGTCAGTGTGTGCAGTTTGGGCCCATAGATAAACAGTAGTGGGTGAGCGTCAGTAGGAGAACGGGCTGGTTGGTGGAGGATGACAGAAGCAGACAGGTGAGGAATGAACTGAGGCAGCACTTTTCAGGTGGAATCTATGCAAAGACAAATCATTCTGGGCAGTAAATGTGTCAGTGTAGATACAGTTTGATGTCCCATATCATGCAAAACGGACTCTTGTGAGGTTTAAGACATGTTAGAATGCTGTTTCCTCCTCAAAAACGTACCTGGAGTTGTGTTTTGTTTCATTCACACATGTTTAAGTAATGATTCATTATTATTAGTCTGTCTGCATCTCCAAAGCTCAAAATGCTCTGTTCTACTTTGTGATGCCTTGAAGCTTTAGTTTTCTCTTGTTCAGTAGAAAATGACACTTCCATGACTGAAATTAGCCAAATGGTCCTAGTGACGGTGCGCGGAGTTTAAAAACACAGTGGAGCATTTCGTGTATTATCACATGACATCAGAAGAAAAGAATAAAGAGTGTTTCCTGTTTGAGAGAAGAACTCAGCCTAAATATGCAGGGTTTGTGTGTTAAACGTGTGTGAATGAAACAAAACACAACTCCAGGTTTGTTATGAGGAAGCAACATTATAACATAAATCGAAGAGATTAATGCTTAGTATATATAGGTATTGTAGTTGTTGTTTTGTAATGAAATGGGTATAATGTGCAATTATAGCTTATAATGTACAGGAAATGAGAAGTCTATTTGCTCTTGGTTAATTTGGGACAGTGGAAAAAAGGTGTGGGGTTAAAGTAAAGTATTTACTTCCTCCCACTCCTTTTCAAACATTAGTAAAATCTGCGTGACTTTTTTTTTTTTTTGTTATAGATAAGAAGCATTTTGTGGGTTTTTTTGTACCGTATCTATGTATTTACATTATAATTATGCATGTTTTATGCATTGCTGTCCGGATAAACATACATTCATTCATTCAAAAAAACAAAAAAACAAACAAACAAAAAAAAGTATAATTAAAGCCGCTCGCGGCAATGATGGCCCTCGCCCCGGCGCGCACCCCCTCCCACGTGACCGCCGAGGACTGGAACCCCCTGCCATGACACTCTCTCTTCCCGACAGCTCGTCCACCAGAAAAGTTACATAGTGCGCCTTTATATCCATTATGTACTTTTTTGGTTGTAGGCACGCATAGAATTGAATCCCCAAATCTGGTACAAATCCAATCAGGTTGACAATTCATGTCTTTGGTAGGTGGCGCTATAGTGCAACTTTTCATATGCTTTACGGTTTATTATATTCAGGCCATGTTCAAGCTTTAGTGATTCAAATTTCAGCACAATCAGACAAAGCCTGTGCATGTAGTAATTTTTGAACTATTTATTGGGGGAGTCTTTGCGCCCCTGCTGGCCAACAATGGATAATACCCAATATTCATAATGTACTTTTTTTGGTTGTAGCCACGCATAGAATTGAATCCCCAAATTTGGTGTAACTCCGATAATGTTGACATTTCTTGTATAGGCTAGGTGGCGCTATAGAGTAACTTTTCATATGCTTTATAGTTTATTATAATCAAGCCCCAATCAGGTATTAGTGATTCAAATTTCAACACGATCAGACAAAGCCTGTGTGTGTAGGCATTTTTTAACTATTTTTTTAGGGAGTCTTTGCGCCCCTGCTGGACCAGCTTTTGCTTGAAATCATGCATAATCCCCAAATTTGGTACAAATTGGATAATGTTGAAGATTCACGTATACACTAGGTGGCGCTAAAGAGTTCACTTTTATTATATTTCATATTTCATCACATTCAGGCCGGGATCACACAATAGTGAGGCCAAAGCTTGCAGTCGTGAGAGGGCACCAAAGAAACAGGAAATGAAGGTGTTATTCGCCGGCGTGCTACGGACAAACCGTGAAAAAGTGCACTTAGAAAAATAATGCGTTTGTGGATCCACATCTGCTGGATGTGGATGTAGATGTGACATGTCAAATCTGAGCTGATTTGGACCAAAAACTAGACAGTTGATGACTTTTGCGGACACGCAGTCAAAACAGCAAGTTTTTTTTATCCAATATGGCCGACTTTCTGTTGGTCATAGGGATGCACAACGCTTGGCTTTTTTGCTTGTCTCCTTGAGTTCTATCACTGCCCCAAATTTCATTGACCGTTTTGTTGATCGTTATTGAGGGCCAATTTAAGCAGTCAAGGCGATGATGGCCCTCGCCCCGGCGCGCACGCCCCTACCACGCAACCGCCAAGGTCTCGCGACCCCCCTGGCACGACACTCTCTCTTCTCGACAGCTCGTCCAACAGAAAACCCACGGTCAAAACATTATGACCAGATGACTTTGATTCGGTCAAACTGTTACAGTTAACATCCCTACCTGAGACAGTCCAGCACATAACTGCAGGTGTAAGATGCTGCAGGGAAAGCCAACATAGAGCTCCACACATGGAGCTCCGTGAAAAGTGAGGCACATATTTATGTAATGGGTTCCTCACCTGCCACGGTTTGTTTGTCTTTTACCCTCCTTTTCTATGGGGTCATAATAGGGAATATTAAAATCAATACAAGAACTGACTTCACAATCACAATAAGCTTTTTGCTGTTGACAGTGAACACATTTTAACAAAGAAGGAATGTGTTTTGCTGGTTTGACACACCCATAACATGGAACAAGACACACAAAAAAAAGATAATAATAGTAAAACAATAATAATAAAACCTGTTTGTTGAACACTCAGTAAGTATCAATATGCAAATCAATACGCAGATTCATCCAGAAGCACGAACAGCCCGTTTAAAAGCAAAAGTACATAGCTATCGTGAGGAGGAGGAGGAAGCACGTTCCAGTGTGTTTATCCCATGAAGACCTAAGGGCAGTTTTAGTACATTTCTCCTCACCTGGATTTTTTCTTAATTTTGCTTTTAAAACTGCCCCTTTTACCCCCTAATGAAGTGTTCTACCTCCTTTTGTTCAGTACAGCCTGTTATTTCACAATCTGCTGCTGTAGTTGTGTCATGAGGCTGTGATAAAAGCTACAGGGCCAGAAATAGAGATGAAAAAAGAAAAAAAACAGAAAATAAAATTCACACTGTTTATACAAAACACACAGCAAACATGTAGAAACAACTTTTTGGACATACGAAATGCTTAATTTAGGGCCCTAGCTACAAAAATGCAAAATCTCAAGTCTGTAAGTAAATTAAAAAATCTCCTTATTGCCCTAAAAACAAAAAAAAGTGCAGTGGCTCCATGACTTTCCTGGTCCAGTCCTGGAAACAGCTCCTGTCAGGTCCAGGGCCAGAGCCACAGCACTTCTGCATTTCCATGGTGGAAATTACATTTGGATTTGCACTTTTGGACTGAAATAAACCTTTAAATAAAAATAGAAGGGGATGTGCAATTACACAGACCAAGATCTGTAATTTTCCATTTATGTGAGAATTAACTCCACTTAGAGCGACTTTTTCCCTCGTTATAAACACACACAGTCAGAGGAGTCGACCATTTTGACTCACTTCACTCTTTGGCAAAGTTTGGGTCGATCAAAATGGACGGAGCGCATGAGTTTAGGAAAACAAAGTTCCTATTGGACACTCGTTTTGCGCACGTCATCACACAGTGATGGTATCATATACGATATCCTCCTACGATATACGATATCCTCCTACGATATACGATATCCTCCTACGATATACGATATCCTCCTACGATATACGATTCCTCGGTATCGTATACGATACCGAGGAATATCTTTTCTATAACCGCGCAGAACTTTCTAACCGTAAAAGACAGAAACTTCCTTTGAAAGTGCAGACATAGAGGTTTCCGTACATTTCTGCAACTTTATCCTACACATGTGTAACCTGGTCTCTGTGCTCTTCCACTCATTCCTGATGGTTCTAAACACGTTCAGGAAAGGTTCTAAAGCAGGGGTCACCAACTCGCGGACCGGGGTGCGCGAAGGTCCAGTCAGACAAAATCTCCTCAAGCAGAGGTCCGGGACATCATTATGGATGCAACGATACAGTTTTCCCACGATTCAATACGTATCACGGGTCACGATATACGATTTTGATACATTTTAAGACGTAAAAAAATCTCATGTAATTTTTTCTAATAATGAGCATAGTATAATAACACTGTGATATTACAGTGTAACTAATGTACAGCTGTAGTTCATATGTGAAGTGTTCATTTGGTTCACAACTCAGAATTTTAATTCAGTGAAAATAAGATCAGAGCTTTCTCAGGCTATTTTATATTTTACAATCTAGTCTACTCTTAACAGAGTGGTAGGGGAGTTACACTATCAGACTTTTCCTTCTTTGATGATGATTTGATGATTTCTTTTCATCCCGAGTCCTCTCACTGGGTGCACAAACCTCATACCAGTGTCTGCACTGCTCTGCTGTCCTGCCACAGTCTGTTCTCTTACAGAAACAGAGCGCTCTTCCATCCTCTTTCTGGACGCTAAAATTATATTATATTACAATTAGATGTCTCAACGGTTTGTTTTCTGAATAAAACTTATGAGACAGAGTTTGAGAAAAAGATTGCGTATATCACGAGTCACATCGTGTGTGCGTATACAGCACATTTGACGTGAAGCTCATTCCACGGTTTAGCAACATAAAATAAAGAGTAAGTAAAAGATAAAACCCGCCTCTCTCACTCTTACAATATTTCAGCTATAAGTCCCTATAGATCTGTTTTCTTGCTGCATCTGAGAAGGACGCTGTGATAACTGTTTTGATTTCAGACCAAAATAAATGAATAAATACAGCGCGCATGGAGGAACACGTGCATATCGATATGGGTCCGGATGGAATGCCGTCTGGGTCCGGACTCGGACCCCGGTCCGCGAGTTGTTGACCCCTGTAATAGGGAATATTAAAATCAATACAAGAACTGACTTCACAATCACAATAAGCTTTTTGCTGTTGACAGTGAACACATTTTAACAAAGAAGGAATGTGTTTTGCTGGTTTGACACACCCATAACATGGAACAAGACAAAAAAAGATAATAATAGTTATGAATTAGGACTTGGCGATCAAAAGACATGATAACCTGTTTGTTGAACACTGAGTAAGTATCAATATGCAAATCAATACGATATAGATTCATCCAGAAGCACGAACAGCCCGTTTAAAACCGAAAGTACATAGCTATCGTGAGGAGGAGGAGGAAGCACGGTCCAGTGTGTTTATCCCATGAAGACCTAAGGGCAGTTTTAGTATATTTCTCCTCACCTGGATTTTTTCTTAATTTTGCTTTTAAAACTGCCCCTTTTACCCCCTAATGAAGTGTTCTTGAATTTTTGATTCAATATGGCCGACTTCCTGTTGGTCACAGGGCGGTGTGACAATGACATTTTCTGCTTGTCTCCTTGTTTTCTATCACTGTCCTGAATTTTGTCGGGCTACGCCAAAATATGCTTTTCAGATCCCCATAGGCTTTAAATTTTTACTTTTCCAGGGGCGCTGTCGAGTGGGGGCACTTTGGGCATTGTCGCAATGCCCGTTTTATTAAATTTTTCGCCGGACCAGTCGATCTGATACCCCCATGTGAGACTTTTCGTTGATGTTCAGGCCCTCAAAATCGCGATCGTTTGCAAAGAAAAATAATAATAATAATATAGCGTAAGAAACCGAGCAAGAACAATAGCCCTCGCCACTTCGTTAGGCGAGGGCCAACTACAAAAAAAATTCTACATATTTTTATAAGCAAAAATGTATATCTATCGTAACCTAAACCTTTAAAATGTGGTCGGCTGTTATGTGTACATTTCCAATAACGTTCAGTATCATTGATTATGACTATGACAATGGCTCAAATGGTTCAAACTGACAAATTAATAAGAATCCACCGATACAGTACTGGAAATCGGCGCCAATACTGAAAAATTTGCCGCATTGGATACCAGTTCAGTCAGTTATATCCTGCTCGTTTGTTTTTCAATATAGAACCAAAAATAAGAAAATGAAAAAAATCAATTCTTTTCTTTATTTGTCTCTAAAACCAAAATGAAAACCAGATAACGATTTGTTTTTTGTTGTTTTGATTCATATATAGGATTCATCTATTTGGTCTATGGGCTGCCAGTGTGAAAAATGTAATATATAAGTCGCACCTAAGTATAAGTCGCAGGAATCACCCAAACCCTGAAAAAAAGTTTGACTTACAGTCTGAAAAATATGGTACTTATTTTATTTTTGTTAAAATAAATAAATGCTGTTTTTACTTTGCACAGGTACTGATCAATATCTGGGATTGGATTACATTAATCTACAGTTGCTACAATTAATCATAATAATTGTGACTGGTTATAAAAGAATCATAATTAAATTTTGATCATCGTAATTGTTAACAGGACAAAAACAAACACACTCTGAAAGGGCTTTTATAAGAAAGACAGAGTATTTAGGGCAGATATTTTGGGCTGATTTGTGTTATTTTCCCTTAATTATCCTAATAGGGGAATTATTTGAATTTGGTAGAATCTTATCACAACCTTGTTTTACTACAAACTGTATAAAAGATCCATGTAGCCTCGTTTTGTGCAGCGCTCTCTTCACACTAAAGTCCTCAAATAAAACTTAATACTTATTTTTTTTGCAGCTGGTTGGGCTAAACGAAATATCGGCCTCTGCTGGAGAGTTAAGACTCGATAAAAAGTGCAAATATCGGCCTAACTTCTAGGTCTTACTCAATCAAATGTCAAAAATCAATAAACAATTTCTGATTTTCATTAATAATAATACACCCTATGAGTATCTAGAGGTCTATATTTCAACTTTTATTTGGTTATTTGAAGAATCTCAATGTATAATAAAAATAATAACCTTCAAACTAGTCAAATAATGAAAAAATAATAGGTATTCGACTATTAAACTAAGCACTTTTGCAGCCCTGCGTGAAATCCATTACTTCACACTTCAAAACTACGACACATTTTTCAATTACAAACTTTATTCAGTAACATACTTCCTTGACATCTTTAACATTTGGCACTAGACCTTTACACCTTTTCCAAACCTGTGTCAGTCATCTCCAATAGAACGCTATAAAAACCCTGATAAAACCTGGGTAACAATTCTCCGATGGACATTTGGGGACGCTGGAAAAATATTAAGTCATTTCATCACTTCGGATCCATGTGCAATTTTCTCATACGCTCCATTCTGATGATTAAAACTCACAGCTTCCATTACTTTCGCCTTAATGTAACACGATAACACCTATTAGTCATACAGTGGACCGGAGTTCAAAGTTAGCACGTTTATGAGACATTGTAGTATTTTTATAATCATCTTTTCGGTGGATTGAGATAGAAAAAAAGGAAAAAAAAGGCCTCGACGCCAACATGAGTTATGGACCATTGAGGAGCCGTAAAATGCTGTGATGAATTCATATGTACTTTTCTTTAGACTTTTTTTTCAAATGCGTTTTTCATCTTGACACGGGGAAGGAAATGCGTTCTGTTTTCTTTGGGATGTGCAATTTTCTGCTCGTCATCCTTTTTCGAAATCCCCAAAGCGGGATTTAAAAGCGCTTTGGCGGCGGTAGTACAGGTCCCGGTAGTCCATAAGTGTACTCAGGATACCAAAGAGGGGACGAGGAAAACCGATTGGAAAAAAACGGTTCGCAAGAAGTGTTGGATAATTCCAGAAAAGTCCTAAGCGAGTGGACATGATTTACAGCGAGCTGCAGCATCCATCAGGCCCGGTGTAATTACAGAGAAAACATCGAGACAGAAGAACAAGGACGCTCTGTGTGCACTTGGGCAGGGTCCACACCAATGCGCTTTATTCATGTTAAATAAGCATGAGCGAGCCATGAATTACGCCGAGACACTTAATTATCAGTCATTTCAGAAAGGGCCTGGCACAACAAATAACAGGCATCAGTAAGTTTTTTATATTTTGTTGAGAACTACTTTTAAAAAATGGTATTAAACAGCTATATGCAGTAGGGTTTGGGATCACAGCGTCGAAACAATACCCGATACATCAGGCGTGTCCAAACTATGGCCCGAGGGCTAAATGTGGCCCTCAGACCAGTTGTTTTGTCCCTCAGGCTTCCAGGTGAATTGACTTTTTACTGCATGTTTTTGAAATCTACCATAAATGTATTTGAAATCTATCGTATTTTGGGACTATAAGGCGCAATATCAATAAACGGGTCTATTTTCATACATAAGATGCACCGGATTATAAGGCGCATTAAGCGAGATTAATACCTTCGCCCGGGCCTCCACGATCCATTGGCAGATCGTGGCGTAACTCGTCAAGCGTTACCTCCCTGTTTTGGTGAGTGTGAGTTCACCTTCTGTCGTCCAATGCTCCCACACCGCCGCAGTTTGACTTTGAACGACCCGTCGACACCAATATCTAGAGGATGGAGTTCTTTGGTTAATCCACCCGGACTGAAGGCAGCACTGAATTAGTTTGCTTCACTTTTGGGCTCCATTTCGGGCTCCTTATACACACACCGTAATATGATGTTGAAGCACAGTACGTGTTACTCCGCGAGGCTCCTGACTACGGTCGCCCTAATGCTCCGACAATCCATCCAGCGGTGCAGCTTCGTAGCTTAACAAAGTCTTACTAAAACATTTTGAGCGCCGTGTACCACATAAAATCGGTTTGAGGTCAGTAAACACAACCAGAATTAATACGTAAGGCGCACTGCCAATTTTAAGGATTTTAAATGCGCCTTATAGTCTGAAAAGTATAGTACCTTGATTGAGCAAATGTAGTGTGTCCTCTTGAGGGTCTAACCATGAACAAAGGTCTGGAGGGTCATTCAAACCTGTTATAAATGCACAGATTTGAATTACTCACTGTTTTGACCATCAGTCTATGACCTTTATTATTACGTGGCCCTTGATGAAAAAAGTTTGGACACCCCTGCCATACATGCACGATATTCTGCAATATATCATTATTTGTAAGAACCAAATACATTTTTACAACATTTATTTGTTAAACCACTACCTGTGCAAAGTCAGTATAGAATAAACTAAGTCTAACCATCAAAACAATGAATATGTCAAGTGTGTCGCATGAGCAAGTTTCCTTTCTCTGAATGAACTGAACAAAAATATACCAAAAAATACTAGATACAGCAGCCGACTATAGCAATACTGTATCACTAAATTTAGTATCATGATAACACACCTCTAAAATAGCGGTGAAAAACTGCATAACTACATTTTTCGACACCAACACGTTCACAAAGTGCTTTTTAAATGGCCTCAATCTGATTTTTTTCCATGTTTGAGGAATATTTGTTTTTCCCCAGTACAGATGTATTGTATAAGGAGCTCTCGAGTTTAAAATACCTTCCTGTGCACTGTCTCTATCAAATTATGGAGCGTTTTACTTTCCATGATGGAGGAAATGCAAGGTTAGCATGCTAGTTGTTGTTAGAAAACTCATCTCTCGTCAAAGAAAGTTGTGAAAATTGCTGAAATTATTCTAGTTTAAGACAATAAAAATGATGTTTTGATTATGTTTTAAAGGTGTTTATTTACGTGTGAGTCTTGGCGTGGTTGGTACTGGACACCAAAATTTCTCCTAAGCGATTAATAAAGTACATATCTATCTAAATTTAATACAAATTTGCAGAAAAAATTTAATTGTTCAAGTGTTTTAAGGACAAATCTGTTCAAAACCTGCTTCCTACATGCATAAAAAGTAAAATATTTACTTTAAATAAATGTTATGTAATATTTATAAGTTCAATCTAAACTTTATTTGCGTTTTCCACTTAAATTCAATTAACATGTAATAGTTAAGTGGGGAAAATATCAAATAATGCCATTTAAAGTCAACATTTTATTCATGGTAAGTATTGTTTTTACTATTGTTAAGATAAGATAAGTACTGAGAAAAGCATTACATTTTTAGGCACCACTTTATAATAACGACACCTTAATAACTAATTAATGAATTAAGGGGTTAGGCGTTAGAATGAAAGCATTAATCAAGCAGTTACAAAGCCTTCATTCTTTCACTATTTGCTGTTAATGAAATATTTGTTCATGTCTTACGAAGGCTAATTAAAGTATAGTTATTATGAAGTGTTGCCTATTTTAAAGCTTATGATGAATGCATTACAACCGTGTTATTTGTTTTCATTTGAGTTCATATTTTCACCCTGAAGTAGTAAAAGTCGTTAGATTTAAAACTAATGATGGCCCATAAACACTTAGATTACGGCGAGTATAATGCGGCGGTTGTGAGGGCGTCGTGTGCTCGACAGTGTGGTCCTCTGTACATCCTGCTCGGTAGCACATGTGTGGATGACATTAGGCCTGAGTCCGACCACAGAAAAACCTGCACAATTTATGGAGGAATAAATCCTCTGCTTCCTGACATTTAAATCCCGCTCTGATGGTCTGAAGGGTGGCACTCGCAAAACGCTACCATTAAAAAGGCAGGTTAAAATAAGAACCCCGGCTCGTGTGAAGGGGGAGTTAAAAAGGTGAACTCAAGTAGCTTCATTTGTGGTAAGTGCGTAAAAAAAAAAAAAAAAAACATGGACTGAAACACAAACAAAGAAGAGAAAGATGCAGAGGAGTTGTAGAGGTAAAAATAATAGCAACAGCAGGAATATCAATTACCCCGTTAATAGTAAATTATTAAGTTAAATTAAAAAAACATTATTGTTATTGGCTTTTAAACATGCTCTTGAGCGCATTTGCTTTGGCATTTCACGGTTTAGAACTTCAATAAAAATAATGGCTATGTAAAAATGAGATATTATTTTGTGCTAGCCCGCTCCCCGTCATCGACTGTAAACGGACAGAGCTAAACCCCGGCCACCGCCATCCAAACAGGAAGTGTTCATGGGGACGTTGCCCATTGCCTCCAGCTCCAATTGAAACATTTTCACCCTTCTCGCTCTAACCGCCTCTTCATTTTGGTGTAAAAATGTTCGCTCAAGTGTTTTTCCAAGGGTTTTATTCCGCTATTTTGTCCATAGATAAATTCCTGTTCCTAATAACGAGTAATTATTATCCCTGTAGGGAAACTGTCCTTCAAAATCCGCTGGGGCATCGTTTCAGGATCAGGGGGCTGTGGGACTCATCTCCTTTTGCTCAGGACCTAAACTGGAGGATTTGATCTGTGGTGCACCGCAAAAAACTAAATCTAGCCAAGTTAAGATGACTTGAATTAAGAAAAGTTTTATCATGATTTGAGTAAATTCCACTTGACAAGTAAAATGATCTGCCAGTGGAACAAGACTTTTTGTACTTAAAATATGAAAATACATCTTGCTCTGCTTAAAATAAGAAAAACAACAACATTTTGCACTTAAAATAAGAAATCAAATCAAATGTTGCTTGAAATAAGAAAAAAAAACACTTATTCCATTGGCATTTTTACCTAAATAAAATAAATAAATATATGTAAATATTATAACTTGTATTGTTTTATGCCTTATGTTCATTTCTACCCTCTTTTTCAGCCTTACTTGTTACAAACATTGTCTGTAATGTTGTTTGTCTCAGGAACTACAGATGGAAATTATCTCCAAGAGCTGGACCAGTGGTTCTTAACCTTGTTGGAGGTAGTGAACCCCACTAGTTTCATATGCGCATTCACCGAACCCTGCTTAATTGGAAAAATAAAATATGTTTTTTTCAAATTCAAAACATAGGTATATATATTTTATTGGTGCACATGTGAATCCATATTGCACATATTCGTCCGACCACTTTCTATTTTTGCTTGACATAGTTAATATGAAAGGAAAATATTAAGAAAGAAATGACACAACACCATCACAACAGTCACAGGACAATTGCACGCACAAAATTTCGATCAAACCCTGGTTAAGAACCACTGAGCTAGAGTCTGGTACAAAGCATTTTTTCTTTTTTCTCCTGTACATTGTCAATTTCAAATAAATCAACTAACTAAAACTTATTAAGTTGAAGCTACTCAAATAAAGAAAAATGTTCTTAATTTAAGTCATTTTCACTTCCCTAGATATTGTTTGTTTGGGTTTATGGGGAAAACCGGAGTGCCGCAAACACGAGGAGAACATGCAAATTCCACACAGAAAAGCCTGGGAATCGAACTCTGAACCTAACCACTTGTCCATCTATATCATTAATGATACTGAGGGACACATACAGATACTTCGGTCTGTTCTCTGCATTTTCAGTCCCTCATTTGGTTCGTCTCCTCAGAACATGTTGAAATAGCACGAGCTGTACATGATCTGACCACTGGGGGCAGTAGTGAGCACAACTCTGCAGTGGAAACTTTTTAAAGTGACAAGAAGCAGAAAACGAATAAATGCTTCTCTCACCTCGTGACCTAAAAACTACAGCGGGGGCCGTCATGTTTGTTTATTTGTTGTTCTATTTTGTTGTTTTGGCCACTTCTCAAACTCACTTTTATCGCCCCCTGGTGGGTGATGAACAGAACACAGTCTTAGAAGTATAAATGCAGTGACAGTTTCCACGCTTGGAAACGCACGGATCTCTTTACGTACAAAAGTGGAGCGTTAATGAGCCTTAAGTCTACGTCTGAAGTCTGGCAGTCGTGAATTAAGCTAAAGAACTAAAATAAAGTAAACAAGGGTGTAGTACGGACTAAAAATAAGATTAATCATAGGTACTTTCACAACTTTGGCCTGATTTAATAGTTATTCTTGCCCAGTCACCACCCCTATTTTATTTTTTATATCCTCATGTATCTCATCTTACCCCTGGCCATTCCAGTCGTCTTTTAATTTAAACTCTAGATGAAGTGTAGTTTAATTAGGGGCTATTTATTGACTTCAAAAGCTCCTGGAGAATGCTGATTAAATATTTGTTTGCCTCTGCTCAAACTAAATGCCCCAGAGAGATTAATAAAGCCATCTACACTGCAAAAAGTGCCTGTCTAGAAACAAGAAAAAAATACTAAAAATTAGACAAATTTTCTTGTTTTAAGCAAAAAAAAAAATCTGCCAATGGGTAAGAATATTTTTCTTGCCTAGAAAACTTAATTTAAGACTTTTTTCCTAATTGTTTTAAGAACATTAGTGCAAAAATAAGTCAGAAATTCTTAATTTATCCAAGTTGCAAGTAAAATTTAAGCAAAATGTTCTCAATATATGGTCAAATTTAAGAAAATAATTCTCATTAAAAACATTCTAGATAAATGTGCTTAAATGTATCTTAAAATAAGCAAAATTTTCAAAATTTAGCCTAGATTTAAGCAAAACTTGCTCATATACTGTAAAATCTAATCAATATTTTCTCATTATATTCAAATTTCATGTCAGTGTTGCTAGTTTTAAGCAAAATTTACCTAGATGCATTTCCTTAATTTAGTCATAAGTTAAAAAAAAAAAATCAGAAGATTAGAAAAACAAGCTTTTGTTTTTTGTTATTATTTCCTAAATTAAGAAAAAAATTCTTGGTCTAAAGCTGAAGATAATTGAAAATTATCTGAAATGCTAGATTTAATGCCTTGAAATAAGAAATGTTTTAAGAAAATTTTGCTAGATAAGATATTTTTCCATTTTAGACAAAAAATAAGATTTTTTTTCTCATATTGAGACTTTTTGACTTTCTTGAAATGGACTTTTTGCAGTGTAAATAGGACACTGATATTTCCTGTCATTATTTCCCATAATAATGCTAAACGAGTGAAAAGCCCGGCTCACCTCCCTCTCTCTGGCTCCACGGCCGTCAGCGTCCCCGCTCCATCTGTCCTCTCCCCAGTGGATACGCAGTTATTTGTGGTCCGTGCCCAGGGGCCGCTCCGAGACAGGTGGCCGCCGTGCTGATGGAGATCTGCAGGCCATTTGCCCACACACCCGGGTCCCGTACCCACTGTGGCTTTTTAAATAGTGCTAATGTAGAGCAGCATCAGACTGTCACAACAACAGAGCAGACCTATCAACGACAACAAACAAGACTTTTATTACCACCGGATTGAATCGCCGTAGCTGTTTACTGTAAACAATTGTGTATTTTCACTATACGATTATATAAATGCCGCAAACTCTGGCGCTGAACATGCTGTAATATTAGCAAGTTATAGGTTTACCATTGTTTAGGGTGGGGTCATTCTTGAACACAAACCACAGGACAATTGGTACTAGACCGGGATTAAACCAGACCAAACAAAGGACTAAACCGGGACTTGACCGGCACGAAAGTAGAACTCGAACGCAATGAGGGCGGCCACCATAGCATGTTTTCGTTTTTAACACGAAATGCTATTCCAGTCACAATCAGATGTAAATATAGAGCGCAATGTGAGCGATGTGTATTGCTCAAGGACACAATGACACAATGAGCTCGGGCGATGTTTGAACTGCTGATCCTCAGGTTAGTGAGTTCTGTCTGTCATTTAGAAAGACAAATGCCATTCTTCTGGTATCATTAACATTAGAGATGACATACTAAAATATTAAACTACATCATTAAACACCCACTGTGACGTTCTGGTGGAGGTTCTGCCGTCGTCTTGTCTCCACACGCTGCAAATTTCATAAAACTAACCAAGATTTATTCTCTTATATCTAGACAAAATATCTTATTTATCTTGTTTAAAGGGATATGAACTAAATGACTGATAAATATGGAAGATTTTTAAGCTTATTTCAATAAAATATTTCTTTTTTTCCCTTAGTTTAGTCAGTTTTCATATCTATAAACTAGTTGGAATGCACAAAACAACCAAAACAAGTGTTAAGATGGAGTTTAAGACATTTTTATAGATGTAAATCAGTCTATCTTGGACTGAAATGATCCAGTATCTCTGTACCTTTTATTTGTAACATGGAAAGAACAAAAGATTTCAAAGTTTTAGGAGTTTGCTGCCATTTGTCAATATGTTACCGAGTGGTAATTAGTCTTAAAATAAGGAAATAAAGAATTTCATTAAGATTCATTCACTAGTGGTAGTTTTTTCTAAGATAATTTGTCAAGTAAAATGATCTGTTCATTTAGCAAGATAATTTCAGTACTTTTAAGTGACTTTTTGATAGATTTAAGTGTTTATATTGTAAGCTTTTTGGCAATGTACTGTGGAACATTACGGACACTAAAGGACCCTTAGGAGCGTTCACTGTCCTGTTTAGGTGTTTGATTTTCAACAACAAAAGTGAGCGTGACTAATGCTTGTTAACTTATGAATGTAATGTTATTTGAGAGAGACTAATGTTGATATTTTCGACCGTTTCACTCAGCCCCAGCTCAAACTGCATGACCAAATCTCAGTGTTTAAAAGTTCACAGCTCATGATTCATGTTCTCACACTGTATAAACTACTTCAACCGTGCGAAACCCTCACGAGAGGCGACTGGATTTCAAACAGGTTTGATATTCCTGCGACCTGTGATTGCCGATGGGGAGTTGGTCATTAGGTTATTCACTGGTTCGTGTTACTCCATGTTGACTACATGAAGCACGTCGCACGATTACGCCAAATCTCAGTCGCACAAGTGAAAAATCGGCTCAAAAAGGGCCAAAAATTGCACCGTGTACGCCCGGCTTTAGTTTAACAGCACAAAATCTGCTCACATTTCATAGTTCCAACTAAGCCAACCCTTTTCTGTTCAGATTGTGTTGAAATAAAGCTCAGATTAAAGCCGAATAAGCCTCAGACCCAGCAGTGCTCACAGTTAGCATCACACGCGCAGGTAAACTCGATGACGTCGGCTGCAAAATAGCTGCAAAATATCAGTAAAACAGATAATACTGCACTAAAAACACACCTAATGATAAACTGACACCAAAGTCTTCCCCGGTGGTTCTCAGTTTTCTCGTATACAGTGTGCAGCCCGGTGCTAAGTGTCTGCAGCTGTGGGTTTGTTACAGCCGCTCATTTAGAGGAGTAATTGTGTTGGTGTTACAAACTGGGGTGGTCACACAGTTAGGGTTCAAACTGAGAGGAATGTACAATAATCCGCACGGTTTCATCTGTAAGCACTTGACCCGGTTAACTCTTACTCTCTGTCTTCTGGCCCTGTGTTAGTGCAGGTCAAATGCCAAAGGTGGTCTACAAATACTAACTGGGGGCTATTGCGCGGGGGTAGGGGGTGTGTTAAATGTGTGAGGGTGGATTAGGGTGTGAAAGTGAAAGTGAAAGGTTTGGGGTTTAAACTCAGATAGGTTCTTTATACTGGAAAAAACACAATGTAGTTAAGTTAAAATGATTTTACTGGATCTTTTGCTGGAACTGGTCTGTGTTTTTCTTCATTTCGACAGATTTTGTTTCTTATTTTAAGAGCAAAAAGTTGTTTTTCTTATTTTAAGTGAAGCAAGATGTATTTTCATATTTTAACTACTTATTCCTCTGGCAGATCATTTTACTTTCTTAATTCAAGTCATCTTAACTTGGTTAGATTTAGTTTTTTCAAAATATCAAACTGCAATATTTCTGACAAGGTTTGTAACTGTGATTGCAATTAGGTGTATAATTTATGTTTTAATAATAGGATTTTGTTCAAAGTTCATGTTTAAAATGCATCCAGGAGAACTGACAAAAGAGAGAAATATGAACGGACAAAAAATGCAACTATCGTGTGTATTTCAGAGCATGTTTGTACAGATCTAAACTACAGGGTGAGTAGTTTTCATGCAGAATCAGACAGGATTTTGTAATGTTTGGGGAGAAAATGACGGTACTTTCGCTCAAACAGTGAAAGTATTTAGCAAAAATGATCCAGTCTAACTTTTAAATCAACAAAAGCCTGAGCTCTGGGTGTTTTATGACACTGGAGCTGCATGTTAGACCCACTCCATTCAAATTCCCACACTTGGCACTTACTGTAACACATTCTTCAGAGTCCATTTCCTCACATTAAGTCATTACACTGGCCCAGTCCACCTGCAGGAAAGACCCGCACAACAGCAATCAAAGAGTATGGATACACTCGCACCGGGCCCGCTTATGTTTTCAGATCGTCAAGTATTTGAAACGCATTGTTTTATCTTGAAAGAATTATTGTTTAGTCTAAATGATATATCCTGTCCCTCCCACTGCTCCCTGAACACTTTATACAATAGATTTATTATTAGGATATCGTATTAAAGGCAATAACGGGGGCTTTGTTTACGGCCTGTGGGATAAACCGCAAAATGATCTAAGAAATTAAAGACACATTAGGCAACACATCAAAGGGTCCGATAGCTGCTTGTCTCCAACAATATGTCATTTTTTTTTTCTTGTAACGTTTCACTTAACAGCCATAAGTAGATTTACTGCGGTACAGATGAGCAGATCTGACCTGGAACAGGCCAAGTTCCAGGTCAGATCTGTAGAGAGGCGTCGATGCTCACAGTAGTAAAGCCTGTTTTGTACTCATTTGTTAGCATCAATATTATGCATAATTAAACAAATTCATAATAGATAAGGTTAATGCCATAATGCGGCTTATCCCAGGCAAAGCTGTAACATGTCCATGGACATAAGAAGGTAGAAGACGAGGACACTCCACCTGAAAACTGGGATGGTTTGGGTTTTGACGCAGTTGCAATTATATTCTTATATTCTTGTAAACTTTTGTGTTATATTATAGTTTATTGTTTTCTACTTTATTTTATTTTATTTGTTGCATGTTTAGTGTTTGTCTACGTTTCGCTCCAAGCACCGCAGCAATATCCTAATGTTGTAAAGCTGGTCACTCATGTGGCAATAAAAAACTTTCTGATTCTGAATTATAGAGTTAAATTAATTGATGCCAAAGATGTGTCTTCTTAGTATTTTAACTTCTTAGGTTCTTTTTTTAAGTCAATATATAAGTGTATTTACCTTGTTGACATGTTTCGTCATCTTTAGAACTGTCCCCGTACATCAGCTGAAAGGAGGAGCGCTCCATCGTCACGGTCGATCCTGTCAGTGCCTCGTTTCCTGATTTAACTGTCCTCCCTGATCCAGCGTTTGAACTTGATTTTCTCTGATCCAATGACCTGAGCCCCGTCCCAATCCATAATGTGGTTATTTCTAGGGCGCGACCGATATATTGGTTGGTTGATATTATCAGCCGATATTGGCACTTGGAAACATTCCAGCGATCGGCCTAAATTTTGCTGATATTGGCCGATAGTCGATGTGGATGTTTTACCTTGTTATAAACCTTAGACTCTCTATATTATGTCCATTTAATCCAATTTACAAACAGATAAATGTCCTAATATGTGGCGCCGCATCAGTATTTATCTGAGGAGTCATTTGTCTGTGTCCATACTGTCCCTGAACGCATCGCCATGTGCACTTGCTTAGATCCATGTGCGCACATATACTGTCTATGTGTGCGCAACACTGAGATTATTTTCTTTTTACGGACGATCAGTTTGAGTCTGGATTAAAAGGACAGTTCTTCGTCCAGACTTGTGATCTGAGAGGAGCCTGTGTGAGGCTGAGTGCTGAAATGTGTCGGTTTTGAAGCTCGTTTTGGTTCTTTCTCGTTGGTTAGCGATTAGCTGCTGTAGCTCACACACATAAACAGGCTGTTTTCTCTTCTGTTAGCGACTGTAAAGTGACTGTAGTGGCCGTATATGTGTTACTGGACACACAATGATATGTCAATGAGCTGTGAATAGAAGTGTGAATTATCGGCATTTAGCAGATCATTAATTACCGCGGCACACACACATTTACCACTAAAAGCTAACAGCGATAGTTTACTTACAGTACTTTCTTTACTGGCTAGAATATCATGCAAAAATGCCATTACGTCGACCTACTGTCTTTAAATATGACGTAAAGAGGCAGAATAACTATAAATGTCGCCTATATAAACCCAATTGAAAATCCAATAGAGCCAAACAAGTTTTATAAACAACTGAAGATTTACAGTGAATTTTTACGTCATAAATATATCGGTGATTATATCGGCGATCGGCAGCTCCAACCCCCATTTTATCGGTATCAAATCGGCCACAACAAAATCCATATTGGTCTGGCCCTAATTATTTCTTTTACAGTTGTCTGATATGATAAATGAATTGACCTAAAAAGCTAATTGGAATAATATGGTTATTTCAGTACTGAATATAGTTTTCAAATGCTGCATATTTTACATTATGCGGTGTTGTAGAATATTTGTTTACACGACAGCACTATCTTCCTTATGTGTTACTTCGCTCACCCTTCAGTGCTGCAGACTAACAGGTGGTCATAATGTTCTGGCTGATCTGTCTGTCCTGTACATTTAGCAGAGTGCAGTGATGCACAGAGGTGTTGGGCTGCGCTCACAGGGTCAGTGCTTCTGCGCTGATCTCACGTCCAGAGTAAACGTCAGGCTCCACAGACCAGGTCCTGCACAGAGACAGACAGGCTAATACAAACATGCCGTGTGTGTGGAAGAGTCTTATGATGATTTGTGCCCTGGAAAATCACCTTTACTTTGGCTCAGATGTCACTGGGTAATGTTTCATTTCACTGGTGTAAAAGTTATATATCGTCACATATGGTAGCTCTAAAACTGTAAATGCAACACAACATAAAACAGATGTGATTATAAAGTTTGAGCACCAATATAATATTATATGTGGTGAATTATTATTTTTTTATGATTTTGGGAGAATTTTGTTTCAGTTGCCTTAATAACATAAGGAGCAACTCACAAATATGAACATTAAATAAAAAATAATGGTCTATCACTCAAATCTATTCTAATTATGTGACAGTTTTGCATAATTCTCTCATTTTGACTAAATTCGATGGTATAATATCAGTTTTACACCAATCAAGAGGCAATTTGTGAAAAAAAGTTGAAAAATATAATGAAAATTACATTTGTTTTTCAATCCAATCCAATCCAATTTATTTCTATAGCACATTTCATAAACAAAACAGTTCCCAAAGTGCTGCACAATATAAATAAAACAGCCAACAAAAATGAAAAAATAAAGCTCCACTAGTCCTCGTAAAAACAATACAACTAGTAAAATCAAATAAGAGCAAGAACATACATAAAATAAGGAAAAGGTAAAATAAAAACATTAAAAAGGACCATACAACTCACGCAGTGTTAAAAGCCAGAGAGTACAAGTGGGTCTTTAGCTAAAGCTTAAGCTCTAAAGTCTAATAATGTTTAAACTAAGGGTTTATTTGTACGCTTATTTGAGTAACAATTATCCAGGTGGATTTGTACTTTTATTCAGACAATAAAGTACTTTTACTACAGGACATAACCCTGTTTTGTGTATTTAAGGTGATCAGCCTTTTACAGGAAATAGAATAGTATTTATTTTACTCAATTTACCCCCCACTTATCATGTTTACACCCTGATTTCTAGTAAAATGAGTAGTCTAACCTGTCATAGACACTTTAAGAAATACGTAGCTGTTATTGTTCTTAGAGTTGCTATTGTTGCAGTTACGTTTGTTGTTGTACCTCCGTTTGTACCTCGTGTGTACAGATTTCAACATTACCCCCCACATCGAAGCTGGAAATAGTTTCAGAAGTAAATTTCCCATTCATTGTTCCCGATTAAATATTAAACATTTGAAGGCCTGACTGTGGAAACTATGTGGAAACTATTTTTACATAAAATATAAAGGTCTTGGGCTTCTCAGTGGACACGTAACCGATTAGACTTGAGCAAGTTATGTCACGTTTCTAAGCTCCATGTGTGTTTTTATTTTGTTGTTGCATCTCACACGGTTTCAGTGATGCAGTGGAAAAGTGTGTCGGCCTTGAAACGTTTTAGAGAAGTGACCAGTGTTGTAGCGTTGTGCACCTGTAAAGTGAATTGGACGACGCCTGGGAGGTCTGGGTCTTCACCCGTCTGCAGAGCGAGCAGGTGGAGGTGATTTACAGCTCCTGCAGACAGTGGAGTGACACAGTGGCAGGTTTACAGGAGCTCGGAGAGGAGATGATAACTCGTTCACCTCCCTCTCTGGCGCTGTGAGAAGAAAGACCCTGAATGCCAGCAATCATCACAGTTGTGTCAAAATAAAAGGTTTAGTACTGTATATTAAATACAAAAAAACACATATCGTACAAATACTTTATATACCCCAAACTGTCATAGTTGGAAACCTCATTTTCCTTAAGATATGGACATCTTGTGTTTGGGCAAAGCATCAAAAACTACAAAAACGCATTAAAATACATGAAGCTTAACATGTTAAAACTATAAAATAAATCAAATCGAATTCAAATCGAATTTAAAAAAAAACAGAGGATGAAGTACAAAGCCTAATCATGTCAATTAAATCCAATCAATCAATTAAAATTCTGTCTAATATATTACTAAATATTGAAACAATAAATACTAAATACTAATAAAATACAATACTCCATACAATCAATCAATTAAATACTGTCCCACTTTAACTGTAGGCTTTTAACTGTATGTTTTAATCGTACTTAATTTGTTTATGTTGTTGTAAGGTGACCTTGAGTGTCCAGAAAGGCGCCTAATAAATAAAATGTATTATTATTATCAATCAATCATAAAGTACACAGTTGTTTCAGTAAGTTTTCAAACCCTCTTCAGTATTTCCACTTTTATATCCAGATACTTCCTAAAGTCATCATATTTAAGTGAATGAATTTGAGCAAATCTGTGACCAGGTTAGTGTGGATGTGGATGTGGCAGTAGTGGAAGTTTGTGGTGCGGAGGGTTGTCACGACTATAATATATATAGTATAATATATTGTGAAGTAAATATAGATGACAAAAGAATAGCTGCAATAAATAAACAAGAGAAGTTCTTAGTTTGCATCTGTAACGAGTCATAGAAGTTACTAATCCAAACTTTTACGGCTTAAATCTTATCATATAGGCATAAAGTAACCAGCAACTTATAGTCCAAAAAATGTACATATGTATGATAAACATTGATCCCTAAAAAATATTGTTTCAGCTTTCATATATTGCCCAATAAGTCAATATAATAATTTTTGTGACAGGTCTAGTCATGATCCGAGCGCACAAACTAAAATCCACGTGGGACGGTGTCTGGGGGCGAGGCTCGACGAAAAAGCTTCAGCACTGGACAGCTCCTTGTGAGTGACAGTCACATCAGTAAAACAAGATGAATAAGATGAACAATTCACACTCAAAATAAGGCTTCAACATGTTCGCACGAGATAACCCAGACCTGGATATAGGAAGCCAAACCACAACCTAAACAGTCCCTTTGGTGTTTCGATTAAACTAAGACGTCATTCCGGTCGGCCCAACTTTAAAAAAAAATCCTTTGCAGTCACACAAACATGGTACAGTTCTAGTTAAACAATTTCCATAGACTGTATAAAGAAATGGACTAAGGGAGTGGGACATCACCCATAGTGTTCAGCTCTAGTCAAATTAATCTCACCAATGGGCAAATATGGAGCCGAGTTTTATATAGAACCTTTTAGGGCGGAAGTAATTTTTTAAAAAAAGCTGCGCATTTTGGCAACAGAAGTGGCATTGTTCCCCAGTCATTCCGATTCATTCAGACTGAACACGGACAGAAGAAGATGGACATAAAAACATTTCCAGCACCAAAATATCTAGTTGTGGTGTGTGTGGTTGTCAAAATTGATATTCTACCAGCGGACTAAAGTTTTAAAGTTTTACTCACTGATCGCACAAGGACCTGGCAGTCGGACACCGTTTGTCAAAATGAGCTTGTTGAGGAAATATTCTCGATCTTTTGACCATAATCTTTTCGCAGAGCTCGATAAGCTGCTGAGTTCTGCTGTACTTCTGTTGCCAAAATGTGTGCGGATCCGTCCCTACGTCATCACTGTTTACTAACACTAAAAGGGTCTATTAGGTAAACGGTAAACGGACACATATTTTTATATATTTTACACCTTCAAACTGGGGGCAAGGTAGGATAAGTGTCTTGCCCAAGGACACAACAACATTCATCTATGGGAGCTGGAATCACATTTGGACCTTTGGATCAGTGGACAAACACCAAATGAGCTACTGTCACCCAAATATGGACTGATTTATGGACAAAATTGCGAAATAAAAACACCAGAGTGATGTAGAGAGGGTTAATATGAACATTTTAAGACCAAAATGACATGTGTGACAGCAGCAGTTACAGAGACAGAGCGGCAACGTTTTTTTGTTTTCAATACGAAGTGAACTGGACCCAGAGTCGATGGAGCTGGAAGAACGCCCATGCTCACTTCCTATTTAGAACACAGCAGCTAGTGCATTTGCTCTGTCCATTATACATACTGTTTATAGCACAGTGTAATAGACTCTGTTCAGCTTAACCTAGAGCTGGGCAAAAATAAAAAGTCAGAATTCAAAAAGTCTCAGAGGAAAATCAAATGTATAACCCCCACAAACCCAAAAAAAGACTGTCCACTGCCTAATGTAGAAACAAGAGCCAAAGTTTTAGAAAAAAAGGAAAGGAAAATGTCTGTATTTTTTGTAGGGAGAAGGAAAATTGAGCATCAGACGCAAAGACGTACTCAATCACCAAACTAATTGACTCTGTGAAAAGAGAGCAAGCCCGAAAAAACCCTCTTGTCTAAAATACCTCACATTTTTGCCTGTTTGCTCACTCCGCCCCCTCCCAGTGCATCCTGCGGCTAACTTTCCCAAGTGCTATATTAATACCCCAGCCCATTGTGACGCAGTTATTTTCATGGCCAGTTCGGAGGAAGTCACGTGGCTCCGATTGGTCCCCGGAGGGCCCCCGAGCCTCTATTAAGCGCGTTGTTTTAACTCGAATAAGCGTCAATGATGTGGAAAGGCAAGAGGAAGTAGCCGTCACTGCCCCTGCTTTGGCTACGGAGGGCGAATATTTTCCCCTCGTATTGTATGGGTGGGATTATGCCTTCAGAAAGTGCCTACATATGTGCGCCATTGTATGTTGACCGGCGAGGCATTAAGATTGATAGCAATGGGATCTGGTGGTTAACACAGTGTTTAAGCCCACAGAAAAATCAACAGGAGGAAAGCAGCAGGACTCTCACACACTCAGCGGCTGCATGCAAGAGTGCAGCTAAAATGGATAAAACATCAGGAAGAAATATAGACTTACTGGAATAGATTTACACAGAGTTTTTGGTAGTTACACTAATATTTCCAAGACTGAATGATAAAAATAAATTTGAACTGAATGAGCCAAACAGAGGTGGCCTGTAGTACTCAGTTACATTTACTTCAGTAACTTTTTAAATATTAAACTTTTTAATATTACACAAAAAGAGAGTTTGAATGGAAAAATAAAATTAGATTCTGCTAGAACTCCTTTTATTATATGTAAATTTGGTGGGACATCGGATAAATGTTGGTGGGGGATCATTCCCATATATCCTGGTGTTACGACCCAGGGGAAGTAACAAAAAAAAACAATGTGGAAAATGGAATAAATAAGGTCATTTAATTAAATGGAATGTACCAGGTAAATTAAACAAAATATGCTAAAATATGTACAGAAAATAACCTAAACTAAGCAGCAAAATAACAGGACTGAAATATCACGTGTTTTGTGCCAAAAATGGGTCACGTAGGTCTATACAAAAAAAACAAAACAAGTGACAGACTAAAGGCTGCCACACACTAGAGGATTTTTCAGTCTTAAGCAATTTTTAAATGTGCTACAAAATGTGCACACCACAGACACAAGGAGAAACTTATGAGACTAAAAATCTCCGATCGCAAAAACTGCAGTGAGATCTGTGTGTGGACCACAGGATATAAAGCTGTGAGCGCGATCACGTCAGCTGTTTCCTGTCTACAGTAAAACCACTCACTCTGAGACTCTTAAGTGTTCAAAGATCAGAGTTCTGCACTTCTAGTTTAGACACAAGTCAAAACTGTGTTATTATTATTGCGAAATGTGGTGCAGTACTTCAGATACAGGATTTTTAAAGCATAAAAGAGGCGATAAAGTCCACAGGAAGTAAAGACACTATCGCTAATCTGCAGCTTTACGCTCTGTGGATGTAAACAAACACATGCGAGGAACAACTTTCGTATTTTTACTTTCAAAGAACGCCTCAAACTGGATTAATAGCGCAGTTTTGTGGCCTGGAGTCATTATTTGCGGAGGACAATTTCTACAGATAAAGTGAATCAGATGCTGCACTTTAAATTTACCACTTTACATTAGGTGAGTAATAAAGTCTTTATTTTCACTATTTCCCAAGTTTGTTTGTTGCGTCTCTGTGTCCGTCGCTCCTCTGCCCCTGACGCTCTGTTTTATCGGCTGTTACTGTAGCATTGTTGATATTTGGTGGTTCTGATCTGACACTGACTCCACACATGAGGAGCAGCGGCTTCAAAATCGCACACGGAGACAAAAAGTCGGGTCACGTCTCCTTGAACTCGGGGAGAAGAAATCGCAGCCAAAATCAGGCAAATTCTCCTGTAGTGTGTGGCGGCCTTAAGGGACACATAACACAACAAAACCACAAATGTTCCTAAACAAAAGTCACATAAACCTACAAACAAAATCAAGTGACAACTAAAAATACACAAAACAGAACTGAACTAAACTAGTGTCTCACACACACAAAGTTAGACTAACAACATTAATGAGACACAAACACAAAATGGCAGACGGGCCACAAAGACCAGCAAAGACCAGCCGCCCCGAACAGGTGAGAGGAATCTCCTTAAACAGGGGGGAGGAGGCTGGAGGTGAAGTGGGAGTGGCCGAGTGTTGAAGTTCCCACCAATCAGGGACCAGGGCTCTCACAGCAGGAATCCAAATGACAAAACAAGAAATTAAAACACACAACACAAACCAAAGACCTGGAGGCTTGGGGCTGTAACACCTGGGACTGTCCTAAACTGGCAACATTTTGGAAAGAGAGGAAAAAGGTGCAATGCGAAAGTGAAAACTGTTTGGGAATCAAAATTGTGTTGGGGCCGCCCACTGTGCTGTTGGGAATGTTTATAAATAATATAAGACCAAGTAGTAATTTTCACTTCACTAATTTTCACTTCTGGCTGGTACTTAAAGTCTAGCCAGGCTGGTGCCACTTGTGTCTCCGCTCAGTTTCATTTCTCTGCAGCGACTCGTCAGGAATCAGAAACACTCTGCAGTTTAGAGAACCCTGGAAGTTGTAGTCGGGGCACCAGCCAGTCAGTGAAGTGTGTGTTGGCCAGAACCAACCCGAGTTGCGATAGCAAACTGCAGACGCTCTCCTCCTTTGGACTTCCTTTGTCAAATAATAACTTCACACTTTTTATCATACCTTTAATTCGTAAGTTCACCTCACAGAAACGACAATGCTCATTGACAGACATGTTCACTCTCTGCTTTGTTCGCTGTTGTGTCGGCGATAACTTGATTAAAAATTCTACTCTTAATTGCCAAAAAATTGATAACAGTCTCCTGGCTCAGGCTGCTGCCCCCTACAATTAAGATAAGATAGATAAGATAAGATATCCTTTATTTGTCCCACAATGGGGAAATTTCAGTGTTGCAACTCACAGTTAAGAGAACAGCAAGAAAACAGTAGCGGCAATAGAAGTACAGACTTACTTAAAAACAAACACTATAAAGATCTATAAAGATAAGGATTATAAAACCATATATAATATAAATTGCTATCTTAAAACTGTATATACAATAAATTGCAATCTTAAAACTATATCTACAATAAATTGCTATCTTCAATTTCACAGTATTGCACATGGTCCCAGTATTGCACAGGCAGCAGAGTTAGCAGTGTTCGTTGTAGAGTCTGATAGCAGCAGGAAGGAAAGACCTGCAGAACTTCTCCTTCACACAGTGAGCGTGGATCAGTCTGTCACTGAAGCTGCTCTCCAGAGCAGACAGGGCCCTGAAGAGGGGGAGACTCCAGGTCCAGCATAGAAGTGACTCTGTCCCCCACCTCCTGCACCGAGTCCAAGGCACAGCCCAGGACAGAGCTGGACTTCCTGATGACTTTGTCCAGTCTCCTCTTGTCCCTCTCTGTGATGCTGCTGCTCCAGCAGACCACACCGTACAGGATGACTGATGCCACCACAGAGTCGTAGAAGGAACCAGTGGAAAAGTAAAATAAAAGATGTGCATCATATGGAGCAAATAACTGCGAGGTTACAAATGAAGACAGATTTATTCATGGACAAATGGTCTTCAAGTCAAGCCATTATTTCACATGGATCTTTTATAGTTATTTTTGTGTGAGTTGGGCAATATTATGAATGGTAAATGAGGAGACAATGTGCGACTGCATCGACATTGTAACCTTATTTCACGTCATTTTTCTTCTGTTGTATTTTTCATGCTTTTTCATAACTATACGTGCCTTGCACCAAAAACTATATAATAAAAATAAGTTTAAAAAAAAGTAAAGTAAAAAAGAACCATGCTAATCATGAGAAAAGTTTTGTTCATTTTCAGTTCAACATAAGTGACCAATGAGCTCCTTTGTTCGTTTCACTTTTTTCCCATAATATTAATTCACCAGATGTATTATATGTAGGAAAGAAAAGAGTAGTAAAGAAAAGAGAAGTAAAGAAGTTATAAAAGTCATAGGTTGAAATAATAGAAGTCGCATCCTGTCACATGCCTTTGTTCCTGTCCCAAATTCCACTTTAGCACCTGGGTCGCTTTAAGGGACCAGGAAGCCGCAGACCATTTGTGCTTCTATGGGACATGTTCTGAGACTAACCGAGGAAGTGCGGGCCATTCCCACCCCAATTACAGTTACATCGCAACAACCGTAATAAAAAGGATTTGTCTGAGTTATGAGAGTGGATTTAGAGTGCATTTTCACAGTACAGCCATCGCTCCCTCACGGCGAACACACCGAGCAGTTGGATGGGAGAATCAGATGGGGACAAATGGAGACCTGCTTTTTGACTTGATGTAATAAATACCAGAAATGAGATGACTTTATAAGATGTATCACAAATGTGCTCTGGTTCAGTGACAGAGCAGATAGATGCACTGAACGCACCTGTGTACTGGGCGTCGAGGTCAAGCCGGAGTCACTAAGTCAAGCATGCACGCACAATAGTGTTTTAAAGAAGGAAGATACTATATTTTGTAGCCAGAGAAAGTATAAAGAAGTGGACTAAGGGAGTGTGACGTCACCCACAGAATTGGTATGGTATTTATTTATACAGGGACAGTGTACAACAAACAGTGATCAAAAGGAAAGATGCTTGTATCAGGTTATAGCAAGAAATGCTAATTTCCACCTGTCGTCCCTCGGCAGGTTGATGTAAAAATGTACAGACAGTAGAATTAAATGGATCTATGACCATGTCACCACATTAACACTCTTAATATACTAACATTTAATTTAGAAAACAAGTGGTCTGCTTCTGAATCAAACATTAATAAAACCATTTTGAGCCACACACACCAAAACATTCACTCTCTCCAGTTTCACATGTTCACACATTCATCACTCATTACACATGGGGACAGATCTGCTTCTCCAAAAGCCACTTTCTGGTCAAATGCGCAAATGTTTTTATATTAGTACATGTAATAATTTCTGTTGGTAATGAGTTCCATTGACTTGTTGCAATCGAAGAAAAGACTGATGTCACGCCCCTGGTTGCTGACACGAGTCTTCACTGGCTGTTGGTGTGGACATGGGTGGAGTCTGCTGGCAGCACCTGCTCGTCATCTCAATCAGCCGACTCCAAAGGCCCAGCTCTCCTGCCAGACTCTGCCAGATTGTGGTTGTCAACTAGATGGTGATTTAACAGTCGGCTGTAGTTTTAGTTTCTCGCCTTGTTCTATGATTACTTACCTTCGTCTCTTTTGTTCCCAGCTCCGGATTTTGGAAGACTCTTGTGTCCAGCTCCAGGCTCCTCTCTACAATCACCATTGCCCGATTTCAATAAACCCTTGTTTCTTTTGCAATTTATCCTCGCCTCCAGTCTGTTCTTTGGGTCCACCTCTGTGCACCTAACAACTGATTTAGCAAAAGAGGTTTTACATTTTGGAATAATACACTCTCCTCTTGAGGTGGATCGAGTGGTTTGTGTGTTTTTTGTTTTTTTTCTGAGCTCAAAGCAACAAATTTTCTGAGAGGAGGAGCTGCAACACCGTGAATAACTTTAAAAACCAAACGCACATTAATATAGACTATCTGATTTTCAAAGCTAAGAAATTTATATTTGGTTAAGATAGCACAGTGGTGGTACCATCAGGAAAAGGAATGATTTACGGACAAAATAGCAAAATAAAAACACCAGGATCAGTGGAGCAGGTTAATATGAACATTTTAAGACCAAAATGACCAGTCTGACAGCAGCAGTTAGTCAGAGGGCGACGTACAAAGTTTTCAATACAAAGTGAATTGGAGTCGGAGCTGATGGAGCCGGAAAAGCGCTAGAAACTGAGCGAGGATCAACTCTTCTGCTACAACATAGCAGAATCTGATTTGGTGAAAATCACATGTGTTTTAAACGTCTTCTTATACATAATTTACATGATTTACCTTATTCTAATTAAAAATCTGACGTGAACAAACACTGTCGGCCCCTGGACTGTGGCAAAACCCCATATGGACAAAGCAGTAGTAAAATAGAATAATATACTGTGGGAAAACGTCAAAATGTACGTGTGTGTATAAGCTTGTATAATGTACTGTATGTGTAAGTGCGTTTTGGGGTTGCCAAAAAAATAAAATAAAGAATTAATGAACAGAAAACAAAAGATATAAGGGAAAAGAATATATTTGACAGCCCTAAAATGTAAACACACATGCAAACATTCTTCTTTTTACATGCTTATTGTTACTTACTCCTTTTGATTTAATTAAAATTGTTGTTGTTGTTTTGAGGGTTTTTTGTATGTGTGTTCAGAAATACTCTTTAAATCTATCTCTCCAAAGTTGAACATTCTTTCCTTTTTACTGGTGGACATCAGTGTGGAAAATAAATGGAAGCAGCCCTAGAGATGTAAGGAAACACTATTTTACTACTGAATTAGTATTAGGGCTGGGTATCATTAAGAAGTTGCTGATACGATACACACCTCGATACATAAGCCACGATATGATGCAAATCTCGATTCAGTGCACTTTTGGTTCGATACGATATATTTCAAATAGATTCAATTCGGTTCAACAACAAATAAAGGCTAAACGATGGCTGTGATACTAAAAGTCTTTGTTAAACCACTTATTGTGCAAAGTAATTATGAAACAGCCTTTTTAATCATCAAAACAATGAAAATGTCAAATGTGTTGCATAAACAAGTTATTTCCACTAAACAAGCAACACAACTGTAGCGCTGTAACAAAATTATTTAGTAAAATCCTGATATATTGACACAGCAGCTCACGATATCGATACTGTATCATCACATTAAACGATAATATATATGGATATTTTGATATTTTTGCACATCTCTAATTGGTATATGGTATTATATCCACTTTCAAAGAGCTTTACATCATGAAACCACTCAGCCAATGTGGGCCAAGTGTCTTGCTCAAGGACACAACAACAGTTTTCAGTATCTGTGGATTTGACCGCGCTACAATCATGATTATGTCGAACCGTTTGGGAGTCGAGCCGTTAACTTTCGGAGCAGTGGATAAACA
Source organism: Odontamblyopus rebecca (assembly GCA_030686955.1). Classification (NCBI taxonomy): domain Eukaryota; kingdom Metazoa; phylum Chordata; class Actinopteri; order Gobiiformes; family Gobiidae; genus Odontamblyopus; species Odontamblyopus rebecca. The sequence goes on from CM060673.1 coordinate 9,688,367, forward strand.
TACCATAGCTACTGTCCCAGGAAGTATTTACACATTTCACTGCAACACAAATAATCCAGGCGCACAAATGTTGTAATTAATGCAATATAACACATTTCTGAATATCCTCTCCACTTTACCTTCTTTTCATTCTTACATCTGTTTCATAAAGTCATAAAAAATCGCTTAAAAAAACTTGAAACGCTGATGCAATGGCTCCCAAAAGTATTTAAAGAAACCCTGATAAAAAAGTTAATACGTGACCTTAAGACACTCAATTCACATACAAGACACACTTCCAAATGATGTGCTGTAAAACCTGTCTCTTTAATCCATAAATACCGAGCGGCCCACGTCACTCTGCAGAGACAGATGTTTGAGCCGAGGGCCGGAGCACATCTGCACGTCGTCCACAGTGGGATGATGTAAGAGCGGACCGTCACGTCTCTTATTAATGTCAAAACACCTGGCTCGTGTGAGTAGTGGACACACAGCTCGACGGCGGGGGCCCTCCTGACCTGCCGCTGCTGCTGCCGGTGCTGGTTAAATGACAAACTTTTCACACGCCGGCCCCCGCAGCCCCCCTCAGCCCCCCTCAGTCCGCCCAGGTTTAACGGTGTCCCCGATGGACTACTGGAGGAAATGGAAGAGCCACATGGAGCAGTCAGGCCAGTGGGGAAGAAAAAGGTGTGCAATTCTTATCGGATAGAAAGTGTTGAGTTAAAAAAAAGTGCATGAGTGTGGAAATTTTCAGAATAAATATACTGGATGTGTATTTAGATATGAAAGTAAAAAATGTACACAACCAACTTCTCGTATTCTTATAATCATGTTCAGATAAGTTGCTCGCACAGTATTTTTAGAAAGTATTTTTCCTAATAAATCATAAAATACACTAATAATGCATTCGATTTATATTGCGCTCTTGGGACGCAGATATTTACTGTGCATTAATCATTAATACCACACACTTTGAAGCCAGGTGCACATACAGAATATGAATTTATTTACACTCAAAACAGTAAAATAAAAACACCAGGATCATGTGCAGTGGGTTAATATGAACATTTTAAGACAAAAATGAAAGTGCAGCGCAGAAGTTGACAATTTAGTTTAGGGGCTGTTTACACGACAACGGTAATGGGTGAAAAACACGAAGCATTTTGCCAAATGTCCATGTCTTTTAGATGGCAACAGCGTTTTGGGAAGTTGAAAATGTAAAAATCTGAAAATGCCCCCCTGTCGTCGCCATGTAAATGGTTGAAAACGGAAAACAACAAACATGACAGAACATTTTCAAGTTCCTTGTTGGTTTTATAATTTAACTTCCTCATTCGTTCACATGAATTTTGTGGTATTATTATACTTCGACGTTGTTTAGAATTGACGCGCTGGAGAAGAGGAAGTAGAGAAGCAGAAGGGTTATACGCAGCCATTTGGTGTTGGTGGTGCTGCCCCCTACGCTCTGGGCGTGCAAACTACATCAGTAAATTGCAAGTTTTGCGTCTCTGTGTTCAGCAGAATTCCCAAAATGCTCATGTAAATGTGGAATAAGAGTGAGAACAAAAACACACTGTTGCATTTTTGCTTCAGACCATTTCCGTGTAAACGTAGCCTTAGAGTCGAAGGAGCCAGAAGAGCCCCAAGAACACCAACACCCTATTTGGAATGGCTGTGCTAGGCTCTAAGCTATGTCCGTACAGTCTATGGGGCAGACTGATGGAAGTGAAGCTGTCAATCTGTGCTACCAACACTCCCAATGGGGGTGAAATGTCTCGCTTAAGGACATAGTTTCCACTAGAGTCACTGCTGTTCCACTGTGGCATGTATTTCCAGCGGTCTCTCATTCATTCAGTATCTTTCATCCTTCATGGAGCTGCATTACTCAAGACGAAGACACAGATTTTTGAGATGTATTTTTCATATCCGTCTAGGAACATTAAAATTTATTTGAATCTCTGCAACGCAACAGACATAAAGTATAAGCACAAGCAAGTCAAGTCTATCTGCCTGTTTTCAAAGGTTTAAACTTCAAACATCCACATAAATGATGACTAAATAAGCCAGAAGACATAGTGTATAATAAGGAGGGACGTTTTAGTGTGCGTTGAAGCTTACTTGAACAGGTGCAGTGAGCAGAGCTTGTTTTTTCTTCACGGGCTGCTCAGGAAATCATAAAACAAATATATTACTGGGGGACGGTTTTGGGGGTGCCCTGTGAGCAAACTGAGAGGGGAAATGGATCAACGCCGGGCCGCGCGGGACTCTAAATCAACAGGCTAAAAGGAGAGGCCTGTATGTACTGGGACAGGCCAAGGCCGGAGCCCCTGTCAATGCTAATGTCAAAGCCAGCTGGACCTATAAGGAAATGATTGAGCTGTAACTGTCAATCCCCTCCGAGCCACTAGGGGCCGATGTGTGATGAGTCTGGATGTGTTTTTCACCTGTGTGCCTCTTTCAAGTCTCCCCGGGGACCTGACATCGGATCATGTTTTTGGTCTGTGGTTAAAAGTAAAATGGCGGTCCCAGAAGGAGAGGTTTATGGTTGGTGTAAAAATGGTCCTAACTTTGAATAAGCTTTAAGACTTGAGTTTGAGATATGTGTGGAAATGCAAAGAGTAAAACTGCAGCTGGACGGGCACATCTGTCAGCAGTGCCACATCAGCATAAAGCCGGTTGAATTAGCCTCTGTTATTTGACATTAAAAAGCACCATGTGACTGAAACATGCTCTTTCAGCATGTTTTTGGAAACGCCGGCAGTGCAAAAACAAAATACAGTGCAGTATATAAGACACAATTCATTTTGGTTGCATTAATGCCAGCCTAAGAAAACAAAAGTGTGTTCTTAGAAAATGTCAAAGATGAGAATATAATTGGAGCTGTAGATCATCTTACTTCTCATATAATAATTGTGGTGCAGTAGTTGAAGAATTGGCCAATTTTCCTTAATCGATACGGTAAAAAAAAAGTCATAAAAAACATAAAACTGTCACTTTGAGTTGCATAAATATTAGGGATGTAATAATAACCGAAATATCGTGATATTGTATCATCAAAGGTCTCAATAATATCGTGGACCATCACAATATATCGAATCACAAGTCTCTTTGCTTAAATGAATAGTTCTGATGCAGAAATAGCTAAAAAACAGAGGGAACTACATAGACCATGATCCTTTGCTCCATTTCAGTGCAAACTACATGAAGAAATGACTGTTCTAAGCACTTTTACATCTTCATTCTTTGAATTTAGTCTGGTGAAGGCATTTTAGAGGAAAAAGTAGCAGATTCACAGGTTTTGTGAGCCTCCACAAAATATTTATTTGTTTATTTTTTAAACAGGAAAAGATTAAAAGAAACTGAGCCTTGGATATCGTTACACCCAAATAAATTTTGTGTTCCAGGTGAATAGAAAAAAAATACAGATATCACTTTGAAATGACTTGTGTAGTTTCCTCACATAAATGCAAGAAAAAATGTTTTACAAATTTTCATCATGTATTGTTTTCATATCAAAATAAAGGATTCAATGTGTAAAACCAGACAAAATTGACTTTTTTTGGTTCAAAACAGAACAGCCTGTTTAAATTTCTTGGTTCTTTTTGTTGACAGATTAAATACAAAAAAATATACAGAGGGGATTTTGTATATTTTACTAAGTTTTTGACTAAACCAGATTTGGCTTTGCTGTGTGCAGCCTGCATCAAACTGTAAAGCATTTTATTGTCCGACAATCAGTAAATGCACTGTTAGCATGCTAGTTGTGATTAGCTTTAGTCTCAGAAAGTTGTGAAAAGCGCTTCATCGTGGTGAACAATTATGATGCTCTAAAGTCTAAAATAGTAATAACTTTGGACCAGTGCAAACTGTTTTAAAGGAGCTAGGACTGTTTTCACACTTTAGACACCAGAGCCTTAATGTGTTAATTAGGGGTGTAACGGTACATGTATTTGGTTGTTCGGTTTGGTACAGAGCTGTGCACGAGTGAGTTCCTGCAATTTGTGTCGTCTTAAGTCGACAAGATGCCGCACTAAATAAAAAGGCAGATTTTGTCAAATAAGGTGTCAAATGTCATTCAAGCTCCCCTGCACTACATGGCAGACATATCCCTGCATCCCGAATTTTGCTTCTATACAAAACAGTCGAGTTAGAGCGCGTTGAATTAGTGCGAGTGCAGCTCATAGTCCGTATGGTGGGGCTAGTTTGCGAGCGAGCTGTTCATCAGGCTGATATTGTTTAACTTAGCAGGGAAAAGGACGAGGGATTTCCTTGAGGTGTCACTAATGGCTAATCACACAGCCCCAGGAAACGGCGAGATCCAGGCGAGAGGAGCTGTAAAGTGCCTTGCCCCCCAGACCTCGCTGTTATCCCGGGAAGCAGCGTGGGATTTGCTGCACTGTCCCAGCCCCCGATTGCTCCAGGCGCGACTGTCGACTAAACCAGATCTACACCAGGACTGAAACAGGTCTGAAACAGCTCTGAACCAGGTCCAAACCAGGACTGAACAGGTCTGAAAGCTCTGAACCAGGTCTAAACCAGGACCGAACCAGGTCTGAAACAGCTCTGAACCAGGTCCAAACCAGGACCGAACCAGGTCTGAAAGCTCTGAACCAGGTCCAAACCAGGACTGAACAGGTCTGAAAGCTCTGAACCAGGTCCAAACCGGGACCGAACCAGGTCTGAAAGCTCTGAACCAGGTCCAAACCAGGACTAAACCAAGTCTGAAACAGCTCTGAACCAGGTCTAAACCAGGACTGAACCAGGTCTGAAAGCTCTGAACCAGGTCCAAACCAGGACTGAACCAGGTCTGAAAGCTCTGAACCAGGTCCAAACCAGGACTAAACCAAGTCTGAAACAGCTCTGAACCAGGTCTAAACCAGGACTGAACCAGGTCTGAAAGCTCTGAACCAGGTCCAAACCAGGACTGAACCAGGTCTGAAACCACATCTAAACAATTAGAATAGTTATAATTATTAGTTCTTATATTTAGTAATGATTTTCACAGTTTGTTACTATTTACTTTAAGAAGTGCTGCATTTTATCATTCAAACATGTCACATTTTGGCATTTTGTTTGCATACTGTACCAAAAATGAACCGAACCGTGACCTCAAAACCAAGGTACGTACTGAACCGTGATTTTTGTGTCCCGTTACACCTCCAATAATAATATAATATCATACAAATCAAACATAGAGGTCTTCAGCTAGGGACTATTCTGCTCAATAAATGCACAAAACAGGCCCCTCTTGTCAGACACTCATAAAAAACACACTTTCTGTGCTACTGCCCTCTCCTCGAGCCTTTGCCTTTGCAGTTTGGGACCAGGTGGTTTCTCCTTAACTGCATCTCTGCCACAGTTTACAAATTAGAGGCCCTCACACCACCTACTACCACCGTATGTGTTCTGCGGGGGCCCTCTCACTTAAGGGCCCGTGACCCTGTGAATGGAGCCGCGTTATGAGCTGAGACACTGGCCGGTCCACTCCAATGTTTGTGATGGCGCGTTTCAACACTTCATATAGAGAAACAGCTGTACTACAAATTAGTGAATTCTGCCTGACATTGACAAATGGGCTGTTTGGATCCTGCACAAGAGCCTCACACAGCAGTCGTCCACAAGTGCCAGAAGGATTTTAAAACACATCGGCAGATTAGAAATGAGCTCGGAGTAGATGCTGTAAAATTATTCAGGGAAATGCCAACGAAATTGGGTTCTTCAAGGTAAACTTTATGTTCCCCAGTGGGAAATTTGTCCAGGACTAAACCAAGACTAAAACAGGACTAAACCAGAGATGAACTAGGACTAAACCAGGAATAAACCAGAGCAGAACCAGGAATAAACCAAGTCTAAACCAGAACTAAACCAGAACTAAACCAGGACTAAACCAGGACTGATCCAGAGGTGAACTAGGACTAAACCAGGTCTAAACCAGGACTAAAACAGGACTAAACTAAGTCTAAACCAGGACTAAAACCGGACTAAAACAAAACTAAACCAGGACTAAACCAAGTCTAAACCAGGACTAAAACAAGACTGAGCCAGAGCTGAACAAGGACTAAAACAGGACTAAAACAGGACTAATCCAGGACTAATCCAGGACTGAACCAAATCTAAATGAGGACTAAATCAGGAATAAACCAAGTCTAAACCAGGACGAAAACAGCACTAAACCAGAGCAGAACCAGGACTGAACCAGGTATAAACCATGTTTAAACCAAAACTAAAACAGGACCAAACCCGGACTGAACCAGAGCTGAACCAGGACTGAACCAGGACTAAACCAAGTCCAGCCTTTGATTTGGGACCCATCTTAAGATCTTGACTTAGCACAAACCTAACAGCAGGATTAAGAGTTAGTGTATTTTGTGCACAAATATTTCACCATGTAATGTTGCAATTAAATACATAATGTTAAATTATGAATGATTTAAAATCCATTTCTGGGCAGAAATCCTAAAGCTCCTCTGCGATTACAGAAGCAACTGGCACTGCCACTGAGGCCTCGTTTGTTAGCCAGCCAAGACCACATGCTTTTACAAAACATTACAAAGACATTTGGGTCGGGAAGTGTATCATGTCTCTCTGATTTCCGTTCATCCGGCCGCCACTGACAGGCAGATTAACCAATGTCCCGCTGTGTCTTAACCGTGTCTAAACAACATAAGGACTGAAAAACAGCGCGGATTTCTGCAGAATCAGCAAGCAAAGCGCCAAACTCTTTTGTATCTGTGGTAAAAAAGTGATATATTTTGTTCTGAATGATACGAGGCTACGCAAGAGGAGAAACACATGCTACAAATTTACTGATTGTGATTGACACGTCCCAAATTGACGTATTTTATGGTCCATTTCCAGACTCTTCTGCATTCAAACAGGTTGTAGGAGAACTGGGTGGTCACGCGAGTCAGATCTACATCTGGTATTGCAGATTTAAGTAAACTGAAAGACAAAGATCACAAAAGTACTATGAAAAGAGCTGTTAGGTGGCAGTAATGCAAGTCTACAAACGTGTGGTAGCTTCAAAACCCCTTCCAGGTTAAAGTATTTTCCCCCTAACTCATAACTTGTTCTCCACGGTGCAACTTAGTATATACATTTCAGTATCTTTTGTTTGCCAGACGTATTGATGACATTAAGGTAAGTAGGATGTTTTACAGTGCCGTGAACATGTATGACTCGAGTTTATCATGTGTGTGCGAGGCTGAAGACTTGTGCCAAAAGTGCAAATGCAGAGTTGTGCAATATAATCACTATTGTTGAGAGAGAGCTGTCAAGTGTCAAGTGTCCGGGCCTGTATAAAACGCATATTCAAACGCTGACTGATTTAAAAGCATGTTGAAAACCAAACTGGGGCTGAGCTGTGAGGCCATAAAATACAGAGGCTCCAGTTACCAGTGACTTTGTGAGCAGAAGTGTTCATTTGACATGTTTAAGAAATGATAAAGTGAATGCATTCTGAAAGAGGATTTTATTACTAGTGCTGCTGTGGAACTGAAGTTTCATCCTGGGGCTAAAACATGGACTGTTAAAGAGGCAGTTTGCCATTTTTGTTTCTACAAAGTGAAACCTTTTTAAATACTAAACATTAGGGGAGTAACGATATTCAAGTCTCACGATACGATATCGTCACGTATGAACCTCACGATACAATATTTAAGGCAAGGTGAGTTTATTTGTAGAGCACAGTTCATACACAAAGTAATTCAAAGTGCTTTACAGAACAAGAAATACATTAAAATCACAGTACAAACAAATCAAAACATAAATAATCATCATAAAATTAAAAAGAGAGAGACCTTAAATTGGAGAGGAGAGTGGGGAATGAAAAATAAAAACCTTTCAGTCATCTGCAGCTAAACAGAGCTGTTTTTAGCCTGGATTTAAACAGAGTCAGAGTAGAGTCTGTCTCACATGTTCAGACTGTTCCAGGTTTTAGCTGCATGAATCTGAAACTCTGACTCCCCAAGTTTAGTCCTGACTCTGGGACCAGCAGGAGGCCGGTCCCTGAGCTCCTCAGATGCAGATGGTTCATGAGGCACTAACATGTCACAGATGGACTTTGGGGCTCGGCCTTGGAGAGACTTAGCAGAGCTGCTTTAAAGTCCCTGAGCCACAGGGGGCAGTGCAGAGACCTGAGACCAGGACTTATGTGCTCGTACTTCCTGGTTCGAGTCAGGACCCGAGCTTTACTTATTGCCATATCGTGGGAAAGCTCATGATATTACAATATTCTACATAATAACAAGACTGACATTATAAAATACTCTGACCAGTCATTTGGTACAACATTTATTGTCATTGGGGATGGAACGATATCCAAATCTCTCTGTACCATATTTAAATTAATTTATGGAGGCTCACAAAACTGTGAATCTGCTACTTTTTCCTCTAAAAACACCTTCACAAGACTTAATCCAAAGAATGAAGATTTCAAAGTGCTTAGAACAGTTATTTCTTCATGTCGTCTGCACTGAAACGGAGCAAAGGATCATGGTCTATGTAGTTCCCTCTGTTTTGTTTTTTTTTAGCTATTTCTGCATCAGAACTATTCATTTAAGCAAAGAGACTTGGGATTTGATATATTGTGATGGTCCACGATATTATTGTGAGACCTTTGATGATACAATATCACCATATTTTGGTTATTGTTACATCCCCACTAAACCCCATCATATTCACACTGTGTAAGTTTTCTGTTGGAGTCCAAAACCTTTCTTTCATTCTTACATTTTCAGCTGTTTTGATTTTATGCGCTTAAAATACCTTTAAAATATTAGTTCTTGCCATGTGCAGGCCTCTTCACAGATCTGACCTGTATTTTGCCCTGATAGTATCATCCGTGCGTCTCCATGTAGATAAATACATTAAATACTATTCTTTTACACTATAGATGAAGCAATAAGATCTTCATAGAGACAAAAGAGAAGTTACATAGTGCACGTTATGTTAAGTTTCCTCGTCAAAAACAGACCTGGATTTGTGTTTTGTTTTTATTTTGAAATATCTCAAACAGAAAACCCTCTGGTTCATCTTTAATGTCAGAAAATGCTCCACTGTGTTTTTAAACTCCATAAAAACACAACTCAGGGCATGTGTTTGATTAAATAAGAGCATTATAACATGGTTTAAAGTTTACAAGAGTCACTTTTTTGTATTCTAGGACGTTTAAGTGAAGGACGTTTAAGTGAAGGATGGCCCTTTAATAGCCCGGATGTGTTTTCACGTAATTGCCGACTTCCACAGGAGGAAGTGCAGGTGATTGTATTTACAGGTGTCTTCAACAAACAGGAGCTGAGCACAGACACTTCTTCACTCTCTGCTCGCCAAATGCCTCAGAACTACTATTACATCTATACTCCTACTACCACTAGTACTACATCTGTCGACTGTTCTTTGAGGAAATGAATGTTTTTACACCTCATTAATATTGCACTGTAAGGACCTCAATTACAAGTTCCTAAGCTGTGTCCTTTAACAAAAGTCTTATCTTTAAATATCCATCCATCTTCTCCCACTTAATCCGGCTGGGTCGCGGGGGCAGCGTGCTGCCCAATACTCATAGCACCTGACCCCCCCTATGAACCCCTCTGCAGGTGGTGAGCCCACAGGAGGGTGGACAACATGGTCCTTGATGTTAGTTCATAGGGGTCCGGGCATGTTTTGGGTTGATGGGGAAACCGGAGTACCCGGAGGAAACCCATCCAGACACGGGGAGAACATGCAAACTCCACACAGAAAGGCCTGGGCTTTGTGTGGGTAAATGAGCAGGGAAAGCAATTATAACATGGCTAAAAGCGCTTACAAGTGAATATTGCATAATTTGTCCTTCAGCAAAACCAATAACTTTTAAGAGATCAGTTGAGAAACAGCGCTACAGCATCTAACTTTATGACTTGCTGTCTATTAGTCAGTTTAGTCAGAAATGGATTTGGCATTTTACCTGGAGAAGTGTCTTGACTTGAAACTTTGCAGTAATATCACATTGGGGGTGTTCTACGTGTACGTCTATGGCGCAACGTTTATCATTTACTGTTAAAACACAATGCACACATCGTCTTGTCTGAAAATTCAAGAACCAGGAGTTTGATTTTTAACACTTTAGGTCTAAACCAGGACTGAACCAGGACTAAACCAGGACTAAACCAGGACTAAACCAGGACTAAACCAGGACTAAACCAGGACTGAACCAGGACTGAACCAGGAAGAAACTTGGACTAAACCAGGTCTAACCTACAAATAAACCAGGACTAAACCAGTACTAAACCAGGATTAAACCAGAACTAAATCAGGTCTAATCCAGAACTAAAACCAGGACTGAACCAGAACTAAAACAGGACTGACCCTGTTTTAAACCAGGTTTAAACCAGGTCTGAACCAGGACTGAACCAGGCCTAATCTTACCATTTAAAGCAGCGTTACACCTGTACCAAGATGGCGGCTTTGTTTACACTTGTTCCGATAAACAGTGTTCGTCAGTGCGAGATCTACTGTTCTAGATCTGTGAATTTACCAAAGTTTGACCTATTTTCTCTTCCATTTCTGGGTTAATACTGAACCCACTGCGCCAGTTTCATTACTGCTACTAACTCTTCAGACACCAACACATCTATTTTGATTGAAAGTAGTGAAACTTCTGCACTTCTGTTATCGACAATTATTATTTCTTTATTTCTTTATTACTTGAGAGACTGTGGTCAGGGAGAAAGTGATAGTACAAATAACATTGTGTATTTTGCAACACAAACGAAATCCACTGGCCGCAGAGGGAGAAGTGAAAGTGTGTTTGGTGGCAGCTGGATCAGGCCTCTCCAAAGGTTCAAGTAACAGGAAAATATATAAACAGTACTTCCTCATTTTGCCACTCTATGTAATTTCATACTAAATCAGAAATCGTGGGTATGCTAAAGCCGTCATGCTGCGTCAGGATGTTTAAGACGTGGTGGAAAGTTCATTGGGAGCATTTCGATACCGGTGACTTTTGACTCACGACTTCTAGTGAAAATATATTTGAATCTAGCAGCAAGTTCACTTCTCCTTTCTGAGTATGACACATTAAGGCTGGGTTCTCTGTGAAATCAAACGCGCCTTAGGTGGAGAAGATTTATATATAGAGAATAAATAATAACCAAAGTCAAAGTTCTGCTGGTGAGTTTTGGTCTGTCTAACCACTGGAAGTGAAAATTCTAAATAATATCTGGGGTAAGAAATAAAAACGGACTGATTGGTAGCGTATAAATGTAATTAGAGTATGAAAGAATGATAGAAAATAACATTTAAAGGTGGTATTACATTTATTTAAAGCCACAGTATGTAGCTTTTTCATTTTGGTTGTGGTTATTGCACTTAAAAACGTGTCTGTGCTCTGAGCAGGTCAAAGAACTAAACCAGGACGAAACCAGGTCTAAACCAGGTTTAAACCAAGACTGAACCAGGTCTAAACTAGGACTAAAACAAGGCTGAACCAGGACTAAACCAGGTCTAAACAAACACTAAAACAGGAATGAACCAGGTCTAAACCAGAACTAAAGTAGTAAAATAGGACTCAACCAGAGATGAACCAGGACTAAACCAGGTCTAAACCAGGACTAAAACAGAGAAGAACCAGAACTAAACCAGGACTCAAACAGGAATGAACCAGGACTGAATCAGGACTGAACCAAAGCTGACCCAGGACTAAACCAGGTCTAAACCAGGTCTAAACCAAGACTAAACTCGAGATGAACCAGGATTAAACCAGGCCTAAACTAGGACTAAACCAGGACTGAACCAGGACTAAAACAGGACTGAACCAGGACTGACTCAGCACTGAACCAGGTCTAAAACAGGACTAAACTAAAACTAAACTAAAACAGGACTAAACCAGGACTGAACTGGAGCTGAACTAGGACTGAACCAGGTCTAAACCAGGTCTAAACCAGGTCTAAACCAGAACTAAACCAGAACTAAAACAGGAATAAACCAGGACTGAACTAGAGCTGAAACAGGACTAAACCAGGTCTAAACCAAGTCTAAACTAAGTCTAAGCCAGGTCTAAACCAGGACTAAACCAGGAATAAACCAGGACTGAACCAGGACTGAACCAAATGAGTCTCTGCTTGTTTCCCATAGCACAGCATAAAAAGTATATCAATGATTTGAAGTGTGGTTTTTACTTTCTATTTAATCGTGCAGGTGGCACCTCCGTAAGGTTAAATACTGTACCTTTATTATCTTCTAATATGTACTTTAAAAAATGAAAAAAATGCCAAATAACACAAAATAGTGTCTTTCAGATATACAGTTTTTATCAAACAACTAAAAACAATCAAATATCTGTGTGTGTTTATGTATTTTAGGGTTTCACTTTTGCAGAATTGTACTATAAAGGTCATAACTTCTGAGAACAGCTCATCAAAACATTTCAAACACCGTTGTAAAAGTGAACTCCGGTGGTTTCATTACTTCATTTAGTGTCCATTTTAGCTTTGTGCATCTGTTCTGCGGCGAACAGGCCTGGACGACCGCAGAACAGCTCCGATATGCGACGCCTCACTTCATCCACGGCTGCAGCACCTGAGAATCGCATCAGGACGACTATTTTAAGACCCCGCCGAAATACTACGAGATGCGTGAGAGATTTAGGCTGATCGCCGCAAAAAATGACGATGCTGCTGCTGGAAAAATGACAAATGTTGGGAAACCTGTGCCAAATATGCTGAAAAAGGCCGAAATCAGCATAAAAACGTTACTAGAAAATAAGAGAAGTGAGCAGAGCAGCTAATAATCACAAGTGTTGACATTTCAAACACCGCTGAAGAAGAAGTTACGTTTAATAATAATCCTACTTATTGTTTGGTGAAGTAAAACTGCTTCTAACATCTCATACTAAACATATTAGTCTGCAAAATTAAAATAGGTGATTCCAGGGCCTTGAATTATTAACAATGATGTGATTAAAAACAACTAAAAAAGACTGTTTATACAATAGCACAAGCCTTAAGTATCTCTGTACTACTCATTTTGTGTTATGAGAGCGATTTAAAGATATGGAACATTCTCATATAGCGTGTCAGCATTCTAAAAATATTGCGTTTTACTCAGAAAAAAGCTTTGGGTGAGGCTTAAAACACGTGGAGTGGTATTTTTTTATAGAATATTGTGGTTTGCTATTGTATTTCTACATCACTCGAGGAAAAACTGAAACACAGCACCACCCACGCCAGTCCATCTTTCCCACAATCCTAGTTTAGCTCCATAAAATGCTTCTTTATAAAGGAAAAGTAAATACTTATGAGTCAATGACATGACGCGCTGTCCAGTTGAAATTTCCTCAGTTAAAAAGGTTCAAGTTTCATAATAATTCACCACATTTCTGTAGCACCTTTGGTTCCATGATCTCCACGGAACCAAATCATTTTTTTTCACAAATTATGAGTTATTCTGCATGTTTTTTGTACTTAAAGTGTTAAAATGTCATGTGGTGCGACCGTGAATCATGTGGTGTGACTAATAATAGCAGGAATTTTAATAACAGACAAAGTCGACTTGGGTGAATGGTTCTTTAGGCATTTTTCTTCATTTGATGCATTTTACAGGGCAGTAGTTTTTCATTAAACACAAGCAGGTGACTGTCATATTGAACAGCAAAAGAAAATATCAATATGCATTAAAAATCTAAAGAAGCACCAACACTTTGTTTCAGTACACTTCATATTACTCAGAACTTGCTCAGAACAATTTTAAGGTTATTCTCGGTCACACCACATCACATTTTACACTAAAAATGCTTAATATAAATGTTAAACATGTCCCGATCTGATATTCAGTATTGGTGTCGGCTCTTTCACATGTTTTTGCGGCATTGATGCGCTTTATGGCAGCCGTAAATCAAAACGCCGCCATGTAGCTGTGTGGGACTTTTCACTACAACAAAACGATGCAAACAAACAGCAGAGCCACTTTAACACGACCAACTTGATTCGTCACTTACAAAAGAATCATCCGGACGAGTTGAGATTTACAAGCACAAGACGGCAAAGGCACAGCAGCAAACACGGGCGGAGGCGTTTCAAAGAAGAGAAAAGCTGCATCGAAACGGCGACAAGTCCAAGAAAATAACAGAGGATTGTCGATAAACCGCTGTCTGTTGTGGAAAAACATAGCCTTTCATCGTGTAATGGACTTTTTGGAGCCAAGGTATGAACATCCTTCACGACACTACACAAAAAGGTATCGGATCGGTATCGGAAAGAGCATTCCTTTAAAAACCGAACCGGATCAGAAGCCAAAACAATCTGGATTGGGACATTTCTAGTTTTAATGTCTGTCTGTAATTCAGGAGTCGCTTTCAAATGTGGGAAACTACCCACTCCTCAGATATTTTGTTGTAACATTTCAGCTTAACTCACCTACGTCTGTACAGAAAGTCGCTTAAATTATAATCATACTGGTTAAAAGAATTTGAGTAAGATATTTTCCCAGTTTCACAGGAATTAATCGCCCCAAATTGCCGCCTGGTCTCAAATAAATGCCTGGTCTGTTAAGTGATTGAAACAAACAAACGCCCGGTTCTCGTAAAATTGTAAATTTTTATAGTTTAGTAATTATAGTTTATTGTTTTCTACTTTATTTGATTCTATTTTAATTATTGCATGTTTAGTGTCTGTCTTATGTTTCGCTCCAAGTACAGCAGCAATTTCCTGAACCTGTTCACTCATACAGCAATAAAACCTTTCTGATTATTTGGTATTTTACACATTTCGGTGAATAACACGAGTGCTGATTAGAAGTTAAGTGAGGAATAGCTTTGGACCACTGCCAACTGCTTAAAATAAATTCTGTTTTTGTGTTTTTAAGAGGGTAAAAATAAAGTGCAGCGCTATTAATCATAATGACCAGAAAATGACACTATTACAAAATTTTTTACACTGCATACGTTTCTCAGAAGTCGTGAGGCATTTTTGCCACATTTCAGTCATGTTTTACACAGTATTTCACCGCGGGCTGTAACACAAGCTCCATCCCACCGGCGAAATCAGTGTTTATGTGTGTTTGAACGGGCAAACTCAGACTGGGCCTGTTTAAACTGCAGAATAATGTTTTCAGGAGCGTCGAGGAGGCGTGACACTCAAACACGGTGGTTGTAACTGTGAGCAATACATTTCAGCCGCCCACGAGACACACAGCGGTGATGTACAGTTCTCATTATCGCAGCCTTAGTAAAGTCGGGTAAAGTAAGGCCGTAAATCAGCCTTAGAACAACCGAGTATTTTGTTTCTTTGTTTTAAGACTATATAATGTAAATAGTTGGATTTCAGATTCACATTACAGACATAGATACGGCCAGTTCACGCATTTGCAGAAGAAAATAAATTGTACGCTGGGACATGTTTTGGGAAAAATGTCAATGTGCTAATGTGCTTTTGTTCAATTCACAGTTCACATTTTCAGGGCGCTGCACTTCATTTTTACTGTCCAAAAACTGGGAAATACAGTTCATTTCACACCATTTGCAGTGGTTTAAACTTATTCTTCACTTATCTTATGCATCCTGGTCAACCTAAAATGCTGTGATGGTAAATTTAGTAACAATTAATTCACATTTTAACGTAATTTCATAACTATCTGACAAAAAAAGTGATTTATAATTAGATGGAAACCCTGTGTAGCTCTTTTATTTTGACTTTTAAAGCTACAATACACTGGAAAAAACTATATGTAGGTAAGTTAAAATGACTTAAATGAAGAACATTTCACTTTATTTGAGGAGATTCATCTTGACAAGTGAAATTATCTGCCAGTGGAATAAGTGCTTTTTTCTTAATTCAAGCAACATTCGATTTTATTTCTTATTTTAAGTGCAAAAAGTTGTTGTTTTTCTTGTTTTAACCTCCTGAGACCCGAGCTTTTGTCTGGTGTGCATTTTTCATTTCTTCTTGCTATTTGGGATAAGTAGGACCTACTAAGTAAGTCTTCTGTATGACACCATTGGATAAAAATGTAAAAACATTAAAATGTATAAATAAATTACAAAAAACAAACAAACAGCAATTAGCTGTTTACTTCAAGCCCTAAACCTGCCAAATGTGACGTAGGTCGACCATGAGTGGGTTGGGGTTCAGTGAGTGAGGTTAAAAACACACAAAAAGGCCTGAAAATGTGGTCCACAGTTTTAATTTTTTCTGGTTTTCAATCGTTACAAAAAAAGTAGAGGTGCAAAAGTGGAGACAGGCAGCAGTTTCCTATAGCAGCAGAAACGTCCAGCAATTTATAACTGTAAACTCATCTAAATATTCCCAAGTTTACCGAACAACATGTACAATCAATAATATAACATAGTCCCAATGTCTTCAAACGAGGACATGACATTTCCTGATGCTCTCGTCTGCTGTGGGCAATAAAATGTGTCAAATTTTAATGCCAAATGAAGATACATTAAGAGACATTATTGTACATAAATGCATTGGTTTTATTCATAAATTTTGCATCTAAACTTTACCATGCAGTTTTTTTTTTACTTTCGGGAGCTGCTGTAGAGGTTTTTAGTTGATTACAGGTGAAAGTTTAAAATAATTGAAAATCATGGTGCTAAGAGGCAAAAATGTAATGTCCTCGTATGGGGCCACAGGGTCTCAAGAGGTTAAGTGAAGCAAGATGTATTTTCATATTTTAAGTACAAAAATCGTACTGCACTGGCTGATCATTTTACTTGTCAAGTGAAATTTACTTAAATCGTGGTAAAACTTTCTTAATTCAAGTCATTTTAGCTTGACTAGATTTTGTTTTTTGCAGTGTATATACCTGTACTGGGGCACGACAAATGGAAAAAGTTGGTCAAAGCTGTTTAAACACATGCAGTATGAGAGAAGACTGAGCTGATTAACAAATACAGGAATTGCAAGTGAAAATATGCCAGGCAATACCAAAAATACCAGCAGTCTTTGATAAACTCTGATTCAAATTGCAATTTCGATTTCATTTTGATAAATCACCCAGCCCTGCTTAGCGTAAAAACTAATCTGCTGATCTACTTTCATCAAGAAAATATGCAAACTCACCACCTCACTCACGTTCTTTAGTTAAATCAAAATAACACGATAAAAACATATGTGAAACGCCACAAGACGACTGTTTCTAGAAAACATAATCATTGTGAAACCACGATTTGCCATGTTCCTGGAAGTGAACGGATCTGTGTAACTTTCTATGTTTTGAAAAGAGATTTGACTCTTTTTCTTGCATGTAGTAAACACATAGTAACTTTTATTTGAACAGTAGATAATCAAATTAATTGTTATTTATTCACTTCTCCACTGTGTAATAGGACAGTTTAGTAATTTACGTTACTTTTTTACTTACAGAGCAGTTTATGTTGCTGAAACACATCATTTTCTTTCTATACGCCCACGTGGTATTATAGTTTACGGTTTATAGTTTACGCAACTACAGTTTGTCATCTCATTTTGCCTCATATAACCCTCCTCATTAGGTGGAGCTGCTGTTTTCACCCGATTTCGTCATGTCTTCGATAACTGAAAACTCAGCATTCATTGGAATCGATCAGACTCATTTCGTGAGCCAAAGCAGCGGCGTTAAGGGTTAAGTAAACATGATAAAGTTTTGCGGACAACAGGACGTAGCTGTTCATGTCTCTCGCCTGTTTGTTACTGAAGTCTGGGGAAGTGAGATGGGCTCTGCAGTCATAACAGGAATCAATCATTTAATCAGCAACTGGAACAGACAATAGAGCTGTGTTCAAGCATCTGCAACGTGTGGGGTTAAACAAGTTTGCTGGATTTCTGTTTTCTCGCAAATTTCGCTTTGCAATTAGACCAAAACGCAACGCTGGAAGATTTTACATGCAGAAAATTATACAAACATTCATTCACGTGCATTTACACAATTGCATTTGCTTTTAATTTGTGCATCATGTTGTCTAGAACACTCAGAGTAAGAATGCATATTTTTTCTGTTTTTCAATGCAATAAAAACATCACAATTTAAAAAAAAATCATGGTTTTGTTTATTTTGTGGCTGAAAAGTTACACAGAGGAGTTTTAAATGACTGTTTCTATTCAACTATTTGATTCAAATGCGCCTGATTATTATTTTAAAGGGCCCTTTATTATGCTGCATGTCATGTGGTAATACAGGAAGTGCTCCACTGTGTTTTCGCTAGAATCATTTGCATAAATCATAATTTTTCGGCTCTGGAAATGCCCATCTCTACTGAACTAAAGGTTAAAGGAGCTGTCACCTTGAAAACTCCTGCTTCATGACGTCACAAGGTGGAACAGAGCATTTTGAGGTTTGAAGATGAACTGAAACGTGTGACTGAAACAAAACACAACTCCAGGTTTGTTTTGAAGTAATAGCAGTTTAACAACACCGTTTAAAGCTCATGAGAGTCAATGTTGCATAATATAGAAACTTTATATGGAAGCCGCTGACTCACAACAAATGCAAATGCCGCAATACAACAACAAAAAAACACAACACAACAAAAAAGCCACAAAACACTGAAAAGTCATAACACAGCCATAACACAGCAAAAAGTCACAACACAACAAAAAAATCCACAACACAACAAAAAAACACACAAAAAGCCACAGCACACCAAAAAAGCCACAACGCAACAAAAAAGCCACAACACAACAAAAAAGCCACAGCACAACGAAAAGCCACAACACAACAAAAAGTCACAACACAACAAAAAGTCACAACACAACAAAAAGTCACAACACAACAAAAAAGCCCCAACACAGCAAAAAAGCCACAACACAGCAAAAAAG
This sequence comes from Odontamblyopus rebecca, assembly GCA_030686955.1. Classification (NCBI taxonomy): domain Eukaryota; kingdom Metazoa; phylum Chordata; class Actinopteri; order Gobiiformes; family Gobiidae; genus Odontamblyopus; species Odontamblyopus rebecca. Next base: position 9,707,119 of record CM060673.1, read on the forward strand.
CCATAACACAACAAAAAAAAACACCAAAAAAGCCATAGCACACCAAATAAGCCACAAAACACCAAAAAAGCCACAATGCAACAAAAAAGCCACAAAACATAAAAAAGCCACAAAACACCAAAAAAAAAGCCACAAAACATCAAAAAAATGCCACAACACAAAAAAAAAAAAAAAAACACAGCACACCAAAAAAGCACAACACAACAAAAAGCCACAATGCAACAAAAAAGCCACAAAACACCAAAAAAATCCACAACATAACAAAGAGCCACAACAGAAGTGACAGTGAGACTCTATTTTCCAACGGACCAAGTGAGGAGGATCAAGCTGGAAGTGAATGGGAAAAGTTGCAGAAAAAGAAGAATGTAAAAAGTAAAGGAACGGAGAAGTGGAAAAAGTTGGAAACGTAAGTAAAAGTAATTTATTGTTTTGTGGTAGGATTGATGTCCCTGTCCGACCGTCATAAATAATTTCCAGCTTTGATCCTCCTCGGTCAGTCTGTTGGAAAATAGTCCCGCGGCCACTTAAATTTGTAGTTTTTTGGTGTGTTGTGGCTTTTTTGTTGTGTTGTGTCTTATTTTGGTGTGGTTTTTTGGTGTATTGTGGCTTTTTTGGCGTGTTGTGGCTTTATTTGGTGTGTGTTTTTGGTGTATTGTGGCTTTTTTGGCGTGTTGTGGCTTTATTTGTGTTGTCACTTTTTTTTGGTGTGTTGTGGCATTTTTTTTGTTATGTTGTGGCTGTTTTTGGTGTGTTTTTTGGTGTTTGTGGCTTTATTTGGTGTCTTTTTTTATGTGTTGTGACTTTTTTTGGTGTGTTGTGGCATTTTTTTGTTGTGTTGTGACTTTTTATGGTGTATTTTTTTGTTGTGGCTTTAGTTTTGGTATGTTGTGGCTTTGTTTATTGTGTTGTGGCGTTTGTATTTGTCACGGCGTTTGCGTTTGTTGCCCCCCGACTTCTGTACCTTTAAAGTGACAGTCAAGAGATTATTAAGTTTATTTATTAAGAGATTTAGTTATATCAATGAAAGCAATAACCATCTTTACGCACTAGACTAAGCACTTACATGAAACTTGAATGAATTTGGCAGAAACTCTCCGAAACATGTCTGCGGACAACGTGGAGGAACCATCGGCTCGTAATTCAAAACATGGTCCCACCAGAATAAGGCCTGTGGTTTCTGATCCCTGGAAAATGTCAAGAAATCACAAACAATTTCAATATGAACATCTAATCCTTCTCCTCATTCCTTTCTTCCATTGAGGTAGCACACTGCGCCCTGGGACTGAATGATTTTTAGTACATCCTGCTATCGAACGGGCCTGTGGTGCAAGACATACCAGCGAGAGAAACGGCATTAACGTCTAAGAACAGAGGAAGTTTGGGGTTAAGGGCCACCCAGGTTTAAAGGAAAGTATGTTCGGGATAAATGCTTGGACTGCGCTTGTGTTTCCGAATATTAATTTGACGTAGGCCTTAGTGATGTCTGTAAATCGCTGTGTGGTTTCGGGATTCCCATTGCAAAACGGGGATTTACTGTTAAAATCCATTGAACGTTTTGGGTTGTAATGAGGAAAATGTAGTTAATAAAAGTCTGCGCCACTGCTTTAACTAGTAAACGTTTGCTGCAAAATGTATTTAAGTGTAAGTATTTTTTACCTATATATAATTTCAGGTTAAGGTTAGGGTTAGGATTATAGGGTTAGGCTTGGGAACTCTTAATTTGGAAATTCTGAATATTGATGTACACTAGGGGAGCGCAAAAATATCTAAATATTCATATATCGTATTGTTTAATGTGATGATACAGTATCGATATTTGGGGCTGCTGTATTGATATATCGTCAAGAGTATTTTTTGGTGTATTTTACTAAATTCGCTACAGTTTTGTTGCTTTTTCAGAGGAAGGAAACTTGTTTATGCAACACATTTGACATTTACACTGTTTTGATGATTAAAATGGGTGTGTTTCGTATTCACTTTGCGCAAGAACTGGTTTAAAAAAGACTTTTAGTAGCACAGCCATGATTTAGCCATTATTTTTTACTGAACCGCATCGAATCGATTGGAAGTATATCGAATTGAAAGCTTAATTATACCCAGCCCGAATGTACACTGGGCCAAAACTCCTCTAGTGTATATAGAAATTATTATTCGACAATAAAAAAGCACCTTTAATTTGTTGAAAAAATGATGAAATGATCAGAATAAATGAGTTTCTGGGTGCAAATTGTTCCTATGTTTCTCTACTTTCTGTAATTTACAACATATTTTTCAGCTTTTCTTTGCAAACTGCTTCTTGATTGGTGTAAAACTGCACTTTATATTTACAAAAGGTAGTATCCCAAGAAAATAAAATAGCGAATAATTAAAAGCTGTCAAACACTGTATATAAGTTGCATCCTGTACTATTTTCGTTGTACTAATAGCGTCTGTACCACAGGCCTTGTACTTTGAGTCACCACTTCGCCTTCTTTCTGCTCTTCCACTTGAGGCTTCAAAACCCTGACTTCCTCTGGTCAATTATATTTTTATGTGACATAATTCAATGAACTGTTGTCATAAAACTCTTATTTCAAAATCCAACACAAACATTCCCTGTGGGCACCACTCTCTCAAAACTCCCATTCATAAACTGACGTCGTTTCGCTGGGCGAGCCACAAATGAGTAATCTGTCTTTGGAGATAAATTATTCCGTAATTTACTGCTCTTTTAATCCCCATTTTAGGGCCATGCCAAGTTGTCAGCGTTTAAAGAAATATGTCAAGCGCAAACCACAATGGGAATATCAGGTGTCTTTTTTTTAATACAGTAAGGCCTTTCATTGAAGGGTTGTTATTTTTAATTTTCTAATCGCATTTGTGGAAAGGGATTTTGGGGTTTCAAGTGCGAGCGCCTCCCTGCAGAAGTCATGAGGTGTGTTCAGCGTTCGCTCGTGGCAGCTCCTACTGTGATGCGTTCACTGACCTGGATTCAATCAGGACGCCACAGCGAGTGAGGAAATGTTTGGGCAGCTCTTGTAAAGTGAAAAAAAAATCCTAAATATAACAGAGGAAAGTCCAGTAAAACAACAGTTAGGAGACAATAAAAATTCCAGGTTTTATAAACAGGCCATAATTTAACTGTGTGTTGACTTTGGCTCCTCCACACAGACGCACATCAGCATAAACAAGGAGATTTGACCCACTTTTCTTTGCTCATCCGCATGTAGCTGCATATAGGATTCATTACTTATGTTTTATTATCTTATTCTGTTAATTCTGAGTCATGTTATTCCTCAGGTTTACTTAAGAACGTCTCCTCGGAAGCTGAAACTTGTACAGATATATTATATAAGGAGGTCAAAATATGTCTGCTGTGTGCTGTCTGCATCTAATTAGAAAGCATCTTATTGTCTAATCATCAGGAAGTGTGTGTTACTATGCTAGTTGATAGCTTAAACGTGATGGCAATACTTTGTTACGACCTCTAAGTGTTACGAAAACCACTTATCAACACATTTTGATGATGAGCGAGGGTGCTCAGAATGCATAAAGATCATGTCCTCTTATTTAATGAAGGTTTGTCTGGGATGTTCCACAGTACGGCATTAGGTGCTGTACCTGATTTTTACAGTCTTAAACAGTTTGCAGTGATCCTTAAAGGGACAGTTCTGAATTTTGGACATTGGGCCTCATTTCCTCGTGGACCAGAGGGTTGGAGACGTGTGGAGACACTTTTTTAAACATTCCTTGTATTTGGAGAGGTTGCTGGTGCTAGGCTAGTGCATGTCATTGGCCATAGTTGTGCTGCCTCTAAAAACAGTCTTACCCACTCCACAGTGCAGCCGAGGCAAAACTATTATAACTCCAGACTGTCGATGTGAACGTCTGTGTCGATATGTCTGAAATAAAACTAACCTTACATTGCATGAATCGTCGCATGTTGAGAGACTATTTTCTCATATATCAGTCCGCCGCTGCCGAGCTTTCTATCAGGAAGTACAACTCGCTGCTGCTGCTCAGACATAAATCCTTCAAATGCAACATTGGTTTTACTTCTAAAATTATTCTATTCACACAGACATTCACACGGACAGTCTGGAGTTATAATAGTTTTGCCTTGGGTGCTCTGTGAAGCGGGTAAGACTGTTTTAGTGACTGTTTTTGACATGCACTAGTCTAACACCAGCAACCTCTCCAAATACAAGGACTGGAAAAGTGTCTCCACATGTTTCCAACACTCTGGCTCATGAGGAAATGAGGCCCAATGTCCAAAATTCTGAACGGTCCCTTTAAGGATCACTGCAAACTGTTTAAATCCGTAAAAAATCAGGTACAGCACCTAATGTCGTACTGTGGAACATCCCAGACAAACCTTCATTAAACAAGGGGACATCTAAACTATCAAACCTCTAAATGTGCCTACAACAAAATAGTAAAATGGTTTAACTGATTTGTATCTTTACGAAACAAGAGACGGCCGTTTACGACGAATCAGAGAGCGGTTTAACATTCGACTGTGGCCAATCAGAGTGCAGCTCATAAAAAGGGCAGGAGGAGGGAAGCGTCTCTGTGTGAATGTGTTTACACTGACAGTCATCTGAGTGTATTAGGTCAAATATAAACATGAAGCAGACACACTCGGGTCAGTCCTGCTCCAGAACAGAGACACTGGCAAAAGTTCTTCCTCACATCCCAAAGCAAATCTCAAGGTTGCTTCATAAAACTTACTTTACCCTACTTAAATGAGTTTTGCCCCAGTACAGATATAACGTAAAAGCAGGTAAGGTACAAATGAGACTGCTGTGTGTGGTCTGTATCTAATTTAGTTTAGTTTATGTTTATTTATTAAATATGGGGCAGTGCACATTCATCAACATGTGTTAGTGCAGCATGTAAATGTGCCGGAGTTTGCCGTCCAGGATCATTTTCATCCGCAGGTTAATGGCAAGACAAAAACAGGACATAGGCACAGTAACATTCAGTCCATCACACATGACAAAGACATTAAAGATCAGTGAATATTAATAGTAACATATTAGTAAAATGGGAACAAAAGCACATACAGCACAACAGACACAATCACAATCACACAACAAGACATTTGCTGTGATGTTAAAACACATATAGGTTGTGTTCACATATGTATTATAGAGAGTTTTATCCTCCAGTAAGTGCGCCATAGGCATGCTGGTTTCCGCCATGACATAACTTCACTCTGGCCTATGAAAGTATACACGATGAAGTGTGTTAGGAATGTGTTGAAAAGGTCAGGAATGCATTTGGATCACTGCAGACAGTTTCAAATTGTTTTTAAGTCAGTAAATATCGGTAAGTACACCTTTATCTTTACAGCGTTTTATCTTTTTCATACAACTTCACCTCTGTTTTTTCATTATTTGGGAATTTAAGATTGTTGTGCAAATATATGTTACTAAGATAATGTCTGAAGCTAAAGTCACGGTGCTTGTCGTCCATTCTCGAGACAATGGACTCAAAAGTGGGGGAGTTTTTAAACAAAGATGGTCATTTCTATCATGTGACCATGCTGTCTCTGGACTGTGTCATGTCTGTGAGCTGTGACAGTAATTACAGCCATCAGCAGATCCCAGAGCAGTCCCAAGACTGAGCCACTTCAGGCTGTGAGCTCATTGTTGAGGTTTAGCCGAGTACACTGGAGTGCAGAGAGGTGATGTACGAGATCAAGCACATTTATTTAAACTTGCAGGCCTGGATTTATTCACACAAGTATATGAGAGGACAGACATATAAACAGACTGAGTAATTGAATTCTTACAAAAGTATTAAGGATGGAAAGAAAAGTTTTGTCTGGTCTAGTGTAGATTGGAGCATTATTTTTAGGAGTATCCCCATAACAATGTTAATTTTATGTCAATATTGGGTTTTGTTTAGGTAACATACAAATGTGAACTGACTGTGATTCAGCAGTAACTAAAACACAATAATATATGACAGGTGAAACAAAACAAAAAAGAAATGTTAGAGCAGCTCAATAAGTGTGGTCATTACAGTCAGGGCAGTTTGAGGAGGTTGGCAGCCCTCAGGACAAAAGTGTACCTCCATCGCAGCAGCCTCCAGGTCTAGGTACACAACAGAAAACAGAAAAACCTCTTCTAAACCTCACTCTTCCTGGCAAACACCTAAACATACAGACTTTTTTCATTGCTTGGGTGTTTGGGCGACTTATACTCAGGTGCGACTTACATAATAAAATATATCATTTCCCATGTTGGCTATTTTCACACTGACAGCCACAAGGGGGCGCTCTAGACTTGTGTGCCAGTATCTGCTACTCTTGTTATTCCTGTAATTTAAAGTTTTTAAACGTCAACTTATAAAGACAACTGAGAAAGACTGAACACAAATGCACCACAAAGAAAATTATATTCTGCAGATTACAAGCTGCAAGTGGTGAAATATGCAGCTGAAAACGTTGATCGAGCAGCAGAAAGAAAGTTTGGATTGAGCGAGAAACTTGTAAAAATCTAATGATTCTAGTCAAAACTAGATGCCACGCTATGTTTATTCATTCTGTGTGTCTCTTATGGACCTTTTAAGACTGAGTGGCTTTTTTAGTGTTGTATATTGCTTGTGGAGTGTGGACACTGAGCTGAGTGAATGTTAATGAAGTTTTGTGTAAAAGTGACTATGACTTGTGTGTTTATCTGTATGATTGTGCGGTTGGTGAGTACGGAAAATTGTATATAGGGTCTGATTATTGTTTAATGTAAATTTTACTGTTTTACTAAATGTTAGTGATGTATTTTTGACCCCTGTGACCCTGAAAATGAGCCTTGTGGCTGTGTTTACATTCATGCACTTGTTCATTAACATGCACTGTCCCAATCAAATAAACAAATAAATAAATCAAAGTGGAGGATACTCGAACTGCAATGAAGAAAACAAAAAAGCCGTTACTGCTTCATGCACCACAACCGCCTCCATCAGAGCACAAACAACGAATTCCCAAAAACTGTTGCTCACGTCCACGCTGAGTTCGACAGTTTGAAGTGTTGAAATGTCTGTTCTTGGTCTCAGATTTTATAAAAAAGACTTATAGTCCAGTGCGACTTATATATGTTTTTCTTCTTCATTATGCATTTTTTTGCTATACTTATACTCCAGAGCGACTTATAGTCCGGAAAATACAGTAGTTTGCCAAACGACACAACAGCTCTATGCAATATTGCTGTAAATGAGGATAAAAAAACAACAACTTTTGGACATGTTTGATTAGTCTTGTCTATTATCAGTCCTTAGGGTTAAGTGCCTTGCTCAAAAGCACACATTCCTGGTGGCTCTGTCTTGGAGCATATCATTAGTCATGTCTGTTTTACAACGGAGATGACTAATGTTTTACAAACCTTGTCCAGATCTTAACCCATAATTATTTATCTTAATATTATGTACAACAATCCGAGAGCGACAAGAAATCCACCCACAAAGTAAAATGGAGGTTATATGGGAAACAGGATGGCCTTCAATGGTAATACAGGTTAAATATAGGTTAAAATGAATAAAAATATTATCAGTACTCGCTGTAAAATAGTAATAAGTAGTAATGGGTATTAATCTTTACGGGAAAAATGTTTGAGGTAAGTACAAACAACTCAAGCCTAAAATGTCGCAAATTTTAGGCCTGCCTTTATACCACAATGTTATGAGCAAAAAATTGTATTTATTATTAAAAACAAGTCTCATTTCATCTGACTTTCCACAATAATCCCTAGTTTGTCTCCAGTTTGGCCTGATACATTCATTTATACGTGAAGTGTTGCTCTAATGGCTACAGTAGGACAAAACAAAGCAGCACTTGGCAGGGTCCTGTTCCACGTCTGCGTCTCCGAGCTCCAGTTTCACGCTTGTTTGAAAATGTTGTCACCGATTTTCCCCTTAAATCTGAAACACTAAACACATGCGTAAAAAATTATGGCACTTTAACGGCTATAAATGAAAAGACAAATTATTTTTCGGCATAAAACGTCTTGATTGATTTGCGGCGGTGAGGTGTGCGTCTCAGAGGTGCTGTGCTGTTATGGCAGATGATGTCAACTTTTTCCACATTATTTTAATAGGAACGAGCTAATGCTGTATCACATATTAAAGCGACACCCGCCAGTTTTGTACGAGGAATAAGACAAACTCAAGACAGGAAATATGATATGGATTTTAAATAAACTTTGTTGTTGAGGCTAATGTTGTATATGACAAGTATTATATTATATGGTATTACATTTAAAACTGTACAATATCAGCGGTCCCCAATGGTAAGAAAGAATAAATAACGTCCATACTGGAAAAAACAATATCTAGGTAAGTTAAAATGACTTAAATTAAGAACATTTTACTTTATTTGAGCAGATTCAGAAGTGAAATAATCTGCCAGTGGAATAAGTGCTTTTTTATTAATTCAAGCAACATTTGATTTTATTTCTTATTTGAAGAGCAAAAAGTTGTTGTTTTTCTTATTTTAAGTGTAGCAAGATGTATTTTCATATTTTAAACACAAAAATCTTATTCCATTGCAGATAATTTTACTTGTCAAGTGAAATGTACTCAAATCGTGGTAAAACTTTCTTAATCCAAGTCATTTTAGCTTGACTAGATTTTGTTTTTTGCAGTGTATTATTTCCATTTTATTTATTATCCAAGTCTGAATAATGTTTTATTTGGAAAAATTATCAAATTTCCTCTGTTAGATCCGTCTATGACTCAATGTCCGCGTGTTTGTCTCGGTCATGTGATATATTAACAATATACAAGCTGCAAAATGAGTAAAAAACAAACGTCTTTGGAAACGTTTCTTATTATATTTACAAAATACCACAGTTTTGGTGTTGGTTGTATTGTTTTATTTTGTCGTATTTGTCAGCTACTCCTTAAAGGCCACTCCATGAAAATATTGTCTGAAATTAAAACGATCCGTGGTGCAAAAAAGGTTGGGGACTCCTGTACTATTTAACTTTTCAGGTTGTCCCCATTAAAGGTGCACTGCGCAACTTTTCTGATGGAGCCTTTAACTTGTCTCCATGGAGATGTTATTGCTTTGCCTTGGAGACAAATAGCTCTTGTATGAGGTGGCTTTATTTCTCAAAACTCCAGTAAAAACATGCGTTATTACTGTGAATGAGCTCTCTTCTCCACAAATGTGACCTGTAACTTGGCGTTGTCATGTGGCCTTCTTGTCTCCATGGAGATAGGTAAATTAAATGCCATACTGTAGAACATTTGAGGGAAAAACATTAATATCCAATTCGATCCATTTTATTTATATTGCACATTTCACAATTTCTGTGTAAGTGCTGTACAAATACAGATTAATGATAATAACAATTAAAAATACATATAATGATAAAATAAACACTCAGATTTTAATTTTATTAGTCTTAAAACAATAAAACCAGTAAAATAAAATAAGAGCAAAACCAATACCATAGAATAGCAATAAATAAATAAAAACAATAAAATAAAAATAAATAAAACAAAATAAATATATAATAAATATCAAATAAAATAAATGAAATAAAAAAATTAAATAAATAAATATAAATAAATTAAATGAAATTTATTAAAAAATAAAATAAATAAATATAAATAAAATAAATGAAATAAAAAATAAAATAAATAAAAGACACAGAAATCTACATAGAATCAAGCAAGTGGTAGACTCTATCCCAGAAACGTTACCTTTAAGCTATGAATGCTTTGAATGTTCCACAGTATAGCATTTAATGTCTCTATCACATTGACTAATTACATGTCAGATCTGTGGAGAGGCAAGCCAGATACTCCAACAGCAAATCTTCCAGTAAAGGGGTAAACAACCTAATAAAAGCCGCAGTTATTATCTCACAATGGAAAGAATAAACATTTTCCTTATCTTGAAACTGTCCAAAAATCATGTACCTCCCTAATTATTTCCTTCCTTATCTTTTTCTTTTTTATCTCAATACGTTAACTCGCCAGCTTCACGATTCCAAAACACTCGAAATTCATCCTGGAGGCAAAAATGCTACGCGCTACACCTACAAACTTCCTCCCATCTATTAAAGACAATGATCTCACGGCCTACTGTTCCTGCCCCACTCGTTATCAGCCGTCAGCGCTAAAAAAACGGAGACACGCTGGCTTCGACGTGCGTGTGACAATGAGGTGGGCTTTCTCAGGCTCGGGTCGCTGGGAGGAGCTGCTGTGGGCGTCGTTGGGAGGACTGGAGCCTAAAGCATGATTTACTTGACCTCGCCGCTCTCCAACTCTCCGCCAAAGACTCATTAATTCCGAGGGTCAAGCCGTCCGGGCATAAATCGGAGAAAATCGGGATGTGGACGAGTTCCAGACAGACTGAAAAGAATTATGAAATATAAAGGCCGCCCACTTTTCTCCGATTTGCGTTATCTGGACTCAGCACTTGTAAACTGTCATTATCACTTAATTGTAATGTTTCACAAATATAACAGATAAAGTGCAGGGAGGTATGTATCATGTGTGCATTAAATTGTCCATATCATGTGCATGTTTTGAGATAAGCTGAGGAAAGAATTCACAGGCCTAATTAAAAAGTTGGCACTTGTTTAAACACATGAAGAAAGATAAAATACAAATGGAGGATATTCTATAGTTCAGGGGTTTAAGCTATTTTTCGGACTGCAAGTCGCATTTTTTTCATGGTTTGGGTGGTTCCTGTGACTTATACTCAGGTGCGACTTAAATATTAAAATATATAATTTCACATGTTGGTTATTTTCACACTGGCAGCCATGAGGGGGCACTCTAGACTTCCAGTGTTCCAGTATGCTTCTCCTACTTCTGCACCACTGAAAATTTTAAGTTTTTAACCATCAGTTTATAAAGACAACTGGGAAAGACCAAACACAAATGTCTCCCAAAAGAAAATCATATTCTGCAGATCACAAGCTGCAAGTGGTGAAATCTGCAGCTGAAAACGGTGCTCGAGCAGCAGAAAGCAAGTTTAAAGTGAGTGAGAAACTTGTAAGAGACTAGTTAAACACGGAGGATACTCGAAATGCAACGAAGAAAACAAAAAAAGCTGTTACTGCTTCATGGAACGCAACCGCCTCTATCAGAGCGCGAACATGTCCCAAAAACTGCTGCAGATTTCCAAGCCGAGGACGACAGGTTGAAGTGTTGAAATGGGCTCTGATTTTATAAAAAGACTTATAGTCCATTATGTATTTTTTGGCTGATGCGACTTATACTCCAGTGCGACTTATAGTATATATGCTTTTCCATTGAGTTTTATAACGTAGGGCTCCAAAAAAAAAGGTTATTTTAGTAATCCATTAATCAGTGACCGAGATTGGATTTCTGTGCCGTATCACCCCCACACTAAGAGCTCCGCCCTTGTTCTCTTCATCATCATCAGAGGTTTAATACTCCCTACAACAGAACCACAGCCAGACCTGGACAAGCCTGGAATGGACAATATTATCACAATGTAAGCGTTCAGTATTAAATAAACAAACTCCTGCATTAGAACACCAGGCTTCCTCTTTTTTTGATTAGTCAACTAGTCAAATGATTATTTCTTCTCTATGTTAAGATAAAAATAAGTATAATTTAACCCAATGAAAGTTAGATATTTGCTATCTGAAGGCTTCTTGATAGAAAATATGCTAGAATAGTGTATTATTAGTGTGAAGATCTGAAATAGTTAACTCTTTTTTGACATTTTTATTTCAAAATGCTACTGCCTTGATGAGGAATTACTTACTAAGAAGGTTAGTTGCACACTTAGTCACTTTTTGCTCTTACAGAACTGGTCAGCTGTCTATCTCTTGGCCCAGAATCACAGAAGTCGCTGCGAGGGAGGAGCCCAGTGGAACGTTTTGTGCTTATTAGGCAGTGGCAGCAAACATGGCTGACGTTTTATGCGATTATCTAGAGTGAGGGATATTTTTCTCTCTCCCATCCATCCCGGAGCCTTGGCCTGTCTTTTGTTTTGGGAGGAACAGCAGGCCTGAGAGGGGAAACCCAATAAATTACACTAATGCACACGTTTAGTTGGGCTCCGATTCCCCCTGGCCCCTTATCAAGACTACTCCAGTGAGAATGTAAACTACCTCTCTGTGTCTGCCTCCCCAGCCCCAATATTTAATGTTATCGCGCACTAAAACAACGGCACTGTTTATGTTAGCGCAAATAAAGGGCAGATTACTCCAGCTTTTTCTCACTATTTCACTGGGCGCGCAGATAAGACAGGCAAATAGCTGTCCAACGGGGCTGCCGGGCTCGTTAATTCACGGAGATAGATCCGCTTTGGTGTAAACAGTGAAGTCATGTTGAGGCGATTCACACCCCCAGTTTATACAGCGAACTTTTTTCCACTATCATCACTTTTACAACTCATGACTTTGCCATTTGTTTGGTTTTTCCAAGAGCGGTATTACCCTTTTGTGGCATATAAGTGGTATCTATAACATATTTAGATCACCGCGTTACCTCTTATTGTTTTCAAAGTGTGATATTTGCCAAAAACAACCTATTAATGCTTTTGACGCTCTGAGTCCTCCTCTCTTTGCTAAGTCACTCCCCCTTCAGAGCGCTATCACAACACAAAATGGTAAATGGTCACTTTTATATAGCATTTTCCACCTTCAGCTTTATTTTCCTTACCATTGTTGGTATCCTCATGTATTATTATTGCAATATGATGTAGTTATTGTTATGTTACCAAGTTATAACAGTTACTCATTGTCCTCACATGTAAATAGTTCATATAGTTAATGTAAAATGAAAATTAAAAAGAAAGTTCATTGTGTTAGATTAGAAGAGGGGGATGGGATTAAATACTCTTCTTCCCACTTCTTTTTGGGCAAAAAATGGTGGTGTTGTTGTTGTTGTTTCTATTATGATTTCACTAATGTTATATGTTCCATTGTAAAAGAATGTACACTTTTAATTGCCAAAAATAAATACATTTTAAAAAAGCGCTTTACAAAAAAAAAAAAAAAACACTCACCTGTTCACAGTTACATTCATACACACCAACCAACCTGTGGGTCAGTGGATCTGACTGATGATGTGTTATGTTGAGAGATCAGTGGACAAACACTCTGAGCTACTGCCAGCAATTCAAAGTCAAAGTGAACTTTACTGTCAATTCCACCATGTGACAAAAATTAGGAGGATCAAAATTGTGATTTCACCACAAAACTCCAGTGTGCACTGTGACGTCCCAGGCCCGTCCCTAAGCACGGTGCCCGGGGAAGAACATGTGAAGACGCGCAACCGTTTCCTCGTCCGCTCCGTGCACCCTTTCATCCCCAAACGAACATTAAACATAATATTACACAACTTCGCCAGCGAGTTCTGCCGTAACTAAGGGTGCACACTTAGTAGCGTCAGTTTGACCACTCAAAATCGCACCAAAAAACTCAAGATTCAAGATTCAAGAGATTCAAGATTGTTTATTTGTCATATGCAGGTTCAACAGGTCTGCAGTGCAATGAAATGCTTAGGATGAGAAGAACCGTTGACTCGCTAAGATATTCAAGAAGTACTAATAGCTGCAATAATAGTACTGCAATAATAGTACTGGTAACAAAGTGTTTGCAAATACAAGGGAAAATAAGTAAACAATGTAGTAAAAAATATAATAAAATACAGATATAATAAAAATGTAATAAAATATAATATACAAGGTGCAGGTAGGATTAAATAAGGTGTAGGGAGGAGTATTTCACAGATGAGTTTGCGCATAATGGTATTTATTGCACGTGGGTTGTGGAGCAGGTTATTGCAACCCGATCATACCTCATACACTCACGCTGCTGCACTCTCCCTCCTCCCGTGGGCGTACAGGCAAACCCGGACACATCCGCGCCCCGAGCCTAAATCCCATGTGGGTCATGTGAGCCCCATGTAATTTGCATGTCCAATTATCCTTATTATCAGTTTATTTGGTGTGTTCTAAATAGCGTATTTATGTTGTAATAAAGCTATTGTCCATGTCTAACTTTTGGGCACATGAGATTTCCCCATTTAATTGTAGAAATGGTGTAAATACTGGTTTGATCTGCTGTTATATAATGTGGGAGGGGCAAATGGGGGTATAAAGGTGCGCTCTGCCGCTCTGCCGTCAGTCTGAGCCTGGTTACAGTGGAGGTAATGTGCGAGTGAGAGCGTTAAACCGAGAGACTTAAAGGGGCCTTGTTGACCTGTAAATTGAACTTGTCCACTGTAAATATAATTATGCACGTTTTCACTGTGTTTGCTTTGCCTTTTTGGTACTGTGGAGGCCACAATAAAACCACCCCAAAAGCATATCCCAACTAAGCCTAATTTTCTTGAAGAATCCCGCCACATGCAGTTAAACCATGTTCATGTGATTATATTGAGTGCGTTGATTCACCTGATGACCTGTGGGAAGAAGCTGTTGCAGAGTCTTGTAGTCTTGCACTGCTGCTGCGATAACGTTTGCCGGATGGTCGGAGGGAGAACAGTTTGTGTGCTGGTGTCCTCAATCATATTCAATGCTCTCTTGCAGAAGTGGGATGTGTACAAGTCCTGAATGGCTGATTGGGGTGATCTGATGTTTTCTGCGGTCCTCACCACCCTCTGTAAGGTCTTTTTCACATTCATTCCACTACAAAAACTACTGCACATTGCATCAGGTTTGTGAAATTGTAGTGTATTGTTTCGTATCCTGCTTTTGTATTGAAAAATGACATGTGGGAGTATGGACCGCTTAGGCTTGTCTTGGACAGAATCGCACCATAAAGAGGGTTCGAGTGGAGCCCAGGAACGATTGTAAGATTACTCAAACGTGCATGGACTTATAAAACATTTTCAGGCATGTTTTTAATAAGGGAACAACAATATAGCATTGTAGAAAGCACCAAAAAACTCTCTTTTTATAAGCGAGGAGCAATTCCTGTTGGAACCAGCCTCACGTAGCATAGAGCAGAATAGAATAGGCTCAACACTAGTGATGGCGAAATGAAGCCCCATGAAGCACTGAAGCGTTCTATCCAATGGCTTGTCTCTTGAGCCAGTGCTTCATTTGGGTGCTTCATTTGCTCCACTGCGCCAAGAAATGGCAAAAAAAATGTATACCGGGCAGAGTGATAATGGTACAATCAACATGATCATCGTGGGTCTGATGGAAAGATTAAATTGAACAAATGAATGATTAAATATTTGATGTGTTTGTGATATCAACATAAATTGTGAATTTCTTAACATGGGTCTGTTTTCATGATAGAACGGTCGGTTTAAAAGAAAAAGTAGGATCAAATTGGAGAGATGGATCAGAATCAGAATCAGAATGTTTTTTATTGCCATATGAGTGAACAGGTTCACAACATTAGGAAATTGCTGCGGTACGTTGTAATGTAATAACCCAAAATCACAAAATGTGAAGGGGAATTCATTGTGTTTCACTGGCCCTTATGTTTTGAAGCACGCTCCAAATCCACGAACCATTTCTTGAACCAGTCACGTGGTACGGCCGGTTCACGAGGCTTCAAACGTCACCGCACATGTCACCGATACGAGCCTCAATACGCGCTTCACCAAAGCCTTCCTGGATTACTCGGCACACGCCTCGAAGCCTCGACACGGAGGACACATCACTACTCAACACCAACATAAATAACTCTGAAGCAACAGTAGCCCTGGTAAAACGCAGTAAGTACTTATAATCCCGCATTCAGGATATTCACAGCACAGAGGACCAAAAAAAAAATCAATTTTTGTGACATTTTTATCGACGTGTCTTGTTGTAGAGCAGTATTACACTCATGTTTAGTGCCCTCTGCTGGCAACAAAAGGTAGTGAGTTATGTTGAATAGGCAAAAGCAGCACAGCCGATTAAAGCTACTCGACGCTAACAGGCCAATTCTTGCATAGTGAAGGTAAAATAAGCACTAAAATCATCATATTTAGGCCTCCATAACACACAAGCTTTCACAGAAATCCCTTGGCTGTATGGGATTACTTGTGAATTAACAAAACAAAACTCAACACCGGGTATAATTTTGATAAGAAAACAACAAATCCAACATTGTTAAAAGCTACGTAATGACAGACAAGTCGACCAGCTTTACAGGCCCACACTAGGAAAGCAAAACAACCATAACCCCGATGATAAAAGCAGGCCTGTCCCGGGTTTATTTGCACTTCCATCAGCTCACGGTTGAAGCTGGGAGCTAATGAGACAGCGACGTGCCCGGGGAGGATGCATGGCCGTGGGATTGGGGTTATCTCGTCGCTCCCCTCTCCACTACTTTTAATCAGGCTCGGCTCGGGACACTCCCACATCGGCGCTAGTCCATCACGGAGCGGCCGACAGACAG
Source organism: Odontamblyopus rebecca (assembly GCA_030686955.1). Classification (NCBI taxonomy): domain Eukaryota; kingdom Metazoa; phylum Chordata; class Actinopteri; order Gobiiformes; family Gobiidae; genus Odontamblyopus; species Odontamblyopus rebecca. The sequence continues at coordinate 9,723,435 of CM060673.1, forward strand.
GGAGAGCAGCTGAAGAGTGCATTAGTAAGTTATGGCCCGCTGGTTTAGCTTTAGCCGCTGTCATATTGTAAAGGTTTTAACACACGCACCTACATAGCTCCGACAAATTTATGTGTGAGGAGATAGAGATGAGACAACGCAGTAAAACCAGCAGTCACATACATTTAGGGAGACTCTGCAGGGCTGGACACTTAAAATACTTGTCCGATTTTTAACAGAGGGGATGTCAGAAAGAGGCTGTGAGTAAGTCAGATGGATAAGGGAATTTATCAGGAGTTTAATGACTCGCATGTACAATGGTAGCAGGATGGGAGGGAGTGCATTGTTACATTAGCTTTTATGGGGGATAAGTCAGGATATATTTAGATAAGTTTTATTTGCATGTATTTTATTTTACTCATACAGATGTGCATATTTTTAATTGTATTGCCACTTATTTTTTGATGATTATGTTGTAATTTCTGAGCTTTTGTGTCCAAGTAATTTCCCTGTAGCAACTCAGTATAGTTCAGTCATGTTTTGGCAAAAGTATAATGAAAAAAAATAAGAGACCACTGCATTTTTTTTTCTGAAATCAGCATCTCTACATGTGTGACAGCCGTTCCACTCCAACATTTGTTGAATTTCAGCACAATCACATCTCATTTTGCTTAGGTACGGATTATTTTAGGAGGAAAAGTATAAAAACCACTGCTGTGTTCATCATTATTATTGCATCAAACATTAGTATTGTGTTGTTTTAAAATGAATATGATCTTGTTTTCTTTGCATTATTTAAGGTCTGAAAACATTGCATCTTTTTTGTCATTTTTCTGCAAATAAATAAGATAAGATAAGATATCCTTTATTTCTCCCACAGTGGGGAGATTTTAGTGTTGCAACGCACAGTTAAGAGAACAGTAAGAAAACAGTAGCAGCATAGAAATACAGAATTACTTAGAAATAGACAAACTCTATAAAAATCTATAAAGACAAGGATTATAAAACAGTTTGTACAGTACTATAAATAACACTATAAATGCTCGAAGTGACAATATTTTTATTTGGAATTCAGGAGAAATGTCAGTAGTTTACAGAATGAAACATACTTATACTAATAGATACGTAAACTGATCATTTTGCAGTGGTCTATTAGTTTTTTCCATGGCTGTACACGTTCATTGACATATGGCACATTAATGGGAACTGATAAACTGTCTCGAGTCATTGAGTAAGTGGAGAAAATTAGTCTGGGTTTGATATTGTACAGTGATATATGTGATAATTGTGATCTTATGAGTCAGTTTAAGAATGTAAATACCTACAACAGAGTTTACAAGACTACCTAGGATCATAAATAACATTAAACTGGATAAGAAAGTTAGACACGAATGATTAAGATCCTTTAAATGGGTCTAATCGTACTTAATGGTGCACTATGTAACGTTCCTAGTTGTCTCCTAGGGGATGCTATTGCTTCTCCTGGGACGTTTCACCGTAGTAAACAGTTTGAGGTGTTTGTAAGCAAAATACTTCGGAAAAATGCATCCTTACTGTGCAACTGGGATTCATACGAGCTCTAACTCGGCGTTGGCGTCTCTGTGAACATAGAGAAGTTTGAAACTGTGCTGTGAAACATGGCAAAGTTTAAAAAACAAGGAGAAAAGCAGGTACACAAACAAAAAAGTCAGATAGTGCACGTGTATTTATATCCCAACAGGGTTCAGAAGTTACAGATTGTGTCGACTGAGGTTACTCACTTCACTTTCTTGAGGAAAATTCTCCGCGCAGATGAAAGAAGTTATAAAAAATGCTAAATGGTAATGCATCTAAGTGGGTCTCACAATGGGAGCAGTTGAGAGACACTCATCTGTTACAAATCCTGATAATGGTGGTGTTAGTACCAGACGCAGACGCACTTATCTCCTCCAGCGCGCTCATTATTTACGCCTGTATGTGTTCTCTGTCCGATCGGTTTAACTTGGAGCGTGATTTAGAAGCGTTCCTTTTACTCACCACCTCGACTTGACCCGCTCCCACCTAATCAACGCCCACGCAGCCCCAAACAACCAGCGTCTTCAGATAGCTTCTTTTATGTGCATCTAAATATCCTTCCCTCCGCCCCAGTCAAAGCAAAATACACAAATTCCTCGCAAATCACTCACGCTTGATGTTTCGACCAGTTAAGTCAATAATCGCAGTGATAAGTGAATTTGCAGGGACGACTTTCCGGCGTTTTATGTCTACGGTAAGATCCTTATTGCAAAAACACGTGCCATCGCTATGAGTGATGGGCCCAGGGGGGACATACGATTAGAAATTAGAGAACAATATGGACAATTACATTTCACAGGAGAAAGTGGGAGCGGGAGTGTCATTTTGCAATAATGATTTCACAATAATATGAGTAAACGCCATGGTCTACAGCTTTGAATGGACTGCAATAAAAGCAATATAAGATCACTCTGAAAACATCATGCAGAAATAGCAAAAGAGAACTCAATTGCGCCAACTGGACGAAAAAACACGTGTCGTTACTCATTCCCCAAGTGGCTTCTTCACTTCTGAACTAAAGAGGTCACGTATTATGGAACCTACTTATCTAATTTTTGGGGTTTATTTTAAAGAGCGCGTATTAAACGATTTTCTGATCCATGTTATAATGTTGTTTCCTCGTCAAAAAATACTCCGTTTTGTTTTGGTAATACAGGAAGTGCCCCACTGTGTTTTAAAACTCCATACACCTTCATTATGTATTTTACTCCTAGAATTTACTATTCATGAAGCAAAACACAACTCCAGGTATGTTTTTGAGGAAATTACAATATTATAACACGGCTTAAAGCTCACAAAAGTCAATTTCGCGTAATATAGACCCTTTTAGTGGTGATGTAGGCACAGTTACGCAGGCATTTTGGCAAAAGAAGTCCAGCAGAACTCAGCAGCTTGTCGAGCTCTGCGAAAGGATTATCGTCAAAACATCGAGAATATTTCCTCAACAAGCTGAACTTTGACAAATGGTGTTCGACTGCCAGATCCTTGAGCGATCAGTGAGTAAAACTTTAAAACTTTAGTTCGCTGGTAGAACATCAATTCTGACAACCACACATATAACAACCAGACATTTTGGTGATGGAAATGTTTTTATCTCTGTCTTTTTCTGCCCGTGTTCAGTCTGAATGGAATGAATGGAGAACAAAGCCACGTCCGTTGCCAAAATGTGCACACAGCCTTTTTTTTTTCACTTATAGGACCTTTACCATATCTCCTCCTTACATACAGAATCATAAAAATATATACATATGAAATTATCCAGATGATAAAATACAAATAAATGTTGGCGTTTGTATTCTGTCATGCATATTATGAATGTAATGAAAGCATTTCTGCACAAAAACATTTAATCTACTCAGCATTGGGGTTAGGTTATATCTGTGCAGTACATTTTGGAAGGAGAAATTCAATTTGTCAACTGGACAAAAGTTTATTTAGGTCGACTTCAATAAAGTTTTGTCCAGTTAACAAACTAAACGTCTCCTTTTGCCACGGATTCTACTTGGACGACTGAGGGATTTCACATTTTACACTGTCATTATTTGCTTGTTCAGAGTTGCACATTGAGTTGTTGATTGATTTTTTTTTCTTTGAGTCCAGGATCTGCACATTAGGGTTCAAAAAATGTTGTCTCGTAGCCTTTTGTGAATTAAAAAAATGTAGAAATCGTAAATGAGAATGATCTGTGAGTCATGACGGTGCTAAAGAAAAGGCAGCTTCAGAGAATCAGCAGTTTGCAAAGGTCAAAACGTTAAATAAAGATCAACAAATGTGAGTTCATGAAGAGTAGGAAGTGACTTTGTAACATTAGCGCTTTGTGTTGCATTTTTGCTCTATAAATAAAGTTTGAGTGATTGATTAGCTTTTAGGGAGGTTAGCCTTAATAGATTTAGATTTGTTTTATTTATGTGTATTTTATATGCATATTTGTACCTTATTTGACACATTTTTTACTATTTTTATCACTTAAATTATGTTTACTGGCACTAATGTATTTTATCATTGTTATATTTGAATGTGTGAGCAACTGTACTATCCCTTGTGAATCAATAAACTGTGTCCAAGCCATAATCTAAAAATGTAAGTACAGTTCTAAATTCAGCATGCTTTGGTAAATTACTCTGTGACCAATTACTGTAATGGGAACTGACACTGAATATAGTCACTGAGTAGGTGGAGGTAATTATATACGAAATGTCACAGATATCTCACAAGGTAAAGTATTTTATTTGAGTATGTTCTGAACTTCTGAAGCGGTTTGACGTTTAGAGAATGAAAGGAATAGTGTACCTAGGGCGGTTTTTACAAGACGAGCGTAAATGAGAGTGTTTTGCAGCTCTCACGGTGAAACGCCACAAATAAGAGGAGATCAAAATGTTAAATAATGATCAACATATGCGATAGAGTTCGTGAACAGTAGGGCGTGGTGCCGAATGTTGTCGGAACCTACACACGGCGGTATACGTTACATTAAAAACAGGATTTGGCCGCGACAGTGTCCTACGGGATCGCGATGGTTACGAACGCCTACATATGCAACTTTCCAGCAGGTGGCTTTGTGTCTATAGCTGTAAAATTACATATGATTATAATTTCGTCTGACAAACTAGTACTTCTAAAAAGCCACAAATAAAGCTGTTTAACTGCTGATGACATTAAAAGGACTGTCCCATTGGCGGTAATTACAGACCGTGCAGCGTGCGTGTAGCGCAGCCTCAGCTTCTGCAGCACAAGTGTAACGTAATAGACTCCAGATGTGTTCCTGTTTAGCTCCGTAATCAATAGCCAGTGTTTTTCTCTCCCCACCTCAGACAGTGTTTATGATCAGATGTGTTAACCAATGGCTCGTGCAAGTGTAAAAGTGTGCGAGGGGAATGCACTAATTGGATTTCCCACATGAGGTTTGTTTCGGGGTAAAGGGGCTGATGTAGCGAGAGGATGAATGTATCGCGCTCCTTGTTGTAAATGTTAATGTACACAGTGTTTGTATATACAGTAAAATGACACAACTTAAGAGTGATCTGGAGTCAATCTGGTTAATATTATAGAGACAAATGCCAGAAATAGCAAATAACTGTGGATGTATTGGAATGAGGCCTAATGCAGCTCTGTAGCCTAGATGTTCATCAAAGAAGGAGTATTTTACTTCTATGGGCCGTTATTTGTTAACACATAACATATTTAGATCCGCGTGTTAACTTTTATTGTTTTGAAAATGCTATATTCACTGAAAAAACATGTTTAAGTAGTTTTAGTTTCATTTTAGACGCTCTAAATCCTCCTCTAAATCACCCTGAACCCCACTCCTGCTTCAGAGCGCTATAATAACACAATCAGCATTCATTGTGCTAATGAACCTCCACATCGTATCAGGTTGTGCGCTGGTATATTTATGAAAAATGGCCGTGTGGGATCATGGGTTACGTTTGTTTATGGACTAAACTTTATACAAAAGGCGTGAGCTCATGCTGCTAACCATAAGGACAGTTTGAATAGTGTCCAGGAGAGGTGTCAACATTACTGAAACAAACATGATTACATCTAAAAACTCTTTATGTTTTTGATGAGGGAGCATTAGAACATGATAGAAAGCTCCAAAAAGGGAAATTTTGCATAATACCCCCTCTTTAATATGCATTGTTCCTTTTCAACATAAATCAAATGAAAAAAGACCGACTGGGACAGGGCAATATGGACAATATTTTAACACATTATAAAAGACAGTGTTTTTATTATAATATTTGTATTTACTTGTTTCAGGCTACTTAAAGTTATATCTTTTGTTTCCACATCGCACATCTTATTTCCTTCATTATGAGTTTTTAGCCTCTGCAGAGCCTCCAGGCAGCTGCAGTGCACATGCAATACTCAAAACTGCGTATAATCCCAATATAATGATATATCCCCAGAGACAATATCTGAATAATGTTAAAAGATTGACTCTGAATAACTTTTTCTACAATGGGGGTCGATAAATACCTTGTAGGATGGCAGTATGCTTGTTTTGGTGCAGGTTCAAAGCTTCTGGCAGACAAACTTCTCTTGACTGATCTGAAATAATGAGGGTAATATTAATAAATGTAACATGTTTTAATGTTTTAGATGTATTTTTCATTAAAACAATCATGTTATGGATGTTAGTTACTGTTAGTTGCTGATTTCTGACTCATGGGGAACCAGAACAGGGCGGATACTATTGAACTCGATATAGCTTTGGAAATAAGGGAAGCGATTTTTATAGCACAAAAATGAGTTCCAAATAATTTTGGTATGAATCTTGTGCTTTACTAAGTTCCACAGTTCACCGCGGTGGGTGAATGTGAGAGGAAATTCCCAACTATATGTTTATAAATGCATTTCTTCATGTAATTTTATTTTTGGCACTTCTGCACTTTTTTGCCGAATTCTGCCGGGGTGGAGATTAGGAGAAATGCGCGTTATAAACAGAGGAGCTGCGAGCCGGAGGAGGTGGAGGTGTGCAGACGGGCCCATAATGATCACCTGATGGATGGAGTCAGCCAGAGTTCAAACTACAGTCAGACGGGGCAACAAGAGGGCATTGAGTGGGAGAGGGGCAGGAATGAACTGTATATAGCATCTACACAGAGCGAATATCTATAGGGAATATCTACATTTAACATCTTATATTTTTAGTCATCTAATCTATGCCATAAATCAGAGAGAGAAGCAGAAAAGCTCTATTTATATTTTAGAGATGCATGGGGTTACTGTATGTATTACTTTTCTATAGAAACAGTTTCTCGGGGCAGACTTATGCACTTGTGACAGTCCATCTGACCAAACAATTAGCCAGGTTAGAAGAATTATTTATGCTATTATTACCGTAAATTAACATAGAAAACAGAGTCAGAGTCAAGAGATGATGATGGTGATTTATAGAAAGCGCTGCTCAGTTTCATATCCCTCAGACCGACTTCCCCTTACAGATTAAGTCGAGGACCAGGAGCCGTAATACTCGTCTTTCTATGCACATGTGATGAAAGTAAAACTATTTCTTAGACAACAAACAGTTAAGGTTAGCGCAGGATCTTTCTGAAGAGGTTAAGTGGTTCAACCAAATGATTAAACCTTTGGGGAACTGACAGATCTGGAATAAGGCGAAAGTTAACCATTATTTACCATTATTTAGCCTTTTCACTTCATATACGATGGTCCAATATGGATTTTTTAAAAAGTTAATACAGATATTCAATATTTGATTTGCTGTTGTGGCCAATAACCAATATTTAATTTGATATTAACATTTTAAAATCCATAACAAGGACCAAACATGTATGTTACGTTATAGCAAAGTTCTCAAAATCTCAAAGTTAGTGAAAAATCTAAATTAAAAATGCATTTATCGAGGGTATGAAGCCATTTGTTGCATGATTGTGTAAAGATGCAACCATATTTTGTAGCTTAATTGCTTTTCTACTTCGTTTTTACTTACTAGTTTGTTCAAAAAGACAAATCTGATGCAATGAGTACTGATTGGGAATGACACAAAGGCACATACACACTTGGGCAATGCAAAAAAAAAGCATATTGGTGCCAAATATCTGTTAAATTTTACATTTTTGGGCACAGATAACCCGTCTTTATCATTAACCGTATCCTAATGAACTACTGTAGGTGCAAAACTGTGACGTCTGCTGCAAAATAAATAAAAATAGCGCAAATCGTTTTACATTTTTGTTGTATTTCTAATGATCATTGTATGTAAGATCAAGCTTAGGCTGTAGACTGCTTGCAGGAAGTCCGTTTAATAAGCCTGACCAACACGTGTGTACTTTACAGCTCCAACAGTCGTGGGTCGTGCGGTCTCTTTCACACAGCGCTCTTGTTCTCGCCGTGCACTGGACCCTGTGTGTAAAGTTTGCACATATTTAAGACCCCGGCTCTGAGTGGGAGTCCAATAACCCACATGTGCCACGGGTGAAGGTTCAACTCCGCCGGGTTTGTTTAGGAATATGTGACACTGCACAGCTGCTCCGGTCATCCCCCAATATCTCGCTATAAAAGTTTACCGAGCGTCCCCGCGTCCAGCTGCCTGTATGGACGGGGCCTTCCACAGCCGGGACGGGCCCTTCCACAGCGGGACGTGCGGCTCTCCCACAGGCCCTCATCAGGAACTGCGCCGCACGGACCATTGGACGGGCAAGATCTCAGGTCAAACAATCACTCAGCCATATTTGTGTAAAACGAGTAAGAAATGGGCTGTTTTGTTTACGCTCAGTCAAATGAAAAGAAAGTAAAGAGAGAAGCAGCGGTTCACAAAGTAGGGGCCAAGTCCAGAGGCAATGCAAGCGGGACTTAAAGGTTTCTACATGGGAGCGTGCCTTTGTTTCCTTAGCTCTATGTTCCCTCAGCTCTATGTTCCCTCAGCCCTATGTTCCCTCAGCCCTATGTTCCCTCAGTCATATGTTCCCTCAGCCCTATGTTCCCTCAGCCCTATGTTCCCTCAGCCCTATGTTTCCTCAGCTCTATGTTCCCTCAGCCCTATGTTCCCTCAGCCCTATGTTCCCTCAGCCCTATGTTCCCTCAGCCCTATGTTCCCTCAGCTTTATGTTCCCTCAGCCCTATGTTCCCTCAGCCCTATGTTTCCTCAGCTCTGTGTTCCCTCATCCTTATGTTCCCTCATCCTTATGTTCCCTCATCCTTATGTTCCCTCAGCCCTATGTTTCCTCAGCTCTATGTTCCCTCATTCTTATGTTCCCTCATCCTTATGTTCCCTCAGTCATATGTTCCCTCATCCTTATGTTCCCTCAGCTTTATGTTTCCTCAGCCCTATGTTTCCTCAGCCCTATGTTCCCTCAGTCTTATGTTCCCTCAGCCCTATGTTCTCTCAACCCTATGTTTCCTCAGCCCTATGTTCCCTCAGCCCTATGTTCCCTCAGTCTTATGTTCCCTCAGCCCTATGTTCCCTCAGCCTTATGTTCCCTCAGTCCTATGTTTTTTGTTTTTCAAAATTAGGCCCTATATTCCCACATTTCCTTTATCATCAATTTGCATCAGATTTTATCCCCATTTTTCCCACTTTGGTAGTCAATTACACCCAACATAGGGCTGAGGGAACATAGGGCTGATGGAACATAAGGCCTAGGGAACATAAGGCCTAGGGAACATAAGGCCTAGGGAACATAGAGCTGAGGGAACATAGAGCTAAGGAAACATAGGGCTGAGGGAACATAAGGCCTAGGGAACATAAGGCCTAGGGAACATAGAGCTGAGGGAACACAGAGCTAAGGAAACATAGGGCTGAGGGAACATAGGACTGACCCCGTCTACACAACAATGCATAAAATAATTCAAACTTTACATCTATTTGCAAATATAAATCAGTATTAAACCTAAAGTATTTGTGTTTTTACATCTAAATGATTATTTTTAGGAGGCTCACTGTATTGTATGTACTGAAGACTCATGCTCAAACATTTGCCTTCCATGTATTATTGGTATGTCACAGTTACATCATACTTGGGGTGCTCTACATGTATCTCTATTGGTGGAATATGGATCATTTCACCATCACCAGGCTGACACACATTAACAAACACTGGCAAAAACGGTTTAAGATCATCCAAATACTCAAGAAAAAGTCCAAAATGAATTTAAACAGCACATTTTCAGGAGCCTGTGGTCAAATACAAACGTTCACGGTCCTGTTTTAGGTGTTTGATTTGCAACAAAAAAGGTGAGAGTGACTAAGTGTTGGCTAACGCTACCTTGTGACTGTAATTTTATGAGTGAGAAAATTGCTTAAGGGTACAAATCACCTCATCGTGTTGCAGTTCCCACTAAAACCAGCTCTTTCTGGTCAGACTGTGTCATTACAGCTCAGATCAAGTCTGACTTTAGTAACAGAGCAGCTTCCAATTAGTTTCACACCCACAGGGAATGTTGATGATCAGCTGCAAAGTATCAGTTTCAGGTTATATGTAAAGGTCCAAAGCGACGTTGTGTTAAAGGTCAAGCAGATTAATGCATAATACAGAATTTTTTGGCTATATCAAACCTTAAGTCTTTCCTAGGCTGATTATTAAAATAAAAAACTGGGACATTCCTGGTTTGAGTGGTTAGTAATAATAAAATTGTGGTTGGTAATAATAAAATAGTTCATAATTAAGGAAAGTTGTTCTGCACCTGGCACTAATGTGAGTCAGTGTAGTCACATTTTCTTTGTGTTTTGGTCATTTTCAAGCAGCTTTTGTGTATTTTTCAAAAACAAATGACAGTTTATGCCTTTCTTTATTGTCAGCAGGGATCAGATTGGTCAAAAATAGGGACATTTCTTGTATAAAACTGAGACAAATCACTAGTTTTGGATAAATCTGCTGGGACAGGTGGCACAGGGCACAAAATTGGGACTGTCCCGAGTAAATAGGGACGTCTGGTCACCTTAGTCTTACCACAGTAGCACAAGTGCATTTGAAGTAGAGCGCTTTATATCAGGAAGGGCATCTGGCATTCACTTAGAAGAGAAAAACTAAAAGAGAAGCAGCAATTCACATTCAATTACTCATTTCATTTATTATTTGTTTTGTTTTAGTTGTTTTGACTGGAATCTTCCATAGCAGGGCATTTAATGTATCTGTCTTGTGCTTATTTAATGAAATATTAAGTATTTCTGATCTTAAAAAACTGAACTTGCCACAGATCCGACTTATAACTGTTGAAATCACCTGCTTGTCGCCATGAAAACAGATAAGTTTAATGCCGTACTTATCAAAGCTACAACACGACTTTAGATAAGCAGGTGGTTGAACAAACAGCCCAATTGTAATGCTCTCCGCAGCCTTGTGTCCACTGTCATTCTCTCTGGCTCGTCTGTGTTTATTTTGGTACAAGCTCAAGTCAAACTCGGGTGACGTTTTATTTATTTTCCCCCCTCTAACAAGGCCGCCCCGCCAGCCGTGAAGAGGAATTCCCAGATAATCCGCCAGTATCAGCCTAAATACTCCGGTCTGCGGGCTGTTGACACGGAGCACAGGCCGATCTAACCCGACGTGGAGCCGAGTGTCGGCCTAATGCTACAGGGACCGGGGCCATTATCAGATAACGGGATTGATCTATGGGGTTAGACGGACAGAGGTGATTGGTCCCCGGGGTGGTCCAGACCTGCTGCTGTAAACCCTCCGCTGACACCAAACAAAACCATCAGCTTTCGTTTAGAGCCGCCGAAAGTAGTTTTTAAATGACTTCTCTTTTATGCTGTTTGTGTTATCAGCAAACAGACGCTTCAGTTGCAGATTAAATAGATAAAATGGACTAGATTAGTGGTCTAGACTAGTGTCTCTTGTACATTGAAGTTCTATTTACACTTCTTAGCTTCTCTACCTACATTTAGAAGGCCTATAATGTATTTTTGTCCAAATAAATGCTCTTTACGTCATGCATTGTACAGTAAAAGTGGCTAAATATGAAAAAAATAGACTAAATTGTACTTTATCGTAAATGTTTAAACATGTACTTGCACAACCTGGTACTTTGAGGAGGATTTTTCATGTTCATTTGTTTACATTTGCTTAAGTACAATGAAGTATTTGTTTACATTTGCTTAAGTACAATTTTGTCAGCAGTTATTGAACTTGTAATCGAGTATATTACATTAATTTAGCCTTTTTCTTTTTTCCCCGAGTTCAAATTTGCAGTACTTTCTCTACCACTGTATACAGGTTTGGAAAAAAGTCAAATCTGTGCTACACTGGAAATAATAACTTGTAAGATTTACCAGACAAAATCCTTGCAACAATTCGCACTTTTACTGCTGTAATATCAGTCTATTCATTTTACCCAGCATTTTCTAATAACTAACACAGAAGCTATAGAAAAAGGCACTTCATTTCATCCAATCAGGCACTTTTTTGCAGAGAATTATAGGAAACAAACTACTGATTCTCTGTCATGGTGCATTTTAAGGTCGACGAAACAGTCAGTAGGTGAGAGACTGAAGAAATGTAGGGAGACAACAGCAAAACATCCAGACCGTTGTTTATGTGTCATGATGCAATATCGCAGTGGCATGTAGGACTCTGTGGGCGGGACTAAATGTTCTTACTAAATGTTCCTGACTCATGGTTTGAAATCAGGCACGGGCCTTTTAAACACAGAAAATATTGGAGAAAAACATTCAGTGGAAAAAGATCTGAAGTAAATATGTGATAAATATTCCGGATATTACAAATTGAGAACAGGTGCATTTCTTTTTGCACAAATGAATATAATCCTTCCGATTTCATTATCAGCAGAAGCCTGTCAAAACATTTTATTTCCCGTATTTTATGGACCGTTTTATGATCTTCTTATTTTTATGTTTCCTCTTGATTTGGCAATACTGAAACACTGAGTTACAACACCCATGAACAATGCAGTACAAAAATTGATCCTAAAAAGCCATGTGCAGGGCTCGATAAGACAGAAAAGGGGAAATGAGGAAACCTCAGCCTAAACGGGGCCACAGTAGAATCTTCACACTCACAGGTGACTGTTGCATCACACAGGCCACTGTCAACCGAAACTGCGGGACAATTAATACAATCTGTAACACTAGAGCATTGTAACCTTCAGCATACGCTCTGATTAAGCTTGTTTTTATACTATATCATCTCCGTGTATCAGTATTTGGTGAGTGCGCAACATGAAATACTCACACTGACACTGGCAAAAGTGGAAAGTAACAAATTACAAATACTAATTGTACTTTATAGTAAATATTTAAACATGTACTTGCACAAACTGGTACTTTGAGGAGGATTTTTCATGCATATCTGTTTACATTTACTTGAGCACAATTTTGTGAGCAGTAAGTGAACTTGTAATCGAGTATATTACATTAACCTTTTTCTTATTATTTGACTTTGAATTTGCAGTACTTTCTCTACCACTGTATTTTGATTTGGGATGAAGTGAAATCCGTGCTACAGTGAAAAATAAAACTTGTAAGATTTACCAAAAAAGATCCTTGTAACAATTTGCACTTGTAAATTTAATAAGGGACACTTTACTTGTCAGTATTAAGTAAAATGTACTTAACACCACTATTTTTTTTTTATTTAACCTTTATTTAACCTGGAAAATCCCACTGAGTTTACTAATCTCTTGTTCAAATGAGTCCTGGCCACTCACACTCCACTTTCATACTAGGCAGTGTGGGTGAAGTGCCTTGCCTAAGGACACAACCGCAGTTTTTTTATGACTGGCGCTGACGGTTATGACTAATTAACAGTCATGAATTTACTAGTAACTGTTACTCAATTTTTTTAAAGATAGAAGTCATATTCATGCCAATAAATTAAGCAATATCTATAAAATATTGTCATAATTCATTGCACTGCTGTGATGAAATAATAGATGTCTAATATAGGCTCAAAACAGTTCAGTTTAGAAGCAGATGACTAAAAGGTTTTCTCTCTTCTTTCTAATTTAATGTCTCTCTCTTTTTAATTTTATGATGATTATTTAAGTTTTGATTTGTTTGTATTGTGATTTTAATGTATTTCTTATTTGGTAAAGCACTTTGTGTATGAATTGTGCTATACAGATGAACTTGCCTTGCCTTGTATTTACTGATGTTATTTATACAGCGTTTTTTCCACCTTCAAGGCTCAAATCACTTTACAACAAGGAGCCACTCACCCATTCACACTGGGGGCGAGGTGGGTTAAGTGTCTTGCCCAAGGACACAACAACACCATTCATCCAAACGCGTATCCGCCGAGTGCAGGGTTAGACTTTGATATTACTTAGTATTTCTGGGTTTGCGAGTAGCGACTGTAAAACCTCTAAAACGTGGTGATTATACAGTATAACTTACTCATTAAACACAGCACTTCCACTACAATAAACTAAAAAAGAAAGTAAAATAGAGTAAAATAAGTGCATTTTGTCCATTGCTGTTAAATAAGTTGAAGTTAGTTGAAGTTCCTGGAACATGTTGCAGAAATACTGGAAATTGTCTGAACTATTGTCCTTAAATGTTTTTAAAACCAAACTGAAAGCCTTACAAACTCTGCCTCTGTAATGTGCAACTGTTTTTCATAACCTGTGCAATTTTAATGTTGTTTGTTTATATGTACTTGTTTTGAAATTTGCTGCCTCTTGGCCAGGACTCCCTTGAAAAAGAGGTTTTTAATCTCAACGAGACCTTCCTGGTTAAATAAAGGTTAAATATAAAAAAAAGAATTCTGTTATTTCAGTGTAAAAATTACCACAGTTGATTTCACATATTTTACTAACCCCAAGAAGTTATTTTGTTCAGTGTACTAAGAAATCAATATTTCTAATTCAAACTGCAATTCTGAGTAAACCAATATTTAAGCTTCACCATCCATCCTTTTACAAAGCACTTTGTGAGTCCTGTCCAGCGAATCCTTTTAACGAATGGTTTTTGAAGTTGTAAGCCTTGTAAGTACATGGCCCCATTAGCAGTCGTGCATAACCCAAAATGTTCTGTAGCTAATGTTTGCTCCGCCAGACTTGGAGCGTATAACTACATTTGTTTACACTGCATTTTGACTATAACCCCATTTGAAGTATTTCCTCTTTGAAACGTGTACTTTAACCCTCGCATCCATCCCCATAACATGATATCCTCATCATCTCGAGCAGAATAATAATTTTAGCCTCCTTATGGGCCGTCCTGAGGTTTTACAACATGCTCTGCTCTCTCATTTGCACGCACATAACGTCAACTCAATCCTCCGCTCGGGCCCTCACGTACGGCGAACTGGAAAAGCCACAGGCAGCCGGCTCCGGTTTGCAAAAGGCCAAGTGAAAATTTGCTGTTGATGACAAGTTATGCGAAATGAAAGTGTGTTTTAACATCCTGTCTTTTGTGTTTGCATCGCGGTGGGATTTCTCTCTCCGTGGAAAGAAAGAAAGGGGCAGTAAGCCTAATTAATACCAAACCTTTCACAAATTACAGCCTTTGCCACAGAGCGCTGGCCCGGGACACCAGTCTGCACCGGGGCAATAAAAGGGCTCCTTCATGGCCACATTAAAACCAGGGCGGTCGGTCAGAAGGCTGCAGCTTAGAAAGGATTACATTTGGACGAGAGAGGAGGTAGGTGTGTGTTGGGGAAAGTATTATGGGCGAAGGGTGCTGAAAGACAGATTAAATAGACAAATTCAGGTGTCGAGATCAAAAGGAATTCAATAGGGGAACGTGATGATGGGAAGATTACAACATCAGACTTATACGGCTAATAAAAAGTAAATAGTAACAGTAGAAGTGGGAAATATATCGAAAAATGTGTAATAAAACTGAAAATGAGTACAGAAAGAGACATAAAAATCCTCCAAATAAGGGTATAAAGTGATATCACTGAATTTTTATGGGTAATTTTATAGTTTAATCATGTTTTGTGCGATACTTGAACCTCATGGCACAATGAATAGTTGTATTTCTGGATATTGTAATCAAGATAATGCAAAAAAAATGCAACTGTTCGTCCCAAACTGTTAGTTATTTAGTAAACCCAAATTGTTAGTATATTGAGATGAGTCTGTTCTTTTAGTTTGGGACGAACAGTTGCATTTTTTTTGCATTATTTCCATTATAATATCCAAAAATACAACTATTCATCGCACAAAACATGATTAAACTATAAAATTACCCACAAAACAGCAGTGATATCACTTTATACCCTTATTTGGAGGATTTTTATGTCTCTTTCTGTGCTCATTTTCAGTTTTATTACCCATTTTTCGATATATCTTGATTACAATATCCAGATATACAACAATTCACTGTGTCATGAGGTTCAAGTATCGCACAAATATGATTAAACAATAAACTTACCCATAAAAATTCAGCAATATCACTGCATGATCACAAATTGCAGAAGTGAAAAACCCGTCAATAAAACACCATTTATATTCAAAACGTGTTAAAATCAGTCAGCACGGAGAGTATCACAGATAAAATCTCAAATTATAATGCCATTCAAGGTCAGCTCATAAAACCACACTGGTTGTGGAGGTTGAGAAGGGGAACCCGACTCAGAGCCCACCCCACCAAAGGCCGAATGGCTGTGGGACGAGCCAGAGCAGAAGTAGTTGGTGACTCTGGAGGAAGGGAGGAAACTCGGAGAAAAACCATGAAAAATGTCGAGCATGAAAATGTCTCCCTTTGGTTTATAGCGGCTCAGTTCAGCCGTCCAAAAGAAACACATCTTTAAATTTAACTTGAGATCTGACTTTTTTTTTTCTCTTTCTCCCACTCCCAAAACTGCTGGCAAGGGCTGGTCTCGAGAGCAAGGCCAAGTGCAGTGCTGGAAACTGCGACCATGTTAAAAAAGCACTCAATAATGTGGCTCTTTGGAGATGTGGCGACAGCTCTTGTAGAGGTTTGGGTTTCAGCGCCGGTGGGTGAACGCGGCCGCGGCGTGCACAGCTGCAGGAAAAAGGGCTCCGTTTCCAAATGTTCAGGCAAATGTAGATTCGCAAACGGGGGGTGTGTTTACTTAAGGAAAAGATTAAGTGTGAGGAAAAATATCTTTAAAATGGATCATTCAGATAGGCCTTGTGCACGAGGAGAGAGTGCACTTGGCACCTCTGTGGTCAAACGGTGCATTTGATAGCATCCCCTCAGCACAGAGGACCAGTATAGAAACTTTCACTCAACTCATTCGTCTAAACCAAACACGGGATGTTTTCTGTCATGGTGTCAGGCTGAATTAGCAAACTGCACAGATATATAATAATTAATTTGAATACAAAGCAAATCAATTATGAAATCTAGGACAAATTAGACGTGGATGGGTCAATGACGTATAAGGATTTTCAACAGGCAAATTTTAAAATATAAAAAATATTAGTTTCTGTTGAAGTTTTTTAAATATTTACAGTGTCAGGTATGCATACATCTATTTATATTAAGCATATTTAGTGTTTTTTATGTACATGAATTGGCTACGACCTTGAAAAATGTCATGTGGTGCGACCGAGAATAACCTTAAAATGGTTTTATTTTCTAAAACATGGTGGGGGATTAATCTAAGTTCTGAGTAATATGAAGTGTATAGAAACAAACTGTTGGCGTTTCTTTCGATTTTTAATGCATATTGATATTTTCTTTTGCTCCAATATGACAGTCACCTGCTTGTGTTTAATGAACAAACTACTGCCCTGGAAAATGCATCAAATGAAGAAAAATGCCTAAAGAATCCCAATCACCCAAGTCTATTTTGTCTGTTATTAAAATTACTGCTGTTATTAGCCGCACCACGTGACATTTTAACACTTTAAGTCCAAAAAACATGCAGAATAACTCATGATTTCTGACAAAAATGATTTGGTTCCATGGAGGTCAGAGGTGCTACAAAAATGTGCTGAATTATTATGAAATTTGAATCTTTTTAACTGAGGAAATTGCAGAAAATGTAGGCGTCACGTCGTCATTGACCCAGATATTGAGTTACAGATGTTCCGAAAGGCCGACCAAAACAGTTCACATTGTAAAAGAAAGACAAATTGGCTTATTTGTATAGCAATTATTGGTGTTTGCAGGGCCCTTCACATCAGCCTAGCGAGTTGGATGATTATAAACTTATTGACTAATAAGAAAAGCTGGTGTATCTAGTTTTAACTCAAGAAATAAGCCTACATGAGCCTCCAGCCCGCACACACAAAGCTCCTCATTATTGTTTTGTCCGTCCTGTCCTTGTTTTGGCGTTAGTTTATTGTGAAGCGTCTTTGTGTTACCGTGAAAAGCGCTATAAAAAACCGATGCATTATTATTATTGTTATTATTATTAGAAGGGGAAGATATTCCACATGATCCAGGACACAAACCCAGGCCTTTGTTGCTGTGGGTTTGTGAATGCTAACCTCGTCAGCATTTAGAAACATTACAAATTACTCACCCCTCTATCTATGGAGATTTTACAACTTTACAACTCACCATTTTCCACATCTCCATTTGGGATAAGGACCATAAATACTCCACCTGATCCCAGTCGTTATTACACCGGACGAACGGCTGGAAACATTTTGGACCGCTATCAAATGAAAGCGTTGTGCCATGTAATAATATTTTGCTAGTCTCAAGAGGAAGCCATCTCTCACACGGATGATTCGGGCCTCATTTAGGGAAAGATGTCGTAAATCAGAGTTTGATGGAACAAACAGAATCAGAGGGGAGAGGGGAAGAGTCCAAGTTAGTGATAGGGCAGAGTGATTTAGTGATGATGAATGTGTTATTGAGGGGTAGCTGCATGTTATAAACACTGCTGCTTGGTAACGCTACTTCTGGCTCTGTATTGGGGGATTGGAAGGTCCAGGATTGTACCTTCCTAACTCAACACGAGGCTGCCAGAAAGGTTGCAAAAGACGGAGGTTAAACCAAATATTGATGGTTCAATCTTAGCTGTTGGCATTGTGTTTTGGCGCAAGAAACAAAACAAAAAAAAATATTAGCATTAGTGCTGTTTAGGGATTATTTATTTGTTATCTGCAAAATCAATTATGTCTGAGGATTTACAGATATCGATATTGGACCAATATTGTAAAGTCAGACGATATTTGGGGCCGATATTTATTACTATACAGCTCCAGTCTGTGTGTCATTCCCAGTTTGTCCTCAGTGCGTCAGATTTCTTTTTGAATAAACTCATATAAACTCGATAACTCATGAATTTTGGATATTATTTTTATGAAAGTGAAAAGTTTATCTGTAAACTTTACTATAACTTAACACAAATTTGTCCTTGCAAATCATTTTAAATGCTTAATATCGACATCAGCAAACACTGGTTATCAGCGACATCAGTAAGACAAATATCGAATATCGTATCGGCTTAAAAAGTAAATAAATAAATAAAAAATAACCCGTATCGGATCACTCCTACTATTATTATTGCTATCTGTATCTGTAGTAGGGTTAAGCATATTTCAAGCTCTCCCTAAATTTCAATATTTATAGGATGTTGTCACTTTTTATTTCACCAATTGGGCTGTACCCAACTGAAATACACGCAGCCAGGAACGGAAAAGCAAAGATAATTTTCCATCTTCACTGATTCACTGTTGAAAAGTTTAGGACACTATTTGCCAAGTGTATAATGTCATGACTCATGCTTTAAATGGGTGTGATTGATTATTAAGCCAAACTTGTATGAGATAAAGATTAAGAAATAAATTTTAATGACATGTCCATCAGCGATTCTTTTTAAAAAACACAGTATGTAAGTAAAGTGGGTGCGTGACCTTAAACGATACCAACTGAGCGAGAACAGATCATACAATCGATCGTATCAGTAGATTAATTCAGGACAGCGACGATTTGAATTGATGGATCCAGAATACACTTCTCCAGGACTTTATGAAGATGAGAGTCTGGTCACGGCTGAATCCTCCAGAGTTCGGACAGGATGATGACACATGATTCAGGATCACGGACAAGCGCGGTCCATCCGTATCAAAACACATGCAGCTGCTTACCAGATAAACTATCACAGGGGACCCAAAACAATGCGGATTTCTGCAGAATCACTGAGCAAAACACTAAATTCCATTTTGTTCAGAACGACTGGAGGCACGACAGAGGGAGTGACCAGACTGGTAAGACTTGTGTATCCTCCTGGAACGCGAAGAAAAAACTGCATTGCAATATATATTTTCTGTAATTTTCTGTCTATTTGGACATAAATGAACACTGTAGCATTTAGATTTTGCTTATTTTATTTTTATTTATATAGATTTTGTTTATTTTATTTAATAACATGTCCTCTGTGATGGACGCCGGGGACATTTTGGTGTTAAATCCATTAAATCCATTGGCCTGAGTCAGGAGGTATGTGTTTTACACTGTGTTTTCATATCGTCTCTTCATAAATATTTAAACATTAATGGTACTGAGCTGTTAAACAAAATAAAATTTAATTTCTAATGTATAAACAGCAGTTTACTAATTATAAATTGTATTAGGGGGCAGGCACACATAAGCTGTTTGCCTCAGCCTACTCCTTTTGAGCATTGTTTTGTTTTTGCTTACACTTTTATGTTTTATTTCGTTATGCTCAAATAAACTGATGATGACGTTAACAACCAAACAAAAACAAGTTTTTTTATGACCAACATCTCGACGAGCTTCTACAGTCGCCTCAAAACGTTTTTAGACTCCTTTTTATATCATTGTGCAGCCACAAACTAACTCCAATTGAGTTATTTTTATCCTGGACATGATAGAACCTATAATCCCCCAGCCCTGTTTAGGCAGAGGAACCTAGTCGTCCCATTAAGAATCTGTCTTAAAACACTTAAAGGATCGACTGGTTCACTCAGTGTCCACTATAAAGGACACAAATGAATGGGTCTCAGGAGGATATGTATAAACATGCAGAGGCGTATCATTCTGGACTTGCCACACAACCAACATGGAGTCTCAGCGAATACTACAGGTTAGTCGGCCAAACATTCTGCACCGACTTCTATTTGATAATTCCTATTTTTCCTTAGCACCAGCAGCCACAGTCCTGTATGTATAAAACCCAAAGGCTGATATAGTAGCAGATGTAATATAAAGCTCTGGAGCAGCCTATCCAGCTCATGCACAGATATTAGCTCAAAAATGCTTTTAGCCGTATTAATCAATCAACCGCAGACAGGGGCTAACCTTGGGGTCTCGCACAACTCATTTACTCTTTTCACATTATTTCAAGGGGTTATACAAACTCATGCTGAAGCTCTTTGGTTTTTATCACATAAAATAAGTATTAATGATTGTATAACATGTATTTGGGCTGATACTACAACTACTACTTCTAATGTTGCTCAACCTTAAAGGGTATTTCTTTTTTTCTTAAGGTACGGCAATTACACAACAATACTGACCTCTGATGCTATAAGTTTTTAGTTAGGATTAGTAGCTGTACTTTTAACTATTATCAACATCCCCAAACAATGTTATTATTAGTATTTTTATATTATAATCAGTTTAACCGAGTATAAATCGTCCCACATATTTAGCCTCTTTAGGTGAAATACAGTGTGAATAGTTACTTTGCACCTCTGCCTGTCCCATGTTGATAAGTGTGACTTTCAGATGAGCTTTTAACACAGAGGGGGGAAAGTTGACATTAAATACTGCCCAGATGGACTTTCTCCGATCCCGCTCATAAAAGTTCTTAAGACGCACCACAAATCAGGGCCTCTCAGTATTATGGTAAGCGTCTAGATTGTTATTGTTATTTTACATTTGCAAATACTAAAGTAATTTATAGCTTTTCGGGCATAATTCGAGTCTGGACCCACCCCAGACGTTTCTAAATGTGAGTTAATATTAGCTTGATGAAGTACTCAACACTTTTTACTGCGGTCGATGGAAACTCGCTGCTGTAACCGCTGTCGTCTGTGAATTAAAAGGGCTATCAAGTCCGTACGCAGAATTGGAAAAAGGATTTGTTGATGAGAAAACATTAATCGCAAAACGGCAAGTAACTAAAAGTACTAATAGGTTAAAAAAACACTACTGAAGAAAGCCTCCTCTCTGCTAATAGAAGTAACACCCAGACTGTATAAAAGAATATATACGGTCTTAAGAATTTAAAATACATAGAATAGCACAAAGTTTCGCATTTGCTACTAACACTGGTCTGTACAACTCTTTTACACTAAACATTTAAACTATTACAGGATAGTTTCATTATCCTCTGCTACTATTAGAACTGCTACTGGTGTTTTTACTACAGCTGGACTCTTGCAACAGTTATGAACAACAAATACTGGCAAGAACCAGGCATATTTTTGTCTAAGCCTGCAAAATATCTGTAGAGACGCATTAGCCAAAGCAATAATAAAAGTAAGTAAACAGAAGAGCAGTGGAGCAACATCATAAACCGCTGAGTAACTAATGGTAAATACCTTTTTTACTCATCATAAACTGCTGCATAACTAATGGTAAATACTTTTCTTAGACTGATTAATACTGTAGAGAAGTTATTTAGCATCTTCAAATCTGGATTGGTTTCTAATTTCATTGGGGAGTGACGAAACACTCCTTATTCCTCCAGTGTTCTTAGGATTGCTGCCACTTTAATACGGTTACTAACACGTAAAAACTAAGCACATTAATTTTATGAGAAAACACCCTTTTTAAATTATAGTAAGAGTTTCACTTCAGCTCATTACCATCACAAAGCAGCCAATTTACGAGGGGCTGAGTGGAGGAGTTGTGTTATATTACGGGCTAAACTATCTCCTCTATGGAAAACAGCGGACTCGAGCCAACAGCAGTCTGTGCGGAGAAAACGAAAAGTGAAATTCAAGATGGTGGGGTAAAACGGAAAAACGGCAGCTCTCTGGGGGTCCGTCCTCTTTCCGGAGCGAGGCAGGAAAGAAAACCCCATTATGGAGGACTTTAGGTGGTCCCGGCCTGGGTCATTCGTTATAATGAAGCTGCGAACATGACAACAACCACCATAGGGGTTTCAGTGCTCTACTGTACCAGATACTGTAAAACAATCTACTATCCTGCTACTGAGGAAGTGCATAAGGTAAAGAAGATGTAAACAAGATGAGAACTCGTGTGGTTTTTGTAGTATTAACAGTCTTGACCCATTTTTAGGTGATTTTTCATTGATTTCCTTCTTTTTATATTGAGTGCTTTCAGATACAGAGTGGAATATGTCAGCGTGTCTGCGCCATTTGTGTTTTTATACGAGAAAAAAATGTATATACTGTATTTAAATGTATAAACATGTATTAACAAAGACGGTTTTCATTTTGCTTGCCCCACATCTCTACCAGTAATAAAAATTCTATGCATTTATTCTTTTAATGTCCTTTGAAAATCCGCAATATCGACCCGAAGAACAAAAGTGTATTGCAATATATATTTTTGGTTATTTTCTATGTATTTGGAGGTAAATGAACAGCTTAGCATTTAGATTTTGTTAATTTTGTTAGACACAAACATTAAAATGCTTAAACTAATTGCTAAGTTTAATCTTAAAGGGTTAAGAAATACAAATACATGCGAAAATGTAGTTTAAAATAGCGTAAATAAAGGATATTTATTGTGGTTCCAAAAGTCCCAGTCAAACAAATCACATATCAGCAGAAAGACCTGCTCATGCTCCATAAAGTACAACAGGAATTAAAAGTGTATCTCAAAACACTTAAAGTTTAGACTGGTTAACGCAATGTTATACTATAAAGGACACAAATGAATGGTCTGGGGCTCAGGAGGAGATAAAAGCTGACGTTTTGTATTTATTATTGCTCTTGTACTTTTTTTTTTTACAATTACATAAAAATAATGGCACTAAAAACTGTAAATATCATTGTTTAAAAATATTAAAATGGAGCAAATTTGATCTGGGTAAAAATGGGACGCCTGTAATAAACCACCCGCAATAGAAGCAATAAGTTAGTAGTAAATATAATACAGCAGAACATGTGAGCATCTGAATCTGTTTATTTACTTCTGACCTCTATAAACTTAAGTGTGAGCTGCAGCAGAGATAGTTTTCTCCTTAAAGTTCCATCAGGCTCATTTTTCCATCAACAAACCTCTTAATAGCCCGGGCATGTTCACTGTTCGCCGAGTATAAAACACTTAGTGACAAGTAAACACGCAAATATCAAGTTTAATACTGTGCAGGAGACTCAGGACCTCCCAAATATGTACACACTCACCTTCTTATCTTACACAGGCACTGCGTTTAAGCCCCTCGGCTGTACGGCCGGATGGAAAATACTTACGTTCAAGGTGCGTTTTATAAGTCAAAAAATGATGTTACATGGTGCTATATGAACAATGCTGAGTTAGTTACATTTACGACCTGCTTTGCTCGGTATTTCCTCGTTTTCTTAGTATCCCCTTTACAGTTTGTGAAGTGCACATGACAGGTTTACTTGTTTTCTCTGAGCTTTGATTGGTTTGGTCGGACAGTGCCTGTTTGTTAAGGCCCTGCAGAGGTTCATGGGTGAGCTCTCTGTCCTTTATCTGTTAAAATGCATGGCAACTGTCTAGATTTAATTAAAAAATTTTAAAAAGTAAAGAAAATGAGTTAGAAAATTACCCGTCGTTCAAAAAATATGGCGCAATATTTGGGAACATAATGTATATTTAATAATAATGTGATATTAATGTGAGAATGAAATATAAATATCTGTCTTACCCTTTTTACATCTAAAGTTAAATGACATTTCAATGCTAATAAACACAGATGAACATGCTGAATTATATAAACATAGATTGGCTTTATGAGATTTTCATCAAATAGGAAGCCAAGACTCTTAGTGGGTGGAGGATTGAGCAACATAAGTCTGGCGATGTGACAAAAACTTAGCTTTTTCCCCCCAATATTGACGTATCCAGCTTTTGATTGCACTGTATCACAAAAACGCCTTTCAAAAATAATTTCATGAACCTAAACAATACAGACATTCAATCATTGCCAGAAAGAGAAACTCATTTCTTCTCGGGTTTTAACTCCAGACCACATCTGTGTCCTGACAGAGGATTGGCCGTCGACCCTTGGATAAAAAGACCCGATCTGATCACTGACGATTAGAAAGTATCAATAAATGTCGACGTAGATTAAAATTCGACACAGCCTCATGTCCTAAATTATGTCTAAATACTATTCATAGGACAGTGACCGAACAGAAGGTCATGAGAGAAGCAGAGTGAACACATTTTTGGCATCTTCTACTTACACAGCAAAAAGTGGAGCGTTAAAATTGACTCTCACAGAATCAATTTTAACATTTTCTCAGGGTTTATATGAGTCCGATCTGTTTTAAAGTTAATTTAACATTTTTGGACATGTTAATTAAGTAACACTGGACCAAAGTTCCTGTTTAACCCATGAAATCAAGAGTTTTATTAATGTTTTGAGGGTAAACAGAGAACACTTTGTAGGTTTATCATGACTTAGCTAAACAACACACAGAGATGCTTTATTTTTACACTTTATTTTAGTTAATTTAAGATCAAATTATGTACAAAACTGGCTCAAATGGCCTTCTCTCTCGGGAGTTTGGGTGGTCGGTGCCAAATTAACACTAAGAGGAGTTGAATGAACACTAGGGAAAGTTTAATTAGCTTCAACCATATCAACTTTGGCAAATAACCTCAACTCGAACTCCCATTTAATTCAAATAATTAAAATAACTAATAATTTTGTGTGAAAAACAACTCTGAAATATGTTACCCTGAAATTTTAACCCTCCAGTTTTTGCTGCGTACTATTCATAGGACAGTGATTCCGAACATAAGGTCATGAGAGAAGCAGAGTGAGCACATTTTTGGCATCTTTTACTTATTTATAGCTTATATTTCGAATCATAGATCATGAAAAGTTATTAAATTGGTCCCTCAACAAGACTGAAACGTGGGTACCAACCTTCCACTGACCTTGTTTTAAATTTGGCTGCTTAACACTGTCAAACTTAACTTCCTTGTGACCTGCTGTGGGGCGTAATGGAAGTTTGAGTGGTTATAGTAGTCACATATGATCTACTGTGACTAAGCAGCTCTAATAATTGCGTCCAAGCAACTTTGTCTTATAAAGTGCACGCACTCACCGCTGGTCATCAAGATAACGGTTATTGGGCAACTGCACTTCAGCAATAGCCTGGCCCCTTGCATTAGTCACTGTGATTATCATGATCGGTCTTGAGGGCGGCCTGCAATATAAAGCACACGGGTCTCATCAGGCTGCACGGTCCTGAAAGCAGAAGTCGTCAAACCGCACGGCGAATGGGTCACTTACTTGTTGATCGTGCCTTGGTCTGCACACATAAAACATCCCCATCTCGGACCCTGCTGCTGCTGCTGCTGCTGCTGCTGCTGCTGGAGCCAGATAATGTACACAAGCTATAAAATCTCCATTCACTTCACCCAGAGCTGCAAGAGAGAAAATTCAGAAACAGAAAAACATTATGTGCTTAAAGGCAGCTGAATCATGCCATGTGGTAAAACCTTTTGACAATAATTGGTTAGGTTACACAATTCAGCTGCAAATATAGGCAAATATTGAACTACGTGAGAAACATGTGTGTGAAAAATATATATATAATGTTTAAATAACTGCCCTCATAAGTCTTGTCAACTCCAGATAAATTAAAGGGTAAAAAGGCAACATGAGCTTTATTAAATCCCAATAGGTGATTAAAGAAATAAACTAAAACTAAACCTACCTTAATGCAATATTGCTGAATTTCACATTACAATATTACTATATTTCCCTGTAACATTTATAGACATAAGGAACTGTAGTGTTTTTATAGTCACCTATGTTGTTTTTTGTTGTAATATTGCAAATTGTAAGTGCTGGACACACAAATAAATGATAAAATTCAACATTACTGTATTTTTTTTTAGATATCCCTTATGAATTTAAACAATAAGATACAAAATAAAATATTAATAACAAAATCCCACAACAGAAACACTGCTGGTCTGACAGATTATATGATAATGTAATATTAATATCGGTTTGTGTAAGTCTTAATGAAGTAATACGTCGTACACGTTTGACATTTTTCTTACATAGGAAACGTTTTATTTACATAGTTTTCAGTGCAAATTATCATTAACAAAATAGCACAAATATATTCAGACAAAATATTTAAACACCATCTGATGTTCTGAGATTTCGTAACGTGAAACAAGTGGTTCATAACCTGAAAATAAAATTCACAACCGCAGTTTGTCTTCACTTGAGGGGAAAAAAAACAAAACAAAAAAAAAACATCAAGGCACGAAATCTGCGGATAAAACGACAACACGTGGGGCCGTATGTTTAGTGGCGTAAGTTTGCGTCAAATTAGGCTGAAATAAAATGGTAAAAGACATTTCCGTTTCAATGTCGTTTATTTGCGCCTCCACGAAAGCGTCTGCGCCACAGTCCAGGGTCCGTCGTTTTAGAAATGCCATCGTCCCGCCTGACTTATTTAATACTTTAATAACGCCAGAGTTCGTGAGCTAAAGCTGTATTTTCCTTCATAGGAGCACCTGGGAGGCCGCTGTGTCCGTGGGGGCAGTGGCCGCCCCCTCCTCGCTCGCTTGCGGACTGCTCGGTGCGCATGTTCCGCTCATTATGACGCTGGTTTGATTGTTCAGAACCGAAGAAACGTCCAAATGCGCCGCCGCGTCGTCCTCGTCTGCCTCCGCGGGGTCGTCGGACTCGCAGTCGGTCCGGGGCTCGCTCTCGCAGTCGGACTCGGTCGGGTCTTTGCTCTCGGGGGCCTCGGGCAGAGCCTTGTCCCCCGCGGGATCCTTCTCCTTCTGGGCCTGCGCCTCTTTGGAGTGTCGCCACTTCATGCGCCGGTTTTGGAACCAAACCTTCACCTGCGGAACATGAGGCCGGGGTGAGATTTACGCAGACAAACACTGACGACGTTTTGCACCTTTTCTTGTTAAATTTCAATGACACAGAACCCTACTGGCCTAATAATAGTCTAAGCTGAAGTATATTGCAAAGGAAGTGTAATTGCTATGGAAAGGAGAACTTGAGCTGGTTAGAAAAACACAGCCTCATTTTTGGCCCAAAAGATGCTCACAAAGGTAGAATACAATAACCCATAGGAATGCCCTGTGTATTTAAGGCCTAAACATGGACCACACGCTATAGCTGTCTTAATAATAGGCTTATGCACAGTGATTTTTGTTTATTATTGAAAATAATTAAAGTTTAAGGCTTTGGTTCACACACACACAGTTATATGACATTTTACATTACTGTTAAATGGCAATTTAAGTGTGTAGCCTGTATGTAATTTGTCCATAAGGATGTTGAATGTGTCCATTATTAAACAATTATTGAATCAAATTATCATTATGTTGATCTTTTCCCTCTAAAATGACTAACATTTTCCTTTTATTAAGTATAGAGGTGTATATACCTTTTTATAATTAGTACAGTAGTTAATCTGTGAGAATGATAAAGGTTTAAAAATTGCCCTAAATAATTCATTACACACTTGATTCCCATCAGTATCTACATATAAATAGCATTAGAGTCCAGCGATAAAACAGGATAGATATACTTGAGCATAGTTAAAATAATAATAAATACATACAAAGGTGACATAGTTCTAATAATACATGAAAATAAAAAAAATAAATAGGATTTTTTTAAAATGTTGCTGCTTTTTAGGAAGTAAAACATGGTCATGGTATTAAAGATGAACACACCAGCGGCAAACAGCAGTATCATATAATATAATTACAATACAGACAAAACCAAGCCAATTTTACATGTGGGTAAATGTGAGAACTGCATAATAGGTCGTTATAAAGATGGAGCTCTGGTATAACAATATAATAATTATAAAGAGAACGATAAAAATGATGTTGTCAAAGCTAAAAAAAGGCCTGTGCAGTCGCTCCTCACCTGTGCGTCTGTGAGACCCAACATGGCGGCCAGCTGCTTCCTGTCCGGTTTGGTGACATATTTCTGAATTTCAAATCTCTTTTCCAGGCCTTTTCTCTGCAGGTTGGAGAACACCGCCCTGGACCATGACCTCTTCCTCTTGTAGGTTTGGGGCATTGTGTCTTTGGTGAGGACAGCGTAGGGGCCTAGGACAGTAAATATAAACATACAGGTAAAGACCACAAAATAACACCCTCAGATTATAGTTTCTGTATAGTTTAAGCAAGATGGTGGCAGGTATTCGATTTTGAGGAATCGTTTAATTATTATAGTAGTGAATTTAACAGTAAACAAGGTCAAATCATGTAATTAAAACATGCCCCAGTCTGATAATCAATCTTGGGAATCTGAAAACAACAATTCAACCGAGGTGGAACTATTGTTAAGATGAAGATTTTAAGACAATTTATTTTAGAAAGACTTGATTCAAGATTTAATTAATTTGTTTTCAGTATTTGGTCTGGCACAGATACAGTTGAAAGGAAAGGAAAGGAAATTCTAATTGTTGCAGCACTGTGCTCAGACAACACTGGTTTTAAACTGAAGATTTCATTTCTTATGTCTTTTTGAATAGCATTTACACCATTCTTGCACACTCTTTCCACTTGTGCTTGTGGGATGTCTGTAGTAACCACCTGGAAAGCTGTCTTGAAACTGATGCTGGCCTGTTTGCCTGCTGCTGCTGCCTAGTGCGCCCATCATGGTGGCTGCTTCGCTCATCCCCGGGTCTATGGACGAGTAGTACTGGCCGGACGCAGGCTGGACCGCAACGTGGTGGAGCCCTGACTGACGGTTTGAGCTTACGATGGAGGTAAGATCTGTCATAGGGCCAGAAATATGCAGTTGTTTGTAATGGGTGAAAGGAATGGACATAACATGCAACTTACTTATATAATTTTGGTTTAAACATTAGAAAAGTAAAGTAGAAATCTATGATCTATGAGACACAACACTGTGATCTGTGCTGAAAATAGCAAACATATTTTTCTTGCATGCAATATATACTCTAAAAATACTTGTTAAAATATTACAGTAAAGGAAAATATTCACGAGCTCATGATGTTGTTAGTTCTGTGACCTCTGAACTTGACTTCTGTAGCCTAAGGAAGTGGTGTTGCCCTGCAGGACTCCCTGCATGTTTTTCTGACAGCAAATACACACTTTACACTTGAAATTGCGCAATGGGCTCAGTGGCATTGTGGTTTGTAATTTTCTGGCTGTATACACATTTAATGTAGATTTAGTGTCTTATCTTTTCTGAACAAGCCCATAAACCAAAAGCCCTGTTTTAATTTGTTATTGTTTACAGAAGTTTAATTTGAGCTTAAAGCCTTATTCACGTTGTTGTTTTGTTTAAACGTTTTAAAAAATACAGGGAATATTGATAACAGACCATTATGCGCAAAATGATCTCCTCACCTCTTAACGACGACTTTTCTTTACTTTTTGGATCAAAGTCCGTGGAAAGTATCCGATCTATTCCAAACTTGAGGTCTTTACTGGAGGGCGGCGGTGCTTGCTGGGAGGTGAACGCGGTCCGGGACACTGAGGTTAGCTGTAGTCCGTGTCTGTGGTAGGGCGATGCGGGACTCAACCTGGCCGCGTATAAAGCTGGCTCCGGAGCGACGGGAGAGGGGCGCAGGGGAGGTGTGCCAGCGCGCCCCTGCGTCCTGTGGTGCCCCATGTGCACCATGAGAGCGGAGGAACTCGGGATGTTCTCCCCGTCTCCCGCTTGTAAAATATCTGCAATGCAAAAGGACGGTTTCTTCATGGTATCCACAGCGAAGCCCCCCGCGCAGTACGCAGACCACAGGCTGAAGTTCGATGCGTAAAAGGGGTTGAGTCCGGTTGTGTACATCCCGTAGCCGCACTCAGACACACATATGACGGCTTGTTGAAAAGGCAAAGATAGCTAAAACCCCGCAGCTGGTCGTTCCTCTGAGTGGAAGTGCAATATTGCGCTCACAACTCTGAAATCCCAAGCTCTGGGTCGGACGCGGCATGAAGTTCAGTCTCTGACACTGATTGGTCGTTTTTTGAGCCAATGGCAGCGGCGCATCGAGGCTCACATCACGCCCTCGCAGATGAAGATGTGTAAGTAACCCTCGCACTCGCGCACACACACATGACCTGGGAGAGCAGCAATTTTGATCCCGAGATGATGGATTGATCACTTAACGAGAGGCCACTCCCTCCTGTGACCGCAAAATGTGGCACGATCCCACAACTTCATTCTCAAGATTTTTCTCTTTATAGCAACGGACAAATGTGAATGAAAACAAGAGTGGGTATTAAAAAATGAGTGAATACATCTGAAGTAATGCGACAACGACTGAGCGTATGGCACAATTACATTTTACGCACAATATTTTACGCACAAATTACGCGCGCATTTGTCAAAGCAGAAAACGTCCTTACAAGAAGATACAAAAAGCTTCTATTTGTAATTATGAGAACACATAATACACAATGAATTACAAATTATTAATAATGTTTTCTTTATTTTTATACAAAATCATCCGGCTTGCATTTACGTAGGCTACATCAGAAAATTATTTGTCGTGTGCGTAATGTAACACCTCCAATATTGTTCACATTTTTAATTTGAAAAGCCCTTTTAAAGCAACAAACAATGTAATTAAATTTCATACGAAAGAGCCAAGGCTAATATAAGGCGTATAATAGGCTATTATTGTCTATGCGCCGTTCAAATGCAATCAGTGCTTCTATTAGCTCCGTCTCATCCTGTTTTTGATGGGCTGTGATTCGTGTTAAATGAGCGGATACGCCTGCTAGATGTGGCCCTAAAATAGAAGCTGTTCCAGTATTTTAGGATACAGAAGAAATCCTTATTTCTTCCGGTGCAGAGGGGGACACTTTATAATGACTGTTAGCACTTCCTTCTTTCAATATTTGTGCAACTTTATCTCGACCTGCAAGTTGCACGGTGACGCAAATCCGTCCCCATGCTCATAATAAACAGAGGAAATCTATTCCCCGCGAAAACGAAAACACAATTAACATCAGAGGCGATACTTCATCCGCAAGGCCCCTCAAGATTCTCACTGCGGGTCACGGCCAATGCCATCTTGTGACCTGCACTTAAAAGGTAGGAAGAACAGAGAATATTAGATTAAATGTGTTTGAAAGGTTAAGGAAAAGCTGTAGCCCTTAAATAACCATTTCCAGGAGGGTCTGACCTGCAAAAAAGCTCAATGCTAAAATAATTTCGCTACTAGAACATAAATATAGCTTAGACTTTATAAAATAATAATAAAAAAGTACACTGAGATATAATGACGGCCATTTCTAAATTAATTCGAATGGAAAACAATTTAAAAGCAAAAATTAGTCTGCTGTTTAGGTATTTCATTGGACATTTCAATAGAAAACAAACCACACATTTCATAGGCCTACACTAATATTTAAGTGTACATTTTGCCTGTGCGTAAACTTGGTGTTAACGCGTCCCGTGTGCTCCACTTTCGATGTTTCAGCGACGCTCTTCCCAGATGGACGCACGCAGCTCGCAGGTGCACGGCGTCATGTCTCTGGACTTCTCGTCGCATGTGCGCAAACAATAGCCTCTGAAGTAGCGCGCATCCATTTCTTTTGCTCTTGATTCATAGGCGCGGAAGCCACGATGACCCCGGCTGCCTCCTATCATCACGGTGTTTTCGAGTGAGACTTTTCCGGGTTAAAATTAGCAGTGAGATACTGAAGGTTTGCCCTCCATCACGCAGTCAAAACAATCCAGGGAAGAGGATATGGCAGACACAGCACGCCCCCAGTTATTTCAGTGACCGACGACGCGGTTTTTTTCAGCGAAAAGCTTTAAAAACAGCGCTCGGTGAGTGTGCGCGCATTCAGTCACCTGACAGCACAGGATATGCTTATGCAGGGGCGAGATTTATTCACTCACTGCTGCTTTAAGATGTAAGGCCTATATGCAGGAAAACGGGCCACAGTCCACAATTTGTTGCCATCATTACCACATTGGCCAGTTTGAACTTTATTAGGCCTATTTACTCCTCTCAGTGTGTAAATTTGTTGCCCCTTTTCACAACAAAAGTGAAACCAATCACTGAACCCTACACATATTTTATTTCCAACATAAAATATTCACATTTAAATTTACACTTTCAAAAGGAGCAGTATTTCCCTAAAGCAGTTCTGTGTGTGAGTTGAATGTGTGTCCAACAATGTGCCATCTCTTTGCATAATGGCTGCAGATTGGGCGCTCTGGATCAAAAATACAGCCAGATTGTAAGCCATGGTTTTAATAAGAATATAGACCCATGTCCTTCTATTCAAGTTCAGGTTGAGTATCATGAAAAATATCCTTTCAGAACACGTTAGCACAAATCACCTGTAAAAACTGAAACATTACATTTGCTGCCAGAGCTCCACTGGACACTATTATTCACCTCCATTTCCCCTTTTTCCAGGCGTCTCTCTGCGGAGCTGTATAAATGATCGCAGGTGGGATTTCTGCTTGTGCCAGTAACTCCGGCATCATTCAAAATCGGTGAGAATGAAGAAAAGGCACATGTACAGGTAAGTTGATGTACATATTTTTTGTGCTAAATCATCTTGGTTTTAAGATTCTACAGTATGTGCTGAAGTTGCTCACTCAAAAGAAAAAAAAAAAAAGATTGTCCCTGGTCCAACATGCCTGTCCAGTGCATCATAAATTTAGCATATTAATCGTAGGGGTTTTGGGCAATAGGACCATTAATAATATAGTTAAAACTGCACTATGTAACTTCTGGTGGTGTCTGCTCAAGAGATGTTATGATTTTGCCCGAAAATATTCGACAGTATGACATTAAATTGAAAGAAATACCATGAAAATCTGGCTTGTCTGCCCACAGAGCTGAACTCTAACTTGATCTCCGTGTGTTAGACGGGTATAATGCTATTGATTAGTCTGATTAATTGATTAATCTGTGGAGAGGCAACCCCACTCACCCTAAAAATGCATGTTTTTAGATAAATTCAAGGTCAACAAAGAGAAATGCCATACTGTAGAACATTCTATGTTGAAATGGTAGCAGACTCACCATCAGAAAAGTGACGTTAGTGCACCTTTATTAAGTATTTTGAAACTCCGTAGCATTTAAAACACAAAAACAAAGAGCTGATGGGTGGTCGCAGTTTGCATCGCATAATTAAAGTCATAAAACGGGGCTTAAACAAACAATCACATGTCAAAGCATTGATGGAGCGATAGCAAACACAAATTAACATTGTAAAGAGCAGCTATAGCGGCTTTTGTTGTGGTCCAATTACTGTTTGAGAGTACGTTTTCAGAGTGCCTTATCAGTCTTAGGAAAACTGAATGGGCCCCTGCAGGTTTGGGGATCAGAGACCAAATTAAACCATTTCCATTATTACACCGAGAATTATTGCTCCCCTCTGGAAAAGACTGTGAGGCCCGAGCCAGCAGGACTATTTCTGGCCATGTTTATCCGAGGAAGGAACTTTTGCAGATTTAATGGGACCTGGGCCATTGTACACAGCCTTCTGTTGGGCACTGAGCCATGGTTTGAGCAAAGGGATGCAGGAGAAAGGAGCCCAAGGCAAATGAAAACAAGAGCTGGGCCGACCACACCGGGTCAACCAACTCAGGTGATTGTTTCATTCATATTGTAATAAGAGGTGGAGCGCAGAAGGTGGTGACAGATAAATATAGTGGAACAGTTTTATGAATTTAACGTTCAAAGATTCAAAGACCTTTCATGAATAACTTTAGAACGATCTTGAGCTGCATCAGAACAAGTATAAGACCACATACATGAGTATTAGGGTGACCAGTATATGTATTATGTATAGGCTATATACAATTATAACAAATGCAAGAAACAGACAGTCATTTTAGTCACTATTGGCTGAACCTTATCTAGAGCACAACAAACATCCAAGCACAAAGTTTACACAGCAGCACAATCTGTTCCAACTGCTCACACCCAGTCCCAATACAAACAAACAAAAATAAGAGGCACCGGTCACAGCACGACATCAGCACCGCTCCTCCAGCACACAGCAGAACAACAAAAACAAGCCTCTTACCTTCTCCAGAGGACCGATGCAGAGTGTGTCCTCTATCCTTCTGTCTCCGATATGTCCCGGTCCAGTCAGGTCCTGGAGCCGAGTGCACGAGCTGTGTCGTCTTAATCCCACTTCCCACTTCAATGTGAAAGTTACACCAGTCTATATTAGCACCAGGACACCGGTGGACAGGTCAAACTTTTATGCTCAGAAACGTTGCCGCGGGTTGTGGAGCCAAGTGCTCCGGCCTTGGTGGAGTGCCCCGGCCCCGGTGGAGTGCTCCGGCCTCGGTGGAGAGTGTCCCGGCCCCGGTGGAGTGCTCCGGCCCCGGTGGAGTGCTCCAGCCTCGGTGGAGTGCTCCGGCCCCGGTGGAGAGTGTCTCGGCCCCGGTGGAGTGTCCCGGCCCCGGTGGAGTGCTCCGGCCCCAGTGGAGTGCTCCGGCCCCGGTGGAGTGCTCCGGCCCCGGTGGAGTGCTCCAGCCTCGGTGGAGTGCTCCAGCCCCGGTGGAGAGTGTCTCGGCCCCGGTGGAGTGCTCCGGCCCCAGTGGAGTGCTCCGGCCCCGGTGGAGTGCCCCGGCCCCGGTGGAGTGCTCCGGCCCCGGTGGAGTGCCCCGGCCCCGGTGGAGTGCCCCGGCCCCGGTGGAGTGCCCCGGCCCCGGTGGAGTGCTCCAGCCCCGGTGGAGTGCTCCAGCCCCCGTGGAGTGCCCCGGCGGTGACAGTGGGTGCTGCAGGTCCCGGTCTGTCAAATACATGTTAAATTTTAAACAAAATATTAAACATATAGCCTAATACAAAATAACTTTACTATATATATTTTTTTTTAATCAAGGTCAAGTTAGGGAGTGTGGCGCACTTGCACCCTCTATTCACCAGCCGCCACTTACCCGGGACAGGCCCAGTTTTGAGCCTTATGTCCCCTGTCCCAGCAGATTTATCCAAAACCAGTGATTTGTCCCAGTTTTATACAATAAATGTTCCAAGTGTCCCTATTTTTGGCCAGTTTGAAGCCTGCCAATGGTAAAGAGAGGCATACATTGTCATTTGTTTAAGTAAAATACAAAAAATCTGCTTAAAAATAACCAAAACACAAAGAAAATGTGACTATACTGGCTCACATGTTAGTCCTGAATGGTCTCTACATAACAGTTTTCTTTAATTATGCACTTGTTTCACAAATTCTGGTCACCTTAACTAGTATGGGCATGAAGCACTATGGAAGATGTCTGGATGATTGTGGGATTACACAGATATAAGACCACATTGTAAAATAAAAGAAAGTCACAACTCTACCTTGAAGACAAGCAGATGATACTGCCAGGCCATCTGTTTCTTTAGCAATAAAAATGCCTGTAAACAATTGCAACATAGAGAAGTTTAATGCCATAAAGGGGAACCGTCCAACTCCAGAAATGTGACATAGAGCGGTTTTAAAGGTTTTATGTGAGTCACTAAATAAAAATAGTTCAATATTGTTTATGTAGATAGTCAGTTGCAGATACTATGCACCTTTTTGAAACATCTTTTAGCAAATTATCTGTAAAGAAATGAAATGATGGCATATTTAAAGACTTATAGACATTCCTTACATGTTTCTATTGTCCAGTGTACGCCATCTGCCACCTTTGGAAAACTATTAATTCTCCCCAAACTATTAAAATGATATGGCATTGCCGACTGAAAAGCCATTTGGTCAGTCACATCAGAACTCATAATTATCCTGCTGATTTGTAAAGTGGCAACTATTAGGTCTAATATAGCCATTCCTTTCCCCCTAATGTATTTGAAGTGTCTCCACAGACTTGGCTCATTCGAATAAGAAGAATAAATTCCTTCACATGACGCCATTTCTATTTTCTGAAGACGTGAAGTGGCCGTGAGCTGGACAGTGGAGTGCTAGACTAATCACTGCGGCCTATGATGTAAACACGCTAAGGGGTTGCTGTAATGGACGCTTTTAAATATCACAGTGACTTAGTGCCGTTGAGCAAATTCACGTGTTTACACTGAGGCAGATTAAAGTCGCCTCTTGCGCAGCAGGTTCAGCGTCCTCCACAGCTCCAGTGTGCAAAATGTACACACCGTTAAAGTTAAATCAAGCCGGCGAGCTGAAGAGAAAAGACCAACGCTAACAGAGACGTCGTAATAACAAACTATTATAGGGCCTACTGGGTTTTGTCCACTGTTGAAGCTGTCACGGAGAGGACAGGCCTAAGCCATCACCAAACAATACATCTAAACATAAGGCGCACTTAAGCCAGGGTTTCTCCCAGGTCAAAGCCAAGCACTTTTGAAGCAGATTTTGCTAGTTTTTCACAAGACAATATACAATTCAGTATCATTTTATTCATCCCAGAAGAGCAATTTAAGCACATTGAGCTTTTAAACTACATCTCTATAAGAGTAACTCAAACAAAGATCTCAGTGAGCAACAAAAAAAACGCGTCTTCCCTGTGTCCTGTCGCCTGATAAATAAAAAATAATCTCTCTTTTTTACACAGAGGGATATCAGTCTATCAATCAATTAATCAAACTTTATTTATAGAGCACTTTTCGTACACAAAATGTAACACAAAGCGCTTAGAACCAAACATGATCGTCAAATCAGATTTGTTTATTTCAGCGACGCATGTGAATACATTAAAATTGAACATTATAGCAGTGCATTAATAGAAAAATATGTATTTACACACCTTAGATTAAATACATTTGGTTCAAACATGGATTAAAACTCAATGAAACATCCACAATTGAAAGATTATCAAACATTATCATGAAAACATTTCCTCAAACTCTTTTTAAAAAACATTTTTGTTTACAAAACTGCTCCACCATTTACCTCCTCTGCATCGCAGGCAGAACGGAGCTCTTGATGTGACACATGTGAGCAATATTTTTGTTGTAGTGTCTCTCACCACTTCAAGATTACTCCACACCACAAAAATCACCTCCTATAACACGCTCGCTGTAGAGACAAGCCCTTTCTGCTAAGTCCAGGTACACAAAGTAATAGCATGATTAACAGTGTATAAGTAAACATTAAATGATTTGTAAATGCTTTGACATGAAATGGGAATACCAGCCTGCAGTGGGCCCGGCTGCTTCCTTATCGAGTAATAAGGTGGCAAAATGTTCGTCACGGTGGTGGTTTATGGCCACACCGACGCTCCGGTTGGTTATACAATTTAGTCTGACGCAGAGCAGATAACTGTATTCACATTAACGCTTCATCAGAGGCTGCTGTTTAAACCACAGATGGAAAAATATCATAGATCAAACGCCGCTAAACCGAGCACATTACCTCACTTAATGCACTGTGTAATAGGCATGGAGGTTCACTTCAGGGCTCATCCGAACACTGACAATAAAGGTCTATAAATATAAAAATGGGACATTTTCTTTTATTTAGCTTTGTTTAAAGAAAGAAGCAACCAGTGCATTCATATTCTTTCATGAGGGTGCACCATTTCAGAGATATTGCCTTTGTAAGAAGCTTTAAATGATTATTTTAAAGCTACCAGTAGATGGCAGATGTGAATCCTGTTCCTCCTCTCCTCACCTGACCTTTATTCAGACCTGTGCTCTCCGGACTACTTCTATCAGACCAAACCTGGCACAATATCAGACAGCAGTACGCGGTGATTTAACAGTCTACAAATCATTTTTAAGAGAGATATTAGCTAATAAATAAGAAGCAGTATTTGGCTGCTTTAAAATCGCTATCAGCAGGCAGCAAAAACACCAGATTTTCATTCTAGTTTGCCTTTTAATAGGGATGCAGAGACTAATACTAGAACATTTGATGGCTTGAGTATCATTTCATCAGATGTTTTTGTTGTAATATGACTATTTACAACATTTATCAATCAATCAATCAGTCAAACTTTATTTATACAGCGCTTTTCATATAAAAAATGCAACACAAAGCGCTTTACAGTGAGTAAAAAAGAACCATTCGACATCCCCCTTCCACAAAGCGAAGATAGACAGGTGAATTTTGAGATTACGCTCTGTGACATGATTATCTTTTTTACTTCTAACTGAATCTGATCTGGGACGCTAACTGTGTAGAGCCATTAAACAGAGAAAAAAGAAAAAAAGCAGGAAGCTCATAACAACAAAACGACAACGGATTGGATTATGCATACAAAGCAGTCAGAGTTACCTGAATAATAAAAAAAACAGCAACATAATGCACATGGATCAGTTTTGTTAGTAAGCAGAAGTATTGGTATCGCTAATTCTTTCTTCTTTTGCACAGTTTTTGTTTTTGGACCCAACACAGTCACAATTTTTGTTGTATGTGCATGTCTATATCTACTAGTATTTTATCCCTACTTCATATCCCAATATTGTAATTTATATTTACTATATTGTCTCAATTTACTCAAGTAACTTAGACTTAGACAAACTTTACTGATCCACAAGGGAAATTATAATTATTTTTATTTATTATATTACAACTACTGCACTTTATCTTTTTGGACTGTTACAGCTACTGCACTTTCGAAATATTTTGTACATTCCTGCACTTTACCTTCATAATTGTTGTTTTATCTTAATTGATTGTTATTTTCTTGTTTATTTTTATCTTAATTGATTGTTGTTTTCTGCTCTTGACGTGTGCTGCCGACCACTTCGCCAGCTCGCCCTTGTAAATGGGATCTGGATCTCATTTCTTGTGTATTTACCTGGTTAAATAAAGGTTAAATACAAAAAAAAAATAAAATAAAATTGGACACAGTAGCCCACACATCACAATATAATATAATAACAAAGAGCAAAAATATAAATGGTAAAAATAAACTATAAATAAGTAGCAAAAAAGACAGGCTGGAAAAAAGACAATTATATAAATGTAATGTGTAAGTCAAAATGAAATAGAAAGTAATGAAGTAATGCACTGGAATTTGCAAATATTACTTTTGAAATACCTTTATATCTTTCTTAAGTTCACCTCTACCATCTGTGAGTAACATTTGAGAGGACAAAGGGCACTTTTAAGCCAATGTCAGTGATGTTTTTAGCTGAATATTGCCATCTAGAGGTGATCTACCAATGACACAACTAGACTGATACAAAAACAAATGCTTAAGAATAGTAAAAGTTAAGTAATAATAATAATAAAATATATTGTAAATGAAATTCCAAAAGTAAGTCGTTTTGGCGATATACTGGCTAAACGATGAGGCTTTGATCCCACCGCAGCTCGATTGCCCGCCACATATCATCTTCCAGCCCTGCCATAACACACGATTTGCATGTGTGGCCTGTAAAATGATTGAACGTGTCCTTGCGGCTAATTAACATGTGTGCGCTGCGATGTTTGGGGACCTCGGGAGACTTCGGCCGTAACCTCTGACCGCCATTAAAGGCCGGGGCGGTCCTTTGGGAGGAAGTAGGTCTGTTTCAGGAAGTGGAGGCAGGTGTCAGCTGCTGGTGTGGAGAAGTGCTGAAACTGGACACTGCCAGCTCAGAAACGAGTTCAGGAAAGACCCAGTGCTACATGCACCAGTTATTCTGCTATTTCAACCAGTGTTGGCCTTTTACACAGACAGCCGCAAAGAACATAAACACTTGATTAAATGATTAGTAAAGCCTAATTAGCCAAAGCTAGATTTCCCCCTCATAGTTTTGTAGATATGTAGATGATTATGTGTAAATGTAATAGAAAAAAAATATTTACTCCTCATTTTAGTGGGTTAAAGACGCACTGTAAACTTGCCTGTCTTGTATTTATTCACATACTGGTGTTTTGTTTTACTCAGAAACACTTTTAAGGTCCTAGATTATGCAAAATTGACTCTTGTGAGCTTTTAGTCATGTTATAATGTTGTTATTTTTGTTAAAAACAGACCTGGAGTTGTGTTTGTTTCATTCACACATGTCTGAGTATTGTTTACTCCCTTCCCTGAACATCCTATTTGTTTGTAAAGCATCTTTGAGTGTCCAAAAACGTCTCTAAGTTTGATGTATCATTATTATTATGATTGTTTTATTATTAGTCTGTCTACATCTCCAAAGCTTGTATAGTGGTATTTATCAAGTTAATAGCTCCCTTATACCTTTTGTTCAGTAGAGATGGGCAATTCCAGGTCTAAAATTATCCAAATTATTCTAGTGAAGGTGCACGGAGTTTACAAACTTCCTGTATTGTGGAATGTGGAACAGAGTGGTCACTGTTCAGCCAATATATACAGGATTTGTGGGTTAAACATGTATTAATTGAAAGAAAACACAACTCCAGGTTTGTTTATGATGAGGAAACAACATTATAACAGATCAGAATTTGAGCCAAAACATAGAGTTTAGAGCAGAGATGTAATAAGGACCTGTGAATATGGGCTTTCGGAGGAGGGTGAACGGTGGATTATTATTATTATTATCATCTCAATAACATGCAGGATTTTTCAGACATGTGAGCCAAACACTGTTTTATTTGGGGATAAACTTATTGTCTACATTCCAGGAGGCAAGACACAACACTTCATTGGGTTGTTGTGAAACTAGAGACCAGAAGATCTAAAATCACAAAGCCAAGAATGCATAACAAAAGTGGTAAGTGGGGAAATCTACCTACTGTTTTCTGGAAAAATTACTGGGTGATAATGTCAGAAATGTATAGCTTTTTTTTTTTATCCCCATAGCAATATTCAGACAATAGGATAATCAAATGGAAAAGCGGAGATACTGCCTGGAAGCTTCCACAGTATAACATTACACTTATAAAACAACGACATATATTCCAGACAAAACAATAACATCGCCACGGAGACAAGCAGGTAGCAGATCCTCCACCAGAAAAGTTACACAGTGCGCCTTTAAGTACCATTAACCCAAATATTATCTGTAAAATTACCACAAAAATACACTTTATACCTTTTTTAGTTTCCGGTGTACTGTATATACACTATATTCAAATTTGGTGCATATTTTCAAAATGTATGTTATTATATTACAATCATACTTTAATTTATTTGAACTTTGGAAAATATAATTAAATTGATATATTGAAATTTTTGTCTACAACAAAGGCAAACTACAAGGGGCGTAATGACATCCAAGTCTCGATACGATATTGTCACGGTACGAACGTCACGGTACGATATTTATTGCGATATCGTGGGAAAGCTCACGATATTACGATATTCTACATAATAACAAGACTGACATTATAAAATGCTTCGACCAGTCATTTGGTACAACATTTATTGTCATTAGGGATGTAACGATATCCAAATCTCTCTGTACCATATTTATTGCATTATTTTGTGTGTGAATCTGCTACTTTTTCTTCTAAAAACACCTTCACAAGACTTAATCCAAAGAATGAAGATGTAAAAGTGCTTAGAACAGTTATTTCTTCATGTAGTCTGCACCGAAACGGAGCAAAGGATCATGGTCTATGTAGTTCCCTCTGTTTTTTTTAGCTATTTCTGCATCAGAACTATTCATTTAAGCAAACAAACTTGTGATTCGATATATTGTGATGCTCCACGATATTATTGTGAGACCTTTGACGGTACAGTATCACCATATTTTGGTTATTGTTACATCCCTACAAAATACTAGTTAGAAAGTGGTTGGTCCGTAGTGCACTGGCTCCCCCTTTGGGATGCTTTTATCTACTACCACCATAACCATTCTGTGCAGCTGCAAATCTACAAGCTCTGAATTAGCCGAACCTCACCAATCCCCAAGTCCAGCTACATTAAACTGAACTATAAGCACGCACGTCCGTATAGTTTGGGAACGGCTGAGCTCATTAAATGCAGGAATGCTGGGAACGTGTTGGAGACGGTGCGCAGGCGGACATTAAACATTGCTCAGATAAACAGTGAAGCTGTAAAAGAGTGGATGACTTCACTATCAAAGCAGACACAAGCCAGGCCGCGGACAGAGGGAGGGTCAACAAACAGGAGCCATGGAAACAGGGGTGAAAAATGAGCCGACAGTTTATAAAAATCAGAATCAACGTACATTTTATAGGCATAAAGAGCATGTAAAGATGACAGATTTATGTACTGTCACTACACACAAGCTGTACGCATACACAAAATTATTTACTATTGTTCTTTTATACACTGTGATGAGATTTGCAGTAAAAATGTACTGCGTTATAAATGTGTGAGTGAACTAGTGCCGGGTATTACTATCACTATCACATTAGAATGAATCTGGTTTGTTGCATCATTGACTGTTTTCGTTGTTTTCTGTGCTGTTTTCATGTGTTTTGTATTGTTCATTGCTGCTTGTACAGCACTTTGCAAACCTTGCTTTTAAAAGTGTTTTATAAATTAAGATTTATTATTATTATTACAAAATAACTGCTTAGTGGCTGTCATGGCATATTCGCCCCAAAAGAGGGCGCTGTCTGTTCTCAAAATAAAGAAGAAATACAGGATCCCAATTCCAACTCCAGTAAATTATTGTGTTAATTTTATGGATTCTGAGAGATATTTACAATTTAGTTATCATATTCATGTTAAATTCAGTATATTTTGAGTAAAGTGTATTAAAAATCTGCCTATTAATAGTGGTTCATCTCACAAACGTATAGATTAAATATAATTTGAAATGTTTAACTTTGGATCTAGCAATTTGAGACTGTTTTTGAATGAACTGCAATTAATTTTCTCAAGGATAATTGTAAGAAATATTCAATAAACAGGCAAATTAATAAAAAATATCAATAGTTTTTTTTTAATGCAACTGATCTGTTTATCTGTAGACTGTCTATGCACGTCCATTTATTCATATTATTCATAGGGTTTAGCTTCCTGTTATATGGGGCCATTTTGAGGATGGTTGAGTGTTCAAATACAATACTAAATAATATAATCAATGAATTAAATACTGCCCCACTTTAACTGTAGGCTTTTAACTGTATGTTTTAATCGTACTTAATTTGTTTATGTTGTTGTAAGGCGACCTTGGGTGTCCAGAAAGGCGCCTAATAAATAAAATGTATTATTATTATTATATTATCCATCAAAATGTAGTTCTATATTCTTATTCCTATCTTCTGTACACGTTTTGTAGCTCTGGTGAATGTTTTAGGGACAAACACATGTCCTCATTACATCTATAACTTTAAACTTAAATATCTCAGAAGACAATTACTAGTTTTACTGTAGAGATCAAGATATTTTTCTAATGTTCAAAACACATGCACACAGTTGAACATTCGCTGTGGTGACGTGCCTAATTCCTTCACGTTTTAACTTAAAATAATGTCAGCATAAGAAATAATCTTTACTCCTCATCCAGCGAAACTATTTGAGCACAGGAACAATGTGTATAAGAAACATGTGAAATCTCCTCACAGCACGCTGCCTCTGATGAATTACCCATAAATCACTGCAGTCACGACCCGAGTGCTGGTTTTTCCTCCTTTTCTCTCACTTCCCTCCTTCCCTGGTATTTGGGCTCATTGTTTCTGGATAAACTAAAGCTGTTTTCCTCTTGTTTAAATCAGAGAAACATTTCACCAAGTCCATTACGCCAAGTCCTGGTGTGTAGACCTGGACACCTGGACTTTCTGAAACAATGTTGTGTACTGGGGTTTCAGAATGATGAAAAATAGGGATGTAGCCTTAACAATTAGCAATTTAAAGGTTCTTTATTACACAAAATTTACTTTTCTGAGCTTTAAGACATGTTATAATCCTGTTACCTCCTCAAAATCATACCTGGAGTTGTGTTTTGT
Source organism: Odontamblyopus rebecca (assembly GCA_030686955.1). Lineage (NCBI taxonomy): Eukaryota > Metazoa > Chordata > Actinopteri > Gobiiformes > Gobiidae > Odontamblyopus > Odontamblyopus rebecca. The sequence continues at coordinate 9,767,612 of CM060673.1, forward strand.
TTGTGTTTCTGCATCCCTAAAGCTCAAAATGCTCTGTTACGGCATTAACAGCTACTTTTTTAGCTTTAGTTCTGTAGAAATGGGCAATTCCAAGTCTGGAATAATCCAAATGATTCTAGTGAAGGTGTATAGCGTTTATTTGCTGAAGAGTTTATTTGTGTTTTCTTTGTGTTAAGTCTTGTGTGTCTTTGTGCTGTGTCTTTATTTGTGTTAAGTGGATTTGTAAAAAAGCACGGTTTATGTTCAGTGTGGTGTGTGACAGGCGTAGGCTACAATACGAGCCTGTGTGGCCTGGACCCGGGACCCTGGACTGGGCAGAGAGAGGGCAGAGAGAGGGCACCAGAGGCATGGAGCAGGTCAGAGAGACGCCTGGGAAACACAGGGGAGAGAGGCCAGTGGGCTGGAGAGGAGGAAGGGACACCAGAATGCAAGTGGGGCTTGATTATTATTTTTATGCTCATCTAACATCAGGATCAGGAGACTACAGATAAAAAATGGCCTCTTGCATCTCTGTTTGTGCACAAGTCTCTCCATGGCCGAGCACCAAAGTACATTTGTGACACGTTTGTGCCATTTGAACCATCTGCACTCTGAAGACCTCAGGGACCGGCCTCCTGCTGGTGCCCAGAGTCAGGACTAAACTCAGGGAGTCAGAGTTTCAGATTCATGCAGCTAAAACCTGGAACAGTCTGAACATATGAGACAGACTCTACTCTGACTCTGTTTAAATCTAAGCTCAAAACACTTCTGTTTAGCTGTGCATATGACTGAAAGGTTTTCATTCCTCATTCCAGACTATTCTCTTCTCTCCAATTCTCTCTAATTTATGTCCCATCTCTATTTTTAAATTTTATGATGATTATTTATGTTTTGATTTGTTAGTATTGTGATTTTAATGTATTTCTTACTCTGTAAAGCACTTTGAATTACTTTGAGTACGAATTGTGCTATACAAATAAACTTGCCTTGCCTTGCCTTAACTCTTGGCTACGTCAGGCTTTTTTACTCACGTTTAATCATGTCTTTTATGAAATTGCACTGTCTGCTTTCAAATAAACTAATCTGATGTAATGGGATGCACCACCACAATGTAAATGAAGTGGCTGATACCAAGAAATCCTATCAGAGTCCAGAGAGAGCCGGTCTGAAGGACAACAGACAGGACAGGACAAGGCCTAAATCTACCACATCACACAAAACCCAAAGTGTAGACTGTGCAAAGAGGTTTCTGAGACAGTCCAGCACAGAACTGCAGGGTGTAAGATGCTGCAGGGAAAGCATACGTGGAGCTGCATAACCAAGTGGCATATGGCATAATGTACAGAAACATCTGTGCAGAGTACGAGCTGGAGACCCCGAGGTCAAGGTGGAAATGCCGAGCCAAGATCCTGTGGGACTTTCAGATACAGACTGACAGAATGGTTGTTGTGGTGGACATTGAAATATGAGAAACTAGAGAAATCCCAGGGTCTCAAAGAGCTGGAGAAGAGCTGAAAGGTGAAAGCATCAGTTGTGCCTGTATGAAGCACTCGGAGCAGTAACCCCTAAAGGAGAAGTGGCTGCAGCAGATATTCAGCATTTTAAAATGACAAATATCAAGTCCACTGTGATAATTCATTTCAATCTGTTGCTGACCAAACCTGGACATTTGTATTTTATTTTATTCAGGTTATAAAACCAAAAGACTAAAAGATGCATGTTGCACTACCTTCTGAAAATTACAGTGTGTAAACTTAAAAAGGGCCCAAACAGAAAGTACACACTGGAAAAAACTATATTTAGGCAAGTTAAAATGACTTAAATTAAGAACATTTTACCTTATTTGAGTCGATTCAGCTTGTCAAGTAAAATTATCTGCCAGTGAAATAAGTGTATTTTTCGTAATTCAATCAACATTCGATTTTACTTCTTATTTTAAGTGAAAAAAGTTGTTGTTTTTCTTATTTTAAGCGTCGCAAGATGTATTTTCATATTATAAGTGCAAAAAGCCTTATTCCACTTGCAGATCATTTTACTTGTCAAGTGAAATTTACTCAAATCATGATAAAACTAACTTGGCTAGATTTTGTTTTTTGCGGTGCATTACTGAGATTTTAAACTATTCATTTTTCTTCCCTTAGAAATATGACGATACAATCTCTTGTCAGTAGTTGTGGGAAAGTACACAGCCTCATCTTTCTGAGCATTTATCACTGATCAAAGCTTGTGTTGCGTGTCCCCGCCACTGTCTCCACAACCGCTGGCAGGTCCTGCAGGTCAGTGAACGCACCATCCCTATCAGCTGTGATCTCAGATGACCGGTCCCACCAAAACAATGCACGCCTCTCACCACGAGCGCAGAATACAAGGCCCTCTGTCACAAACATACAAGTGTGTGCTTCTGTTTGAGCTGTGGGGCCTTGTCTTCACAGCCCAAGTGTTAATCCACTTAAGAAATCCCCAGGCTCATTACACTGGGGATTGTTCCAGAAGTAAAGCGAGTTTATGGGAAAGGTCTCCACAGAAGCTGGGCTGACATGAAGCTCACGCTATTTCCAGGGCTCGGTATACATAAGGATTAAACTGACAGCGCTTTCACTGCTGTATAAAATGATTTTGTCATTCTTGTGGTCAAATGAAAGCGTTTATTTTTGCTTTTTGTTTTTTGAATATGAATCATGAATCAATTATTAAGGTTAAAGGTACAGAATGCAACTTTCTGGGGGTGGAAAAACAAAGTGAAAACCATACTTCAGAACATTCTCGATGGAGATGGAGTATGTCTTATGCCGTATTGTGAAAGATTACAGCAGAACTAAGAGAAGACCCTCCTCCAGCCCAAATAAGAGTTTTTAATAATGATTTGCCCTCTTTATTTGACCCATTTTTAATGCTAGTTCAGCCCCTCCAGACCCCTCTCCAGATCTTGAGCTAGTCCAGACTACGTAATATTGTGTGCATGTTTTGGGCTGATGGAGGAAACGAGAGTGTCCAGAAAAAACTCTGCACAGAAAGGCCCACGCTGCAAAAAACCTTGTCAAGTTAAGATTCAACTTGACAAATAAAATGATCTGCCAATGGAATAAGACTTTTTGTACTTAAAATATGAAAGTACATCTTGCTACACTTAAAGTAAGAAAAACAACATTTTTGAACTTAAAATAAGAAACAAAATCAAATGTTGCTTGAATTAAGAAAAAGCACTTATTCCATTGGCAGATCATTTTACTTGTCAAGTTGAATCTAGTCAAATAAAGTAAAATGTTCTTAATTTAAGTCATTTTAATTTACGGTATTTTTCAGACTATAAGTCGCACCACCCACAAAATGCATAATGAAGAAAAAAACATGTATAAGCACTTTTTGGGGAAAATGTATTTTATAAAATCAGAGACCAAGAACTGACATTTCATCTTGAAAGGCAAATTATAGAAGTTATAGTAATAAAAACAACCCGATAGAGAACAATCCCTGTATCATTCGCTCGTTCGTTTTTCAATATAGAACCAAAAATAAGAAAACGAAAAAACAACTCTTTTCTTTATTATTTGACTCCAAAACCAAAATGAAAAAACAGATAACGGTTTGCTTTTTCATTTTTGATTCATATATACGATTCATAAATTTGGTCTATGGACTGTCAGTGTGAAAAATGTAATATATAAGTCGCACCTGAGTATAAGTCGCAGGAACCACCCAAACCCTGAAAAAAGTGCGACTTATAGCCCGAAAAATACGATATCTAGATGTTGTCTTTTTTCCAGGCCTGAAAGTCAAACCCAGAATCTTCTTACTGTGATGTGAGAATGCTAGCCGCCATGGCGCCTTTAATGAAATATTGAGCCTATCACGTACACATGACTCAAGTTGAAAAGTCCAGATCTGTATTAGAAGTTTCACACATGAAGATGAAAGTGTGTATTGTGTCAGTCAGTGGGTTCTTCACAGTGTGCGCTACATGAAGAAAACACTTTTGATGGAGAGGAGGGGGATTTCCAGTGTCCAGTTTAGACTCAGTACGGGAGATGGGAGAGCTGGAGGAGGCATCAGCTGACTGTGACTGTGAGAGTGTGTGTGAGCGTGTGTGTGTGTGTGTGTGTGTGTGAGAGTGCGTGAGGGGGAGCCAGGCCTTTCCCACACCCACCAGAGTCACATACTATGCACACAAGTCCTACAGGGAGGGGGGCGTCTGCAGGTCAACAAGAGAACGCTACTCAAGCATTCATGACCGAAAGAGAAAGTTTATTTTGAATTTTCTCTGTGCCCCAAAATATATTGAAACTGAAATACATAATTTTAAAAAAACCCTACTATTGTTTACTACTTGGACCACTGCCCGTGCCAATAACTGACTAATGATTATTGTTTTTTATAGAATTAGTTCATAATTTGCAAAAAAACCACATAAACAAGATTTTTTCTGGTGATCATTTCTTGTATTCGTAACAGATTTAAAACAAGATCAGATTGTGCCAGTTTTACCTTTTCCTTTTGAATAATATGATGTGCTTCTACGTCAGGTGACCTCAGTACACAACTACAGCTATCTAAAGAGGGCCCTCACATCGCTTTACTGTAACTAATGTGCATCAGACAGCCAGGTATTGGAGCTATGTGTAAAGTTATGTACAGTGCAGATAGCAGCACGTCCTGTGGTGAGATGAACACTGAGCAGCCCGGGTCAAAACAAGAGTAAGAGCTTTTCCCTGCAACAGTCACAACCATGATAGGCTGATATGGATTTTTTGAGCTGATACAATATCTGATGTCTGTCTTGTTGCTGTGGCCGACCAATATTTGCCTACTGTATACCAATGTTATGATTTTAAAATCTACAGCAGCAGTAGTAAGTCCAGAAGATCAGTTTAGATCAGTGTTTTGTATCAAACCTGATTAATCAAACTGTATAAAGCTGAACTGTGTTGTTCAGCTCAGCTTTTCTTTCAGCTCTGGCCAAAAGCTGGCGATGCCGTGCTGTTGTGTGTTTGTTTGTTTGTTTGTGGTGCTGCAACAATTTTAGTAGTCAGTTAGTTAACAAATGCTTAACAAATTGATTAGACCACCACCCAGTATAAGGTGTACCACTGCTGTCATAATTTAAGAGTATTTCTGTTTACTAAAATATCTTTTTATGTTTCTATCATGGTTAATCCGCCAGTTTATGTAAGATCTTTTTATCAAAATTATATCTTTAATGCTAAAATATAACTATTGTTGGTATCTATAAAATTTCAAGTTTAATGTTTTCCAAAAGTCTCATCCAAAGTAAGTCTCTGGGAACAGCTAGAAACTATCTGGAACTCAATAATAAAAGAAACTCTGCAAAATGACATAAAAACAAAGCAGCAAGAATGCAGCTGTTATCTGCGCCAAAGGTGTTCACACAAAATATTCCCATTTTTGGTTATTCTTTCTCAACAAAGATTATTTTGTTATTCCAATTATTAATTTTCTTAATGAATAACAATGAAATGGTTCCTTTGAAAGTTTTTGATATACTATGAAGTTATTTATGTTTCTTGTTTTCATGACAGGTGGTCTAATAAATTTGCTAAGCTCTGTGTTTGTTGGAGCAGACAGTGAGGAGACAACTGGATTGCAACAATTGGAAACTGTACAATAACTTCTATGTTTTTAAAATGCTGCTAACATGCTTACATGGCTAGAATTATACTCAGGTTTGACAGAATACATCCCAAAAAATACCCAAAAATCTACTCAATTGTAGTAACTTGAGTATTTCCACGTACTTACTTTCCACTCTGAACATTAGCTCCAGTGTGAGGAGGCCATAGTGTGGTTGGATGTAGGTGTGGTTCTTCATGACAGGAATGGCCTCATGTGCAGAGGTTGTCCACACACGGTGAAGAGAGTGCTGACGTGTGACTGCAGATAGACTCACATACGACTGGCCCACTTCAGCTGCAGCTCCTCTGACCCATACGACACTCCAGGAAGCATCAAAGACCTGAAAAATGAAAATGTATTATGTGTTAAAAATGTGTACTTTGATTTGAGAAAATGCTGTCTTTGTTTCTGTACTAAAAATATACATAACAGCACTGCACTGTCTGCTCTCATTCATGAAAAATAGTTAAAGGAACTGTATGTAGATTCTGCTCTTATAGTTTTCAGAAAAGTACTACAACCTGCAGATAGAGGACACACAGGAGTATTTCACATTCATGTATGGACAGACCAGGCCTCATGTGAAAGCTCAGAATCTCCAGAATCCCCTCACTGAGTTGCAGAGGCTGCATTAGCACTGACTCATGATTGGCTGCAGGTACTGGGTTTTAGGTAGTGCCCAGTCAGTTCAGAGAGCAGGCCCGTAGCCAGGGGGGGGTCGAGGGGTGCCTGGCTCACTCATTCGTGGTCTGGAAACGTTGTAAAATAACTTTATAAGCAGCCTTAGCATTACCTTAGCATTAGCTTGTTGATTTCCCACTGCGCATGCGAAAGCCCAAAAGACTTAAAGTATTTAATCCCATTTATTTACGAGTGAATTATATTTTTTGAAAACGCTAAAAAATACAGTCCAGAACCGTCAGTAGTCGCTCCTCACTTGTTGCTTCTGGCAGCTATTAGCCGCTCGCTGCCACTGGAGTCGGCAGTCGAGTCTTTTGGGCTTTCACATGTGCAGTGGGAAATCAACAAGCTAATGCTAAGGTAATGCTAAGGCTACTTATAAAGTTATTTTACAACGTTTCCAGACCACGAATGAGTGAGCCAGGCAGAGCGTTTTGTTTGTTAGACTCGTGGCTGTTGTAAGATGGGTTAGAAAATGGTGTTAAGCCTCTTCTGTGCAAATTGGCGTTTTACATGGAAGTTATGAACTTGCCCCCATCACTACACTAGTTTGTTGCCTTGACAGACTTACTGCCACAGGGAGATCACCTAGAAAACACTGATCTGTGCCGTTTTGGGGTTTCTGACAGTATTCGACCACCTCTAGAAATGGACTTTAGCTTCATATGTGCCAGAGTTCCCCTTTAATCAAGTTTTGTATAAAATACTGATCTGTATTTAAATATAACCAGTATCGAATACAATATTAAACTTACCTATCTTCATGGAGAAAGACAGTTGGCACAAACAGACCAAGTTACAGGTCTGATCAGTGACTTTGGTATAGCCATAAACACATCAATAAGATCTCCATGGAGACAAGCAGGCAGCAGATCCATCACCAGTAAAATTACATATTGCACCTTTAAGTTGTATATTATAGTCCCATTTACATCGTTGGTTTATTTCTTTGTCTTGCTTTGTTGAATTATATTGTCTTTACTGGCTGTATTTCAAACCCACATGTAAACATTGCTTGATCCAAATCCAGCCAGTCTTTCCGATGGAGGGAGCAGGAAGGAAGCGGAGTAGCAGCAGCTGCAGGTTGCTGGTTCAACGCTCCTAAAATACGTGTTGTGGGTTTCCTCAGTCACAACAATAGACCATTATACCCCCGAACAACGCACATTCATACAGTCTGTGCGAGTGCATTAAAACCTGATAAACACCGCACATTTCTCTTGAAGTCCGCAGGGAGTCCAGGGTGCTGAGAAGAGGAAATCGAACTGGATCAAGTCTACGGAGGGAGTGGAGGGACGCTATTAAAGGTCCGATATTATGTAAAATTGACTCTTGTGAGCTTTTAGATGTGTTATAATGTTGTTACTTCATCAAAAACATACCTGGAGTTGTGTTTTGTTGCATTCACACATGTTTAAGCATTATTATTTGTCTGTCTAAGATCAAAATGCTCTGTTCCACCTGTGTGCTTTAGTAGAGATTATGAAATTATCCAAATGTTTCTTGTGAAGGTGTGTGGAGTTTAAAAACACAGTGGAGCACTTCCTGTATCACAACATTGCATCAGAAGGTGGAACAAATTGTTTTTTGTTTGAGAGAAGCCTAAATATGCAGGGTTTGTGTGCTAAAATTGCGTAACATGGGCCTTGTAAACAATATAACCATTTTAGAAACAAACTATTAAACTCATATCTCCATAGAGACGATGGACGATGGTACAACCAGACTCGACTTACAGGTAAGATCTATGTAGAGGCGACTCGCTCACAGACAGAATGCATGTTTTTGTACGTAATTTTGAGCTATAAAGTTACCCACATTTAAATAAAGGCGTTCAACATGTCTATAGTGACAAGCAACTGGCGTAGATCCACCAGAAAAGTTACACAGTGCAACTTTAAAGGGCCTATACTGCACTACCGGTATTTTTGATCTGTTATAATGTTGTTTCCTCATCAAAAACATACCCAAAGTTGTATTTTGTTTCATTCACGCACGTTTAACACACAACTCCTGCGTATTTAGGCTGAGTTCTTCTCTCAAACAGAAAACACTCTGTTCAGGAAGTGCTCCACTGTGTTTTTAAACTCCGTACACCTTCCCAGGAATTCATTTGGATAATTTCAGCCAAGGAATTGCCTATCTCTACTGAACTACATGAAAGAAGTCACTGTTAAACTTGAAAACTACCACTGCATGACATCATAGGGTGGAATGGAGCATTTTGGTCTTTGGAGATGTCGACAGACTAATAATAAAGAATTACTAAAACATGTGTGAATGAAGGAAAGAATAACCTATAATCTCAAACTGAAAGGATACAAATATGATAAACAATGGGAAAAGTGGAATATATTTATAAATGACACCAGTAAATTAACGTAATTCAACACTGTGTCATTCTTAAATGCATGTTTAATTAAGAATTTGTAACTCCAGACATTTGCTTTGTTGTTTTGGTTTATATTGTTCTTGTATGTTTTGAATTGATTACTAAAAAGCAATAAAAACAAAGAAAAAAAAACGTGTAAATGAAACAAAAAACAACTCCAAGTATGTTTTTGGTGAGGTAACAATATCTAACATGGCTTTAAGTTCACAAGAGTCCATTTATAATATAGAACTTTTAAATAAATGAGTTTACCTTCCACCAGAAAAGTTCCACAGTGCCTCTTTAACATTATGGAGGCTGTGGGGTCTCAACAATGGTGTTGCCAGTCCTCCTTTGTCGGAATAATGCTCCGTTTCCTCCCATTCTCTCCGCACTCACCCCCCCTCCTGTACCCTCCGTCCCGACAAATACACACTCAAATATGCAGCGTTCAAGAGGATTTCCGACTCACGACCCTGAGCCCCCCCAGATATTATCCTCCTGGTAGCCCTCCGCCAATGCTTCCTGATATAGGATGGCCCTGCTTGTCCTCCATGACCCAAGCCATCAATAAAAACACAATATACACATCGAAAAGTGAGCCGGAGGGACCATAGATTTTGTAGAACAGACGTGAAGCAGCTGCAGGCGAGTAAAAAAGATATAGTCAAATATAATGTCTAATTTAAATGTGTATAAGAGTTTTACCAAAGTAAAAAAAAACTGTCATTCACACCCACACTGCAAAGAACTGGGCCAGAATTTAAAATTTAAACATCAACTTAAATCTATCAGAAAATGACTTAAAAGTAGTGAAATTATCTGTCCATGCAGCAAGATCATTTTACTTGGCAAGTTATCTTAAAATAAACTACCTCTAGACAAGAATTAGACAATCTCAGAACTAGTAAGTAGATAATAAATCTGAAAACATGATGAATAACCTGATATACATTTTAAATTCTTGACCAGATCAGAGAAATTTGCAGTGCAATGAAAGCAATGTTTTAAGTGGGTAAAATAGTCTAAAAATGTCAAGTAAGAGTAGCCTGTTAAAATGTAATAAAGTGACTGAAGTAGAGGTCAAAAGTAGTAAAATTAGTATACAAGTAAAGAGAAACATACAAAAATAAAATCAGTTAAAGTAAAAAAAAAAAGTATTTTTAACTATTTCTTGTACTGATTGTTGTACATAACATCTGATTCAGCCCAAGTTACTGAAATCTCTCAACAATGGGATTTCCAAAAATGTATTAAAGGGACAGTTTGGAATTTTGGACATAGGGCCTCATTTCCTAGTGAGCCAGAGTGTTGATAGAATAATGTTTGAAATAAAACTAACCTTGCATCACATGAATCGTCGCACGTTGAGGGACTATTTTCTCATATATCACGCTGCTGCCGAGCTTTCTATCAGGAAGTACAACTAACTGCTGCTGCTCAGACATAAATCCTTCAAATGCAAGGCTGGTTTTACTTCTAAAATTATTCTATGGACACAGACGTTCACATGGACAGTCTGGAGTTATAATAGTTTTGCCTCGGGTGCTTTGTGGAGTGGATAAGACTGTTTTTAGTGGAAGGACAACTACGGCCATTGACATGCACTAGCCTAGCACCAGCAACCTCTCCAAATACAAGGACTGGATGGAATGAGGAAATATGGCCCTATGTCCAAAACTCCGAACTGTCGCTTTAATCACATCTGATGGTTAAACTGATAGAGAAATTGCCTTGTTTTCTTGGTAGATCCACTGACCCACAGGTTAGTGGCATGAATCCAGCTCCTACAGATGAATACTGCTGTTGTGTGTGAATGGGTGAGTGATTCCTTGTTGTAAAGTGCTTTGAGTGTTTTGAAGGTGGAAAAGCGCTGTAGAAAAATGTGACTGGACTGTACAAAAATGGCAAATCTCTAATGTAACCGGTCGTAATCACAAGCATATATAGAAAAACTAAAGTATGCACATTTCTTGAGATGATGGGGCGTTGACAAGTCCATTTGGAGTTATCGGCTGTAGAAGCCAGAAGAGTGTGTGTAAGTATGTCCTGATTGGCGCATTCACCTCGCTCACGGTGCTCCTGAGATTAGCAGGTGAGAAAAGACGTCTGCTCCTGTGTGAGAGGCTCTGGACTGTCTCACACGACGATTGGGTTTCAGACTGTGGGAACGGCTCACACGTACTCCCAGAACTCGCAGGGTCTGCATGATTTGTCTCTCTAATTCAGAAAAGATCATTAAAACATTGAAATTACAATTGCACCTACAGGTCTGTAATGTAAATGTGTATGTGTGGACCTTTGCTTTTAGTTGCAGCTAAATATATACACTTTGTTTTTAAAAGAGCCCATTTTATGTGAGGGGCTTCTAATTCTACTTTTTTTTTTTGCTTTATGGTCATTTTCTGTATTTTGGCGAAACAAATGACAAGTTATGCTCCTCTTTACTGCTGGCAGGGATCAGATCAGTCAAGAATTGTTATAGTCCTGTTTTAGTCCTGATATAGACTTAGTTTAGTCCTGGTTTAGATCAAATTGATCAAAAATGGGGATACTTCTGGGACATTTCTTGTATAAAACTGGGACAAATCACTGGTTTTGTATAAATCTGCTGTGACAGGAGACACAGGGCTCAAAACTGGGACTGTCCCGGGTAAATAGGGACATCTGGTCACTCTAGTTTTGCTTTATTCACACATGTGCAACATGTCCTTATCTCAAACGGAAACCACTCTTTTTCACCTTGTGATGTTATGTGGTAACACAGGAAGGGCTCCATTGTGTTTTTAAACTCCATACACCTTCACTAGAATCATTTGGATGATTTCAGCCCTGTAATTTTCAGTTTTTACTCTAAACAACAGATAAAAAGTAGCTGTTAAATTGCAAACTACCACTTCATGACATTACAGAGCATTCTGAGCTTTGGAGATGTAGACAGATTACTCAAACACGTGTGAATGAAACAAAACACAACTCCAGATAGGCTATATTTTTGATGAGGTAACAGTACATCTTTACCCTTTATTTTTTTTAAACTTGGATTGTACATTGATTTACAGACTGGTTTGTTGATTGGACCAAACCTATTTATTTGCTATAGGCTAAGACATCTTAAAGGGCCCATATTGCACTATTTTCTGATCTATGTTATAATCCTCATCCTCAGGCTTTTTACACCAGCAAATTTGGCAGAAGCTCTTCCAGAGAAAAAATATGAGCAATGCCTTTCCTGTTGTGTCCACCTGGTTCCCCCCTGGACACTGAGGATGCTGCAGGACACAGAGGAGGGACACTTTTGGCTCATCCTCTCCTCAAACAGTCCTGACACAGATGTGCTGCCCTACCTGACCAGTTTATGTTAAACTGCACTGAGACCTTTGACTGAGACACAAGAGCTACTGAGAAGCGCAGTGGAAATGTAGCAACCGCAGCTGTAACAGTTTGCTACAGAAAAACCTGAACTTCCCTTTGGATCAATAAAGTGTCCCTCTCTCTCATTACAATAGAGATCAGAAAATAGAGTATTTTTTTAATGTTTTATACCTGACCCTTTTTAATGTTTACACCTGACTTTTTTCAGTGGCAGTGGCAAGATGTCCCTATTTACCCGGGACAATCCCAGTTTTGAGCCCTGTGTCCTAGCAGATTTATCCAAAACCATTGAAGTCCCTGGTGTTCCTATTTTTGACCAATATGATCCCTGCCAACAGTAAAGAGAGGCTTAAACTGTCATTTGTTTCGGTAAAATACAGAAAAGCTGCTTTAAAATGACACAAAGAAAATGTGACTATACTGACTCACATGTTAGTCATCCATGGGCTGAGTGCATAACATTTTTCTTTAATTACGCACTTGTTTCACTGTTTTATTAGTACCAACCACAACAAACCAGGGGTGTCCCCCTTTTTTTTTTATTTATAAAAATCTGGTCACCCTATGTTTACACCTAATTAACCCTTTCCAATAGCAAGGGTTAGGCTAAGTAGATTGATTTAGCATTAAAAGTCTAGGGGCATTGACAAATATAGATAAAATATACAACCTACAAATGCATTTGTAGGTTGTGCACTTGTTTGTCACGTATAAATCCATTGGAACCGCCCAAGTGCTCACAAACACGGTGCAGACAAGAGAGATCGCTGCAGACGGAGGTGCCTGGGCTGGTCCCTCTTCAGATAAATCCGCCTGTCTGGTCTGGTGCGTGTGAGTGTGTGCACGACCGGCTCCCAGGCTCCGTGGGAAAACTGTCTGCAGCGGAGGACAAGCTCCGAGAGGCGGGGAGAGAGGGGAGCTGTGCAGGGGTTCGGACGCAGCTTTGTCCGGACTCTTTTCTGGGGATGCGTCGCTGATAGAAGTACTGTTTCGGTCGTGGGATAAAATAAGTTTTGATTTTTTTTACATGGATTTTTTCGTATTTGGCAATCCGTTTTGATTTAAGATTAGATTAGATTTTATTAATTTTTTTAAATTAATTTTTTTATATATATATATAATCTTAGGCTAGCTAGCTAGCTTGGCTAACTAACTAACTTTTTTTTTTTTTTTAAGATTGGTTAAATGTATTCGGAATATAAGACAATTTCATTAGATATGTAAGAAAGTAGTTTTTTGGGGTTTTTTTTTTTTTTTTTTTTGTATTTTTTTTTTTGTTTGTATTTTTTTATTTTACCACTACCACCACACCTCCAGCCGATCCCCGGGGAGAGGCCAGGAGCATCCCGCCATCCGCGCACCATGAAGCGGCCTTCCGAAGACAGCAGCTCCGGTGACAGTGACTCAGAGGAAACCATCGATGTGGGCTGTGAAAATATGTATTCAGGGTGAGCAAATACAGATATGTCCAAAATAGTTACTCTCTGATCATTTATTTGATATTAAAAACATCAAATATGAAAAGTGAAATATACTACATTTTTAGCGGATGTGCCAGCTTAGTTTATTTTGGTATAAAAGTAGGCTAGATAAGAATTTCAGTAAGCTTTGTATATTTTGACCAGATTTTCAAAATAAAAAAAATGGGACATCCCTGGTTTGGGTTAGTTGGTAATAATACAATTATGAAACAAGTGCATAAGGAAAATTGATATGCACTTAGCACTAATGAAAGTCAGCAGTCACATTTTCTTTGGGGTTTGGTCATTTTTAAGCAACTTTTTCTGTATTTTTACATAAACAAATGACAGTTAATGACTCTCTTTACTGTTGGCAGGGATCAGATTGGTCAAAAATAGGGACACCTGGAACATTTCTTGTATAAAACTGGGACAAATCAGTGGTTTTGGATAAATCTGCTGGGACAGGAGACACAGGGCTCAAAACTGGGACTGTCCCGAGTAAATAGGGACGTCTGGTCACCCTGGCTTTGTAGACTAAATAGTTTGTTGGAAGAATAAATGTTAATTGAATAAAACAAACAAACAAACAAACAAATGAGATAAAGGGACCTTAGACTGAATATGAAAGAGACTGTGGAGTCTACTTTTTAATGACAAAAAATGGTGCCATCATCATGCAGGTTGTAATAAAGTAATAATTAACTAATCATTTAAGTTATAGAACTTATAAATGGAGAGGAAGTAATGTAGTGTAGCCTATTATAGCCACAAATTGTACTCAAGTAAGAATAATGTTACTGCAAAGTAGTGGTCTAAAAATAGAGTGACCAGACGTCCCTATTTACCCAGGACAGTCCCAGTTTTGAGCCCTGTGTCCCCTGTCCCAGCAGATTTATCCAAAACCAATGATTTGTCCCTGTTTTATACAAGAAATGTCCCAGGTGCCTTTATTTTTGACCAATCTGATCATTGCCAACAGCAAAGATGGGCATAAATTGTCATTTGTTTAGATAAAATACAGAAAAGCTGCTTACAAATGACCAAAACACAAGAAAATGTGACTGTACTGACTCACATGTTAGCCATGAATGGTCTCTGCGTAACAATGTTCCTTAATTATGGACTCGTTTTGCAATTTTATTATTACCAGCCACCAAAAAACCGTGGATGTCACAGTTTTTTATTTTGAAACTGGAAGAGTAAAAATTAATTTACTCAAGTAAGAGTAACTTTCAGGACATAATATCTTCATAATTTGAAGTTACGTTATTTGAAGGACAAAATTTTAAATAATGCACTAAATTTTTAAAGGACAGACAGAAAAATTTTAAAAAGCAACATTAAATCATCACGTTATATGAACACAGATATTCAAAGCATTTCATTTAAACATAAGGTCACTTTTAGACTTACAGTGAGTGGGAAGAGAAACCAAAACGTTTCCTTTCTTTTCTCAAGTAGGAGTAAAAGGATGCTGCTTGAAATGTACTCTGAAAAGAACAAGTTACTCAAGGAAATGTAACCCACCTCTGATTCTGGTTTTATTTGATTTTTATTTAATTAGTTTTTAATCTTAGTGTCTTTTCCGCAGGCACATAAAGGCATCCTTCATAAGATGCGCCTCTCCGACCACAACAACTCAAGTCATAGCCAGGAAGAAACGCAGAGGGGTAATTAAAAAGAAAATCATGAATGATTGTCAGTGATTAATGATAATAGTTTCACAGTTTGTTTTAAAAAATGATGTAATCTATCTTGTTATGTTTAGATCATTGAGAAGAGGCGCAGGGACCGAATCAACAACAGTCTGTCAGAGCTGAGGAGACTGGTGCCCTCTGCGTTTGAGAAGCAGGTGAGAAACAAGATTAAACCATTTATTTAACTAATTGGTGTGTTTGTGTAGGAATGATGAACCCTTAAGTGTAATTATGCCTTTGTAGGACCATTGTCGTAAGCGATGTTTTCCCAGCATCACAAAGTCATTGGGAAATCACTTCTTATCTCATGCTGCCATTTAAAAACAATTAAACATGACAAGTATAAAAAGCTTCTTCGTTTTACTCACAAATTGCATATAAAACATTCTTGTTCATTTAAAGGGCCCATACTACTCTGTTACAGTGTTGTTTCCTCATCAGAAACATACCAGGAGTTGTGTTTTGTTCCATTCACATATGGTTAACACACAAAACCTGCATATTAAGCTGAGTTTTTAAATCCCATACACCTTTTGTTCAGTCATTTGGACAATTTCAGGTCAGCAGTTGCCAATCTCTTCTAAAATAAAGGTAAAAAGGAGCTGTTAACTTGAAAACTACCGCTTCATGACATCGCAAGGTGGATCAGAGCATTTTGAGCTTTGGAGATGTAGAGAAGACTAATAATAATAAGTATTTGCTACCACATATGGTGTAAAAAGCCTGTAACATCTCAATTGTAACATGGCTCAAAGCTCACATTAGTCAATTTTGCATAATATAGGTGTTTTAACCATAGACCGTATGAGTGGACTAAGCTATCCCGTTAGCGGCGTGCCAAATAGGAAGTGCACCAGGAGGCTCTTCCGGCTCCTTCTCTCCCTTTTCCCCATTGACTTACATTAGGATCTTATCGCTCGTCTCTCTGTACCTGTTGCAGTGAGGCTCGTTATTTTGCTCTTAAAATGTTTGTATGAACCCGCTTTACATGGTCCTGAATTTTTTTTCACTATTTTGTTTGCCAAAAAAACATCCTATTCATAACATAGAGCCTGGCTCCAAATTTGCTCCTGTAGCCATTAGCATCGCGAGCCTCATTTGAGCGACGCTAAACGCTATGAGTGACGTCACGCTCACTTAGTCCACTTCTTTTATACAGTCTGCGGTTTTAACACTATTGATGCATGTGCTGAATTTGTTTAATGACGTCTAATGTGTTAAAAAATGACTTCAAAATAAATAAATAAATGAAATGAACCTCAGTGTTGTTGTTGACTGTGCAGGGTTCGGCTAAACTGGAGAAAGCCGAGATTCTGCAGATGACTGTGGACCATCTGAAGATGCTGCAGGCCACAGGAGGAAAAGGTAAAGGCGTATTTGGTACATCTACATCAAACCTAAAAAAACATGCACCAGGACTTACAGGTGGAAATGAGCTCTAGTGCTACAACCTGGCACAATGCATTGCTCCTGTTAAGGTGAATGTAGATTGTGCACTGTCCCTGTCTCATAAATAAACTAAATAAAGAAAGAAACATGACCAATATGTTTTTTATCCAGGTAGATTGATTGAAAACTAGGCCTGTCTCTATAATTATAATACTGACTTATCGTTCAATATATGAAAGCTCGAACAATATATTTTAGGGCTCAGTATATATCGTGTGTATGTTGTTGTTGTTTTTTTGCAATAGTGGAAAGTTTTTAGCCATTTTTATATAAAACAAGATTTGAGCTGTAGAGAGTTGAATAAGTAACTTCTATGGTTAATTATTGATGCATTTTGCTGTTTCTAAAGGCATAATGATGCTGTATATTTAAAAATATGTTTCCTGGGATTATTTAGCTATGTGTCAGTGGCATAAAGTAGTTTCAATATTATAATTTATCGCAATATTTCTCTGTAGTGATATATTGTGATGCAAAATGTGTTATCGTGTTATTGAGAACCAGTTTTCATTTACGACAACCCAGTCGAGAGGGAGCAGCACAAGGGGAATACAAAAAGCAGAACAGTGAATACAAAGCCTAATAATAAACATACCAATAAAACACCTAATCTTTCACACATTGCAAGACGATTTACAATATAAAAGAGTCTACAAGAGACACTTAAAACATTCAAGCACTCATCAGAAACTACTCTACTACATCCAAGATTAGATTATGAGCAGTTATTTGTGATTGTTAACGTAGCCGCTGCAATGAAACCTTCCAGAAATATTTTTATTAGCCTAGTTACTGGTTTAAAGCATAGAGTGTTTATAGAAGACTAAGGCAGTGTGACATGACCCACAGCGTTCAGCTCCAGTTAAATGAAACCCAAGAGGTTTGTAGTTATAGGAGAAAATTTGGAGCTGGATATAGGTCCATATTAGGAATAAGAATAGCTTTATGTACAAAATAGCAAAATAAAAACACCAGCATCGAGTAGAGCGGGTTAATATGAACATTTGAAGACCAAAGTGACGAGATTCACAGCAGAAGTTACAGAAAGGTGTGATATTGACGTTGAAAAATGTAAAGTCAATTGGAAACAGACTGAATGGAGCCACGAGCGTCCCCATGAACACTTCCTGTTTGGAACTTGGTGTCTACGCTGCAAATTCTGTGATCTGGCCAAGATTTTAAAACTTATATCAGGTTATTCATCTTGTTTTCACATTTATTATCTACTTACTAGTTCTGAGACTGCTCAATTCTCATCGAGAGGTAGTTTATTTGAAGATAACTTGTCAAGTAAAATGATCTTGCCTCATGGACAGATAATTTTACTACTTTTAAGTCATTTTCTGATAGATTTAAGTGTTTATATATCTAGCTTTTTTGCAGAGTAGTGTGGTAGCTATACAATCTATGGTTTAAATATGTATCATGCCAAAACACAGCCTATTTATAACTCCATATCTTTATTTATTTTTGTGGTGAGACCTCGGGCTAAAACTCAGCCGGTCCCACTGTCACTTTCACATAAAAAATGAAGCAAAACAATAGTATTATTCATGTATTCTCACTTTCCCTCAAGGACATTAGCAGTGCACGGTCTCTTTCTCACCCCGGCACAAATCATACTTCACGGCTGTCTCTTGGAGTCGATAACATGATAGAAGAATCTTTCGGATGAGCTGTACACTGGAGTGGAGATCCATGGGAAATTGCTGCAGGGCTGGACTTGGATCCAGACTTTTGGCTTTGATTTTTGATTTTAAGTGTTCGGGGAAAGACGGTCAGGATGGAGAAGTGGTCACATACAGAAATGCTTGTTTGGTTCTACAGTCCCATTATACAAGCAACACAAGAAGTTAAAATAGCACAGGCCGAGATCATGTGCCATAAGCAAATGTGACGATATTAGCAAAAAGTCAGCAGTTTGATCATAGCTTGGAGTAATGGGCAAGACATTAGACCCTCCTGCTAGTAAGAGCAAGTAGTTGGTAATTATCACGAGGACCACTGGATTAAAGAGGCAGCTTTGCTTCCATCAGTCCACTCCAGGTCAAACAGAAGTACAGGACATTTCTACACTCTGCTCTTAATGTTTTAAATATAAAAAAAAATAAAATCCTTAATACAATGACATGCAAAAAAAATAAAATAAAACTGGCTTGCCTGCTGAGCCAGTTCCTCCTACTTTGTCCATCCATTCATCCATTTTCTTCTGCTTTATCCGGGTCGCGGAGGCAGCCGTCTAAGCAAGGACTCCCCTCTCTTTTCACGAACACTTCTCCAGCTCTTCCAGGGGGAACCCAAAGCGTTCCCAGGCCAGCCGAGAGACATAGTCCCTCCAGCGTGTCCTGGGTCTTCCCCGGAGCCTTCTCTCAGGGGCCTCCTGCCCGGAGCACCTCCCGAGAGAGGGAAGAGATGCCTGAGCCACCTCGATGTGAAGGAGCAGCATCTCTACTCTGAGCTCCTCCTGTGTGACCTCACCCTATCTCTAAGGGAGCGCCCGGTCACTCTGCGCTCTCCGCTTGTATCCGCGACCTCGTCCTTTCGGTCATTACCCAAAGCTCACGTAGGAACGTAGACTGAAGTCAGTCGAGAGTTTTCCCTTTTGGCTCAGCTCCCTCTTCACCACAACGGTCCGATACAGAGACCGCATCACTGACGACGCTGCACCAATCCACAAGTCAATCTCACGCTCCATCCTCCCCTCACTGTGAACAAGACCCCGAGATACTTGAACTCCTCCACTTGAGGCAGAGACTCCCCACCCACCCGGAGAGGGCAATCCACCTTTTTCCGGCCGAGAATCATGGCCTCGGATTTGGAGCAGCTGATCTTCATCCCTGCCTCTTCACACTCGACTGCAAATCGCCTGCATGTTGTAGATCCTGTTTGATGCAACCATCAGGACATCATCCGCAAACAGCAGAGATGAAATCCTGTGGTCCCCAAACCGGAGCCTCTCACTGCGCCAAGAAATAGGCTCCTACTTTCCGTTAAAATGGAACTAGACCATAGAGCGCATCAGATGATTATTCAGTTCTGCAAAGTTCCACTCACAGTTTGTAAGCTCTTGTGATTGGTTAATCCACCTGTCAGTCACACCCATCAAAAATTGTAGAGACAGGATACAGTTCCAGCCCCATCATCTTTGTCAATTATAAAAGTGTGTTGTATTTTAACAGTAATAATTCATTCCTCCTTTCCCTCTCCTCCATACTCAGGTTATTTTGACGCCCAGGCCCTGGCTCAGGACTTCCTGGCTCTGGGCTTTCGGGAGTGTGTGTCCGAGGTGTCCCGGTACCTGAGCTCTGTGGAGGGGCTGGACTGTACGGACCCTCTGCGCTCCAGGCTGCTGTCCCACCTGACCACCTGCGCCTGCCGCCTGCACCTGCCACCCCGGCATCACTTCCCCCCTCCACACCCTTACCTGCCCCCCCACTGGCCCCCCTCCGCCACGCTCAGACCCGCGCTCTATGGACTCAACACGCTCCCAGCACCAGTGGAGGGGGCATGTGTGCCACTCTTCACCCCCCACTGCATCACCTCCATCCAGGCTACCGCCTGTCCGCCCGCCCCCTCCCCTGTGTCGTCCTCTGGCCCTCAGATGCCCCACAGCAGCAGTAAACCGTACCGGCCCTGGGGGACTGAAGTGGGGGCTTTCTGACACACTTGAAGGCCTCCTGAAGTCTACCGATCAGGCACAGACACAGTGGCAGCATTTTAAATTAACTCATTTTGTGATTTTCTTTTTTAATACTGTTCTGTTTTGATTCTTTCTAAACAAAACACATTATACACCTGAGGAGCTGTGTTTAGCCTGGCCTTTTCATTTCTCCTATTTGAATGTAACTTGCTGCTAATATATAGTTAACATTTGGGACACTGTGGATTTGATTTAGCATTTTAAAAACTGGCCGATTGCCTATCCTGTTTCTGACACCTAACAGTCTGAAGGAACCTTTCACTTTCTTTCTCTTCCTCACATCCCTCCTGCGTTTGACACTGTCGCATTTGTGACTTATTTTGAACAGAAATGAATTTGACTGTAAACAAATAATCTGAGGTGGTTTTATTTAAGCTGCTATTAACTTTTACTTTTTACAAATAAAATACTTTCAGATAAATACTTTTTTTTAAATTGATTTTGTAGTTCTATGATTAAATATAGCCCTGAGCAATGAGCATTCAGGAGATTGTAAACAGTTGGACTCTAAGTTATGGAGAATTTGTTAATAAATGACATGTTCACTGAGACATTACTTCGCACATGTTTCCAGGGTTCAAAATCTCAATCCAGTATCCATCCGGGTCTTGTATAAACGCCAGGTTCTTTGTTTTCCCTGGAACAAATAGGAAGAGGTTTAGAGGTTAAATTAGAATACTGGAATTTGTTCTTGTAATTTTTGCATTTTTTATTTACAATCTATCTGTTACATACATATAATTTTAGAATATATTGGAATTTGCATTTATATTACAACATTACTGCTAATAAATGCTTAGTGAGAGGCGCCCTCTGGTGGTCTCAACAGGCAACTTTCTAATTTGCAAGTGCCTTTCCCTGCAGATAGAGGAGGACATGCACTTTTTTCCTCGTTCTCAGTATATGGACAGACCGTGCCTCATGTCAAAGCTCAGAACCTCCAGAATTCACTCACTGAGCTGCAGATTGTCTTAAAAATTGGCTGGGGTTTAAGTAGCGGCAACTGAGATTGACATTGAGTCCTTTTAGGTTTGAACCAACTGGATTTTAGCAATGAAACTGACAACTCAAATGAGAGAGTCACGAGAGACCAATTCTGCTTTCAGATTTAATTGTCTTGAGAAACAAAACATCAGATTATAATATAAATAATAAATAATAATGTAATTAATAAGTGTGTATTGCAATTCTTATCAGTGAAAGCTTTGTTTACCTCATGTCTGGGAGCAGAGATTATGCATTCATACAGTTTCATTAAAAGATATTTAATAAAACAGGAAAAGGAAAGGAAAAAACAAAAAATTGTACCTGCATATGCTTTCTTCACAAATGTAACCCCTCGTTCCTCAAAGTAGGAGCAGGCATCGGCCAGGTTAGGAACTGAAATACCAATGTGACCTACAAACAGGAACTTTATTACAGTATTGTTGATATTAATTATATTAATGATAATGATTCACCAATGTTCTTCCATCATGAACAGAGCTTCAATAACTGGACACTTTGCACAGATACAGGACTCACCAAACCCCAGCGGTGGCTTGTTTCCGTTGTGATATTTCAAGTCCTTATCTTTCTCTGCTCCCCAGTTACTGATAAACACAGGATATGAGACGCTGAGATCACCTTGAAATATCTCGACATATGTTGGGTGCAGTAAACTCGAGGTCCTTACTGTGTGAGCTCGACGAGGCCGTGTCGGGAGAAGGTCCATGCCGTCCTCTCCAGCTGATCCTGGGGGATGTTGGCCTTGTCCTCGTAGCCCAGAAAGTACAGAGTGAAGCGCATGGCCGGGAAGTCCATCTTCTGCAGTAACCTGGCAGGAGACCGTAGATTTGACATATTTTATTTCAGTACAACTTCTCAAACAGTCGTTATAAATGTATGGGGATGCACTGTAAAAACATGCAGGGCTTTCATTTGCATTAACTCAGACATCACCAAGCATCAAGCACTAACCTCCTTGTTTAACTTTGCAACTTTCCCACAAAAACTTGAAACCAAACTCCCGTCTGTCCGGATGCAAAATGGGCTACTATAGGTCAAGTCGGGGGAGACCAATTCAGATTGTGAGGACGCTAAATGAAAAATAAGATCTGCCTATTTTCAGGTTATGCTTCAAAATGTTTGCCATGCAGTTATGGTCCTATGATTGATTAAAATCTACAATAAAAAGCTCAAAGTTCAGTTCAGTTGGAAGGCTTTGAGGGCTGCATTTGGCCTCTTGTGTCATATTTTTTTTTTACACACGTGTGAAGACATTTCACGTGGCCTGAAGCCAAACAAAACACGTGTCTGAAAAGGAGGATGATGAAGGCGTTGATTCGAATGAATACTGTCTTAAGCACCTGTCCCTCTTTAGGTTGTCCTGCACAGCCATTTAGCCCCCAGTCCTTCGTCCTGCTTTATAATCCCATAAACATGCTTTCAACTGCACATTGGAGTTTTTTGGTGAAATTTGGTGTAATTTTGTTACATGGAACAATAAAATTCACTTTGACTTAACTTTAACTATACTTTATACAATGTCTCTCTTTCCCTCTCCCACACGCTCTCTCTCTCTGTCTCTCTTTTCTCTGTACTGTACTGAACTAAAACTCATATTGTGTCATTGCAGTTGCAGAGTCCACTTTCACCAACCCGTCCCTCATTTTCAACGTCAATTCTCCATTTAACTGTCTACATGTTGAGGTGGTCGTCCTGCTCCTGTAAAGCGACTCACGTCATTCCCAGGATCCCGGTGTAGAAGTCCAGAGATCGGGCAGGATCCTTGACCCTCAGCATGGTCTGCTGCATCATGTAATCCTACACACAACACAACACTTAAACACAGTCCGCTCATATTAATACACCTGCTTAAGAGGCTTATAGCTGCAGAGAGGATTTATCCATCCAAAAACACAAATGCTGAAGATGACAAAACCCTTTCGACAGCTCAGCAGAGGCTTCACATGTTACTAATGACATGTTAGAGCTGAAGAATGTGTTCAAACTCGCAGCTGGAAAACCGCACTAAATAACACGGCCTCAGCAGATTGTGGCTCCAAGAGTCAAAAGCAGTTTTGGCGACTTCTTGTGGCAACATCTGAAATAACAATTCCACACAACTTCAAGTATTTATTGTATTATTAATGATTAGTGCGAAGTTTACCACACAACTTGTATTGAATCCTACATTACTAGGCGATGTCTAGGCAATTATATGTGATTTCTTAAACTTGTTGTCTTATACTGTACTCTACTTATAATGTATATTTGCTGTCTAAGCAGTAA
This sequence comes from Odontamblyopus rebecca, assembly GCA_030686955.1. Classification (NCBI taxonomy): domain Eukaryota; kingdom Metazoa; phylum Chordata; class Actinopteri; order Gobiiformes; family Gobiidae; genus Odontamblyopus; species Odontamblyopus rebecca. The sequence continues at coordinate 9,791,228 of CM060673.1, forward strand.
TAGGACTTACTGCACACCAAAACAATACTGGAAAGGCAGATGTCCCTAACTTATGTATCTCACTCAGGTACTTTGTTAGACTTTATAATCAATTACATTTTCACTTTTAAGGAGCCCATATTACACTATTTTCTGATCTATGTTATAATTCTCTTTCCTTGTGCAAAAGTTTAACACACAAACCCTGCATATTTAGGCTGAGATCTAAATAGAAAACACTCTGTTCCATCTTATGTCATGTGGAAATACAGTGGCTCCATCCACGTTCACTGGAATCATTTGGATATTTTCAGACCTGGAAATGCCGAACTTTACTGAACTAAAGGTAAAAGGTAGCTCTTAAAAAAAACATGTGAATGAAACGAAACACAACTCCAGGTCTGTTTTTGAACAGGTAACAACATTATAACATGTTTTAAAGCTCACAGGAGTCAATTTAGCATTTTCTCATCCATAAATAACAGCTTTACAGTTTCATTCATTCAAACCAGCTACAACCAGCTATGCACAACTTAAGTACACCTTTAATACTTTTATACTTTTAAATGACCAGACGCACTTACTGACGAATCTCAAACTGGTTTTACTGCATAAAAACTCCCCAACAGGAACGGCTACTTTAATATTTTTCCTCTTACCTGAGTCATGGGGTGTCCCTCTTTGCAGGCAGCGGACACTTCTTCATCCGTGAGCCCTCGAGTGTCCATCGTCCTCTTCCTCTCCCTCTCCCTTGCTCCTGTAACTTCTTTTCCTGTTGTGTGTGAACAGAGCGAATTCTGGTACCTAGAGTAAGAATTGCTTAAAGGTCAAACTCCTCCCACGTCCCAAAGCTGCAGTCGTCCAACCAGAAGTTTAGGTTTTGCTCTGCACTGAACACATTACAAAAGCTGCCAGACATGTAAGGAAGTGAATATGGTAATTAATAGTTATACCAACATAAAAGGAAGCTGAAAACTGGCACCGTTCTGTTTAATGATACTACCTCTTATGCAATTAGAATGAAAATCACATAATTACAGTCTGAAATAACATGTTAGCTGATTTAATTTGCATAAAGGACCTGACTATCTACTTTGGTATGCACAACTCTAGTAGTAATAGACAGAAATTGTACTTAGGTAAGAGTAATGTTACTTCAAAATAATATTCCTCAAACTGAAGTACAGTAGTGGCGCAATTACTCCAATAAAAGTAAAAAAAAAATTTTTTAAAAAGCATTTGGGAAAAGTACTACACAAGAAAGAGTAAAAATGTATTTAGGAAAAGTATTATTCAAGTAAGAAAACTTAAAAAATAAATGTTGGGAAGTAAGATTTGAGTTATAATTTAATGTGAATGTAACTAGAAGGACAAAACTTTAAATACTCAAAATTGCCAGTGCAAGAAACACAAATGTTCAACATAAAGCGTCACTTGTAGAGACGTACTCGCAGTGGGAAGAGTAACCAAAACCTTTCTCCAAATAAGAGTACTGTTACTTCAATTAAAAATACTCAAGTAGGTGTAAAAATATGTTGCTAGAAAAGTAGTTTCTTTAAAAAGATACTCAAGTGAATGCAATAAGAGCCACCTCTGCACAACTGTTTGAAATTCCACATTGTTGTGTTTGGTCTTAAGTCACAAGTCGGGGCGCGTCCCAGAACATTTTATCTGCATTTTTGCTTCTCTGTCACGGGGGGCACTTGAAAGACACATGACAGAATGAAGATGAACACAGCTATTTAAGGATTTTATTAAACGACAGGGTTATGGGCGCTTTCTAATAAAAATATTACAAAAGAGCAACACTTATTTCTATGTACATATTCAGAAATAACAGCATGAAATATGGTCAGTAGCGCCATTCATTGGACTAAATTTTAGCAAAGTTGAGTTGTGTTTTCCCTGTTAAATATAGATTGGAGGTCAGAAAATAGCATAATATGGGCCCTTAAACCATATTTTTAATCCGTTCAGTCACAATTAATTATAAACATTAGGTGTTACAATGCAAAAACAAACTTCTCATCTTCTTTTTGCACAAAAAGACCCTTTATTTGTATATTTTGCTTGAATGTGTCGAGCTCCACAAAGTTAAATCCTGTCTCCCACAACGTTTCTCCATCATAAAACATAATTACAAACTGACTGCACCAACCAGATACAACTTTAAATACAGATTAAAAGCTACCATCTATAATTAGAGCGGTCCTGTTGTATTCTCGCATATCACCACTAGATGCTGTATATGTTACTGCTGTCTCATACTGTGCCAGCTTTGGTGGTTAAAAAGAAAACTAAACATACTTACAGACGGTGAAAAGCGGACCTTTTGTTTAGGTCATGTTTAGGGTCATTTAGCCCAGATTTTACCGTGTCAATTTTCCATCACAGTCCATGGAAGTTTGAAGCCAGTAGTAAAAAAAAATTTTAACTGCAACCTGAGCCGTCGCATCAGTATTAAAGTCCGTAAGAGTTCGGTGGTCATCTGCGCTGGGCCTTTTTGCTCTCCAGAAGCAGCACTACCAGGCGGCTCTTGAGCGAGGCCAGTTTGGAGCTGTAGTTCTGCTCCAGCACAGACTCGAGCTGGTGCCTCAGGCCTCTCAGGTCTGGCACAGAGCTGCAGTCGGGCACGTTCAGCAGGGTGTGGAAGAACTGCTGCCACAACTCGCTGTGAGGGTTCCTGGACCGGGGGGGGGCAAAAGTGAAAAGTGAAGTTTAATATTACGTAAGTGGGACAGTCACAGGGTAGGAGCTCATTCTCCAACAACCTCCTACAGCTCTGCTCAAACAGTGACAGATACAGGACTAAATTCATTCCTTTTAATCTTTTATACAGTCTATGATTCATACCATACGCCACACAGATATACAACAACTCACCTTTATCCAATCCAATCCACTTTATTTATATAGCACATTTCATAAACAAACCATTTCCAAAGTGCTGCACAAATACAAAGCAAGGACAGCAATAAGAAAATAAGAAATAAACACTCACACTTTGATCACACACAGTAAAACCAGCAAAATAAAACAAGAGGAAGAACCAGACGCTCAGACCAGATCATACTAGTCCTAAAACAACTGTCAAACCACAGAGTAGGACAACTAGATAAAACCAATAAACTAAGTAAAGCATAAACAACACAGACGGTCACTCAGCTCAGGCGGTGTTAAAAGCCAAAGAATAAAAATGTGTCTTAAGACGAGGCTGAAAACACTCTGGGGGCTGTTCGGATGTGGGTTTATGCAACAGATCATACTCCCTACAGCCTTATGTAACGGATAACCCGATGTGCTGTAAATCATCATATCACTGTTGCACTGTCTTCCTATAGTTTTCATTACTTATTTTGACCTGTGCATTTACATTTATATAATTTTATGCCTTATTTGACACCTTTTTCTTGCTATCTTTTTTGTTACTGCATCTAAATAATTTCCCTTGTGGATCAAAAACGTTTATCCAAGTGCAAGTCTAAGCTAAGGATCTGTGGTTGTCAACTTGTATGGATTTAGGAGCCTTATTTGTAGATTTATAGTATTTACTAATTGATCACAGTGTTGAAATCACAAGGATAACCACCACTACTACTTGGGAGGGGTTTCAACAATAAACAGTAATGTAGTAATAAGTCTTTGTTCATAACTGGATAAGGATCTTTACACTTAACACACCACCACAGACACCATGTAAACTGAACATTAACTTTGGATAGGATACATCCTTTTTATGCCCCTGTGGAATATTAGAGCCCAAAGAACAACAGCAGGCGTCAGGCTAAGTTTTTCGGCTAAAACGTTTCGTGGCAAGTTTTTAAAATAAACCAGCATTCACCTTATTATACCTGTGGCATTATATTACTGGATAAACTGTATATACTGAGGCCAGTCACACTCCTGTACTGAATGTCTAACTTTTGAGGAAGATGAAACAATGATAGCTTAATTTTGCCTGATTAATTTAAGGTTTATAATCACTGCTAGATAATAAATTTGTTGTGCCTCACCTTCTAAATACACCATTAGTCCTCCAGACGCCGCCCTCGTTCACCGCCTGCATGTAGGTCCCAAACAGCATGCAGTAGACCGTGCCCGCCACGCCAAAATAATCCGTCTGAAACCAAACATTGCCCCATGTTAGGTCAAAGTAGGATTACACGTACTATTTACTACTATTAGATTTGAACTCTGACCTGATAGTTCCACGGTTTGCCCGTCTGCATCTCGGTGCACTGGAAGCCTGAGGTGAGACACTTGGCGGTGAATGCGGTGCACGGCGGGAACAGCCTCATGTCGATGCTCTGGCCCAGGTCGATGAGCACCAGGCCGTGGTCCAGGTTCTCCCGGTCAAAGCTTCTGTTCTCCAGAAACCTGAGAGACAAGACAGCAGAAATGTGTTAAGAAAGAAGCTAAATAAATATATATATATGTGTACTGTAAAACTGAAATATTTATGCAGAAAATTCATGATTTTACTGTTTACAAAGTTGTTCTTCATAAACCACGACCATAAAAGGCTTTCCACGAACCACACAAAGGTTAAAGAAGATGTTTGAGTGTTGAGTGTTTATGAGTAGCTGCAATTTTGTGATTGTGACTGAATTGAAAATATTTTATTGGCAGTCTTATATGGAGTAAATACAGTGGAGTCTGTAGTACTGAAACATTATCACAAGATGTCAGTGTGGGGAAGGGTTTCAAACAGTGCACTGCCACATTCAAGTGCTTTGCTGTTTCTTTGCCTGTCACAAGCTGTATTATTGCGGATTATCAAAACAATTATCTCAAGAGGTCTGCACACTTGAACAGTATTGGTCTATAATAATGTAACAAGAGCTCATGTTGTCTTGAAAATGTCTTTTTAACATTACCCACCTCTCCCCCAGCAGGAAGTTGTCTGGTTTGACGTCAGCGTGGACTATGCCCACACTGTGCAGCTGCTCGATCATGTGGAGGATGCACGCGCTGAAGTACAGCACCAGAGGCTGAGGCATCACTTTGTCCCCCAGCGTGCGGTACATGTTCACTGCATTCTGGACGGACAAGAAAGACACTGTTTTACTAAGACTTAATATGAGGATGTTGACCACTTGGAAGTAACTTTTGTGCATGACTGAAGATAAAAATAGGGTTAGTCAGAATCAGATATACAGAATCAGCATAAAAGTTGCTCTTACCAGTAGTGTGCCGTAGCTGTGCAGCTCTCCAAGGAGGACACTACCATTTTGGAAAAGGTGAGCAGAGTGAAAACTGCTGTAAAAATGGCGCACTGACTGAGGCACCCGAGCGTCCAACTGTGTGTTAATGTAAAACTCCCAGGGATTGGCCGGTTTCTGCACCTACAAAGATGAAAAATCACACAGATAAAATAATGACTCCTCCATGTCAGTCATGTGCCTCAGACTCACCTTTAGAACCATTTTGTCAGATGTAACTGGGTCTGTGGCCTGGTAAACTTTGGCAAAAGCTCCTTCTCCAAGAACAGAGTCCACCCGCAAAGACGAATTACCTGTGAACACAACAGCATTAGTCTTGTTGCCACACAGAAACATTAAAGATGCTAATACTGTTTTTTGTATGTTGTAATGTACAGACGGGGTGACAGGTCCAATTTCGATTGCTTTGTACGTCTTGTACATGTGAAGGAATTGACAATTAAAGCCATTCATTCATTCATTCATTTTGGCTGCTGTATTGTTATATCTTGTGGGTCATTATTAAATTGTTCTGACATCATAAACAGTATTTAACAAAGGTTTGATTTCTTTGCTTCTGTTCCTGTGGTGATGCTTCCACCAATCGGATTCAAATACTCATAATAATTTATAACAAATTCACTTTTTTTTCCAGACACCCACAAATATGAAACCCGTCAAAGCCAAAATATAAGTGGCATAAGTGCTTCCTGTGTGCAGAACCAATAAAATGCAGCGTACTGTAGGTTATTGAGCCGTGGTTGCATGGAACGCATTACCAGTTTTCTTGTTGTTTGAAAATAACAAAAGTTAAGTTAAAATTGTTCCTTTTCACACAATGATTAGTTACTGTTTATGTGGGTATTATTGTTATTGATATTATTTGTTTTAATTGTTATTGATTTATTTTGGTTACTACTCGTTTACTACATATTGAGCTTTCATGTCTTGTGGTTGTGTATGTGGTTTATGTATTATATAAAAATTTATGTAATGAATTTCAGGAAATCCCAAGAAAAATAGCTATTGATATTTCAGTAGCAAATGGGGATCTTAATAAACTAAACTAAATTAAACTCGTGAAGCCTTTGCGATCGTTTTCAGTGAGAGCCATTCCAGATCAATAAATGTAATTTCAGAGAGCTGCACATATCAATCTGTGAGACAGGTTATTAAATTAGATAATTTTAGGTAAAAAGATTCTCACTTTTGTCATGTGCAAAGCAAAGGTTATGTCAGTAGATGTACCAAAGTAAAATTAAACCACGTATCTCATAAGGATAAGGCAGCACAGATAAAAATGCAATAATTCATAGCAAATTGTGCATATACTCACCCATGGAGAGTGTCATTTTGGGTGCGATGTTGGGGAGATTACACTGCCATGTGACGCAGCGAGGGTGCGCGGTCAGAGGGGGCTCCATACTGTTCAGCAGGCGCCCAATGAGCTCCTCGTTCCACGGATCGGCCACCAGAGTCACCCCAGGGTCGACTCGCTCGGTCCTCGGAGTTCTGCTTGTCATTGACACATCAAACGGAGCCCTTGCATCTCTGGACGGGCTCACCATTTCGCTGTCTGTATTGAACTGCACTTGGGGACTCATGGGCACATCCTGGACCGTATGGGTCACGTGTGATCGATCGGGACGATGAGGGGAGAGGAAGGCGTCCAGGTCCCTCTCCTCGGACACCTCTGGGCTCTGGATGGTGAGCCAGCCGGGCCGCGGGGCGCTCTCCGGGCTCATGGGGACGTCCTGTGGAGGAGGAGGAGGAGGCCTGGGAGCAGACGGAGGCTCTTCCACGTCTTCCATGATGGTGAAGGGCTCGTTCTTCAGCTCGGGCTCAGGGCTGGTGTAGACCTCAGGTCCAGTGCTCCTGTAGGAAAAGTGGTATTGGGTTGATTTTGGCTCTTTTGTGTAAATTACTTTTGGGTTAAAATGTAGCATGACGCACCAACTGAGCAATAAACTTAATCAAAACTATAGTGAAATATGAGTAAACAACATCTTCATGAGAAAAGGCAGATTAAGGCAACAGACACCATAATCCAATTGTGTACAAACCTACACCAATATAATTTATTTTTTCCTGACATTAACATTATAAAGTACTCGCTAATGACTAAAACAATAACTTAATTTATACATAATAGTGTATTTTGTTTCAGGAGTTCAGATTACAGTGGGCCAAAGGATGTGACAGTAGGGGCAAGTTAGAGAGATTGAAATACCTCCTTCGGAAATTTAGATGCTCCAGCTACAAAGTGGATTGTTTTGGGATATAGGATATAGTTTAGAACTTTGAAAAAAACTCTCAATAGAATAATTTTGAGTGTTGATTTTAGCATCGTCCTAATCTACCGCTGTCCTCACCTGTGTGCAGAGGTGTTGCTGGGGCAGAGGGTCTGTTCTCTGAAGGACAGCACTGCGGGAGGAGGGGGCTGGACCATGGTGGCACAGGAAGAGGTCAGAAGCTGGGTGTTCATGGCCACGCCCTCTCCCACAATGGTGCCCTGACGAGCGCCCAGGGACCGCCGCATCACCGCTGTGTCGCCGACCTCCAACGGGCTCTGCTCCATGATGGGACTGAGGACACACACGGGTCAGAGGGAGGATACAGGATGAAGCATTAACTTGGATGCAAAGATTATATTGTTTATTACACCGAGCTCCAGAACAGTGACATGATGAATCATCTTCTTTGTCAAATATCACAAAACGAGGATGGCTTAAAAATCTCATACAAAATTAACGCTATAGCACTAATAGTTCAGAACAAATGCATGAACTGGGTACAATATCAATATAAAAAAGATAGGATAACAGACTTCTTTGGAAACTAGTAAAATTTAGTTTTTCCCTATAGAGGATATTGTAAAAAAAAAAAAAAAAAAAGTAGTCACTAGGATTCACTGCCCCAACTCTGCAGGCAAGTGAAAAGTGCCAAAAGATTTGTGAGAGCTAAAATGCAGGCAAGTGTTTCCCGCAGCGCTTTATAGTTAGGGCAGCCGCCTTGACCGTGTGTCTCCTAAAAAAACAAAAACAATTACGCAAAATTACGGCTGTCGTGCCCCCGTCATTACTTTCGCCTTTATGCCATCTGTAATAAGAGGAATGAACTGGCCGCTGTTGTATTCTTGCATAACACCACTAGATGCCATCTGTGTTACTGCAGACTAGTCTTCTGTCAGGCCAAAGCTGAGACACTATCAAAGACCACAGCCCCAACATCCATCTACTGGTATGAAAATATATCTATATATAATAAATAAATAAAATAAACTTACAGATGACAGCTTTAATACCATAAAGCAGTTAAAATGTGCATCCAGGTCAGAAAAATATTCATCCATAATAAAAAAAACTAATCAAACGGCTACAGACTCACCTCAGTTTCTTGTTGTAGCGCCTCGCAAAATCCTCCTCAGTCCCTTCACCAACTTCTACAAGAACAGAAAATTTGAAGTGCACATGTTTGAAATGTGCCATAGAAGCTTTTGAAGACTTTTTAAAAATCCTTTTGGACCGTACCTTCGTCGGGGAAGAAGCTGGTGTTGGTGCTCATGGAGGTTTTGTGGGTGAACGGCGTGGACACAAACTGGGCTAACATGGCGAAGTCCGAGGTGCTGTTGGGACACGCGGCCAGGGAGCTCTGAGCGTGGAACTGGGTGCCCCACATGGTGCTCTCGTCTGGGGCCAGCTCTGGAGGTGTATCCTGTGGGACAAATGTACTACATTAGACTAGTGTAGTAGTTATAAGTAGTTTGTTTTATGCATTATTGTTTTGTTACTTACATTGGGTTTGGCAGCTTTAGGTAGTTCAGCCAGAACTTTGACCGCTTTGGCGTTCTCGCTCACAGCAGGAGGCGCACTGCAAAGATAAATATTATCAATTACTCGGGATTAAAAAACTTGAATAACTTGTAAAGCTGCGTTTAAGTCAATTTTCTGGTGGAGGGTATGCCACATTGTTGTCTCCATGGACATATTATGGCTTTTTTCATGAATATCCCACAGTAAAGACCCCTTTAAGTGTTGGTAAACAGTGATGACGTAGGCTTGGTTGCGCATACATTTTGGCAACAGAAGTTTGGCAGAAATCAGCAGCTCTGCTACAGGATTATCTTTTTTTTTTTAAATCGCAAATATTTCCTCAACAAACTGATTTTGACAAATGGTGTCCGTCTGCCAGACCCTTGTGCGATCAGTGAGTAAAACTTTAAAACATTAGTCCGCCGATAGAATATTGATACTGACAACCACACACACAACAACCAGACGTTTTGGAGCTGGAAATGTTTTTATCTGTCTCTGTCTTCTTCTGTCCGTGTTCAGTCTGAATGAATGGGGAACAATGCCACTTTTGTTGCCAAAATGCGTGCACAGCTTTTTTTTTTTTTAATCACTTTCGCTCTAAAAGGGTCTATGGAATTAAATCTACCATCTTCAGAGAGAAAAGCAGGGGTTGCCACAAGGCCAAGTTACAATTTACAAGTTACAAAAGGTCTATGGAAAGGCGGGCACTCTGGTTGTAAGAAAGTATTTTTTTCAAGGTATGTTTTTGCTATACAATAACTCACCTTTATGCAACAGATAATACTCCCTACAACTGTACAACAACTCACCCTTATGTAACAGATAACTCTATGTCCTGTTAATCATCATATTGTTGCACTGTCTTCCTATGACTTCTTGTATATAGCTGAGATTTTATTACTTATTTTTCTATTTTATTTTGACTTGTACATTTACATAATTATGCCTTATTTGACATCTAAATAAGTAGCAAGAAAAAGAATTTATTACCATTTATATTTTTTACTCTTTGTTATTATAATATATTGTGATGTGTGAGCTCCTGTGTCCAAATAATTTCCCTTGTGTATCAAAGTTTGTCCAAGTCCCAGTCTAAGGTATTTGATGACTCCCGTAATTAAATAAATGCTAGAAACAAAGGTTTGATGGGGAGTGTGGAATATTCCAAGTAAAGGAATAAGAAAGGAATCTCCAGAGACAGAGCATATCACCAGAAAAGTTACGTAGTGCAACTTTAAGATCAAATCTTGCTCTCCACAACCCACAACAACACAACATAATTCCTTCTTTGGTCCACTTTTAATAATATATGGCCTTTAGAAATTTGTTTGTCTGCTAATTGGGGGACAAAAGTAGTTACTAATATGTGTAGTAATGGTATGAAATCAAAATTATTGCTTCTAAACCTTGTGCAGTTCCTAACTAAACTAAAGATTTGTGTACCTGCAGTTTTCCTTGTTCTCGATCTCCTCATTGTCCTGGAAGATTGTGAATGGGGCTGAAGTGGCTGGTTTGACACTGGACCCTTTCACACCAGAAACAGTGACAAATATAGTTTAAATTTGAAACACAAACTTTTCTAGCACTAACTATCTCCCTAAAACCAATGTAAAATGAATGTGTATACCTTTTCTTGTGTATATTACGTCAAAGTCCCTCTCCTCTGAAGCGTTGGGGAATGGGTCCTCCAAAAACGTAGGAGCCTGGAACATGTCCATGATCACGTCTGGAAGGAAAATACTTAAAGCTGATACAAGGCAAATCTCAGTGCTTAGTGGTCACACACATTATAATATTTATACTAAGGATGCATGATTTTTGGAGATAAATCTACTGGAGATTGTGATTACATTTCCAAAGCTTAAAATACTCCGTTCCACCTTGAAATGTCATGAAACAATAATTTTCAAGTTAACAGCTCCTTTTACTTTTTGTTCAATAAAGAGTTTATCACCAAATGATTCTAGTGAAGGTGTATGGAGTTTTAAAAACAGAGTGCAGCACTTTCTGTATTACCACATGACATCACAAGTTGGAACCGGGTGTTTTCTGTTTGAAAACATCAAACTCATCTTACAAATGTAGGGTAACTTCAGGTATGTTTTGATGAGGAAACATTATAACAAAGATTAAAAAAATAGAGCATTAGTCTTAATATGAGTATTTAAAAGTAAAAAATTTGCACACAAATCTACAACTTCACCTGGATTCACTTGAGTAAAAATGAACTGATAATCTAATACAAGAATCGCATGCATATGCATGATACATCCTATTGTCTAAATATATGCAGCCTTCGTGATTTCCACGCCAACTCAAATTTAAATTTTAATTCAATTGGGATATATTGCGCAGCCCTAATTTTCACAAGTGATTCTTTCTGGATAAACTGGAAATTGTGAACTTAAATATGTATATTTAAGTGTAACAAACACAAACATTTCATAAACTAGGTCCTTAGCTGTTCATGTAACCCTGTGTAGTGCTCACCCAGTGCTTCTCTGGTGTTGACAGTAGGTGAAGGTAGCACACGTGAAGGAGTGGCCTGAATGTAGCCCAGAGAATTATTAGGAGTGATACGGGACAGGTTTGCACTACCGCCTTGGCACACTGCCGCACAGAGGAAATGGAGAGAGGTGGTGTTTAACAAGGGTTTCAGAAGTACTTAAAGAAAGAGATATGTGCTCAAAGACATTATATACACGTATACGTACCATTAACCTCCTGCTCTGCCTCCAAGACCTCCTCACTGGATAAACAAGTAAAGAGAACGTATTAACAAACAAAAATAAAGATTACATCATAGGAGCATTCCACAGTTGAAGAGACTGATGAATATGCGGGGGAAACATAAACTTAGTCCACCTCTAACCTGGAGTAAATATTTATCTGTCAAGCGGCAAATTGAGAAAAAAATTTATTAAAAGGGAGAAGAAGACCCTTTTATGTCCTCAACACACCAAAATTGTGTGAATAAAATTTCAAACTTTGAGATTTTCTAGAACAAAATCAGCCTGTAAATTGTCTTATTACATCCGCTTAAAGAACCAATCAGAAGATGGTCTTAACTGATATTATATTACCGTATTTTTCTGTACTTTCTTTCAGGGTTTGGGTGGTCCTGCAACTTAGACTCAGGTGCAACTTATATATTAATTTTTTTTTTACAATGACAGCTCATAGACCAAATATATGAATCGTATATATATATATATATATATATATATATATATATATATATATATATATATATATATATATATATATATATATATATGAATTAAAAATGAAAAAACGAATCATTATCTGTTTTTTCATTTTGGTTTTAGAGACAAATAAAAAAGAAAAGAGTTGTTTTTTCACTTTCTTATTTTTGGTTCTATATTGAAAAACTAATGAACGAATGATACATGGATTGTTCTCTAGTCAGTTGTTTTTATTACTATAACTTCTATAACTTGCCTTTCAAGATGAAATGTTGGTTCTTGGTCTCTGATTTCATAAAATACATTTCCCCAAAAAAGTGCGACTTACAGCCCATCATGACTTATATATGTTTTTTCTTCTTCATTACACATTTTTTGGCTGGCGCGACTTTTAGTCCGAAAAATATGGTAAATAAAACTGATGTATTATTATTTTCATTTGTCCAATCATAACTACGCTGTAGACTCATTTAGCATGTGCTTTAAGACACAAAACACAAAGGCATTCACTTACTGGTCTTTGTTGTCATTTTCTGGTGGAAAATGATGAGAGGTCATCTGTGGTAAAACGGCTTCATGATGTGATACAGACGCAGTTGGAGAAGGTGCATGATGAGATATGTTGGCATCTGAGACCGGTGCAGGATGGGACATTGTTGCGGGTGGGAAAAGTGCATGATGGGATGCACTGGGAAGAGGTGCCTGATTGGGCACGATGGCTGCTGGAACTGGTACGTGCTGGGGTACTTGGGTAACTGGCGCATGGTGGGATTGTCCATAAGCTGAAGCCTTGGTGTCCACATGAGAATCAGGTCCAGAGCTTGTGGGGGCATGGGCATTAAACGTGGGCTCCGAGGGCAGCCTAAAGCCCAGAGACTTCCTGCTGCTGGGGTGGACAGGAGGTCGTGAATGCACCAAAGGGTGATGGGCGTCTTTGACTGGACTGAGGTTTGTGGTCAGGTCTGAAAGCTAAAAGTTGTAAAGTTTAAGCAACTGCATTCAAATGGGCTGTAAATGTATTCTACTTTTGTAAACTGTATGGGGGTGCACTTGTCTGAATTGGATCACTTCTAACAAAAAAAAAAAGAATGAATAAATCTAGTAACCTCTATATCATACTATGTTATATATTTACAGCTGAAGTACCCAACGTTTTTCTTATAAATTAGTACATTTTGTTTTCCAAGCCATAAACGGTATTGTAAAAGCAGCAACTTTCTATCAAAAAATCAGACCGCCACATGCAAGCCATTCGAGTCACTAGATCGCGCTTTGGTGTGCTAGTGGCCATAAAAATGCAAGCATGTGAGTTCTAGTGATGTGCCAAAGGATTTGTGAGATCTAGGAACTATTTGATTAGAATTAAATACCTATTTCCTCTTTAAAAAAACTAATTTCCTTTATTTAAAAAACTGGAGGTGGTGTTAGGGTTATGCTATCTTTGTTTTGCTTTCAATTTTGAGAGATTCCAATACAGATTTGTCTGTGATTTGATACTTACATGTTCCAATTCATCAAGCTCCATTTTAAACTTCATCCAGAAGTTCACATTCTGTGTTTCCTCTCCTTCAAAAGCTGCAACAAGATGGACTTATTTATAACAGCGTAACACATATACATATATAACATATATTTGTTATCAATCCACTTGGGCTGTGTGAAACGCCCTGTTCAGACTTGACACATACTGGTGGCTTCTTGGCGCTGTGCTTCTTCCTGCTTCTGCTTCTGTTGCTGCTCCTGGATTTTCTGGAAGTATCTTTGGGCCCGCACCTCTTCAAAACACAGCTCAGAGCCCTCGCACTGCAGAGCCTCCTTGTCGTACGCAGCTACAGTGTTATCATTAGAGCTTGGGGGTATTTTCCCAGAGTACTCAGAGCGGGAAACCCTGTTAAAAAGACAGAAAATTTCGTAACTGCTATACAACACCAATATAGCATAATATTACATCATTAACCATCTAACCCATGACTGTAATGGTTTACTGTGGCTTATTTGTTGGAGCCTGTGCAACACAAATCTGCATTGAATCCACAAGTTACTTGTCCACCTTAAACCACTTTTTGTAGATTCTAACATGACAACTTTATGGTCACCCACAATGAACTCCTATTTTGTTTTTAGTGGCTGAAGTAAATACGTGGCATCTTACATGATAACATATTTACGTTCTGCTGGTTTAGCAGGGTGACAGTCCACTGCTGTAGGGTCCTGCAGAGAAACACACAGTTAATACCAGACATATAATGTAATGGTAATAAGTAACTATTAAAAGACTCAAACCTTGCTTTGCACAGATGACTCTCTATGGGTTGGCATTACATTGGCTGAATGGGAGTTTTGTAAAGGGTTTCTGCTTCCTGTTGCAGAAGAAAAACATTATCTTATTTAAAATGTAAAAAATAAATAAAAATTGACACACAATTGTTGTACTTCTCCAAGGGACTTTGCAATTTGTAATTTTTCAGGCCTTTATGTTCAATGGAGAAACAACAGTTGTGATGGACATTAGTAGTCAATGACCAGGGAGGTAGAAGTATTATCTATACATACCTAATGCTGCTACATGACGCTTTGTTCTTGATTGAAACTGCCTGAAATGAAAGAAACACACATTTAATAATAAGGTCAAAGCTGCCGTTTGTTTTTCAGAATCGACTTAGACAAACTCCATTGATCCACAGGGGAAATTACTTGGCCACAGTAGCTCACATATCACAACATATTATAACAACAAAGAGTAAAAATAAAATCAAATAAACGTATCAACAATGCAGCAAAAATCGACCTGTATTCGTGAAGCAGTGATTCAGCTGGCTGAGCCTGG
The DNA here is from genome assembly GCA_030686955.1 of Odontamblyopus rebecca. Lineage (NCBI taxonomy): Eukaryota > Metazoa > Chordata > Actinopteri > Gobiiformes > Gobiidae > Odontamblyopus > Odontamblyopus rebecca. The sequence continues at coordinate 9,806,256 of CM060673.1, forward strand.
TTCTCTAGGGCCTTCTGGTAAACTGCCTCAGCTTGGTCGTTCAAGCCACTCTGCTCCAACTGTTGTGCCCAGGAGACGAAAAGAGCAGCGCTTCGTGTCCCGACACCGTTACTGAAGATGTGACTGTACAGGGCAATGGGGTCAGCATATGCGTTCGCCTGGGGGAAAAAAATTAGATGAAGGATTTTTTTTTTTCAGTTGAAAAAAATGTGTGTGATTATTTTACTTGAATGGCAAGTGCACTTTTATGACATTATTAATACACACAGATTTATCCATCTACTTTGCATAATAGAAATCATCTAGTTCACTTACACATTTGATGCAGTAGTTGACATATCGTTCATCATTGGCATATTTATTAACATTTAGAAATGTCTCAACTAAACGATTAAACACAAGTGACAGCTGACTGGTGCTGTTTGGGGGTAACTTCCGCTCTAGGAGCTCAACAAACCTAGAAGAGACAAAAACATCAGTCAGATCTAAATCAATTTAACATGAACTGTATAGACTTTTATTGCTTGATTGTAGCTTTAAATACAGAAGTGACAATAGGAGACCCATGGACCAAATCAAAACCCCCAGAGCTCACATCTGGCATCCAGAGCTTTACTGAGACATAAACATAGTCCAAATGACTATTATATTGAGCTGTACTTCTTAACATGACTTCTCATTGTGGCTTGTGAAATTGTGATAGATTGTTTTACTTGGAGATACAGTAGAGACACTCTGTCCTGCATAGTCTGTTTTCGGGGTAAATCATATAAAATGGATTTATATGTAAAGTGTTGATTTCATCTTACTTGTCCCACTGCTCCAGAGGATCATCTCCCTGGTACATGCTTATACTGCTCTCAAAACGCCTTAAAAGCACACAAAAACAAAGTGAAAACGAGCCAAAATCACATTAGGTTAACAATAAGTTCTTGTTTGTTGCTATTGCTAACCGTTGCTAATGCTAACCGCTCTCACGGAGCTAAAGGACATAAAAGTTTACATACTGTAAATATGCAGCGACATCCATTTCCGTATGACAAAAATAGAGCGATCCAACAAATAATATTCCAGTGTTACGTGGGAAAAACTACCAAATCAGCCTAAAGGGGTAACTTTGCCATATAATGGGACGATACTCTGCGCTCTGTGCAGAATGTAATTTAAAATTCGCGCTCAGCCAATCACAGCGCGAGTAGCATTTGCGCCGTAATGTAACGTCACAGAAGCACCGCCCCTCGAGCACATGCCGTCAGAGCGTATGGCGAGACGTAAGCAAGAATAACCATGGATGTATTATAGTTCTAGGAGAATAACATGCGAAATGGGATTCTGTTGCAGATTCCCAAATGGAGGTACCCGCCGGGCCCATCCTGAACAATATGCAGGCTCAGGAGAGTGTATGGAGCATCTACGGTCTGGAGCCAGAGTCTAGGGGCACTGCTGCGGAGGTAGGAGAGTCAGGTGAATTTGTAATTAGATTTAAAGGTCCTATATTACGTAAAAGAGTCTTTGTGCTTTACGCCATGTTAGAGTGTTACCTCATCAAAAACTAGCGATACTAGTTTAAAATTTGGAGTTTAAAAACACGATGGAGAACTTCCTGTATTACCTCTTAATGACATCACAAGTTGGAACGACATGTTTACTGTTTGCGAGAAAAACTCAGCCTAAATATACAGGTTTGTGTGTGAAATGTGTGATGAAACAAAACACAACTCTGTGTATGCTTGCGATGAGGAAACAACATTATAACAGGTCAGAAAATAGAGTAATATAAGCCCTTTACACTGATTGTGTCCTGTCTCCAGGTATCTGCTGATGCTTCAAACACAGCAAGAAGGGACCAGATCGGAGGTTTTACGCAGTAGTGAGGTAGGGAGGAAGGAGGCAGAAAGCTGTGACTGTCTAAAGGGCTTCCAGCTCCTACCTCTACAATTTACAATATTTCATCTACATGATATTCAGTAGTTTAGTACACTATAGTAGTAAAAGTAAAAGTTCTGCATATTTTTTTAATCTTGTCTTTATATACACTTTGTTTTACATTAATTCAATTCAATTCAATTTATTTTATGGCGCCCAAAATCGCAACAACAGTTGCCTCTAAGGGCGTTCCAAGATATGGATGAGTAAAACATACACACAGACATATCAAAACAGGAATAAACAACATTCATGTAAAGCAGCAAATGAAACATTGTCCAGTCATCCCCTGTCCTTAGACCCTCCTTCTCAGCAAGGAAAAACTCCAAAAAACCCAGGGTCCTGGGAAAAAGAAGAAACCTCGGGGAGAACTACAGTGAAGGAGGGATCCACTCCCATGGACGGACAGGCTATAGATGTCCAGGCCCGTGGGCCAGTTCAGTATGACCACAGCTACCCAGGTGGGGGAGGAGCCGGGGAGGAGGAGGAGAAGAGGGGCGAGGAGGAGGAGCCATTTTCTAATGACATATTTATTATGTTATGGATGGAACCTATTATTAAGTGGAGAGCTTCTTTGAGGAGTTTGACTGGAATAGGGTCGAGCAAACAAGTTGATGGTTTGGACGACATGATGACTGAGGTAATCTCCGCCTCATCGACAGGAGTAAATTTGTCTAATTCTGTTAGAGGATTTATGTGGGATATTGGTGTTACTGACTGGATTTGCTGAATATGCTCGGGGCTGATTTTTGGAGTGGCTTCGTTGATCTTGTCTCTAATGGTTATAATTTTGTAATCGAAGAATTCAAGAAAGTCATCACAACTGAACTTCGAAGGGAGAAGAGACTCAGGGGCAGTATGCGAGTTTGTCAGCCTGGCTACAGTGCTGAACAGAAATCTGGGGTTGCTTTTGTTTACTTCTATTAGGTTTGAATAGTATCTGGTTTGCGCTTTTCGCAGAGCGGCCTTATAAGAGAGCAGGCAGAGCTTCCATGCCTTCAGAGACTGTTCAGAGCGCGAGCGGCGCCAGAGCTTCTCTGTGCGTCTTACGTGTTGTTTGAGTGATCGCAATTCTGGAGTAAACCAAGGAGCCGGAGGTCTTGGTTTAATGCTTTTCTGTTTTAGCGGAGCTGCAACATCGAGAGCAGATTTTAAGGTGAGCATTGTCCTATCCACAAACTGATCCATGATAATTGGATTAAAGTTGTTCTCATTGTCACATGGCATATCATTTAATGCTGGCTCGATTATTTCTTTGAACTCGGCTACCGATTTTTCTGATATTGTTCTTTTCATTATAGTTTTCTCCTGCTGAGCTGGATAGTCTTTTAGTACGAATTGAAAGGTTATTAAAAAATGGTCAGAGAGTATAGGGTTTTGAGGAATTACAAGTAAATCACTAATCTCAATACCATAAGTTAGGACGAGATCGAGAGTGTGATTGTGACAGTGAGTCGGCTTGTTCACACTCTGGGTAAAACCGATCCCATCCAGGAGAGCACCAAAAGCACTGCTGAGGCACTCACTGCTGTTATCAACATGAATGTTGAAATCTCCAACTATAACAATCCTTTCCCATTCCAAAACTAAACTTGAAATAAAGTCAGAAAACTCTGTCAGAAACTCGGCATAAGGACCAGGAGGTCGGTAGATTGTTATGAATATAACAGCTTTTTGGTTTTTCCAGTTGGTGCACGTAATAGATAGTGCGAGGCTTTCAAAGGAGCGGAATGTATAATTAGATTTGAGGCTGAGAATTAGGCTGGAGTGAGAAATGACGGCCACACCGCCACCTCGACCAGTGCTCCTGGCACTTTGAAAGTTCACGTGACTTGGAGGTGTAGATTCGTTTAGTCTAACATAATCATTTTCCTGAAGCCATGTTTCAGTTAAAGCTAGAAGATCAATATTAAAGTCGCCAATTAATTCATTTATTAAAAGAGATTTAGAAGAGAGGGACCTGATGTTTAGCAGTCCACATTTTACACACTTATCATTTTGTTTATTTGCGACACATGTATTTATTTTTATTAAGTTATGAGGTCTGACGCCTTTCCTACCAGAGTTCAGTTGAGTTTTATTTGTGCTTTTTACATGCTTAAATTGTTTGTTTGCAACACAATTATTTATTTTTATTAAGTTATGAAACCTGACGCCTTTCCTATCAGACTTTAGTTGAGTTTTATTTGTGCTTTTTATACATTTATTTTGTTTATTTGCGATGCATGTATTTATTTCTATTGAGTTAGGAGATCTGATACCTTTCCTATCAGAGTTTAGGTATGTTTTGTTTGTGCTTTTTGTGCGTGGGACATACACAACCTCAGCCAGTCTGGGAGAATTGTTCATGCAGGGTGGCTCATTACGGTAAAGTGTAGCTGCATTTGAATGATTTTATGGTACAATCGTACCATAAAATCATTCAAAAGCAGACTTTAAGCCAAATTGTAAACATTACTTATTGTTACAGAAGTATCCACATTAAGTTGCTCACACTGAACCATGAAAGAAATAAAACTATTTCAAACTTAAATTTAAGTTAAGTTTAAATTAAATGTATACTATATATGTCCTGTGGGCTCACCACCTGCAGAGGGGTTCATAGGAAGGGGGGTCAGGTGCTATGAGTATTGGGCAGCAAGCTGCCCCCGCGACCCAGCCGGATTAAGCGGGAGAAGATGGATGGATGGATGGAAGATGGATGGATGGATGTCCACTAGGTGTCGTTGTTGACAGTCGTTTCCATAAGCAGGATGTGAAGAGGCAGGCAGGTTTTGCTAAATATCTCGTGGAATCAGCCCATTTTTGTGTTATAATGCAAGATATTCAGTACAGAGAAGTCACTAATGTAAAGTTTAACTCTGATAAAACTCTATTTAGTCTTATCCTTATATTTAACATTTAAGAATAAGAAATTGTAGGTTATGAAAATTAGTAATCACATCAGTTAATAATAGCGTTTATACGTAGTTGTCTAGGAGGAAGCTAATGCCCAGTGCCCACCATGGCCATGTTAGGACAGAAGTGGACAGTAGAATGGGGCGCTGACACTAATCACCTCACATATTTTTAGAACTGACTTTATCTAGGAAAGCTGGAGCCACTGGTTGGTTGAAACTACACAGTAATCTCGTCATCCTAGAATGTCCACATAATATTGTTCAAGAAAGTATGACATTAAACTCATCCAGCTCCATTAGGGTGACCAGACGTCCCTATTTACCCAGGACAGTCCGAGTTTTGAGCCCTGTGTCCCCTGTACCAGCAGATTTATCCAAAACCAGTGATTTGTCCCAGTTTTATACAACAAATGTCCCTGGTGTTGCTATTTTTGACCAATCTGATCCCTGCCAACACTAATACATTGTCATTTGTTTAGGTAAAATACAGAAAAGATCCTTAAAAATGACCAAAACACAGAGAAAATGTGACTATACGGGCACTAGACTGGGACTAAACCAGATATTAGTCCAGTACTAGACAGGGACTAAACAAAGTGCTGGACCAGGACCAAACCATGTAATAGACCGGGACTAAACCAGATACTAGACCGAGACTAGACCATGTAATAGACCGGGACTAGACCAGATACTAGACCAGGACTAAACCAGCCAGGTACTATAAGGTTCTAGACCAGGACTAAATCATGCACTATAAGGTACTAGACCAGGACTAGACCAGGTACTAGACCAGGACTAAACTAGATACTAGACTGGGACTAGGCCAGATACTAGCCCGGGACTAGACCAGATAGTAGACCAGGAGTAGACCAAATACTAAACCAGATAATAGACCGGGACTAGACCAGGTACTAGACCGGGACTAAACCAGGTGCTATAAGGTTCTAGACTGGGACTAAACCAGATACTAGATCGGGACTAGACCATGTAATAGACCGGGACTAGACCAGATACTAGACCAGGACTAAACCAGGTACTATAAGGTTCTAGACCAGGATTAAACCAGATACTAGACCGGGACTAGACCAGATACTAGACCAGGACTAGACCAAATACTAGCCAGGGACTAGACCAGATAGTAGACCAGGAGTAGACCAAATACTAGACCAGATAATAGACTGGGACTAGACCAGGTACTAGAGCGGGACTAAACCAGGTGCTATAAGGTTCTAGTCTGGGACTAAACAGATACTAGACCGGGTCTAGACCAGACATTAGACCGGGACTAAACCAGGTATTATAAGGTTCTAGACCAGGACTAAACCATGCTCTATAAGGTACTAGGCCAGGACTAGACCAGGTACTAGACTGGGACTAAACCAGATACTAGACTGGGACTAGGACAGATATTAGACCAGGACTAGACCAAACACTAGACCAGATAATAGACCAGGACTAGACCAGGACTAAATCAGTACTAGATACATACATACAGTGAAAGAACACGCTTTCCAAGGAACAATACCAACATATAAACATTTGATTCAGATATGTTGAATGCCATATCGCGGAAGATTCCATGCAGACCCCTAACAGAAAAATTACAGAGTGCACCTTTAATAATTGAATCCTAATTAAGTTTATGGTTTGCGATGGGAGAAAAGTAGTAAAGTGTAGGTGTTGACTGGTGAAGGAGATCCCAGCAGCCCTGTGTCAGAGCCTGTTTACAGCAGGAATGTGGCACATTATATAAGGGTGAGGTGTAAAGAACAAAGCTCTGATGGGGTTTCAAATAGCACAGTCTGTTATATGGGTAAAAAAGTAACTAGCTTTAGTGTTAGGATTACACTGACAGACATGATATGACGGGGTGTAGGCTTATCCAAAGATGCAAAGGTTCTTAAAGTTGGTTGCAATTGTTTTGAGTACAGTATACTTTATAATGATGATGCTGCTATGCCACTTTCACTGAAGCGCACAGGCTCCAATATCCTTTTTGATAAGAAAAGAGATAGGTCAGAGATAGATACTATAATGCATCAGAAATGTGCCTGTAAACCATTAATGGACCATAAAATATATATTCTTCCCCCCCCCCCCTCTGCAGTGTAATGTGAGACAAGACCATGTGAAAGCTTAGTTTGTCTTGTTAGAATGTTATAAATGATTTTTTATCCATTTTACAAGCAATGCATATGACTATAAATGAGATGAGAATGAGATGAATGAGATTTTATAAGAAAAGTATTTGTTGTTATTTAAAGCAGTGAGTAATGGTCATTATTAGAATTGGACCTGGTGTTTTTCGCCCACATAATGGGTGCGATGTTGGTCTTAATTTTCATTTACGTCATCTTAAAAAGGTCATAAAAAGTCTTAAATATTAGTTAGTTAAACCTGGGGATACCCTGTTGTTGTAATTCTGCAAGTTCTTACATCTTGTGGTTAATAAAAGAAATTATCAGGTTCAAAATCAGTGAATTTACTTTTTAAATATTTCATGGCAAAGTACAATGTAGTCAATCGGGAAAACTAAAGTCTTGTTCCCCATGTGAGAGTGCTTAGTTCTTGAACATGTTTGGAAAACCGACCAGCCCAGTATCTTCAAAAACTGTCTGCAAGTAAACCTAGAAGAACTGGTGCTCTTTTGAAGGCAAAGGTCACACCAAATACTGATTTTATTTACATTTTTCTTTTGTTCATTCACTGCATTTTGTTGATTGATGGAAAGAAATGATTAACACATCTCAAATATAGGCCTGTATACAGTAATAATTTTGATGTCTTCTGATAACTATAGTGCTCATAAAGCTGTAAAAGGACAGCCCCAGCCCCCTCAGAGTTCCTAGGTGGTTAGCGTGGGCCCGTGTAAGTAAACGATCGACAACAGCGCTTAAGTGGAGACAATTGCCCCTGCAGCTGCTGTGGTGTCTGTGCGTTGAGGGGAGCAGCTGTGCCGGGCCCTGTGCATGCTCCCCTCATCTCCTTATATGGAAGAAAAGGACCTGAAAACCTCCAGCCCATCCAGGAGAGATCTGCTACTACTTCCTGATAAAGAGGTGCCGGAGCTGATAAACCACTGCCAAATAGTGCTCCTCCAAGACAGCCCCTGACGAAACCCAGCCAGGAGTTACACCAAAAAAGTAAATGAGTAGAGAGGTGTTGCTATCTCGAAACTGTAACAAAAGTGGGGCATGGTTTTCATCAGGCTCCCTGAACAGCTTCATTCCTGCAACACTTCCAACGACTATAATATCTAATACCAGGCATACTTAACAAAATGAAAAACAAATAAATATCGTAGCAGTGTAAATAATAGTGGAACTGCAGACATAGTAGACATAGTAAGGATCTGGTTCACGTTCAAGTTAAAATAATATGACATCTGCTGTTTCTCTCTGCAGGGTTTTGTCCGACAGGTCCAAATGACCATTAGAGCTGTATCACAAAACATATTTAGCATATTTTATACATATTTTATTACCATACCAAGACATATTTAGCATATTTTATTACCATACAAAGTTATTCACAAATTAAAATAGTTCTTAAGCTGACATACGTTTCGGTAACACCACACTTTATGTAACTAGCTGCTAATTTGTATACATGCAAGTGGTTAATTTGATGTGAATTAGTATTTATTTGACCGTTATTATTGCCTTAGCCTGTATATTCTTCTGCTTTTACGTTTTCCTATGAATAAACTAACCTTATTACTGCTTATATGATGTTAAGACAGAGGCTATTAGTAATGAAGATGTGGTTAAGAAAAGAAATTTTGGTTTTACTTATTAATGCTTAATAAAGATAGTGATAACCTTTACTGACCTAAGTTGTGTAATGCTTATTTCAGTGGTTAACAGCTTTATAACTTGTAAAATTAGTGAAAATGGTGGTAATTTCTGTGTATTTTACTTCTGCTTAGTGCTTACACCCTTTGAACATTGTATAGCATTGTCAATAAATATGAAATTGATGTTTAACTTGTTTGACTATTTCTACAAACAGTTCAAATAAACAAACTGAACTGAAATATAGGGGACCATTATATTTCACTTCACACTTTTAAACACCTAACCTGCTGCATAATTTGCATTTAATCATGATTATTCTACTTAATCGTGCTCTTTTTATTTATTTAGTTCTAGTCTAACAATATTGTAAAGTTGTGTTAGTCAAGTTGATTCACACTGTTTTTATCCCCACACCATCTGGAGTTGTGTGTTGTTGGTTCATTTGCATTTTTACGAGTGTTGCAGGACGTCACAGGGTTCTGCCGAGCGAGAGTGAGGCCGAGGTGACTAATAAGGAGCCTGCACGGTCGAGCCCACAGCTCCCGGCACCTGTCACGCCGCACTTCCCTAAAAGGACACTCTGCAGCCAATCAGAGCTCGGCGTTGGGCAGCGTCCATGGTCCCGGGACAGGCCTTCCCAGGAAATAGTGAGCCCCGCTGGAGGTCTTAGACACGCTCCCCCCCTTACACACACACACACACACACACACACACACTGCTGTTGCATCTCAGCTGTCTGGTATGTTATTGCACCCCCCTCTCTATCTGCTCACACACACAGGGCTGAGATGTAATGGGTAAAAGTACTTTGTTACTTGTACCATAATACCTACTTCATTTGTATCTCACTGTAATTCAGTAAATACTCTTATTTACAACTTTTGGTTTGACAGTACTGCAACTACCAAAGCAAAAATGTGATATTACACCCTGTATATACTGGAGAGTGTGAACAGATTTACTTAATTCTTCTTCCACCACTACTACTTTAATGACTTCTTCTTGAATTGTGACCTGATTCTGCAGTACAAATATTAGCTACTCAGTTTTATCACTCCATTTACATATTACAAAGGGGCACCACTTCACTCCAACAATGTTTTCTTTAATATTATACATACAAAAAAATGGATTAGCAATGTAAAAGTACATTTGACCTAGAAAACCTTATATCATATAGTCAGATCATAGACTGTATATATTAATGGGCATCAAACTTGGCTCCAGATTTGTTCCTATAATTGCAGGCCTCAACGTGCTTCATTTGACTAGAGCTGAACGTTATGGATGACGTCACACTCACTTAGTCCATTTCTTTATACAGTTTATGAGTCAGATAAGTCAATCATATAGATCCCATACAAATCAACTCAACATAATTCCCAAGAATGAACAATACCGTATTTTTTGGACTATAAGTCGCAGTTTTTCAGGGTTTGGGTGGTTCCTGCAACTTATACTCAGGTGCGACTTATATATAGAGCCCATGACCAAATATATGACAAAAAATGAAAAAAACAAAGTATTATCTGTTTGTTTTGTTTTTTGTTTTAGAGACAAATAATAAAGAAAAGAGTTGTTTTTTTGTTTTCTTATTTTTGGTTCTACATTGAAAAATGAATGAAAACGAATGATACACAGGTTGTTTTCTATTTGGTTGTTTTTATTACTATAAATTCTATAATTTGCCTTTCAAGATAAAATGTCGGTTCTTGGTTTCTGATTTTATAAAACAAATTTCCCCCAAAAAGTGTGATTTATAGTCTGGTGCAACTTATATATGTTTTTTTCTTCTTCTTCATTACCGTAAATTCCGGATCACAAGCCGCTACTTTTTTCTACACTTTCAACACTGTGGCGTGTAATATTAAGCGTCTTTTTTTTTTTTTTTTCATCGCGGGAAAAACATGGACCAATAAAATGAATAAGTAGTTCACTGAGGTCCAATGAAATTGTATGATTAATCACAACTTCCTTATTTCAGTCTTTCTGCTAACCCTCATCAACATGGAGAATACCAGACAAAAGCATATGATGCAGCTTTTAAACTAAAAGCGATCACTCTGGCAGTTAAAGAAGGAAATCGAGCTGCTGCCCGTAAAATTGGCATAAACGAGTAGATAGTGCGAAGGTGGAGGCTCCAGCAAGAAGAACTGAGCCAGTGTAAAAGACAACCAAAGCTTTCAGAGGTAACCATAGCAGATGGCCTGAGCTTGAAAACTTTCTGGAGGACTGGGTTAACACGCAAAGAGCGGCCGCGATGTTTCCGCTGTACAAATCAGACTGAAGGCTAAAGCGATCGTTACCGTGGTTTATTCCCAGAGCGCCAAGGTGTGTATGTGCATGTCGCGTGTGTGTGTCCCAAGTGTGTGAAGGTGTGTAAGTGCCTGTGGCGCGTGTGTGTCCCAAGTGTCACCAGTGAGCGAGTCCGTCTCCAGAGTTCAGCGGGGACCGCGTCCGCGGCCCGTCCCGGAGGCGCTCCAGGCGGCGGGGACACAGAAGCGAACCCCCGCCTAGTCTTTGGCCAGCGGTTTATAATATGGTGCGGCTCATATAATTACAAAATTGATTTTTCTTCATAAATCTGAGCATGCGGCTCTTAATAGGGTGCGCTCTGTAGTCCGGAATTTACGGTACCCATTTTTTGGCTGAAGCGACCTATACTCCGGAGAATACGATAAACTAGTATTTTATTTTAAGTATTACATTTATCATTGTATCACTGTTGTTATTTACTTTAATAATGCCTTTACAAGGTTGACAAAGCCTCTCGAGCGTGGCATTATTCATTCACTCTACACTTCTGCAGTAGTCACAGCTGCTCTGGCACAGACTGGCAAAAGCAAAGCTGCCAATCTGCACCGCCATGTGTTCAAATTCAAATGTGCATTTCTATAATGACACAAAATCTAAAACAAGGATATAACCTATAATGCTGACTCGTGGCATAACAAATGTGATGGGACTGAGTTACTACTAAGAAAAGTAAAAGTAGTCATGTTTTTCAGTTCTAGTTGAGTTAAGAGTCATAGTGATCCAACAAATATAGCCTCTAATCTGTCTGGCACATTATTACGTTCACACCATCCCCACAGCCCGGGTCCATAACCAGATTTGTCAGTGAGGATCTCCTGTTTCAAGTGCTGGATCACCCACATCCCCAGTGCCCTGCTTTAGCTGAGTCATATTACCACAAGCACAGAGGGAAGACCGCCCTGCTAAATATGTGTGCCAAAAAATATATGAAGAGGGATTTGAACTTCACCGAGTTATGTCATTAGACTGATGTTACCTATTAAGGAATGCACATGCACACATTTGGTAACACTTTATAATAATTGGCATGAACAAAATGAAGACCCTCCTAACCCCCTTGATTAAGCAGAGACTAAACCTGAACATTCAATGTGTTTATTATGAATTAAATCTTCGTTTGTGCTTCATTAATGCAAATTAAGGTGTCTCCTATCAACTATTTTAAATTGGCATTGCAAGAAGTAGGAGAAGTAGGACTGAAAAATGGTGGATTGCTAATATTGAAGTTGTTGCCTTCGAAAAAAATTTAAAATTAGAAGATTTTGTGTAATGCTAAGCGCACCAAAAAGCGATTATTAGAATTAGAATAAGCACACATCCAAATTACACAATCAAATGCAAGTAAAAAATTCACTGGCCATAAAAAAATAAATAAAATGACCATAATTGAAACCCGTATAGGGCCCATATTATACTATTTTCTATTACACTATTTCTATTACTATTATCTATGTTATAATGATAGATATAGTGATGTTTTCATGTCAAAAACAGACCTGGAGTTGTGTTTTGTTTAATTTACACATGTTTAACACACAAATCCTGCTTATTTAGCTGTGTTTTTCTTTCAAACAGAAAACACAATGTTCAAACTTATGGAAATACAGGATAAAATAAATAATAAACTTGAATTGTTTGGAGAGTTTCAACCTTGGCATTGCCAATCTCCACTAAAGGTTAAAGGGTCCACTTGAGGGCTACCAGTTCATGACATAACAAGGTGGAACAGAACATTTTGAGCTTTGGAGATGCAGACAGACTTAAAATAAAGGATTACTCAAGCACGTCTGAATGAAACAAACACGCTGTCACTATAATGCTACACTCTGCTGATCCAAACAGACGTCTGGATCACACCACATCTTGTTCCTCTAAGGTAACTCCGTCTTCATTGGTGGCATCCCCTTCACCCGAGGTCCCGCCAGAAGCATCACTTAATTTGGACTTGTGTGAACTCCAAGCGCCGCCCCCCGGACCCCCACAGACTCCTCCCTCTCCTCACTCAGACTCCTCCACCCTTCCTCCGCTCGGGACGTCCTGGGTGTATTTAAGGACCCCCTCTACCACTCAAGCTTCGTCCCAGCGGAAACACCAGACCTTGAAGTTACAACTTGGTGAGTAACTCTTCTGCTGAGCTTTGGCGCTAGGCATCATGGGAGTTTATGGAGCAGGGAGGATGGTTATGGTGCTATAACTTTAGGTTTAAGTTTTGATTAGTTTGATGGTATTTACTTTGGTTTGGAAGTTGTAAGGAAATGGTTTGCAAAATGTAACTGACTTGATACAGACATGTGAGTAGTTGTTGTTCAGTACATCGTTGATCAATGTAGTATTTTTTATTTCTAATGCTTTGGTAAATTTGGAGATTTGCTATTTGAAATTCTTAATAGAAAACATCTAAGTTCAAGTCTGTTTATGCTTATTATATTCATTAATGTGTGATTTCGGTGTATTTTTCTTGATGCCATAACTTTTCTTTCATTGTAAGATTACATTTTGAAACTGAAAAGTGACAATAGCAGTCAGTATTTTCACAAAGATTCCCAAATGTTTCTGAAGTAGTCGGCTATATTGACATAATAACACTTAAAGATGCTCTATGTTAACTTTCTGGTGAGACTCTGCTACCCAGTTTGTCTTCATGCAGATGTTATTGCTCTGCACAGATGGGTATAATTTGGCATAAAGCATATCTATTCACGTGAAGACAAGCAGGTAACAACACCAGACCAAGTTAGAGATCAAATCTGTGGAGAGGCTACTCAACTGCGTAGATTTCAAGGTATTTTTTGTGATTTAAAAACACCTAGCTGAGGAAATGCAAGATAGAGTTATAACAAAAGTAGGTGGTGGACTGCCTATCTCTACCAGAAAAGTTGCACTGTGCTTTTAACTTTTACTCCGTTCAGTATTCAGAACAGTTTTAAATCAGAAGACTTCTTTTGTAGTAGGATGCTCCCAGTGCAAGTAGGACAGGATACAGCTCTGGGTCCTTGATAGGTCACAACAAATGGCCCCGGCTGCTGCTCACTAACACGTGTGGATGTGAACAGCTGAGAAAAGACCCTCCCTCCTTCCCAACGTCCCTCCTGATTCTTTAAACCACTTGTCAAGGAACACACCGCCTCAGCTGTTAACTGGCCCCTGCTAATCGTCCCAGTGCAGGATGGTGATGGATGGAGGGTAGAAGGGTTATGTTAACAAAAGACGGGATGAACAGACAACCTAAAATAGTCATGTGTGTTTCAGGGAGCAAGTCATGCCCTGTTTTGGCTTTTTGGGACAGCTGGAGAGATTAGGCCACTTAAAGGTGTGCTCATACCCGGCATAGTGTTGTACTGTTGCCAGGACTGCATAGCCTTATTTGTACATGAGGATAAGTGGATTTAAGAATGAAGTGCCAGAGATTACAGTAAGGAATGTTTAAAATGTAGCTGATTTTTTTATTTGATTAGAATTTAGACATTTTGATTATAGACCTGCTTGGTTAAGAATTTGACTTGTTTTGAGATATTTATACTAGGATGTTTATACAACTCCACACACACACATTCATAAATCTAAAATAGATCAGAATTGAATTTTTAAATACATTTTTTGGCAAATATAGTAGTTTTGACATTAATTTTTTTGCAATACTGTCCAATTGTATATTATGGGTTTTAGCATCCAGTTCTATGCAACATTTTGAGGATTTTTCCCCCATGCAAAACATTTGATATTCTGCTTTTGCAAATAACAAAATCTAGTCAAGTTAAGATGACTTGAATTAAGAAAGTTTTACCATGATTTGAGTAAATTTCCCTTGACAAGTAAAATGATCTGACTTGAAGACTGACTTGAATGAAGACTTTTTGTACTTAAAATCTGAAAATACATCTTATTACACTTAAAATAAGAAAAACAACAACTTTTTGCACTTCAAATAAGAAACAAAATCGAATGTTGCTTTAATTAAGAAAATAAAACACTTATTCCACTGGTGGATCATTTTACTTGTCAAGTTGAATTGACTCAAATAAAGTAAAATGTTCTTAATTTAAGTCATTTTAACTTACCTAGATATTATTTTTTCCAGTGTACTTAATTAGTTAATCACTGTGGCAATGATCTTTATTTTTCATCATTCTGAAATCTGTGGATAGAATATATGACATAAACTATACTGTATATATTGAAACAGGAACAGTAAACATTTCCCAATAATCTAAACCTTATTCATTTTGTGTTTTTCCAGCCGGCCAGCCTAAAACAAACCAAAGATGTGTGACGACGACGAGACCACCGCCCTCGTGTGCGACAACGGCTCAGGCCTGGTCAAGGCTGGGTTCGCCGGTGATGACGCCCCCCGCGCTGTGTTCCCCTCCATCGTCGGACGCCCACGCCACCAGGTCTGCACCCTCAAATGCCACCAGACGAATACAAGAGAAGAGACGCACTTTTGTATGATATTGTTTGTTGGTGGAAGATTGACGGGTTTTGTGTGTTTTTTTGTGACCGCAGGGCGTGATGGTGGGTATGGGTCAGAAGGACTCCTACGTAGGAGACGAGGCCCAGAGCAAGAGGGGTATCCTGACCCTCAAGTACCCCATCGAGCACGGCATCATCACCAACTGGGACGATATGGAGAAGGTGAGACTTTATTGCTTAAGTCTAAATCCTCTTCAGAAACATGCAAGGTAGAGCTGCACTGTATACTAGGAAACACAAGGCAAGCAAACGCAATAAAGTGCTTTATAGAAAAATAAGTACATACAAACAAATCAAACCATGAATAATCATCATAGGATTAAAAAGAGAGAGAGAGAGAGAAGAGTGCAGAATGAAAAATAAAAACCTTTCAGTCATATGCACAGCTAAACAGAACCGTTTTGAGCCTGGATTTAAATAGAGGTAAAAAAGTAGAGCCTGTCTCACATGTTCAGACTGTTCCAGGTTTAGCTGCGTGAATCTGAAACACTAGGGTGACCAGATTTTTTGAAATAAAAAAAACGGGACATCCCTGGTTTGGGTTGGTTGGTAATAATAAAATTGTGAAACAAGTGTGTAAGGGAAATTGTTCTGCACTCTGCACTAATGTGAGTCAAGTATAGTCACTTTTTCTTTGTGTTTTGATCATTTTTTCTGCATTTTACCTAAAGAAATGACAAATGGTGCCTATCTTTACTGTTGCCAAGGATCAGATTGCTCAAAAATAGGGACACGGACATTTCTTATATAAAATTGGGACAAATTACTGGTTTTGGATAAATCTGCTGGGACAGGGGACACAGGGCTCAAAACTGGGACTGTCCCGGGTAAATAGGGACGTCTGGTCACCCTATGAAACACTGACTCCCCGTGTTCAGTCCTGACTTTGGGCACCAGCAGGAGGCCGGTCCCTGAGGTCCTCAGAGTGCGAGATGGTTCATATGGCACATATGGTATATCTCAATCAAAGCAAAATCGCAGTTAAAGTTGCTGCTATTTTCAAATGACCAAAGCATCAATAATTTTGATTGTAGAGTCAGGACTGAAAGAGGAGACACTGATCATACATAACGCAGTATTTCAAGTTTCAAAATGATTATTACTATTGAGAAGATGCTCCTTGCCTCAATAACAAACAATATAACTATAACATCTACGGTAAATAACTGTGCGAGCTGTGAAGTTCAGGTTGTGGGTGACTTGGTGACTGTTTGAATATGTTCAACAAAGCCTGGATCAGTTGTTTACATTGGGACTTTCTCTCCAGATCTGGCACCACACCTTCTACAACGAGCTGCGTGTGGCCCCCGAGGAGCACCCCACCCTGCTGACAGAGGCCCCTCTCAACCCCAAGGCCAACAGGGAGAAGATGACCCAGATCATGTTTGAGACCTTCAACGTCCCCGCCATGTACGTGGCAATCCAGGCTGTGCTGTCCCTCTACGCCTCTGGTCGTACCACTGGTGAGTTTGGAAAAATACTGGTTAAAAAGTTATGGTCAATTATTTTAGTAAAGTTTAAACTCCCAAAGAGTAAAAGTAACAGCGTAAAATCATCACTATCACTACAGAATCTATATAATAAGGTGTACACTGTCGACTAACATATTGTCCTTCTGTGTGCAGGTATTGTGCTGGACTCTGGAGATGGTGTGACCCACAACGTGCCCATCTATGAGGGCTACGCTCTGCCCCACGCCATCATGCGTCTGGACTTGGCCGGTCGCGATCTCACCGACTACCTGATGAAGATCCTGACTGAGCGCGGATACTCCTTCGTCACCACTGGTACGAGTCCGCACATAAAACATGAAGAGTTACGGGGGGAGGGAGGCGAAAGAAGGAGGTTTTCATGAGATATACCTACTGATCGTGCAAAAAAATTGTATAGAAATGTATTATTTATTTATTTGTTTGTTTATTTCATTAAGTATAAAAGACATTAACAGTGTCATCACATGAAACACACGAAAAATTAATTAAAAGGAGCAGAAAGAAGAGTAATATCTAATATTATCTGCCCCTTTTCCCTTTACATTAACACTGATAATTACTTTACAACACTTTATACTGTTACATACATTTACATACACAAGTTAACTCAATATGAATATAGTAAGTATTTTTATGTCGTTTATTCAAGTGTCTTACCAAAAAATTCTTATACAATATGTTAGATGAAGGACTCACTACAGGATATTAGTCAAAGTGATTGAATAGTGATATAAAATTGTGTTATTTTACATATATTTAATACATTTTTTGTATTATGCAAACAATGCTTTGGTTATTAGAGTTTTTTGAGTACATTTTTTAAACATGTCCTTGTTCTAGGACTAGTTGAGCATAATTCTAGCCATGCAGTTGTAATTAGCTCAAATTATAGGAGTTTCATGGATACATTTTACTTTCACGTATACAAATTCAGCAGCACTACTTGTTCTTGTAAGTTAGTACATTCTTAACGATATATAACTGTACTTTTACTGATCAAAAATATTTAAAGTACTACTTCCAGCTCTCTCTCTAAATAACTCAAGCACAAACTGCCAGCGTTCAATACCCTGAGTCTAATTCACTCACTCCAGTTAATTTGCGTCAGTAGAAGGCTGAGCAGAAGCAGCCCATCCGTCACTCTCTTGGATTCTTACTGACTTAAATGTCTCATCTGCAGCTGAGCGTGAGATCGTGCGCGACATCAAGGAGAAACTCTGCTACGTGGCTCTGGACTTCGAGAATGAGATGGCCACTGCTGCTTCCTCTTCCTCCCTGGAGAAGAGCTACGAGCTTCCTGACGGTCAGGTCATCACCATCGGAAATGAGAGGTTCCGTTGCCCCGAGACCCTCTTCCAGCCTTCCTTCATCGGTACGTTCCTCCCACTTTAGATCAGATTTAGTTTGGGTTTAGACTTCTCATTGTAGTTTATGCACTGCTGAATTTATTTATTGAATTTATTTACAGATATTATTACAAAGAAGTATGTATTTAAAAGGAAGTTGTAGGTTTTATTCACTTATTCCTGTTAAAAAATGTAATTGTCTAATAGTTTTAATTTCAAACTATCCAAATTTACTTTTCGTCATCTACAAAATTTCCACATTTAACTTTAAAAACAATGATGTGTATATACTGTATTTTTCGGACTATAAGTATATAGATATATTTCTGTCAGAGTTCACTTACAGACTCCGTTGTACTTGGAGCTAAACCTACATTTGCTCTTGTCCTGCAGGTATGGAGTCGGCCGGTATCCATGAGACCGCCTACAACAGCATCATGAAGTGCGACATTGACATTCGTAAGGACCTGTACGCCAACAACGTTCTGTCCGGAGGCACCACCATGTACCCCGGTATCGCTGACCGCATGCAGAAGGAGATCACCGCCCTGGCCCCCAGCACCATGAAGATCAAGGTATTATTCATTTGTATTTATTCATTTAAAACAAGGACACAGAAAAGATTAAACTCGGATAGAAAAGATGCTCTGTGCCAGATTTACATACAAGCGACTACACAAAATATATGAGGATACTGACTTAAATTTACGTTTGACCAACTCTAGCAGCAACATTTCATTATTAACAGTGTCTCCTTAAAATAACCACAATCCAATTCATCATTAAACATTTAAAACAATCAAAATTAATTCATTATAATTTCCACAAAGACACTCAAATATCATGGGAAGAACTTTTAGACAAGTTATAGTGAATAACATCAAATATTATGAATGAAAATCCACCTTAAAGGCTCACGGTGTAACTTTTTACCCATAAAAACAGGCTAGAATCAATTTTAGATGTTTTATTGCACTGATAAACCTGAGTCCTTACTGTGAGCGGGCTTGCATCTCCACAAACTTGACTCGTTCTTGGCCTGCAGTAGGGTCTTCACCTGCTTTTCTCCATGGAAGTTTTAAAAAATAGTTTAAAAAATACCCCTCTCCCACATATTTTGCATGTTTTATTGTTCTGGTGTAGAGTTGGAACAGTTTGTCCTCACATCGTCTAACAAACCTTTACTTTTCTCTCCAGATTATCGCTCCCCCTGAGAGGAAATACTCCGTCTGGATCGGAGGCTCCATCCTGGCCTCTCTGTCCACCTTCCAGCAGATGTGGATCAGCAAACAGGAGTATGATGAGGCGGGTCCTTCCATTGTCCACAGGAAGTGCTTCTAAACCTCTCCAAACGACCAAAGAACCAACACCAACCCCCAAGCAGCTCCCCTTTCATGTGTTTTTACTGTGCTTTTCTATGCTGTACATACCTGTGCCATTGTAATAAAGATAGATGCTTTTGACAATATCACAAGTGTACATGAGTCTTTATGCATGAAATCAAATAAAACTAACTCAAATACCTTATAGATTACAGATGTACTAGTGCAGTAGTGGTGGTACCAGCTCAAAACCCCAAGGCAAAGAATCATATGAGATTTATTTTCAAGGTCCTAAACTCAGATTGCATAATATGAGGGGGCTTTATTAAACAACATAAAATACAGCCTTTAACACTGTAAATCAGAAAGTACCTATAAGAAAGGTCTATTTTCTAGTGAGCCAGTAAATAGTGCAGCATTATTAATCTGGTATAGCTCTATATATCTGACGTACTGAGTGGAAATTTGGAGGTTAATATGTAAAACTTAACTACAGCCATTTTTTATTTTAGAGAAAAGGGAGAATTATCACCAACAGCCATCACAGAGAGCCATCGAACCCATTATTTGTTCAACTTAAAGGGGGAACTCCGGCATGTTTGAAGCTAAAGTCCATTGCTAGAGGTGGTCGAATACTGTCAGAAGCCCAAAAACGACACAGATCAGTGTTGCCTCGGAGGAGATCTCACTGTGGTGATGGGGGCAAGTTCTTAGCTTGCACGTAAAACGTCAATTTGCACAAAATGCGCTTAACACCACTTTCTAACCCTTGTTACAACACAACCATGAGTCTAACAAACAAAACGCTCTGCCTGGCTCACTCAGTAGTGTCTGGAAACGCTATAAAAGAACTTTATAAGCAGCCTTAGCATTACCTTTATTGATTTCCCACTGCGCATGCGAAAGCCCAAAAGACTCAATTGCCGACTCCAGCAGCGGCGAGAGGCTCAAGTCGCCAGAAGCAGCAAGTGAGAATCGACTACTGACGGTGAAGAACAATAGAAACTGAAAGTTGTTGAAAGAAAATGGTTCGGGAATGTATATTTTTTAGCGTTTTTCAAAAAATATAATTCACTCGTAAATAAATGGGATTAGAAACGACATCGGCGATCGAGTCTTTTGGGCTTTCGCATGTGCAGTGGGAAATCGACAAAGGTAAGGCTAAAGCTGTTTATAAAGATGTTTTATAACATTTCCAGACACTAATGAGTGAGCCAGGCAGAGTGTTTTGTTTGTTGTAAAATGATTTAGAAAGTGGTGTTAAGCGTCTTTGAAAGAAGCGTCTTTATATACTTTCATGAAACAAACATAATAATAATAATAATAATAATAATAATAATAATAATAATAATAATAATAATAATAATAATAATAATAATAATAATAATAATAATAATAATAATAATAATAATAATAATAATAATAATAATAATAAATAATAATAAATTGTCCACATTTCTGTTGAGATAATCGTAATTTCCTACCCTCATTCTGTCTCCTGAACGCGCCCTTGTCCAAACCACAGGTGAGCCTCATCAGTTTAATACGACTCCTCCTTCATCCTCCGTCAAGTGCGCAGAGTATTACCTCATGGAGCGAGACAAAACTTCATCTCCAGTGTCTAAAATGCCGGAAATTTCAGACTGTAACGTGATCCGCTTTCATTTACAAGTTCTTTACGGGATTACGGTCAAACGGAGTGAGAAGAAACACGACAGATTGTCCATTGGTGCAGCGAGAATATTTGGAGTTTCTCTGGAGAATTTGGCTCGAATTTACATCCCTGATTTTGGCCTGGTTCCCCGGTATGTAGCAGCGTGCGTGGTTGTTAAGTATTGATCTTAATGCATAAACCTTTACGTTTTATTGGCTATATTGGTTTTAATGATCTGAATTGTGTTTTGCACGTAGCTTTTTGGTGCAAGCTTGTTCCTCGCTGACTGAGCGACTCGCTACTGTTGGTCTCTTCAGAAAACCTGGCTCTTTTCCTCGTATCAAGAATCTACGTGTGAGAAATTATTATTTATTTTTATTATGTATTATTATTATTATTTTATTATTGCTATAATAGATGCAATGGGCGAGACAATAGCCATAATTAAGTAAAAATATTGGAATTAAAAGTCCTAAATCACACAAAATGGTCCTTTTATATAAACTTTTAGCCACGTTATAATGTTGTTTCCAAATCAAAAACATACCTGGAGTTGTGTTTTGTTTCATTCTCATTCACAGGGTGTGAGTAACTCTTTATTATTAGTCTTTCTACGTCTCTAAAGCTCAAAATGCTCTGTTCCACCTTGTGATGTCATGAAGCGGTAGTTTTCAAGTTAACAGCTACATTTTTATGTTTAGTTCAGCACAGATTGGAAATTCGAGGTCTCAAATGACTCTAGTGAAAGTGTGTGGAGTTTAAAACCACAGTGGAGCACTTCCTGACATCATAAGGTGTTTTTCTGTTTGAGAAAAAAAAAAAACTTTCTTTATGATTTATGCAGCGTTTGTGTGTTAAATAGGTGAATGAAACAAAACATGACTATGTTTATGATGACGAAACAACATAACAGATTTTTTAAAAATAGCTTAATATTGACCTTTTTAACTTGAATGTAATTGAAATTGTACAGTTTCAACAGTGCACAGCTCAATGTGACTTCTCTGCAGTAGTACAGTAATAAAATACAACACTAAACACAATCAATTAAATGCTGTCCTACTTTAAATGTGTGTTTTAATCAGATTTAATTTGTTTATGTTGTTGTAAGGTGATCTTGAGTGTCCAGAAAGGCACCTAAATAAAGTAGTAGTAGCAGTAGCAGCAGTAGCAGTACACTTAAGTTTAAAGTCCTCTCCATAGACTGTATTAAGAAGTGGACTAAGGGAGTTTGATGTCACCCACAGCGTTCGGCTCCACTCGGATGATTCTCAGCAAAGCCAGCGGTTATAGGGGCAAATGTGGAGCTGATTTCCATATTGGGAATCGATTTACAGACAATATGGCAAAATAAAATCCTTTTAAGACCAAAATGAGGAGAGAGCTGTGACTTTTTTCATTATAAAGTGAATTGGAGCTGGAATTGATGGAATATAGACTATGGCCCTATCATTAAGTGCTCGTTTTCATCACCATTGTTCATTTGAAAGTAGGTTAACTGGTTTGTGTTGTGCTGCCCTATATGATTTTTGTAGGGGAAACCATGTGGGCCATCTTGAATAACATTTCTGTGCTTCCAGGCTCAGCTGAATCGTGGGGAGGACTGCCTAGCCACAGCTCTGCCCTATGACGTTGCGACTCTTATAAAACAGTTCTGCAGGGAGTTGCCGGAGCCCCTGTTCCCCTCGGACCTCCACGCAGCCTTACTGAAAGCACAAGCCCTGCCCACACAACCGGACCGCACCTCGGCCCTGCAGCTCCTGTCCTGCCTGCTGCCCGCCCGCAACGCCTCCACGCTTCACTACCTCTTTGACTTTCTCTACAGGGTTTCTCTGAGGTAATGATGGCTTTAATATTCCTGAGGACTTTTGGTGGGGAGTACACTTTTTTTTGTGTGTATCATGTAACTTTTCCAGTGGAGAGTACCGCCCGCTGTTATTACTTGATTACTTGCTTGGAATTTCCACCAGAATTGCCTTAAACACATCTATCTACAGAGAAGTTACAGGTCTAGGGTAACCGCATGGTCTTAAAAGTCTTAAAAAGGTCTTGAATTTCATGTTCCTAAATTTAAAGCCTTTAAAAAGTCTGAAATTAGGTTGTTCACAAAGGTCTTAAATTTCGTTAGCCTATTTTTTTGTGTACTCACTGGGCTGCACCGCAATGTGAGACAAGACGATGTGAAAGCTTAGTTTGTCTTGTTAGAATGTTCTAAATGATTTTTTGACCATTTTACAAACAACACATACAATTATGAACAAGTTCTGAATGAGATTTTATAATAAAAGTATTTTTTTGTTATTTAAAGCAGTGAGTATTGGTCATTATTAGAACTGGATCTGGGATTTTTCGCCTGCAGAATGGATGCGATGTTGGTCTTGATTTTCACTGAGGTGGTCTTAAAAGGGTCGTTAAAAAAGTGTTAAATTTGGGGTAGTCAAACCTGGGGATAAGTTGAGGTCAAACCTGTGGAGAGGTGCACCCGCTCACAGTAAAAAATTTAGTTTTTAACAATAAAAACAACTGTATTTCAACAAATGCAAGATGTGTAGGTCTAATGCCATAATGTGGAACATGGGGGACGCACTAAAATCTCCATAGAGACAAGATCCCGCTAGAAAAGTTGCGTCCTTCAATTTACATCTGTGTGGCTTTTGAATCAATTAACAAGACCATTGATGGTAGTGGTGTGCACCATACTGTAAAGCATGTGTTTATTTGCGTAAGTTTTTTATCATTTTATATTATGAAATGTTGAAATGCACAAAACCATCAGGTTTTTTTTCTTTCTTCAGATGCGACGACAACCTGATGACCAGTTTGAACCTGGCTACAGTCTTTGCTCCGTGTCTCCTGCCTCCTCCAAACCTGTCCGAGATGTCCGAAAGCCGCCTGGAGCTACGAGTCCTCGTACTACGCAACTTCATTGAAAACCCACAACTATTTGGTAACTCTTCTTTTGCCTACACTCTTTGGCATACACTCCCTGGCATAGGCCTACTATTTGATAAAACTATTTGTGCACATATTAAAGATTACATTGTGTAATCTTGGGTACTAAGATCTTAGATAAACTTTATTGATCCACAAGGGAAATTACTTGGACACAGTAGCTCACATATCACAATATATTATAACAAAGAGAAAAATATATACAATAAATGGTAATTAAAAATTCTAAATAAGTAGCAAACATAGCAGGACACTGTTGTCAAATGAGGCATAAGTATATAAATGTACATTGTGTAATCCTGGGTTCTAAGATCTAAATTTTTAGGCGTGATCCCCAAGACAGTACTGGACAGTGTGGGGTTTCTGATGGACTCGCCGATTTCTAAAGACTTGCAAACTAAACGGGGAAACCGAAAGAGACACAGCTTCTCAGGTATATTCTAGACATACATTCGAAAGAGTTTAATTTCTATAAGTTTTTATCTGAAAGCGTGTTTTCTGATCTGCAGTGAAAAGAGCTACGAAGAGCATCCCATGGATCCAAGCACGGGCCAAGGCCAAAGAGCCCAATCCGGAGTCCACCAAGATCCCCTTGTCCCGGCCAGGACTGAGGCGGAGTCTGGGCCAGGAGAACTTCCCCAACCTGCAGGTGTTCAGGAGCTGTCTGTCCCGGGAAGGTAAGCACTGTTCAAACTAACAAACGAGAGATTTAAGTGTGGCGTGTGATGGGAAAACATTGTACCTTTTCAGAGCACAGTTACAAATTATCAGAAGAGGACGACTCCAACAGTGTAGAACAAGGGAAATTAAAGGGGTATGTATTTCTTCCCATTAAGATTTGGCAGTAATGGAAATAAAAAGGTAAAAAATGTCCTTGTGTAAAGTTCAAGCCATGTTAGACCACTGTCTCCGAAGCTCAAAAAACTTTGTTTCACCTTTTAATGTGATAAAGCGATAGTTTTCAAGTTAACAGCTCCTTTTATGTTTTGCTCAGTAGATATTGGAAATTCTAGGGCTGAAATTATCCAAATGACTACTTTTTCCACCACTGAGCTTTAGGGGGCATTGTCATTCAGCTGAATCCTGTATTTAGTTGTTTTTACATTGTTCTTTCATTTGAGAAGCTTTCAATAATAAGTGTGATGTAATATGTTAGAGATCTACATCTGCCCACCAAAAGGACCAGAGGGCAGGAGGGGCTCTGCTCTCCGGTTCTGACTAGAATGGGTAAATTGGACTTTTGGAGAAGACGAACGTCACTGTGAAGAGCCGCCATGGAGTCCATGCCTGTCAGCCTGATTCTAACTGTTATTAATATGTATACAATACATTTTATATTTATTTATTTTAGTTTGATAATTAGTCTAATTATCCAGACTACTGTAACATTTCAATAAATATTTTAATAATAATCATCAGTTTTATATAGCGCTTTTTTGGACACTCAAAGATGCTTTACAGAGCATTATTCATTCACTCCAGACTCTATGGTGGTAAACTACTATTGTAGCCACAGCCCTGGGGCAGACTGACGGAAGTGTTAGTTTTACATCATTTTACAAGATTTTAACATTTTTAGGCTCTATAGGCTGTACCTAGTGAGCTGACCTACTAAACAAAAGGTTCAGTAATTATCATATTTGGAACAAATCCAAAAGGGAACACAAAAAATGCAGAACCTAATCTGCAATACCATCTGAAGAAGTAAACGGGGTGACCAGACACCCTTATTTACCCGGGACAGTCCCAGTTTTGAGCCCTGTGAAACCTTGTTTATCCAAAACCAGTGATTTGTCCCAGTTTTACACAAGAAATGTCCCAGGTTTCCCTATTTTTGACCAATCAAAACGGTAAAGCGAGGCATAGATTGTCATTTGTTTAGGTAAAACACAGAAAAGCTGCTTTAAAAAATGACCAAAACACAAAGAAAATATGATTATACTGACACACATATGGCCAGAGTGCAGAAAAATTCTAATTTACGCACCCATTTCACAATTTTATTTTTATTTTTTATTTGGGAAATCTGGTCACCCTAGAAGTAAAAATTAAAAAAAAAACTAATTAGGTCACATTTTATTAACAGGTCTGCAAAATTAGGCTATTAAACCAATTAAGTAAGCAAACAATAATCTGATGTTTTCAGCTTTTTATTATATCAGTGGTTTCTATAGCAACGGGACCTGAAGCTGTGAAGTGAAGCAAATCGCATCCTGCAGAGATTACGCAATGAAAGAGGACGCTACCGGAAACTCGACGTTCTGCCTTCAAAATAAGTGCACAGCGACGTGAACTACAATAAAATGCAGACTATTTACAGCTTTTTTATTTATGATACTGCCAGATAAGCCTTTTTGTCACACGAGAAACCAATAAAACCAATAACTGAAAAGTAGAATACACATTTTTGTTTATAGTGACTCGACATATTTTGTAATGAAACCGGAAGTTAGCTACCTGATCCTTCAGCTATCTTAACAGGAGCAGGTGTTGGACTCACCGTGAACACAAGCGGACACGGTAAGAACAACGCACTTGTTTTGATGTCTTATTGCCTAGAAGCTGCATTTAACTGATAAAAAAATGTGTTTGTGGTAGAAATTGTTAAAGCTTCATTTATTTTCTTTTTCTTAACCCATCGACCTAACCAATAATAGTGATTTAGCTGCTATTTCAAGGCCTATCTTGGGTAAATAAATACACCTGCCTTATAATACCACTGTTGTCATGTAGTCTTTGGTGTCGCACTGTTGTGAATTAAATCAATTATTAGTTTTGACTGTCTGTAAATTGGTTGGACGCACACATCACCATCTCCACCTCCATCTCCATCATTTCCCCCCCAGGCGTATCGACAGACATGGCTTCGGCTGCGCGGTTGTCCCTCCTCGGCCTCCTCCTGTGCCTGTGCCCGGGCAGAGCTCCAGCCCGCAGTCCGCGTACCGTAGACCAAGTGTCCGAGGCCGACATCCAGCGTCTCCTGCACGGCGTCATGGAGCAGCTCGGCATCGCTCGGCCCCGCGTCGAGTACCCGGCGCACCAGGCCACCAATATAGTGGGCCCTCAGAGCATCCAGGGTAAGACAAACATCACAACACTGCACATGCACTTGTTATGTATTTGTTAAAACTGTTTACATCGGATCTGGTTTTATCTCGGGTCGTTTTTGGCTGAAAATGTTTACACTATTTAGATATAAAGCTCATTTACTAATGAACCTGGTAACTGTAGTGCTTCTGTGTGACCACCAGGCGGAGCTCATGAGGGCCTGCAGCATCTCGGACCCTTTGGCAACATCCCCAACATCGTGGCTGAGCTGACGGGTGACAACGTGCCCAAGGACCTGAGCGATGACCACGGGTACCCAGACCCACCCAACCCCTGCCCACTGGGAAAGACCGGTCAGTCGAGTAAACTCATATGCACCCTCAAGGATCACTGATCATTTTAAGCATGAATTATGATTAGGACAAGCAGATTTTCAAAATGAAAAACTGGGACATCCCTGGTTTGGGTGGTTGGTAATAATGAAATTGTGAAACGAGTGCGTAATTAAGTGAAATTGTTCCGCACTCTGCACTAATGTGAGTCAGTATAGTTATATTTTCTTTGTGTTTTTGTAATTTTTAATCAGCTTTATTGTATTTCACCTAAACAAATGACAAATTATGCCTCTCTTTACTGTTAGCAGGGATCAGGATGATCAAAAATAGGGACACCTGGCACATTTCTTGTACAAAACAGGGAAAAATCACTGGTTTTGGATAAATCTGCTGGGACAGGGGATACAGGCCTCAAAACTGGGACTGTCTCGGGTAAATGGGGACGTCTGGTCACCCTAATTATGAAATATTTGAATTGTGTTGTTTAGCTGCGGATGGATGCTTGGAGAATGCACCCGACACAGCAGAGTTCAGCAAAGAGTTTCAGAAACACCAGCATCTGTATGATCCAGAGCATGACTACTCTGCCCTCGCAAAATGGGTAAGCAATGAGTTTTTACCTAGTCAGTATAGTGTAGATATATAAAATACTCGCATATCATGTGATGGTCACTCACACGTTACCATTTAAAATAATTCTACATAAGTTCAATAAAGAGTAAATGCCTGAAAAGACTTATAACAATAAACATTTTCATTCTTAGTAGCTTTATAATTGAAATTGTATTTATGACATATTTATGACTTCCAGTAAAGCTAGTACAATATTTATATGCGGTTCTGAACATCGTCTAAAACTGTATTTCACAAACTATGGTCAGTTTGCCTCTGTTGATGTGTGGGGTTCTGCAGTAGATCTATTTGTTCTTTAGACATATATATACCGTACTCGTATTTAGTCCTCTTTTGGGTTAATCATAAGATAGAACTACCTTGTCCAGGGTTTATTCTCATTTTGGCCCAGAAACCGTTCTTAACCTTTTTGATCCTATTCTGTATAAAGTAACTTGGGGCCCAGTCTCATATAAAATGCATTTTATGGGCTCTTTTCATGCTTACATCACAAAACCGGAAGATGTTTGGAAACGTGCGGATGATGACTTCCTTTGAGCTCTATTGGCGACAGTAACTCTGATCAAATCTGTGAAAACTGAGAAAATGGCCCGGTTTTCTTCATCTAGATTTCATTGTATTCTTTCTTTTTTCCTTTTATAAAGTACCTATTAATTTGTGTATTATAATTTGTCCAATTTAATTTTAGAAAATGCCTCTTTGATGCCTGTAAGTGACATCAATGACATGATTAGAGTCCCGTCCCCCATAAACCTTTGTCAGGTTGGTTTTATCACATGTCCAGAGTCGGTAACTACACCAGAAATCGTCATCCGCATGTTTCCAACGTCTTCTGGTAAGCGTGAGTAGAGCCTGTTCTACTGAAGTGGTCGCCCTGTGGTTAAGAATCACTGTTTTAGAGCATGTTTAGCTTTAATCTAGGTGATACATGGTGTGAGAGAACCACAAATCTAAGATGTACCACATACAACATTGTCAACTGTCTTTTGAAAGCATTCAGACAGTTTTTAAGTTAAATTTGTGAGCTAAGACTGGTTTAAATGTAATATATGTTTTTTTTTTCTTGTCTTTCCTCTCAGAATAAGGAGCGTTTGTACCAGAAGCTGAAGGGGGCACCAAAGAGAAGAAAGAGGGTATGGTGTTTTGTGGTTTATGGTTAAGAACCATGTTTACTTCACACTTAGGTTGTATTAAAAGACGAATTTATGATTAAAAAATGGAAAATATTTAGTTATTTATTTATTTTACATTATGGTAGAACAATAGGTAAAGTACTAGTGGTTACACCGCAAAAACAAAATCTAGTCAAGTTAAGATAACTTGAATTCAAGTTTTTTCATGATTTGAGTAAATTTCACTTGACAAGTAAAAATATCTGCCAATGGAATAAGACTTTTTGTACTTAAAATATGAAACTACATCTTGATACTCTTTTTTTCTTCTATTTATTTCTTCTATTTATTCTTTTTTGCGCTTAAAATAAGAAACTAAATCGAATGTTGGTTAAAGAGGTTAAGAAAAAAAACACTTATTTCACTGGTAGATGATTTTACTTGTCAAGTTTAATCTGCTCAAATAAAGTAAAATGTTTTTAATTTAAGTCATTTTAACTTACCTAGATATTGTTTTCTTCCAGTGTACTATTGGCTGCATTGTGATAATCTCTCTAGCCCGTTTAAGATACAAGAAATACATTAAAATCACAATACAAACAAATCAAAAATCAGAAATAATCATCATAAAATTGATCAAAAAGGTGCTCTTCCTGTCATAACTGTCTCATCACGTGTATTGTCGTTTGTACAGAGCACGAACCCCTATTTACAAGGCCAGAGGCTGGACAACGTGGTGGCTAAGAAGTCTGTCCCACACTTCTACGAGGACGAGGAGGAACCCACCGCTTCACCCACCGTCACCCAAACAACAGCCTAAAACAGATAAAATAAAAAAAAAAAACACACACAGCCCTGGTCACACCTCACTCATTATTAGAATTTCATCTTTTATTATTAATCATTACAACATGGACCTACCAGCATGTTGTTTCTCTTTTGATCAATTCTGGATGTCGATAATATTATAATCAATCATCGTAATCCCTAGAGTTTAAAATTAAGATTGAGGATATGTCAGATTTCGGGTTAGTTTTGTTGAAGTGGTAAAATGGCGCCATTATTCAACCCTAAAGATCAGTCAGTTCAAAGCACATCAGGACGTAAGATGGATATGGAAAGTTTGTGGATATGAACTTGTAGTATTGGCTAATTGTTTTTTTCATTTCAGCACAGATTTCTTCTACGATAAGGTGACGCACAAAACTGAAGCATGTCGTTCAAATGTGCAAGTCAAATCTAATTCCTCAAATATCGGTTGTGTTTTTTCCATGTTAATTGAAATTGTATGTGCACTATAGGAAGACCATCTGTAGCCGTTTATTCCTTTAAGCGAGCCACTTTTATCACTGTACAGTAAAGAATAGATCACATTATTGTCCAACTTTTATAAAAACCTTAAAATAACTTTGTGTCTTGGGGCAACCTGCAAATATTGTAATAGTTGTGTATATTAAGCTCTGGTATTTCAAATGAATATAACATATTTTAAACTCGGTTGTAGAAAATCACATAATTTCATTTCTGTTGCCTTCATTTCTGTTGATTTTGTATTTATTTACAGTTGTACAGAGTTCTCAATGGGTAGACAATCTCTTGTTGTTTCTTGGCGGTTTTGTTCTGAAAAGTCAAATAAAGCTTATCTGCATTCAATGTCTGGAGTTTGTGTAGTGTTTTTTTTGCCAGAAAGATGAAGATAATCTGTGAAGTTAGGGGCGTGTTTAGAGCATGAAGATTAGAAAAGGCGCAATTTATCATTCCGAAAGGCACACTATAAAACAAAGGACAACTAGACGAATCTACTGGGATTTAGTTTGGAATAGTAACAGGTAAGTTTATTTAATACTCACATGTTTGTTAAAACTATTTAAACTTGTCCAAATGAATAAACAGACAAATATACACGTGCGTAAAAGTGCGTAATGGTGCCGCTACTTAAAACCTGTTGTAATTTCAGTTTCAAAGATGACATCGACTTTGGTTGTGGTCTTGGCTCTGCTCATCAGTTCACCAAAAAGCGCAGACGCTGTAACCCTGCAGAGCGCGTTTCCTCACCTCAACAGGCCGAGCGCTCCGAATGACTCTGAGGGCTGCCTCCAGCCTCCCATCACTGGACTAATATCACGCACGGCCGGAACAGTCTCAACCACCACGGAGGAGGTTTTAGAGTCCAGCCAAGAGGCGCTGTACGTCACGGAGCGTCGGTACCTGCGCACGGACTGGTGCAAGACG
This sequence comes from Odontamblyopus rebecca, assembly GCA_030686955.1. Taxonomy (NCBI): domain Eukaryota; kingdom Metazoa; phylum Chordata; class Actinopteri; order Gobiiformes; family Gobiidae; genus Odontamblyopus; species Odontamblyopus rebecca. The sequence goes on from CM060673.1 coordinate 9,837,792, forward strand.
CAGCCGCTGAAGCAAACGATCCGTGAGGAGGGCTGCGTGAGCAGGACCATTATTAACCGCTTCTGCTACGGACAGTGCAACTCCTTCTACATCCCGAGACACGTGTACCAGGACGGGGGCGCGTTTGAGTCCTGCTCCGCCTGTAAACCTAAAACCTACAGCTCCGTCACCTACACCCTGTTCTGCCCCGGGCAAACGCCCAACACGCGCAAGAAGCGGGTGCAGCGGGTGAAGCAGTGCCGCTGCGCCACCTTCACTGCGGACTAAAGACTGTTTGACTTTTTATGATAAGAGATTAGTTTGATACAGAAGTCTAAAGAGTTGGCTAAGTCGATTTTATACCACGAAAAGAGCTCTTCAACTGTTTCCTGCTTCCGAAAAGACGATTGTCTTTGCATTTTAGGACTGTTCAGTGTAAAGTCTTGAGCTGCCACAATAATCATGTGTCTCCTGTCAGAGCCTCACACTTCTGTTTGAGGCTCAGGTGCTCATGAGGCTGGGCTGGTTTCCACTGTGTGGAATATAAAGTGTAAAGGTTATTTATGTGAACATCACCATGATAATACACTTTTTTTAAATGACAAATGGTTATCAGAACTTTTTATTATAGTCTTTTAGTTAGTGCAAAATACTATTAATACTATTACTAAAATCATCCTTTGACAACAAGAGTTTATATAATCAGATCCGGTGGCATAGTTCCAACTTAATGAAAACTAGAAGACATGTCTTTCTTTTGGTGCAGCTGATCTCTCTGTTACACAACATAATGACATTTGTAAAGTATCTGATCTAAACCTCAGCCTCTGGTAAACCTCAGCAGACAGAGACTGAATAGTTCTGGTGTGTGGTGTCACCAGGATGTTTGGATTGATCTTTCTGGTGTTCACTTTCTTTTCTCCTGTGATCCTCTTCACTGAGGGCTTCAAACCTCAAAAACAAACAACAACAAAAAATGCATAAACTGAGTAATAAAATATAAAGTATAACAACACCAATTATATCACTGCCAAAATAAAAATAAACTTTATTCAAGAAGTGTTTCTTGTTTTGGTGAGTCAAACGAGCAGACCTACAAGAACTACCCTGACTCACAATATATGAAATGAGCCTTAAAAAGCCCGTGTCAGAATCAGTCTCACTGTGTGGTGCTCGTACAATATTCACCAAATCACAACATGTGTCTGTCACTACGTCTCCTGCTTCACCTGCTCCTCCCATCTGTGGATCAGAGGAGCCAGTCTGTCCAGGCAGCCATAACAGAGCCTCCTCCTCCTCCACCTCCTCCTCCACCTCCTCCATCTCCTCCTCCTCCTCCTCCTCCACCACCACCACCACCTCCTCCTCCTCCACCTCCTCTTCCTCCATCTCCTCCTCCTCCATCTCCTCCATCTCCTCCTCCTCCTCTTCCTCCTCCACCTCCTCCTCTTCCTCTTCCTCCTCCACCTCCTCCTCCACCACCACCTCCTCCATCTCCTCCTCCACCTCCTCTTCCTCCTCCTCCATCTCCTCCTCCTCTTCCTCCTCCTCCTCCTCCACCTCCTCCACCTCCTCCTACTCCTCCTCACCTCCTCTTCCTCCTCCCCCTACTCCTCCTCCTCCTCCTCTTCCTCCTCCATCTCCTCCTCCACCTCCTCCTCCTCCTCCATCTCCTCCATCTCCTCCACCACCTCCTCCTCCTCCATCTCCTCCATCTCCTCCTCCTCCATCTCCTCCTCCTCCATCTCCTCCTCCTCCTCCATCTCCTCCTCCTCCTCCTCCATCTCCTCCTCCTCCTCCTCCACCTCCTCTTCCTCCTCCTCCTCCATCTCCTCCTCCTCCTCCTCCTACCTGCACGTCCCACAGTACATCCACATGTGCAGATGAGATACTGTTGTCTAAACTGTTCTTTGTGCCTGTACCTCAGATTATTCTGTCCTTTGTGGCACTAACAGTTTATGTCAGAGTGAAGAGGGTCACAGAGCCTCATGTAAACACAAGCTCAAATAATACGCTCAAGATTTTATTAGTATTATTAATAGCATTATTATTTTAGATGAGGTTTCTTCAATTTTCACAGCTGATGTCTTGCCTGTCCATGAGGTGTCTTGCCCAGAGACACAACAACAGCATGCATCTGGCCTTGATTTCTAACCAGCAGCTGTTGGCCAACCCTGTCTACCTTTTCAGCAATTTTTGGCAGAACAAAGTACACATGAGAAAACACAGGGACATGTTTTAGGTGGTCTCAAAGCTCATGAACAAACTTTTCAGGACCCATTGTCCCATATTCTTTTAAGAGAGCCACTTTTACATTACTGTCCAACTTTTATAAAACATTAGTCTTTGTCCTACAGGAATCTTTGTCCTTCTACATAAATGGTGACTTACTAGTTAATTAGCTTGTCGCAACATTTTAAGACAGAGACTTTACTGTTGCTTTTCCAACTAAGTCCATTCTTTATGGTCAGATTGTGTTAACGCAAAGCTCAAATTAAAGTCTAAATTGATTAACATAACATCACACAGAGCAGAGCCTATCTTTAAAGCAAGAAATGTACTGCACCATAGACTGTGTGAGAGCTTCTGTAGACCTACACATGCTGTTTCCCCATATACTACTCTGTCATCTGTACAGAGTGAATGTGGATGCTGAGATAAACTGCAGGGATATTGTTGATTGCTCAGGATTGATCTTTGTGGCACATTGTGAACAACTGGACAGAGTGTGAATGGTGAACTCTGAATTTTGACAAACTGTGAGCGATGTGAGAGCTTTAGCTTTACCACCACTAATGCACCACCTCAGTTCTAACATTTATGACTTCTTAAACTAAACTGTGGGAATGAGCCGTGGAGCCTGGAGGAGGATCAGCTGTGTTGAGCCGCACAAGTCTATCTCCCAGACCACACTGGAGCCGGCGCTCAGGAGCAGGCCACAGATCACAGACTGATGATTACACACATGGGAAGCTGTCGTCTTTGTGCTGGCAGCAGGGGCACAATGCCACTGTGATGCTCGGGGCAGATCTGATGGACTCAGGATTAAGACTGGAGTGAGGCGCCAGGGCAGTCTGTCAGTGTACTGAGTGTACTGCCAGGCTACAGCAGGGGCACACACACCAACAGTGCACATGTGGTGCATATAGCAGGGGTGGGACGTAATGAAGTAAAAGTAGTAAAGAGTTGTATACATTTTAGGTATCTGTACTTAACGTAAGTACATTTTAAAGTGGATACTTAACTACACTGGAGGCTGCTGCTGTGGATGCTTAACAAAAGGACTGAAAATGTTACTATCTAAAAAAGCATATTCCTTCCAGTTTTAATTTATTTATTGATATTTTTATTTTTGTTCTTTTGTTATACCTTAACAGTGCACATTTGAGGGCAAAACTCAAAGTGCTATTTTGTATTATAAATAAAATGTAGACGTTTCTATTGTGTGGAATATCACTTTATATAACTCATGTGAACTCAAGTTAAAGGTGAACTCAGGCACGTTTGAAGCTAAAGTCTGTTGCTAGAGGAGGTCGAATTCTGTCAGAAGCCAAAAAACAGCACAGATCAGTGTTTCCTCGGCAGAGATCTCACTGTGGCAGTGAGTCTGTCCAGGCAACAAACTAGTGTAGTGATGGGGGCAAGTTCTTAACTTACATGTAAAAAGCCAATTTGTGCAGAAGAAGCTTAACACCACTTTAACCCATCTTAAAACATAACCAAGAGTCTAACAAACAAAACGCTCTGCCTGGCTCACTCAGTGTCTGGAAATGTTATAAAATAACTTTATAAGCAGCCTTAGCCTTACCTTTGTTGATTTCCCACTGCACATTGCAAAAGCCCAAAAGACTTGATCACCGAAATCATTTCTAATCCCATTTATTTACGAGTGAATTATATTTTTTGAAAACGCTAAAAAAATACATTCCCAAACCATTTTCTTCCAACAACTTTCAGTTTCTTTTCTTCTTCACTGTCAGTAGTCGATCCTCACTTGTTGATTCTGGCGGCTCGAGCTTCTTGCCACCGCTCTAGTCGACAGTCGAGTCTTTTGGGCTTTTGCATGTGCAGTGGGAAATAAAGAAGCTAATGCCAAGGCTGCTTATAAAGTTGTTTTATAACATTTCCAGACCATTAATGAGTGAGCTAGCATTGCGTTTTGTTTGTTAGACTCGTGGCTGTTGTAAGATGGGTTAGAAAGCCTCTTTAGTGTGAAGCAACTTGGTGTTTTATGTGAAAGTTCAGAACTTGCCCCCATCACTACACTAGTTTGTTGCATTGACAGACTCACTGCCACAGTGAGATCTCCACCTAGAAAACACTGATCTGTGCTGTTTTTAGGCTTCTGACAGTATTTGACCACCTCTACCAATGAACTTTAGCTTCAAACGTGCTGTAGTTCAACTTTAATAATCAACATTACATAATAAAATAAATATTACAAATTGTTATCATTGTTATCCTTTATTTAAACATTTTATATTACACTGAACATAAATTATGTGTTTGTGTACCATAGGAACCTTTGGCATTTCCAATAGTGCCACAATAAACAGAAATTCCCGGGAAGTGTAAAAAGTCCAGTTCTAAATGATCCCGCTGTAAAACAATCATGTATCTAAAGAATTTCACAAAATATACAAAAATAGTTCATATGATGAGGTCTGGTGGCAAAGTTCACTATAATTTCTTCCCGAGGTTTTTAAACAGAAGACAGGTTGGCTTCCTTTAGGCGCAGCCGCTCTTTCTGTTCAGACAAAACACAAAGGCATTTGTTATGTTTTGTTTTGTTAAGTATCTGATTTAACCCCAAGTCGCAGTGGTTAACCCTTGTGCCTTGTTGAAAATGTGTGTATACTGGGAGTTTTGTACCAATTGCGTTTTTAGTTTTTTAAACTGCCATTAAATCATCAAATGGTAAGATTTTTTAAAGATTTTTTACTTTTGTGGATGGGTCTTTTTAAAATGACATATTGGGATTATAAATTCCCATAACCTCTTAGATGACATTTTTTGTTGCATACCACCTATCAGCAATATGAAAATGGATGAATTTGGGCTTTGGACCATTTTTTGTTTAAAAAAAAAAGTTGCTCTGTGAGTAGAAAACTTATAAAAATAGAGAAACTTGTCACTCCCTCTATTTTCATCTGATTTTCCAGGCATGAATTGTCCAAATGTGACAGCTTTGAATAAGGCGACAGCAGTGATAATTAAAAAAAAAAAATTCATTTGTTTTACTGCTGAGAAAAAAAGCAGTAAAACAAATACATTTTTGAAAAAAAAATAAAAATACTGCTGAGAAAGTGGCACGGTGGCTGAGTGGCAACACTCAAGCCTCACAGCAAGAAGGTTGCCTTTCTGTGTGGAGTTTGCATGTTCTCCCCGTGTCTGGATGGGTTTCCTCCGGGCTCCGGTTTCCCCCATCAACCCAAAACATGCAGCACCTGAACTAACATCAAAGATCATGATGTCCACCCTCCTGTGGGCTCACCACCTGCAGAGGGGTTCATGGGGGGTCAGGTGCTATTGGGCAGCAAACTGTCCCCGCGACCCAGCAGGATTAAGCGGGAGAAGATGGATGGATGGATGGATACTGCAGAGAAATTTAAAAAATGAAGGCAAGTATTTTCACCTTAGTTCTGAGAGGGGATGAATACAAAATTGGTCAGATCAGGATGAAACTCACAAATGTCTAAAAACCTGTAAAAACACACGTCTCTGTGCATTTTCATGGCAATCGCACAACCACAGCCAAAGGCTACGTTCAGACTGCAGCCTGAAGTAACCAAATCAGATTTTTTCAACCCTCTGCGACCTGTATCTGATCTTTTAATGAAAGTCTGAATGACACAGATCCGATTTTTTCAAATGTGACCCAGGCCACTTGGATATGTGCTCCTAAAACCGATACATATCCGATCTTTAGACATGCGACTTCAGTCTGAACGGCCAAGTCACATTCATCCAACCTACATCAGACCTACACGTCATCAACAAGCGAGAGTTTGGCTATTGTGCTGTAACAAGCACCTGTTGCAAACCAATACACCCCAACGCCGACACGTTTGATCACTGAAATAGGCCGACAAAGATGCGTTTCCTGCCTCAAGAGTGGTACGACAGTAACTTTAAAATCGCCCTGTGCTCAATGCAGCATCCATGTTTAAGCGACTTCCGTAAACACTGAGCTCACTGCTGTGACTTCGTCGTGTCTCCAATGCACATGCGGGACACATTTCAGCCGTTTAAAGTTCACACTGGAGATCACAGACAAGTTTTAACTGAAAATGTGAAGGACCTCGCAAAAAAAAAATCAAAGTTCACAAAAAAATCCAAATTGAACATTAAGCCCTGCAGTCTGAACGTAACAAAGTCATCAAGATAAATGTACCTTCAGATTCACATATTTCCCTGAACAAGGCCCAAGGGTTAAAAATCAGATAGAGACTGAATAGTTCTGTAGTTCAGTGTTACCAGGCTGTTTGGGTTGATTTTTCTGGTCTCCACTTTCTTCTCCCCTGTGATCCTCTTCACTGACAGCTGGGCATCCTTCAGCCTCAAAAACAAATAGACAAACTCAGCAACAAAACAACGTTCATAACACATAACACTTTGCAGTTGTAGTTGTGTTACTTTGTCATTATCTAAACACGTATATATTAAAGTGCCTCCACCTATTTCATCAACAAGGACAATTCCATCCAAATTAAAGGGATAATTTACACACAATGAACCATTTTTGCAGTTTCAGATGGTCAGTTTAAACCTTCATTAAACAAAATAAAGCTGCTAAGATGCAATTTATACCAGTTTTGGTCCTTGTTTACATTATAGTTACTTGTTTACAGTTACAGAATTCCCTCTACGTACGTCATATTCATGGATTTATTCCATGGTCATATCTGCTGCCAGTGTCTAACCAGGAGGGAAAATTATACCCTTCACCAAAAGATTTTTTAGTAGTAAAACGTAGTAAATATATTCACACTGACTACAAGAGCACTCTAACCTGTCATGTGCACAGATATACTCACTATAGACACAACTAGGCCTGTCACAATAAGTAATTTTGCAGTACAAAAACATACTGCCATGAATTATAACACTGAAACTACTTTATGCCATTGTTATAAAGCAGGATGATCCCAGTGAACCATTAAAAAGGCAGTATCATTAAAAGATCTGAGCCGTAACAACACACCCTTTACATCTCAAATTGTATTGTATTACGGCAAAAAAATAAATAATATGGACCCATTATTGCAAAGAAAATGTACAGACGATAAATATTGAGTCCAGAAAATACTGGATATTGTTTCACTATGTAGCTCTTATGCAAAAATAGCAAAAAAAAGTGAAGCCTAGGTCATGTAAATTACCTCTCTTTGGAGATGTTTTTGCTCTCCCTCTTCCATCTGGCCTTGAAGTCGGCACAAAACTCAAACCAGAGCATGAAGAAGTAGCCGGCGGTCACCTTATTGTCTCCTGCTTTGGGCTGCAGACCAAAGTACACCACCAAATCCTGGAAACTGCACCAAAAATATTCACATTAGGATTTCTCAAGTTGTTTCTTTAGTTCACATGGTGTCGCCCTCTTTTTATTTTATTTATTTAACCTTTATTTAACCAGGAAAGTCCCACTGAGATTACTGATCTCTTTTTCAAGCGAGTCGTGGCCAAGACAGTGACGCATCAATACAGTTTAGAATATTACAGGACACATTTCAAGCAACAAGACTATTTAAAACATTTACAAACCAAGGATTTCATTTCCAAACCTTTGAGCGATAGTTTAAACTGTCCTATTGGAACCAGTTCTTTTAATTTCCAGCCTTTTTGTAAAATTTTTCCATGTTGTGGGGGCAGAATATTGAAATGCCACCTTAAAAGCTTCTGTGCGAACACTTTTGTATGCAGTGATTTGCATATTACATTTCACATTAGGCTTATATGTCCAAATGTTGCTGATTTATTTTATTAAACAAATGTAACCAAAATTGTTAAATCATTATTCTCAAAAAAATCAGACCCTTGGAATCATTATAGTCGTATTTCAAAAGACGAAGAGAGAATTTGTTGAAGGAAAATCAATGGTTTAACCTTATTTTTAACCCTATTTTAGCCACATAATATACACATCTATGTCTCTGTCTTGTTGTATGATTGTGATTTGTGTCTATTGTCTTTAATCTATGTGCTTTTGTTCCCATTTTACTATGTTACTATTAATGTTCACTGATTTTCTAATGTCTTTGTCATGTGTGATAGACTGAATGTTTTTGTGCCTATGTCGGATGAAAATTACGGCAAACTCTGGCACATTTACACGCTGAACTAACACATGTTGATTAATGTGCACTGTCCCATATTTCATAAATAAACATCAATAAATACAATATGTCCAACCTTTTTTCAGTTGTCATCAGCTGATAGGAGGCGTCGCCGTGCTCTTTCCTCGCTGCAGAATCACAACAAACACAGGTGAGGTTATTCACTATTCAGCTCTTCTATTTCACAGGGAGAGTCTCATAATTTGCAGTCATAAAAAAATAGTTGTTTGAAGGAAGCACACACAATAGTCAGTTTATATATATTTGTATCTATACTTTAACAAATGAACTAATGAAATATGTGAGTGTCTGGCCCCAGAAGTGAAAATAAAAGGCTGTGTAACTACAAGTGCTGGAATACATTCAACTGGGGAAAAAACACCATTAGAATTCATAAAAATATTGAATAACTTTAGACAGTATAGTTACACGCACCATTAAGAACAAATGCCTCCATCTTATCTTTAAACGGCTGCAGGTGCTCCTCAGGGGAATCCGTGCAGACTTTATGGAAGTTTTTCTCACACTCTGAAAAACATTTGAGACAAGGGTAAAACATTACAAATATTGCACGCCGTATTATTAACAGTTTATTGCGAGTTGTATTGTATTTCGGTTTTCCAGCGAGCCTTTCTCCTCCTCCTGTTTGAATACAGGAGGGTCGGGGTTAGAACCAGACCACGCGATGCATCAGGCACAACTTGTGACAATCCAATCTCTGCTTATTTGTAGCACATTTCTCTGAAATCCTCGTAACGTTCAGACCCTTTTTCAGAATCAGAATCTATGCCCTGGATTTGTTGAATGACAAAGCCCTTGTGGAAGACTTGGCAGAATTTGCAAAGGATGTGAAGATGTGGCGTTATTACATGGTTTTATCTTTAGGCCAAAGGAGCCCCAAAACTCAGAGGTAAGAAATAAATAAACATATAATTAAAGTTGTATTATAGTTGGGATTTATTCAGAGTTTAGTGCTCGCTCATAGGTTTAGCAGAAATCTGCACTGTTGCTCAGTCCGGTGGTACATTTCTTTTTCACTTGAAAGCAGAAATGTTTGTTTTGACACAAATGGACAATGTGTAAAATCCTTCGGTGGTCCAGGTAGAATCCAAAGGCAAAGGAGAGAATTCAATTTGTCTACTGGACAAAAGTGATCATGAGCTCTGGGTAATGACCGAAAAGACGAGATCGCGGATACAAGCGGCCGAAATAAGTTTCCTCTGCAGAGTGGCCGGGCGCTCCCTTAGAGACAGGGTGAGGAGCTCGGTCACAGGGGAGCTTGGAGTAGAGTCACTGCTCCTCCACGTCAAGAGGAGCCAGCTGAGGTGACTCGGGTGTTTCAGGCATGTCCCACCGGAAGGCGGCCCCAGGGAAGACCCAGGACACACTGGAGGGACTATGTCTCTGGCCCCGGGAACACCTTGGGATCCCTCCGGAGGAGCTGAAGGAAGTGTCCGGGGTGGAGGAAGTCTGGGAGTCCCTGCTTAGACTGCTGTCCCCGTGACCTGGCCCCGGATAAGGGGAAGAAAATGGATGGATGGAACTGGACAAAAGTTTATTTAGTCAAATACGTTTTGAAGCTTCGGACCAGAACTGAAGAAGGATCCTGGATGAGCTGTGAAACGTATCTGACTAAATAAACTTATTTCCAGGTGACAAACTGAATTCTCTCCTTTGCCACAAATGGACAATGCATTTCTGTGATTGGTTGATCCGCCTGTCAATCATGCCCATCTGAAATTGTGGAGAAAGGATATGGTTCTAACTTTCTTTATCCCAACCTCTCGATGTCCTCTTCACCACCAGTGAATCTACCACCAAGATTTCATTTCATTCATTTATATTCATATTCATTCATTGTTTATTTGAGCATACAAGGTTCATAATAAAATACCGAAGCAAAGCAAAAAATTATACAGTAACAAGAAATGCTCAAAAGGAGTGGGCAGAAGAAAGAGCTTATGGGAGCCCACCCCCTTTCACAGCTGTTATCTTCACAACAGGTGACATAATAATATGTAATATAAAATGTTTCTGAAAAGTTTTTTGTTTGTTTATTTATTTATTTATTTTTAGCATTTGAATGCCAACCAAAATTAGACAATGAAACTGTTCAGCAGCAAGTGTCAGTGTAGCGCCCATGCCCGGGCACATACACCGGAGTGTGTGCGCCAGGACAAGAGCAAGTGTAGTTTGTGTATCATGTGTCTGTTATGCCCCATTTAGAGCATAAGACAGTAATACTTTCAGTTTATATCTTTTCTTGAATTGCATTAATGAAGTGCTATTTTTTATTTCCTCGTCTAGGCTAAGTCAACTCCGCATCTTGTGATAAACATCATTTTAGTGGTTGTACGGGAACACTGCATTTGACAATCAGTTTTGCCTCGAAGGTTATATTTCACTTCTCTGTCACTAAACATATGTTGGATTGAGCTTGGTAGCAGGTTATAACGTGCTTTAAACATGATTTGAAGAGTTTTGAATTTGATCAGATCTTCAAGTTTCAGAGTTTGTGATTTCAAAAACAGTGGATTTGTATGAGCCCTGTAATCTGCATTATGTAATAAACGTATCGCTCTTTTTTGCATAATAAAAAGAGTCTGCAGGTTAGTTCTATAAGTATTTCCCCATACTTCAAGGCAATATGTGATGTAAGGCATTACTAAGGCACAGTAGACAGTATACAGGGCTTTGTAGTTCAGTAAGTATCTAGATTTACCCATAATTGAAATACATTTAGCAATCTTAGTTTTGATGTTGGCAATCTGAGGTTTCCAAGAGAGCTTCTGGTCCAGTATCACTCCAAGAAAATTGTGTTTGTTTACATGCTCAATGTATTCATTATCTATTTTTATTTTCACGTCAGTGTTAACAGTTTTATTTCCGAATATCATTAGCTTAGTCTTTTTTAAGTTAAGAGACAATTTGTTGATAAACCAGTCCCTCAATTTAACCATTTCTGCAGCGATATCGACCAGTAGCTGAGGCAATTCTTTTCCAGTGCACAAGATAGAAGTATCATCAGCAAATAAAACTAGTTTCAGTTTGTCAGAAAGTTTACATAAATCATTTACATACAACAAAAACAGCAGCGGTCCCAGTACTGATCCGTGAGGAACACCGCACATAATGTACTTTAAATCTGACCTATGGTCACCCATTTGAACAAACTGCTGTCTATCAGAAATGTATGACTTTAACCACTGTAATGAATTACCTCTTAAACCATAGTTGGATAGTTTTTGGATCAGGATATTATGGTCAATCGTATCGAAAGCCTTCTTAAGGTTGATAAAAATAGCTACAGATTATTGTCTCATTTCCAAACTGTTAGTAACTTCTTCTACTAAATCTATAAGAGCAAACGCAGTTGATGATTTTTTTCTGAAGCCGTACTGGCTTTTGTTCAATAAGTTAAATTTTTCAATGTAATCATTTAATCGGTCAGTAAATATTTTATTCTCTCTCTTTATTTATTTTCATTTAGATCATTTGTCTGCAACTCAGTAATGATTGTATCTTCATCTTCACTGTCTGACAGTTCTGGTCAGTCATTTTATGTTTTATCACTTGTACCTGCTCAATTCGTGGCCCTCTTTAATCCACAGCACCTTTGCTTGTTCAGGGGTTCCATTCAGCTTAATGAAGGCACGACAGTTGAATATCCATGTAGACTGAATTTTGTTTTGCTTCCTCAGTATCCTGGCTTCTCTTGCTATGTCGGCGTTTTTCTTGTTTAGGTGATCGTTTATGTAAACATTGGATCCTTTTAGTTTTCTACCTTGCTTCAGAAGCGCATTTTTACTTTTTCTATTAATGAATCTTATTATCACCGGAGGTTTAATAAGATTCACGTTCAAATGTAGCTACAACCTTTGCTTTTTATTTGTTGGCCCAATAACTCTAATTCTATTACGTTCCTATATGTTTATTCCAGTCGGCTCCTCTCTGTGGATCAGAGGAGCCAGTCTGCCCAGGCAGCCATAACAGAGCCTCCTCCTCCTGCTCCCTACCCCCATGTCCCACACTACATCCACATCTGCAGATAAGATTACCGAAGGATACTGTTGTCTAAACTGTTCTTTGTGCCTGTACAGCGGGTTAGTGGTTCTTTTGTCTGTCCTTTGTGACAGTAACAGTTAGTTTATGTCAGGGCGAAGAGGGTCACAGCGCCTCATGTAAACACAAGCTCATCTCATGGGACCAAAATCAAATAAAAAGTCAAAGTAAGAATTAGGCATTTTACAAAGGGTATTATTTAAATGTCGGTTTCCATCATTTTAAGTAACAGTGTCATCAGTTATGACCATAGACTGTATAAATGGACCCTGGACGTGCTTCTGGCTCCATGAAATCCAATTCGCTTTGTTTTGTACAAACGTCACCCTTCTCTCTGCTCATTTTGGTCTTAAAATGTTTGTATTAACCCACTTTACATAATCCTGGTGTTTTTATTTCCCTATTTTCAATTCCTATTCCTAATATGGAAGTCGCCAGCTTTGGTGAGCTTCATTTGACTGGAGCCAAACTTTATGGGGGACATCACAATAAATAATGCACCAGTTTTATATAGCGCTTTTCCGGACATTCAGACACTTTACAGTTCATTCTTCCTTCAATCCACACTTGGTGGTGGTAAACTACTGTTGCCCTGGGGCAGACTGCGCCTTCAGCCCCTCCGACCACCACCATCACTCATGCACACACCACTTTCATACGAGGCAATGTGGGTGATGTGTCTTGCCTAAGGACACAATGGCAGTTTTTGTGACTGCCTCTCCACTGTGGCACCAGATTTTCCCTGTGTCTCGCACCCCAGTACTGACCAGGCCCAGCTGAGCTTCTGAGATCTGACGAGATCAGGCCACAATAAGCCGGTACACTGCAAATTTCTCTGATCTGGCCAAGATTTTAAAACTTATAACAGGTTTTTCATCTTGTTTTCAGATTTATTATCGACTTACTAGTTCTGAAGCTGCTTAATTCTCATCTAAAGGTAGTTTACTTTAAGATAGCTTGTCAAGAAAAAATATCTTGCTGCATGAACAGATAATTTCACTACTTTTAAGTAATTTTCTGATAGATTTAAGTGTTTATATCTTATATTTTGGTTGAGCTGTTTTGCAGTGTATGGCCACAGCCTTTAGTCCACTTCTTTATACAGTCTATGATTATAACATAGTTGACTTCCTAAACTAAACTATGTGTGATGGAGACATAGAGGAAGATCAGGCTGAACAAAAGAAAAATGCCACGCTGCTTAAGCTCGCTGTCAGATACAGCCCTGGTGTTGAGAGCCGCACAAGTCTATCTCCCAGACCACACTGGAGCCGGCGCTCAGGAGCAGGCCACAGATCATAGACTGATGGGGCTCCTCTGATTACACACATGGGAAGCTGTTGTCTTTCTGCTGGCAGCAGGGGCACAATGCCACTGTGATGCTCGGGGAAGATCTGATGGACTCAGGATTAAGACAGGAGTGAGGCGCCAGGGCAGTCTGTCAGAGAGTGCCTATTGATACTCTGCAGCGACATCATGCTGGGGGTATTCTACATGTATGTGTATTACTGGAATGTTCACCAGTTACTATGGAGACATGATGCACATATTAAAGGGGAACTCCGGCACATTTGAAGCTAAAGTCCATTGCTAGAGGTGGTCGAATACTGTCAGAAGCCAAAAAACAGCACAGATCAGTGTTTTCTAGGTGGAGATCTCGCTGTGGCAGTGAGTCTGTCAAGGCAACAAACTAGTGTAGTGATGGGGGCAAGTTCTTAACTTCCACGTAAAACGCCAATTTGCACAGAAGAGGCCCAATTCACTACACTAGTTTGTTGCCTTAACAGACTCACTGCCACAGTGAGATCTCCGCTGAGGCAACACTGATTTGTACCGTTTTTTTGGCTTCTGACAGTATTTGGAAAACCTCTAACAACGGACTTTAGTTTCAAACATGCGGAGTTCCCCTTTAACAAACACTGTCAAATACGTTTTAAGATTGTCTGAAAGCTCAAGAAACAGCACAGTTCAGTTCTTTATGGTCAGATTGTGTTGAAACCAAGTTCAGATTAAAGTCTAACTAAATTAACAAAGCCTCAGACAGAGCAGTGCAGGGCCTGTTGATGACACGAGCTGCAAAGTATCAGACCCTAGTATCGGTAACATTCGGGAGGCGGTGAGTACATACGTGTGAGGTCTCGGGCCAGCTGTCTCAGGTCTTTGTGGAGCTCCTCAAACTTCACCTGAGCCGCCAAGAACACATCCTCAGGTTCTGGCAGAGGGAACACGCTCTTGTCTGTCCCAGCGTTCTGTAAAGACACGACACATTTCTATTTTCAACTAAAATCTTTGACAGCTCTTAGTTGACATAATACGATTTCACTGATTTTGTTTCCTCATTGGTTTAAATGCTATTTTCTGTATGTTATTATGGCGTTTCCTTATCGAAAACAGACCTAGAGCTTTGTTTTTCATTCATGTTTAACACACAAAACCTGGATATTTAGACTTTAGAGTTCTTCTCTCAAATGGAAAATACTAAGTTGCACCCTGTGATGTCATGTGGTAATACAGGAAGTGCTCCACTATGTTTCTAAACTCCACACACCTTCACTACAATCATTTGGATAATTTCAGCCCTGGAATTGCCAATCTCTACTGAGCAAAAAGGTAAAAAGGTGGCTGTTAAGTTGAAAACTACCACTTCATGACATCACAAGGTGGAACAGAGCATTCTGAGCTTTGGACACGTACACAGACTAATAATAAAGTTACTCAAACATGTGTGAATGAAACAAAACACAACTCTGGGTATGTTTTGATGAGGTAACAGCATTATAACATGGCTTAAAGCTCACGAGTATCCATTTTTTATCCATTTTCCTCATAATATAGGATCTTTACGTTACTATGCAAATTTTCTGGTGAAGGATACGCCACCGTCAACTCATAAACATTTCCCCAAACTGTTCCAATATTGTACAAATATACCTATCTTGCATTACAACAGGGGTTTACATTGCCAAAAATAACAGGTCAGGTGGTCTTACCTGCTTGTCTCCATGGTGATTGCTGCATTTTTATACTACTTTTCTACATTTCTCTGGAAATGCCATTTGTTTTGTCTCTTTTCAACTCTATTTTGAGGAATCGATGATAGATTTTTTCCTTCAGTCTTTATACTTAGGTCTATGTATGAAGTATATGTATGTTTAGGGCCTATATTACGCTGCACTGACTCTTGTGAGCTTTTAGCCATGTTAGAATGTTGTTACCTCCTGAAAAACATCATTTATTATTAGTCTGTCTACATTTCCAAAGCTCAAAATGCTCTGTTCCACCTTGTGATGTAATGTAAGTGTAGTTTTGAAGTTAACAGCACCTTTATTTCAGTGGAGAAAATCATCAGTGAAGGTGTGTGAAAAGTTTAGGAGTTTAATAACACAGTGGAGCATCTTCTGTATGATGAACAGTGTTTTCTGAGGAACGTGTTAAATTAAACATGTGTGAATAAAACAAAACACAACCCCAAGTATATTTTTGAGGAAGAAACAATAGAACATAGACCAGAAAATAATATGGCCCTTTTAATGTAAAAGTACCCCTGAGTGACTACATTACCAACTTTAAATGTAATTAGACATGACTGAAGGCACACACCACACACTACAGGAGAATGTGCGGAGTTCGGGGAGGCGTGACCGCAAATAATGATATCCAGTCCACAAATCCGCGCTATTAATCCATTTTGAAGTGTTCTTTGAAAGTAAAAAAAGCAAAAGTTATTTCGCGCATGTGTTCGTTTACAGAGCGCAGAGCGTAAAGCTGCAGATTAGTGATAGTGGCTCTACTTCCTGTGGACTTTATCACCTCTTTTATGCTTTAAAAATGCTGTATCTGAAGTATTGCACCACATTTCACAAATAATAATAACACAGTTTTGACTTGTGTCTAAACTAAAAGTGCAGAGCTCTGATCTTTGAACACTTAAGAGTCTCTTTGCAGCCTGTTTTACGCAGACAGATCCCACTGCAGTCTGTGAGATCTGAGATTTTAAGTCTCAATAAGTTTCTCCTCGTGTCTGTGGTGTGTGCATTTTGTCGCACATTTGAAAATTGTTTAAGAGCGAAAAATCCTCTTGTTTGTGTAGTGTGTTATTGTTAAACTGTACCTTGTCTACATTACGCAGATAGTAAGACACCACGTAGTCCCCTAAACTGATGCGATTATCCTGAAAATAAAATTAAAAGTCTGTATTATTACATAATTGGACACACGCATGTAAAGATAGTGAAATGTTTACAGAAACACTGTGGTATTACCTGGCTTTTGACGTCTTTGAGTTTGGGGAGGATTTCCAGTCCAAATCCGTCAGCCTGGCCTCTGGTCCTGCTGCCTCCGTTCATGTGGTTCCCTAAAGCCAACACCAGGCCCATGATCTGCTTCACACACTCGCTCTCCAACAAGAGCTGAAAGGAAAAAAATGTACATTCAAAAAAGTATGAAAAATATCAATTGCTGAATCTAAATAAAGACTAAATTAAGTTTATGACGTCACGCTCCAGCAATGCCCAAAAGTGAGAACATGTACATGCAAAAAAGTCTGAAAAAAACAAATTCTCAATTTACATTAGAGACAAAATTAACTCTTGATACTTCACACTGACTCTCCAACAAGAACAGAAAGTAAGAACAGAATGTACAGTTGTGCTCATAAGTTTATAGACCCTGACAAAATTTAATTGATTTCTTGGCCATGTTTCAGAGAATATGAAAGATAACACAAAAACTTTTCCTTCATTTGTGGTTAGTGCTTGGGTGAAGCCATTTATTATCAAACAACTGTGTTTCCTCTTTTTAAATCAGAATGACAAAAGAAACTACACAAATGACCCAATGACAGTTTGGAGTCTTTTGGAGTAGAGGCTCAGTGATACTGAGGTCAGAAGAGACGAACACTCCAGAACCTTCACTTTATTCTGCTGGAGCCAGTGACAGGTCCACTTGCCTTTGTGTTTTGGATCATTATCATGTTGGAATATCCAAGTACGTCCCATGTGCAGCTTCTGGACCAAGAAATCAGAAATTCTGCCAGGGTCTGTAAACTTATGAGCACAACTGTATGTGCAAAGTGAAATGAGTTTATTATATGGAGACGAGGCAGGTCGGCTGGGTTGAGACTTAGAATGGGGCTTCTGTCTCAATCTTCACATGGCCCAGCAGGACGGGACCCCCCCTTGTAGGCATCTTATGTCTGGAAGTGAACAGATAATGGTTGGGAGGGTGGGGTTGAGTTATTTGGAACAAACTGAGTTGCTGGGATAGGCTGCTACAACTGGGCTTCTGGGAAACTGAGGCGTGGTAGAAATGAGCTGTGAAATTCACTGGAAAGGAGGAGAGGGCAGTTGAGGCGTGATCCTGCTCTTGAACTTAAGTTAATCATATTAACTATATATGTACATGCAAAAAAGTCTGAAAATATCAAACAATTTCTAAATCTAAATAAAGACTAAATTAATTCTTTGATGGCTTCACACTCTCATTCACCAACAAGACCTGAAAGGAAGAAAATATATGCACAAAAAGTATGAAATATATCCATTTCTAAATCTAAATAAATACTAAATTAACTCTGTAATAGCTTCACAAGGAAGAAAATACGAACACAAAAAAGTCTGAAAAATATCAAAGAATTTCTAAATCTACATAGAGACAAAATGAACTCTTGATAGTTTCACACTCTCGCTCACCAGCAAGAGCTTAAAGTAATAAAATGTGCGTACAAAAAAGTCAAGAACAATTTCTAAATCTAAATAAAGACAAAATGAACTCTGTAGAAAACTCCGTACCTCACAGACAGACGAAACAGTGCGTAGCTTGCGTTGTAGGGAGGCTATACCATCTAGAAACGCAGACTTGAAGATAATGCACTGGGCTCTTCCAGCAAAATCTGGGATCTGGGACAACTCATAGAGAAACCTAGAAAAGACCAAAGAAAGACGCATTATTAAAACATATTTTAAGCATCCACAGACTTTTAGATACCGACTGTTCGGGCTTGTCCAGTAGCTTAATTTCCTCCTCGTTAGAAGTCTCATAATGTTGCTTTATTCTTCCAAGTTCATCTGGTTGAGCTCTCTAAAAAAATAGCATAGTTGTTAAAAGATTTATATGGACATTTGGGGTCTAAATTTCAAGAATATTTTAGTCCCATACATTTTCATAGAGCGCTTCAATGGTGTCCAAGTCCACAACCGAATGATCCACAGTCAGAACAGCTGAGGTAAAAGAAGAATTATGCATTTATTTCATTGTTCTTATGACCTTCAGGCGTAATATTTGTCTGTAACCAATAATACCAGCAACTGCAGTGTTTAGTTTGTAGAGCAATGGTGCATTTCTGTATACAAAATTACAGTCTGCTAGGGGTGTAACAATATCCAAGTCTCATGATATGATATTGTCATAGTATTAACCTCACAGTGCGATATTTATTGCGATATCATGGGAAAGCTCACGATATTACGATATTCTACATAATAACAAGACTGACATTATAAAATGCCCATTTGGTGCAACATTTATTGTCATTAGGGATGGAACAATATCCAAATCTCTCTGTACGATATTTTCACCATATACATCTCACCGTACCATATTTATTGCAATATTTTGTGTGTGAATCTGCTACTTTTTCCTCTAAAAACACCTTCACAAGACTTGATCCAAAGAATGTAAAAGTGCTTAGAACAGTTATTTCTTCATGTAGTCTGCACTAAAACGGAGCAAAGGATCATGGTCTATGTAGTTCCCTGTTTTTTTTTTTTAGCTATTTCTGCATCATAACTCTTCATTTAAGCAAAGAGACTTGTGATTCGATATATTGTGATGGTCCAGGATATTATTGTGAGACCTTTGACGAGACAATATCGCGATATTTCGGTTATTGTTACATCCCTACAGCCTGCATCATCATATTTGTACATTTTCCATGTGAGAACATTGCTCTATTTCCTCTGTATACACAAATAGGCGGGTAGAAAGTGAGGTTGGTGGTTGCTGGGGGTGAGGGAATGATTTGTAAAGCACTTTGTGTTTGTGTACGGAAACACTGGAGGAAGTACATCTCTCAGATGGCCTTGAAATGTTCATGTTAGATGTTAGATATGCTATAATCTGGCACATTTATACTGTAACTGTCAGAGATGATCATTAATATGCTCTCAAATAATTAAATAAACAAACAAACAAATGTTACAAGAGAATGGAATAATTTGATTTAATTGTTCTATTTATTTTATGATCATGAAGAAACTGTGAGTGGATATTCAGGATTATCTGTTACATTTAGATACAGGTTTTCACTGCAAATTTCTCTGATCTGGCCAATATTTTCAAACTTCTATCAGGTTATTCATCTTTAGATTTATTATCTTCAGATTTATTATCTACTTACTAGTTCTTAGACGGCTTCATTCTAGTCTAGAGGTAGTTTATTTTAAGATAACTTGTCAAGTAAAATGATTTGTCCATGCAGCAAGATAATTTCACTACATTTAAGTAATTTCTGATAGATTTAAGTGTTTATATCTTAAGCTTTTTGGCAGTGTTGGGACTGGTTTGAGGACGGGTGCATAACTTATAACTGACTTTCTGGTGCACTTAAAAAATGTACCATTGCACACAAACCAAACTACTGCCCCTAAGTGAGTGTTTCTGCTGCCTCACCGTGCTGTATGTCCTTCATGCCCAGATGCAGACTGGAGATGAGGATGCCCACGGCCTGAGAGCGCTTCCCGTCCAGCAGCTTCACAATCTGTCCGTGTATCAACAAACCACGGTCACTATGACGACCGCACATCACCAAACCCATTAGTAAGCCATTAGCGACAAGGCTATTATGAGGCAAAACACACATGAAGAGTCCCCTTTCAGACCTCAGAAACACTAAAAACGAGTGTTACTATCGAAATACACTACGTTTGAAGGAGCGGCCCATAGATTTTATAGACATGTATCAGCCAAAACAATTTAAAAAAAAGGATACGCATGGGTCACAACTTGTAAACACATTTATCACACAAGAATACATTTGAATGGACACTATACTTAGCATTCAAGCTCTATTACACAGGCACAGAATGCATGAGAAACGTTGATTTTATATTCGTAAGTTCACTAAAACGTGATACCATATTTAAGATTTTCCAAAAAAGAATCTTTGTTTCTTTCATGTTTAATTTTGGTGAAGTTAATACATTTACTTCCTGGTTGGACATACGGAGAGGGAATTCCATAACCATAACCATAAAGTTAACAAGGGCCATTGTGTAAATTGCACAATATTTATGATTAGACTAATACAAATAAATTACAACAGCTTTATTGTGTTAAATCTAAGTTTAATCTGTCAGAAATAATGTGTTTCTTGCTCATAAATTGTTCTTGCATGTTGACATGATGACATTTTTGGTGTGGAACTCACCACTAGTCGACTTTTTTTATTTTTTTGTTTTTTACAAGCACCCATTTCACTTATGCAAAATACTAATATTTACCACAGGTACTGTCCCACCAAACCAAGTCATAATTTGAAAAACATGAAAACCTGCCATATGCATTTAAAGTTACTTTTAAAGGTCTTATGTCACGCAAATTGTCTCTTGTGAGCTTTAAGCCATGTAAATTATGAGACTGTCTACATTTCCAAAGCTCAAAATGTTCTGTTCCATCTTGTGATGTCATTTAGTGGTAAATTTCATGCTCCTTTTAGCTTTTATTCAGTAGAGATGGACAATTTCAGGGCTAAAATCATCCAAATGATTCTAGTGAAGGTGTGTGGAGTTTAAAAACGCAGTGGAGCACTTCCTGTTTTACCACATGACATCACAAGGTGTTTACTGTTTAGAGAAAAACTCTCTAAAAACTCTACAAAAACACAAGATGCTACTCCAGGTATGATTTGATGAGGAAACAACATTATAGCACAGATCAGAAAAGTGTGTAATATGAGCCCTTCAAGTTACTTTTAAGGAATGGAAATACACACATTCTATTGACTTGGTTTAGTTTAGTTTTAGTCCAGTTTTGGTTCAAGCTCAGACCTGAGATAGTTCTTAGTTGGTCCTAAATAGAAAAAAGTAGATCATATAATAATATCCGCTGATCTTCTGAACACCAGCTCCCTCTAGTGGAGATGTGGAGGACAGCGTTACCTTTCTGGGCTTAGTTTTCTTCCCGTAAACCTCTGACAGTGGCTTCCTCTTCATCTGTGAGGTGGTTTTGGCAAAGAGATCTTCAAAATCAAATGTGTTAATGTTGGGTTCCTCCAAAGTGCTCCATACGGTTTCCTTACTGAACAAAACAAACACACAAGACACATAAGATATTACATTTCATAAAATATCAAGACCTTTATCATTCACAAATCAATTTAATCCAAGCTTGAATACAAACAGCTGATTGCAAATTAAAGGGCCCAATTTACGCTATTTCATGATCCATGTTATAATGTTGTTTCTTTATCAAAAACATATCTGGAGTTGTGTTTTGTTTCACACATGCTTAATATGCACCTCTGTTTAAATTATAAAGGATTATGCAAACTATGCTATGTTTTTGAGGAGGTAACAACATGCTAACATGACTTAAAGCTCAGAAGAGTCAAGTTTTTGTAATACATGGCCTTTAAAGTTACTAAATAAGTCCACATTTTCTTAATAAATTGTAAAAACAGGGCAATAAATTCCACTTTTGTGCAGATTTTATTAATGTCACACTCATTCCAAAGCTATGCTTAAGTTAGGTGTTGCTTTGTGTTTCTGTATTTCACCACAATAGATCCATTAACATATCAAATTGGGAGAGTCCTGTCTCAAACTTAGCTAATGCTTTTTCCAATAAGAGCTAGGGTCATCAAAAGCCTCAAACTTCAAACCTCAAAAAAATGTATACAAAACTTCTCATTTGAGAAGTCATATCAACAGTACTATTATTTAATGTTGAAAATCCCATTCTATTGTCTTGTCTATTGTAAGAATGAGTATTTATTATTATCATTGTGATATTGGGCTCAGTGTCAAGCATAGAGTCTTTTCCTTGTCTACTGTCTAAAGCAGATTTGGAGAGATTTATCCATGCGTTTGTCTCCAGTAGGTTAGATACTGTAATTGCCTCCTCACTGGCCTCGAGCTGTGAGAGCTGCAGAACATCCAGAGATGCTGCAGCTCGGGACCTGACTGGAACCAGGAAGTATGAGCACAAGCGTCCTCTCAGGTCTCTGCACTGCCCCCTGTGGCTCAGAGACTTTAAAGCAGCTCTGCTTGTGCACAAGTCTCTCCAAGGCCGAGCCCCAAAGTCCATCTGTGACATGTTAATGCCACATGAACCATCTGCATCTGAGGAGCTCAGGGACCGGCCTCCTGCTGGTGCCAGAGTCAGGACTAAACTCGGGGAGTCAGAGTTTCAGACTCATGCAGCTAAAACCTGGAACAGTCTGAACATGTGAGACAGACTCTACTCTGACTCCGTTTAAATCCAGGCTAAAAATGATTCTGTTTAGCTGTGCATATGACTGAAAGGTTTTTATTTCTCATTCCACACTTTTCCACAATTTAATGTCTCTTTTTAAATTTTATGATAATTATTTATGTTTTGATTGGTTTGTATTGTGATTTTGATTTATTTCTTATTCTGTACTTTGAATTCCTTTGTGTACAAACTGTACAAATAAACTTGCCTTGTCTTAGTTTTAAAATCAACACAACACTAATAAAAGCGTCTCTTACTTGTTCTCCTGTATTTGAATCCTTGTCCAGTACAGCGGCTTCATGGGCCGTGATGGTTCTACTGTGGGTTTTCTGGGAGCTTTGTCGACTGAGGTGAGCCCACATCCAAAGGGCAAAGGCGGCGGAGGGGGGAGCAGCCCTACGCCTGACTGGGGCAAAGGGGGAGGTGGAGGGGGCACACGAGGAGGCGGGGGTATGTTTTCTGAGTTTGAGTTTAAAGGGAGAGGATCATTGGTTAAGTTTCCAGTAAAGCTTTTGCCTGAGCTGATCAAATCGGCTTTCTGCAGATTAATTATTCCATCTTCATTAACGCTCGTCCTCACAAACATCTCACGGTCCGTCTGGATGCAAATGTTCTGAAATGTTTTGTATGGAGCCTCGTCTCCCGTGGAAACTGAAGCATCCCGGACGTCTCCATGGCGACGGGATTCGGACTGGGAGAGGCGGGACTGCAGCTCGATTATGGTGAACTCAAGTCGGGCCACGCTGTCGTCGCTCTCGTCCTTCAGCCTGCTCAGCTCCTCGGCGTAGTCCTCCTGGAAACACACTCAGTTTTAGTCTGGAGCAATAAGTCGGGTTTACATGAAGGGTGGAGGGAAGCTAAAAAGTTTGACTTAATGGTTTTCCACCTGAGGAGTTTTTAATTCAGTATCAGACATTTCTCATCCAGTCCGGTATCTCTTACTTGGAACTGACCCAAAGGCATCAGTACAACCAAGATGGTAAAAGTATTTATTTAATTTCTAGGTTGTTAATTAGGTTCATTTTATAATATTCATTATGGGACAGGTTTGAGAAGGAGCTATAATTGTCTTGGAAATTTTTTTAAAATATTTTACAATGTTTGAAAGGCACTCATATAAATTACCTGTAATTTCTCCAAATCGTCTTTGCATTCCCTCTTCAGCTGCAAAAGTGCTGCCTGGTGCTCTGAAAGGACAAAAATCAATCTATTTTCTCAAACATTTCTGAGTGCAATTGTATTTTGTATGTCACAAGAGAGCACTCCTTTCCTAAACAATGTATTTAGATTTATCACAGACCAAACTGAAGTGAATCTGTTCCTCTAGACTGAATACACTGGAGACTTTTATGGATACTGGTTAATCTTCTGTTCAGCTTTTGGCATTTTCATTTGTATGAAAAGTGAGACAAATCCTGCAAACTCACTCCCAAACTGCTTTAAATGAATGAACGTTTCGATCAGTGAATCTTCATAAGGTCCTGACCTGCCTTTTTTCTGTTTAATGGATGCAGTGGATTAGTATTAGGGCTGTGCATTGCCTTGAGTCTGACGATACAATACATATCATGATATGCGTGTCACGATTCGATATATCACGATATATCATGATTCTAAAACAATGGATGATGTATTGCAATTTTTTAATAATTACTTCTAATAATATTGTCAACTACGCTTTAACGAGAACCAAATTGTATAAAATATAATTTATTATCTTTTTAAATTGTGAGAACAGTGAATGCAAGTAATGAATTTCAGTGAAAAATATCATTTTAAAAATCGATTCAGATGCATTTTGAATCAATTCGAGAACGGTGCAATGAAGTATCACGATATATCACTGAATCCATTTTTTCTTACACCCCTAATTACTATAATAATATCCTATTCTCTAGCTGTGCTACTACAGAAACTCCTATAACTTCTGTTTGATGTAAATGCTAAATACTTGTCATTTTATTAATGTCTTTGACCCTTTCTGTTTTATCATCCCCATGGATGGGTCAATGATTGACAGGTTTTAAAAAAAATAAAAACAACATTTTTTTTACTATCCCAGGGGCACTTGAGATTTTCCATGCAACAGAATTTTGTACTGAGAATTAAAGGGTTAAGAGAGAGATAGAGATGGAGAGAGAAGAGAGAGCAACTGAGTGAAAGAGAAGAGACGTGAAGGAGAAGTCCACCTTTTTGGTTTGTGTGTTTTTTGCCCTTGAAGGGACTTGTTAATTCACTACACCACTGTAAATATTTCCTGCAGACATTTTTGCTCCTGTTGTCCTGTTTTTGCACTGTGGAATAAACTCCAAAAAACATGCATCCCGACCCCGAGAATCCTGCGACAAACAGACTTTAAAAAATACGTATTTGTTGCTGAAGCAGTTTTACTTTTTCAAGTACAAATATGAATCTGTTCATAGCTGTTTTCTTTTTGTCTGAAGGATTTAACTGATAGGACGGCTGTGTGAACTGGGGAGAGACAGGAGAGGCCGGCAGGTGAACCCACTTGAGCAAACAGATATAGGTGTAAATTCTGTTCATGTTCCAAAAACTGATTATGTCGATTTCAGATGGAGAGGAGTTTTGTCCTGTTTTTGAAATAAATATCCAAACCTATGATCCAGATATCTTGAACATTTTTCATTACTTGCTAGGACTTGGCTTCACAAACTTTCCATTTTAATGAGAAAAAGAGAACACCTCCATGGAGAAAAATTGGTGCGTGACCTTCCACCATAAAAGTTAGTCCATTTTTTATTACAGAACCCGTCACTTTTTATGGCCCCCCTCCAGTCCCGCTGTGCACCTGTAATTTATAGCCAGAGGATACACAGAGGGTGATGTAGTGTTTATCTATGCTTAAGTTTGATGTCACTAATCTTATATCAGATGTCTACAGAGAGCAAACAACTGCTCTAACATCACTCAGGAATATTTAGATCCTGCTGACAGTCTGCCCTCTAACATTCAGAGCTGAACATGCAGTACGTATGAATGAGACCACACACGTTCACACAAGTAATTCATATGTCACGTACCTGCTTCTGTGTACTTCAGTCCCACTTTCTCCTCTTCCTGTAGCGGAGGCCAGACTGCGTGTAGACGACCCGGGGTCCTGTCCTCTGCATCAGCGGGCCGTTCTGACTGTAAAAACAGATAAGAAATAGTTATTCATAGGATTATCGCTTGTCTAGCTGGGGCAAAGTAAAAAAAAGTGGCTACATTTCAGTGCTTTCACAAAATTTACACGTTGACACAATCTTATAAACAAACCAGAACCTATCTGTGGATAGGATTCTGCAGAGGTAAGTAGTAGTAATAGTTACTGGTAAAAGGCATTAATAAAAGTACTATAGGTACTACAGGTGTGTACAGAAGTGTCATTCAGTATTTGTCCCTCTCACTCCTGTTCCTATTGGTTATTTTTGTCACTGGTGATCTTCACGTCCACAGTAAAATCTGATTATTATGTGATTTCTGCACCTTAACGGTCCTATATTATGCTAAATTGACTCTTGTGAGTTTTATACCATGTTATAAAACTGTTACCTCATCCAAAAACATACCTGGAGCTGTACTTTTGAGTAAGTTTTTATTATTATTATTAGTCTGTCTACATCTCTAGAGCTGAAAATGCTTTGTTCCACTTTGTTATGCCATGCAGTGGGAGTTTTCTAGTTAATAGCTACCTTTTACCATTTGTTTAGTAGAGATTGACAATTTCAAGGCTGAAATTATCCAAATGATTCTCGTGAAGATGTATGGAGTTTAAAAACACAGTGGAGCACTTCCTGTATTACCACATGACAACAAAAAAGGTGTTTTCAGTTTCAGACTAAGCCTAAATATGCAGGGATTGTGCGTTAAACATGTATGAAGGCAACAAAATACAGCTTCTGGTATGTTTTTGATGAGGAAACAACCTATAGTAGCATAGATCAGAAAAGAGCGGGATATCGGCCCTTTAAGGATAATTTAAATACATGAAAAATGCTAAATCTGATGTGAGTCATCAGGGCGAAATCAGGTGATTTTGCTGTTGTCATTGTCGTTGTAACTTTAATAATCTTATATCATCCAAAAATCTAAGGATAATCTGATTTTGAATGTGCATGTAACTGTAGCCATTGATAAAGAAGATGGATTAAGTGATCAAACTCTCAAAAAAGAAAATAGTTAACGCACAATATCTAGATGAATGAATAGAGTAAAATTTAACTTATACATTTCTCACAAATTAGGGAAGTGACTATTGAATTTTAGTGCCATAATTATTACAAGAATAAACATGATTGTTCATAATTATTG
This sequence comes from Odontamblyopus rebecca, assembly GCA_030686955.1. Taxonomy (NCBI): domain Eukaryota; kingdom Metazoa; phylum Chordata; class Actinopteri; order Gobiiformes; family Gobiidae; genus Odontamblyopus; species Odontamblyopus rebecca. The sequence goes on from CM060673.1 coordinate 9,864,947, forward strand.
CCTTTCCTGTATCATGTGATCAGCTTTATCAAATCAAACGTTCTGATTGAAAAAGTAATACAAATATAACATAACCCATAAAATACTTAAAAACAGACTGAACTGAAGTGTAATTATTATGAGTTTTTTTTAGTTTATTATATTATATTGTACTAGTATAACCAAATAATCTTGATATCCCTATCACATATACATTTTGCCTTATTGTCCTCTCATAACTAAATTTCAGGTGCAAAATAAATAGCAGTAATAATAATATTTGAGCAACAGACCAAAGTTTTTTTTAAATTTTCTTTTGCCAATCTTAAAGTCTGTAAGTATATTTGCTTTTTTTGTTACCAGTAGATGGCAGATGTGAACCCTGTTTCCTCCTCACCTCAACTTTTTAGTAATGCCAGGGTAGAAGTAATAAATGTGCTTGTACTGTGGTAATAGCTATAAAATTACATAAAGAAATACTGTATATGTTTAGTGTAATTGTTTGATTTATACTTTGCCATCCTCCTCCTCCGTCTTGTCCATGTTCTCGAATAAAGCCTTCAGCTGCTCTCTCTCATTCCTGATCCTCCTCTTCACTGCTTCCAGATCCAGTTTCTCTGAGGGATCTTTCTTCAGCGGTTTGGGAGTGAAGAACGCCTTGAACGCGTCGAACACCGCGTCAGCGCTGGACCTCGTCTCCGTGATGCTGTTCGATTCGTTTCGTTTTGACTCCTCTCCTTCCTCTTCCTGCTTTTCACGGTTTAAAAACTGAGAGATTTGGTCCAGGAAAGTGCCTTGTGTTTTGCTGCTTTGCGATATCGGTTTAAGTTGGGAAATAGTGTCATGATCTGGTCCGACGACGCCTTTCCGGAGCACCCTTAAGCCACTGAAGAGGGCTGGAAGTTGGGGTTGCGCATCAGTGGGAGAAGCAGACGGAGAAAAGGTCCCTCTGGTTAAAGTCGATCCTGGAGGTGGTTCATTTGACACACGCGAGGAGTGAATAACGATATTTGACGCTAGAGTTTTGGGTTGTTCTGTTGGCAAATCTTGGGATGTTTTTGGGGTTTTCTCTTCTTCAAAAGCTGGTTCAAACTCTTCTTTCATCTCAAATTCAAGCAGTTTTCCAGATTGAAAAAAATCCATGGAAGTTTGTAGGTTACTATTGTGCAGAAGAGAAGAAAATTCATTGTCACTACCATCGCTTGCGACTTCCAAATTCTTTTGATTAGCTTCCAAAACGCAATCCAGTTCGTTATTTTCTAATTTAGGCACATTTAGCTTTTTAATTTCCTGAAAATCCTCTTCCTCATTAAATGCATTTGTTAAAATTTCATTATTGCAATCCTCAGCTTCATCAACTTCCTTTTCTGTCTGGTCTGAAATCTTGTTTGGTTTAAAAAGCGTATTGAATTCATCAGTATTCTCATCTTTGCACAGCCAAGTAAAAGGCAACAAATCATTTTGTTTGGCGTCATCCCAGTTTATGTTCTCCTCAAATATGTTTCTATCCAAATCTCCAGGAAACGGTCGGAAAGATGTCAGTACAGCAGTTGGTTCTTCCATTGTAGATCCAAACTGCTACTCGAAAGTACTGAAAAATATTCGTCACATCAATTTGGAAATTTGTGACAGCTAATTTTACACTGAGGGGAAAAGTAAAATTTAAAGAATGATATCTTTAAATAAAAAAAAAGAATTGAAATGAAAAAATCCTTGTCTTTTTTGTGAAAATAAACGTAAATTGTAAACCCTACTTTTACAAAATACAGAAAAACATAGGCAGTTAACTTTCCATAAAAGGAAAAAATTAAAAAAATTATGAAAAAAACTATGAATGTTACAATAATACGATGCAAGTTTAAATTGTGGAATCAATTTGTCAGTGGAAAACAGCTACTTTGCCAAACGTGATTTATTCAGCAATTGTTAAGGCAAATTGAAAAATCCTTGTCCAGAAAAATTAGCTCATTTTTGTCTTCTGTGCGAAAATAAAAGTCGACTGTGGTATCTAGACGACACCGCAAAGAGTAATGATCGATGCCCAAGCTTTCCAAGAGCCTTACTCAGCTGCAGTTGAGCCAAATCTAATATTGTAGTGTGTATTTTCCTCCAAAATTTCTTGTCCTTCATCGATCAAAGTGAAAAGAGCTCTTCAGTACGTGGACTCCAGCACATGTGACGCCGCCCGGGTGCATCCGTGAGAGGACAAATACGCTGAGAACCACACCCGAGGAGCAGAGGGAGGAAACAGAAAGCAGCCGATCTCTGTCTAAATGTTTGGAGAGTGAACGTGTATAATAACGTTTGAGCAAGTACAGAGTAGCACCGCTAAAGCTAATCTGTGTGTGATCCCAGCTCACTGGTTAAGCAGCTCACTGTTAACCATTGATACAAGTGCACTTTTACCTTGTGTTAACTCTAATACAAAGTGAACTGTATAGTTTCAAAGGTTATACAGTTTGGTGTGGTCACGATACTAAGATATCAAACTCAATTTCATTACTAAGGCTAAGGAACAGACTTGATACTTAGTACTGATTCTGAAATTTTCCTTTTTTGCACTAATCTGTCCTGGAGATACCGTGACTGTTGAATTTCTCCACTGCGAGATCAATAAAGTCCTATCTTATTTTATCTTATCTTATCTTATCAAATAACATAAAAACACAGTGAATATTACTTTCTTTTATATTAGCATGTGATCTTATGTCTGTATAACCCCTCAGTGCTCTAGGGAGGTTTTATAGTGGTTCATGGCTGTATACTAGTCTATGCTCTCTTATACTTGTAACATGTTCTCATACAGCTCAAGATCATTCTTACGCTATTCAAGAAAAGCTTCATTTCTGTCCTGTGAATGTGGCTTTTTAGTATTTTTGTATTATTAAATAATCAAAGGACCATTTGGTGCAATCACATTAGTATTAGAACAAAAACAGAACAAGAGAGAATCAGAACTGAGGAGAAAGGGTGCAACTATTCCTTCCCTGCCTGGTGTTTCTGAAAAACTACAGAAGATTTTCAGACAACATGAAATCCCAGTCTATTTCAAGACAGCAAACACTTTAAGACAGAAACTGGTGCCCCCAAAGGACAAAACACAGAGCCACAAACAAAGCAATGTGGTCTACTCTAACTGCCAATGCGACTACGGATGAAAATGATCCTGCACGGCAAACTCTGGCACATTTACATGCTGCACTAACACATGTTGATTAATGTGCACTGTCCCATATTTAATAAATAAACATACTCCATTCAGCGTAGTGAAGACTGCAGTGAGCGTTACACTTGAGAAACAAAGTAGATATTTGATAAGAGGATGTACCAGCACAGACGAGAGAGCAACAGTGGACCTCAGTCTGCTGTACATCTCCACCTAAAAGCCACTGGTATTGAGGCTAATGAGGTACAGATCTAAGCCAGAGAAAATAATTTGTTTGGGTAGAGACAGAAATTAACCTTTCCTGAACAGCTTTAGAATGATATTGAGCTGTAACAGAACAAGTATAAGAGCAAATAAACTAGTATACGCCCAATGGAGCCTACCAGGAAAAGAAAGAACGACTATGTAATATTGAAAATTACATTCTGCTGTCTAAATAAAGGCCATTTTTATTATCATCATTGTGGTATTGGAGTTGTTATTGAGTATCTAAGTCCATTCCTTAGTACCGAAATTAAGTTTGAAATTTTAGTATCGTTACACTCTTATGAAGACACAAAAAATGATATTGTTTATATTTGACTAGTTCACACATCTTGTCCTTATTTTAGTTCATACTCTCAGTATGTGACAGTATAACTATATTGCCCTATATACCCTGAATACTGCTTTTCTTTCTTTAAATTGGGGACATGTAATCTCCTTATGACTGGAAGCCCAGCCATAGAACATTGTGGCCTTAAACAAGTTATGTTTATGTAACAGCGACCACAGTTAATCTTGTAAATATTCTTTAAATCCCCCTACACACACTGCATACTACACACCATAACAAAAGATTACAGATGGGAAAACAGCACGGCCTAGTTCTGAATTGAATTACTGCTTAAAGATACAAAATAGATGCAAAATTTACTCTTTTTCTGAGCTTTAAGTCATGTTAAAATGCAGTACCTCCTCAAAAACATACCTGGAGTTGCGTTTTGTTTCATTCACACATCACAGTAATCCTTTATTATTAGTCCATCTACATCTCCGAAGCTCAAAATGCTCTGTCCCACTTTGTGATGTCATGTCGCAGTAGTTTTTAAGCTCTTTTTACCTTTTGTTCAGTAGAGATTTGCATTTCCAGAGCTGAAAATGATTCTAGTGAAGGTTTATGGAGTTTACGAACACAGTGGAGCACTTCCTGTATCACCACATGACATCACAACGTGGAACTCAGTTTTTTCTGTGAGAGAAGAACTCAGCCTAATGCAGAGTTTGTCTATTAAAACATGTGTGAATGAACCAAAACTCAACTCCAGGTCTGTTTGTGATGAGGAAACAACATTATATCAGAGATCAGAAAAAGCCCTTTAAAAATACAGTTAATAAATTGCCTTTGTTATTTATATACTGGGAGAGTAGTTTTTTCAGTTGAATCATCAGATTTGTTGCTTTCCTCCCTTTTCTTATAACGGTTCATAAAATTGATGGAAGAACGGTGAAAGGACATAACAGTATTGGCTAGAGACAATTTCATTCATCTTGTGGTTTTATACCCCATCAGAAGACATTAATCACCTCTGCGTTTCAGCATTTTTTAATACATTACAAAAAAATAATCCTGCCTCAAGTCATTTGTGCTGACAGAAATGACTAAACCTAGTGCCAGTTTTACTTTTGTATCTGAAGTATAGAAGAAATATAGAGAAGTAAAAATGTTCCAGTCCAGAATGGTATCTCTTTGTAATTTTTATACAGATGGATATCACGTCTTCATAAAGTATTGAAGAATTTTGTATCTAATGCAAGTACAATATACAAAATAATGGTACACTAGAGTATTTGTATGGTATTGTCAAAGTACATCCATCTATCTTATCCAGACCTGGGCATTGTCCAACTCCAGGGCCACATACGGCGCTTTGATTGACTCTGACCAGCCCGTTTAAGGTCATTTGGAATTACAAAATAAACATATTTTATCATTTTACCTCATGCACGGACTAAAGCTGCATTGCTTTTATTTTAGAGGTGTTTTTTAAATGACATTTTTTGTAAGGCAATCTGACTTTTTCACTGCTTAGTCATAACATAAACTCTGACCAGCCTTGACCAGCGCATCAAAACAATGATATTCACTGCTTTTTTTAATAAAGAAATACAATTAATATTACGCAGAATTGAGTTAAGCTTTTAGGCCCGGCCCTCCACAATATTTTCTCATGTGACCCCATGAAAAAATAATTGCCCACCCTGATCTTATGGATCTATTTATAAAAAAGTTGACAACGCTGACATGACGAAGCAAAGGATCTTGGTCTACGGAATTTTCTTTATTGTAAAAGCACAAATTCACAAATTCTGCAGCTAAATTCTTACCCACCTCAGACCTAATTTCACTCCTGAGGCCCTTCTCATATTAACAAGTACAATACAAATAAGTTACGCTTACATTTAATATCCATAACATCCTTATATATTTTTGCCCAGTATAGTGTTGTCATGATACTAGTACTAATAGTGTCGTATCGAACGTTTTTGATACTAAGGAACAGACTCAATACTCGATACTCAATACTGATACCATAATAATAGTAAAAACATTATAGGTTTCATTATTCAAAATAAAATAAATGTGCAATTCCGAGTGTTTACTTGCTCCATTTATTATTGGGGCGAGGAACAGTTTTTGGTGGTGGTTTTTGGTGGAGCTTTTATAGTTATTATGCTGTTGTTGTATTTAATTGACCTCCATTAGCGCTCAGCTATTCTTCCTGGAGACCTACGTTGAATGTTTTTTGGGTTCAATTGTAGTATTTTTATAACTGTATGTGGTCTCATATCTCAGTGGTCCATGGGCGTATACTCTCTATGTGGTCTTATACAGCTCAAAAAAAGCTAAAAGTTATTCAGGAAAGGTTCATTTCTGTCCTGTGAACGTGACTTTTTGATGTGTATCTAGTTTTGATACCGGTTTTAGTGTCGATTAGCATCTGATTTTACTTTTGCCAACCTTTACCCAGTATTCATGGATATCAGCTTCCTGTTATACACAACATTTTGAGGACTTTCATCATTCTAAACATATCACATTTGTTATGTCAGAAGTCTTAATTTTAATCAGTCTGAAACCCATGGACTGGAAAACAGGCAACCAAAGCAGCAGACCCATACAATTTATTACACAACACATCTCCCAATCGCCAATAATCCTGCAGTTATATAACTAATGAAAACACAACAGCCTTTGTTTCACAGCCCTGGATCATGACGCCACAAGTTAATCTTACTAACTGAAAACAAAAAAAAAACCTGTGACTGCTCCTTCCCTGTACTCTGAGAAATGGGTCAAAGCAGCGATGACTTTGCAGAAAATGCCATGTTAGAAGAGCAGCTTGATATCCACGGTGAAGGCTGGGGCAGTAAATATTTCAGGATGGGCGCACAGTGAGATAGGGAGGCACTTAACTCACCCCTGGCTCGTGGGACAGTGAGGGAGGAGGCGTGGGTGGTGGTGATGAAGGAGAAGGCTCGGGGCTGATGTCTTCTTCCTCCTCGAGCGCAGTGAGGTGTAAAAAGTCCACGTGCTGGGGTCTGCTGGGATGTGACAGGCACAGGCAGTCCTCCACCTCCGGCTGCCATACCTCGTCCTGCCTCCGGAGGGCCTCGTCTGTCCACAACCAGAGACAAGGATGAGAAATACAGCACCGTAGGGAGGGGTTAAAGTTCCTGTAATATGCAAATTTGACGGCAATGAGCTTTAGGCCTAGTTTAGAAAGCTGTTACCTCGTTAAAAACATCCCTGGAGTTGTGTTTTGATTCATTCGCACATGCTTGAGTAACACTTTATTCTGTCTGCCCGCATTTTCAAAGCTCAGAATGCTCTGTTCCACCTTGTGATGGGGAATTTTAGGGATGAAAATTTCTAAATTATTCTAGTGAAGGTGTATGAAGTTTAAAAACACATGACATCAAGAAGAACTCAGCCTAAACATGCAGGGTTTGAGTGAAACAAAACACAACTCAGGGTACGTTTGTGATGAGGAAAATGGTGTAATAATCGCCTTTGTCTTGCAGTCCATACAAGATTTTTTTAATAGAGCATTATCAGAAATAGAGAGATCACAACGGGATTTAATTTAAGGAGAAAGTTTCATTAACTGGTGCATTATGAAACTTTTCCGGTGAAGGGTACGCCATCTGCTTTCCTTTATGGAGATGTTACCTCGAATGTTTCTCCATATGGCAGCAAATGTACCTTGACAGAGACAAGCAAGTGATGCCATCAGGTCAAGTTACAGGTCAGATCTGTGGAAAGTAGCTCCAATTCATAGTCACATAATGCGTAGAAATAGATGCCATAGTGTGAAACATTCCAAGAAAAGCCATGACGAACCCTCACTGGAAGTTATAACTGTAACTTTGTAATAGTTTATTATTTCTGCAAGCTTAAAGTGCCCATATTATGACATTTTCTGATGTTTCCTTATCAAAAACATACCTGGAGTTGCGTTTTGTTTCATTCACACATATTTTAAACAGAAACCCTACATATTTAGGCTTATATAGATTTTGTAATATAGGACCTTTCAGTGACTTTAGATGCGTTACTTTTGAGAGTACAGATTTAAATTAAATGTTGGTTCAATAATAGTTTGAAGTTCTGTGGTCTAATGCAAGAAAAAAAAATGTGAAGAAGAATTTTTTTGCCGAAACGTAATTTAATTTTAATTCTGCTTCCTTACTTTTTACAAAGCACTTCACAAAACTGAGAATTATAATTTCATTTTTGTAAGAGTTTTATTTCGAAAAGTTGTTTTAGTGAATGTGTCCTATTCTAATCTAGACCAGTCTCTCCCCACACAGGACATGATGCTCACATTTTGGCCATGAGTGTGTCCCGTTGACCTTGGTCCATATACAAAAATGTACTGCCCCCAGTGGCAGCTGCAGTGCACGCGGGTGGACCAGCAAAAGGCACTTTGAGGAGAGACTAGAGGTGGAAAAGAGTCCTAATGACTTCAGTTTGTTTTTGGTTTGTTTAATTTGGCCTTTTAATAGCTTTTAATTTGCTTACAGATACATTATATATCTTGTCTTGAGAGATCTGTATGACTGAATATATATGTTACACAATGTTGATAGAGATGGTTTGAGATTCCCTGGTAAAATGTAGAATTACAAGAGATTTATAGAGAATTATAGAGATTTATTTTATTCACAATGTTTATGAATGCTATAAGAATACTTAAAAACTCATTTTCTTTTTAGCACTCGCTCAAAAATGCTAACACGCAAAGACCAGCTATGTATTAACGACCTTATTACTACACAAAACTGATTCTTTTGAGTTTTAAGCTGTGCTATGATGCTGCAACCTCCTCAGAATATACATAGATTTGTGTTTTGTCAGACAATAGCGTAATTTCAACAAGGGTCCTATAGGTCCTTTTTAGCTCACTGTTATTTCTTTGTTCTATTATTTCATATTGTTCCATTTGTTCCAATATATCACACTGTTATTTTTTTGTTGAAAAAGCAGCGCGTCTTCAAAGCAAAGTATTTTCCTTTTGAGCAATACCACTGGCACTTGGTATGCAGCTCAGTTGTTCAAAAATAAATGAACAATCTGCATAATACAAAACTCCCATTATGGCTTTGAGAATAGTGATTTTAATACAGAGAGAAAATGAAACTGAGAAAGCAACTGGGCCAGGCTGAGAATAGTATCTTGCACTTGACAATTTACTTCTAGCTCACAGCAAAAGGTCCTGCAAGGTTCAATCAATTCCTGAGCAGTTCTCTATGGGTTTTCTAAGTGCCCTAGTTTCCCACATGAACCTAACATATGCACAGATAATCCTCCAGCTATAGTTCTCACCAAGATCGCTCAAGATTTCAGAATAGGTCCCAGCACAGGTGTTACCCAGCTCCTGAATACTGACACTGCAAATATGATTCTGATACTAAGGAATAGACTCGATTCTCAATACAGACTCCCATACCATAATGATAAATAAAAAAACATTATATTTGGACAATATCATATTTAATTTTCAACATTAAACTATGTACTTTCTTTTTTATATTACCATTTTATATCTGTGTAATCCCTCAGTCGTCCAGATAGGTTCCATAGAGGTCCATGGGTTCTTCATGCGACTTTTTTTTCTTTTGGCTTAATCGTGTGTCGTGCTTCATGCAGTATATATGGGGTATCGAGAACCAATTAATACCTCACGGCCAGCTCCTGATAGGCAATCGTAGGTCGCAGGTCTCAAACCTGCTTTAAATCCATTCGCCTCTCGTGAGGGTTTCGCACGGTTGAAGTAGTTCGTATAGTGTGAGAACATGAATCATGAGCTGTGAACTTTTAAATCCTGCAGTTTGGTCGTACAGTTTGAGCTGGGGCTGAGTGAAAAGATCAAAAATATCACACAGTGTACGCCCGACATAAAGCTATTCAGGAAAGGTTCATTTCTGTCCTGTGTATGTGACTTTTTTAGTATCGATACTTGCTCAAATTAGCATCTTGTTTCGATACTAGTTTATAAGTATCTGCTTTTTCGATGCTTTTGACACCTAATACTAAAAGGTTAAAAACTTGATATGGATTAAGAAAGCGCAATGATTAAAAAAACATCTCATTTATATACAAAAGAAGGACATTTTCACCAAGTTAGTAGTAGCTGATACTTTTAACTGATGTTCGTGATCAAGACGACGCCTCAGCCACCATAAAATACCAGCCTAAAGTCTTAGTCACTGCTTGAATTGTCCTCACTCCAATATTCTTTTGTTTTCAGTCTCCAATCTCCTAAAGGGAGCGAAGGAGGACGGGTCCTAAATCATGAGTCACCCAGCTCTCTGGTCTTTATAGTTGGAGCATACTGAGAAACATCAGTTTTTATCATCTCAGATCAGTAAAGTTAGTTAGCACATCTTTGTTGTAGCATTGTTGTTGTTAATGAATTAATATTATGTCGTGTGGTCATCATGTCATCATGTGGTCTTATACTAGTTCTGATAGTTTTGATATAAGGCTTTAGTCGATTAATTGGTCAGTAATATCTTAATCGACCAAAATTTGTATTACCTGACTAATTATTTATTTATTTAGATTATAAAGATTTATATGGGACAACAGCAGAAAGGAGAAGCTAGTTAGAAAAGTTTATGTAAAAAGGCAGATTAAACTCATAAATCTTTATATAAATACACTGTTTAGTACTTTTTTTCTGCATAAGTTGTTTTTTTCCTGAACTCCCATGCAGGTGTCATTTTATCTTACATTTGGGGTCAGATGGGACATGTCATTAGGTTTGTCAAAAGTATAAAAATCAGATACTAATCAATATTAACTAATATTGAACCTCAATACTCATTTGATCAAGTATCGATACTGCAAAAAATCACATTAACAGGACAACTTTTCAGCTTTCCTGTATAGTTTTTGAATCATTTTGAGGTTTATTAGAACTAGTATAAGATCTCATGGTAACATATATTATTTTGTGTATCAAAATTACACTTTTTACGAACATATTTTATATTCATTGTAGTATCATAATCCATATTGAGTATTGAGTCAATTCCTTAGTATGGAAATCAAGTTTTAATTTCTTGTATCTTGATAACTCTAGTCTTTAGTCGACTAAGGATTTCTTTAGTCGAAACTTTGCTATAGAGCACACTTCTGTACAAAAATTCTATCCATCTACCCTCTTCTGCTGGTGCATCGGGTACTTATCTATTTTACACTTGACTGGAGGCACATGGAGCTCTTATTCCCAGCCACCTCCCAGCCTGCTCCCTGTCTGCAGCAGTTGCCTATGAGAATACTGAGTGTGTAATGACCCCCGAGAGCCCGTGCTGAAGAAGAGAGCAGACACACAGAGGTCAAAGCTTTACAATGTAAATCAATGTTTAAATGTGACAGACAGAAGCAGCCTGCTCTCCCTCCAAATCTATCCACTCCACTCCACTGGCCAACCAGGAAAAGGCAATGTTACGCTCTTCTGCACACGTCCTTTCCCAGGCGGCTAACCCTGAGCTGAAAAATGGTCAGAAACTTAGTTGGAGGTCTTGTTTTGGGCTTATGAAGTAAATGCAAATATAAAAACACAATTAATCAATTCTAGAGTATATATCGAATCTATTACATGATAGACTACTAGTACTATCTGGTAACAAACTTGGAATAAAATACACTTTGGGTTCTTCATTTTTTTCTTCTTACATTATACGAACAGAACTATACCAATAAGAAGTTCCAAGACACACTGGGGCTAAACCAAAACCAATCAGGAGTAATTGTTTTCGTCAGATATTACAGCAATGCAATAATAAGCCAATCTCCCTGTATCCATTATTTTGTAGAGTAACTTCAGAAATATTCAGTATATTCAGTGCTGAACCGTAGAACGTTATGCACAAAGCAAATATATAAGCACAAAATCTGAAGACAACTGAACTGTAACTGAGCTGTTCTCTGAAGCTAAGCAATACCATTACATACCCACCGAAGATGTTCAGGATGAAACATACTCATGCATACCACAGGCAGCGCAGTGAGAAAATGTTTTATGAATATTTTATGCTATTTTAGAGGCCATACTGCACTCTGCGCTCTAATAACATTACTATCCTACGATAACGTCTAATATCTGGAATCAGTTACGGTCACACTGCTTGGATAGGGAGTCATTTAAAAGACTCCTGCCTTGGTGTAGCTGCAGTGGTAGAAAGAGCACTGAAATTTTTCCATTTTATTAGAAATGTACTCAATTATAAGTACAAGTAAGGCTTCCGAAATTGCACTTAAGTAAAACTAAAATGTACACATGAAAAATACTACACTCCTGCTTGTTACTAATTGCAATTTAACAGATTTTAGCAGCATTTTGGATCACTATTCTATATGAATTAAACGTGAAAAAAGGTGAAATTAATAATTTTAAAGCACAATCTGCATTTTCCCTGAGCTCTGGCCAATTAGAGCAGGCGATGCAGAGCTCTTATGTGTGCTTGTCGGTTTAGAAAGAAGGAAATACAGTGGTGAGACGGCCGTGAATCAAGGCAATATGGAGTTACAAGAATATATTCAATTACAAGTACGAGTATTGAGTATAATAAAATCCATAATTACAATAATGTGACTATTTTGAATTAGTTATCAAGAAGTATAGCACAAATACAGATAGATTAAAATGGTTGTTATTTCAAAATAACTATGTTTGGAACAAAAAAAAGAGCAGAAAATATTGTACTTAAACTCTATCTTACACCATGATAAATACACAAAAACTAATAACTAATAACTATTGCAAATAAAATGGAATTAAAAGTAGTTTTTACCTGAATACAGCGGATCATCTTCACTATCCTTATGGTCACTTTCTTCCATGTAGATATGGCCGTACTCTTTGATCCAGTTCATCCACTGCTCATTTGTATTACTGCAGTTTTCGAATTCAAAGCCACAACTTCCGGACGTTTCCTTTGTCTTATTTTGGGGCTCAGGAGTAGATGAATTTGGGGACAGTAGAGGGGAAAAAATTGGAGATGGAGATGCTGAATCACTGTTTGAGTCACTGTAGCATGAATTTACAGGTAGATACTGTGGGCTTATAGCTTTGAAAATTTGTTGAAAACTGTTTGTCGATACGTTTCCTTCTTCCATCTTTAAGGCTTGTTGCAAACTTTGGTTCTCTGGCCCTTCTCCTCTTGCATGAAGCTCCATGATTTGCAATTGTCTATTACGATTATAAGTCAAATTTGGTGCAGTTTTGAATATTTTTGGTTCAAATTCACTAGACTCTTTTGTCAATTCAGAACTCGTTAGTCTTACCCGGCGTAGAATTCTTTCCACTTCTTCAATTTGACCCAAAATTCCAGGTGTTCCCATCTCTTTTACCGATGCTTCCAGCAATGATAACTCTCTCTGGTTAATCATGTGGCTAGTTCTGGGATTTTTTGTATTTTTTGCATCATATAATATCTCATTTTCATATCCAGAATAATCAGAATCCTTCATTTCATCATTAGTACTTAGTACCACAGATTTTTGTGAAAACTGTAAAGTTGGTTGATTCGCTCCTTTTGATGTCAAATCTTCAAACTTATTCCAAATACTTCTTGTTTTCTTGGTTTCCTGAGTCCTTTTTTTCAAGCTACATTCTTTTTCTTTTTCTGAATAGTTCATAGTCCATTGTTTACTCTGTTTTCTTACTTTGAGTGGATTTGACAGCGCCATTTTGAGATGAAAACTGTTCGTGCCGTCTCTTTCATTCACTCTCCGTCTTTTCTTAAATATTTGTGATTTGAATAGCTCATCTTCTGCTAATTTCTTGATCTTGGTCCCCTGTCGGTTGCCCATGTTTGGTATCAGGTCAGAAAGCCAGTCGGTCTCCGAAAAGTCATCAGGGGATAGGAGAGTTTCTTTACAGTCATTGAGCTCTGTTTTGTTGTATTTTAGCCCCTCCTCTCCGCAGCTACAGGTCCATCCCAGACTGGGCATCTTCAGTGGGGCTTTGAAGGGGGAGGTGGGGTCCCTGCTGAGTGAGAGAGACACACTGCTCCTCTCGCTGATGGGCGTGTAGAGGTGTAAGGTACAGTGTTGGCCCTCCATAGTCATCCTAAACTGAAAAGAAGCCAGAAAATTGACATGCTGTATGCAGTTCAGTGTGAGTGAGAAATAGCAATACGGCAAAGCTTTAACATATTGCATAGAATAGATGGATCAATACATTAATAAACTCTATATACAATGAAAAATATAACTTGTAAGTCATGAATTTAATTGTTACTCATGTTTTTAAGGTAGAAGTCATATTTATGTAAATAAATTAACTAAAATATATGACATAGCCACTGCTGCTCAGTTGTTAAGAGTGTTTGTCCACTGATCTGAAGGTTGTCAGATCGAATCCTGCCCTCGACATAAAACCATCATTGGTTGAGTGGTCAGATCCACTGGCGAATGTAGCTCCCACAAATGAATGCTGTCGTTGTGTCCTTGAGCAAGACACTTAACATCAGTAGTAGGGGTGTAACGATATCCAAGTCTCATGGCACAATGTCGTCACGGTACGAATCTCACGGCACAATATTTATTGCAATATGGTGGGGAGGCTTCACGATATGACGATATTCTACATAATAACAAGACTGACATTATAAAATGCTTTGACCAGTCATTTGGTACAACATTTATTGTCATTAGGGATGGAACGATATAATCTCTCTGTATGATATTTTCATGATATACATCTCACGGTACGATATTTATTGCAATATTTTGTGTGTGAATCTGCTACTTTCTCCTCTAAAAATGCCTTCACAAGACTTAATCCAAAGAATTAAGATCAAAAGTGCAGAACAGTTATTTCTTCATGTAATCTGTACTGAAATGGAGCAAAGGCTCATGGTCTATGTAGTTCCCTCTGTTTTTTTAGCTATATTTCTGCATCATAACTATTCATTTTTGCAAAGAGACTTGTGATTCGATATATTGTGATGGTCCACGATATTATTGTGAGACCTTTGACAATACAATATCATATTTCAGTTATAGTTACATCCCTAGTAAATACTAGACAATTATTTCATCACACCAATTAATTATGACAGTATTTTATATATTTTACTTAATTTAATTACATATATATATGACTTCTAACTTTAAAAAAAATTGAGTAACAAATTAACTCAGTAATGGTGGTGGTTAAGTACATTTACTTAATACTTATACAATAAGTAAATTGTACTGGTACCTGATATTACAGCAGAACAAATTTACTTAAAATGTGCTAGTGCAAATGGTTACAAGAATTTTTTTCTTTTTCTTATATTTTTTTCAGTTTATGTTCTACTGTTGAAAGTAAAGTTATATGAGATACAATGACTTAGCACAATGAATTATAATAGATAATTTCATTCTTCTTACTTCATCATACAGTGCTTACATTGTAAGGATGTTAAATATTATATCCATAGGATTAATATCCTATATGTTACATTACATGACCTAGCTATGCCAAATACCATACCAAATATGCATCTATAAGTAAACAACATTTTATAATTAAACTACAGCTGTTTATTTTACCAGATTATTTTAGCAGTCCACCCATCCTCACCAAACCCACCTGTAGGCTAGTAACAAGATAATAAATAAAACACCATACTGCTGTTCACATATCTTTGCCATATCTATTTTTTATATAGAACCAACAACAAACACGTCTACGTTACAAATGTTTTACGCTGTTTAAGTGTAGTTTAGTGTGATAAAATTAAACTTACTTGTGGAAGAGTTGTTGCTTAGGCTGCATATCACTTTTCTACAGCTTTTGCACCACCGCAGATGATAGAAAAGTCAACATCCCGCCCACTGCGCTGACTGACAGCCCTTTAGCCAATAACAGGTCATCTTTAAGACTCCTGCGTTTCTCATTTGATAAACGCACAGACTCTGGCACTAACCCGCAGGTGAAGGCAGAGGAACCCAGATGGCGGGATTATTAGAGTTAGTGTAATCTACTTGACTCTCATCAATCTGGAGTCAGAGAGGCAACAAATGTTACTGGAAATTACAGAGGACGTGTTTTACGCACAGGTGTCATGGGAAAAAAACTATAAAAGACTATTAAAAAGTTAAGTGCTACCCAAAACGGATGCTATTATCATAATTTAGGATATAATAAATGATAATTGAAAACATAAACTGGGACAGGTGGCATATACTGTACCATAAGTAAAAATTACAAATCGAATACGAGACGTATACCGCTAAACTAAAATAACTAAACTAAATTCGCAGCACCTCCATTATTACGTACCCAACCTTTTGCATGAATAAATTGCCAGAATTAAAATTCCACCACTGCACATGATCGAGCACTAACCATGATTATAAAAGACGTCTTTCCACCTTCTGCACACACAATACTAAAGACAGCAGCGCAGAGCTCCACGCTGAGCCACACATGGTTCGTGCGTAAACACAAACCCTGCCATCTGGAAAGATGTCTGTCACTGGGCTACGGAATAAGAAGAATAAGCTCTTGTGTCATAGACACCACAACAACAGACCTGTCTACATGCGTCAAAAGGATAATCTGCATTTAGAGAAGTTAACAAAATCATGAGTAATCTCGCAGTCTTTGAACTTTGCAGTCTTCGAAATGAATCTAACATGTCATTGCACAAACCCAGTCATAAAACTTGAAAGAGCCTCGAACAACTGAATGAATGAGAGAATGAATAGACACATAAATATTAATGAACATTTAAGGGGACTTTCTCTCGATTCCATTGATAGCCTCTACTCTTTATCACGTCAATTACTTTGCAGTTCAATAAGTGACCACTAGATGTCTGTAATGTATGCAAAACTAGATTTTCTTCAGTAAAACACTGCTACAGCCTTGCATTATCACAAAATCAATATTGTAACACTTTTAATAAATAATAATTGGCGCCAGTTTGTACCTTGTAAAGTTCTTTTTCGTTTTATTATCGTCACGATTTCTATTTCAAGGAGTTGTGCCAAAGTACTCTAGTAGCTCATGATTGCCTCCGATTGTAGAGGCAAAAGCAGCAATAAGAGCAGAGACCGCCTTTGGCAGTCTGAACTGTACAAGCCAGAGATGTACTTTATAATTATGCGTAGTAATAGGCCCAATGAAATGAAGGGCAAGCAGCAAAACACAGTGATCATGGAGTTTACAGAGTACTGCGGCTTTAGTGCTTCACAGTGTTCATTCATAACTTTGCGGCGTGAGACTTCAGTTTAGACCAGCCATGCGTCATTGGCACTAAGGACTTTCATGTATTCTGTGGCAGGACGCGGCACCACGCTGCATCCCCGGTCTCTATCACCAAAGACCGATACGGTGTTGGTCTGTTCATCCGCCTGCTCTGCACTGCTGCTGGGGTCTGGGACTGAGTGAAAAGGCGGGGGGCAAAGAGGGGGGGTCCGTCGGAGGAGAGCAGCGGAGAAGGGAGGAGGGGTGGAGGGGGGCTCGCCGGGCTGCCCTATATGGCTGTGGATGAGCTCTATGCTAATATCGGCTTGAGAGGCACAGCATCGCGTTTCTGCCGCCAGTCAGTGGTGGCTTGCAGAGTCTGAGCAGGCTCCTTCACAGCCATGGCTGAGGGCGGAGAAGGGGAAGATGAGATCCAGTTCTTGAGAACAGTAAGTAAAGCTCGTGTCATGGGGCTGGGGCTGTCCTGTAGTGGTGCCATTTCCCAGTCGCCAATTTACGCACGGAGGGAACGAGCTTGCACACCGTCAGTTTCGTTCAATGATCCGACTGTCATGACTGCGGAAGTTTGGATAAATTGCCCAGTTAGACTTGGATTTGCTGGGTTGGAAATTGCGCTCCAGTTGCGGCAGGTCTCGGACTATGGCACACACCTGTCAGCAGGGCTCTTGCGCCGTGGAGAATGTCAATGAGAGCTGTTGCAGGTGCAAGGGCAAAATGATTTAAGGTCCGCAATCCGAGCCATTTGAAGTATCACAGCCTAATCTGCGTGTTACACTAATCACCCAAAGTCGTGCTAAAGCAGGCGCGGCTGTTTTATTAAGATGGATGTTTTCCTTTTGGCTTTAAGAGTTCTACTAAGTTGTTGCTCGCACTCATGCTCACCCCCTGCAATTACTATTTTAGTTGTTTGACGCAGATTGCTTACGGAGCCCTGCTCTATGTGGATATGCACAGCAGTTATACTTGTAAATGATATGACAGCTTGTATGTTGGTGTGGTGGGAATATTTTTTGGCTAGGCCATGGGCACATATGGCTCGTAATTGCCTAGGTGTTGCATTGAGGGCACAGGGGGCAGCGATTGTGATCGCCATAGGCTTTGTCTGTGAACCATGCACAGTATGTATGCACATAGATCTCTATACAGTTCAAGCGCACAACATGGCTATAATGTAGTGTAAATGTTATATTTATACCATTCCCCTCCATCATTGACAAGGATGCTTGGATAAAGTTATCACATTCATATCCATCAGGTACAGCATACATTTTCCAAACCAGCTCACACTCTCTACCCTTTTCTCTCCAGAAAGAAGTTAATTTGAATCATTTGTCTTGCATAAAATAGTACCTTGCATTTGGTGTACTGAAATGAACATAAGGCATTAGCACAGATGTATTCTACAAAGTCAGTATGGGTTTTCTATGGTTCATTTAGAATTGACGGGAGAAAACCTGAAACTATGTTTTGAAATCTCATCAGATGACTTTGGATCTATAATTTATAATACAAAAAGGATGGCATGATCCTAGTAACCTTATGTTTCATGCAAGATGCCCTTTCAGAATGCAGTGCAGTCCATTTCATCTATAAGCACTGTGCAAGTGACCTGCCATCTGTTTTCTATTGTCAGAGTACTTTGTACATCTGCACCATACCAAACTGGAGTCATTATTTTAATGCAGTAGTAGTTAAAACGCTTTCATTTAAGATTAATTACTTAGAGGTTGGGCATACTGAACAGACAATTTATTACCAACAAGATTTACAGTGATACAGTACATGCAAATGTGATTTTTATGGAGAAAGCTATATATTTAGCTTTCATTAGTCTTCTCTTACATCTGTGTATACAGCATCAGAGCCATTGGGAAAATGTAAACAATACTGATTGTATTCAAAGATTGTACGTGCCATGTTTTAAATCTATTTATAGCAGCAGAGCGGATGCAGTATTCGGGTTCAATGACCACTTGAATGTATCCTGACGTTGTGTCCCTGGCCAAGAAAACAGAAATGTGTTCTGTGTTAAGCTAGCAGACACTGGAATTTCTCCTGAGGGGGATCTTTAAGTAGTTATCTATCTATTTATTTACCCATGATGCTGTCTACAGTCTATAGTCTACATTCTGGTCAAGCTCAGTTTCACTGGGACAATGTCTTGCTTTGATGAAGAAGATCAAATGGCTCAATGGAAACTATTAGATCAGAGGAATTACAGTTGGATTGAAGCGGATAACCAGTGACAGCTGAAGTAACTCTTCTGAGCAAGTGAGTGCGAGTTTGTCTAATATAACTAAGTTTAAAGGTTAGAGGCAGTTTGACAAGTGGAGATGGTTCCATATGAAATGTATTTTTCCACCAATACCAATTGTCTTCCTGCTGTGGCCAGTAATTGACATTTGCTTATATCAATATTGTAAGATCTATACTAAGGCCCACAAATAGCAGGAAACTTGTAGTAAACAAATGTTACTTTTGTAAGAATGATTATGATTATTGTATACACTTACAGCCATATAACTTCATTGCACTTGTATTTAACAGAGATTAAGATAGTAGACTGAATGTTTGCGTCAGAAAACTGCTCTTGTGCAATATTCCCAGCCTACTGTGATTACAGAAGTTTGATGTATACACATTATATTAGGTGGTATTTTTTCTATAATGTTTTTGCAATGAAAAAGGAAATGTGGAATGTCTAAGGCTTTAAAACGATTGGCTTTAGCAGTTGTTTGTTTTATGGACTGCATTTTAATCCTACTATTTGTGTGTCCTGTGATATGCTGACCCATGCCATCTCTAGTTTCTACTGTCACAATGGCATCCCGCTTATCTGATGACAACAGCGAAGTGAGCAAGTGGGGCTTCCCTGAGGTCCACACTGCTTGGTTATTAAAGCTCATTGCTGAGAGAAATCTTTACCCAAAGGAAACACTGAAATACAAGTGTTAACATTAGGGCTAAAGCTTGTACAGATGGCATGTGTTTAGTGAAATAATGAGTTGTATTTGTGTATCTGATGTTGTCAACTTTGGCATTCAACTTGGTACTAGAGAGGACATGCAATTGGTAAACACAGCCTTTTATACAGCTGTGATTGAGACTTAACTATTCCACATTCATTTCAAAATGGCTACTGCTTGTTTTACGATGCCTGCTTCATCTAATCACTAAAGTCAGCCACACAAAACAAGGCTATCACTAATGCACTCATGCATTCAAAACGACTACTCTTGCTTTGACACCAGCTAAGTAAGACACAGTAAAACACAGTGGGATAAGGATGATCTTGTATTTGACAGAAATTGAACCTTATCTCTTGAATGCAAGATGAGGGAATTGGAAAGACTCCAAAGATCCCATTCCCAAGTCAATACTACCAGGGGAAATAGAGGGCAATACTAACTAAACTAATATGTACCGTATGTATCAGAATCTAATAATCTTCTGTAGGTGCTCTAAGATAAATATTGTCTCTAGTTCTAATTCAACAGTGTGTAAGTTCAGACATTACTGACCCTCTCCTTCCTGTTCCTCCAATGAAAGAGGACTGACCTCCTTCAGTTTCATGGTTTTTGATATGGTCTCGTCCTGTTTACTTCAACGTGGTCTCTGTGGTCTTGATTTCAAAGCTATCTAAAACATTGTCAAAGTGATCAATGATCATTAATTTCAGATACCTCGTGGACGGTGATGTGAGGTGTTGACATAGATCTCTGGACATTGTTAATCAGTTTGGACTCAAACACTCTCTCACCTTGCTGATGATGTGGAACACTGGGAACGCTGGCAGTGCCGGGGGAATATCTGTCAAAGGAAACACCAATGAACAACAACTTGGAAAATGGTTTCACCTCTGCCACAAAGTGAAGACCGATGCCCCTCTTGTAACTCTATAGTGGCACACTTCAACACTCCTCTGTACCGCCCTGAAAGAGACAAAAGTTTCAATTACTCAGCAGTCAGCATGTGTCTAAAATATCAACACTCTCAAAGAACTGTAGCCCATCGAAATCTGATTTTTACATTGTTTTAGACACATGATGTTTTATTTGATTTTAGCTGGCAAAAATACAAGAATAACTTTGGTTCCATGACAGATGTCACCTACATGCAATTTGGTTAATTGCCAACAAGTTTAGTTATAACTCTAAGCTAAATTCAGAAAAGCTAAGGCTAAGGTGACCAGACGTCCCTATTTACCCGGGGCAGTCCCGGTTTTGATCCCTGTGACCTCTGTCCCAGCAGATTTATCGAAAACCATTGATTTGTCACAGTTTTATATAAGAATGTCCATGGTGTCCCTATTTTGGACCAATCTGATACCTGCCAACAGTAGAGAGACATAAGAGAAACAAGAGAGACATAAATTGTCATTTGTTTAGGTAAAATACAGAAAAGTTGCTTAAAAATGACAAAAACACAAAGGAAATGTGACTATAATGACACACATTAGTGCCGAGTGCAGAACAATTTTCCTCAATTATGCACTCATTTCACAGTTTTATCATTACCAACCAACCCAAACAGGGATGTTCCAGTTTTTTATTTTGAAAATCTGGTTACCCTAGCTAATGCAGATCTTTCTAAGACTAATAAATTAAACATGCTTATATATGGCTTTCATATTAATAAAGGCTTACGACTAACTAGTTATTATCTAATGGAATGAATGGCCCAAAGGAGTTATGAGGTGTGCATAACATCTAGCCAAGTGTTTGTTGGGTTGGCAGGAGACATGGTCAGAGATGGTAAATTAGAAGCATCTGTCAGTCCCCATGTTCTGCTCATCTACAGGTCATCAGCAGCAATGTGTTCTTAGAATATAACTGGAAGATTTATATACATTTATGAGTAATTTTAAAGGTAAGGTTAATATTAATATGCATTTTGACTTTCTCATTTAGCTGTTAGATGCCTATACCATAGAACTATAATAAAATAAAATAAATAAAGCTCTTCTCACCCATGTGATGTCTGTAACGTGCGCGATTTGGAGCGTTTGGACCAATCAGAGCGAGAACTGCTAGAGCGGAGCTAGCGGGGCTAGGCTAAGTCTTACAAAGCTAACTTTTAGGCACTTCGAGTACTTAAATTAAAAAAAAAAAAAAGTTTATGTTGTGAAAATAGCAAAGAATCCCTACAAAATCTGATTCTTTCTGGGCCGGAGCTCCAGGGAGCTGCAGTACTCGGAGCGGCCACTCGTCGGTCCAGAGCATAGACTGTATATATGAGTGGACTAAGCTATCCCGTTAGCCGCCGCATGCCAAATAAGAAGTGCGCCAGGAGGCCCTTCCGGCTCCTTCTCTCCCATTTTCCCATTGACTTACACTGAGATTTTATCGCTCGTCTCTCTGTACCTGTTGCGAGCCTCGTCATTTTGGTCTTAAAATGTTCATATGAACTTGCTCTACATGGTCCTAATTTCTTTTCGCTATTTTATTTTTTATTAAAAAATCCTATTCATTACATAGGGCCTAACTCCAGATTCGCTCCTGTAGCCGTTAGCATCGCAAGCCTCATTTGAGCGGCGCTAAACGCTATGGGTGACATCACGCTTACTTAGTCCACTTCTTTTATACGGTCTATGGTCCAGAGCTGGGACAGAGGGGAAAGACAGGTCAGGTCCATACTCTGACATGCTAGCTAATGCTACCTGTTAAGGCTACTGTTGCAGTTTTACTTTCACTCCTCTCTCTACATATTTTTTTTTATAGGGACAAAGCCTCATAACATTTCATCTGCGTTCAGTAAGTTTCTTGATTGGGGCAAATGTAATACAATATTATTAAGCTAACAGCAAGACATTCCTGTTAGCTTAACCTGGCGAGTAACCATAGACCGTATCATATATACGGTCTATGTGAGTAGCGTTAGCGGCTAATTATGGAAGATAATTTGTTTCATCAGATTTTTTATTTTAATTGCCGTTGAATTTCTCACTTTGAATTTCAACTCTGAAAAAGAGCTTTTAATTATTTTTATTCTGAAATTTTAAGTCAAATTTCAAAGTGTTTAAAATTCAATATAAAAAAAATCACATTTAAATATTCAATATTCAGATATTTTCAAGCCCTCAAATTCAAAGGTCAAAATTCAGAATGTGAAATTCATAGTGAAAAAAAATTGCAGCAAAGATCCAAGATGCCAAGGCCTACGCAATCGATCCAACAACAACATATGATCTTCCACGCTAATGCACTTGCAGCTAATTAGCCTCCTGCTCTGTGGACATTAGCAAATTAATTCAGGTCATGGAGTGCAGACTAACGATGTGTTGTAGAAATCCCAAAAACTCCACAACTGAAAGAAAAATAGGAAAGTCATAATTGTTGCAAAGTTAATACCTTTTCCATTGGAGTTTGATGCAACATTTGGTGTACATTAGCCTGTAGCACAGCATTCGCTAGGAGGGTGCCCGTGTGTTTTTGTCACGTGACCATGTCCCATAGACCAAATACAAGCGAGATAAAAAAAAAAAACATTTGTATAAGGCTTCTTCGTTTGAACTATATACATATAAGTAAGTAAGTAAGTATAGTATAGCATATTTTAGAAATGTTACTAGGCTATTTTTGTAATCTATTATTATAGACCCTTTTAGTGTTAGTAAACAGTTGACAGTGACATTGGCTCAGTTGCGCACGCATTTTGGTAGAAGTATGGTAGAGCTCACCGGCTTGTCAACTCTGCAAAAGGATTGTCGTCAAAAGATTGTGAATATTTCCTCAACAAGCCGACTTTGACACATGGTGTCTGACTGCCAGGTCCTTGTGCGATCAGAGAGTAAAATTTAAAACTTTACTCTGCGGGTAGAATATTGATTCTGACAACCACTCACCACAACAACCAGACATTTTGGTGCTGGAAATGTTTTTTATCTCAGTCGCCTTCTGTCCGTGTTATAGCTGAATGAATCAGAATGAATGGGGAACAATGCCACTTCTGTTGCCAAAATGCACACAGTTTTTTTATCACACTTTTTAAAGTGGACCTATTGCAAAATATATGCTTTCCCTCACCATTAACTCACCCCAAGTTGTATGTGGAGCGATTCATGAATGTTTGAGCATCTTTAATTGCTTATTTTCATTACCCCACATTGCCAATCAACTCCTGTTTTCACTGCCAACAGCATACAGCCACTGCTCTATACTTACTTAGATTGTTCTCCAATTTTATTCTCTTAAACAGTGATCCAGTAGCGTCTCATGGCCATTTTGGATTTTTTTTTAAAATCCATGGCTCTCTAGAGTGATCTGCAGTTATCCATAAGTGGGGCCGACCACTGCGCAGCTCTTTGTTGTGATGAGGCTTATGCCGTCTGCTCCCATTCGGCACCACGGTTTTCTAACTCAGAAGGCAGTGAACTTTTTTTTTTATTATTAAGTTGTTTTAGTTCAATATTGCAATTTAAAATGAGAAATTATAACATAATGATCCACAGGTGTAGACACAAGCACATCAGGTCTAAACCTGCTAATTTATTCCTGTTGTTTGCACAATTTATTATTTTTTTATTTAACAAACTCAATTATGACTACCACATTGACAGTTTCTTTATGCTGTTGTGGATTACCTCTTTTAAAAGTGACATTTTACTCAACATACTATTTGTGAAAGTATGGAAATTGTTGTCATTCCAGACCTTACAATGCCTAAAGAGTTATTTAACCTTAGTGAACCAGGTAGTGCACTTGTTGCTCTATAAAGGCCAGGTGTTGGTTGGTCACTGTCTGGAGCTCTAGTAGCCACTTCAGAGGGCTTATTTGGAGTTTATGTTGTTCTGAGGCCTGCTGCATACCAAAGCCAGGGCTCTGGAGGTTTAAATTTAGCCTTTTTAAAGATGATGCTTCCACAGCACATACAGCTCTGCTCTCTGACACGCCACTATGCTACTAGCTTAGCCTCAGTCAGGACAGGATGAGACCAATGACACTTTAACACCATTTTTATAAGGATGAAGTCACATTTAGATATCATATTCTTGATACCACAGGGTAATATACAACATATTTCCATGTTTAACAGACGCCGGGACTCAGGAGTTGGTGGGGGGCCAGACCTGGTACATTTCCACAGTAGTAATTTTTTAATGCAGGATTTGGTTGTGGATTAGCACCCCAAAGCAATTTGTTTAACAGTGTTTTAACAATTTGAACTAAAAACATGACTTGTATACTGGATATTAAGTCTATATTATGGCTTTAGGGTGATGTAAGCAAGACATGAGAGGGGTCCGGTGTCAGCGTAGATGAACAGGCATAATTACAAACATACTGTATGTGAGCAAGCAACATATCACATATCCAAGTTATAAAGGGATAACCAAAATAAAACATACAGCCATTAGTTTGTTATTGATTCTTAAACTTAGAAAGGTTTCCTGTTTGCTTTGAAAGTCAAGTTTTATACTCTCCATTTTTGTTTTTCCTTTTCATAGTTGCACTTTTGTGTTGTGTGGTCCACCTCTGCCTAAGCCGGGGAGACAAGTGTAGTGACCTGATCTAAGCTTCCTGGTCTTGATAGAAATTGAATGTGAAAGATTTCCCTGCTGTATTGATCGAGGCAGCGGTCAAGGCAGCGCAGGCCAGGTTTGTTTGGCAGAACACTGGACAGGAGACTGGCCATCACAGATACACAGACCTGCTGTGCACTTCAACAGCTGTGAGGTTCTGTCCTGTAGCAGTGGCATTTTCTTTCATTTTTAGCATTTTACTTCTTTCAGGTAAATAATTGTCACACTAGTAGTGCTTGAGAATGTGTCTAAAAATAAAGCTTAAGATCCATATTATGAATTAATAAAAAGTGAGAAGTGAGCCATGATTGTAAGGCTCCCAAACTTCTATTTATGCAGGCTTTTCTCCTGTTAGTTGAGTGATTCTGGTCCAATGTGTGACAAGAAGTGGCAATTAAGTTAGGGTAATGGGGTCCAAATGGCAAGTGTTTTATCTCACCTAAACCTGTGAAGCTGCTGAGTCCAAAAGATTACAGATAATAATGTGGGGAAAGCTGACTCACTGTGGAGTGTAGTGTCACTTATGAGAACCATTTGTTCATGTTTAATGTTCAAATATAAATGTTTATCATGTTCAAATGACTAAAACAGACAAAGACAGATAAATCTCTAGGCTTTTCATCAACCTAGCACGGTCATAGTTTATGCTGTAACTGCCAATCAGCTGGCCATTTGATCATGTGTGTGACATTTGTGTGCAGTTTACACTGATGGGGTGTGCTCACCTCATCATGTATGTGTTGGATATTGTGTATTAAATCCTCTTTCATTTTGTCTGAAAGCAGAGTCAGCAGCAGAGTGACTGAAGTGCCAGCGCTGCAGTGTAGATGAAGAGGAGCTTATAGCCTCAGGTGGATGAATCACACACATGTGAGCTCCTCTCCTCACAGGATGATGAAGTGTGCAGACGAATGCTCTGTCCCTGACCGGATGCCTGTCCTGTGGCAGAGGAGTGCGACGCAGCCTTGTGCTTGGGAGCCTTGATTATTTCAGGCCTAGAACAAGCAATATGAATGCAAGAAAATCCAATTTGTTGTAAGAACAGCTTATAAATCTTCAAGGCACTGATCCATAACAGTGGGTTGTGAGGCAGAACTTATTTCCCTGTTAAGTTTTATTTGAGTTTAAAGTCACAGTTTTATGGTCCGCACAAAGAGACTGCCAGAGACATGATGCAGGCTCTTGTGCATTATACTGAGCATTTCAGCGAGTGTGAGGTGGAGAGCAGGTCCGGTGACAGACACACAGGGCTGGCCTCTGGACCGGCCTGTCAACATAAAATATGGCAGCTGTGGAGTTGAGCTCATTAGCTGTTTGCCACTCTCTGCTCCCTCTGTGTTCTGCTGGCTTTGTTGTTTTGTGCTGCTGCTACAGCCGCAATAGGAAATCAATCTTCATCAATTGGAGAAACATATTGCACTGTTCATCACTGTTGTTGGCTTTTTCACATGTGTGGAAGTTTTTGTCCATGTCCACTGATGTATTCTTAAAAACATGAAGCTGGGCCTGTACTTAGCACCTAGACTGACATTTATGAGAAACACGACTCCTGCGGTCACAGCCATTTAGACAGACTACACTACACGACTACAAGACAGTGTGAACAAGGAGACAAACACCATGGAATCTTCCTCATTCCCTGTCCTACCTACGACTGGAGCCTCTACCTACTGCCCCCCGTGGTCCTGCTGTTGATATCCAATGAGCATGTGCAACGCATGCTTGTCAAAATAGCAGCGCTGAGGGATTGAACAGATTCACCTTTTCTCAAGTTCACATTGGTGGCAGCGGCGCTCTGGCTGTGGGAGTAGATTTGGCTCAGGGAGGGCGCACGGAGCTCTCAGGTTTCGGTTGTGGGTGCATCTCGCTGCTCAATGCACCGCCACCTGTTGCTGTCTGTTCAATAACATGGCATGACCACAAGGGGGTTAGCCAGTGAGGGAAATGCCCTAAACAACCAGCAAAAAGTACTGGTGCACAAGATGGAGGGAGATGCTTTGATTGTTTGGAAAGGAAGGAGAGGTGTGATTATGTGAAGATACAACTTTGGCTGAAAGATCTAAATGAGAAGGGCTGTAATGAGCTACTTTAGAGCTTTGTAGATTAGACCACTACAGTAATGTTTTGGTATGAAGGCAATCTAATTAGGGCTGCAGTGATTGATCTGAATAATTTTGACTCAAAATACACATAGATTGAAAATTGTTTTTGCAGTTTCCGCTATAAAGACACTAAAACACATAAAAGTACCTTTTTATAACTAATTTTATTTCTTTAGTTGCAATCCTACATACATCTTACATAGTTTTAGTTCAGCTGCTGTTAGTGTTTCAATTTTGATGCTAAGGAATAGGCTCTATACCGATTCTGATACCATGATGATAATAAAAACACAATCTGATTTGTAGCATTGAATAATAGTACATTCTGTTATTACCATGTGGTCTTATTTCTGTGGCATCCCTCAGTCATCCAGGATGGTCCCATAATTGTTCATGTCTAGTCTATGTGCTCTTACACTTGTTCTGACACAGCTCATGATCCTTATAAAGCTATTCAGAAAAGGTTCATTTCTGTCCTGTTTTTGAGAATCAATACTTGTTTAAATAAGTTATCTAGTTTCAATACTAGTTTTAGTCTGGGTTAGTATCTGATTTTTGATACTTTTGTCAACCCTAGCTGCTTTAAATTGTGAACGTTGGTTTAAAAATGTCATCCCGTTGAGGCTTTATTTATTTATTTTCCAAAATGGCCGAGCGCTCTTCCCAACCCTGCCTTACCTCCTGCCCTGGGACCTAACCTATACATAGTTGTGGTGGGTCTTTAGTGGTCTAGCAGATGGCATGCCGCTGCTGTGATATCACTTTGCCTTAGATCCACCACATTTTCTGGCTCCGAGTCAAGTCGGTGACGCGCAGGCCGATCAAAAAGTCGATAAGAAGCCATAGTTGACACATGGTAGCTGCACCCGTGAAAAAGTCTGATCATACGCTTCCAATTTTAATGAGAGCACTCGGATATCTAACTACAGTTGACCGCATAACACAGCGCATGACCTTGTTTTATTTAGAAGGAAGTCGACCCAACCAAAATATGATTTACCAGATGCCTCAAGTAGCCAATGAATGTGGTGTCCAATATTCATTAAAGAAGTTACAGTGTTATCCCTCGGACAGTAATGAGCGTTTATCTGATTTATCTTAACTTCCTGGTACAGCGTAACACGACTGTAATTGGTGGAAATCATTTATGTTTTAAGTTGGGTTGTCAAAATCAGATACTAATTCTTGTTAAAACTTGGATCGTACTCATTTGAAGGAGTATCAATGCTAAAAAATCACATTGACAAGACCCAAATGAACTTTAGCTATAAAACTAGATTAAGAATAGTATCAACCCAAGAATCAGTATGAAATCTACCTGGATGACTGAGGGATTACATAAACACATGGTATAAAAGAATATTTAATGTTGAAAATCACATTATTTTGTCTAAAGAAAGATGGTTTTGAGTATCAAATTTATTCCTTAATATAGAATTCAAATTCAAATTTTATTATTGTGACACTAATAGTATCTAAGACTACATACTGACTCATGTAATAATAGATATTGCAGTGAATAGTTCCTTTCTTTATTAGGCCAGAATTGGCTTAGTCTTGGTTCTGTTAAATTTTAATTGATAAAACATAAAAATACTTGCTTATTAACTGAGACAAAAGTATATTTAAAATATTGCAATAATAACAATAATGAATTTCTTAACAACCGTATCGCAAAGTTTTCCGAGGAGCCCTTATACAGGATAGTAATAGTCTTAATAGGACTATAATGGGAACCTTAATTTCATCTACACTTCCTGGTACATCTAAACAAGACAGGGGCTATAAATTGCTGAAAATCATTTATGTCACAGTATTAGCCTAGACGGCTAAAGGTGCATTACATTCAGTTGATATTTGCCACCTGGTATCCAAATAGCGTAGTACCGATAATGACCTGTTACCAATTTAAAGCGGCTTAAAGCCAGACTGCCGTAGACCGACACAAATATAGTATCAGAGAGGCTGCCAGGTCCCACTGCAGCCCCTGAATCCAGACCCCATCCAAAGAAATCTGTTTTTATTTGGTTTAAGAGGTGGAAAGTCTCCAGCTCATATCGAATTTCTTCATTACCGAGACCCCCCGTGACCTGAACCGTTAAGTTCAATTGAGTTAGACGTAAATAACATAAGCTAGATGGATTAATTTTGGTGTAGGTAGGGCATCTGGGGATTTGATTTGCCATACTGCTTTACGGTTAATCATTCACAAACAAACATTAGTGAGATAAAGCAAAAGTGATGCAGCTTTAGGACATCTTAATAAAGTTACAGTGAAAATTTGATATAATTGGCTTGCTGATTCATAAAACTCTTTTCTTAGCTTAGGGCATTATTTCTGATTCTTTATTTTACTCATTTTGTCAGTGATATTTTTAGAAATAAGTGTGTATTTTGCTACTAAACTGTGTATATAGTGTTTGAAATAGCGTTGGCAACTGTTCCCAGTCTCTTTTAGCAGTTTTAGTGAAAATTACGTAGATAAATTTGCAGCTTTCGGGCAAAAGCTTGTGCTGTCTCCAGTGGACAATGCAATTTCAAGTACTACGTTACATCACATTGGACTGCACTCCTGTCCTAATGTGTGGTTCTGGGAGGAGTTTATGTATTAAGTCCTGCTTTAAAAATCTGAGAAAATTAGAGATAAAAAGATACTGCCCTCAGAGATAATTGGTTGAGTGGTAAAGGCATAACATGTTTGTGATTGGCTGATAAATGGATAACTGGGTGACATTTCTGAAAGCATAAATTGTTTCTCGCATTTCAAAACACGCAGAAAACGCAGTTTGTATTCTAATGTGCCACTGAATTAGACGATTCATTTTTGCTAACTGCAGTGAGTTTGGAAACATCTATTGCAAGACCCAATATGTTTTAAATAAGCATAACTTTGATTTGCATAATTAACTTTTCTTTCCATCCTGGAAAGTTAATTACTGCTCCAATACACTTTTGAATCTCAGCAGCAGGGAAGGAGGAAATTAGACACAGCTTGCCTTAAATTATACACTGCTTGAAAATCAATTGGCCAGGTTCTATAGTCTATTACAAACAAATGCATCTAGTTAGCATAATGTTTGTTGAATAGTGCTTAAAGTTGGCGGTCTTTGGCCTCACCTCCTGAATCACTGGGGGCTGTATCTAAATCGGTTGTATTAATGCTGCTGTGAAGGCGGTGGGAACCATAGCAACCATCAACATAGCCTGGAGTGGGATATGAGCTGGCACACACACCGCGCACACACACACACAGACACACACACACACCGCACACACACAAAAGGGAAATCAATATCTGTGTGTGCAGTACAGAGTGCAGTCCCCACACCACAACACCAGACTCAGAAATGTTCCTTTGTGCGTGCGACCGAATAGATCTAGCATCTCTTTGGTACAAACATCCAATTGTTTTTCTTTTTTTTGTTTGTTTGTTGTTGTCATCATATTATAAAAGGGGCAATAAGCGATTCCATTAACCATGATAATAGCTTCCTATATGTTCTAAAAATAGTAAAGTGGCGCTAAACACTTAAACGCCTCCCATAACCACATTTCAAATAGAAGTACCAAACTGGGCAGTACCTGGAGGACTAAAGAAAAGAGTGAGAGAGAAGGAGGGATGGGCTGTGGACGTATGACGAACAGTGCGATTGGTCATTCAGGTCATAGGACTATAATAAAATCTGGAAGGCGAACCCAAGATGGCATCGTATTGTTTTCAATGGCCCCTGTTCATCGGCGCACGGGCCCAATCTCTTCCGCATTTACTTCCTCAATGGGGGTGAGCTCCTACTACCCGTGTAACATCTGTAATGTGCACGGCGTGGAGCGTTTGGACCAATCAGAGCGAGAGCTGGTAGAGTGGAGCTAAGGCGGGCTCAGAGCAGGGTTAGGTTAAGTCTTACAAAGCAAACTTTTAGGCACTTTGAGGATTTAGACATGTTAAAAAGTTTATGTTGTGAAAATAGAAAAGAATCCCTACAAAATCTGACCTTTGTGAAAGTTGTCGATGCCCTGTCAGCCAAACACGGGCAGTTTGAATTCCCAAAAAAGCATTGCGCTTCTATGGGAGAAATCTTTCTGGGCCCAAGCTCCCAGGAACTGCAGTATCTTGATTGTCCACTAGTCAGTCTCAAGCGGTGACAGAGGGGGAACACCTTATTTTTATTATAGATCCATGATTCAGGTATCCAAACTACAAACTCTGCCCCTGCAGCCTGGCGTTTGTGTCAGAAACACCTGACTGTACTCAGGGCGGTCCTGTGTGATGTCACGTAGTACTTGGGATTGCAGTGGCTACTAGAGGCAGCACACACTTTTGGACTATTTTGACCAGAAAGCTACATATTTACCTAGTTTACATTAAAAAAAGGACCAAAAAGGACCAGATAGAAGATGCTATTAAAACACCATAAACAGTTTAGCAGCAAAAATATGTTGATTTGCTGTTTAGTTCCACGTTAAGTCTTTTTTAAGCTCTGTCATTATTGGTATTGCTATTGTTTTACTGTTTTCTTACTAGCTAGCTATCCCAGAATGCTTCATGGTATGACACATTGTTATCGGATCAAAATATATTCTCTGTTTTGTTGCAAAGATATTTAGTTTTAAAACATTAATTGCTATGATAACTGTTCACATTTGTCATTATTGTAAAACTCATGGATGACTGCTGTGTGTGTGCAGGACGATGAGGTGGTGCTCCAGAGTGTGGCCTCCATCCAAAAGGAGCACCGCAAGTTCTGCCTGGCCGCGGAGGGCCTGGGCAACCGGCTCTGCTACCTCGAGTCCACCTCTGAGGCCAAGGTAAGGGCGCCACCACACTGCATGCAAGTGTGAGCCAACTCTCTAAGGATTTGTGGCAGCATCAGAGGAAACTTGAACTGAGAATATTCCCGATAGAAATATTGATACTTTGCAGTCAACTTCACGCTTTGGGTGTTCTACATGCATCTCTATTGGCTCTATTCATTCTTGCATCACAAACCAGGAAGATATTTGGAAACATGCAATGACAACTTTCTGTGTAGTTCCCGACACTGAGCTCGCTGATCGACTGTGATAAAACCCAGTGAAGTAAATGTGATTGTTGGTAAAATGAAGCCTGTATACGCATGTGCTGTTTGGATTCATCTTGAATTCGGTGCCATCATCTTTTCTAATCGCATGTACCCAGTGCGCTCAAAGTTGTGTGTCAGTGGGGAAATGATGAAAATTGAGGTATGGTTGTAATTGTTGATTAGCCGAACATAATGGAACTCTACAATCTAGTGTCGTAGTACTCGAGACCGGTCTTGGTCTTGAGACTGGCTTCGAGACTGTTTTTTATGGTCTTGGTCTTGTCTCTGACTCGACCACGTTTGGCCTCGGCCTTGTCTCGGTCTTGAGGTCTGACACTCGATGAGATAATGTAACTCCAAATGTTTGGAAAAATCCTACCCATTTTCTTCACTTTCTTCAGTTTTCTGTAAAGTGCCAGTGGAAGTTAGCTTAAAGAAGTGATTCTCAAAATGTGGGTGAGGGTCCAAAAAGTGTTTAAGTGTAGTACAGCTTGCTTGGCTTATTTAAAGCTTAAATTAATAGATAGATTTATATATTAAAAAAAACATTGATATATATGTGCTAAAATAACTGTTAATTACAAATAAAAGTAGAAAAAAGATTTGAGAAAAAAAGATGGTCTCGATGGGCCATGGTCTCGGTCTTGTCTCAATCTCAACCTTTAAAAGTCTTGGTCTTGTCGCATTCTCAACTTTTTGGTCTTGTCTTGGTCTCGGGACCCTGTGGTCTTGATTAGTGCGGTCTTGACTGCAACACTACTACTACAATGACACATAGATGAAGAAAAATTGGTAATTTTAAAATTTTTCCTAGATTTTGGCAAACAGAGCCTGCCAGAAGTTGTCATAGCAGGTTTCAAAACGTCTTCCTGTTTTGTGACGTTAGCGTGAATAGAGCCAATTGGCAGGATGTTTCTCCTGTTATCATGGGGACAAAATGCACACATTACTGAACACAGACAAAACGGATTTAAGATAGTCTGTGATCAGTACGAACGTTCATGGTGCCGTTTTGGTTTTCAACAAAAAAGGCGAGAGGAAGTAAATGAAAAACTGTAGGCTAATGCTAAGTGACTCTAATTTTATGTATACGAGACTTGTCTAACAGCACAAGTCAACTCACCTGTGCTAGTTCCAACTATGTTCCAACAGATTGTGTTGAAATAAAACTCAGATCAGCTTTACACTCCCAGGAAATGGTGATGATATCAGTGGCAAAGTGTCAATATTAGAGGTGGTATAGTACAATTTCTAACAGTGGTTTTCAGATTATAAACTGTGATAATGTCATTCTCCCAGATGGGGGAGACAGATTTGTTGATTGTTCTTTGCCATGAAATATCCAGGAGGTAAATTCACAAATGTTGAACCTGATCATTTCTATTTTGACCAGACCCAAGACCTTGTTATACTGCAACTAAAATCTACACTTGAACAATATTCATTTAAGCTGCCCCCTCTCATCTGTATTAAATATTTTACACCTATAGAGAATATTGTGATGTCTTCTGAAACTCAGCAATTCTACTAATACAACTTCACTTTTTTAGTAATGTAAATCTGAGCTGTGAAATCTCCTTTAATTACAAAGTTTGGAAATGTGTCAAAATGTGGTAAAAGTAAGCTGACAGGGTAATTTAGTTGTCCTGCTGATGGAGTGTCTTTAAAAGTTATGCACAATATCAGAGTTGTGAAAAGTAATCTAGGAAGTGCAGTTCACTTAAGTTTATGAAACTGTCCCAGCTATAAATGCTCAGCTTGTTTTTTGCTTTGGATTGGTGAAAACTTGTGTTCTGATGAGTAATTTGGGGGCAATTAATAATATGTTATATTAGCGAGCACCTGAATCTGAATAAATATGAAATATATGCTAATTAAAGTAATGTGTAAATAATGGCTTGTGCCAGCAGGGCAGCAAGCCTGAATGAGTTCTTGGCATGCCTTCTTCTCGATACAATAAATCAAAGAGACACTAAAATCAGTAGCCTCAGTCTGTGGTCTCCCTCTGCTTTGGTAAAGTGCAGACACTTTGCACTGAGTTAATTAGATAAAGAGCATCTCCAAAGGAGGCTCAGTAGACAGCTGACGCTCTCCAACTTTAGTCTTCTCTATGGCCGGACAACCCAAGTGGATTTGTGACGCAGCCCTCTTAGCTGATGTTTCTGTATGAGTTCTGCTTCCTGATCAGACTGTGATGTCTTAGATTTTTACAAATGAAGTTGGAATGATCATCTCTGGTCCATCGGGGCATCACAGTAATTTTGTTGTCCAGCTGAAGAATAATGTACTTTGAGTATGTGTATAGTACAATGTGATTTATGCTGTTGTCAGTAATAGCATAATGGCATATTTACTGCTGGTTTGACCTGGCTTTACACACTATAATGTGGCAGGGTGATAAGCAGACGATCACAGCCTCCACACCAGCATGCTTTGCTTCACAAGCTGTGTATTTCAAGCTCAGGCCCAATGAAGGAAGTTATTATGAAGTGATAAGACCTGGCAGCCATGTTCCAGCTTATCCTTTACTGACGGTTATGTTAGTGTCTGAAGGTAGACTCAGTCACACGTCTTCTCTCTGGTCTGGGCTCTGGATAGGGAGGAAAAATGGGCAAACATGTTGGACCCCGCCCTGCAGTGGTCTTGTCTCAGTCGTGTAGTGACATCCATGATGATTGTCTATCTCATATGTGAGTTCTCCTGATGGACCCTGTTCTGTCCTGTCCTGCTGTGCCTCCCGGAGCTTCACGTGTTGAGTTTCAGCACAGGCTCTGCTCATTATCACCACAGCCCTTCCCTGCGCTCACATTTCTCACTTCACTGCTCGGGTCAGGGGTCAACTGCTTCTGTTACTGAGTCCTGCAGAAGCCCAATACTTACATCTCCACAAAACCTCTGACTATAAGTAATCAGGAATAAAAGATACAAGCAAGCTTACTATACGGGCAATATTGTACAGTATCTAAGGTCTCACATTTCTAATCCAGACATGATAAGCCTCTGCAAACATGTCTTCAAAAAAGATCACTCCCTGAAGTGTTGTCACAATGCTAAAATTTGAATTTCAGTACTATAGTGTATCCATAGTGGTCCACAAACATATACTAGTCTATGTGCTCTTATACTTGTTCTGATACAGCTCAAGATCATCCTAAAGCTATTCAGAAAAGGTTCATTTCCTTCCTGTGAATGTGACGTTTTTAGTATTGATACTTGTTCAAATAAGTATCTAGTTTCTATACTAGTTTTTGTATCTAATTGTATCTGATTTACAATACTTTTAAGAACCCTAATTTATTCCTGATTTTGTTTTTCCTTCCCGTGCCACAGTATGTTCCTCCAGACTTGTGCATCTGTAACTTCGTGCTGGAGCAGTCTCTGTCGGTACGAGCTCTGCAGGAGATGCTGGCTAACACCGGGCAGAGCAGCGAAGGGGTGAGTGCTGTACGGTCTACGCCCTAATATTGTTTTCTAATTCTCTAGTACCATATTAAACAAAGCATGATTTGGACTAAAACTGAACCTAAACCGGTATAACCAAGGGTGGGTTTCTACAGCAAGATACAGATTCAAGATTCTGTTGCCAGTCATAGAAATGTGCATATCAAAGGTGCATGACCCAAGACTTGCACTTACACAACACAAGTAGGTGTCTGAACTAGGACTCAACCTGAAACTAAACCTGGACTAGACCAGGTTTGGACCAGGACTAAAGACCAGGACTAAACCAGGACGCAGTCATGACAACTTCAGCACTACAGAAGGAAGGAAGACACACAAAAACAAGATGTTCACCTGAAGATAATGGTGTGAATATATTATCTCAGTCATTAATAACATTTTTCATTTGAAGTGATGAGTAAGAACGTCTGAACTCAGTTGTTCAAACTGGAGGTGTCTGTTTTATTTTGGACCTGTACTGTGTAGTGAAGGAAACAAGACAGTGATACTGAAAGTGCGTGTGGGGACAGGACCAGAGCAGACTGATCTGTGAGTGCACTCTTTCTGCGCTCTGCTCTTTCTTAATCAGTGCCTCTGGGAGCTCCACATTCTTTTGCCCGATGGCATCATCATGACCATACATAGTTCTGTGCACCATTTTACCTTCGCCAGTGCTACCTTTTAAAACACCATGTCAAAATGGGGCCTGCCTTTTTGGGACCAAATTCTTCTGTATTTTCAAAACAACCAGAAACAAAGAGAAAACATTGCTTCCTTTTTAAAACATTTTATATAGAGAAACAACATTACTGTCCAGAAGCAGTGACATTCTCTCTATTCCTCGAGGAACCTGAGTTCTGTGCTTTTAACACTCAGGATTATTGTACACAGACCAATGGTGTCCAAAAGGAGGAAGAGATGAGAATATCTGTATAGCATGAATGGCTGCAGTGCATTTACAGCCTCATTGTCTACCACAGCCCTGACTGCATCAGTACACAGACAGTACACAAAGTACACAGAGTACACATACTACAGAGTGGGGCTTGCTGGGTGGCTGTGACTCCCATAATGCAGCACACAGAGTGGTCAGTAGCTCTCAGCGCTGCTCTGCACACAGTCAGCTCTGCATTGTGATTAGACAGTGAGCAAATTTGTATTGTAGTCAACAAAGCCACATGGGTGGCTGGCCTTGTTTGGCAGCACTACACTGCTGGCTTGAATGCAACTCTGGAAAAGAGGCTAATAAATCATCACTACCTGAGAGAGAGCCCATTTCTCTCCCTGTTATTCTCACATAGTGTAACACATAGTGTAATTGCTGCCACACTTTGCAATAACACATTCTATTTGTATTTGTGTCACTAGAGTGCTGACCATGAAAAATGGGTATGTTCATTTGCTTGTTCATCGCCTCGTCAGTCTGCATGTCCATGTCCCCGAATGATTTAATCCCACCTCTCACCTTGTGCTTTCACATGCCTATTACTTGATTGTCACTCATATCACTGATCGTAGTTAGAATAGACAGTACAGATAGACAGATAGTGAAAACGATCCATCTTATGATGAATGTAACCATGTGAGTGTACAAATGTATTCGTTTTTGTGATAGCATCAGATAAAGTTCTCAGCACACCATCACTCACCAGACCGGACACAATCAATTTCCCAGTGACAGGGCCCTAAACTTTAACTTATGACAATCCTGAAATAGACATGGCGCTGTCTCCTTGTGCACATAAGTGGGATGTTTGCAGTTACAGTGTCACACATGTTATGAAGAGATTCCTCTAAATTATACTGTGGAAACATTGTGTGAGCAGCTCTGTTTTCTCTGGGTTTGGTTTAACATTTCATTTGATGACCTGAGGAAATGTCCTGAAATCCATTTAGATTTCAGTGAGTTCTTATTTAACCTTTTTTTCACTTCTCTGATTTTGTGCCCGCTCATTAACTTTTTTTTTTTATCATGTTTGTGTTTTAAAATTGAAGTTCATTCTTCAATTTATGTTTATATTATAAACTCTTTTTAATGAAAGCTACTTTACGTGAACTTGACTGTATGCTGATAACAAGCATGAGATAGAACCAAATAGAGTGAAACGAATAACACTTTGCCTGTCAGATCAACTGCGTTAAGTACTTGAGGCTCAGCTGCAAATTCAACAGCCACTCCTGTTGACTGGTCTGCTCTCATGTAGCGTAATATACAAGCTTAATATGCTATTTTTATTAGAATGAAACCACAGTGAGCAGTATTGGTAATCTTTGATGACACAAGAGCACAACACTTCCCAGAGTGATGTAGCTGAGTGAGAAATCTAAGTGTGGAGGATTGGATCCACACCACAGTCCACCTGAATGTAAATGAAATGGAGCAAACCATGTAGTGTTGTTGACGGGAGGGGCAGAGGAGCGAGCAAAGGTCACACTTCTCTGCACTGATGTGTCAGCATGAGCACAGGCCTGAAATACCAGGCTGCCCACTTCAGACCAGCTGCTGCACCACTCTCCAGTCCATTTGTCTTTTATCAAACCATTTCAGTCCACCATCAGTGGAAGAATCACAGCTTTGTAATTTGGCACATGCAGATATAATGTAAAGGGAGTGGGCTGGACAGGGACTAGGGCTCTCCAAAATAATTATACCCAGATGCTAATCCACAAACTAGATACTAGTATCCAAACTAGATACTGACTTGAGGAGGCACTGATGTTGTTCCAAAGTATGGTTTTAACTTTCTGTCTCTATGATATCATGCAGATGCCATACCACCTCCAGAAGGTTACGCACTGTGCCTTTAACATTTCCAATGGGCTTATTTCAGTGTCAGTGATGCACTATATAGTTTGGAAAGAAGTATCTGAATAGAAAGTGGTTAATCTTGTCTCTTGACAAGGAAGATGCCTGCATTTGTCAAACAGCAGACTCCTTAATTTTCATACCTGTCGTGTCTTTCACCTTCATTTCAAACATTTTTTAGACTGTTTCTACTTTTAGCAAGGGAAACATACTGTTGTAGAAAATGCAATAAGGTCAATGTGCACTGCATGGTGTTACCTAAGACAATGTATTCTTTTTTACTGCCACTAGAGGTTGATTAAAAAGGTAAGTGTGAGTTTTGAATTTTTCAATCTAGAAACGCCTAATCCTTACATTCACATTTCCCTTGAACGAATGTGCGTTTCCTCTTTTTTGAGATGTGTTTCTGTATGATCTGATTGTGAAAATGTGTGCCACTATCTTTGTTTTTTTGCTTGCATTCTGACTGAAAACCAAACACAGCATTTTGAACTATTCCATGTGACGATCACTCCAGCATGCCCTCCTATTGGTTTAAACTTTACAATAATAAAAGTTAAACTGAAAGGTTATATGTCAGGAGGAGCATAATGTGCACATATGCTGTTCCCCTATATGCGCTGAAATATGTCTTTTTGTCTGTCCCAGGCGGGACAAGGAGGGGGTCACCGGACCCTCCTTTATGGTCATGCTATCCTCCTACGACACTCCTTTAGTGGAATGGTAAGTACATCATTAGGCACAACTTTCATGCACTGAAAATGTAGCACAAATCTGCACTAATCTATTACTTTTGTAATCCAGTATCTGACCTGTTTGAAGACATCACGGTCTTTGACAGACAAATTGTCCTTCGATGTGGGACTACAAGAAGACTCAATAGGTACAGGAGGCAGCACTAGTCCTGGTACAGGTTTTGTTCATTATTCTGTCTGGGACGGCACAATAAAAACATATCAGCTTACACAGTGTTTGCATTTTAAGAATCTAAATATATCTCAAACTACTATATGATTTTAAATAGAAATGTTAACACCAATGCCATTATATTATTTACTATTAGATGTGTGAATGAATGATTTAATTAATGTAGTGATGGTGATTGTTACTCTTCTTTGAACTTACTGAAGTATTTTTATTTAATTCAGAAAAAATATGGTGGTCTCCATCTCACAATTGAACATGATTATCAAATACCACATGTTATTCAGTTCAAACCACAAACAGTCCTAGTCACCACTGCAATGTCCTGTACTTGACACTTGTGAGCAGTTGTGAGATGTCACGTGTGGTCCATCATATGTTTAAGAGTGTTGACTGTGTGCAGGTGAGGCCTGCTGGTGGACCATTCACCCTGCCTCTAAGCAGAGGTCAGAGGGAGAGAAGGTCCGGATTGGAGACGATATGATCCTTGTGAGCGTCTCCACAGAGAGATATCTGGTAGGTGTCTAACTGCTCCAGCAGTGTCGCAGAGACCTGTATGTACCACTGAAAGTAAGCCATAAATTACAAGTTCAGCAGACTTAAGGATGACAAGAGGAAAATACCTAGTTGCATTTTCTGAACAACTGTCATCCCCCTCTCTCTAACTGCTGCAGTGAGCCTCGCCATTTTGGTCTTAAAATGTTCGTATTAAACTGCTCTACATGATCCTAGTGTTTTTATTTCACTATTTTGTATATTTGCTCCGATAATTGCTACCCTTGTGAGCTTCATTTGACTGGAGCCGAGCACTATGGGGGTCATACTCCATTAGTCCTCTTCTTTATACAGCATTTGATATGCACATGACATCGCTGGGTTCATCTGTTTTGCCGTAGTTTAATAACCTTTGGAAAACTTGGATCTCCATCTCAGTTCACGAAACACAAGTACAAGTGACAAGGCAATTGAGGAGGAGACTTTTGAGCCCATATCGGTAATGGAAATCTGATTACCTGTGAAGCTGTCTCTCCTCCACTCCCCGCTGAGAAAGTGCCTTTCTGTCTGATGAGCCTGTAGTTATAATGCTCTGTATCCCATATGCACTGCTCTACCTGACCTCAATTAACTTGCGCAGTAAAGAAACAGATGAGTGAGGAGAATTTTAAGAGAGACTACAGATAAAAAAAACTATTGGGGCAAACACAGGCACATTAGATACTCGTTTCTCGCTTGAGTGGGTGTTCATATGAGAAAATGAAGTCTATGGTTTTGATAAATAGAAGTAAATATATTTTATTAAGCTCCTAAATACTAACTGTTATTTCTTAAAGGGCTCACATTGCACTGATTTCTGATTTATGTTCTGATCTATATAATGTTGTTTCCTCATTATAAACATACCAGAAGTTGGATTTTGTTTCATTCACACATGTTTAACACACAAACCTTGCATTTTTAGGCTTTTCTCAAGCAAAAAAACACCTTGTGACATCATGTGGCAATATTGGAAGTACTTTACTGTGTTTTTCAACTCTGTACACCTTTACTCGAATCATTTGGACAGTTTCCCGCTCTGGAATTGCCCATTTCTACAGAACAAAAGGTAAAAGGTAGCCATTCACTTGAAAACTCCAGCTGTATGATATCGCAAGGAAGAACAGAGCATTTTGACCTTTGGAGATGCATGAGTAATAATAAAGGGTTACTCAAACTTGTGTGAATGAAACAAAACCCCAATCTGGGTATGTTTTTAATGAGGTAACAGCATTATAACATGGCCTAAAGCTCACAAGAATCAATTTGCCTTATATAGAACCTTTAATCTACTTTATCCCATGAAGTGCACTGTTTAATGTATATTCCTGATCTCACTCTGCTAAATCAAATTCATTGATCTAGTTTAACCTGTAACTTAGTAGTAATTGACTCAATATTCAGTATTGACTCGCCGTTTGCAGCACCTCTCTGCCTCCAATGGGAACTTCCAGGTGGACGCTTCCTTTATGCAGACTCTGTGGAACGTCCAGCCCACCTGCTCCTCGGCCAACATGGCTGTAGGTACGTTTCACTTCAAACTACTAACAAAAATATGACTCATTTTGTTCTCCTCACATTTCTTTTTGATGCTACTTTACATATTTCCGGCTTATTTTTTGGCCAAATTGGGTTTCCTGTTTCATTTTATTGTCCCATTGCCTCAGCCAATCAGGAAAACACACCAAAAAACAAAAAAACTGCCCTGTCAGCCCATTGTCTCCAATGTTTTTGGACAATTATGCTAAGAGTATGCTAAGATGCTAAGATGCTGCTAAGATATGCCAGCTGTTTGGGCCAATACCACTTTAGTACCATTTTTCATTGTTTTTTAGGTTATTTGCTTGGTGGCCATGTTATGCGACTCTGTCATGGACACGATGAGAGTTTAACCATCCCAGGAGCCGACAAGAGTGAAGAGGAGCAGAGGTCAGCTATGCTTATATTTAACAGCTATTTTTTATTCACTTGGAGCTATGTTATAATGAATCTGACCTGTAACTTACTTTTTATGCTCCTTATTTGCTTTACTTTTATTTTTTATTATTTATATGCATTTTTATTTATTTAATGAATTGATTTTATTTCACTTTTTATAATCCTACATTTTTTATTATTATAACTACTATGTATTTCCTGTAGCATATATTTTATTTAAGGCATTGTGGTACTGTTCTACCTCAGGATCGTGAACTATGAGGCAGGGAAAGGAGCATCCAGGGCCCGTTCGCTGTGGAGACTGGAGCCGTTGAGGATCAGGTGGGCACACTGTTTCTATTAAATCCATAGTAGTTTTATGACAGCTGGGTCAGAAGTGATGTTTTGCACTGCCTACATCACCACTGTAATATGAGCTATGTATAAAAACCTTCTGGAGTTCAGGGCCGGTTGTCACCTTAGATTGAAAGCTGTGTTGTGCCTCCTGTAATTGGCCATTTGCACTGTCGCCCATGTTGTCGTCTGCTTTTGTACTCCGCAGCAGATGGATGTGTCATTGCTCACTTTGAACTGAACTCTGAACTCACCATATTTATTTAAAATTAGGACAAAAGACTAGATGACGTGGGTAGAGTAGCCAAAAAATGTACGCAATGTATGTATATAAGAGCAACATTACCTTAAAATAATATACACAAGTAGAAATAGTGGTCGAAAGTAGTAATTATTCAAGTTACTCAAGAGAAACTTAAAGAATGTGCTAATAATAATCATACATAACACTTGTATAGCGCTTTTCAAGATACTCAAAGACGTTTTACATGGAGAGACAAAGGCAAAAGAAATAAGATAATTAATGAAAGGTGGTTTTAAAGAGATGGGTTTTTAGGGCTATTTGTTTTGTGATTTGTTAATGTCATTGGAAGAACAAAATATAATGTAATACAGAAAAAAGGAGCGGTCTTACACTAGGAAGAGTAGACAAAGCTTTTACCCAAGTAAGAGTACTGTTACTTCAATCAAAATATTTCACTCAAATAGGAGTAAAGAAAAGCTAGAAAAATACTAAAGTTGCAGTTTCGTTAACGTAACTGAGTACAACCCAGATAATATGATGGATGCTTTTTCATACCAATGTGTAACTGTGTGGTTTAACTTTGTTCAGCTGGTGCGGTAGTCACATCCGTTGGGGGCAGCCTTTCCGACTACGTCACCTCTCCACGGGTTATTACCTGGGCCTCACGGAAGACAAAGGCCTGGTTCTTCAGGACAGGGAGAAGTCGGATACCACTGCCACGGCTTTCTGTTTCAGGCCCTCCAAAGTAAAGTAAAATCTTCACCAGACTTTCTCATTAGTGGTTTTAAACAAGTCTCCAATGAGGTTAGAACTCCCTAAGTGACCTTTTCAGAATTATTGAGCAGACAAAGCAGTAAATGCTAAAGCCTTCAATTTATTGCATTTCTCATTTCTTGTGCATAAAAATAAGCACTAAAATGCACTTTTCTTCTCACCCTTTTGCAGAACTTTCCTTGGAGCTTTTTTTCACATGTAGTTGCAACTTTTTGCCGTGTTCTGTAAATGTAATTCCTTTCGTAAAATGGTCTCTTTCTGTATGTGCGTCATCCTACAGGAAAAGGGTGACATGGGCCCAAAGCGAGACATCGACGGCATGAGTGTCCCTGAGATTAAGTACGGAGACACGATGTGCTTTGTCATGCACGTAGCTACAGGCCTGTGGCTGTCCTACCAGGCCCCTGATGCCAAAGCCTCCCGCCTCGGCCCGCCCAAAAGAAGGGTAATCCTACTGGCATTGTTGATACCACATTGCAGCAAAAACACATTTAAGTGTCATATGTACTGTAAAAATGTCCTACCACAGCTCCTCCATTATAAGCCATAACAGTGAGGGATTGCAGTTTCTTTTATGTGGGACACAGGGTATAGGGAGGCTTGCCGTACCTCCAGTTAGATGATAGTCGCCTCCCTCTGGTGCCTGGGTGTCTGTTTGGCTGCAAGCCAGTGCACCTGACACCTTCCAAGTGCCTAATCATCATCATAATTATCTTTTTATAGAGGGTATCGCAAACATTTGTTTTAGCTTATTGAAATGTTTGGATTTAACATACTCATTATGTACAAGGCTGTGTTTCTAAAGAAGAGCCACGCTCTGTGTTTGTGTGGCTCCTACAGGCCTGTTTACACTCTGAGGGTCACACGGACGATGGGCTGATCCTCCAGCGCTGTCAGCACGAGGAGTCTCGAGCTGCACGAATCATCCGTAACACCACCTTCCTCTTCAGCAACTTTATCAAGTACAGCATTAGAACACAATATGCTTCTTGAATACTCTGTAAATGCCATCTAACAGCATAATTTCTCCCTTCCTT
Organism: Odontamblyopus rebecca; assembly: GCA_030686955.1. Taxonomy (NCBI): domain Eukaryota; kingdom Metazoa; phylum Chordata; class Actinopteri; order Gobiiformes; family Gobiidae; genus Odontamblyopus; species Odontamblyopus rebecca. The sequence continues at coordinate 9,909,566 of CM060673.1, forward strand.
CTAGAGCCTTAGACAGCACAACGGAGGGTGACTCCCAGGTGGCAGTGTACATAGAAGAAGTGCTTCAGACTCTCAATGACTTGATTGAGTATTTCAAGCAGCCAGACTCTGAGCTGGAGCACGAAGAGAAACAAACCCTCCTACGGTCACTCATTAAACGCCAAGACCTCTTCAAAGAGGAGGTAAGTTATGCATCAAACCGGGTTTCAATCTTTCCCTTGTTCCAAGAGAGACATTTACTGTAATTTCACTCTAAAGCCAAGTAAAATGAACAATTTGTTCGGTTTGCCTAGGGTATGTTTGCTCTCTTGGTCAAATGCATTGACCGAATGAATGTGTACAACAATGCTGCACATTTTGGAGAAGTAGCTGGAGAGGAGGCTGGTGCAGCGTGGAAGGAGATTTGCAACCTTCTTTATGAACTTTTGGGTGAGCACACTGCATTCACACTAATCCACTCCAGTCCACATCCTGCCATCCTTTTCTTTAGGTTTCAGTAGTTGACCTAGAGCTGTTTTGTTTTGTTGGGGCCTTATAAGATGCTACTGAACCTGTGGTTGTGAACAATGTAAGAAATTACCTATAATTATCCCAGTCAAACTAAGCACAGAAAATCACAAGATGAACTGTCAGTGTACTTGAGTTTCAGACTGGGAAAAGTAGGTAGTTTAATCTTTTAGCTACAGCTCTTACAAACTGTTTTACTTGTATTTGTAACAGGCCAGAGTATATCCCCCACCTGAACTATATCCTGGGTTAGAGGAGCTGGACCCACATGCACAGTCAACATCCTCTCAGACCAAAACCTAACATAGTTGTCTACCATTCTTTTTCTTCTGTTTGCAATCATCAGATTTTTGATAATTAGATGCACACAACAGGTACAGGTCTCAAATTGCTGCTTTTATACATCTTACAAATTACAAGTTTTGCATTTTAGCTCAACTCATAGCACAGTTTTTTTGGATAAATTAAAAGGCATTCCAGCACAACAAACTGGGTCATTAAAAGACGTGGCAGGTGCTAACACCCTTTCACACATTTTAAGAGTGTGACCTTGAAAGGTTTTATTTTTGAAATGGCTTCTTGTTTTACCATCATTAATCAGCTTTGCCCTCTGAAAGATGCCCTGGCTGAAGGTAATCATCGCTTTTCCAGCCCAGATAACTTCCCTTGACATGTTAGAGTGTGCGACCCTCAGTGGCCCTCCTGCATTGAGGTCATCTCCAAGAATGCTGAGCCTGGATGTTTAAAGCGAGTGTTATATAATAAATTGTACAGGGGCCCACTTCTAACACTTTGTGAAAATCATTACAAACAATATCGGATGGTCCTGCCTTGGAGCTGCCTGGACATGTTGTTACAGAATTTTCTTAATAAACGCTCAGGGAACAGTAGAATTAGAGGATATTAGACAGTCATCAGCGTTCCTTTAGTACAAAGTGTTGTTAATGAGTTTTATCAGACTCCTGCCCTCTAATCTAATGGTAAGAAATGAGACTGGGAAACTCTCTAATGTTACTCTCTGGGTAGAACAAAGCTCTGGCAAACTACTGTAAGTCAGGTCTTATAGTCTGACCTTATAAGTTTTGTGTAATAAAGCCTCTTACTTTGTCTCTAATTAGACTCATTTTACATTAAGCATTCATTTCATTGCTCAGCTGCCTTGATCCGTGGCAACAGGACCAACTGCGCCCAGTTTTCCAAGAACTTGGACTGGTTAGTCAGTAAACTGGAGAGGCTGGAGTCTTCGTCAGGTATTTAAAAAAAAGATTTGTATTATATTTAAATTGGACATGATTCACTGATAACAAAATATTGCTTTTTAGGAATCCTAGAAGTCCTCCATTGTATCTTGGTGTTAAGTCCCGAGGCTCTGAACATCATTCAGAAAAGTCACATCAAGTCTATTATTTCTCTGCTCTACAAAAACGGACGGAACCATAAGGTTGGCGTCATATATTTTAATTTGTTTATCAGTTTACAGAGGGATTTACTTATAAAGCACAAGGCATAAACACATAAATGAGCATCTGAGAGTGAGGGACCTAAATTTGGCTCAGAGACACCCTCGGATTTGATGCTTGTTAGATAAATCTTTGCCATAGCTATAGCTTAAGCCTCCTATCATATTACCATCTGTTGTGTTTACCTTCTCACTATGTGTTTTACGTGTTGTGTTAAACTGGGGCTCCAATATTTACTCAGGCAATTCACAGGGCACGAAAGGGGCGCTCTTGTAAACAACAGCTGCTAATCACATGAGTCTGTTCCAATAGCTCATAGTGTTTTTGTAGTTATTAGAGGATGAGTGAAACAAAGCACAATGTGAGATTACGATAAGAATTACATATACTGTGAGAAGAAACATTGGGATTTTCAGATTTTCACACTTGTTTTTTTTTCAAACCATGTGACAATATGATGGTATTGTATAATGTGATCTTGTGTGGTAGATTTTGGACGTCCTGTGCTCTCTGTGCGTCTGTAACGGAGTCGCAGTTCGAGCCAATCAGAACTTGATCTCTGACCACCTGCTTCCTAAGAGGGACCTGCTGCTTCAGACCAAACTTGTCAATGATGTTCAGAGGTAAACAGAGATATTGTATCTACCTAACTTATATTTGGCAGTGATATCACGCTGGGGATGTATGGCATGAATGTTTATGGAATGTTCAGCAATTACGGCGACACAATTCCCACATTAGCAAAGTAGCAAACTGAAAATATATTGGCCAATGATATTTACGGTTAAATACCAAATAATAACCGGAGCATTTATTTGTTTCAATCACTTAACAGACCAGGCATTTATTTGAGACCAGGCGGCAATTTGGGGCGATTAACTCCTTTCTCATAAAAATCCTGCTCAACAAAATTGGGAATATCTGGTATTCAAATTCTTTTAACCAGTATGACTATAATTTAGGCTACTTTCTATACAGACGTAGGTGAGTTCATTTGAAATGTTACAACAAAATATCTATGGAGCGGGGAGTTGAGAGTTTCCCACATTTGAAAGCGACTCCTGAATTACAGAAAATAATTAAAATCCTCCCACATCATGCAGACATTTCTTTAGGAAGTTAAAACAAATGACAGACGCAGCAAGTGGGGAGCAGGCAGAGGGAGCAGGTTTTTTCAGTGCTTATAGTTTATATAAATTACCCATGTAGTTTTAAGTTTGGTTTGTGTAAAGACGACTCGAGCATCAGTCCTGCGTCCTGTTGTTGCAGCACGACTTCTGTTGTATATTAGACTCAACATTTATTTGGTGGTTAACTAAAACCCGGGTCTTATTTAGTATTTTACAGTTACTGCAAAAATGAGATCTAAAATCTAACTTGAGTAACAGAGCCTCAGACCAAGCAGTGCCTACAGTTAGCTAGCATCACACCCCCGGGGAATGTTGATGGCACCAGCTGCAAAGTGTGCGTCTGTGAGTTGTACTTTTGTGTTCTGCCCACAGCATGAGGCCAAACATTTTCCTTGGTGTGGCTGAGGGTTCGGCGCAGTACAAAAAGTGGTATTTTGAGCTGGTGATCGATCAGGTGGACCACTTTGTTACTGGAGAGCCCACGCATCTGAGGGTGGGCTGGGCCAACACTAAAGGCTACGCTCCGTACCCCGGTGGAGGAGAGGGATGGGGAGGAAACGGTGTCGGGGATGACTTGTACTCCTACAGCTTTGATGGGCTTCATCTGTGGTCAGGTATGATTACGTATGATTAGTAACTATTACAAATACTCACTTTAATGTAAATAAGTAGATTTTGTGGAAAACTCATGGCATATATACCCCAAAAATAGCAATAAGTCCAAATATTTGTGCAGAGAAACGCACATCTATTACAGAAATCTTTTTTATTTGATTTTATTTTACGAAATATTATATTATGCTAGCGATCAGGTAGCTTCCTTTCACAGCAGCATCACTAACCTCTTGGCTCCAGGGGAAAACAGACGGCTGTTTCTTCAGTCCCAGCAGTAATTCTTATCAATTTTCCGTTCAAGTTACTGTATTTTTCACCATGCCATGTCTCATAGTGGTATTTAAGATTATATTCCTTGAGCACCGCCACTTGCAAACACACCAAACATACAGGTTTCCCATTCACCTCTGTGAACAAATAGGAATTAGTCATTTTTTCTTGGAAAATCCTACACTCAGCATCCACTTTTCTCATTTTTGACATTTTGCTGATGAGGGTGTCATGGTCAATAGTCAAAACGATCATCCTTTAAGAGCGTTTGAAAAGAGGCAAGTCTTGATTTTTACCTGCTCTGGTGAGAGGCGGGCACACACGTCGGCAAGCGCTGGAGACGCTGCTATGCTAAGTGCCGCAGAAAATTACCAGAAAAAGCAGAAAAATTTAAATATCTTAATAGAAAATCAGCCGAAGGCCGGATTAAAGGTCTTGGAGGCCAGTCAAACATCTGGCCCCCGGGCCACATTTTGGACACCTGTGGTTTAAATCATAGAAGTTACTGAGTAATGTACAAGTCCTAATTATCCCAATCTACAAATGTCTCTGCTCCTTTCTGTATTAATACACAGATAATATCCCTTCATATCTTGATCTGATTAGCTAGACCTCAGAGAATATGCAGATTGCAATTTAAAACCACTAAATTTAGAATTATACTTTTCTGATCAAATTTTGCAAAAAAGTATGATCTAAAATGCTTCTAAAATTGCATTAAAAAATAATTAGTAACTAATGTTCTGAGTAGTATTTTTCATGCATATTTTACCGTTTTTCAGTACACTTTCCATTACATTTGTTGTTTTATTAAATATTGGTTATGAGTGCCCAAGAAATGAAAGTTGAAAGTGAAGAGCATTTATTTGGATTTACTTTAGGTCTAAATATGTATGTTTATATGGTGCAGCACTACACCTTTGTTTTACACAGTTGTAGAGTAGTAATTGAAATGAATTATAGAACCTTAAAAACCCATTGAGAAGTAAAGGTCAGTAATCCATCTCTGTACTATTAAAAACACATGTGATTCATTAGGTTTTAAGTCCAGTAATTGCGCCCTTATCTTTGGACTAAAAACACACCTCCTCGAAAGTTCTCCTGGATCGTTTTCATGTTTGCGAGTGAGTCCCTCCCCTCGGCTTCTACCTTATCTCTTCTCATCGCTATCACTCTGCCCTACATTTGCAGTGACTTTGTACCAATAACATCTATCCATGGTGCTTTTGTCTAGGCCGAATCCCCCGGGCCGTGGCCTCCATTAACCAGCACCTGCTGAACTCGGATGATGTGGTGAGCTGCTGTCTGGACCTGGGCGCTCCCTCCATGTCCTTCAGGATCAACGGGCAGCCGGTGCAGGGCATGTTCGAGGACTTCAACACCGACGGCTTCTTCTTCCCTGTCGTCAGTTTCTCTGCCGGGGTCAAGTAAGCATCTGCAGCTACAGCTACAACTTCTATTCAGAACTTTATGCATATGTAAATGTGTTTATGTGTATATATAGTTAGTGGCATCATGGCAGACAGCCCTGGTTATTACTTAGTTTGCTTTTAAGTTGCCAAAAACAGACAATGCTATTAAATGCTACTAAAACTAAACCATATACACAGTTTAGTAGCCACAAAAGTGAATTTAGTGTTTAGTTCCACACATATACATTAGTACACTGCAAATTTCTCTGATCTGGCCAAGATTTTAAACATTATATCAGGTTATTCAGCTTGTTTTTAGACGTATTATCTGCTTACTAGTTTTGAGACTAGTTCTAGGCTTAATTCTAGTCTAGAAGTTGTTTATTTTAAGATAACTTGTCAAGTAAAATTATCTTGCTGCATGGACAGATAATTTCACTACTTTTAAGTCATTTTCTGATAGATTTAAATGTTTGTATCTTAAGTTTTGGTAAATTCTTTTGCAGTGTGAAATGTGCTGGACAATTAAAGTTTAGCAAATGCAGCTTAGACCTTGGCAGGGATATGATGAAACCCTTTTTTGCAGTATAAAGTATTGCATCCAGTCAGAAAGTAAATGACAGGAAGAAGGAGGGGAAAGAGTGCAGTTATGTGAATGGTTTGAAAGATGATTGCAAAGACAAAGTCAGCAGACGTGAAATATTGCTTTTTCTCCCTCTAGGGTCCGTTTCCTGTTAGGTGGACGTCATGGAGATTTTAAGTTCCTGCCCCCTGCTGGTTACTCTCCTTGTTATGAAGCGCTGCTGCCCAAAGAGAAGATGCATGTGGAGCCCGTGAAGGAGTACAAAAGGGACCATGAAGGTGTCCGAGATCTGCTGGGAACCACCAAGTTTCTGTCTCAAGCCTCATTCATCCCCACACCTGTCGACACCACACAGGTCTGAAGAACAAACCCAAGTCGAAATAAATTGAGTGTGATTTTTGCCGTGAGATTGTGGTGACTGCGTCCTTGTGCTTGTGGCCCTTTTTTATGGATCTATTGCACCATCTGCTGTCGTGCCCCTCTGCAGGTCATTCTCCCCCCTCTGCTGGACAATGTCAGAGATAAACTGGCAGAAAACATCCATGAACTGTGGGCAATGAATAAGATTGAGCTTGGCTGGACCTATGGCAAGGTAAGTCTGCCGTTATCGACTGGAATAACTGTAGATATCAACAGTGTTTGAAAATACACTTTATTATTAGATGGCTTTATGGTCAGTGATTGAAGACGAACTACTGGTGGTTTAATTTATTTATTTACATATAGTAAACAAATTTCTGGTCCTGCTGATTGATCAGTCAACTAAAAAGGCATGACAAAATCTGTTTATGTAAAAATGTATTTACTAGTATATAAAAACAGATTAAACTTGTGAATTATTTGAGTTTAATGTTCCTTTTTACATATAAATATATAACAAACAGCAAATCTTCAGATAACTCACCCACCTACACAGCAAAAAGTGGAGTATTAAAATTGACTCTCACAGAAGAGTTTTAAAATTCTCTCAGGGTTTATATGAGTCGAATCTGTTTTAGAGTTAATTTAACATTTTTGTTAATTAACACTGGACCAAAGTTCCTGTTTAACCCCGATATTAAGAGTTATATTAACGTTTTGAGAGTAAACAGAAACACTTTGTAGGGTTATCCTGATTTATCCAAACAACACACAGAGGTGTTTTATTTTTACGCTTTATTTTAGTTCATTTAGGATGAAATTATGTGCAAGCCTGGTTGAAACTGGTCTTCTCTCACGGGAGTTTGAAGTGGTGGGTGGGAGGTGCCAAAATTAACACTAAGGGAAGTTGAATTATGAATAACTTCAACCATATCAACTCTGGCAAATAACTCCTCCTCTCTGCTGTTGTTTCATATAATTTCTTATAGTCTAAATAAAATAATTAGTCAAGACACCATGTATGTGTGCTTATGTGTGTGCGACTGTGTTCTGTGTGTTACTGTGAAGTGCTCTGGGTGTCTTGAAAAGCTCTGTATTAATGGAAGATAGAGATCGACTGATTAATCAGCTGAACGACCAAAATACTAGGATATAAATTATATGTTTTTTTTTCTCAAGGACCTTTTTACATAATATGAATGTAACTGTAATGTGTGTCGATTGCTTTAGCTATAATTATAATTTTATAGCAAAACACTGGTACATAATAATAATATATCACTTAAACATAGTCTATTTGGATATTAGGCTTTGCACCAGATGACCTTTCTGACTATGATCCTTTTCCTAATCCTGTTTTGACATTTGTATCTATTTTACATACATCATAATCCCTGTCCCTCACTGGCATTTGGCTGTGCAGCTCGAGCTTAGTTGACAGTCTGGTCACGCACAGTCCTGCACAGTAGTGGTTTTCACACAATCCGTCTGCAGTGGGTTAATTCCACCGAGACCATTTAACAAATCTAATGAGTGCTTTCACCCTCCAGGAAGATGACACCTGCATTAATTAAAACTGTGAGGAACATTCCACAGAGGGAAGATCGCCATATAAGTCATAAAGGACGCCTTTTAAGTACAAACAGCTGCTAGATTAATATACTGACTCATAACCCCACTGACCCTTGACAGACATGTGATCTCTGAGAATGAGTATTTAAAGGTGTAAGATCCAACAAACCGCACTTCGTACATTTGTATTTATCTTGCTGATTCACCTACCGATATATTCCCACTTCAAGTTTTTATAATGGTGGTATTGTTGGTTTGAATCGAAAAGCTACAGTAAGCTTGTGAGCAAGATCTGGGAGTTTGTATGTGAACACAAGAGCAACTAGCTTGTGTTTACAATCTACTTTGCAGCTACTCAGAGGAAAGTGAAACACAAACAAGATGGTGTGATATGTGATCAGCAGGGCAGAAGTAGCACTAGAGTTCTGTTTAAGGCTGTCACTAAGGTCAGTCTTCATGATTGAAATGGTCTAGGCTTTAAGTAGTATTTTTACTGTAACTATCATGTTTGAAAGAGGAAATGGCGCATGCTTTCATGGAAAAAACATAATGTATATATATGGATATTTTTTCAGGTTCGGGATGACAACAAGAGGCAGCATCCTTGCCTTGTGGACTTTTCAAAGCTGCCAGAAACTGAAAGAAACTACAACTTGCAGATGTCCAGTGAGACATTAAAGTACGACACTTTGCTGCACTGTCACCTGTTCATTGACTCATTTTCCTTCATTGCTGTGCATGATTAGTCCTATTGACTGTGTTCTGTTGTTTTAAAAAGCTCTGATTACTGTCTGGGTGTTGTTAGACTTAGATGAACGTTATTGAACCACAAAGATCAATATAAAAGATGATAATGATAATACATTCCAAATAAATAGCAAAAATAGATAAGTAGAAGAGACTGGTGTCAGATAAGGCATAATTATAAAACTGTATATGTACACGTACAAATAAAATATAGAAAAATACAGTAAATACAAAATGTATCTGGGCTATATATAGGAGGTGGGTAAGAGAAACAGTTCAAAGATGAAATAGTGACATTGTTGAGTTATTGTACAGTATCTCTCACTGTTTAAGCGGAGCTGTAGGAGCCTGTTGGAGAATGAGTCCCTCTGTCCCTGTATAGTCTGGTGCAGTGTGCAGGAGTGTCCATGATGGAGAGCAGTAAAAACATTTACCCAGCTCACTAAAGCGATGTTAGTTACTTGCTTGGTATAAACTTGAAATGAGCGATGTAAATGAGCCCAGATGCTGTGTCTGTGTGTCTGTGTCTGTGTGTGCATTGATTACAAAATGTTGTGGAAGTTTGTCTTATATTCTTCCTGGTTTATCACAGAACCCTATTGGCACTGGGATGTCATGTTGCCCAGGTCAATGTTCACGCTGAGGATGATCTGAAGAAAATCAAGCTTCCCAAAGAGTGAGTGTTCCCCATGTTGACTAATTTTCCTAAATGGACCAGGGTTAATCATAACATGTGACATTTTGTTGTATGTTGCAGCTACACAATGTCTAATGGATATAAGCCTGCGCCACTAGAACTTTCTGACTTAAAGCTGAATGCAGGTCAGGAGTTTCTAGTTGATAAACTGGCCGAGAATGCACACAATGTGTGGGCCAAAGACAGAATTAAACAAGGTTGGACCTATGGTATCCAGCAGGCAAGTTATCCTACAGTCAGACTGATTGGAATTTATTTATCACAGGGAAATATAATGCATCTCTTTAATAATTTAACATAACAGTTCATTTTTTCATATGTGACAGGATTTGAAGAGTAGACGCAATCCCCGTCTGGTGCCATATGCTTTATTGGACGAGCGCACTAAGAAGTCAAACCGAGACAGTCTACGAGAGGCCATCAGGACTCTCGTGGGATATGGATATGACATTGACCCCCCAGATCAAGAGAGTTAGAAATGTTTTACACTTTCCTCCTTATTGTACACTTAATGACACTTCAGGTGCATGTGGCCTTTTAAAACTGTTCTTTTTCAGCTGTTCATATAAACGATGATCAAAGTATTGAGACAATCCGCTTCTTCCGAGTGGAACAAACATATGCGGTCAAAACAGGGAAGTGGTACTTTGAGTTTGAGGCCATAACTGGAGGGGACATGAGAGTGGGCTGGGCCAGACCGGCCTGCAGACCTGATGTTGAGCTCGGCATAGATGACCAGGCATTTGTCTTTGATGGATATAAGGTAAGTCATTCGTTAGCATATCATTTCCTAGGGTTTACCAATTCATCAGTTATTGTACACTGTAGGTGATTTCAGTCTTTCATACATTTTATCTCTTTAAGGGCCGACGTATGCACTCAGGCAGCCGTTACTTTGGCCATCCATGGAAGAAGGGAGATGTTGTTGGTTGTATGATCAACATGGAGGACAAATCCATGATTTTCACTTTGAATGGAGAGCTTTTGATCACTAGCAAAGGCTCTGAGCTTTGCTTTGCTGACTTTGAGACTGAAGATGGTAAAGTCCCCTTTTGTACTTCATTACTGCACTTCACATTGAGTGCAAAAAATCAAAGATCCTCCGTCTATTGCAGGTTTTATCCCGGTGTGCAGTATGGGCCAGTCTCAGATTGGCCGTATGAATCTGGGTAAAGACGCCAGCACACTCAAGTATTACACCATGTATGGGCTTCAGGAGGGATTTGAACCATTTGCTGTCAACATGAACCGAGAGATCACCATGTGGTTCAGCAAACGCCTGCCCACGTTTGTCAACGTGCCTCCAGAGCACATGCATGTCGAGGTACACTCACACATCCTCATCCTCTTAAAGTTTGTGCATGGAATGGATTTCACTCACTCTTGTCTTTGAAGGTAACAAGGATTGACGGCACAGTGGACAGTCCGCCCTGCCTCAAAGTCACCCATAAGACTTTTGGCACACAGAACAGTAACAGTGAGATGGTGTACTGCAGGCTGAGCATGCCTGTGGAGTTCTACTCTGCAGACATGATACTGGACGAGTCACACAAACTCAGGTGAGCCATTGATCACATACTGTAGGATAATTTCATCAATATTACTGTTGTATTACAGCATGTATTTATTTTACTTTCACATTTCCTCCAAATATCTCTGTAGCCAGCCACCTAAAGAAGATGGGACAGTTGACTATGAAAGCATCACAATGGTAAATACATGCCATAAGCAAGGACATGCTTTACCTTTTCTGAATTATTAATCATTATTGTTCCCTTTCTTTGTTCACACAGTATTACCACTCTGTGAGAGTGTTTGCAGGACAGGACCCTGCCTCCATTTGGGTGGGCTGGGTCTCTCCAGATTATCATTATTACAGCAAGAACTTTGCCCTCAGCAAAACACGCACTGTCACTGTGACCCTGGGAGATGAGCGTGGACGTGTCCATGAAAGGCAATTTATTTTATATTTACAAATATTTACTGTTTAAACACAAAGATTTACTGTTTGGACAGAACAGGAGTCATTTATTAAGTGCATTCAATTTTCCTGTTGTGTTGATTTGTTATCATTAGCAGTGATTTAATTGAATATTCTTTTTTTTTTATAAACAGCCTCAAAATGCAGTGCATCCCTTTATATTGCATTAGAATAGATTTTCAGTCTTACCGCCATTTTTGTTGTTGCTGCTGCAGTGTACAGAGGAGTAACTGTTATATGGTGTGTGGATCGGATGCAGTGGGGCAATCCTCTAACTCAGACTTGGAGATCGGCTGCTTCATTGATCTTTCTTCGGGCCTGGTCTCCTTCACAGCCAATGGCAAAGAGCTGCCCACGACATATCAGGTTAATAGTATGTTAATAGGTCATTAAGTCTCTGTGGGGTCAGTGATGGTGAAAAAATAGCATAGACATAAACAGATATCAGTTTCAAATGCAACATCTACAGGGACATTCATTGTTTTGGTTGCATGGAAAAATACGTATTGAACTTATTTTTCATTCTTAGGTTGAACCAAATACTAAGCTGTTTCCTGCTGTGTTCGTGCGGCCCACAAGCCCCAACCTCTTCCAGTTTGAATTTGTCAAGCACAAGGTTTGTCTTTAACAAAACATTATTATTTGAACAGTAAATCTGGACTGCAGTAAAAGCCCCGTCGTTTTTCTTCAGGATGCCATGCCCCTCTCGTCTGCCATGTTCAAGAGCGAGCGCAGGAACCCCGTGCCGCAGTGCCCTCCTCGGCTGGATGTGCAGACCATTGTGTCGGTGCTGTGGAGCCGGATGCCGAACACATTCCTGAATGTGGAGACGGCTCGGGTCAGTGAGAGACACGGCTGGGTCGTCCAGTGTCTGGAGCCTCTGCAGATGATGGCCGTCCATATCCCAGAGGAGAACAGGTCTGCTACACAAGGCTTCACCAGTATAAATAAATAATACCGTATAATAAAACAGTTCACTAAGGACGTTGTTAAAAGCATATTTAACTTGCCTTTTATAGTGGAAGATGAAGAGTGGAAGGATGGCTTTGCCAATGCATGAGATAAAGTCATCATTCACTCTTAATTGGGTAATTTTGAATGCTTCCCAGTGGATCAAATATAAAAGATAATACACTGCTCTTTAGGGTTGTCAAAAGTATCCAAAATTAGATACCAATTGATACTAAAACTAGTATGAAAATGAGATGCGCATTTGAGCAGAAAAGTTCCATTCACAGGACAGAAATTAACCTTTCCTGAGAAGCTTTAGAATGATCTTGAGCTGTATCAGAAGTATAAGACCACATAGACCAGTATATGCCTGTGGACCACTATAGAACCCTGGACCACTGAGGGATTACACAGATATAAGGCCACATGGGAATATAAAAGAAAGTACTATTATTTAATGTTGAAAAGCTTTACTAGTGCTTTCATCCAATTTAGCTAATAACAATTTGTAAAAGGTCTCATAACTTGTCTCTTCAGATGTTTGGACATCCTGGAACTGTCTGAGCTTGAGGACTTGAGGAAGTTTCACTACCACACGCTGAAGCTGTACTGCGCCCTGTGTGCCCTGGGGAACACCCGTGTGGCTCATGCCCTCTGCAGCCATTTGGACCAGTCCCAGCTGCTCTACACCATCGACAACCAGTACCTCTCTGGCATGCTCCGTGAGGGCTTCTACAATGTCCTCATGAGGTGGGTGCAGGACACATTTTACTCAAATATCAGTCAAATATACGATGGACTAGATTAGATTTAAATGACCCTATTGCTCCAAAAATCTTAGTTTTTGCCTACCTCCAATACACATCCACTGCTCTACTGCTCTTTGTTCTCCTCTTTTTATTAAATGGTGATAAAAGTAGGATTCAGCAGCACCGTGTTGCTATTTTGGGGTGCATAAAAATCTACTGCTTGTTAAAATGAGCTGTAGTCAAAGTGAGACCATCAAGGCGGTCCAAGAGTGAGTCGTGCTGATGTACGATGACATTCCATAATGCACGGGGAAAAAAAATAATCCATGAGTGTCATAGATAGATGGATAATAATGTACAAAAGTGTGCATAATTTAATTGCTTTAAATTCACTGCTATTTCCATTGATTATTCGGCATTATGTTCTCCTATATAGTACATATGTAGCCTATAAGCATCTCAGTTTACTTTCTTTAAAGATTGCACCCATGAAAACACAATCTGAACTATTATTTCTTGACTGGGTGACTCATGCAACAATAGCAAACATACACATAGTAATGCGGTGTGATTAAAAAATGACAGATATATTCTTTTATTCTCCAGTATTCATCTTGAAACGGCAAAGGAGGCGCGCCTAATGATGAACAATGAGTTCATTATCCCAGTCACAGATGAAACTCGCTCCATCCGGCTGTTCCCAGATGAGTCTAAAAAGCACTCACTTCCCGGGGTGGGCCTGAGCACCTCCCTCAAACCTCGTGTCAACTTCTCCCCTGTGGGCAACCTGAGCACCAAGCGGCAGCAGTACCTCTACAGCCCTCAGATTCCCCTGGGCGTCCTGAAGGAGAAGGCCATCAGCATGCTGACCGAGGCCGTGCAGGGAGGGGGCATTCATATCCGGGACCCCGTCGGAGGAAGTGTGGAGTACCAGTTCGTCCCTATCCTAAAGCTCATCGGGACACTGCTGATAATGGGCGTGTTAACCGGCGACGAGGTCCGACTCATCCTGCTTCTGATCGACCCCAATGTGTTCGGGGAGGGCAAAGGAGAAGAGGCCAAGGGAGAGGAGGTGGCCGCGGTGGCGGAGAAGGAGGAGACCAATAAAAATGAGGAGAAGGCTGTGGAGGCAGGAGAGGAGGAGAAAGAGGCTAAAGCACCTGTCAAGGGTCTGCTGGAAAAGTCTCTCCCTGAGTCTGTCAAACGCCAGGTCATTCCCTCACTTCATCTGTCAGCGCTCTCATGAAATTCAAATTGTGTCTGCCTTTTTTCCCTCATTCGATTTGGTACACTAAATCCTCATTCTCAGATGTAATGTTATGATTCATCCTGCTCTGAAAAGTGATTGCATAGGTGCACAGCAAAGTATCCCAGCTGAATGCTAATGCTCTTATCACTGACAGAGCTACACAGACCCTGTATGTGTTTTCCTGACTGAACTTTTCTGGGGCCAAAAAGTCTCTGAAATGATAGATGACTTTTGCAGCCAGTGCCTCAGTTTCATTCACAGTTGTGAACGAAACCATTATTTGAGCAAAGCGACTCATGCAGCTATGTGACTATTTAAAAGTATTCGGTCTGCACCAATTAATCACCTAATCGTGACTATTCGAGTATAAAATATAACCTTATCTTATAAAATATTTTATTATATATTATATTATATAATTGTATTTTGAAAATCATGACTGTTATGCTATAGATACTTGGAAAACACATATGAAACGACCCTTTTATAATAAATATAATTCATTATCAAAATGTCAATATTTGTAATTATTATTTATCTAGAAGCCTGCAGTCATTTCTCTCCTTTCCTTGTATTAGTTTGATGTTATGTTTATTTTGTTTCAGATGTGTGAGCTGCTGCACTACTTCTGTGACTGTGAGCTCAAACACCGCATTGAGGCCATCGTGTCCTTCTCAGATCGTTATGTTTCTAAGCTGCAGTTCAACCAGAAGTTCCGCTATAATGAGCTAATGCAAGCATTCAACATGTCCGCCGCCGTCACAGCCAAAAAGACCAAAGAGTTTCGCTCGCCTCCTCAGGAGCAGGTACAGTCTCAAGGTCCAGACACAGGGGAATCACAGCCTATTGGAGAGGCTATTTACACCTTACACCTGTTATTTGAACGCTGTGGAATTGAGCTTTGACAAAAATCAATATCTGTGCCCCAAACAAAAGATTAATGCCAGAATCTCAAGAGTCCTGTATGTTTGTCCTTTTACTTGAGATTGTTCAATTATTTTTATATTGTGCATTTAAATCCACAACGCTTCTACAAAACATGTATCATGACATTTAAGGAGCTGTTGTTTTCTTTTTTAAGTAATACAGGTAACTCTACCTCTTTTGATTAAAGAAAAATATATTTAGTATGCTAACAGCCTCAGCAGTGCCAGCCAAGTCTGTACAATGACAAGGCTGGTTTTTCTCTCATCTTTTCTGTCAGACGCTGCCTAAACTAAAGAAAAAATAAACAGCTGAGAAAGAAAGCTTTTCTGTGCCCAGGCCTAAAGCTGAACTTTGATCTCTGCAAACTAAGTACAGCAGCTGTTGACCGAAGGCAACTTTTTTCCAGAGAGCTCCCTCCTCTTTTCACCACATGGTTTATTAAAAAGTGCTGCTAGAAATAGGCACCAAAATATCTTTGAAGGGGGTTTGCTTTGCTTACTCATGGACAGTTAGCACTTATATTTAGTTAGTTTTACATGTGGCTTGCAATTTCTAGCACACAGGATATGGCATTGATCATTTTATTTAGGTCATAGCTGTTTTAAAAGTGTGTGCGTCACTATTCCTTAAATACATGCACATGCATTTTACAGTGTCTCTGGTAATTGTGCATATTTCACTGTTGTTTTTTGTGACTCTTCTGTAGATCAACATCCTGTTGAACTTCAGTGCAGGGGATGACTGCCCCTGTCCTGAGGAGATCCAGGAGGAACTTATCAGCTTTCATGAAGAGCTACGACTGCACTGTGGTAGTCTACTACATCCTCATTACTTTTACAAGCACAGATACAGTTTTACCATGAATATAATCTCTCTGATGTACAAGTATTATGGTGTCTCAATGAAAATCACTTGAGTCTCTTTAAAACCATTTCCTTATTTTAGGAATTCCTGTGGAGGAGGAAGAAGAGGAGCCAGACACGTCGATAAAGGGCCGTCTTCTTGCATTGGTGTACAAGATCAAGGGCCCACCTCAGAAGCCAGAGGAAGATCCTTCAGAGAAAGAGCAGGCTGTTCCCAGTAAGATCTGCTGACATCTACCCCATTCAACTAAAAGCCCACTTATGGTTAATGGGAACACCTAGAGCACGACTTTAATCTCCTAAGTATGTAAAGTCGACAGGAGCATCAGGCTGCAGAACACTATTTAATATTACATCTGCCACTGGGAGATTATCATGTAAGATCCCCATTACAGCATGAGACCAAATGAGTTCAGGTTTATGTATGATAATTACGATAATGTGTACAATCTACATACCACCATCAGCAGCTATTTCCTGCAGCCAATTTCAGTATTTCTCTCAGGTTGCTCTTTTGCCATAGTTCAGCTTCAAATATTAATGTCAACCCTCTATAGGCACCTGCTTTTTCTCCCATGTTCTGGACCAACTTGCATTATATAAAAGCTTTTCACTTTATACTTAAAAGAGGTAAAAGCAGCACCCAGACAGCGTTGAGGCGTATGATGAAAAATGACACAGTACTAAGTGGTACTTAGAAACAAAAGTCCGTTTTTTTGTGCAATGAAGACATTGATAAAATTCAGAGTAGATGTGAGGCGTTCACCTTCAGAGCGGCCGTTTTGCTACGCCTGCCTCTGTCCAAAGTCTCATTATAATTCTGTCTGAATATGACCCTTTGTTTGCTACAGATGTCCCACTGTTGACAGGACTCATGGTTCAACTTTATGTCCAGAATAACAATGTCATCTCAGAAGTCTGATCTAGGGGTTTTGTTGCATCGTAGGTTAATCATAAAAAGAATGAGTCTTCTGGTAGATGATCAAAACACATTTGATTCTTATCAGGTTTACATCATTATATATGTGTCACATTTAATTATTTATTGACTGAAACTTGAAGCAATTGACAACCACTGCTGACACTTTATTGATCAATAAGAACACTAACCATCCATCCATCCATCCATCTTCTTCCGCTTATCCGGGGCCGGGTCGCGGGGGCAGCAGTCTAAGCAGGGGCTCCCAAGCTTCCTTTTCCCCAGCCACTTCCTCCAGCTCCTCCGGATGGACCCCGAGGCGTTCCCAGGCCAGCCGAGAGACATAGTCCCTCCAGCGTGTCCTGGGTCTTCCCCGGGGCCTCCTACCGGTGGGACATGCCCGGAACACCTCCCGAGGGAGGCGTCCAGGAGGCATCCGGACCAGATGCCCGAACCACCTCAGCTGGCTCCTCTCGACGTGGAGGAGCAGCGACTCTACTCCGAGCTCCTCCCGTGTGACCGAGCTCCTCACCCTATCTCTAAGGGAGCGCCCGGCCACTCTGCGGAGGAAACTCATTTCGGCCGCTTGTATCCGCGATCTCGTTCTTTCGGTCATTACCCAGAGCTCATGACCATAGGTGAGGGTAGGAACGTAGATTGACCGGTAAATCGAGAGCTTCGCCTTTCGGCTCAGCTCCCTCTTCACCACAACGGTCCGATACAGCGACTGCATCACTGCCGACGCCGCACCGATCCGCCTGTCAATCTCGCGCTCCATCCTCCCCTCACTCGTGAACAAGACCCCGAGATACTTGAACTCCTCCACTTGAGGCAGAGACTCCCCACCCACCCGGAGAGGGCAATCCACCTTTTTCCGGTCGAGAACCATGGCCTCGGATTTGGAACAGCTGATTCTCATCCCGGCCGCTTCACACTCGGCTGCAAACCGCCCCAGTGCACGCTGCAGGTCCTGGTTCGATGGAGCCAACAGGACAACATCATCCGCAAAAAGCAGCGATGAAATCCTGTGGTCCCCGAACCAGACCCCTCCGGCCCCTGGCTGCACCTAGAAATTCTGTCCATAAATACAATGAACAGAACCGGTGACAAAGGGCAGCCCTGGCGGAGTCCAACATGCACCGGGAACAGGTCTGACTTACTGCCGGCAATGCGAACACAGCTCCTGCTCCGGTCATACAGGGACCGGACAGCCCTTAGCAAAGGGCCCTGGATCCCATACTCCCGGAGCACCCCCCACAGGGCACCACGAGGGACACGGTCTCCAAGTCCACAAAACACATGTGGACTGGTTGGGCAAACTCCCATGAACCCTCGAGCACCCGATGGAGGGTGTAGAGCTGGTCCAGTGTTCCACGACCAGGCCGAAAACCACACTGCTCCTCTTGAATCCGAGGTTCGACTATCGGCCGAACTCTCCTCTCCAGCACCCTGGCATAGACTTTACCGGGGAGGCTGAGGAGTGTGATTCCCCTGTAGTTGGAACACACCCTCCGGTCCCCCTTTTTATACAGAGGGACCACCACCCCGGTCTGCCAGTCCAGAGGTACTGTTCCCGACCGCCACGCGATGTTGTAGAGACGTGTCAGCCAAGACAGCCCCACAACACCCAGAGACTTAAGGTACTCAGGACGGATCTCATCCACCCCCGGAGCCTTGCCACCGAGGAGCTTTCCGACCACCTCAGTGACTTCGGCCAGGGTGATGGATGAGTCTGCCTCTGGGTCCCCAGCCTCGGCCTCCTCTTCGGAGGACGTGACGGTGGGATTGAGGAGATCCCCAAAGTATTCCTTCCACCGCCCGACAACAGCCCCAGTCGAGGTCAGCAGCTCTCCCCCGCACTGTAAACAGTGTTGGTGAAGGACCGCCTCCCCCTCCTGAGGCGCCGGACGGTTTGCCAGAATTTCCTTGGGGCCGTCCGATAGTCCTCCTCCATGGCCTCCCGAACTCCTCCCAGACCCGAGTTTTTGCCTCTGCAACCGCCCGGGCTGCAGCACGCTTGGCCCGACGGTACACTAACAAAAAGTCAAATTAGCATATTTACATTTAGACCCAAATGTGTATTTATTTTTGTTTGCTTTAAAGGTAGCCCAAAATCCAACACTCACGAAAGAGAAGATGTCTGAGGCATGTCTGATTGCTGATTTAATATTTATTTTATTAGTTTAACACTAATGGGACAGAATGGTGACTAATACACTGACAGAGGAGGCTATTCTGTGTCCTTCTTTAGATAATGCTGTGTGATCTGTGAATGACTTCATGTCTCCCCCTAAATTGAATGTGTGCAGCCAACCTGAAAGAGCTGATCTCCCAAACCATCACCAGCTGGGCTCAGGAGAGTCACATCCAAGATCCAGAGCTGGTCAGGGTGATGTTCAGTCTCCTCAGGAGACAGTATGACGGCATCGGAGAGCTGCTGCGCGCCATGAAGAAGTCCTACACCATCAGTGCTGCCTCTGTGCAAGATGCTATCAACCTGCTGGCCTCTCTGGGTCAGATCAGGTCCCTGCTGTCTGTGCGCATGGGTGCTGAAGAGGAGAAACTCATGATTGACGGGCTTGGGTAAGAAAGACCCAATACTGTAAATATTTAGAATTTATAGGTGAAACAGCAACATTTTGTCTTTATAGAGACATTATGAACAACCACGTGTTCTACCAACATCCAAACCTGATGAGAGTGCTCGGGATGCATGAGACGGTCATGGAGGTCATGGTCAATGTGCTGGGAGGAGACAAGTCCCAGGTATTTATCATCATCATTTATTTATCATTTGCTGCAAGAAATGTCAGAAGAATTATATAGATCTTTGATATACATTACACTGTAAACCGATCATTTCTCTGCTATGACTTAGGGGTAAGCCAAGAGCAACAGTTTAAGTCCTATAAAAGCCGCTCATGTTATGGAGCTGGTAAAATAGTGGGACACCCAGAGGGGCAAGAGTGGGGTGGGGGAAGGTCTCTGTGCCCTGTCCTTTTTGGGCAGTGCTGACAGAAGCTGGAAGAGAGGGCTGTGATTTAAAGCCTTGGTCAGTGCCAAACATGAATTGAACCTTAGACAGACAGACCTCAGGGAGACAGCGAGGCACTTAACATCTGACTCTAGCAGTTTGATCACGTCTCCTTGGACATAAATGCCTGAGCAGTTTACTGCCACTTGATACATGTAGTTAATTTACAGTACCCATATAACGGGACGCAAGCAAGACTTATGTGATGTTTTTAAGTATTTGTTGTATCATGATGCAGTTTAGTTGTGATATTGATTTTTTTTGTTTATTTAACCATTTTATTTAAGTTGACTTTATATTTATACACATAAGTCACAACACAGATCCAAATGTGCCTTCATGATGCCCCTTTTCACAGGAAATTGCCTTCCCCAAAATGGTGGCCAGCTGTTGTCGCTTCTTGTGCTACTTCTGTCGTATCAGTCGCCAGAATCAGAAAGCTATGTTTGACCATCTGAGCTACTTGTTGGAGAATAGCAGCGTTGGCCTGGGTAAGAACAATATTCACAGAATATACACAGCCCTGTGTGAAAGAGAGACTAAGAGTTGGAATGATCTTTAGCTTCTGAAGCAATGCGAGGATCCACTCCACTGGATGTTGCAGCATCATCAGTGATGGACAATAATGGGCTGGCTTTGGCATTAGAGGAGCCTGACCTGGAGAAGGTGAACATAAAACACTTTTTAAGACACTTAGAAATGTTTTACCCTTAAAACAGACCAACAAAATTGCAATAAGGAACTAAGTAGTGCCTGTGTGTAGGTGGTGATGTATCTGGCAGGCTGTGGTCTTCAGAGCTGTGCCATTTTGGTTGCCAAGGGTTACCCAGACCTTGGCTGGAACCCCATTGAGGGGGAGCGCTACTTGTCTTTCCTGAGGTTTGCTGTCTTCTGTAATGGTGAGAACCTTTCTACCCTCATACCAAAAATACAAATCTTGAGTCATTAAACAATTGATTAATTCCCTAATTCATAAAACAAAATCATAAAATTTGTGTTAAACTTTGTGTGTAAGACAGATAAGACACAGATGGGTGTCTGTGACTTTAGTTTCTAGACACAGACGTGTTGTTATTGTTCCAGGTGAGAGTGTGGAGGAAAACGCTAACGTGGTGGTGAAGCTGCTGATCAGGCGTCCAGAGTGTTTTGGCCCTGCCCTGCGGGGAGAGGGAGGCCAAGGGCTGTTGGCTGCAATGAAAGAAGCCATCAAGATCTCTGAGGATCCAGCCCTGGATCTCCCCCCGGCTGCAGCCACTGCAGGGTATGGCCTTTGTGGTCCTAGTAATACTGTTGGTGCATTAGTATACAAAGGCTCTGATACAATAGCTGCATTATAATAGAGAAAGGATATTGAAGTCTGGAGTGTGGAGGGACTCGGAGATTGGGAAAGTAGTCAAAATCAATATTTATAACCCTCTGCTCAGTAAAATTACTGTTTTCAGAGCCAACATGCGCTGTAATTCATGTAGTTGTTAAGTAAATGTATTTTTATGGTAAAAAAAAGTTAATTGTTTTGAAATCTCTCCCACAGGTCTGGTGAGGAGGAGGAAGAAGTGATTCACATGGGCAACGCCATTATGTCCTTCTACTCTGCCCTCATTGACCTGCTGGGCCGCTGCGCTCCTGAGATGCATGTAAGATGTCCCACACTCTTGCACTGGTTAATTATTACTGACATTGTCATTGTACAGCAATATGTACACAAAATGTGATACTGAGCTTGGCCATAGGTCTGAATAAAATATACATTGTGGTTGACTTTTACAGTTAATCAATGCAGGCAAAGGTGAAGCTCTGCGAATCCGAGCAATCCTGCGCTCACTGGTCCCCACCTCAGACCTGGTTGGAGTCATCAGCATTCCTCTTACCGTGCCAGTGATCAATAAAGGCACGTTTTTCCTACGCAATTACACATTTACTAAGAAACTGGCTGATTCTTGGCACATGCGTACAGAATAATGTATTTTCAGGAACTATGTATTCTCTCATCATTCAATTCAGTTGATTTGTTTTTATTTCCAGATGGTTCAGTGACTGAGCCCGATTTGTCGGCCTGTTTCTGCCCGGGCCACAAGGCTCCCATGGTGCTCTTCCTCGACAGAGTGTATGGCATTGAGGACCAGGCCTTTTTGCTACAGATGTTGGAGGTCGGCTTTTTGCCTGATCTCAGAGCCTCAGCTTCTCTGGATACTGTGAGTTTGGTAGTTTTGTTGTTTTACATAATAGACATCACAATTGCCCTAAACCAAACTCGTAACAGGAGGGAGTGAAGCTCCCTCTTCCTACTGATTCAATCACTAATAAAAAGCTAGCTGTTCGATGCTTTGTACAGAAGGCTATTTAATTGTCACAGTGCTCCAGGTCAGGTGAAGGTTTATGTATAGGAGTTATTCTTGGTCTTAACTGTTTGTGTAGAAACATGAACCTGAGTAAATTAAATACTAGTGGATGAATTATAAAAGATATGTTGTTTGGTTGGTCTAGTACAACAGGTGCACATCCAGGGGAGTTTGAGCAGTGCAGTAAGTGGAATATGGACTCTGTTATGTAATCTGTTGTACTTGTCCCACAGGAGGCGTTGAGCACCACAGAGACAGCCCTGGCCATGAACCGGTACATTGGTTCTGCTCTGCTGCCCCTCCTGACCCGCTGTGCTCATCTGTTTGCTAGCACCGAGCACCATGCTCAGCTGGTGGACTCCACACTGCAGACCATCTACCGCCTGTCCAAAGGCCGCTCGCTCACCAAAGCCCAGAGGGATGCTATTGAAGAGTGTTTGTTGGCTATTTGCAAGTGAGTGCTGCCAAACGTGTCAGGCATAAACAGTTTCATTGATGAAGTGGCCTGCAGCCTCTCATAGAAATATAACTGTCTGACAGATGTGTTAGTATTTATTGATCAATGGCTTGTCTCTGTCAAAGAAAACATTTATTTATCGAACTTCCAAATGAATGAGAATAACCACTGTTCCTCTTTTTAATAGACATCTCCGTCCATCTACTATGCAGCAGCTTTTAAGACGACTTGTATTTGATGTTCCCATGCTCTCGGATTACTGCAAGATGCCTCTTAAAGTAACGCCTTGTCTTAAATTAAGCCTACAATCCTTTATCATTATTGTAACACTTACATTTGTCTCTTTTGCCTGTAGTTGTTAACCAACCATTATGAACAGAACTGGAAGTACTACTGTCTGCCCTCTGGGATGGGAAGCTTAGGTTTAGCCTCTGAAGAGGAATTACTCCTGACAAAGAAACTGTTCTGGGGGATTTTAGAATCTCTCTCTCAAAAGGTACATGAAGAGATTGCTATGGAAATGTACTCTGTGTAATTTTGATCCATTCTTCCATCACTGTTAATAAATTCACAGTTCTGTAAAGGTGGGAGGAACCGTAATAGTCTTGTGTGGCTGAGGCAAAGCTAAAAATAGATTAAGCTAAAAAAGATGAATCATTTATCAAATTCTGTGACAGGCTTTTGTTACATGTACAATACTTCGGCTTTTCCTCTGCTCGGTCTCTTCATTCTCATGCCCCCTGTGGCCTGCTCTGGCTGAATAAACCAAGCATGTCAAACTTTGGTTCTGTCTTTTGTAGAAGTATGATGCTGAGCTTTTCAAAATGGCCAAGTCGTGTCTGTGTGCCATTGCTGGAGCCTTGCCTCCAGACTTTGTTGATGCCACCCTCGGGGCTACCTTGGAAAAGCAGACTTCAGTGGATGCACATGGAAACTTTGACCCTAAACCAATCGCCACTGCCAAGTAAGTGTTCTGCAGTTAACCATTTTATTAAGTTACATAGTTAAACATGTGACGTGTCTTTGCCTAACCTACACAAACTCTTAACAGCATCTCCCTTCCTGAAAAACTTGAGTACATTGCCAACAAATATGCAGAGCATTCCCATGACAAATGGTCCTCAGAGAAGGTATGTTCTAGCCTGTGTGACATGATGAATGTTCCCGTTTCATTGCTGAACAGCTTTGTTTCTCATCTGGAACTGTTGTCTCAGGTGTCAGCAGGCTGGATACTTGGGGACAGTATTGATGATCAGGCCAAAACACATCCTCTGCTGAAGCCTTATAAATCTCTGAGTGAGAAGGTACACACGCACACACATTATCACAGAATCAGCCATCAATCATCACTAAACCTACCCAAGCACTAAAGCTGTATTGTGTAGGAGAGGGAAACCTATCGCTGGCCAGTGAAGGAGTCACTGAAGAGCATGCTGGCGATGGGCTGGAACATTGAACGGACCAAGGAAGGAGAAGCCATGTTCCAACAACGAGAAAGTGACAAGCAGAAGAAAACAGAATCTGAGGTGTTATGATCCGTTCTAGCAGTGTTATCTGTCTGTCTGTAACACAACAAGCCTGTGCACTTGTGACAAATCAGCTGTCACAATGTCAGGACAAGTTGGACAAGAGATTTATTTCACATTTAATCATTGTCCTTGTAGGTTAATGAATTCAGTCCTGCTCCAGTGGACCTGCACAATGTCACTTTGTCAAGGGAGCTACAGGTTGGTCATTGTTCCTTAATTAAAACTACTTTCAAACTAATGGTAAACTCAAATACGTAAGTGTATTATTTATCTGCAGGGCATGGTTGAAGTAGTTGCAGAAAACTACCACAACATTTGGGCTAAAAAGAAGAAAACGGAGTTGATGAGCAAAGGTTTGTATAAATATGGGGTTATTTGTGCTACATCGACATCTCTGACTTTACTTCCTTTGTGAATGTGAAGGAGGAGGGACCCACCCATTGCTGGTTCCCTATGACACCCTGACCGCTAAAGAGAAGCACAGAGACAGAGAGAAAGCCCAAGAGCTCTTTAAGTTCCTGCAGATCAGCGGATATGCCGTCACAAGGTTTGCTCTCACTGCTCACACCACTGAAAATACTCATTTATAAACTACTGCCGCCTTCATGGTTTTTACTATTTGGTCCATATTGTTGTGCGTAGGGGTATGAAAGATATGGAGCACGACTCATCGTCTATAGAAAAGCGCCATGCCTACAAGTTTGTTAAAACATTGCTTAAATATGTGGATTCTGCCCAAGAATTCATTGCTCATCTTGGTATGTATTGTATTTTTAATAATAATTTCACCGTAGTCTGTCCATTCAATTATTTATATGATGATCTTAACTTCAGAGGCTATGGCGACTAGCGGAAAAACCGACAAATCTCCACATGACCAGGAAATCAAGTTCTTTGCGAAGGTTTGTTCATTATTACTAGATTCCTTTTTGGCATTTTCAGTACACCTGTATTTGACTGTTGTGTTGTACCTTTATAGGTGTTGCTTCCACTCATAGATCAAGCTTTTAAGAACCACTTTCTTTATTTCCTGTCCACACCTAACGTGACCCTGAGCAGCTGTGGGTGTGCCTCTAATAAGGAAAAGGAGATGGTCACCAGGTAAAAATAGTACATGTATTTGTGAAGTTTATTGATACTTTGCTGTAACATTATGCTGGGGGTGTTCTGCATGTATGTCTGTGGTGAAATGTTATAATTTTGACACAATGCACACCTTAGCAAACAATGAAAAAGTCTTAAAATTCAAGAAAAAATACAAATTGGATTTAATCAACACATTTTCAGGAGTTCATGGTCCTTTTTAGGTGTTTGACTTTCAATAGAAAAGGTGAGTGTGACTTCCTGCAAACAGTAATGCTGTTTGAGGATATTTGAGAACTATTTTAAGCTCACTTGTTGTAATTTCAGCTAAGTCTAGGACAAGTAGGTTGAGGGCGTCAGCGGCTCCTTTAAGGGTAGAATTAGGTGCTTCTCTAGGACAAACAAATAACATTAAAAAACAAGATCAGCCTCTCACTGTCATAGCACAATGTCACACTGGGCTTGAATAAAATATCAGAGGCACACTGATTACAAAAATAAAAGTCTTATTCTTTCAAATGGGACGTTAACATGTCATCAGGGCTTAAGAGAGTTTCATTCACATATATAAAAGTTGAGACCACCATTGACATTTCCATTGGTAAACACATGTTCTAACAGAATCAAATGTTTGGTACTTTTTTTAATTACTACAACCCATGTGACGGTGTATTTGGTTATTATTGCTTGCCATAATAAATAATTGTTCAGCATCCAAATTTTTGAATAGACAAAGATGTAAAGTCGGGCAGACATTTAATTTTTAATGTTATATTTTAGTGTCTGAATCAACATGTCCAGTAAAGGCTCATCATATTATCACAAAAACACAAACAAGTTTCTATTGATTTGTAGGGGCTGTAATGTAAGTGTATTTGATCATTCTTCAGTCCTGACAACAGGTATTTTTCTTATGAAGAGGCATCACATGAGAAGGTTGAGCAGCTACAAGCCTAGAACACAATACAGAATGGTATAAAAATGCACAGAAGAAAATATATGAGGTGGGCAAAATGCATCATAACATGCAAATACATGATTAGTTACAAACAGGTAAAACAAGTGACACAGAAAGAAACAGATGATAAAAAACATAGTATGGATTGTTAACAATAAACCCAAAAATTAAGATCACCGTTGAGCCGTGGATATTGTTTGGCTTTTAAAGTGCATTTCTCTTTCTCTTTGGGCCAACATTCTCTCAGTATCACCATCCCTTTTTTATCACTTCAATAACTATTTCTTTCAGGTCATTAACGTTTGAATGACCTGCTTGTGCAAAGTGTTATGCCATGGGATAGTTTGGGTTTCTGGTTTTGATGGCGCACTTGTGTTCCCAAAGTCTGTCCTTGAGTCTCCTTTTTGTCATTCCCACAAAAAAGCAATTACATGGATAGGACAATTTATAAATAACAAGAGTGGTGTTACAATTGGCAAAATTGTGGCATTTGAAGGTCCTGGATCTGGATGGGCCTTTAAAAGAATTGGTTTAGAGGATATTGACACAGTGATTACATGAGCCACACAGAAAAGTGCCTGGTTTAAGGAAGAAGAATTTGGGTTTTGGGCCCTATCAGGCCTTTAGAGTCATGGTTGCCTGAAAACAAAGGGAATGTTGTCACACCCCCGGGAATGTTGACATTGGCAGCAAAGTATCAGTTGTTTTCATTTTGTGTACTACTGCTTGCATGGCCTATTTCCTTTTTCTTTCTTTCAAATTCTTCAGTACCTTCTTTACTTTGTCTGTTCTAGCCTTTTCTGTAAGTTGGCAGCTCTTGTCAGACACAGGATTTCTCTCTTTGGTAAGGTTTAACTGCGATGGTATCACTGTTTGCCCTAGTACACGGCTATAGGCATGTATTCGTGTTGCAGGAAGTGACTCTGCAATCATGGTGAGCTGTCTGGACATCCTCGCGCATTCACTGGACACTAGGTAAGACTGTACTTGTTTGCGCTGGAAAACTATATGGTGTTTAAGCTTTTAACTTAAGTTTACATTTACTGTTTTATTTTTAGAACAGTGATGAAGTCTGGTTCAGAACTGGTCAAGGCTGGATTTCGTGCTTTCTTTGAGAACGCAGCAGAAGATCTGGAAAAGCTGCTGGAGATGTTGAAACTGGGAAAGTTCCTCCAATCACGAGCGCAAATGAAGAGTGTCAGCCAGAGCATCAACTATGTGACGGTGGCCTTGCTCCCAGTTCTGGTGGCCATCTTTGAGCACATCACTACTTACGGGTTTGCGGCGGATCTCCTGTGTTAGTTTTCAGATTTATTTTTACTGCTTGGAGCTTCAAAGAGCCCTTGTATTTCCTTATGGTAATTATGTTTAATTGTTTTCAGTGGATGATTTGCAGTTGTCCTGTTACCGAATCCTCACATGCCTGTACTCTCTCGGTACAGGAAAGAACATATTTATGGAGAGGTGGGGAATTCATTTTCAACAAAATGTTAAATCCAGCAAACACATATTACACTAAAGCTTTACTGTATGTGTGTTTTTACGCAGACATCTGCCTGCACTGGGAGAAAGCCTCGCCACCCTAGTGGGAGCTATGCCTGTAGCGTTTTTAGAGCCGCCACTGAATGCTTACAACCCACTGTCAGTGTTCAACACCAAGACGCCCAGAGAAAGGGCCAGTATGTAACTGCTCTGTTGTGTGTACGCTCCATCAGCTGGAAGGCTTTCATTTAAAACCACCTTGTTATTGTCTTTGTTTAGTCCTGAGTATGCCTGATACGGTGGATGAGATGTGCCCAGAAATGCCTTGCCTCGACAAACTGCTCAAGGATGTGAATGATATTTCTGAAACTGGAGCACGTTATAGCGACATGCCACAGGTAAGGGCCAAACGTCATGTTCACGGACACTGGCTTTGATGCTCTTAGTACGTCTAATGAATGATTCCTCTGTAGGTCATTGAGGTGATCCTCCCCATGCTGTGCAACTATCTGTCTTATTGGTGGGAGAAAGGTCCAGAGAACTCTCCTCCTGACACTGACTGCTGCACCATGGTCACCTCCGAACACCTCAGCATCATCCTGGGAAACATCCTCCGGATACTCAATAACAACTTAGGCACTGAAGACGCTCCATGGATGAAAAGAATTGCAGGTAGGCTATTTCATTAATCTATTTTTCTTCCTTTTTTACAGTAACATACAGTTTGTCCTCAAAACTTCAGATTACTTTCCTTAAACAACCAGCTATAGGTGTATTATTGCAGTGTGGATGAAGTATTTTGTCAAGGGACATGTGTTCAGGTTAGGTTTGAAAGCTCCAGTTGATGGGAGAACAACAAGTTTAATTTGTCCTTATTTTTTATTAGTATTTAACAGTGAGAAATCTTCTTTTTTTTTTTATGTAACTTCTTTTTACACGAAAGCTACAGTTGCTCCATGTCTCTTGCAGTTTACTCGCAACCAATTATCTGCAAAGCTGGTGCTGACCTTCTTCGAAGTCATTTCATACCTACAATGGACAAACTCAGGAAGAAGACAGTAAAGGTAATTATAATAAACAGATGCATGTTACGTATTCTCTCCCTAATAGAACCATATAGATTTAACAGTGCCGTGTATTTGCAGGTTGCTGCTGAAGAGGAGCTGTTAAAAGCTGATGGCAAAGGAGATAACCAGGAGGCAGAGCTGCTTATTCTGGACGAGTTTGCGGTCCTCTGCAGGGACCTTTACGCCTTCTACCCCATGCTTATACGTTATGTAGATAATAACAGGTATGCGTCACAGGGTTAGAAACAACACAGTATATACAGTTTACACCTATACAGAGTATATAGTACTGAAGTTATTACTATTCTAAACTCCTATTTTAGGTCTCGATGGCTGAAGGAACCCGATGAGCACTCCACAGAGCTTTTCAGAATGGTTGGAGAGATTTTCATTCTGTGGTGCAAGTCAAATGTATGCTTTTTTTGTTTCTTATTCATGTGTCTTATGCTATGTATTTGTGAAGTAAAAAAAAAATACTTTTAAAAACAGAACTTCAAGCGGGAAGAACAAAACTTTGTGGTGCAGAATGAGATTAATAACTTGGGTTTCCTTACTGGAGAAGGCAAAGCAAAGATGTCAAAGGTAGGATACAGTTCCTTTGTAAATCACTTTTACAGAAAGCCAATTGTTACTATATGAGGAATGTAACAGCATAAAGTGTTTCACATTGTTATTCTGTAGTGTACGCTCTGTACATGATTGCAAATGTTATTAGTCTCTCTTATTCCCTTTGGGTAATGGCTGGTCTTTTGCAGTCAGGTGGTGACCAGGAGAGAAAACACAAACGTCGTCGTGGTGAATATTACTCCATCCAGACGTCACTTATCGTAGCTGCTCTGAAGAAGATGCTGCCTGTGGGCTTAAACATGTGCACTCCTGGAGACCAGGAGCTCATCTCCCTGGCAAAAATACGCTACAGTCTGGTGAGTTTGAGCATATGAGAGGAACTCGCTCTGTCAATTAATGTGCACTAAGTCCATATTAAAAATGGTTTTGGTAGAGGATGGACTGCTGTATTATTATGTTTGTTTCACTGTTGCTACCGAAAATTTTATTTACTTCAGGATCAATAAAGTATTTATCGATTTGTGTATGTAACATTCACCATCATACCACAGCTGTTTGTCCTCTGTTTTTTGTAAACCTCTGTACTCTGTTTGGTTTTAGTAGTTAAACCATGCCCCCTGCTGGTAATTTTGTTCCCTGTGATGTGTCTTTTCTGTCATAGAAAGATACTGACGATGAGGTGAAAGACCATTTGCGTCAGAATCTTCATCTCCAAGACAAGGTAGACATGTTTTTAATTATTTCATGCAGATGTATGTTTGTGTTTCTGTTTAAATCTTTCTGTCTACATATCATTTGCAGTATTATAATAACATTCTTTTGTGTTCTTCTAGTCGGATGACCCAGCGGTCCAGTGGCAGCTGAACTTGTATAAAGATGTGGTTGTAAAGAGTGAAGAACCAGCCAACCCAGAGCACACAGTGGACCGTGTGCAAAGCATCTCTGCTGCTGTTTTTCACCTGGAGCAGGTACCGAGCCTTGTGCACACTCACACATTATGGACATGGGCTTTATGAGAGATGTGTGGGCCCTGCAGCATGGTCACAGTTCAGTTGACCAGGTTTTACTGAAAAACCTTTCAGGTGGAGCAGCCTTTGAGGAATAAGAAGTGCGTGTGGCAGAAGTTACTGTCCAAACAGCGCAAACGTGCTGTGGTGGCCTGTTTCCGCATGGCCCCTCTGTACAATCTGCCAAGGTGAGTTTTAATTCTAATGTCTTGGTTACATTTATCAGTAATTTACCACCTTTAAGACACTAATTTCTAACAGAAACGGAACCATATTTTTGTGGGGGACATCTGTTTTTTTGTGTGTCTATATAAAATCTTCATCTTCTTCCCAGTAACCCTTTTTCTTCTGTGTTGTTTTTACATAACACTTCCCCATCCTCCTCAGATACAAAATTAATAATTACTTCCTGAATGGCTATCGGGTGGTTTGGCTGGAAAGGGCATTCAAAGCCTCCAGCTTCGACCGCCTGTTTTCTCTGCTCACGGTAAAGTGGAACTACTAGGCAAATGCATCATCAGCACTCTCTTCTCATCACCAGGACCAGGCTCTGCCCAGCAACCAACTCTTTCCTGACTATTGATTCTGATTGGTCAGCTTAAACATGTTACATTTTGGATAACAGACACAATATATACTTGATTGTTTGGTTATTTGTTCTTTATACAGTGAACACTTCTCTTAACCAAAATAACAAGTCCAAATTATCAATGACCTGTCAGAAGAGTCAGTGGCCCCTACATGAGCTGTCACCTCCTGCTTGAAATGCACTCGTGTAACCCCTCCCTCATCTCTCCTTCACCAGGACCCACCCTAATGCCACTCTACTTCCCCATCCTCTTCATTCACCCCCCATTCCCTCATGTCCCCCTCCCCAGGCATCGTGCTATCAACTACTTCATCCCAGCCTATCAGAGAGTATGGATAGAGACAGAGGAGTACTCCTTTGAGGAAAAACTAGTGCAGGATCTGGCAGTAAGTACTGGGCTTGTCTTGCCCTCATCCTGTGTGCCCTGCATTGGCACCCCTCTGCCAGTCCTGTCTGCTGAATGCTTCTTAAGGCCTGTGCCCGTTGAGCCGTGGGAGCGTGTTCGTGTGGGAGGCTGGGCCAAAGCACCCCGGGGCGCCCCATGTAGGCGGGCCAAACCCTTCACACACAGGTCCGTCAAGGGCCAGAGACTGCATGACCAACTCAGGAGACACAGGGCCCGCTCCAGCGCTCTCAGATGTAGGAAAGCAGGCTATGCCTTTGTGACAGTGGTAAGGAGGGTCGCTCTTTAGCTGTTTAGCTGTCAGATGTGGATCCAACCATCAGTTGTCTTTTCTCTGTAACTTTAAGTCTGTGAGTTGTAACGTACAGTACCTTCTGTATTCATAGTGACGTGGCATGTTTGCGCTCGCATTTCATGGTCAGTATTTGTGAATATGTTTGGCAAAGTCATAAAAACAATCCTATTTTGGCCTGGGTTTAAAAGTGAAGGTGTTTTATTCTTAAGATACATTATTACAGACCATTGTGACATCTTTCATGTACAGCCATTATCACCAGTGGCCTAACAGCTTGCCTCTGATTGATTTACAATGCATGTGCAGTGACGGTTGTAAGGTTCATTTTCCACTCTATCTTGTCAAGTTGTTTCATGGGTTAGAGTGTAAGATATTATCACATCTGCATGCTGTTTGAGTGTAATGATGTTTTTATTAGTGAAAACATGTATGATATTTTTAATTGTCTGAAGATGCTCCTTTTATGGGATGATATTTAGTTAAAAAGTGTGTGGTATTCTACAGAAAACCCCAGTCAAGATGGGGGAAGAGGAGGAAGAGGAGGTGGCTGAAGTTCAGCCGGATCCTCTTCAACAACTCATCCTCCATTTCAGCCACAACGCCCTGACAGAGAGAAGGTGAGCCCATTACACCGACCACAGATCTCGTCATCATACAGAACTGGATTAAGAACAAATCTAATCTTTTGCAGTCACTTGGAAGAAGACCCTTTGTATATTGCATATGCAGACATGATGGCAAAGGTATTGCCTTGTGCAGTGATTTGTTTTCTAAATGGTTTGATCATCACTCTAAACAGATGATGTTTTGCAGAGCTGTGCAGAAGATGAAGAAGAAGAAGAGGAAGAAGGCAAAGAAAAGACATTTGAGGTTTCTTATATTGTGTAACAGGCCTATAATAATGCATTCCCATAGAGTCCACTACAAATACACTTTACTTTTAATATGAACATTAGGAAAAGGAGATGGAAAAGCAGAAGATCCTGTATCAGCAGGCAAGGTTGCATGCCCGTGGGGCTGCAGAGATGGTGCTACAGATGATCAGTGCCAGTAAAGGTAAGATCTAAGGCGCTGTTTCCTGACTGAAGTACAGTATATTCAGTTTGTCCTTCTCTGTGCCTTCAGGTCGATTGGGCCCTATGGTAACCTGCACCCTCAAACTGGGCATTGCCATTTTAAATGGAGGCAATGTGCATGTCCAACAGGTGGGCTCTTGTACTTTCAGACTCGGCTTATATTCAAGGAATGTACAAGGTCTAGGATGTGACTGTAGTCAGATCACAAACTTATGGTTAACTATGAAATTGTTGCCAAATAACAATATGACATGACATGTGTGTTTATTGTGTATTATTTTGACTGTGTGATTACATTCCACTTTCAATTGTCAGAAAATGCTTGATTATTTGAAAGAAAAGAGAGATGCTGGCTTTTTCAAGAGTTTATCAGGACTTATGCAGTCATGCAGGTGGGAAGTAGAAACATTTGAAGAAATCATGTAAGACACATAATTGTGTGCATGTATTATGTTTGACGTCATTGTGTCTTGTCAGTGTCCTGGACTTAAACGCCTTTGAGAGACAGAATAAAGCAGAAGGACTTGGGATGGTGACAGAGGAAGGTTCAAGTAAGTAAAGCACAATACTTACAAACATGTATAGTTAGACAAACTAAATACAGTTCTGTACAACACAGTTTTGAAAATAAGAAATAAAAAGTTCTAATGCTGAACCATGCAATAGTAAATGACCGTTCAAAAGACACAAAGATACCTTCAGTTTGTTTTTAAGGCTCGGCACTACACTGAACATCACCATTTATAAAAGCACTGACATACACCAACATTCAACCTTGTACTTACAATATTTGCATTATAACAATACACATCAGAAAATTACAGATATATCTATATATATAAAAAAAATCTAGCCACGTCTGTAATTTATTGATGTATATTATTTACCCGCAGTGTCTTGCATTGTTTCATTATCTGTTGCTCAAGTTGTTATGTGAACCTTCCTCTGAGCAGTTTACACATACTGTTGTTGGGTCCTTGGGCAAGACACGTCCCCTGCCTTGCCTAGAGTGAATGTGGTTTGTGGTGGATGAAGTTGTCACCTCACCTTCTGTCATTCTACCCCAGGGCAGCTGTGGCTTCTTAAGTACTGTACGTTACCAAAACTGAGTAAATGTATAACAACTACAGTGTACCATAACAGGCAGTACAAGCGAAAGACATTATTACTGTGGATATGATCAGCAGGTGTAGCATTTCTGCTTGTGTTTTTGTTGGAGAATGGGTTGAACATACAGTCTGGTGCTGCAGGGTGTTATAGCTCCGAGAGGTGGTCTGTCATGCACTAACAGGAGTGTCTAATCCCAGAGTACATGGTCCAGCATTAATCCAGCTTTTTCCACTTTTCATCACTTTGTCTTCATCATACATTTCCAAAGAGTCTAACAGGTCATTGTGTGTAAAATATCTCATTATAATTTCATATTTAAGTGGCACAAATTTAGCTCACAATATTCATTTTGATTAGCATGCTTTTGAGTTGTACACCCGTAGCTGATATGTTTATATCTCTGTGTATTGTAACCCAATGTCCTCTCTTTTTGCTTTTGTCTTGGTGAATTCTTTGTCTCCTTCCTGTCATTTTAAAACTCATCGATGGCAGTCCACACTCAGCGGGGTAAATAGCAAACGTAGATCGTCCTGATTTGGCTCTGCTTCACCTGAATGTACCCTTCATTTACTGTGGTCCACTCTCCCTGCTTCCTCTGGTGACCAGCCCCGGTGTTTCCTCAGTGAGCAGGAACACCCTGTGCATGCAGACTGTTAGGCATACTCTGCCTGTCCTTTGTGTGCCATTGTTCTCATCACCTCATGTTAACAGTTACTAATGCAGTCTCATTACTTATCGTCCGAAGCACAGTGCCACCTCTAGGGTTTGACTGGAGCTGTGTCCAGCCTAAGCAAAGCTTTGTCTTGCTTTGGATTTGGGGCTCATTTCAAAAAGATGGTTTCTATACACATGGACATACTGTGCACACTCGATCATTTAGCTGTGCTGTACTGTTGTTTCTTTTTATTATGAGCAATAACCACTTTTTGTCCCCTGCCTCTGTGCTTTCTCAGGCTGAAGTGCGGCCTGCATGTCAAAGTTCTCAGGCTTCCTTCAGCTTCTGGAAATGTTCTATGGTTTTCCTATTTTAAACACAAAACACACTTTGGATTCAGAAATCTAAAGACCACAGATTCAAAATGACATTACATATGCCTGCCTCATGTGAAATCATTTTGAGGGTAGTCTCATATATCCTTTTCATTCAACGGCTTTCACTTTGTTCTTTCACTTTGAAATTGTATTAACAAAAGTACTTTTTCAAAGGTTCCAAAGTACTACAAAATGATGACTTTACCAAAGACTTATTCCGATTTTTGCAACTTCTGTGTGAGGGGCACAATGGAGGTAAGGCCTTGTGTGTGATCATTTCATATTTTTATTCACTTATCAATTCCCCAAAGCCAATGTTGGTCTTTATTATTATAAACAGATTTCCAGAACTTCCTGAGAACACAAACTGGAAACACCACCACAGTGAACATAATCATCAGCACAGTGGACTACCTGCTGCGCCTGCAGGTCTGAAAATGGCATTGGCAGCATTGGTTTCATTGCTTTTGTTCAATGTATGTTCATTCCTCTGGTCTACAGGAATCTATCAGTGACTTCTACTGGTACTATTCTGGTAAAGACGTGATAGACGACATCGGAAAGCTCAACTTCTCCAAAGCTCTGGATGTGGCCAAACAGATCTTTAACTCCCTCACAGAGTATATTCAGGTCAGACTCACCATAGGCTGTTTGATGGGTTCATTTGTTTTGCATTAGTTTCACATTTTTTCTAATGCTTTTTGTAGGGTCCATGTATTGGAAACCAGCAGAGTCTGGCCCACAGCAGACTCTGGGATGCTGTTGTAGGCTTCTTACATGTGTTTGCTAACTTGCAAATGAAGCTGTCACAGGTACAGCACACTTGTATTAAGTAACATTATGGATCAGTAGAATTTTAGGTATCAGTAACGAAAAGCAAGTGAAAAATGCTCTATATGCTGAAATTGCAATACACTTGATGTTATTGTACATATAATAAGCTTTATTAAACATACTGTAAAAGAATGTTGATATTTTTAAAAGATGAAATATATTTTTTCCATAGGATTCCAGTCAGATTGAGCTGCTGAAGGAGCTGATGGACTTACAAAAAGACATGGTGGTCATGTTACTGTCTCTGCTTGAGGGTAAGAAGACTTGACATGTCCTACATGTTCATAGTTTGTCTCTGACACTAACTCTCCTGTCTCCCATGAAGGCAATGTGGTTAATGGAACAATTGGAAAGCAGATGGTGGACACCTTGGTGGAGTCTTCAAGCAATGTGGAGATGATCCTTAAGTTCTTTGACATGTTCCTGAAGCTGAAAGACTTGACCACGTCTGACAACTTTAAAGAGTATGACCCAGAGTGCAAGGGCCTCATTTCAAAGAAGGAGTTTCAGAAGTCTATGGAGAGCCAGAAGCAGTACACGCAGTCAGAGATCGAGTTCCTGCTCTCCTGTGCGGAGGCCGATGAGAACGATATGTTCAACTACAAAGAGTTTGTGGAGCGCTTCCATGAACCGGCCAAAGAAATCGGCTTTAACGTGGCCGTGCTGCTGACCAACCTGTCGGAGCACATGCCTCACGACTCTCGCCTGAGCAGCTTCCTGGACGTAGCTGAGAGTCTGCTGGGATACTTTGAGCCGTATCTGGGCCGCATCGAGATCATGGGCAGTGCCAAGCGCATTGAGAGGGTTTACTTTGAGATCAGTGAGTCGAGCCGAGAACAGTGGGAGAAGCCACAGGTCAAAGAGTCCAAGCGACAGTTCATCTTTGACGTGGTAAACGAGGGCGGGGAGAGTGAGAAGATGGAGATGTTTGTCAACTTCTGCGAGGACACTATATTTGAGATGCAGCTGGCGTCTCAGATATCAGAGCCCGATGAGGTGGAGCAGGCTGAGGAGGAGGAAGAGGAGGAAGCACACAGCTATCTGGAGGATGAAGAGGAGGCGGAGCCTGTGTCAGCTTTTACTAGCGCCTGCCGCTCTGTCAAGAGCAAGATCTCCAGTGTGTACCAGATGTTCTCACTGAAAAACTTGCGCAAACAGTTCAAAAAAGTACGAAAGCTGAGCATCAAAGAGATGATCACCAGCTTCTTCTCCTTCTTCTGGATGCTCTTCATTGGCTTCTTTAAGGGCATCTTCGGCCTCATCTTCGGATTCTTCCACCTCATCTGGTCCTCCATGTTCGGAGGCGGGCTGGTGGAGGGTGCCAAAAACATCAAGGTGACAGACATTCTCGGTAACATGCCCGACCCCACCCAGTTCGGAATCCATGGAGACGCGATAGAGGGGGAGAAGGTGGAGGCGCTGGAGTCGTCGGGCAGCTTGGAGACCGCTATGGCGCCCACCGGAGAAGTCGCAGAGGCCGACCTGATGATGGAGCTACTGGCAGCGCCTAAAAAAGAAGGAGGGAAACACGTGGAGCCCGGGCTGGGAGAGGTGTCCGAGCAAAGCGAGGGGCAGGCCAGAAGGAAAAGTACATGCAAACCCGTGGAGAAAACAGAGAGTGAGCCAGAGAAAGCAGAGTGAGTGATTAGTACATACCAATACAAAATCAATCCTTAAATTTCCCCACAGATATCTAAAAGGGCGATTAAAGAGGCTTTAACTTTCAGCCTTGCCCACTTACTCCTTTCTGCTTCTGCGATATTGACACAGAAACAACTGTCTGGTCTGGGATGGTGTCAGGCAGTTGGTTTCCTTAGAGATCTCTATTCCTCCTCCATCCATCCATCCATCTTCTCCCGCTTAATCCAGCTGGGTCACGGGGGCAGTTCGCTGCCCAATACTCATAGCACCTGACCCCCCCTATGAACCCCTCTGCAGGTGGTGAGCCCACAGGAGGGTGGACATCATGGTCCTTGATGTTAGTCCATAGGGGTATTCCTCCTTTAAGCTTTTAATGATACGGTTGATTTAAAATAGTTTTACTGGGATTATCCTGCTTTGCAACGCTGGCAAAAGTATTTTCAATATTATTATCACAGTATATCTATATATTAGCAATGCATCGTGCTTCAAAATGTGTTATTGTGACAGGCCTATAGAATAAATGAAACCAGGTACAGACCCTCAAGATCATGTTGAAGAAGCTGTTGTCTGCGTTTTCCAGCACCGAGAACCAAGAGAAAGAGGACAAATCGAAGGAGGAAGAGGCCAAGGAGCCGGCAGCAGAGGAGAAACCTAAATCTAGATCCGCTCAGCCCAAAGAAGCATCTCCTGCCTTCATGTCCAGTGTTTTCGCTGTTCTGGACATTTATCTGACCAAATCTCTGGTACGCAAATCGTCATCGTACTGCAGTATTACCCTTCACCCATTTTCAACTTCTGTTTTATCCCGTGCTTATGACAGATTAGAAGTATGTAGCGGTAATTATGAACCCTGGATGAGCTTTTCCGTGTTGACGACCGCTACTAACTGTATTTCTGTACTTTTCTTCTACAAACTGCCACTTAACTGATGTAAAACTATGATAAATATTGACCAAAAGTCCTATACCACCAAACCAAGTTATAATTAGAGAAACATGAACACCTTTCAAGTGGAACTGAACACTAAATCCACTTTATTCGCTGCTAAAATGTGTATATGGTGTTTTAATAGCATTATCTACTGTTCCTAGTAACATTTGGCAAGTTTAGTGGTGCAGACTAATTAAATGTGCTATTTTAAAACATAAAAAACCTCCTCCCTCCTCACTCTCCCCTTTAGTCTTCCAGGTACAGTTTAACAGCTCTATTTAAAATGTGTTTGTGGGCAGAGTTCAGGTATTTAGTCTCACTTTAAATCGCCTTTACCGTGTGTACTCGATCATCTGCTGCATCAACATTTACGACTGTTCCCAGCAGATGGCATCAGACAGCTAGTATTTAAAAGGCTAGACTAAAATATAAAATAAAATGGCCGTACCTGAAGGATGTTTTCTGGTTGTTCTCTTCAGAATTACCTGGCTCGAAACTTCTACAACCTCCGTTTCCTGGCCTTGTTTGTGTGCTTTGCCATCAACTTCATTCTGCTTTTCTACAAGGTAACAAAATCTCACACATTCACACTATGCTTGGGGTTAGGCAGAGAAAATTTAAGTTTATCTGACTATAAAATGTCTGGACAACAGCCTTTATCTACATACACAGTTCTCAGCGACATTTACTTGACTTTTTAAAGAAATTGTAGTACTTTCAGCAACTTTTTTATTGAAGCTCCAGTTCTCTAACTTGAGTAGAAGTTTTGGTTACTCTTCCCATTGTGTGTAAATCTACAAATAACTATGTTGACAATATGAAATGATTTGAACATTTGTGTTTCTTGCACCGCTCCTTCAAAAATCATTTAGTCTCATTTTTATGTCTATTCTGTCAATGTGACGATTTGTCCTTCAAATTACTTTAACTTCAAACTATAAATCAGATGTTACGTCCCTGCTTTTACTCTTTAAATACTTTTTTACTCTAATTCGAGTGATTTTCCGACTTAAATCATATCATTTTTAAGTGACGTTACTCTTATTTGAGTACAATTTTTGGCTGCTCTACCCTCCTCTGTACACACATCGTTAAAATAAATAAAAACATAAATAAGTCACTTGTTTATTAGCTTTGCAGTGAGTAAAACATGAACTTTTAATATGTCCTGTTCATGTGTAAGGTGACGGGAGAGTCTGATGAGGAGGACTCAGACGAGGGGAGCTGGGGAGGCGAGGACGAGGAGGAGGACGATGAGAATACTCTGTTCGACATGGACGAGTTTGTGCTTCAGGAGAGCACTGGATACATGTTACCTACGCTGCGCTTCCTGGCCGTCTTCCACACCGTCATCTCCCTGCTGTGTCTGGTGGGATACTACTGCCTCAAGGTACACAGCTCTTACGGATCTGTCTCTGGGAATAGCGTGTGGATGTGGACCTCCCTGAAGTTGGCCCCAACAAACGCAAACCTGCACAAAAACTGTCAATCGTTTGTGCTGCAAAAAGTTTCATTTGTGCTTCTTTAGTTTTGGAGAAATTAACGATTCTTTTATAGGTCAAACTGGGGTCAGTCAGTCCCCAGGAAGCTTAAAAATGCACTAAAACAGCTCAAAATGGAGTCAATCGTTTGTGCTTCGTTTGTGCTGTTTTGTGCTGCAAAAAGTTTCGTTTGTGCGATTCTGTTCTTAAGATATTTGCAGTTTTATTTTCTGCCGATGACGTCATCCAGCCCCTCAAAATGTTAAATAGAGCTCAAAACAGGACGAAAATTATACAAACGTTGTTGCTGAGTGGAAATGATGTCCTATAATTACTGCAGAAATAATAAATAATTTTAGAAATAAACTCGCCCAAATAGAAAATTGTCACAGCACAAAACAGCACAAATGAAATACAAACATTTTCTGTAATTTTCTTCCTGTTTTAAAGCTGTTTCACACGTCATCACCGAAAATAAAACTGCAAATATCTTAAGATATATAAGAATCGCACAAGCGAAACTTTTTGCAGCACAAATGACTGACTCCATTTTGAGCGTTTTAGTGCATTTTGAAGCTTCCTGTGGCGCTGGCTGACCCTAATTTCACCTATAAAAGAATCGTTAATTTCTCAAAAACTAAAGAAGCACAAACAAAACTTTTTACAGCACAAACAAAGCACAAATGATTGACATAGTTTTTGTGTAAGTTTGCATTTGATGGGGGCGACTTCACACAGGTTGGATGTGGTATTACCCAAATCTCATATATTTATTGTGATATGGGAAGAACATTGTAAAAAGAGGGATATTACACTTCGATGGGGTATTAATCATTACCACATAACATATTTAGAACACTGTGTTACCGTTTATTGTTTTGAAAATGCTATATTGGCCAAAAACAACATATTAACATGTTTCACTTTAATTTTTGACACCTCCCTTTGCTCTGTGTGCTAAGTCACTGCCCCTTCAGAGCGCTATCACACCACAATCAGCATCCACTAATGAAACCACTGCAAATCGCATCAGATGTGATGTAGATTTGTGGGCAGAGCACTGGACAGAATCATGTTACTACACCGCAGAAAAGCTTAAGATATAAACAATTAAATCTATCAAAAAATGAATTAAAAGTAGTGAAATTATCTTGCTGCATGGATAGATAATTTTCTTGATACTTGATAAAGTTTTCTTAAAATAAACCACCCCTAGACTAGAATAAGCAGTCTTTGAATTCGGAAGTAAATAATAAATCTGAA
This sequence comes from Odontamblyopus rebecca, assembly GCA_030686955.1. Taxonomy (NCBI): domain Eukaryota; kingdom Metazoa; phylum Chordata; class Actinopteri; order Gobiiformes; family Gobiidae; genus Odontamblyopus; species Odontamblyopus rebecca. The sequence goes on from CM060673.1 coordinate 9,950,738, forward strand.
AACAATAACCTGATATAAGTGTTAAAATCTAGGCCAGATCACAGAAATTTGCAGTGTAACCCAGGAGAGATCGCTAAATTAGTCAAACATACATAGATGAACTTAAATATAAAACCACTTAAGGTATGTTTTTGATGAGGGAAAGTTACAGCATGGTAGAAAGCTCCAAAAAGTCAGTTTTGCATAATCCTCCTCTTTAAAACTGACCTGGCAGCCCTTTTGTACTACATTTTTGTCATAATAAAGGTTAAGACAGTATTTCCTCCAGCACTAAAGCAGAACAAATGACCACGGTCTCTGTACTTACCTGCTTTAGTCCATGAAAGTTCACATTCGTGTCACAGTATTGTCTAACTCCTCTCCCTCGTATCCCTGCTGTGAAACTTGCAGGTGCCTTTGGTGGTGTTTAAGCGAGAGAAGGAAATTGCCCGTAAACTTGAGTTTGACGGTCTGTACATCACAGAGCAGCCCTCTGACGACGACATCAAGGGCCAGTGGGATCGTCTGGTCATCAACACTCCGTAAGTCCACCGTTAGGCACAGGTTTGAGGAGAATTCAGCCAGTCTGTGAATCTGTGCTTATTATTTCACTATAATGTGCTCTGCAGGTCTTTCCCTAATAACTACTGGGACAAGTTTGTCAAAAGAAAGGTAAGACTTTAAAAACATCTGTAGTATTACATGTTTATTTAAAGTGCATATGACGGGTTAGACTGCCTGTTCCTCTAAAACATAATTAGATTTAAGTCTTACTTTGACTGAATATCTTACCTAGACTGCTGAAAAGCTTGGTTAAAATTTAAGATATAAACACTTAAATCTATCTGAAAATTACTTAAAAGTTGTGAACTTATTCAGCAAGATAATTTTACTTGACAAGTTATCTTAAAATAAACTCCATCTAGACTAGAATGAAGCAGTCTCAGAACTAGTAAGTAGATAATAACTCAGAAAAGATGAATAACCTGACACAAGTTTTAAAATCTCGGCCAGATCAGAGACATTTTGTAGTCTTTTCTAGTTTTGTCATTTTACTTCTTGGTTGGACACGGGCAGCTGACATAACCATTAACAAGAGGCAAAACCAGAGTAAATTACACAACTGTTACTATTTGACAAGTAAAAATACCCCTCACCTCTATACCTCCTGTATTTTCCAACTTTTTCCCCCAACTCTTTTTCACAAACTGATGTAAAACTATGAATTTTTACCACCCCAGCAAACCAAGTCATAATCAGAAAATATATAATTATTAGCAAATCCCCTTTAAACTCCTTATGGTTGTGAGTAAAACTGAGCAGATACTCCGGTCGTGCAGATACAGTGCAGCTAAAAATAGCCATTTCCCTTCCGTGTGTAGGTGATTAACAAGTACGGAGACCTGTACGGGGCTGAACGCATCGCCGAGCTGCTGGGCCTGGACAAGAGCGCTCTGGACTTTGACCCCACCGTGGAGACTGTGGAGAGAGAAGCGTCGCTCATGTCCTGGTCTGTCCTGTGGCATTTACTTTTCTCTATGTAAACATGTATGAAAATATGACAAATACCCAGTAAATACTTGTTGGGCGCACACATCTTTGTTTAGTTTAGCTTGTAGTATTTTAACACGCTTCCATCAAACATCTTAAAATAAAAAGTAGGTCTCACGATACAATATCATCAGAGTATGAGCCTCACGGCACGATATTTATTGCGATATTGTGGGAAAGCTCACGATATGATGGGGAGGCTCACGATATTACAATATTCTACATTATAAAACGTTTTGACGAGTCATTTGGTACATTTATTGTCATTCGGGATGTAACGATATCCAAATCTCTCTGTACGATACTTTCACCGTATATATTTCACTGTACCATATTTATTGCAATATTTTGTGCGTGAATATGCAACTTTTTCCTCTAAAAACACCTTCACAAGACTTAATCTAAAGAATGAAGATTTAAAAGTGCTTAGAACAGTTATTTCTTCATGTCGTCTGCACTGAAACGGAGCAAAGGATCATGGTCTATGTAGTTCCCTCTGTTTTTTAGCTATTTCTGCATCATAACTATTCATTTAAGCAAAGAGACTTGTGATTCGATATATTGTGAGACCTCTGACGATACGATATCACCATATTTTGGCTATTGTTTCATCCCTATTAAAAAATTTTATCTTTTCTTACCACAGGCTGAGCTCCATTGACACCAAGTACCACATCTGGAAAATGGGTGTAGTTCTGACAGACAACGTAAGGCTCCTTCACAGTAAATCTGAATATCTTTTTAATGAAACTGTTGTACTTAAACGACGCCCTCTGCCCCGCACAGTCCTTCCTGTATCTCATCTGGTACACCACCATGTCCATCTTCGGACACTTCAACAACTTCTTCTTTGCCGCTCACCTGCTGGACATCGCTATGGGCTTCAAGACCCTGCGCACCATCCTGTCCTCTGTCACACACAACGGCAAACAGGTGAGCGGGGCCGACAGCAGGGGGCGCCACATGACCGGGACGTGGCCATATCATGTAGACTGTGTACCACAAGGGGCAGGCAACGCGCTTCTTTTACGCTGATTTGTACTTATTTAGATTTCATGTATGTTTTATTTCAAGTTGTTTTATGCGGTTTATGGAGGAATCATACACTTAGCAAATGTGTAAAAAGGCTGACAAAAATGAGGCGATCTAAAGGTTTACGGTGAGATAATTAAGGCAGAAAACTTTGAGGAAAAAAATCGAATTGTGTTTCTGACAAATTGCAAATCTGTCACAAACGCAACACTTATGTTTTAATAATAGGATTCAAAGTTCAAAGATTCAAAGTTCACATTTGAAACACATCCAGAATTGACTAAAAGACTAAAAAGCACTAAAATATTAAAAGAGTCAGGACATGTCTGAACAGATCTAATCTACAGGGTTAACAGTTTTATGCAGAATAAAAGGTGATTTTGTTGTTTGTGGAGGAAATTATGGTACTTCCAAAAACTGCAGCCTCCGTGATAGTGTTGTAGTCAAGACCAAGACCAGTCCGAGACCACAGGGTCCCGAGACCAGGTCAAGACCAAGACCTCTGAGGATCGAGACAGAGACAAGACCGAGACTTTTAAATTCCAAGACCGAGACCACAGCCCATTGAGACCAAATCAAGACCATCTTTGTCATTTCTGACACTAATTTGTATTTTACAGTTGTTTTGGCACATATATATCACTGTTTTTATATACATCTATCTCAATTTTATGTGATAAATACTATTCTAGCCTTAAAATAAGCTAAACAAACTGTACTGCACTTAAACACTCTGTACCCCTTCTGTAAGACTGCCACTTTACAGAAATCCGTGAAGAAACTACGACACAACTGTGATTTAAAATTGCAGTTTCGATTTGTGATTAATGTCGCAGCCTTAGAGCTTAGGCCAACTTCTGTTTGTGCGCCGTCTTTGAGTATTTCCTCAACACAGTATGTTACGTTGCCCTAGTTTTTGCTGTTGTTGGCCACACATTCAGCACTTGAATTGATTTTTTCCCATTTAAACGCTTCCTGAACCCGCTGAAAATAACCCACACATGTCCCTGCAGCTGGTGCTGACGGTGGGGCTGCTGGCCGTGGTGGTCTATCTCTACACTGTGGTGGCCTTCAACTTCTTCAGGAAGTTCTACAACAAAAGTGAGGACGAGGACGAGCCCGACATGAAGTGCGACGACATGATGACGGTTTGTGGCTCTCATAATGGAATAATCCAGACGCTCTTTGTACGAGGGACAATGAAGCTGCTATTTTCAAGGCCAGAGGAGGCTTGGGTTTAGAAAGGGAATGTCTCCAATGTTTATTCTTTGTCAGACAGAAATTCAGGCCATTTAAACTTCTAAAGAAAAGCTGTAATTGTGTAAGCTCAAAATTCAGTTCATCTTAGTCAGAATTTAAGGTTTGGAGGTGCAGTTCAAATCACAAATATCTAAATACAAGTGATGTTTTTAGTCTTTTCATTAGTAGCATTACCGTATTTATTTACTTTCTCTTTAGTCTCAAACAAAACCAAAACAGAACAAACTGATGAAGCCTTAACCTGTGTCTGAGTCCCTGTACTCTGCCCCACAGTGTTACCTGTTCCACATGTACGTGGGCGTCAGAGCTGGAGGCGGGATCGGAGACGAGCTGGAGGATCCTGCAGGAGACCCCTATGAGCTGTACCGCATCCTCTTTGACATCACCTTCTTCTTCTTCGTCATCGTCATCCTGCTCGCCATCATCCAGGGTCCTTATCTCTGCTCACGATGTTCTTTAGAAACCAGAAAGGAACGATGCAAAAGAAGGAACCTGAAACTTTACAATGTTCTAATGACAAAGACCATAATAATGATGCCTCCAGATTTATACATCATCATTAGTGATTTGGCCTGTGCTCATCTCCTCCAAATATTACAGCTTTATGGAAGTCGTGAAATTGTCCATCAGCCTGAAGCAGACCTGGGCACTTGGGCACATCCGGTCTTAATCTGGCCCCTTTTTATTGCAAAGTAATAGATTACAATAGCCTATATTTTACAGAAATGTGTTCATGAGGATATTTTGCTACACCACTGTTTACTCTGCCTCTGTCAAGATGCTTTAACCTTCAATATAAATCACAGACAGAAATCAATATGTTAGGATGAGCAACAGAGATGTGTATCCACAGCAGCAAACACAGTTTAGTGATTCCCCAAAGCACCGCTACAGCGTCCCTGTTCTGAGCAGAATAATCACAGAAGTGTGTTTCAGGTTTGATCATTGACGCCTTTGGGGAGCTGAGAGACCAGCAGGAGCAGGTGAAGGAGGACATGGAGGTACGTTCACTTTAAACAAGGTTTTCAACAAAACAAACAAGAAAAAACATTTAAAATGACTTGTGATTTTTTTTCTTACAGACCAAATGCTTCATCTGTGGCATTGGAAACGACTACTTTGATCGAACGCCTCACGGTTTTGAAACTCACACTTTACAAGAGCACAACCTGGCCAACTACCTGTGAGTGAGAGTCAAATACTCCAAACATGAGTTTAGTGGGAACATGTTCTGCAGCTGCTTCTGCTCCTCTGCAGGTTCTTCCTGATGTACCTGATCAACAAAGACGAGACTGAGCACACGGGACAGGTGAGACTTACTTTGACACAGATCAGTGCTTCTGCTGGCGCCATCTACTGGCAGCTACGTGAAGTGAACTAATTAACATTTTTCCTGACAATTACTGCAATTAGTTGTAGAAGAAACCGGTTGGACGCAGAAACATTTTGTCCAAACAGAGCAGGAGAGTTTGGACTAAATGTTTTCTTTTTCTTTTCGTCATTTTGAGTTCAGATTCAGGCTTTATCCAGAGCTTCTTATATTTACATAATTAGGTTTTCTTATTGTCACATCGACTTAGCGACATGAAAAACAGTTATTGTATAGTTGGCATAAACATATAGCGAGTGGAAGCGCTAACAGACGCACAGAGCCTGAACTGCAAACAGAAAACTATAACGTGTTGCTTTGTGCTTTACTTATGCAACGCGCTCAAGTGGGTAGAAACATTGCACAAGTGGTTCTTTGCAGAAGGAAGGACCAGAGCGTGGGCTGTCTTGGACATTTATTTATCTGCGTCTTGTCGTCCATGTAAAAGACACAAATTTAGCTTTTGTTGGGAGAAAAGAGCCCGTTATTGGCTGCAGAGAAGCCGTCAGATCCGAGTTAGTAGTGAGGCTTGAGGACGTGTCATTAATTTGCGGCAGAGATGACAGAGTTGGTGTCCTTCTGGGTGCAAAAGTTGGAGACCATCTGGGCTGCAGTCTGTCAGTGGGCAGTTGGAGCCGGTTCAACGTGAAGAAAGAAAGTATAGAACACAGCGACGACAGGCCCAGAGTCGCCCAGAACGCACCCGCTCACATGGACTAAGGCCTGGGGTGGAAAGGGACTAATTAAGGAGTAGATTTGTTGGATTTGTTGTACTATTTTCTGGAAATTTTGAAACCTCAACTTGTACTTTTAATGGAGTTTAATTCTACACATGCAGTTTTACTTCATTACATTTAAAATCCAAACCTAATCCTAACTTCTAACTAGTAATTTGAGTACCGTATTTTCCGGAGTATAAGCCAAAAAATGCATAACGAAAAAGAAAAAAACTATAAGTCGCATTTAAAACATTAATTTGATAAAATAAGAGCCCGAGAACAGACATTTCAACACTTCAAACTGTCGACCTCGGGCGTGGAAATCTGCTGTAGTTTTGGGGACATCGTTTGCTGTGATAGAGGCGGTTGCGTTACACCCAAGAAGGTCCCGCAACGTCATTAATATTCAACGTCCTGGCAGTTACCGTGGAGACGCAACTGCACCACCGACGAGCCTCTGCCGGCAGCGCGTTGTTTAAGCACCGTTTGTGAACTTGTTGTCGTGCTTTTTTTTGTTTTCTTCGTTGCAGTTCGAGTTTCCTCCGCTTTTCCCCAGCCAATCACAAGTTTCTCGCTCTCTCCAAACTTTCTTTTTGCTGCTCGATCACCGTTTTCAGCTGCAGATTTCCAAAACTTGCAGCTTGTGATCCGCAGAATATGATTTTCTTTTTGGGGGCATTTGTGTTCAGTCTTTCCCACTCGTCTTTTATAAGTTGATGTTTGTACAGTCGTGGCCAAAGGTTTTGAGAATGACACAAATATTCATTTTTGTACCAGAACGTCCTCCGAGAGCAACGACTCCCAACCATCCAAGAGCAGCAGCAGCAGGATGGAGCACCTCACCATAAAGCAAACGTAATAACTAAATGGCTCAGGGAACAAAACAAAGATTTTAGGTCTATGGCCAAGAAACTCCCCAGATCTTAATCCCACTGAGAACTTGTGGTCAAACATCAAGAGGCGGGTGGACAAAAAAAAAAAACCCACAGCATGTCAGAACTGCAGAGGTGTAGAAAAAGAAGCGTCAACACTGCAAATATCGACTTGTTGCATGAACTCAGTGTAATTGTCAATAAAAACTTTTGATACATATGAAATGCTTGGAATTAGATTTCAGTAAACCATAAAAACATGTGAGAAAACACCTAAAAACAATGAAGCAGCAGAACCTGTGAAAATGTAATATTTGTGTCATTCTCAAAACTTTTGGCCACAACTTTTGAGAATGACACAAAGATCTGGGGAGTTTCTTGGCCATGAACCTAAAATCTTCACGTTTTGTTATTAGTTTGCTTTATTTATTCTGTTTGCTTTATGGTAAGAAGCTCCATGATGCTGGAAAAGGCTTTTGTTCATCAAACTGCTCTTGGATGGTTGGGAGTCGTTGCTCTCGGAGGACGTCCTGGTACCAAAATGTAATATTTGTGTCATTCTCAAAACTTTTGGCCACGACTGTAAGAGGTGCCGCAGATACCGGCACACAAGCCTAGAGCGCCCTCTCTTGGCTGTCAGCGTGAAAATATTGAAAATGATATATTTTAATATACAAGTCGCAGGAAACCAAACCATGAAAAAACTTATAGTCCAAAAAATACGGTAGATTTGCTAAGTCACTTTACTTTACTATAGATTTTTGTAGCAGCACTTTTTCCTTGAGTGCACTTTTGAGTAGTCTTTTATTATTATGTCATAGACGATTAGTTTATAGACTGTAAATCCCTCATTTAGTGCCCTATTCCCCGCCGAGGGCACTTAATTCAATCTTTCAAATGGCGCATTGAAAAGATAAATTGCGGTACAAGAATTTTCTAGATACCTATAATAGTCTAAGTGAGCTATGAAACATCAAACACAATTCATAATAAATCTTGCCAGAAGCTGTTTTTCTCCTTAGTAAAGAGACAATATACAAGATTATATTTGTGCAGAATCTTTTTGACAAACTGTATATGTATGATTGATTAGGGCCCAGTCTCTGCGCTCAGAAGTATAAAAGTATACACCAAAACCCCGACGGTAAACCTGTTATTACCCGTGGAAAATCCCATTATAAGGTCTATCTTAAGGCACTGTCTGAAAACCCGCTCGTGTAAAATATCACCTAAGTGTTCTTCAGAAATCCCCAGGTCCCACGCACAATCTCGCGTTCGCCCCGGGCGCTGACACTGATCTGTTTTGCCCCCGCGCAGGAGTCCTTCGTGTGGAAGATGTACCAGGAGCGGTGCTGGGACTTCTTCCCGGCCGGAGACTGCTTCAGGAAACAGTACGAGGACCAGCTGGGCTAAAGACGACTCCTCCGGCCTTCGGACCAGAGCTTTAACCACGAACTCGGAACAACCGGACTGACCGACACCCTGGACTGGACTGTGTGACCCGTGGCTGGACAGTGGGAGGGGGGGGTCGCTCATCTTTGCCATAGTGAAAAAGTCTCCACGCCTCTTTATGCAAATCCTTCGTTCTTCGATCGTGACTTTGCCTTTACACCTGCAAACCCCAAAACCTGTCGCACAATTTGATGTTCGTAGACGATTGTCACACCAGAGGGTTGCGGCTTGACAGCTGAATGTTTCGATTAGGGCTGCACAATATTAGAAAAAATGACAAATTCAGTGAAAGTTTTGTACTGCGACGATCTTTTAACGTACTTTTTGACAAACGGAAATCGAAAGCCCACTTGGAATTCTGTTGAAATAAAAACAAACGAGGCAAAAGTCGGAATAATTATGAACAAAATCTGACGTTTTTTACAGTTAACCTTCAAAAAAACCCACGATTTCCATCAGGCTGAGCGTTTTTTCCTGTGATATTGATATTTTAGCGACGTATTGTGCAGCCCTGGTTTCCATATGCACAATTTCGACAAGGAACTCGACAGACGCGCTGCTAGTCTCGACGCGCTCGCCGTGAAATCTCGACGAGACCTGGTTTTTGCCTTTTTGAGATGGTTCAAATCCGCTGAATTACTGAATGAATGAAGTCCTTTCTGGTCTTGGCGCGTTCGCTGTGTTCCCAAGACCAAAGACGACTGTGAAAACGTCAAAGAGCCACCGTGCCTTACCAGAAACTATGCAAAGAACATTTTCGTCCCTTCTGACGCCGCGCTACACTTCTTCTTCTTCGCTTCACGCAATGATTTGAGCTTGAGCTAGTTTTGGCGGCTTTCGAATCGCGAATAGAGATCATTTGTTGTATAAAATCTAGAGAAATTTTGCGTAACTGTTGCTTTTTACCCCCCGCCCTAAGCCTTTTCTGCCGTATCCGCTCGTGTCCGCAGCACAACCGCTCCCCCGCGCGCCGTATTCCCGTGTTCAAATCGTAAAGTTTACCGGATAAAACCGCTATCGTACGGCTCTTTGTATGTACCTAGTAGCTTTGGTAAAGAACGCATTTATTTTGATCAGAGGGAGGAAATGAATAAAGTAACTGACGCAATAAAGATGCTGTGTTGGCATGTTTTAGTCTGGTTTGTGAAGCATCATTCAACCAGGAACACACAATTCTTCCTCAAACCTCAAAAACACCGGGAACATTTTGACACGTTGAGCCGTCGGAACATCTCAGAACTTCCTGTCTCTTTTCTTTCTCTCTCTCGGGGTAATAAGTCCACTCCGTCCTCCCCCTGACGGAGGCGCTGCTGTGCTCGGGGGTCAGGAGATCATGCTGTCCAGCCAGTCCTCCAGGTCCTCCTCCGTCAGCTCCTTCTTCACAGACGCCGCGCTGACGTGTTTGTCTGGCACTTCCTCCGCCATCTTGTCCTCGTCTCCTGCCGCCTCCGGTCCGTCCCTCTTCACTTCCTCCGGCGCTGCAGACACAAAACAACCACCGACTTAACAGCGTCTTCACTTCACGAATGAGCTTTTAGACTTATTTAAAATGAAATATTCAAAACAGACAGCGTAACTTTGGTTTAAATTAGTGTTAAAGAGCCGATATTACGCTATTTTATTAATGTTTTTGTTGTTTTCTCATCAAAAAACAGACCTGGAGTTGTGTTTGTTCCATCCACACACGTTTAACACACAAATCCTGCATATTTAAACCGGAAAACACCCTGTTCCACCTTGCGATGTGTCGTGTTCCACTGCGTTTTTAAACTCCAAACACCTTCACTAACATGGCGTAAAGCTCTCAAGAGGAAGTTTTGTGTAATACGGGAGATTTAAAGGTAAGAACCTGCACCTTCTCGCCTGTTATTGCTTTGCCAGGAGTGTTTCACAGTAAAGGGACCGGATTTTCAAAATAAAAAACTGGAACATCTCCGGTTTGTGTTGGTTGGTAATAATAAAATTGTGAAACGAGGGCGTAATTAAAGAAAATTGTTATGCACTTGAGCCATTCATGACATTAATGCGAGTCAGAATAGTCATATTTTCTTCCTGTTTTGGTCATTTTTAAGCAGTTTTTCTGTATTTTACTTAAACAAATGACAGTTTATGCTTCTCTTTACTGTCGGCAGGGATCAAACTGGTCAAAAATAGGGACAACTGGGACGTTTCTTGTATAAAATCACTGGTTTTGTACAAATCTGCTGGGACAGGGGACACAGGGCTCAAAACTGGGACTGTCCCGGGTAAATAGGGACGTCTGGTCACCCTAATATTTCTCCATTTATAATACTCTATGAAAACAAGCAAGTAACGCAACCAAGCCAAGTTACCAGTCAGATCTGCGGAGAGGGTCTCCCCAGATTTAAGACCTTTTTAATGCCACTTAAATGAAAATTAAGACCATCGCACCCATTATGCGGCCGAAAAACACCAGATCCAATACTTTTATCATATAAGTATTTGTTGCTTTAAATAACAACAAATACTTATATGATAAAATCTCATTCAGAACTCATTTATAGTCGTTTGCGTTGCTGTAAAATGGCCAAAAATCATTTATAACATTTTAACAAGACAAACTAAACTTTCACATTGTCTTGTCTCACATTGCACTGCAGCCCGGTGAGTATACAAAAAAAATGCTAATGAAATTTAAGACGTTTGTGAAAAAAATAAGGCTTGAACAACATAATTTAAGACTTTTTAAGACCTTAATATGAAATTTAAGACCTTTTTAAGACTTTTAAGACCCTTGGTGGAGGTGACTGCTTCTCACAGTAAGAATCAGTCCCCCCAAAAATGTTCAGTGACTGTTTTGTACTGCGATGATATTACAGAGATATTTTAATGTACTCTGGACTTGGAATTCTGTTGAAATAAAAACAAACAATGTAAAAGAAGGACTAAACTATGAAAAATAATGGACAAAATCTGATGTTTTTTACATTCAACTTTCAAAAAAACACACATTTCTGTCAGGCTGAGCGTTTTTTTCCGTGATATTGATATTTTAGCGATTGATATTTACAGACCGGAAAAGTTACAAAGCCGACATAAAAAACAGTATAATAATAATTGAAACATTTTAGGGCACGTTTCCAAGCTCACCTTCGTCCGCTGTAGTCGCCTCTTGCCCTAAATCCATCTGCTTCTCTTGAGTGTCCCCCGGTTTCTGTAAAGACAGCAGCTCCTCCAGATCCTCGTCCTCGCCCTCCGCCGGCGAGGGGACGGCGCTGGGAGGCGAGGGGGGCGTCGGCGCGGTGACGGGACGGCGCGGGGGGCTTCTGGGTGCAGCCGGCGGAGGAGCAGAGCCACGGGCGGGTTCGGACGCTTCCTGTTTGCGGAGGGGCTGAGACGGGAGCTCGACCGGAGCGGAGATCTGGAGCAGGACGAAGGAATTCGATCAACGTAAAGGCACATTTTCAGGACGGACGTTTTGCTTTTCAAAACAAATGGCGTCTCTTCTAAATAAATAAACATAAAAAATACATTCAGACAGTGCATGCGGCAGGTTTTTGTTTGTTTTTCTAATTATGACTTGGTTGGTGTGCTCAATGTTCATCATAATTTTACATCAGGAAGATCGAAAGTTTGCAAAATTAAAGGAAAAGTACAAAAATATGTCATCAGCACAAAGTTAAATCCAAATTAGAGGTGCATTTAACAAAATTTATTGTTCATATTGTTTTATGTTTTCTCACCAGGAGGAAATCTAAAAATGTAATGATGTGAACTGTGATTTAGTGAAAGTAATAAGTCTGTCATAGGCACTTCAACTGAGAACCTCGAACGGCATCGTCAAGAAAAAGTTTTCCCATCAAATAACTATTTCGTGATATGATAAAAATGGGTTCTTTTTATTCACTGTCAACTCTAACAGCTCCTCGTCATTTTGACACCGGTGCTGCAACGTGGCGCAGGTATTTTCACTAGTTTGAAGTGGACAAGTGAAATAAAACGTGCTGCATTTGATTCTGTGTCTCTGTTATAACTCTCCAACCTTCAGAAATGTGAATATAGTGAATATAAATGTATTTAGCCGCACAAACTACCTCACTTACCTGTCGAAATGGGCTACCCGTCGATGTGAGCTCCCCGAGGCGGCTGAATACCTACGTTAGAGGACTGAATACTTTGGATTTAATGTTTTAATATATTTGATTTTCTTTCCATGTGTAGAAAATTGTGTAAATTTGTTTAGAAAGGTGGTGTATAAATAAAATTGATTTGCATGGAACTGTCCTATCCTCACTGGGAGCATTATGCGATGGCTAAACTGGCCTGTCGATATGTGCTACCTTTAGTCGGAGCCCTATTTGACAGTCTAACACAACTGTCGAAATGAACTACCTACGCATATTCATATAAATGAGTTGAAATTTGACATAACTAAGGGATAAAGTCTGAGCAAAGAGCATCAAACTCGCCGTCTCTAATCCAAAGAAATATGTTGTAAAACTGGACTGGATCCATGGAACTTTAAGTGGGAAAACATGAGGTAGCTCATTCTGACGGGGTAGCCCATTTCGACAGAACACCGGACATCCTGTTGTTCCTATGGAAAGACAACAACACACACTTTTACACTCGTCTGTCCATGTGTGTGTGTTGTGTGTGTGTATGTGTGTGTGTGTTGTGTGTGTGTGTGTTGTGTGTGTGTTGTATGTATGTGTGTGTGTGTTGTGTGTGTGTGTCTTGTGTGTGTTTATGTTGTGTGTGTGTGTGTATTGTGTGTGTGTGTTTGTGTGTGTGTTTGTGTTGTGTGTGTTTGTGTGTTGTGTTGTGTGTGTTTGTGTTGTGTGTGTGGTGTGTGTGTGGTGTGTGTTTGTGTTGTGTGTGTGTTGTGTGTTTGTGTGTGGTGTGTGTTGTGTGTGTGTGTGTTTGTGTTGTGTGTTGTGTGTGTGGTGTGTGTGTTGTGTTGCGTGTTTGTGTTGTGTGTGTGTTGTATGTGTGTGTGTGTTGTATGTGTGTGTGTTGTGTGTGTCGTGTGTGTGTTGTGTGTGTGTGTTGTGTGTGTCGTGTGTGTGTCGTGTGTGTCATGTGTGTGTGTGTGTTGTGTGTGTGTGTTGTGTGTGTCGTGTGTGTGTTGTGTATGTTGTGTGTGTGTGTCGTGTGTGTTGTGTGTGTTGTATGTGTGTGTGTCGTGTGTATATGTGTGTGTGTGTCGTGTGTGTGCCTGCCTTGTTGTGTGAGTGTATATGTCCCCTGTCCTGTTGTGTGTGTATTGTGTGTTGTGCGTGTGTGTGTGTATTGTGTGTTGTGCGTGTGTGTGTGTGTGTGTGTGTGTGTAAATATGTGTTGTGTGTCCTGTCCTGTGTTGTGTCTGTGTTGTAAATGTGTGTGTTCCCGATCCTGTAATGAGAGCCCTCCAGCTGCTCTGCCTGAGTGTGTGCGCGTTTTGTGTGTGTGTGTGTCGTGTGTGTCGTGTGTCGTGTGAGTGTGTGTCGTGTGTGTGTTGTGTGTTGTAGTTTTGTACCTGGACGAGTTCAGGCTCCAGCTGCAGTTTGTCCTGAAGCGGCACCAGGACGAGACTCTGAGCCAAAGCCGACAGGTCCACTAAAGCACGCACCTGCCAGAGACAGGGGAACGACAGGTGAATGAGTGAGCGACAGGTGAGACAGGTGAATGAGTGAGCGACAGGTGAGACAGGTGAATGAGTGAGCGACAGGTGAACAAGTGAGCAACAGGTGAACAAGTGAATGAACAAGTGAGCAACAGGTGACCAAGTGAGCGACAGGTGAGACAGGTGAATGAGTGAGCAACAGGTGAACAAGTGAATGAACAAGTGAGCAACAGGTGAACAAGTGAGAGAACAAGTGAGCAACAGGTGAACAAGTGAGCGACAGGTGAACAAGTGAATGAACAAGTGAGCAACAGGTGAACAAGTGAGTGAACAAGTGAGCAACAGGTGAACAAGTGAGTGAACAAGTGAGCAACAGGTGAACAAGTGAGCAACAGGTGAACAAGTGAGTGAACAAGTGAGCAACAGGTGAACAAGTGAGCAACAGGTGAACAAGTGAGTGAACAAGTGAGCAACAGGTGAACAAGTGAGTGAACAAGTGAGCAACAGGTTAACAAGTGAGCAACAGGTGAACAAGTGAGCAACAGGTGAACAAGTGAGTGAACAAGTGAGCAACAGGTGAACAAGTGAGTGAACAAGTGAGCAACAGGTGAACAAGTGAGTAAACAAGTGAGCAACAGGTGAACAAGTGAGAGACAGCTGAACAAACATGAGCGTAAATCAGCGCTACATGACACAATCACTTAAATATAATTTGTACATTTTTACATTTTTTATTTTAGCTTTTTTAACATCACTGAATATGTGCGAGACAAGTTTACCGCCGCACTGTGGATTATTCCAGGCAAAGCAGTAACATCTCCATCTAGAAAAGTTACATAATGTGTCTATAAATGAACTGATGAACGAGTGAACGTGACTTTTTCGTTCCAATAACCTACAATTAACTAATAATTCTGCTCCAACTTCCCTCTGAAACACCAGATACTTGTGACGAGCCATTACCAAACTGCCATCCTCGCAGTTCTAATAAGACCTTTCGTAGTGATTTTTCTGTCCTTTCTGTCTCGCTCTAATCTATATCGACAGAGAGAAAAAAAAGTCCAGCGGTCGTGGGCTAAAGATTTACCTGATCGGCCACAAATGAGTCCATGTCCCAGTCCTTCTCGTCAGAAAATCGAAACTGTGTGAAGGAATCTCCTGAGAAACACACAAAAACACAACTCATTAAAGGAGACATATTATTACGCTTCAACGTCATTAGATTTAACACATTACTAATAACTGTGGTTCGTTTAGTCTGTTTCATAATTTTACTTCCTGGTTGGACAAAGGGGCCGAGCTTGTCTCATTTACACAATAGTGATTATTTATCGCATTTAAACACACGACTACACCTTTATTTTGTTAAATTAAGCTGTTTTTCATGATGATGATAGAGGGATTGTTACTTCCTGTGTTTTTGTGCGCTTTATCTTCGCTTTTTTCCACAAACTCTCACTTGTAAACCTGGAGTAAACTGGTGTAAAACTATGATCACTGCAGGTACAATTCCACCCATACAATTTATGATCCCACCAAACCAAAAATAAATAATAAAAAAAATCATATGCGCTTTAATCCAAACACAGTGTTAGTTTAACCACATACGACATTTACACATTTTTTTGCTTCTTTTCTGCTCCTGAAAAAATGCAAAGTAAATATTGCGTGCATATCTTTTTAATTTTTTTATTACGTTTCATGAAAAGGCATCCGGTCACTTATGTAAAACACCGCTCCAGTTTCAAATACAATACATGATCTAGAATACGTGTTTACATTACTAAATATTAAATACTAATAAAATATGACGCTAAATACAATACTAAATGCAATAAATCAATTAAATACTGTCCCACTTTAACTGTCGGCTTTTAACTGTATGTTTTAGTCGTATTTAATTTGTTTATGTTGTTGTAAGGCGACTTTCGGTGTCCAGGAAGATGCCTCATAAATAAAATGTATTGTTTTTATTATTATTAATCAAATTTGAAATACAAATTTGACCCTACATAATATCCCCTTGAACACACAATGATGTAAATGTAAAGCCTCTTGTGATTCTAATAAAACACTGTCAAAGTGTCAGAATAAGGATAAATTTACTTCACAGTTATTCACAATTTTGACACAATGTTTACGCCAAAAATAATAAACGTATGAATATGTGCCTAAGAATCGTGGGCTGCTGTATCGATATCGTGGGCTGCTGTATCGATATCGTGGGCTGCTGTATCGATATCGTGGGCTGCTGTATAGATATCGTGGGCTGCTGTATAGATATATTGCCAAGAGTGTTTTAAGGTATATTTTACTAAATTATTTTGTTTTTCTTATTAACTTAGCACAGACTTAGCAGACTTTTAGCATCACAGCCATGATTTAGCCTTTGAACCATATTGAATCTATTTAAAATATATCGTATCGAATCGTATTGAATCTTTTACTTTTTCTGTACAGCGTCTTTGAGTGTCTTGAAAAGCACTTAAATGTATTAGTAGTATTATTATTATTGAATCGAAAGTGCATGATATCGAAAAAAAACATCGTATCAGCAATGTCTTAATGATACTCAGCCGTACTGACAATTGAGTGAAAAAAGATCAGCTGGTTTGGAAGATTATAGCCATAGGAGCGATATTTCCATGGAAAAAAAGTGACATAGTTTTGCTTTAATATTTTGCGACAGCTGTAACAGAAATAACAGTAATAGAAACTACTTGGTAAAACATCTCCATGGCAAAATAGATTGGTCAGAAAATCATTAAGAAGCTATTTCGAAGCGCGGTTTCGAGTGCCAGTATCAGCTGTCCCATCACCGGGGGTCCTGATTACCGCCCCGACCCCACACTGCGCTCAGACCCCAACTTTGCGCGCTGCATTTGGCGTGGATTATGTTTGGGTATGGCGAGAGGAGAGGGTCAAAAAGGTGTGAGCGCAGGGGGGGTCTGACTGCCACATGTTCCAGACTGGATTATTGTGGAAAGCCAATGAGCCGTCAGCTTTAGGCGACAGAGTGTTCACATCCACAGGACCTTATCGGGATCGGGATGGAGGAGGCGGAGAGGGCGAATCGCACATCGTTCGCTCAAGACGGAGCTCAGAATAAACACAGGGAGGACTGAACGAGAGGAAAAAGTAGCTGGACACGTACAAAAGATGGTACAAAATGAACGCTGTGAGTTAATACCGATATCCGAGCTTTGTATTACGCGATTTTCCGACGTACGTGTATGTTATAATAATGTTTCCTCATCAAAAACGAACCCGGAGTTGTGTTTTGCTTAATTTACAAGACATATTTAGGCTCCACTGTGTTTTTAAACTCCACACACCTTCACTAGAATCATTTGGATGATTTTAGCCCTGGAATTTCCAATCTCTACAATAAAAAAATGGTAAAAAGTGCCACGTTAACACAAGAATTACCACTAGTACTATGCCATCGCAAGTTGGAACAGAGTATTTTGAGGTTCAGAGATGTACGAGACAGATAACTAGAGTGACCAGAATTTCAAAATAGAAAACTAGAACATCCCTGTTTTTTGGTGATTGGTAATAATAAAATTGTGAAACAAATGCGTAATTAAGGAAAACTTATGCAGAGACCATTCATAACGAACATGTGAACCAGTATAGTCACTTTTTTTGCGTTTTGGTCATTTTTAAGCAGCTTTTTTGTATTTTACCAAAACAGATGACAGTTTATGCCTCTCTATACTGTTGGCAGGGATCAAATTGGTCAAAAATAGCGACACCAGGGATATTTCTTGTATAAAACTGGGACAAATCAGTGGTTTTGTATAAATCTGCAGGGACAGGGGACACAGGGCTCAAAACTGGGACTGTCCCGGGTAAATATGGACGTCTGGTCACCCTACAGATAACTCCAGGTATGTTTAGTCAATTTTCAATATCTGATTGATATGTTATCTGCAAAAACCCCTCCAGTGTTACCAATACCGTAATGGGAGACAATATATCACCTAACATGTACAAAATCTGCTGTCTACTACACGTAGAGCTGATTTTGATTTATGTGAGGAAATAAAACATGCAGGGTTCCCACTCTTTTTCACTGACAAAACTTAAAAACTTTTCCACTTTTTCTTGACCTAAAGTAAACTTTGCATGACTTTACAGCACCCCACATGTGCAGAATTGAGCACTTTTAGGGTTAAATGTGAAATGTGAACCCTTTCCACTCGCCTTATGGTTTATTATAGTTTTTTAACTTTCAAAATAACCTGCGTGAAGTTGGTCCCCATTAAACGCAAACCTACACAAAAACTTTGTCAAGCGTTTGTGCTTTGTTTGTGCTGTTTTGGGCAGCAGAAAGCTTTGTTTGTGCTGCTTTAGTTTTTGAGAAATTAACGATTCTTCTATAGGTCAAATTAGGGCCTGCCAACCCCCAGGAACTTCAAAATGCTCTAAAACGTCCAAAATGGTGTCAATCGTTTGTGCTTCGTTTGTGGTGCAAAAAGTTTTGTTTGTGCGATTCTGGTTCTTCAGATATTTGCAGTTTTATTTTCGGCCGATGACGTCTCCAGCCCCTCAAAATGTGAAATAACCTCAGAAACAGGCAGAAAATTATAGAAATCGTTTGTATTTCGTTTGTGCTGTGACCATTTTCACTTGAGAGTTTATTTCTAAAATTATTCATTATTATTTCTGTGATAATTATATGACGTCATTTCCGCTTCTCCTGCTGACGTTTGGAAATAATCATAGTAGCCTCATGATAACTTAACAAAACACTGTCGTTGCGTGAAAGAGATTCTACAATTTCATGACTTTTCCAGGTCTGGAAAATGACATTTTCAATTTCTGACTTTTCTAGGATTTCCATGGCTGTAGGAACCCCGAACACATAAAAAAAAACAGTAAAAGTACATCAATGGTGAAGACAGAGGTGGTGGAAATCGTTTAAACGCAAAGAACAAAGCCATAAACTCACAAACCAAGTCTAAACCTGCTGACTGCACTGCTGCATTTGATTTGTTCCAGGTAGACCTTTAAAAAATCCATAAAAATCAGGACAAGAGCAGTAAAAAGAAAAGTCAGACAGATTTAGTTTCCCTTGAATGTTATGAAGGACTCGAATGAGCTGTGGACACTGTGGACCCTCATATCGTCAACAAGAACCACCCGTACGTACCAACGCGCTCATTTAGACCGAACAAATGTCCCCCTCTTTTCCAGAACAATACCGGGGCCTCTCTCGTGGTATGACAGCACACTTCATTAACACTTCATTAGAGCGTCTTTGTTGTGCACGTGCTGTGGAGAGGCCGGGACGAGGAGCCGCTGAGCTTTAAATAAAACCAGTCGGAGTATTAGAGCGTCCGCGATACGAGCTGATTGAAGAGGGCTTGTGTTTAGTAAAGAAAAGCAGCCATCTTCACGACAATGAGACTAAGAGAAGGAAAACACTGCGTCTGAAGAAGCAAAACTGTTCAGAATCATTATTAGCTCCCAGAAGCTTGGGCGAATAAAGAATTCTCCCATAGAGCGCGATGTATTTTGTGTTCAGCTGACAGAGCAACAACGACAACCCAAAAAGGTCAGATTTTATAATTCTTTTCTATTTTCACAACATAATTTTAAATCCTCAAAGATAAAAAAAAAAAAAACTAGCTTTGTAAGACTTACTGTATTGTAAGTATAAGTCGCACCAGCCAAAAAATGCACAATGAAGAAGAAAAAAACATGTATAAGTTGCACCAGACTATAAGTGAGGGAAATTTATTTTATAAAATCAGAGACCAAGAACCGACATTTCATCTGGAAAGGAAAGTTATAGAAGTTATAGTAATAAAAACAACCGAATAGAGAACAATCCATGTGTCGTTTGTTTTTCAATACCAAAAATAAGAAAACAGAAAAACAGCTCTTTTCTTTATTATTTGTCTCTAAAACCAAAATAAAAACATGCATAATGATTTGTTTTTTCATTTTTGATTCATATTAAGATTCATATATTGAAAAATAACTTGTTTTTAAGAGTAAAAATCAGGTACAGCGCCGTTGAGTTATATGAAAGAGTTTGTCTTGACTTTTGTTAGGAAAGTGAATACGTTTGGCTGTGACGTCCGACCCACGCAGTCTGGGACGGACATTTAGTAACTCATTTCAAACTCCTACTTCAGTTTGAGGCCAAAAATTAATTAAATCAACTTCAAAAATGATGTGAGGGACTTTGACTTTTCGACAGGAACGTGTTTTAAACTGAACAGATATTTCATGGCTCAGTTTTGTAAAGATTAATTATCAAATTCTTGGAATAAAACCGTGACTTGTAACATTATTTTTCAGTGAAAAACAAAAATATGAATCATTTAACACTGAAATAAAATGTTACTTTCACTTGCTAGTATAAAAAAATTCAAAATTATTAAGTTTTGTAAGTATATTTTTTCCATGTTTAATTTTTTAAAGAGGGGATATTTTACTTCTATGGGGTATTAACTGTAACACATGACATATTTAGGTCCCCATGTTGCCTTTTATTGTTTTGAAAATGTTTTATACACGGAAAACAACATATTAACATGTTTTATAAGTTTCACTTTTGGTTTTGAGTTGAGTCTCTCCTCCCTTTGCTTTACAAAAGTACTAAAACATTTTGACAATTTTTTAAGCGTCGTGTACAACATGAAATCGATTCGACGTCAGTAAACACAGCCAGAAATATTACATACATAAAGTGCACCGGATTATGAGGGGTGACGATTTTTGAG
Organism: Odontamblyopus rebecca; assembly: GCA_030686955.1. Taxonomy (NCBI): domain Eukaryota; kingdom Metazoa; phylum Chordata; class Actinopteri; order Gobiiformes; family Gobiidae; genus Odontamblyopus; species Odontamblyopus rebecca. Next base: position 9,971,278 of record CM060673.1, read on the forward strand.
AAAAATAAAGGATTTTAAGTGCGCCTAAAGGCTGCTCCACACTAGAGACCACACCACAGACACAAGGAGAAACTTATGAGACTAAAAATCTCTGATCGCAAACACTGCAGCGAGATATGTCTGCAGAGACACAGGATATAAAGTTATGAGCGCGATCACGTCAGCTGTTTCCTGTCCTCTGCACTTCTAGTTTAGATACAAGTGAAAACTGAGTTATTATTATTTGTGAAATGTGGTGCAGTACTTCAGATACATGATTTTTAAAGCATAAAAGAGGCAATAAAGTCCACAGGAAGTAGAGTCACTATCGCTAATCTGCAGCTTTACGCTCTGTGCACGTAAACAAACACATGCGAGGAACAACTTTGGCCTTTTTACTTTCAAAGAACACTTCGAACTGAATTAACAGCGCAGTTTTGTGGACTGGATGTCATTATTTGCGGAGGAAAATTTCTATGGATAATGTGGATTACCAGTAGATGCTGCACTTTAAATTTACCACTTTACATTAGTAATGAAGTCTTTATTTTTGCTATATCAATTTTGTTTGTTGCATCTCTGTGTCCGTCGCTCCTCTGCCCCTGACACTCTGTTTTATCGTCTGTTTCCGTCGCGTTCTTGATATTTGGTGGTTCTGATCTGACACTGACTCCACACATGAGGAGCAGCGGCTTCAAAATCGCACACAGAGACAAAAAGTCGGGTCACGCCTCATCGAACTGTGGGAGAAGTCGCAGTCAAAATCAGGCAAATTCTCCTGTAGTGTGTGGCGGCCTTTATGGTCGGAAAAATACAGCACTGCACATCGCATCAGGTTTGTGAAGTTGTAGTACACAGTTTTATATGATGTTTTTGTATATTTATGGAAGTATTGTCATTTGTGGGAGCATGGGTGACGTAGGCTCGTGGACGGAGCACTGGACAGAATCTTACTGCTAACTTTAAAGGTGCACTGTGAAACTTTTCTGGTGGAGAGTCTGTCACAGGCTTTAAACAGAGTTACCTTTCATTTATTCAATTACAGGTGGTTTTATAGCCCAAAAATACCTAGAAAAACAGGCAGTCTGACTGTGAGCGGGCTCGCCTCACCACAGATCTGACCTGTAACTTGGTCTGGTTTGGTCTCCATGAAAATAGAAAGGTTTAATGCCATACTGTGAAACATTCCGGACACATAAATAATAGCATTTTCATGGAGAAAAGCATTTGACGGACCCTCCACCAGAAAAGTTACATGATGCACCTTTAAGCAGGGTTTGAATAGAGCCCAGGACAGATCACTAAATGACTCAAACATGCATGGATGACATCTACAACCTCTACTGGCATGTTTTTGATGAGGGGATAAGGTTATAACATGGTACAACACTAAAAAAAAATCAGTTTTGCATAATACACCGTCTTTAATCATTTACTTACTACATTTATCTTCTAACTTCATATTTCGATGATGTTTCTAGACTATTTGGCCCTTTATTTTTGGAGAACGCTAAAGGCAACGTCAAGCTGTGTTTAATGGAGATTTATGCACCATCCGGGCCCACCCTCCCAAGGTAGACACAGCATCCAAATCGCTTAAAACTCTTCATTATTGCCTGGATATAAAGTTCATGGCACATCCCAGCTACATGTCTCATTCTTCTATTGCAGAATAAAACAGGATTTAAAACGAAGCCTTTACCTTTATGAGATTTGATCACTTCCTCTGCTCCAGACTAGAGCCATAAGCCTTTATTTGTTCTTTTATTATATGGTTGATGGTGGCTTGGTTTGGTGTTGTCGCGATACTAAAACTTGATTTCAATGGTAAGTAACTTTCACTTTCTAGTATTAGAAAACCGTCACCCCTCTGTCTGTAACTGCTGCTCTCAGGCTCGTCATTCTGTCCTAAAATGTTCATATTAACTCGCTCTACACGATCCTGGTGTTTTTATTTTGTCTGGAAATCAAAATATCAACACAATAACACATCAAGTGCCGTCTTTCCCCGAGGTCACTCCCGCTGGCGTTAGGCACAATTCGTACACAATGTAATTCAAAGTGCTTTACAGAATAAGAAATGCATTAATATCACAATACAAACAAAACATCATAAAATAAAAAAGAGAGATACATTAAATTAGAGAGAAGAGTGCGGGATTAAAAATGAAAACCTTTCAGTCAGACGCAGCTAAACAGCTGTTTTAAGCCTGGATTTAAACAGTGTCAAAGTACAGGTTTGATGGACCACCAGCTGTTTGAAAGGGGGCGTTACTTTCAACAACTTCACTCCAGATTGGCTTTCTGGGTTCCTATGATACTCGCAGTCATAATTTTTAATATCGCCTTCCTAGTCTCAATTAGCTTCATTTGGCTGGAACATAATGCTATGCCCACTCATTTGGTCCACTTCTTTACACAGACTATAAGATAAGATAATAAGAAATTTCCACAATGGGGAAATTTCAGTGTTGCAACGCACAGTTAAGAGAACAGCAAGAAAACAGTAGCAGCAATAGAAGTACAGAATTACTTAAAAATAGACAAAAAAAGATAGGGATTATAAAATAAAATAAAATTCTATATACAATAAATTGCTATCTGAATACAGTGGCTACAGTTTGACGGGGTGTCCAAACCTTTTTCATCAAGGGCCACAAATTAAAACACAGAGCAGCGTGAGGGCCGATCGAGGGGCATAAACTGGTGGTCAAAACAGTGAGTCATTTAAATATGTGCATTTATAACAGGTTTGAATGACCCATCAGACCTTTGTTCATGCTTAGACCCTCAAAAGGACACACAAAATTTGATGGATCAAGGTAGATTTAAAAAGAAAAACATGGAGTGAAACGTACTACCTGGAAGCCTAAGGGCCAAAACAACTGGTCTGAGGGCCATATTTGTCCCCCGGGCCATCGTTTGGACATGCCTGGTCTATGATTACACATTTTACGACAGCTTTTATATACGTAAGCAGATAAAATCACAGTTACGATACTTACACAATGGACATTCTGTTTAATTTAATAGTCAGAACAGCAAATACATGACCTGCTTTTCACAAATATATTTACTTTCTGTAGATAAACAATAAAATCTTAGCGCTGTCACAACTAAATTTTTTGAAAAGCAAAGAAAAACTCACGTCAATATATTACAGCACACGATATCAATAATGTAACAACAAATTAGGAATCAAATGAAGTATTATTGTGTAAATATTATGCAGTCTTGAATCCGGCATCAAGACTAACCGTCTGGCAAAACGTATTTACTCTCAATGTCTCATATTGCCTGTGTCAAAAACTGCTCCTAATCCCCACATCCTTATAGACAGAGGCCCGGCCCTGAGCAAATTTACACTCCTGTAAAAAAGGACATCACGTCTACGCAGCTTGGCAATAAACTAAATAAGTTCCACGTAATATAAAAAAGATAATGCAATAATGAAGATACGAATCTCACAGAATTGATTGCGGTATCACCAAGTTATAGGGATGGGACGAGAGACAATTTACACAAGACGAGACGAGATACGAAATTGGGTCCACGAGAACGAGTCAAGACAAGAATTTAACATCATTCCTTGTTTATATATTTCAGTTTCCAATGTTGGCCTCACTTTTTTTTATTGCTATCATTTCATATTTTTGTTTACAGTCTAGTACTGCCTTTAAAACTGTAAAATCACCAACACATGGCCATTTTTGGTCCAATCCAGATGTAAACACTTAATTTAGATAATTTTTTCTCTTGTATAGTTGCATCTTATTTGTGTTTTGGTCATTTTTAAGCAGCTTTTCTGTATTTTACCTAAAGAAATGACAATTTATGCCTCTCTTTACTGTTGACAGAGATCAGATTGGTCAAAAATAGGGACATTTCTTCTATAAAACTGGGACAAATTATTGGTTTTGGATAAATCTGATGGGACAGGGGGACGTACTACTCAAAACTGGGACTGTCCAGGGTAAATAGAGACGTCTGGACATCCTAAATAATACTTTCTTTAATATTACCCTGTGGTCTTACACTAGTCCTGTACAGATATTCAGACAGTTCAAGTCAAGTCCATCTTATGCATTTTTTTTTAGTTTTAGTATCCATTAGTAATTGATTTTTTAAAATGTCCATCCATCCATCCATCCATCTTCTCCCGCTTAATCCGGCTGGGTCGCGGGGGCAGCGTGCTGCCCAATACTCATAGCACCTGACCCCCTATGAACCCCTCTGCAGGTGGTGAGCCCACAGGAGGGTGGACAACATGGTCCTTGATGTTAGTTCATAGGGGTGCGGGCATGTTTTGGGTTAATGGGGGAAACCGGAGCACCCGGAGGAAACCCATCCAGACACGCCCGGGCCTTTCTGTGTGGAGTTTGCATGTTCCTCCCCGTGTCTGGATTTTTAAAATGTCCACCAGCAAAATAAAAATTTAAAAAATTTCCACCAGCAAATAAAAATTTAAACAGGAAGGTCACTGTTTAAATTGCTCAAAGCCCTTCTAGGGTCTGGTGAGGTGAAGTAGCCAAGGCTATAAACACTGTGATACCAGCATCAGATTACTTCATCGACTTCATTCACAGACCTATTATGTAATCTCAACTTTACAGAAACGACCATGTCATAATTGTTTCCCCTTCTCAGAGTTGTATTTGGAGTGATTCATGCACGTTTGAGTGATCTTTACTTTAATCGCTTATTTTCAAGGCGCCATATTGCCATCAACTCCCATCTTCACAGCCATCGGCACATGCCCACAGCTCTGTGCTCTATTTATTTACTTAATTTGTGATACGTGTAAGATTCAGTCGTCTTGGTACTTTTTTTTTTTTTTAATCCAAGTCTCGCTAGTGTGATCTGCAGCCATCCATAGTAGTACTTGTAAAAGGGGGTGCTTTTAAAATCGGTACCTAATGACGTTTGCGCCTCAGAGCTTTAACTCGGCCTCATACTCCAGTCTAACCACTCCTTGGCCTTGTGTACAGCTGTGTCTCACTTTCCTGCATGTATTATTGCCCACATACAGCAGGGGGCGAATGTTTTTTCTGACAAAGCATCTAATAAGTGGTGTTAAGATGACCAGCCACATTTCCAACGATGTCAGCTCCCACTGGGCGCCTGAGTTTTCTAATAGGGATGCACCACAATGAAAGTGTGTGGCCAAAACCAAAACCGAATAAAAATGAAATGCTTGGCCGAATACAGAAACCGAATATCAAATGCGGTTGTTGTTTTTCACATTTTTTTTAATATCGCATAAATAGCCCAGAATAAAATTTTAGACATGTTTTTAAAAGAAAGTAAATGTTTATTTAATATTCTTTAAATATTTCAGTAGCCTTTCCAGTAAGTTTTTCATTCATATTAGGCTGGGCCAGGGGTCCACAGCATTAAATACGTTTGGAGCGTCTCTCACAGAAAACGCCTGGAGCCACAAAACCAGTTTAACTCTAAAATGAGAAGAACACTGCATATCATTTTTACCTCTCTGCTCTGTATAAAAGACTGTCTTTTATACAGAAGTGTGCTGCATTTATGAAATCAATGAAATGCTACAGAGAATATATGTCCATTCATATATACGATCTGTGCTACTGCAGACGTATAATCTCAGAAAAGTTTAACATGAACCATCTCCAACGCGACAGAAGCACAGAACAGAGTCACCATCAGCAGCACATCCTCTGTCACAGGAAGAACACTCATATTCCACTGAGTCGTGTCCTTTACTCAGATAGAAGCTGAACACAGCAACACCGAGCTGTGTTTTCAGCACAGTTTATGGAAATGAGCCATGCGGTTTTAAGTTTATTTTCTCTAAAACAGAAACAAATGTGCTCAAAGCTGCATTAAACACATTATTACTCAATCTCCATTTGAGTACTCCTAGTAGGAAATCAAAATCTAAACTTAAATTATCCACCCACAGTGTGGCAGCTTTCGGCCCTGATTTCCACCAAAAGTATTTTCGGTGGCAGAATTTTCAGTGCACCCCTATTTTTTAATGTGGAATCCAGCAAACTTGTTTAGTCATTTTAGATGAATATTGCTATTTAAAATGTCCAAAATACAACATAATGATCCATGGGTGTCACTGATTATAACTATAAACCAAACACAACCACAACATCATAATTGAATTGAAAAGTTGAAAATGTCTCTCTTGTAGCTTTAGTACAAAACCAAGTATACCAAACAAAGTAATGTTTTATAACTAGAGTATTATTATACATTGGTGGGGCCAGGTGTGGTGTTTGGCGTAGCCCCAGCACCTCAGCCGCAGCAGCCGCAGTAGCACTGGGCCAGTGGAGGACCCTCATGTCCTCTGTTATGATAAGCTGAGTGTGGTGTGAAGTGCATGATTAGAATAAATGAGTTTCAGCCCACCGTGTCTGTGCGCAGCAGGTTCGACACAGTCGCTCTGTCTGCTCCACACGCTGCTTTTCAAACACTTGTCTAACTATAGCACAAGGCCTTATGTAACCAGACAAATGCCCTGGACATGTTAGAACTCAAAGTATACAAAAGCCTAAGGGACGAAGATGGCTCTAAAATAAATTGTTTAATAATCACATATCACAACGGTGTAGTCATGTGCTATTACCAGCTGAAAGTAATATTTCAAGGTTCTATATTACACAAAATGGACTCTTGTGAGTTTTAAGTCATGTTAAATTGTTGTTACCTCCTCAAAACATACCTGGAATTGTTTTTTGTTTCATTCACACATTTTATCATTAGTCCGTCTACATCTCCAAAGCTCAAAATGCTCTGATCCACCTTGTGATGTCATGAAGCAGTAGTTTCTAAGCTGACAGGTACATTTTACCTTTGCTCAGTAGAGATGAATAGAAATAATTCTAGTGAAGGTGGATGGAGTGTAAAAATACACTTTCTGTATTACCACGACCTCACATTGTGGAACAGTGTTTTCTGTTTGAGCGAAGAACTCAGCTCCAGGTCTGTTTTTGATGCGGAAACAACATTATAGCGCAGATCAGAAAATATGGGCCTTTCAATAAAACTGCAAAAGAAATATGTCTTCTTGCATTATGTAACCTTTCTGGTAGGTGGAGATGTTATCGATTTGCCAGTAATGTGTACAGTGTGGTATAAAAGGTATATACAGTTGTGCTCGTAAGTTTCCATATCCTGGCAGAATTTATGATTTCTTGGTCCAGAAGCTGCACATGGGACGTACTTGGATATTCCAACATGATAATGACCCAAAACACAAAGGCAAGTGGACCTGTCACTGGCTCCAGCAGAATAAAGTGAAGGTTCTGGAGTGTTCGTCTCTTCTGACCTCAGTATCACTGAGCCTCTGGGCAGATCTCAAGCTGCAGTTCAGACAAGAGCCCAAGAATTTACAGGAACTGGAGCCTTTTGCCAAGAAGAACGGGCATATTTACCATCAGAGAAAATAACACATCCACAACTATCACAAAAGACTCCAGGCTTCATTGGGTCATTTGTGTAATTTCTGTTGTCATTCTGATTTAAAAAGAGGAAACACAGTTGTTTGATAATAAATGGCTTCACCCAAGCACTAACTATGAGTGAAAGAAAAGTTTTTGTGTTTTCATTCATATTCTCTGAAACATGGCCAAGAAATCAATCAAATTCTGACAGGGTATGTAAACTTATGAGCACAACTGTATTTTGGATCTATTCAATTCCACATGTTGAAAAAACAGGCATTCTGTCTGTGAGCAGAGACACCACTCCACAGGTCTGACCAGTAACTTTGCCTGGTGGCATCAGTTAGTTTTCTCCATGTCGATATACGTATGTTTAATGCCATACTGTACCAGGCCAAAGGGGAAGAAGAGGAGACACCAGGCCGCGACGACCATAGTTTTGTGAGGATTCATGTGGTTCGGAGGGACGTAGTCAAAGCAGGAGGCGATTATTGTCAAGGCTTTAACTATAAAGTGCTGCGGGAAAAACCCTGGTGCTGGTTTAGTCCCTTGAGGTTTAGTTTCTAGTTGAAGCAGACTTTAGAATACAAGATGTCCTGGTTCGGATCCAAGCCTTCTCCTAAAGACACTTAAGATGGACTATAGTTTTATTTAAAGATCCACTATTCACTGAATCAACGTTTTCAGTTCGGATACCAATTTCGATATTCCTTTACCCGATTTCCTTCAAACAAAAACAAAATAAGACAAAATGGATCCAAATGTGTTATGTAGCTATTATTTATCTCTAACGTAATGAGACCGTGGCCGTCTGCAGTTAGTAAATAGTTTTATTACATCATTTTCTTAGCCGGAGGGTAGACAACATGGTCCTTGATGTTAGTTCATAGGGGTGTGGGCATGTTTTAGGTTGATGGGGGAAACCGGGGTACCCGGAGGAAACCCATCCAGACACGGGGAGGAACATGCAAACTCCACACAGAAAGGCCCGGGCGACCCGGGATCGAACCCGCAACCTTCTTGCTGTCACCCATCTGCTGAAACAATATTTGTAAGACGATATTCGATTCAGTAAAATTTTCAGTATTGGGCAACTGTAGTAGAGGTTTATCCGTAGTGGTAATAGTAGTGATAAGATAAGATAAGATAGGACTTTATTGATCTCACAGTGGAGAAATTCAACAGTCACAGTAGCTCCAGGACAGTTTAGTGAAAAAGAGGGGCGAAAAGTGTGATGCAATCACAATAAAAATAGAAATAATAATAAAAATTATAATATAAAGTGAATAAGTATATGTAAAAAATTTACAAAGAGAATTGAAATATAAATACTATATATATAAAATAAAGAAAGTACAACGATAGCAGCACTGAAGCTTAAGGTTTCTGCTTTTCAGAGTGATGAAAAGTTAGGACTGCTGCGTTTATCAGTACAAAACTAAATATTCTACCTTTCTGAATGTTCAACCTTTCTCAAAATAGCATCATATAACAGGAGGCTGAAACCCAGGAATATCTCGTCCAGATTCTGCCACAGTCTGTTGCCTCTCATCTAATCCTCTTCCAAACTACTCATAAAAACACTGTGGCCACACTTGAACGAAAAGTGAATTTTCTGAACATGATGTGCGGGAGTCCACAAGGACACAGGGCTGCCCAACATTTGGGCCAGTCCACAGTTCAGGTAACATTGGCACAAAATAACAGTGAAATATCCCAAAAAATACTCATAGCGATCACAGATAAAGCAGCCCACCATAACAGTACTGTATCATCAAACTTAGTATCTTGATATAACAATATTTCAATATTTTTGCACAACCCTTGTACTAAATGTGATGAGTTAAAGGGGAACTCCAGCACGTTTGAAGCTAAAGTCCATTGCTAGAGGTGGCCAAATACTGTCAGAAGGCAAAAAAACCACACAGATCAGTGTTGACGAGGTGGAGATATCGCTGTGGCAGTGAGTATATCAAGGCAACAAACTAGTGTAGTGATGGGGGCAAGTTCTTAGCTTCCATGTAAAACACCAATTTGCTTCACACTGAAGAGGCTTAACACCACTTTAACCCATCTTACAACAGCCACGAGTCTAACAAACAAACACACTCATCAGTGTCTGGAAACATTATAAAACTACATTATAAGCAGCCTTAGCCTTAGCTTGTTGATTTCCCACCGCGCATGCGAAAGCCCAAAAGACTCGATCGCCGATGTTGTTTCTAATCCCATTTACGAGTGAATAATACTTTTTGAAAAATGCTAAAAAATACAGTCTCTAACCATTTTCTTTCACAACTCTGTTTCTCTTCTTCACTGTCAGTAGTCGATCCTCACTTGTTGTTTCTGGTGGCTCGAGCTGCTAGCCACCGCTGGAGTCGGCAGTCGAGTCTTTTGGGCTTTCCCACTAATGAGCCAGGCTGAGCGTTTTGTTTGTTAGACTCGTGGCTGTTGTAAGATGGTTTAGAAAGTGTGTTAAGCTTCTTCAGTCTGAAGCAAATTGGCGTTTTACATGGAAATTAAGAACTTGCCCAATTCACTACGTTAGCTTATTACCTTGACAGACTCACTGCCACAGCGAGATCTCAGCCGAGGCAACACTGATCTGTGCCGTTTTTTTGGCTTCTGACAGTATTCAACCACCTCTAGTGATGAACTTGAGGTTCAAATGTGCTGAAGTTCCCCTTTAAACATCCAGCAGGGTAAGACAGCTGTCAGAGGTGTTACTAGACTTTGTTAAACTCCATCTAACCCATTTCACCAGACTATAGACGGACTCATCCTCCAACAGGGTCCTACAGCTCCGCTAAAACAGTGACAGATACAGGAGTATATTCATACCATACTCCATACAACTGTACAACAACTCACCCTTATGTAACAGATAATCCCATTGTCAATCACTATTTTATCTTGGAACTGTTACCTTCATTACCCACCACTTGTATAACACCAAGATTGATTAGTATTACAGCATTTCTATATTTTATTTTTACTTGTGCATATACATTTATATAACTATGCCTTATTTGACACCAGTCTCTTGCTATTTCTGCTACTTATTTAGAATGTTTTATTATTAACATTTACATTTTTACTCTTTGTTATTGTAATATATTGTGATGTGTGAGCTGCTGTGTCCAAATAATTTCCCTTGTGGATCAATAAAGTTTAGACATTTTTATTTAATCAGGATTATAAATTGGTATCGGCATCAGCCAGGAAAAGAAAGAAAAAAATATTGGTCTATCTCTAATCTCTGCAGATAAAAGAAGATAAAAAGAGTAAAAAGAGCTGCCTATAGCGCTAAAAAACACAGTGGCAGAACCTTTAACCTTCCCAGCCTCTCTCTTCTCCTCCTCCTCAATACTATTTATACACCTACATGCTATTTGTTTAGATAGGAGTCAACATTATAGCAGTAATCACATGTTTCATTGTCATTTCCTCCAAAGCTCAAGTGTTTTCCTCGACCACATTGATTACATCTGATTAGGAGTGTGTCTGCTCCTGACGTGGAGATGATTTAGTGGCCCTTGCCTTTCCCTTTTGACGCCATTGATTTGAAAGACCCGCTAATGACATGTGCAAACTGGAAGAATATTACTTAATTGCTTCCAGAAAGGCTTTCTAACGAACTAACGATGCTTCATATGTGGAAATGATATTGATTCTCTCCCACGGCGGTCGATGACTTTTAAGACGGTAAACAAGCTACACACCAATATATCTGGTGCTTTTAATGAGCGCTAGTCCCTTATGGGTTGTTATAACTTGGGCATAAAAAACATCAACAGAAGAGCACCATTTAAAGTCAAGGGTAAGTAGCCTTCATATTGTCTCGCCTGGTTTCCTCAGGATTTTAATTGCAATTAGTGGAGGCAGTGATTTATTGTCGCATGGTGGTGGCTCTGCCTATCCTTGGGTTAATTGGTTTGGTTAAAACGGCGTGACAGAGGGGAGTGCGCTGAGGGTACAGTGCGAGATAAACTCCACCAAATGTGAAATTGCACTGTTGACATGTTGAGATACACAAACAGGTAAAGGGGGTGAAGTGTCTCGCTTCTGGGTGAGTAGATCATCAACATGACTGAATCTATATCTATATATCTCTATATATATACCATAAGTAAAAGTATAAAGTATAAGTAGTAGTTATTAGGGTTGCAAAGAGGTGGAAAATTCCCCGAAAGTTTCTGGAAAATTTCAATGGAAACTTCGGTGTGGGAATTTTCTAATTGCACAGGAATTATGGGGAATTATTGTAACAAAAATATAAACATTTTATTTTGTCATCAGCAGGCATTATTGCAAAAGGGAGATAATTAACACACGACTGATTTATTTGTCAGAAGAACCTATGCTAATTTTTTTTACTGAACAACAAAACCTGAACATTTGCTAAAATGTTGCTTACAGCTCCTACTTCAAAATAAAAAAAAAACTCAAAGCCTTATTTCTAGTTATTTCTAGTTTCTCAAGACTTATTTTTGCTTGTTCTCCATTCTTTCCAGTCCATAGAAAGCTACATTTAGCATATCTGTTTTTTCTACCAACTTTACTGATGCCCCTAACCTTCAACTTTGATAATTCCCAAGTTATTCCCGTTAATTCATGAAAATTCCTGTTAATTCCCCAAAAATTTCATGGAAAGTTTCCAACTTTGAAAATTCCCAGAATTTTTCAACCCTAGTAGTTATAGTAGTAGAAACACTGATTTTGAACATTTGATTTTGTTTGACTGAATCACTGGGCTTTAGAGTTAGTGATTATTAGTATTAGTAGCACAAGTAGTAGTTTAAAGGGCCCATATTGAGTTATTTTTTAAATCTCTGTTACAATGTTGTTTCCACAAACATACCTGGAGTTGTGTTTTGTTTTATTCACACACATTTAACACACAAACCTGCATATTTAGACCGAGCTCTTCTCTCTGTTCCACCTGGTGATCTCATGTGAATCATTTGTATGATTTCAACCTGGGAATTGCCAATCTCTACCTAATAAAAGGTAAAAGGAGCTGTTAACTTGAAAACTTCATGATGTCACAGGGTGAAACAGAGCATTTTGATCTATGAAAATGTAAAAAGACCAATAATAGAAAGAAAGAGTTATGAAAGACAGTATGTCACAGTAGTAATCTCATGGTTTCCTGTTTCAGTTAGTCGTAAATAAAGATAAAGAATAAAGACAGTTAGACTCACTTGTTTAGTTTAGCTTTATGTGGGATTATCACAGATAGTAATTGCTAGACTCATCTGTTTAGCTTAGCTGTCTGGGGGTTGGAGGGGAAATGCCAGATTCTTTTTTTTAATCACTGCAAAGCGCATTGTGTTGCATTTTTTGTATGAAAAGCACTCTATAAATAAAGTTTTGTTGATTGACTGATGTGTAAATGAAACAAAACACCACTCCACTATATTTTTTATGAGATAACAGCATTACAACATGGCTTTAAACCTCACAAGAGTCAATTTTGTGTAATATAGGACCTTTAAATAGTGGTACAAGTAGTAGTATAAGTAGTGGCAATATTAATAGTAGTAGCAGCAGTAGTAAGCAGGAGGCAGAAGTATTAAAAGTCGAACTAAATACAGTTCTTTTCTAGTGTTTCCAATGACAGCTTTAGTCAGAGCTAAAGAGGATACTGGATACTGATAGTAGTAAAAGGGGAAGTAGTGCACTGGAATATTTTTGGCATAAAAAGTACGGTCCTGACTCCTATGTCCTTGTGAACGCTCCTGTTTCCTCTGTCCTGGTGAGCGCACCTGTCTTCTCCCTCCTTGTGAACTCGAGTGGTGTAAAATCGTGTTGGATTAGGGCTCTTCACATAGTGGCGAGGACACTTGCAGAACCTTCTGTCCTGAACACATCCTCAAAGCTAAAGATGTACAACAAAACATCGCACTTTCTGTACAGCCATGAGCTTAATTATAGACCCTGTCCTGGTGCTTCCTCCATTTTAATATGTTGTTTTTATTAAACCATATACCATGTTATAATAGACATGCCTCAAGTGTTTTTGTTTTTTTTTACAAGTCATTCATATATATTTGAGTAATCTGGTGATCTCTCACAGCCCATATTCAAACCCTCCTTACGGTTAAAAGTACGAGCACACGCCTCTAGTAAAAACTCAGCCCACAAGCCTAATATACAAAAATATGACACAAAACAAAAGCAGTAGTTTCATTAGGGGGATGCACGCTAATTGTGATGTGAAAGTACCCGGAAAAAAGCATTTAAATATGTTTTCTTCAGTGAATATAGCATTTTCAAAACAACAAAAGGCAACATGGCGATCTAAATATGTTATGTGTTAGCTGTTAATACCCCATAGAAATATACCCATCTTTAAACTGAACTTTTCTCTTTACTTTAAATACATAAAGCTAGCTTGTTGTTAGCTATATGTAGGGCTGTGTTCAAAAAAATTTTTTTTCCGATTCTGAATTTATTTGCATATTAATTCCTTATGTCCAAAGATCAATTTTTTTAAAATACATTTTCCCCCAGTGAACTTTAACCCCACTCGTCGCGTCATTGAATTCGGTCTGACTATATCAAAACAATTAACATGACGTCGGACACGAGTGGCAACGTTAGCCAAGTCCCGGCTTTGAAGACGCTAGAAACACTCAAAGCTCAGTCTGGCACCATTTCAGGTTCAGAAACAATAAAGACAAAGATGCACTTGACAGAAACAAAGTGATTCGCAAAACAAATGGAGGTGAAGTACAGCAGAAAAATAACCAACCTCAGGAACCACTTGTAACAGCTCAGCTAACGGCTCAATAATAATAATAATAATAATAATAAAAACAACAATAACAATAACAATAACAATAACAATAACAATAATAATAATAATAATAATAATAATAACACTAACCTGAATCAAGATCGGATTAGATCGGATCAAATTGTGGTAATCGATTCTGAATCTTGAGAATCGGTACCGAATTGATTCTTGGAGTCGATACCCAGCCCTATCTATCTGGCATTTCACTATACTCAAAATGTCTTTCAATACTAAGAAAAAGGTCCCATATGTTATACCGATTTTGATACTACAACGATAAAAACACTATTTTTAGATAATAGGCAATGTAGGCAATAGATTCATCATTATGTCTGTGGTTTCGTGTCAGTTCTTAATAAAAGGATTCTAAAAAATAGTTAGGAAAGGTTCAATTTTGTCATATTTATGCAGTTTTATGTAATCTTCAAATGAGTGTCCAGTATGTCTGTATGTTCGTATGTGGCTATGGATGACAACCCTACAGTGAGCCGCTGCAAAACTTCAAATAGCCTAGTATTGCTTCAAGGTACCGTACTGTTTTTAAAGTGGTCCTCTTTCCGGTAAGAGCAGAGTCATTACTCACTGTTGACTGCAGCTACTTTCAAACCAAATGGATGATAAAGGATGAGCTGGAATAGTGTGTTTGCCTCTTCAGTCACAAAATATCAACATGTCACTTTGGGCGTTTGGGAGGTTTAGCAGCAGCCTCCAGTGTCCCTGTTTGAACTGTACAAAAGGTTAAGGTCACAATGACAGTTCCAAAATAATGTCCATCTATCTGTAAAGTAGACCGGGGCTCACTTGGACTTGGTAGAGTTGGTTGTCCTAAAAAACAGAGGTGAGTCGGTGTTTATAATCCAACAACCAGCTCTTCAAACTGCCCTTGTGTTTTTGACAAGACTCCTGCCAAAAACAACTGACACAGTAGCATTTAAAAAACTGTCCTTGTAACACGCAGACGTCTTGAAAGGAACAGAGTTTGAAGAGCTTTTGTTTGTGCATAAGGCCCTTCACGGTCTGGCTCTAGTCTACCTCTTAAACCTTGACAGAGACACACTTCTGAAAACCAATTGTAGTCAGATGGTGCAATTATCAATTCACAAAAGCTGCAAATATTTAGATGACAGAAAGTTCTCTGCAAAACAATCAGAATATTTATCAGACAAATCGCACTTTTTACACTAAAATCATGCAACCCTGATTCTGCTTTATAAGTTATGCTCTTGGTCTGGAATATAACCTTGTACATAGTGTCGTAGCACTCGAGGCCGGTCTTGGTCTCGTGACTGGCCTTTATGGTCTTGGTCTCGTCTCTGACTCGACCACGTTTGGACTCGGTCTTTTCTCGGTCTTGAGGGCGCTTGGACTGGATCTTGTCTCGGACTTGAGGTCTGACACTCCACGAGATAATGTAACTGCAAATGTTCAGAAAAATCCTACCCACTTTCTTCACTTTCTTCAGTTTTCTGTAACGTGCCACCGCAAATTGTCTTAAAAAAGGGGTTCTCAAACTGTGGGTGAGGGTCCAAAAAGTGTTTAAGTGCAGTTCATCTTTCTTGGCTTATTTTAATATTAACATTTATCAGATAAAACTGAGATAGATAAAAATAAAAAAAGATATATATGTGCCAAAATAACTGTAAATTACAAATAAAAGTAAAAAATGACAAAGATGGTCTCAAAGGGCCGTGATCTTGGTCTTGTCACGGTCTCGACCTTTAAGAGTCTTGGTCTTGTCTTGGTCGTGACCCTCAGAGGTCTTGGTCTTGCCTCGGTCTCAGGACTCGGACAGTTCTTGGTCTCAATTAGGTGGTCTTGACTACAACACTACTTGTACATATATCGCTATATTTGTAAGTTCACAAACTCCATCTTGGCAAATGTTAATCAGGTGGGCGGACCAATCACAGAGCAGCACTGAAGTTTATGCAAATGTGTCACAAACAAATCAAAACAAACATGGCGGCACCAACAATTTTAGCGTCAATTTTGTTTGTGGAGAATCTGCAGAAGGGCCATAAGTGCTGCCCTGTCCATAAGCGCTTTGTGCGTTTATGGACAGGGTAGATGTCTGTGCTTTTACTGTTTTATTAATTAATTAATGATTGCATTTATATAGCGCCTTTCTAAACACCCAAAGCGCTTTAGACTGATGGAAGCGAGGCTGCCAATTTGCGTCATCGGCCCCTCCAACCACCAACATTCACGCACACTCCACTTTCATGGAAGTGAATGGAGTGAATGAAGAATGTTCTGTTAATAATGCTCTGTAAAGCGTCTTTGGGGACATGTGTCTGTGAAAAGCGCGATAGAAATAAAGTTACCTTACCTTACCTTTCATCCTACGCAATTCAGGTGAAGTGTCTTGCCTAAGGACACAACAGTTTTTGCCACTGTCGCCCCCCTGTGGCACCTGGAGTTCCCAGTTGTCTCCCATTAAAGTACTAACCAGGCCCAGTCCTGCTTTGCTTCTGAGATCTGACGAGATCTGACAAGCAGGTACGGCCACGGTATTTTATTTTATTTATTTTATTTATTTAAGAGGCAGGGACAGTGTACATTATAAATTAGAGGGATGCATTGTGCCAGGTTGTAGCACTAGAGCTAATTTCCACCTGTAGTGCATATTTTTTAGGTTTTCTCTCAACTGAATGTTTTTATTTTATTTTATTTTTTTTATGAAGCACTTTGACCATCTAATAGGGGTGTAAAGAAAAATCAATTCAGTGATATATATCGTGATACTTCATTGCACAGTTCTCAGATCGATTCAAAATTATCTGAATCGATTTTTAAAATAATATTTTTCACTAAAATTCATTTGTTCCATTCACTGGATGTAAAATAGATGTAAGTAAAACAGTAATAAATTATATTTCATACAATTTGGTTGTTAAGGTGTAGTTGACAATATTGTTAGGAGTAAATATTGATAAATTGTATAATTAGTATCGGGATATATGGAATCGTGACGTGCATATCATATGTATCGTATCATCAGACTCAAGTAGTAGTAGTAGTGATAATTGTAGTAATAGTGGTATTAGTGGCAGTAGTAGTAGTAGTAGTAGTAGTAGTAGTAGTAGTAGTAGCAGTAGTAGTAGTAGTAGTGTCACAAATACATTTTGGATGATTAACTGATGAAAAGTAGCAGCTGTGACCAATAATAAGCACAATTATATTTATTAACTGAATTCATATTTGTACCACACTTGAACCTCACCCTAAGTTACAAGCATCTGAATGGAAAAGATGGAAAAGGAGAAATTTCGCAGCACTGTGTGACTAATGCGACCTAAGAACAGCACTGCCAGTCCTCCACGCTCATTGTAAATCAATGAAATGACGCAGCATTGCTCAGCACCGTTTTAATAAAAAGAAGGGCTTATGTAAAGTAATGGAGAAGTGCGTACCTGTTTGAACAGAGTTTTGTTTTCAGAGGCCACAGAGAGATGAGAACAGCGCTCCCACCCGCGGCTAAATAAAGACCTGAGGAGGGACTGAAATAGGACTAAACTGTCAGACACCAACAAACAGGACAGCGCTTTGAAAAACAAATCTAGGACTACAAAACGATGGCACGAGGAGTTAGGCTAGAAAAGTAGAAAAGACTAGAAATATGTCAAACGTCGTGTGGTAATAGTGGAGCTAGTCGAGGCAGTAAGAAGACAGTTGTAATTATATTAGAAATAGCGACAGTAGTAACAGTAATAGTAGTAGCAGAAGTAGTACTGGTAAATATAGTAGTAGAACTGGCAGCCGTAGTAGTAGTAGTAGTAACAGTAGCAGTAGTAGTAGTAGTAGTACTTTTAGTAGCAGCACCAGTAGTAGTGGTATCAGTAGTAACAGTAGTAGTAGTGGTAGTAGCAGTAGTTGTAATAGTAGTAGTAGTAGTTGCAGTAGCAGCAGCATTAGTATTAGTAGTAGTAGTAGTAGTAGTAGTAGTAGTAGTAGTTGTTGTTGTAGTAAAAGAAGTAGTAGTTGCAGTAGCAGTAGTAACAGTAGTAGTAGTGGTAGCAGCAGTAGTTGTAATAGTAGTAGTAGTAGTAGTAGTAGTAGTAGTAGTAGTAGTTGTTGTAGTAAAAGAAGTAGTAGTTGCAGTAGCAGTAGTAACAGTAGTAGTAGTAGTAATAGTAGTAGTTGTAGTAAAAGTAGTAGTAGTAGTTGCAGTAGTAACAGTAGTAGTAGTGGTAGCAGCAGTAGTTGTAATAGTAGTGGTGGTAGTAGCAGTAGTTGTAGTAGCAGTAGTAGTGGTAGTAGTGGTAGTAGTAGTAGTAGTAGTAGTAGTTGTTGTAATAGTAGTAGTACAATGCCATCAAATTTATTATAAACATTTCTTCAGCCCCAGTGCAGGACTTTGGCACCGCGGCTCCTCTCACTGTGCCAAGTCCCTCTGGTTCTGCTGGGCAAATCCATCAGCAACACTCATAACATGACATAATGTGACAGGATTATGGAGGAACAGTCAGGGAGACATAAAACACACACATCCTGTACTTTATCATGGACCCCAATGAGCCAGTGGCAGGACTTTCTGTTGGTTGACTTTACCGTCATGTCCTCTTTCACTGCTTACAGAAATTTCCTCATTGGTCTGTCTCCAAAATATCGAAAATCAGATACTAATTGCTGCCAAAACTAGTATCGAAACCTTTCCGAAATGACTTTAAAATGATCTTGAGCTGAATCAGAACAACTATAGGTGCGCATAGACGAGTATACGCCCATGGACAACTATGGAACCTACTTGGTACAACGATTTAAGTACATCCTATTGTCTAAATCAGGGGTCACCAGACTTTTTCAACTCAGGGCCACATTATCACTCCTGACTCTGATTCTTCTTATCGTGTATTGAGTATCAGTTACAAAGCATTGGCTAAATGCGGTTCAGCCACAGTTGAACACATTACTGTCCTTTCTCATTGAACTCTGCTAAATCCAATGCTGTGCAGGGGTGTTCCAGCAGGGGGCGTGTCAAGAGGTGCTGCATAGTCTGTGGTTCAGTGCCGCAGTCACACAAAATGTCGCAGTCCTTTAAGTAATCCCATTCTGCCAGGGTGACTGTGGCACGTGCAACACCAGATCTTAGTCTGTTTAAGCATTTCCACACTGCATAATTTGTATTTGCTCCAGGAGGAAGTGCCTCACTCGCCTTTAGCTCCATTGCTGTTCCTGGTGAGAGATTCTTAAGTTTTTCTTCCCAACGATTGACTCTTTCAGTACTTATGCTTGATGTACCGAGGGGCATGACGCTCTTTAGAAAACTTTTCCTGGATTTAAGGCAGTTTTTAATAATAATAATAATAATAATAATAATAATAATAATAATGATGCATCAGTTTTATATAGCGCTTTTCAGGACACGCTTTACATTATTCATTCACTCCAGACCCGGTGGTGGTAAACTACTATTGTAGCCACAGCTGCCCTGGTGCAGACTGACGGAAGCGAGGCTGCCAATCTGCGCCATCGGCCCCTCCGACCACCACCAGCATTCACGCACACACCACTTTCATACTAGGCAATGTGGATGCTGTGCCTTGCCTAAGGACACTACGACAGTTTTTGCCACTGGCGCCCCACTGTGGCACCTGGAATTCCCAGGTGAATGGCACGTGTCCGAAGAGAGGATGGTTATGATCTGTGGTTTGTTGTTGGCGCTCTTTCATGCTTGCTGCACTTCGTCATATCTCTGGGGGGCTATGCCAGCCAAGATGTGCAGGCGGTCTGCAGATGTAGGGCTGAGCGATATGGCTGAAATCTCTATCAAGATACAAGTGTTTCATATATCAATAATATCAAAACATAAGATTTAAAATAAGGACCAGGAGGGAGAAATACTACTTTAAACATTTTTTTTAATTTAAACTTAACCTTCCTCTGCATGTGTTACCAAATGAAAACAGCAAGAGACAAGGAAAAAGGCGCCTGGTGTCCTGTGCGCACGGAGCAGACACGTGAACACCGGAGTTTCATAGTTGTGCATTGAAACCACACAAACGAAGCTCCAGCGTGAACAAGACAGGTCACAAATCAGACAAAGACAAAAACAAAGCTCCTCACCTGGACGGAGACACATCCAGAGCACATAGGCTGTGTCAGGTTCTGTGTCAGGTGCTCCTCGCTCCATGAACCAGGAGCTTTATTCCCAGACTCCACTGAAAGCTTCTGTGTGCAGTAAATCCTGTGTGTGTGTGGGTCATTTCAGACAGGTCCGAAACCATGCACTTTAGTGTAACTAGCAAAACGAAGGGTGATTCGTCAAGCAAAGAAAACCGCTTGTTCTCAAGGCAGATACTACGGCTGCAGTGGAGCGCAACATGTGAGTTTTAATGTGCGCCGGTTCAGATCGGGTCCAAATCAAAGACTGTTTATATTCTTTATACTGTCTGTGGTCCCAGTATTTGCTACGCACCAGAGGACGAGGCCTTTGCTCATGCTACAAACTCGCTTCACAACAAAAATTTAAAGCAGAGCTAAACCATAGAGGGCTCTGGCTAAACTTACACCAGTTTCTTAAAAAAAACATTCTATCGAAATGTTCTATCGAATGCATTTTGTATTGACACATTGAACATATCATTATCGTTTTATTGCCCAGCTCTATTAGGCTGTCTAACATATTGTATGACTCAGACCATAATGAGCACGAGTCTCATTGTGTAGTAGAAATGACGAGCCTGGCACATCCACAACACTATATCAACACAGAATTCCTGGCACGTATTTGTTTATCATAAGTGGTTTGCAAAAGTAGTAAATACTTCCCACTTTGTTTAAACTGGAAACCACAGATATTCCATTTATTTTCACGTGCGTTGACTGTAGCTTCTCAGGGGACGAAAAATCGGCGCAAATTTGGCAGCAAATGTACAGACGTCATATAATTATTTAAATATAAAGATACATACTTGATATAAATATCACTTTTAATTGAAAAAATTCAACAAAATACAAGATGCAGACATATTATTTGCCAAAAAGTAAGCCAGTTGGGTTGGGCCGGTCAAAGGGGTGTGGTGGGCTGGAGTCAGCCCACGTTTGATAACCCCGCGTCTAAATAAAGAGTTTTTTATTATCATTATCATCAGTATGGAGTATCGAGTCTATTTTGTACTATCGAAATCCAGTTTGAAATTGTAGGATCACAGGATGACAACACTACATTACGCAAATATAAATCTGTAATTTTGTTAAAGATCAAATCAAATATATTGGTTCAGCAAAGATTATCCGTATAAACGTCATGTGTCTGAAACCCAAGTTAGCATATGGCTCAACTGTAACTGTAGTGTGATTTACTTTAGAACCGGCTGCACTTATATTTGTGTATCCTTGTGTATATTAGCGATAGTCACATTAATCATTTGCCTTGTTTGGTCACAGAAACTCTCTCCCACGCAGGTTATCCAAGCATTGCACACTAAAGCCTCAGTGTTAATGCATATCCGCCTTACATCCTGTCAGGAGCACGAATGCACGAATGGAGAGGGGTTAAAGGGTCCGGGTACCTCAGGCTCACAAATCACATATGGATGAGGATGTGCAATATGTCCACGAATGTAGCTCAACGTCCTGCTGTTTGTCTGAGGAAGTGAAGGCAGAGGAGTGAACCAGACCTCCTCTCACTGTAGCTCCATCAGTAGTGTGCACAGTTCTGTATATCAGTCATTACCACTCACCTCTGACAACTCCAAAAGGTCTCAAAAAGGGGTCAACAAACTAAAAACTGTATCCGCAATCTCATCTTTGAAGTCAATAAAAGTACAGCACAGGATATTCAACACAAACTGTGATATGGCCAAAAAATAAATATCTATTTTAATTCACACACTTGACATTTACGATTTTACATTTGTATAAATATCTAATCTAATTTTAATAGTTTAAAGGGAAACTCCATTGCTAGAGGTGGTGGAGAAGGCTGCTTTTAAAGTTGTTTTATAACGTTTCCAGACACTAATGAGTGAGCCAGGCAGAGCGTTTTGTTTGTTAGACTCGTGGCTGTTGTAAGATGGGTTAGAAAGTGGTGTTAAGCCTCTTCAGTGTGAAGCAAATTGGCGTTTTACTTGCCCAATTCACTACACTAGCTTATTACCTCGACAGGCTCATTGCCACAGTGAAATCTCCGCTGAGGCAACACTGGTCTGTGCCGTTTTTTGGCTTCTGACAGTATTCGACTACCTCTGGCAACGGCTTCAAATGTGCCGGAGTTCAACTTTAAAATCGTTTTTTTTTTTTTTTTTACATTCCCAGTTGTTTAATTGCACAATAACCCTGCTTTGCAAGTAAGAAAGTCAGAGGTTTCAGAATAATACATGATATCAGGATTTTTCAAGTTAACTTATTGACTTTAATTTGACTAACTGCTCAGCCCTAGATTCAGCACAAGTTCACAGAGACTGACACTCTTTCCTTCATTTACATTTAATAAAATCCAACCTCCTAAACTATGGATCCTCAGCACATTTCTGTTCAGAATACTGGGTCAAAAACAGATACAGTGAATGTCCTGAACATGCAGCCAACAGAAAACACCAGCAAAAGGAGGTTTGATAGCCCTGTATCTTTGTCCCTTTGCTAAGAACATGTCCGGAGTGAAATTCTCGTGTTTGTTAGTATTCTAAGCAGAGTCACATTTTTACTACTACTAAAACACAAACAAACAAACGACTTTGAGCTCTTAAGCCTCGACCACATCATCACTTAGCTTCGATTTCTCAAAGAAGTCTATTTAAAGGTGCATTCACGCTCTATTGACTTAACCCGAGCACGGGACTCAGGCAAAGGTCAAAAGCAAACAGTCAGTACTACAGGAAATAACAATTATCTGTGTATGTGGGGGCTACAGGCTGTTTCTGCACATTAGCACAGGGCAAATACTTGGGGACTATAAGGTCAAACAGCAGGGGCACTTTATGGATCCTGTGTAGTATAATGAAGTGGCCCCTAGTCAAATCCATTTACGTACGTCGATTTCTATGCATCTCAAAAACATACCTGAAGTAATGGTTTTGATTCACTGATTTAATGAATGTCTTGCCCCGCTCTTTACCTCAATATCATGCCATACTGTCCTGTCAAATAAAGACTACATGGGGACAAAGTAAACAAAAAAAATACTTTCACTTCACTTAACATCTTGCAAACAAAAGCCAAGCAACTGTATAATTTAACTTCCAAAGGCACATAATCCAAGCCTTCAAACTGAAAGGGAAAACTAGCTAAACAAGACAATATTTTGAATATTTTTTCAGTTATCTCATGTTACAAAACACTACAGAAAAAGAAAGACTTGATTTCAATACTAAGAAATAGTCACAGTGCTCAATACAGATTCACATACCATAATGATAAAAAAATGTATCTATGTTTTAGACAAGAGAATGTGATTTTCAACATTAAATCATAGTACTTTTTTTTATATATTCTCATGTGATCTTATGTCCCATAGCGGTCCATAAACATATACTAGTCTATGTGCTCTTATACTTGTTCTAATACAGCTGAAGATCATTTTAAAGCCGTTCAGGACTAATTTCTGTCCTGTGAATGTGTCTTTTTTTGGATCAATACCTGCTCAAATGAGTATCTGGTTTCAATATTAGTTTTAGAATTGCTTAGAATCTGATTTTTCAAGACTTTTAACTACTTTAAGCATTGGAAGATGTACCTAAAATATTGAACAGTTGTGTATCTTGAGTGTACGCACGGCTAAGATTTATATAACACACTTCCCACCCACCATAAAACATAGCAACCACGAGAGCAACTTAATTGGACATATATATATATATATATATAATTATTTTTTTTCCAAGGTGCCACATGAGAAACAGAAAATATTGCAGAGGGCCGGCCCAAAATGCTCAACTCAATTCTGCATAATATTTATTGTATTTCTTTTGAAAAAGCATTGTTTTGACAAGGTAAGCCTGGTAAGAGTGTATGTTATGACTAAGCAATGAAAAAGTGAGGTTGCCTTGCAAAAAATGTCATCTAAAAACACCTCTAAAATAAAAGCAATGCAGCTTTAGTCCATGCATGAGATAAAATGATCGAATATGTTTATTTTGTAATTAAAAATGAGCTTTAAAGGGCCGGTCAGAGTGAATCAAAGGGCTGTATGTGGCCTGGGAGCTGTACAATTCCCAGGTCTGGTCTTAAGCAGGGGAAGACCACACAGTAAAAAAAGAAGGCTGCAGATTTCATATTTTCACAATACAACCCCTGAATACTCTTAAGCCCTTCAGCAGAACCATAAATAAAAAAGGCTGTCTTTTAACCTGCTTTCAATCATCGTACGGCTTATTTGCAGCCAATAATACCGAGAAAAAGTGCACATGGAATAGGAGGTGGTAAACCATCGCTTAGACGTGACTGAAAATCTCATCATTATGGCTGTACTGGAGAGACCGAAGTTAAAAGCCACAAAACTCAAACATGAACAGGACTGGATATGCGTAACCATGGAAACTGTTAGGTCAGCTGCGACAACAAAGGCGCAAAAGGCTAATTTGTGTTTTAGAAAGAAAAGTCAACTCATAAAAAGTGCTTTTCTCTCGCTCCAACCAACTCCCTGTGCTCGTTCGTGACTACAGCAGAAACACACACACACTTTCATGGGCAAGAACACAATGGCAGAGCTAAAATGGGATTTGAATGGCAATCATCACGTTACATAGGCCCAACCAGGTTCTTCCATTAGCTTAATTTCACAATTCCAAACAATTCCAATGAAAGATATTCCGATCATTTTGTAAATAAAAGAAATGCAATCCTTTGTCAATGAAAAAAAAAAAAACATACACTGTACATTTTTCCTGTTGAGGGGGTCTGTCGTCAGCTTTTCTTCATGGATATTTTCTGGAATGTTCCACAATACGGCATTAAAAATTCTCTTATCTCAAGCAGGCGACATCACCAAGGACTTGTTACGGGTCAGATCTTTGGAGAGGCAAGCCCACTCGCAGTAAGAATGGGTGCAATAGCAATAAAAACACCTTTCAATCAAATAAATGCGAGACTGACGTTTTTTAATGTTATACTGTGGAACATTTCAGGGTAAACATGCAGCGTGGAGACACACAATTGGAGAACTCACCCATAAAAGCTACCAAAATAGTTAAATGCTATAAAAATAAACTTTTTTTTTTCAATAAACATAACTTTGGGTGTCCAGGAATCAGAAATATATGAACCATGACTAAAAAATCTCCATGAATTCCTGTTGGCAAGAGAGTTTAAGGATTAAAATGAAATAGTTGAGATGAAAATGAAAACAGAGTTGGCTAATTAACCATACCCCCTATTTGCTCCTTTATTGAATACAACAACCAAAATTACCATAACTACTTCCAATTTTAAAAAAAAAATTTTTTACCAAACTCAGCCAATCACAATCACCTTTTACCGGCCTCATTACCGAAAACACAACAGTAGTTTGTTTTTGTCCCTGGGCGTGCACAGATTTGGCTGATGTTGCTAATGAGCAGCTTGAGTTGACACTAAAATGCTGAGATGTGTGCATGTGTGTGTGCGTGTCATTAACAGGAGGCTGCTATTGTTATTTACCACATTCTGACACGACGTGGGAGGCAGAGCTAAACAATTATCTCTAATCGAAGCTGCGATGACACCGCTGAACAAAAGTGAGTTTACCTTCAGCAACACAACTCGCATTATCAATGAAAACAGCTCATTTCACCTACCGCATTTGCATCAGCAGAGCACATTTGTTTACAAGACAGAAGAAGAAACAGACAGTGAATCACTGTACAGGGAGAGGACACTGGAGCAAAAACAGTTCAACATGTTGTTAAACAGGTTTTCAAATACTTAAGAGCAAAAACTTTATGCCCCAGTTACATCTGAGGTGTTTTGTTTATGAGTAAATGTGTTAACCTGGAGCAGATTGATGTGTGTGATGCGTTAGCTCTTGCAGAAAGCGATTGATAGGCCTGTCACGATAATTACAATATAGGCTTATCATTCAATATATGAACACTGGAACAATGTGAACTGAAAAAACAAGAATGTGGCTGTTTGCTAAAGGTGATCTAGTGAGAGCAGGTAGAGGGCGCTCTTGGAACAAAGGGGCAAACCTTAAACAAACAAAATCCAGGCACTCCAAAAAAAAAGGAAAAATCGCACGAGGAAAAGTATAGTTAAAAGGCCTTTATTTAGATGGTAACATGTTTGGAACAATGTATTTGGGGAGTTTATTTATCGCGTGTACAATTTCTTTGCAATAATGGGGATATTTTTTGCCATTTTTATGCAATAATATAAGATTTAAGCTGTAGAGGGTAGACAACTTTTAAGACAAATTATTTGTTAATTCTGTTATTTGTTGCAGCTCAGACCTTATAAAGATTAATTCTTTAATCTTGCTTTGTGTCAGTGGCATAAAGTAGTTTCAATATAATCGCTTATCGCAATATTTCTCTGTAGTGATATAGTGACAAGGCCACGATTGGAACCAATGTTCAAAAGGTTCAAACAAATACTTCAAACGAAAAATCTAACTGGAGTTAAATCCGGTTGTAAAAAAGCACAGGTGTCTTGTACCAAGAGCTTCCTTCTGCACATTTTTCAAAAACAAAATAGTCTAGATTTTTGCTGAAACAGGCTAAAGTTCGTTTGTCAGCGTCACCATCACACCACAGCCTAAGTCTAAGATGGATTCTCAAGAGTTTGTGAACTCACAAAAATTGCAAGAATTCAATTTGCTGACAGGGTTATAAATGTGTGAGTGTAAATGTGTTGCTTGGTCAGCCAAAGAGGAACTCAAGAAATGTCTACCTGATTTATGATGGGTGTGACTGACAGGCGGCTTAACCAATCAGAGAAATGTATGGTCCATTTGTGTCAAAACGAAACAAGTTTAAAGAAAAGAGGACTGACTGATAAAATAGGATGGGTTTCTGCAGAATCAACCACCAAAGCACTAAACTCTTTTGTATTTGAACTAAAAAAAAGTTACACATACATACCCCAAATAAACAGAAAGTAGGAGAAACTATCAAAGCAGCAGCAAACAATCTCGTATTTTTAGACAGATTCAAATACATACTTCTTCCTTTCATGGTTTCAAAATGGACCAATTCAGCTTTAACATCAGAGCAAAGGCTTGACTAGGGCATTCAGTCTGGTACCGGTGATTAACTTTTAAAACGTGGAGGAGCACTTCTGTATAAAACCAGATGGCGTAAAGGCATTTTGAGCTCTAGGGAGGGAGAAAGACTAAATATACTCAGTGGATTACACAAACATGAGGGAGCAAAATCCACACGACGGAACTCGAGGTACGTTTATGATGAGGAAACAAAAATATTTAAAAGCAGCTTAAGGCAAAAAATAAGTTTTGCATAATAAGTAAGTCTGAGTTTTTATTCAGCCAGCAGAGGGATGCTAATGTTTGTGGTCAATAGCTGCTAATAGGCTGTTAGAGGGTGGTAATGCAGCAAAAGAGATGTTGTAGATCTAGGACTAAACTATACCAGGAATACTGACAAATATAGTAGACAGGCCTGTAAATGAGTGTCCTGGTGTGCATAGGCCTGTCACAATAACACATTTTGAAGCATGATATATCAGTAAAGATAAAGGATAACACTGAATGCGCAATAAAACTAAAGCAGAACCAATGCAAGCCAAAACTTATCCTATATGTACTTTTAGTTAGAGCTACAAGAAATAATGATGATTAATCCACTCTATAGCTCAAATTTTCCAAAAAAAAATTCTAGTTTAAAAATATTAATTATGAAATTCTTACTATATCTGTGGTCATGCTTCTCCTTACAGTTGCTCTGGATTCTAAACAAACTGTCTCGGCATGTATATGTATTTTTTTTTATCACAACTACAACTATCTACAAACTCCAGTGTAACTTACTCCTGAGCTGGGACAGTGTCTGCATCTCTCTGTGTCGAGTTTACAATGCACCAAATCACTGACACAAGGAAATAAGTGCCTGGATTTAAATTAAAACAGTAGTTTCTTATGGAACAGATATGGTAAATCACTTTCGCTAGAATCTCCGCCCCCTTCCCCCCGTCACCACCTTGACTAACCTGACTAACAAACTGCGGGAAACACTGAGTCATACTAAGCACAAACTCCAATACAATGTCACAATCTCAAAACAGCACATCTGACAAGTCCTAAATCTGGCTAAACTCATGATCTCTCTCCTGTACACATGTTGTTGTGTATCTGCAGAACAGGCGCCACAGTCTGCCCTGTACAGAGTACCTCTTACAGGAAGGGTCTGGTCAATAACATGTTGTTCTCTACATCCACATACTGTAACTTGTAACATTTATGTCTTTAAAGACCAGCAAAGGTTTTTTTAAGAAAGCAGATGGGCGTCACAATTAATTGGAATCAAATCTAAATGTATAAAATAAGCTATTTTTGAAGCACCATAATAACTTCCTCCACACACAACAAAATACTCTGCTCCATAAAATAGTCCTAGCCTTATATAGATTTGTGCAAACATGTTCTGAAATGGGAATCTTGTATTTCTTGATCAGTTTGAGTCTCTTTGACAATTCTTCCGGACAAATTTGAACTTTGAACAGAATCCTGATCCTATCCCATTGACGATCCAGTGACAACTCCAATTCCAGTGACACATTTTACCCATACTGCCTTGTTAAAGTCTGATCTCATACTCGAGTACTTGGAAGAGAGACCGCTGGGAATACCAGGTACCACAGAGAGGCATTAGTGGGGCGTTGTGTCCTAAGGCAAGACACTTCACCCACATTGCCTAGTAAGAAAGCCCCAGGGCAGCTGTGGATACAATAGTAGTTTACCACCGAGTGTGGATCGAACGAATAATGCACCGTAAAGTACTTAAAGTGTCTTGAAAGCCACTGCATAAATCCAATGATTGATTCATTAAAATCAACCCTGTTTGGTTCCCAACAGAGCAGTAAAAATGGTTTATTTCTAAAAGTCTAATTGCAATAAACATATCAAATAAAATTGCCAATTTAATATGGCCTGTCCTCGTGATTGAAAAATAAGTGAAGAATATGTTTGGAGGATATTTAGCCAGAGGAAGCAGGTAGTCATTTCCACAAGCTTATCCCTCAACGCCTGATTGGATTAACTTGTCTGTCCCTAGCAGTTGCTTCCTTAGAGTTCTTAACCAATGAAACATCTTTTAAAATGTACTAGGCAAAGGTTTGGACACACCTTTTCCCCTTATGTTTACTATTTACTACATTTTAGCTACAGAATACATCAAATATAGATGTATGGAATTATGTAGTAAAGGAAAAAAGTGAAATAACTCAAATACCGTATTTTTCAGACTATAAATCACACTTTTTTTCAGGGTTTGGGTGGTCCTGGGACTTATAGTCAGGTGCAACTTATATATACATTTTTTCACACCGACAGTCCATAGACCAAATATATGAATCGTATATATGCATCAAAAATGAAAAAACAAATCGTTATCTGTTTTTTTTTTTCATTTTGGTTTTCAAGACAAATAATAACGAAAAGGGTGTTTCGGTTGTTCGTTTTCTTATTTTTGGTTCTATATTGAAAAACAAACGAACAGATGATACACGGATTGTTCTCTATTCATTTGTTTTTATTACTATAACTTCTATAACTTGCCTTTCAAGATGAAATGTAGGTTCTTTGTCTCTGATTTTATAAAATAAATTTCCCCCAAAAAGGTTATACGTATAGTCCAGTGCGACTTACCCATGTTTTGTTTTTTTTCTTCATTTTTTGGCTGGTGCGACTTATAGTCCAATATTTTTTAGATTTTATATTAAAATCCACCCTTTGCTTTGCTGTGGTTGAGTTTATCTTTTGATTACTATTTGCCATATGAGCCCTTTCATAGTTTTGACGCTTTCCTTGAAAATCTACAGACCATTAAATGAAAAAGTGTGTAAAAATGTTTGACTAGTAGTGTAGCTGCTTAAAATAATACACTGTACGGAACAAAAAGCATTTTCCTGAACCAAAGAAAATATGAGTCAGGCACAAGAAAGCCAATGAATCGCTTATCCCTTAACAAAACATGTTCTCATTAGGTAGTTAATATAAAACGCATAAATCAAACAGAAACTAACTAGTCAAAAAAGAGCAAATGTCAATATTATTATGTACTAATTACTAATTCATACTATAATGAATACAGTTTACACAACCATGTCCAATCCATCACCTGCGTTAAGTCATATTTCATAACCACGGGAGCACAAAACTGACATGATGGAGGATCGCTGTCATGGGGATCAAACGGGTAGGGGGCGCCCTGAGAGAAGTCCAATTTACACAAACCCAGTCTCTTTCCAGTCTTTTTCCAGTCTTTTTCCAGTCTCTCTCCTCAGCTCATTACGCCATGTCCTGCGGGGCTCGAGTAAACATGTCTCATATTGAATCCATTGCGTTTTTTCTTTTTTTTTTTGCTGATGATCAATACTGGCCCGGAGGCTTTAGCGCAGTGTTCTGGTGAGAGGGACGGAGGGTAGGGGGAGGCATGTGGTTGGTGTGAACAGACAGAGAGAGATAGAGAGCGAAGAGAAAGAGAGATTAGAGATAGAGAGAGAAGAAAGATGGAGATAAGAGAGATATACAGAGAGAGTTAGAGATACAATTTCGCAGGGCAATAATTTTAGCAATTCTTGTTGAAATAACCTCAAATATTCACAGAATGTATAGAAACAGATAAGGATTTTATATTTAATGTTTTATTTTTGTTCTGTTTTCAAGTTGAGCCATTCACACCCAAAGAGAAGTCATTTTGTGTCTTGGAATCTGCTCATAGTCACCCATGACTGTGAAGCGAATGTCGGTTTGGCGTATCCTGAGGAAACGATTGGAAATGAAACCCTACTGTCTGCAGCTCCTTCATCCTTTAAAAGCAGATGACAAGAGAAAACATCAAGAATTCTGTGTTGACATGCTACACAAACTTGAAAAAACGCCAAACCGTCATTCGAGGAATCAGGGTTTCCAAACTTATGTTCCAAACTTACTTTGGACTTCTTGGGGTTTCGCAAGAGTTTTTCACAAACTTCTTCAATCATCTCTTATGTTGATGCTGGTCTACCAGATCCTTTAATCCTGCATAAGCAGCCTTCCTCTTTATATTTTTGGTACCAAGACCAAATTTGTTTGCCAGTTGGTGAAGTTTTGCATTGAAGTCTGCACAGTCTTGGGGGAGTGTGTGCGAGCTGATTCCAAGACGCGAAATAACTTCTCTTGGGGAATGAGCGGCTCAAAACTAAAACATTAAATACAGAATCTTGATCTGTTTCTGTACATTCTGTGAAAATATTAGGTTATTTCAACAAGAATTGCCAAAATTATTGGCCTGCGAAATGTCAATTTTTTTAGGACACCCTGTATATAGAGAGATAGAGAGATATAGATAGAAAGATATACATAGAGAGAAAGGGATATAGACATAGATTGAGAGAAAGATATGGTGAGAGAATAAGAGAGAGGGAGAGATACGGTAGATATATATATTTAGATAGAGATATAGAGATGGTGAAAGAGAGATTGAGAGAGCTAAAGGGACACATAGAGAGAGACAGAGCTAGAGAGAAACAAAGATAGAGAGAGACAGAAAGAGACAGTGTAAGAGGGGGAGAGTTCAAAGACGTGGAGCAGTGGCCCGTTTACTCAAGCTGTTCAATCAAACTAAGTGGGGGATGAAACAGCTGGGCCTGCTCCAGCGTCTTCAAACACGGCTCACGATGCTTACAGGCGTCATCGTATATACAGGAGATAGGGATGCTTAGGAGATAGGCCTGGTGGTTATGTGGCACAGAGAGAGAGGAAAAGAAAGAAAGAGCGGGCGAGAGTACAACGAAGAAAGGACGGCATAGATCAGTGGTTCTTAACCTGGGTTCGATTGAACCCCAGGAGTTCGGTGAGTCAATCTCAGGGGTTCAGCAGGGGTCAAGACTCCCATCCAACTCATATGATTGGTGATGACACGCCCCGTTTGGCCGTTATTGGCTGCAGGAAATTTTGTGTGTGCAATAGTCTTGTGACTGTCGTGATGGTGTCGTGTCATTTCTTTCTTAATATTTTCCCTTCATACTAACTATGTCGAGCAAAAAAATAAAGTGGTCGAACAAACATGTGCAATATGGATTCACATGTGCACCAATAAAATATATATATATATATACCAATGTTTTGAATTTGAAAACAACATATTTTATTTTTCCAATTAAGAAGAGTTCAGTGAATGCACATATGAAACTAGTGGGGTTCAGTAACTCCAACAAGGTTAAGAACCACTGACATAGATTGTTTTCCTCATATTCACTCAATTGACTTGGTATATTTGAAGATTTTTCTTAAAGGGCCCATATTATGCTGTTTTTTATTTCTCTTATAGCGTTTTTTCCTCATCAAAAACATCCTTGGAGTTGTGTTTTGTTTCATTCACACATGTTTAAACAGAAAACACTCTGTTCCACCTTGTGATGTCATGTGGTAATAAAGGAAGTGCTCAAATGTGTTTTTAAACTCCATTCACCTTCACTACCATTTGGGTGAGTTCAGCCCTGGAATTGACGATCTCTACAGAGCTAAAGGTAAAAGGCATCTATTAACTTGAAAACTACCGCTTCATGACGTCATAAGAGATGTGGACAGGCTTACCCCCAATTTACACCAAAGCAGTAGCAGGGCATAAGCAGAGCAGCACAGCACACGAGCAGCAGACGCGCAGGTTTGGTTTTCCATTTTAGCCGGTTACACAATCTACACCAGCAGTGTCATACGCGCATCCAACGGCTGTCATGACGCTACGTGCTGCTCAAGATAGGTTGGAGTTCTAATTTTGCAGAGTCAATGGAGCATCTCGAGGCTTTTGAGTAGGGGCAACACAGGAAACAATCACGCAATGTCAAAATTAAACTTCTGATGCCCTTTCTGAATAAGTTCTCTAAAACCACCATGCATCACATCCAGGAGCTCGGGGAATGACTCGTGATGGACTACAGAAAGTTTACAGCCGTGGAGGATAAATATAAAACACTTTACAACATCAGACAGCAACTTTACAAGAACAACTTCTCAAGGAAAAGGCGCGTGGAGCAGACAACCAAAGTGAAATGGTGAGTGGCTTAATTAATGCGGGCACCGCAGATACAGCCTCTTATCGCTGCAACCTTTGAATTGGGACACGGCTACTGTTCCTCTTATTGTCAACTTTTGTATTTGTGAAACATAATTCATTCAATCAACAATGAATACATAAGCAATGTGAAAAGTTTAGTGTTTGAATGTGAGAATACACAGATGTGGCGTCACAGGAGAAGCTCTGCTGCCTCTGATGTAAACTGAAGCTTTTAAAAGTAGCTCTGCTGACGTTACGTGCTGCTGACGCTCCTGCTGTAAACTCCGGGTAATAATAAAGGGTTATTCAAACATGTGTGAATGAAACAAAACATAAAAGCTAAAAGTCCATGTTACTCTGCTCCTGTAACACTATGAGTGACGTCACAGTCGCTTAGTCCACTTTTTTATAGAGTCTATGTTATATTATAGAGCAGTAACTAACCACACCACCAAGGCAAAGCACTGAATAAATAATGCACAAATCAATGAGAGCATATAATAGTACATGAGAAAAAGCTAAGATGTAAACATTATTAATATGGAAAATTACAGTCATACAGAAGAAATGAAATTGAAACCTTTTTTTCTCCCCCGACACAGCAGCACAATCGCAAATGCCATAAATCTCATTTCGTAGGGATCATGAACTACTCGGTGCTGGATAATAGGCAGTGTTATGTAATGTTTCTGAAGTGTAGCGTCTCCGAATGACACAGGAGCATCAGTCAGTCTCAATTGTGCTTACCTGGGCACAGCGCTGTGGCAGGGCAGGGGTCAGCCGTGGTGCATGTTGTGTAATAGTAGCTGTTCACGTCAAGCCACTGTCATCACCATGTTTTCCTCTCTACATCATTGGACGACGCGGGCTAGCTGAAGCATCTTTTTGCTAATCAAGCCTCAAGCGCCCTCAGCACACTTTTAATTTGTGACAAAATATGGGAGCGCACTTCACCACATGTGGTGTTAACAAATGAGTAACA
The DNA here is from genome assembly GCA_030686955.1 of Odontamblyopus rebecca. Lineage (NCBI taxonomy): Eukaryota > Metazoa > Chordata > Actinopteri > Gobiiformes > Gobiidae > Odontamblyopus > Odontamblyopus rebecca. The sequence continues at coordinate 10,005,595 of CM060673.1, forward strand.
AGCCCCACATGTCAAAGAATGTCTCTGGAGTGGGGTCGAAAATGATATGGGAAAACTATGCGGGTAATATGAGCATATGGACTCTGATTGGAGGGCAACAACCTGTACACCTTGAAGCTCTTGGTTTAGGTGTAATTTTTTTATTTTTTTTAATTTCAGATATCATTTTAAATAACTTTCTGAAACATTAAAAACTGTGAAATTACAAATATATTTTGCAGTTTTAGTTTAGTTATAAATAGTGCTGTTAAAGTTTTTTTTTATCAGATTAATCTCACTTTAGACTTTTGATTAATCACGATTTATCACAGTTAATTATTCTTCAAGAAAAGACCAAAATAGTTTGACAAAAATGCTATTTTTTATCAAAAAGTTATATTATTGACATTTTTCTATCGCTGGTAGTTTTGTTGATAACATTGCCGCAGGTTGTCGTGCTCGGCTTGTTGTTGGTATAAGTAGCGTCGTTGCTGCCGCTGAATCAAACACATGTTTTGCTTTAAGATGGTATTTTAAACTTGTGCTTCTGTGGAAAGAGAGTTCATCGCTGCAATATCTGCAAATTACCTTTGTTTTATCTAAAGTCCCATCGGGCAGTTTTTTTAAAAGAAATTTCCCGCTGAGCACCAGTCACAGTCTCATGTGTCACAGTCTCATCTTCACATCCGTGTATGGACAGACCTGATCACTGACCTAATAACCTGCGTCGCCTTTCAGGTCACCATCGCGCTTTACACAGAGGTGCGTTCAAAATAAATAGTGTGATTAATCTGCGTTAAAAAACAAACATTAGTGCGATATTTTTTTGTGATTAATTGCATGGGTTAACGCGTTAACGCTGACAGCCCTAGTAATGCTAGTAACTTTCTGGGAGTGGAAAGTCAATTGCAGGATTCCATAAAAATTATTCTTATGAACATTTTCAAGTAAATAGTCACCACATCATTGGTTAGTCTCCATTGTGCCTTTAAAATTCAAAAAATTGGAATATTTAAAAACTGGCTAAAGGTAAAAATTGATGGTATTTTTGCTTGTGGCAGGAATGTTGAGATCCATAGCAAGAAATTGTGCAAGAGCTGTGGCTGCAGATCGACCCTACCCTGAAGGCTCTACCAGCAGGTCCCTGATAAACAGCAGAACTAAATAATATGACACACTCCTACCAGAGCATATTCAGCACATCATTATTGCCATCATGGAAAACTGCTTTAAATAATTTATTGGAAAACTATTGTGGATTTGGATACGGTAGACTAGTGCGCATGTACAGTTCCTATTCATGTATTATTTATTCTATATATAAAGTTACAAACCCTTTCCCTAACCTAAACCATCACAGACTTGTGCCTGATCTTAAGACACCGAGTTTACGGCCACATACATGGACAACCTACTATGCTATATACATCATTGTACACGCTGACAAGTAACTACCTTATGTCTTGTGTTTGTGAAAACCTGTTTCTCAATGGTATTTACAAAGACAAAACGGAGACAACACTAAACTTATTAATTTAAGATGAGTGATTTATTTGGTGATTAACTGTACGATTGTTAGTCTGTCCTCGCTCCAATAACCTTACATTTTCTTTAAAAGACAGCCGACTAAAGCAACAGATGATAAAAAAGTGTAATTAAATAGTTTCTACATTGCAGAACTAAAGTAAAATAAAGACCTGTGGATAGAGGTAAGTCATGTGAGGGTAGAGCCTCTGGGTAAAGATCTGTAGCCAAACTGTTGTGGAAATATTCTCTCCATACATTGACAAATCTAAATAATTTCCACATAATTTGCACAATGAAAAAGGTCTAACGATTTGTAGTAGCAGTTTCTGAAAGGGGCAAGACAAAAACAACACTTACCTACCAGAACTTTATAGACTTTGCCATTCTACCTTACCCACGCAATCATGTATTTAAAAATAATGAATTGCAGAGTATGTTTCCAATTTGGACAGGGATGGTTGGATGATGCTCACAGTGAAACTGAAATGCTGCTACTATCTGCTTATTAAAATAAATTGGACAGATTTGTGGTCGAACATTTGGCTGGGAGTACTTCAAGATAACAAGGTCTAGGAATAAAAGGGGAAATTGCACACTTAGCTTGAAATGAGTTCAGCTTGATTGTGATTTTCTGTAACAAACTTTGACTAAAAATCGGCGATTTTCAAACTTTGCACAACTAATTCTTCAAGTAATCCGCTGCGGTTGGTAACAGAAATTGAGATAAATTATACCAAGAGTTGTATTTGATAAAAAATGTCCCAAAACCCTCAAAAGTCTACATTTAGACCATGGCAAATTAAATGTGAATTTTGCCAAAAGTTCAGACTACCCAACTCGTGGCAATCAGGGGCTTGAACGCTCAAATGCACAACGCACAAGTGTCAAATGCTTTAAAAATGCACCAGAAAAAACGTGCCTTCTCTTTAGACTTTGCATGTTAACCCAATGCTCCTGAAGCCACAGTCTGAACGTACAGTTATGTGGTTCTGAAACGGAGATTATAATCGTCCATATTCATATTTTCACATGAACGTGTTTAGATCATGTCTACATCTCTTTTTTGTGTAACCAAATTAGGGATGGTTCAACATAAGAGGTTTTCAGCAAATACCGATATGATATGATGACCGACATTTATCTTTGGTGTAGGCAATAACTGATATTTGCCGATGCCAAGTCACAAATTGAAATTAAATTACTGTTTAATTGTTTTCAATTAAGTTATTCTTCATGCATTATTAAAGATAATCATTGTAAAAAAAAAAAAAGGATTTATTTGGGATTTAATGTAATCATGATGTAAAAAAAATCTATGATGACTGTATAAATGTACAGCCACATCTTCCATGTTCTTCTTTTTCTATTGCAACTCACTAGTCTGTTTATGCACTGACGATGAACTTGGAATAACACATGATAATGTCACGAGGCACAGAGAGAATGAAGAAAATGCTTCAGGTGGAGATGTATCATTGTAATACCCAGATACTAATCGATAATAAAAGTACTGAAACTACATACTTAATTGGAAAAAGCGCATAAGACAAAGCTGGACTATTCCTGAATAACTTTTAGAATGGTCAAAGATATGGATCAGAACTGGTAAAAAACCATATGATGACTTAAAAGCGACTCGAATTTTGCATTAGAAAAATAGATTCTATATGATTGTCCTATCAAAATGATAGATATGGTTCAAGTATATAGCTTCACTTATACAAAACAACCTGCTTGAATAAGGACCAAACCAGGTCAAAGGTGATTAAACGTGTCTAAACAAGGAAACCAGATCTAAAACTGTCCAAGCACCGCGGTTACTCAACCCACAGCTTCACAACCACTTCAAACGTCATCGGCTGCTTCATCGACAATGACATGCACTGGCCCGTCCCCCTCACACCCCTCCTCCTTTTGGCCCCTCCCTCCGCCTCCTCACCTCCTCCGTCCATCTCCATCCATCCACCCTGCCTCTCACATGTTGCAGAGTGAGTGCCATGCTGCTCGGAGGATCAGGCTTGCTGCCATGTGGGAATTTCTACCAAAAAACCTGCCATCCAAGAGGAGGATCGATTTGAGCTTGAAAAATTCTGGAGATAGTACAAGATTTCCTTAAAACTTTTTCTCGCAAAGTCCGTGTGACGATTTTTCTCTTTTAATACTTCTCAAAACGAGTGGCTTTTCGATGCTGACTATCATCGGATGTACCCACGAATTTATCCAGGTTTGGAACTGACACAAAGACGATCTTAAAATACGACGCAATGTTTTTATGACTGGACTCTTCTCATCAATTCTAAAACAAAAGTTAAAAACCTGCATCGTTTCTTTAGCAAACTTGGACTAGACATTTTCCACAGTTAAACATTTCTTACAAAAATAGCCATTGTACCTACCGATTCAACCCGTCTTGAAACTTGTTTGGAGAACGGATCGCGCCGTACTTAGCAACTGGTGAGGATGAGCGGCGTTGCGATGACCTACGTGTATTTGGCGAGAGTGTTTTTCAGCTCGTTGGAGAGGAGGAGAGGAGCGAGGGAGCAGGGGAGGGGACGAGGAGGAAGGAAGCAGTGAGAGTGGACCAAGGTGTGAAGATAGGAGGCAGGAGACACTGGAAAGGCACTGGGGGAAGTCAAGACCAAGAACTCTGCAAAAAAAAAAACTCGTCAAGATTTTTCTCCCGGATTGCGAGGTGAGTGTGCGGATGATTTTGAATTCTTCTTGGCAGGAATTGCAACTTTGGAAGGATATTTCGCAGGTTAATGAATAGTGGAAAAAGTGCTGTGTATCGTCAGTTGTCATCCCAGGCTTGCTCAGTCCACTCCAGGCTGCATAATATTATTGTCTGGTACGTTCTTGTACAACTGAATGTTTATTCTATGGTCAGGATGTGCACAGAAAGGAATACAAGACGTGGCATCAATCAAAGTCAAAAGGTATTACAAGTGGCGGGACCTTGGCTACACGCTGCGGGTATTTCAAGTTGAAGGTTGGCAAACTCTGACCTTGTATTTTCAGATTGGCGAGATAAAAATGAATTTGTGAAGTGCTGTGTGCAAAGCTAACGAACGACATCTATGCCAGGAATCCAGTGCTATTACAGGCATATTTCAACGAGCTGTGTTTGAAATCTGTAAGCAATGTCAGCGCAGTTATACAAAAGTAAAAATAGGATTATTGGAAACAAGAAGTAAACTGGTTATGGTCCAGGATTAAACCAGGACTAAGCAGCTAAATAGACCTACAATCAGAGAATGTTTTATTACATTTCTCTGTGTAATTAATCAATTTTTTTTATTAAGTCTTTTTAATGGAGAGGTCTACAGGCAATCCTGTGACAGTATAATGCGGTTAGGGGGAAAAAAATAAGGTTTGAAATCAATTTGAATTTTGTTTTCGAAATTGGAATAAAAGCAAATTGAAAACTGAGATCAATATGAAGGAAAATTCCACTATATTTATATATATTTTTTGCTAAATCGCCCAGTTTAAATTCCTCTAAATGCAGACTAGCAAAAATTATGTACTTTTTGTTTGATTATTTGTACGAAAAAGTTGAAAATGCATTCTGTCAATGGCCCGCATCTTAACAAGGAGGCAAATCTGCACTGATAAATTGAAACGTCATCCGAAAAGCAGCAATTTTCTCTCTGCTTCGAGCTGCTAGCATTTGAAGATGAAAGTGTTGCTAGTGTCTGGAATCTGCAAGCGGCTTTATTTAGCATCCCACATCCTCTCTCCTCCATCTCCATCGGCATCTCTTTGCTGTCCTATCGTAATGATCCAAAGATCGACCAACAAAGCGGCTATGATGTTATGATGGGTTTTTTGTTTTTTTTTCCTGTTGCTGCAGAGTCTAGACCTCATTCCTTTGCAGTACTGCTGCTTTCAAAAACTAATCAAGTATCTGTATTGACATTGGGAAATGGAAAACGCAAAAATGAGACTGGGGCAAACCGGGGTCTGTGTTATTAACTGGGTCAAAGCAAGCAGGAATTAACAGGCAAAATGGAAAATGGGTTTTTAATAACTCCCAAAGTTGAACCAGAGCTACTTCTTCTTGATTAAAATAGTGCTAATAAACCACGGTTCAAAATAAATACGGTACCTAAATCTGCCAACCACCAAACCAAACAAGTTGAAAAACCAGGAACAGTATCAAGGTGAAACCAAATATTGTTCATTTAGGACTTTTATGAACAGTGAAAGGAAATAAAAATGGTAAAGTACATGACGTATAAGAAGAATTTTGTTCCAACATTTACTTTTCAATCATACCATGCCGATTAATCTTACAAAACTGTACCATCGTTCAGTCACCAATCAATGTTTATTTTTTATTTTAATAGCAGAATGTCAGTGTATGGATGAAAATAATAGCGAGGACGGTAAATAGACCCTAAAGCAAAGCTAACAAAGTGAAAGTAACATGCGCATTAGCCCTGTTGTCAACCACTACAAGCTATACAATGAATTCTCACAAACTTTACCTTCCACTTTATGTTCTCAATGAAAGTATCAAAGAAGTTACATAAATCTTGTGGTATCAGATCCTTTGCAGGCATCAGTATCCTTTCCTGAACGCGAGGGATGACAGTCTGATGCAAGGTCTTAGTAGTCCATTTGATTATGATCTCCATTAGCCGTATTCGATTAGATCACGGCTACTGCTTCCTGGAGTCGGCATGCGGCCATTGTATCCTTGGGCAAGACACTTCAGCCGTCCTGCCTTTGTACGAGCGTGTCAAGTGAGTGATCGATCGCTGGCAGCCATGTTTCTCTCAGTCAGCCCCAGGGGAGACTCAGCATTAGCAGTGTCGGGAATAAATATACAGTATGTCTAAGTTAAAGGTGCACTGCGCAACTTTTCTAGAGGAGGGTCTGTCACCTGCTTGTCTCCATGGAGATGTTATTGCTTTGCCTGGTTCCGTGATGTGACATTAAACACATCTATGTAGCATATGTATGTATTCATTTCGGGTGTTTCTAGTCTAATCAAAAATACAATAATTCTCTCTGCGAATAGGGTCGCCTCTCCACAGATCTGACCTGTAACTTGGTCTGGTTTGGTCCCCATGCAGATAGAAAGGTTTAATGCCATACTGTGAAACATTCCAGACCTTTAGCTTAAAGTTGTCTCCCTTGAGATAGATAGGTTTACATTCTAGATGAAGCAACAACACCTCCATGAAGACAAGCAGGTGACAAACCCCTCAATCAGAAAAGTTGCTCAATGCACCTTTAAAGTTGCAGTGCTTAACTTTTTGGTCACCTGCTTGTTTCTATGGATATGTCACTGTTCTGTCCCTGGAATGTCCCACAGTATGACATTAAACAGCTCTACCTTACGTTTATTCAATTACAGGTGGTTTTATAGCTCAAAAACACCTAGAAAAACCTGTGAGCAGAGGTTTTCTCTCCACAGATCTGACCTGTAACTTGGTCTGGTTTGGTCTCTGTGCAGATAAAGCCATACTGTGAAACATTCCAGACAAAGCAATAACATATCTGTGGAGAAAAGCATTTGCAGGACCCTCCACCAGAAAGGTGACTCAATGCACCTTTAACCATTTATGAATTACAAACTTATATTTTCTTATTTTCTGTCCTTGACTTCATTCCTTTGCAGTACTGGTGCTTTCAAAAAACTAATCATCAGACATTGGGAAATGGAAAACCCAAAAATGAGACTGGGGTAAATCAGGGTCTGTGTTATTAACTGGGTCAAAGCAAGTAGGAATTAACAAGTGAAATGGAAAACGAGTTTTTAATAACTCCCAAAGTTGAACCAGTGCTACCTCTTCTTGATTAAAACAGGGTTAATAAACCACAGTTGAAAATAAATACATAAATCTACCAACCGCCAAGCCAAACAAGTTGAAAAACGAGGAACAGTATCAAGGCAAAACCAAATATTGTTCATTTAGGACTTTTATGAACAATGAAAGCAAATAAAAATGGTTAAATACAAGACCTGTAATTACAAACTTATATTTTCATATTTTCTGTGTCCTTGACCTCATTCCGTTGCTGTTTTGACACTTGCGTCCGCGGTCTAATTCAGTATGTGTAATGACGCCGGAACATCGAAACACACAAGCGCGGGTGATTGGGCCGATTCATCTCCGTTAGCCAAGCATCTCTGTGTTTGTCAATCCAGTTAGTTGAATCAGTGAAGGCCTAATGCTATTTGCTTCTGTCTTATTATGATTGAGACTTGATAGGTGCCCATTAGAGGCTGTGGTTAATCTTAGAGCTGCAGGCCAAGACGATGGATATGTCTGCTAATGTGTACTGATGAGACGGCCGAGTTGAGTGCAAGCTGTTTCCCATATTACTGACAGTACATTTGTCAAATAGAAGTTATACAAATCTCTTGAAGGTTTTGCGGTGTCTGAGCCTCAGTGTCCTATCCTGAACGAGAGGGTTTAACAGTCTGATACCCGTTCCTAGAAGTCCATTTGATTCTGATCTCCATTAGCCGTGTTCGATTAGATCACAGCTACTTCTTCATGGAGTCATAATACTGCTGTTGTGTCCTTGGGCAAGACACTTCAATCGTCTTGCCCATCGTCGTGCGTCAAGTGAGTCTCTGTCAGTGAGCCTCAAGTCAGAACTAACATTGACAGTGTCGGGAATATTTCTAAACCAACTACAGTACTTTCGGACTATAAATCGCTTACAACTTATACTTATTTATAAGTATAAGTTGCACCAGCCAAAAAATGTGTAATTAAGAAGAACATATATAGTGTAAGTCGCACAAGTCGTTTGAGGGCAACTTATTTTATAAAATCAGAGACCAAGAAACGACATGTCATCTTGAAAGGTGAGTTATAGTAATAAAATGTTCAGCTCCGCTCAAATGAAGCTCCCGATTCTCACGGTTACAGGAGCAAATCAGGAGCCAGGACAAGAAAAAAAAAAAATTCAGGACCATATAGAGCAGGTTCATACGAACATTTTAAGACCCAAATGACGAGGCCCCAGCAGCAGTTACAGAAAGAGGAGCAACAAGATCCTGCGCGCGTTAGCTCTGTCCATTCATATATACCGTCTATGGGCTGTCAGTGTGAAAAATGTAATATATAAGTTGCACCTGAGTGTGAGACGCAGGACCACCAAAACCATGAAAAAAGTGCAATTTATAGTCCGAAAATACGGTAAAACAAATCAAAACGCTCTCTAGTCACATGACAACTTTGCTTAGTGGATGGAAGTATTGCAACATGGTCATACAATAACGTACATGAATAACAAAATATTTGGGAAAGGCCTTGCACAATCACTAAAAAATATCGCATATCTCAGAAGTTGAGCGCTCAATCCTGAAGCAGCCCGAGAGTTGAAGAGAAAAAGCATGTGGCTGGAGTTCTAAAGGAGAAGTTTATGCGTCCAGGTCTGATGACGCAGGCCTAGATAACAAGGACTGAGCTGGCAGTGAGATCCCTCAGTACAGCACAAAAATAGACTTTCTGTCAGAGCCACGTTTTGAGTTTCACCCCGTCTAAACTGAACTGGCAAGTCTATTCTCTTTGGTTCCTTAATGCACATAACAAAACTATGCAGGTCCACTCACTGGGTAATTACTGCATGCTCAGCATATTGCCCAAAGAAAGTATTCAGAGATAGAGTAAGGTAATACAGGCGTTAATAGTGATAATAATAGTGATAATGATAGCTGACGATATACCTATGGTTGCTTAAAGGTGCATTGTGTAAAGTTTCTGATGGAGGGTCCATTAAATGCTCTTCTCCATGGAGATCTTATTGCTTTGGCTGAAATGTTTCACAGAATGATATTAAATCTTAGTATCTTCATGGAGACCAAACCAGATCAAGTTACAGGTCAGATCTGTGGAGAGCCGACTCCGCTCACAGTCAGAATGTCTGTTTTTCTAGGTATTTTTGAGCTGTAAAACCACTTGTAATTTAATAAATGTAAGGTAGAGCTGTTTAATGTCACATTGTGGAACATTCCATGCAAAGCAATGACATTTCCATAGAAAACATGTGAAGAACCCCAACCAAAAAGTGACAAAAATGCCCCTTTAACTGTGACTTTTATACAGTATACTGTAAGTACAACCTGATTTTGGCTATTTAAGTTACAGCTATAAGTTATGCCTCCACTCTGTCTTATCTTTTTCATTATTATTATTTTTATTTAACCTTTATTTAACCAGGAAAGTCCCATCGAGATCTTTATCTCTTTTTCAAGGGAGTCCTGGCCAAGACAGCGACGCAACAATATCATTTAGAATATTACAGGACACATTTCAAGCAGCAAAGACTATTTAGTGGCATCTTTTTACTGACACAAACTGTCAGGGATCTAGAGAAATCTTTTGGGCACTTTTGAGTCCATAGTTCCTTGTTTTCAGTGGAAGGATTGTTTTAGGTGAGGCCGAGATTATGAATAGACGCGGCATCAAAGAAGAAGTGAATGGCGCCATGTGTGGAATCGCCACGGCAACTGCACAATCAACCCCCAACAATGCACCGGGAGAGAGACGACGCCTGACGAAACGAGGACCCCCGAGGTTACAATGTGGTTGACAGTTCTGGCTTTATTCTAAATGTCAGCTGAGGTTTATCAAGGCGATCGATAAAACTAAATCCCTGAGGTTGAGAAACACTCCCGTAATACAGGCTGTCGTACTACAAGCCGTGTCTCACTTTAACCATCTCAAAGTGAAAATCCCACACACAACCCACACATTTTGATGTATCTTACAGTGATACCAAATTATAAAGGTTAGAGAAAAAAAGCTGCTAGCCCTGCGGTCATGTTACAGCTGCGAGATTAATCACAATCGAACTGAAATCGCAACACGAATGGACGGAAATAGCAAATCACAGTGGCTGCAATTTTTGAAGTGCGATAATTAAATAAAAAACAACAAAATATCCTGTCTTATTCTGCATTAAAAAACTGCTAACCCTGTAGTTTAGATCTCTATGAACATGCTCTGAAGTGCTATTACTGTATTTGTTGTCAGTTCAGTTCATATTTCAGTCTGTTTGTCAATAGTCCTGGATTAAAATGTGAACTTTGAATATAAATTGCAAATCTATTCTTGTCAGAAAAATCGCAATTTGATATTTTTCCTAAATTGTGCGGGCCTAGTTCATGTCATTCTTCATTCAAATGTTTATGCTCTGTAATGTTAACATGTGGATTATGAATTAAAACACGATTTTGAAATTGGAAATGCAATCGTAAATCAATCCCAAAGAACTAACAAAAAACAAAAAAAAAGATTTCTGTTTGCAATTGATCCAGAATTGTGACTGAAAATGTACTTATTTGAAAGGTTTCACAGCTATTATCGGTGTTAATGTCTAGAAAAAGGAAAAGGGGGCAGAGAGCATAAGATGACTCTTTTTTCTGCTCCTTTTCATTAATTTCTTGTTTGATATTCTGACACAATGTAATTTTATACTTTATGAATGAAATAAACAAAAAAACCAACAATAAACAAAACAAAAAAACTAACAAAATTGCAATTTGAGTTCCTCTTCCAAAAATTGTTCAACAAAACTGTAATCCCTGGACCTTATGCAATCAGTAGTTTTCGAGTTGTAGCGCTCCAGGACTAAAATCAGGACTAAAACCAGGACTAAACCAGGGCTAAACCAGGACTAAAACCAAGACTAAAGCAGGGTTAAACCAGGACTAAACCAGGACTGAACAAGGGTTAAACCAGGACTAAACCAGGGCTAAACCAGGACTAAACCAGGACTGAACCTGGACTAAACCAGGGCTAAACCAGGACTAAACCAGAGCTAAACCAGGACTAAACCAGGGCTAAAACCAAGACTAAAACCAGGACTAAAACAAACAAAAAAACGTAACAAAGTTGCGATTTGAGTTTCTCTTCCAAAAAATGTTCAACAAAACTGTAATCCCTGGACCTTATGCAATCGATAGTCCTCGAGTTGTAGCGCTGCTATGAAAAGCTTACAAAATAAATGTAATTTTTATAACTCTTTACCTGTTGATTCGCCATGTTATGTGTTAAAAGCGGAAATTGCATACTATTCATGTGCCTTTGGGCAAAGCACATCAGTCACCTTATGTATAAAAATGTGTTGATATGACAGTTGTAGGAAAAGAAGCCACAAAGTCACTCCGACCCTGGGCCTTTGTGGCGATATAGAAGGAGTTTACACCAGAGATTGAGATTGTGAAGCGAATGAATAATGCACAAATGGTTTCGAGACCATTTTTCAACATTTTTTAACAGGCCAGACATAAAACCTGAAGATGACCGCACTGCTGCTACCACCTGCTCTACAAAGTAACCATAGCACTGGATGCATTTTACACACAGTCATGCTAAAAGCCCTGCTATTTGTACAGGCAGGTGCTAGGACATAATAACCACCTAAGAGAAATCTATCTGGCCTTCCACTCAATTCCAACAGCTCTGGGTACGTAATTACCCCATCAGCCTGTGATTTGTCTAAACAAACTGAGAACACCGTGGCCTCCATGCACCACTGGCAAATAGTCACTATTACCTCACTAATGTGAAAAGAAAACTGTGTATTTGTGCTACTGACTTTCTCTAGCCAAGCTGCTCTAATGAAAACATGTGGAATAGGCAATATAAATGTATATTAAGTGTTCAAGGATGGTCAGTAAGCCAGGACCATTTTAATTACCGTACAAGTTAACTGCATTTTCTATGAGATTTAATAGAATAAGAAGTTCAGAATAATAATGTTGATTCAGACCAGCGCCCCATGAGCGTACTACTCACAGATCCAATGGGTAAATGACTCAGTTGTGCATGCCAACTTTTGAACAAATGCCGCATTTTTTCAGGGTTTGGGTGATCCTGGGACTTATATATTTAATTATTCACACTAACAGCCCAAAGACCAAATATATGAATCATATATATGAATCAAAAATGAAAAAACAAATCGTTATCCAGTTTTTCATTTTGGTTTTAGAGACAAATAATAAAGAAAAGAGTTGTTTTTTCATTTTCTTATTTTTGATTCTATATTGAAAAACGAACAAACGAATGATACACGGATTCTTCTCTGTTCGGTTGTTTTTATTACTATAACTTCTATAACTTGCCTTTCAAGATGAAATGTTGGTTCTTGGTCTCTGATTTTGTAAAATAAATTTCCCAAATGCAACTTAAAGTCCAAAAAATACAGTAATTGTGGTATTATGGTATGGTATTAATGGTATAATAAAAAAAAACATTGCAGTTACTACGGACCAGATATTGACTCAATTCTCGTGTTGTCAATATACTAAAATTTCAAACTAAATGTTGATACTAAGGATAGAAGTTACTCAATATCACAATGCTAGTAGAACAATTTTTTTTAGTCAGTAGATTATTATTTTGTGTTAACAAGTGCAGTTTCTTTAATACTACCATTTTAGACCGTTTTAAAACATTTTGAAAGGTCCATTGTTGTCTTATTTATATGATGCGCCCATTTCACTCGCATTTGCGAGTAAATATTTCGTCGTGCGAACGAGGAAATCAAAACAGTCGCACCAGTGCGAGTGCTTCTGCAGCCACAATAATGAGAACTGCGCACAGACGTAACGTGACGAGTTAAACATTCTAAATGTGTCAAACATTAGGGGCAAACTCACACTAGGACTGTGGAACCTGCCCGAGCCTGGATCGCCCCTAAAGCGCCTCACGCCCAGCGCGAGCGCAACCGAACCGTGCCCGGGCACAACACCTCCGACCGCGCACGACCCCAGCTCCGGGTGTGGCCGATATCACTCATACGAACAAACTCCGCTTCAAAACACACCCACGCCCCCTTAACCGAGGAGCGGCACCACAGCAGGACCCACACCTGTCCCACTCACAGACACCCCTGTGCCGCTGGACTTCCTTCTCCGCTAAAGCGATGGTTTTGTCTTGGTCTTGTCTCAGACTCGAGCGCATTTGGACTCGGTCTCGTCACGGATTCAAGGTCTGAATATTGAGTGCGGTCCTATTTCATTACGGCCGCTGCCTTCAGCAATAAACTTGTACCGGTGTGTGGGACCTGTGCGCTGGAGCCCGCGCACCCTCGTGTACCAGTGTGTATCACAGGGCAGATTAAACATCCCACCTGTCCATCCGCCTCACATCAAATACGCCAATATTAATTCTATGTCCGTGTCCGCACAGAGCAGAGCTACGGCACAGAGCAGGTGATATGTGGGCTGAAGTTTGCCTAAGAAAATGCCAAATAAATCTGTTTGTCACAATGTGCGTTTGCTTTGGTAAATGTGCAGAGTCTAATAACAACTGTAAAACCACTAAGAGAATGTAACTCCAGTTAGGAATTTGAAAATACAGGTTTAAAAATCCTGCACACTTTTTACACTTTGAAGAAGTTTTGTGTAAAGTGCCAGTGGAAGTTCTGTTAAAGAAGAGGTTCTTAAACTGTGGGTGAAGGTCCAAAAATGGCCACAGAGTGTTTCAGTGCAGTACAGTTTGTTTGGCTTATTTTAAGTCTAAATATGAATCAGATAAAATTAAGATATATTTATAAAAACATTGCGATTATGCAGGAAAAGTACAGTCATAATTCTTTTTTTTTTGTATTACATTTATTCAGTGTTAGTGTTGGTGTTCACAAGTTCTGCACTGTAATAATCATTGAAACTGAAAACCTACTTGTGCCCCCATTTTTTTTTCTGTGCTCCTAAAATTTTTAACTTAGGGGCACATGTGCTCCTGAAAAAAAAAGTTAGCGTAGAGCCCTGTTCAAATGAGTCCCTAGTTTCTGTATTGATCAGTATCTGTGTACTGATTTTTGACCGCGCTCCTCGATAAATCAAAATCTGTGCTGTTAAAATGTTGCTGCAGGCCTAATTTTGCAAGATCCAAGTTTGCGGCTCTGAATTGATTATCAATCTTTGTCTCTTATCCACAAGGACTCAAACATGAAGAAGGACATGTTTAAAAAAGATATTCAACAGGTTAAAACTGTGGACATTTTTATTGGAAAAAGTAGAATCCTTGAACCAACCCCCAGCTTTCCAACATTCAAAAGTCAAATAAAAAGACTGGCTATGACTTTAAGGTACGTGCAACTCATGATATTAATTGTATTTCGTTATAAAAAAACAGTAAATATCATTGGTTTGATGCACTGGTAAGACTGGTAAGCGTTTATGCTATGACTAAGCAATGAAAAAGTGCGATTGCCTAACAAAAAAACAGCTCTAAAATAAAATCACTGCAGTTTTAGTCCATGCATGAGGTAAAATTATAAAACATGTTTATTTTGTCATCCCAAATTAGCTTTAACCGGTTCAGAGTCGACCAAAGGACAATGCCCAGGTCTGCTTGAAGGTATATGTAGTACAAACAGAACTAAATGGTGCATTTAATACATACAGTAGCTAAAAGTACGTGTATTACATCAGCATTTTATGGTACGTGCAGCTGATACTTTGCATGGCATCACCCTGAGAGTTTTCTACATGTATTTCTGTTGGTGTAATAAACAGTTACCATGGTGACACAAGGCGCACATTAGCAAAAACTGTAAATATAGTCTGCAAACTCAAGAAAAATGACAAAATGGATGTAAACAACACATTTTCAGGAGCCTGTGAGCAATAGAAGCAATATGTTCTTATTTAGGAGTTTGATTTTCAGTAAAAAAGGTGACAGTGACTCTCTGAAAAACTGCAAATTAGCCTGTGACAGTAGTTTTATGTGTGAGAGGCTTGTTTGAACTACGGGTGTAAAAAAAAACAACAAATCGATTCAGTGATATATCGTGATACTTAATTGCACAATTCTCAAATCGATTCAGAATGGATCCGAATCGATATTTTGCACAAAAAATTATTAGTTACACTGTTCTCATGAATATATTTCATACAATTGTGTTATCATGAAGGTGTAGTTGACTGTATTATTGAATGAATGAATGAATGTTTATTCGGAGAGCACAGAACATACATACTTATAATGTAACTACATGGATACAGAACAAAAAACAAATGCTTCATAACTATAACAATAAACAAAAATAAACGTCATGCAGATTTTACTAATATCCGAAAAGGGCAAGGAAAATTATTAAAAGTAAAAGTAATAAATCGAAATATCTCATCCAGTGTTTTAGTACCGGGATATATTGTGATATATCGAATCGTAGCGCGCGTATCATGATATGTATCGTATCATCTGACTCAAGGCAGTGCACAGCCCTAGTTTGAACGCACAAATCATCTCATCTGTTCTAGTTCCAACTAGGGGTGGGACATTAACGTGTTAATTACGATTAATTAATGACAAAAAAAAAATGCATCAAAAAGCGCATTTTATCGCAGTTTGCAAACAACACAGAATGTTTGTTAGTGCACCATGCTGTTTTACGCCAATTATACTGACGCACCCAGTTCTGACTATGACAACAACAATAGAGCATGAAAGCCTCTGGGTCTGCTGACGGTAAATTTCTATTAAAAAAACAGATGGAAGAATTGACAAAGGTGTTGTTTATTGCAAACTGTGCAGAAAAGAGTTTGCACAGAAGCACCTGAACCCCACGATATAAAAGCACCTCAACCCCACGATACTATTGTACTATAAATAAATGCAAAACATGTCACATCGAGCACAGAAACGGCTGGAGCTGTTGGCGGGAGCGGTTCTGGTCCGAGTACAAACAAGAGTTGTCAGCAGCTCAAACTCGAACAAATTACTGACAATGGGAAGAAAATGAGTCCACTAAAACTCATTTAGATAAAATAAGTGTTGCTTTTGGGGCAAATATTGTTATGTGATTAAACAACCAAAATCCAGGCACCCCAAAAAAAAAAAAAAACGCACAAGGAAAAGTTAAAGAGTTAAAAGGCCTTTATTAGAATGGCCAACATGTTTCGACCATGACTAGTCTTCATCAGGGCTTAGTTCTTATGTGATTAATTGAGATTAATTCATCACAAAGCCTGTAAATAATTTGATTTTTTTTACATTAAGTTCCACCCCTAAATCCAACCAAGTCCGTCTTTCTGGGCAGAAAGTGTTCAAATAAAGCTCAGATTAAGTATAAATTGAGTAACACAGAGCAGTGTCTGCAGTTAGCTTCACACAGACCCTCGAAATGTTGATAAAATCTGCGGCAAAGTGTCAATATATCATCTTATTATTTGGACAATGCACTGCAGCACTAAACGTTCTCAACTCGACAGCTCTCTTCCTGAGTCTGTGGTGGTAAAAGCGCTCCTGTCTACTCCTGTCATGCTCCTGTCCTGCCCCTGTCCCTGTACTGTATTTAGCCTGCTGCAGTTTGTGCCATTTGTAATTCTAATGTGAAGTTATTGTTGTCCTGATGTTTGCAGTGCTGTTGCTGTATTTTATGTTAAGAGTGGCTATTAATTTTACCATTAGTCTGTTCAGAGACAACATGGAAATTAGCCAAGCATATTTACATAAGATACAGCATGCTCATTATCATGCACTGTCCCTTTTCAAAATAAATACATAATATAAATAAATAAAGGGAGACAACAATTCAACTTTTTAGGGTTTTAGTGGGCGTCGGGGTGAGTTTTTCCGCCGGCGAATTCCAGATTTCATGGTTACAGTAATTGGCCATAAAAATGGACTTTAGAAAGCAGCGCTGCCTCCCACGCACAATTAAGCGCCCTCTAGAGAATGGGTACACCGCTGTACGCCGTGACTAATCTGACAATGTGGGCACAACACGGAGAGAGGGAGCAGTGGCACAGACGGTCCCGAGAACGCACCTCTGGCATTTACTCCGGCACCCGCTAATGCGACAGCGAAACATCACAACACAGAGCTGTTAGCACCGGGGGAGAGGCGGGAGGGAGGGTCAAAATGGCTGCCACTTCTCTGAGAATAAACAGATGCAGGCATTTCAGCGCAATCAGGCGGGTCAAATGTGTTCAGTGTTCATGTGTTAGAGGATTCATATGAAAAGGTTTAAGAACGAGGACATGTTTTAAAAGGTCCTATATTATGCAAAATTAACTCTGTGAGATTTAAGTCATGTTATAATGTTGTTGGGTTCTCAAAAATATACCTGGAGTGGTGTTTTGTTCATATAAACTTGAGTAATACTTTATTATTAGTCTGTCTGTATCTCCAAAACTCAAAATGCTCTGTTCCACCTTTAGTTTTCAAGTTAACAGCTGCATTTTACAGTTTATTTCAAAATGATTTGCAATCCCAGGGTCGAAATGATCCAAATGGTGAAAGTGTATGGAGTTTTATTTTTATTTTATTTCAAATATACAATATAATATACAAAGGTATAAACAAGAACATTGTTAGAGGCTTAAGGGTTCATATGTTCATACGGCTCAGAAAATTATGAAAATATACAAATATACATGCACAAATGTACAAGAATAAACAAATAAATAAATACAATTTGTGCAATAATTTAGAGAATTTATATAAGAGGACAAGAGGGACTGAAATACAACAAATTTGGGTTTCTGGCTAGAAAATTTACAGCAATGGATATGAAATTTTGATTAAGATTAAGTTCAACACATATTTTTTGCAGGAATATCTTTCTCTTCCTGTATTATTACATGACACTATTATCACAAGGTGAAACAGGGCGTTATCTGTTCAAGAGAAAAACCAGATATGCAGAGTTTGTGTGTTAAACATGTGTGAATGAAACAAAACATATCTCCAGGTCTGTTTGTGATGAGGAAATAGCATTATAATAGATCAGAAAATAGCATAATATGGGCCCTTTAAGGTGTCATTATGGTAAACAGGAATTTTCTAGCATTTAAAATGTTTCACCTGATGTAAGAGCTGAAAGGCAATCTGTCTGTTAGTGTCACGATGCAAATAGTTGGCCAACCATTATATCATATCTGGAATTCGCTCCGACCCGACCTCTGTAATCTTGATTCACTCCCAACACTGGAATCCAGACTTAAAACCCATTTATTTAAATTAACCTCCCCTCCCTCCAATATGTGTCTTAATTGCTGTTTGTACGGTGTCCTTGAGTGCCCAGATAATGCATTATGATTATTATTATCATCTATATGTCACTAATAGCCATTTCAAGTGGCTGCATTCACATGTTATTCAAACTTGACCCGCAGAGCGCTTCTTTGACACCAGAGACAATTGCACAACCAGGACATACAGGGAGTGCGCACATATAACCCAGGGTTTTGTAACCGAGCGCCGGGGTCCACGTGAGCAAGAAGAGTAAAGGGCTTAAGCCAATAGTGGGCAGATTTGGGCAATTTTACACTTGTAGAGTATTGTTTCTGTAATTAGGGTCTTACTTACAGAATAAAAATTGTAATATGATAATGTTTTGCGAGGAAAGTGGTAGTCAGGGTGTAAATAAATTAAAGGAAAAAATTAAGAAAGAAATGTATTACACATTTAATAATATTTTGAACTGTCAGGTTATGAATTTAAAAATCAGATTGAATGTTATTTTGTATATTTTATTTTTATATACCGTATATATTTTGTTACTTACCGTACATGGATCAATGACATGACGCCTAAGTTTTCTGTCCAGTTGCAATTTCCTCAGTTAAAAAGGTTAAAATTTCATAATAATTCACCACATTTCTGTAGCACCTCTGACCTCCAGGGAACCAAATCAATTTTTCCGAGTTATTCTGCATGTTTTTTGTACTTAAAGTGTTAAAATGTCATGTGGTGCGACTGTGCATCATGTGGTGTGACTAATAATAGCAGTAATTCTGTAGATGGAGTTTTAATAACAGAGAAAGTCGACTTGGGTGAATGGTTCTTTAGGCATTTTTCTTCATTTGATGCATTTTACTTGGCAGTAGTTCGTTCATTAAACACAAGCAGGCGACTGTCATATTGGACAGCAAAAGAAAATATCAATATGCATTAAAAATCTAAAGAAACGGCAACAGTTTGTTTCTATACACTTCATATTACTCATAACTTACAATATCCCAAACAAAACAATTTTAAAGTTATTCTCGGTTGCACCACATGATATTTTTTTAAGGTCGTAGCCAATTCATGTACATTAAAAACACAAAAAATGCTTAATATAAATGGTAAACATAGATTTATGCACCTGACGCTGTAAATATTTGAAAAAGCTCAATAGAAACTAAGATTTTTTATATTTTAAAATTTGCCTGTTGAAAATCCTTATATATCATTGACCCACATACATTTATGTAATTTACCGTATGTCATTGATACCAGTCTCTTGCTATTTTTAAATGCTTTTTTTTTTTTATTATTATTTATTTTATTTTTTTTTACATCATTTTTAAACTATTTGTTAATATAATGTGATGTGTGAGCTACTGTGTCCAAGTAATTTTCCTTGTGGATCAATAAAGTCTGTCTAAGTCTAAGTCTAAAAAATAGTCTCACTTGTAGAAAGTGGGATTTAGTGTCTCCATTTCTTTTTATTTGCCGTGACAAGCTGCATTTCTTTAGACTCAAAGGCAAATATACGTCACAGCAGCTTCGCCAACAGCAAAAGTTATGAAAATCATATACAAGTCAATCAAAGTTATACAAAGTTTGCCACTAATCAAATGTGCACAGAAGAAAGAGACACTACACGTAAGAGGCTCCCAGTGTGTGTCCGACATGCACTTCATTGATGAGCACAGTTTCTTATTAGCGTCCGCTTCCTGACGCTGGAAAATTCACACACGTCACTGTTGCTAATTGAGGAAACGCTTAAAATAATTTAAAACTATACCGGCTCATTTGCGTGGGCTTGAGGGATGTTAAATGCAAAACGTGATCTCTATCTGTCCCACTGGAGCTAAACAACACGCCAGATAAAATAACAACTAGTGAAAAGTAAAACTAAGAAAAATGAAGAGAAAAAATCATGCTGTGTGATGGATTCAAACTGTTAAGACTGTGCTGCTTGGCCTTGGAGAATAATTGTAGTCCCTCAACACAAAACATTTTATAATTAGTACCAAACTTCAGGCTAGACTCAGGGGGGGGACTAATTGGCAGTGCGGTGTTTAAACTGATATGACTTCCCCGAGAGACAACGCAGGCTTGAGCGGTTATTTAGATTTGAAGTGAAGAGCAAGGCAAAAATTAGCAGAAGTCAATAAGAAATGTACGTCAAAAGGTCTATATAGGCTACTTAAAGGGGAACTCCGGCATGTTTGAAGGTAAAGTCCATTTCTAGAGGTGGTCGAATACTGTCAGAAGCCAAAAAACAGCAGTTTATTTCCTTAACAGACTCAGTGCCACAGTGAGATCTCCACCTAAAAAACACTGATCTGTGCCGTTTTTGATGTTATGTCATCAAAAATACCTGGCAGATTGTATTATTTCACTCATTCATGTTTGAGTCGCAACTGCATTTATTCTGTCCTCTCTCTCCAGATGTGAAAATGGTTGGAAACACCTTGTGACATCATTAGGAAGTGCTCTGCATGTTTTTAAAGCTCCTATATTATGCAAAATTGACTCTTGTGAGCCTTAATTCGTGTTACAGTGTTGCTACTTCATCAAAAACATACTTAAAGTTGTTTTGTTTCATTCACACATGAAGTACTTGAGTAATCCTGCTTTATTATTCTGTTTACATCTGTAAACAGAATAATAAAGTCTGTAATGTATTATTGTATATATGATTATTGTTTCTCTCTTGGCATAAAATCGAAATAAAAACGAGTCAATCAAAAGCAAAAAACAAAAAAAATGCTATACTTTTGATGAAGCCACTACATTATAACATAGATTAGAAAATAGAGCACCGTATTTTTCTATAAGTCGCTTTTTGGGTGAAATTTATATTATATATTTTATCAAATCAGAGCCTAAGAACTGACATTTCATCTTGAAAGGAAAGTTAAAGAAGTTATAGTAATAAAAACAACCCAATAGAGAAGAATCCGTGTATCATTCGTTTGTTCGTTTTTCAACATAGAACCAAAAATAAGAAAATGAAAAAAAAAACTCTTTTCTTTATTATTCGTCTCTAAAATCAAAATGAAAAAATGGATAATGATTAGTTTTTTTCATTTTTGATTCATATTTAGGATTCATATATTTGGTCTATGGACTGTCAGTGTGAAAAATGTAATATTTAATTCGCTCCTGAGTATAAGTCGCAGGAACCACCCAAACCCTGAAAAAAAAAGACTTATAGTCCGAAAACTACAGTAATCTAGGCCCTTTAAAGAGATCGAAGCTGATGACTGACAATTTGAAATGACTAAAATATATTAAATGCACATTTCTACTTGTATGTTTTATGAATTACAATATTTTTTTCACATTACTGCCAATAACAAAATTAAATCTATGCAAATATAAAGTCTAAAGAGAGAGATGTATTCTTCCAACACCCTGCAGTGTTGGGCCTATGATCTTTGTAATAGACGACACACTTGACTTGAGTGTTAGAAATCTGTCCTCACAGCTTTAAATGACGTGGTCACCAAATGTTTGTCACATCCCTCTGGTCGGTGAGACTTGGCCCTGGATTTTTTTTAAACGTGTCACTCAATCAACTCCAAAGACTTGACAAGAATTAAAAAGCGGATATGAGGAAAACTATAATTGAGAACACTGCAGTTAATCCAAAGTTTCAACAACTAATTTAAAAGCAAAACAGCTCCTAGTCAGTGTGTGCCCAAAATCTAATTTATGGTTTATCTTTTTTGGAGGAGAGTCTGTGACCATCTTGTCTCCATGGAAACACTGCTTTGTCTGGAATGTCCCACTGTATGGCATTAAACGTATCTCTGTGAATGTGAATAGAGGTGATACCAATAGGCCAAGTTACAGGTCAGATCTATAGAAAAAAACCCGTTTGAAATAATAATGCATGATTTTCCAAGGCATTTTGCTATAAAAACAGCAGTAACCTAATAAATGGAAGATGGAGCAATCCAAGCACAGCATAACATCTCCAGAAAAGTTACTGTATTTTTCGGACTATAAGTCACACTTTTTTCATGGTTTGAGTGGTCCTGTGACTTATACTCAGGTACGACTTATATATAAAAAGTATAACCTCACGCTGACAGCCACAGGAGGGCGCTCTAGGCTTGTGTGCCAGTAGCTGCTACTCACATTACTCCTGTACCACTGAAAATTTAAAGTTTAGACATCAACTTATAAAAACAACTGAGAAGGACTGAATAGAAATGTCTCCAAAAAGAAAATCATATTCTGCAGATTACAAGCTGCAAGAAATAAAATATGCAGCCAAAAACGGTGATCAAGCAGCAGAAATAAAGTTTGGAGTGAGCGAGAAACTTGTAAGAGACTAGTTAAAAGCTGTTGCAGGTTTCCAAGCCGAGGACAACAGTTTGAAGTGCTGAAATGTCTGTTCTTAGTGTCTGATTTTATAAAATAAATTCCCCCCCTAAAAACTTATACTCCAGTGCAACTTGTATATGTTTTTTTCTTTTTCATTATGCATTTTTTGGCTGGTGCGACTTATACTCCAGAGCGAATTAATAGTCCAGAAAATATGGTACATAGATTTAAAACGGTGAAACAAAACTAGTGCACTTTAAACAGTTTTCAGGGATCCAAAGTTATTCCTCACTTACCTTATGCATGCAAAACATCCTAATTATTCACAGTGATGAGTTTATATGAGAAATTCAGAAGCCAACAACAACAACTTGCATGCTTGCTAACCATGCATCTACTGATTTTCAAGTAAATGGTTTATGATTAAATTATGGATTTTGTGTCAGATAAAATTGCTGTAACAACTGCTTTGTAATCTTTTTTGCAGCCCCAGAGCCTTGAACATGCCTCCACTGTCCTTGTATACACTGGACACTAGATTAATAGTAAGTGAATCAAAATCGCAATTTTAATGGACACAATTAACAAATAAGACTGCAGTTTTTGTAGTACCATAATTTCCTCCACAAACAACAAAATATCCTGTGTTACTCTTCTTGTCTTATGTGATACTGGTAGGTCGATTAGTCAAATAAAAAGGGGGCAAGACAAAAGCACTCAAAACGATTATGTACCACTGTGTATCCGACCCAAAACGCACTCAAAAGGCTACACCTACACAGGACAGGAGGTCAAGCAAAAAACTATTTATGCAAGAAAAAAGTACGAGGGAACACTTCTTTTTATATAAAAACAGACCGACAATCAGATTTTTATTAAGAAATACAAAAAAAATCCGAATCCCAGAATCCCAAATGTTCAGCTTACTCATTTCTTCCTGTTGTTTCTTCATATAAATCTTTATAATCTAAATAAGTTAGTCTAGACTTGTACAAATTTTGGTCAACCAAGACTCAATCAACCAATTAATCAACAAAACCACTAAAGATTGCAGCTCTAATCAGTGCAGTCTTTTTGTCAACACGTTTAAATGTGAACTTTGAACAGAATCTTACTATTAAAACACAAATCCCAAATCTAAACGCACTTGCAATGCTTGAAAAACACAATTTAATGCTTTCCCCAAATAATTCAGCCGTACTGGACAAAAAAACATCTCGTATGAAGGCATTAGTTCAAGCGAGAGTACCTGCTGACTGTAGTAGCTCACTGAAGTCCACCCCTCTCTGTGCGGGCATGTCCTCGTCCACTTCCTGCGTCTCAGAGTCTTCATATCTGTTCCAGTTGGACTCCAGCTTCCTCCTGGAGAACGACTGGGTGATATGATCATCGCTGCCAAATTCCCCATTATCCTGATCCTGGAAAAAACACAAACAATTCAACAATTTAATCAGCAGTTGGACAATGACAAACTGCCTTGGCAAAAACAAAATCACTGCATTGTGAATATTTCATTTTTCTTGTGGTTTGTGCATTTTATTTGTCCTATTGGAAAGTCCTGTTAATATTTTACATCTGATGTCATCAAAATTCCCTGAGGGTGTGTTGCTAACTGTAAGCACTGCTCTGTCTGCAGCTCTGTTACTCAAGTTAAGGCCGTCACACACACTACAGGAGAATTTGCCTGATTTTGGCTGCAGTTTCTTTTTGTCTTTGTGTACAATTTTGAAGTGTGTGTGGTGTCAGTGTCAGATCGTAACCACCAAACATCAACAACGCTATGATAACAACCGATAAACAGAGCGTCAGGGGCAGAGGAGCGATGGACAGAGAACTCGGGATAGAGCAAAAATAAAGACTTTATTACTCGCCTCCCATAAAGTAAATTTAAAGTGCAGCATCTCACCCACATTAGCGATAGAAATTGTCCTCTGCAAATAATGACTCCAGTCCACAAAATCGTGCTATTAATCCAGTTTGCGGCGTTCTTTAAGAGTAAAGACAGCGTTTCCTCATGTGTGTTTGTTTACATCCGCATAGAGCGTGGTGAAGCTGCAGATTAGCGATACTGACTCCACTTCCTGTGGACTTTATTGCCTCATTTATGCTTTTAAAAATTATGTATCTGAAATATTGCACCACATTTCATAAATAATAATGACACAGTATTTATTGACTTGTATCTAAATTAGAAGTGCAGAGCTTTGATCTTTGAACACTTAAGACTCTCAAAACGACTCATTTTACTGTAGACAGGAAACAGCTGACGCCATCGCGCTCACAGCTTTATATCCTGTGATCCCGCTGCAGTCTTTGTGATCGGAGATTTTTAGTCTCATAAGATTCTCCTAGTGTCTGTGGTGTGGACATTTTGTTGTTTAAAACAACCAAACGCTCTGTTTTATCGGCTGTTATCGTAGCGTTGTTGATGTTTGGTGGTTTAAAAATCATTTAAGACTGAAAAATCTTGTAGTGTGAAGCGGCCTTTAGACTTTAATCTGAGTTTTTTAACACAATCTGACCATAATGGACTGACGTAGGAGGAACTACAGCCGCCATAAACTCTTTTGGTTATTACTGATAATGTGTGCGTTGCGTCACCATGGTAACTAATGAACTTTCCACCATAGACATCCAGGCAGAACATCCCCAGCGTTCTGCCACTGGAAAATATGAATTGGCGATTACCCTGAATTATGAACTGACTGTATTCTTATAAAAACTTGGAAAAAGAATGACTCTGAATGAGATCATTGGCTGGACTGGAAACCATGAATGTTTTATACAATATTTATTACAAAAGATAATAAGGCTGAGTCACATTGTATTTTGGGCTGATGTGAAACTGTAATCTACTGAGATCATTTTCATATAAACTGGGCAATTAATCAAAATCTAATCAAGACTGAGATTGACACATGTCTTAGATGTGAACAATATAAATATAAATATTCAAGAGCTTCAGTAGTTGGATTCTGTTCAAAGTGCGCATTTTGTCCAGAAACATTAACATTTGAGATAAGAGACAAAAACAGAGATAAAATCCAGAGTGGTTCAATGTAGAGAACCACCCGTTATGATAATACAAGAATCAAATCCAATTCAAAGCATTTGCAGGGGGCTCATGTGGATTTTTCGATAATATTTTGTTGTTTGAAAAGGATTACAATAATTGGAGTCTTTGCAGTGCGCTAATTACAACCACTCAAATAGTGATTATGATTCAATTGATACAGTGAGATCATGCTGGGGGTGTTCTACATGTATTTCTAATGGTGAAACATTTAGTATTTAATAGTTGTCATGGAGTCGCAATGCATACATAGCAAAACTGCAAACACTGTCTTAATAAAGTATTAAGGTCGTCTGAAAACTCAAGAAAAAAAAAACACAAAATTAATTTAAACAGCATATTTTCAATACAAGTGTTCATGGTCCTGTTTAGGAGTTTGATTTTCAACAAAAAGATGAGATCTTGGTTCATTTTGTGTTACTTAGTGATTTGATTTGTACACATTTTTCAGTATTTTTTGGTAAAATAAATACTGTTTCTTGTTTGAACACCCCTCCACACTCCCATTTTGTTCCATGCCCAGTTTTAAACATCTTTTTACCCCTTTTTCCCCTAACTGAAAAGCTGTTGGTTAATGCTAGTAAACTCGTGACTATAATTTTAAGGCACAATGGCACAAATCAGCTCACTTGTTGTTCGAGCCAAGTCAGTTTTTTATGGTCAGATCTGATTAAAGTCGAATAAAGCCTTAGACAGAGCAGTGCCTCAGTTAGCATCATATCCCCAGATAATGTTGACAACATCAGCTGTTAAATATCAGTTACAATGAATGAATTGCAGCCCTGTCAGTAAAAACATGTGACTTGGAGCAGATTTTGAAGGAAGAAATGTGACTATTTTGGGTTAAAAGGCAAGGATTAAAAGTCTGTATAATTTATGTTCAAGAAATTAATATAGAAAGTCGATTTTTATTTGTTTTTAATATGAAAAAATAAAATCTAATCCGACTTTATTTGTAAAGAATTTCGTCGATCATGTTCATTTTAATTGACAAACCGAATGTAGTTTGCTGTGCGCAACGTAGTGTAAGGAGTCGAGGCTGCGTCTCACAGCACAAACACTGGAGCTGCGGCCCCACAGTCCCACGGAGCCAATGAGTGCGTTTACCTGCACATCCCGGTTATGTTCGGGTTTTTTGAGTGTCCCGGTTTCGCCTGTTTACGCAGTATTTCCAACGCGACATACACACAGAACAGACTCACCAGCCTCATCACATCCTCTGTCACAGAGAGAACACTCATATTCACACTCATATTCCACTGAGTCGTGTCCTTTAGTCCAACAGAAGCTGAACCACATCAGCACAAGGAAAGAGCTGCTTTTTTTTGCTCACGCAAATGAGCCATGCTGTTTTAAGTTTTGTTTCTGTAAGACGTAAACAAATGTGGCAAAGCTGCATTAAACACATTCTAATCTCACACGGGCTGATGTGGCTCTATAGTGGTGATGGTTTATGTGTTGTAAAGTTGAGTTTATTCATGCCAGGGGTCTCCAACCTGTAGCTCAGGAGCTACCAGTAGCTCTCTACCCCGTTCCATGTAGCTCACCAAGAGACCTTATCTATACCATTGTGCTGAATTTAAAAACATGTGGTTAATTAAATGCCTATTACCATTGTACATGTATCATTTTGAAGTCCAACTACTAATATATGGACAATGGTTCATGTTTTATAGGCATCTAACTGTACCCAAAGGCTCGCCCTCTTTCTTATAATCGTCTCAATTTCTTGCAGCCGCTAAAATTAGTAGCTCTCTGGCATTTTTGTTTTGTAAAGGTAGCCCGCTGGAAGAAAAAGGTTGGGGACCACTGATTTATGCAGATTAGTCATAGTAATGATAGTGATGATAATTTTAATATAAAATGTTTATGATTAATCAAAAATCAATCGTTAATTTTCCCGACGATCGATTAAGAAAATTTAATCGAATGCCCATCCCTAGTCGGGGCGGTGTTAGGGTTAGTTGATTAGTTAATTCGTTAGTTAGTAGTTAGTTAATTAGTTACCGGTAGGTCTTCTGAGTCTCGTTTTTGGAACGATAAGTTAGAGCTGGGAACAGTAGGGAACAGTGAGGTCTGAAATGTACGTTTGGGCCAGTCCATGAAGTGCTTTAAAAACAAATAAATAAACAAACAAATGTGACAAATGATATACCACCCAACCCTAATATTGAAAAGACAACAGTTTTGTTAAGGTTCATTCCTATTTTATAACTTACTTAAGACTCAGTAACTTTTCATAAAGAACTTTTAGCTCTGTGAATGGAAACAGACAAAGTGGGAGACGTGTTTATAGCCTCCCTTTCATCAGATGCGCCATTTCTATTTGTGAAAAAGAACCAGACATTTTCAAAGCAGAACTATAGTCATTTTCTTCAATACAGACATGCGGTAGACTAAGGACAGCCGGCAATTCAATATCTCTCTGCTTTGACAGTGGATATTTCCTCCAATGCTTTCTCCAGACAATATAGGATTTCATTTAACGAAATTATAGCTGTGTAAAATAGTCTTTTAGTCGCATCATTGAGCATTAATAAAAAAAATAACTGCAAACGCACATATAAAAAGGTAGATTAAGTAATAAAGTAGGATTTATGGCAAGTTATGGAGGGTGACGATTGTTAATGGGGAAGAATAATTGTAATGTAATTGCCGTAAATAAAGTGTAAAAAAAAAGTAGCAGTTATTCAGATATATTTTCTGCTCTGCAAATTTCTTGGATCCGGCCAAGATTTTAAAACTTATATCAGGTTATTCATCTTGTTTTCAGGTTTATTATCGACTTACTAGACTGAGACTGGTTCATTATAGTCTAGAGGTGGTTTATTTTAAGATAACTTGTCAAGTAAAGTTATCTGTCCATGCAGCAAGGTCATTTCACTACTTTTAAGTCATTTTCTGATAGATTTAAGTGATCATATTTTAAGTTTTTTTGCAGTGTGAAGCAAACAAAATATTCTGTCTATACTAGGGTTGTCAAAAGCATTGAAAATCAGATGTAATCGATACTAAAACTATTATCGAAAGTAGATACTTATATGAGCAGGTATCGATACAAAAAAACGTTGCATTCACGGGACAGAAATGAACCTTTTCTGAACCTTTTGAATGATCTTGAGCTGTATCAGAACAAGTATAAGAGCACAGACTAGTATGCGCCCACGGACCACTGTGGAAAATATTTGGAAACAGTGATTACACAGACATAAGACCGCATGGGAATATAAAAGAAAGCACTATGATTTAATGTTGGAAATCAGATTATATTGATGAAAGAAAAAGTGTTTTTATTATCATTGTGGTATCGGAATCAGTATTGAGCATCGAGTCTATTCCTTAGTATAGAAATTGCGTTAGAAATGTTGGTATCTTGTCAACATTACTATCCCTATAGTTTATTTCTATACAAATATTTTCTTAAGGAATTCCTAATGTTAGTTTAGCAGTAACAATTCAAAATCTGTATCAAACGCACTTTGACCCTAAGACAATTTTTTGCCATTTCAACATAGGATGTCACTGCGGTCATACGCTGAGGACAATGGCTTTGACACTTGCTCTAGTGTCACTTCTCGCTTCGATTATTGTAATTCTCACCTGCCAGGCTGTCACCTGTGGGGTCAGAGCCTTCAGACGCTGTGACATTTTAACTTCTAAGTGACCTTGATACTTTTGAAAGGCACCATTAAATAAAATGAATTACAATTCTGTGGGGCATTTAACTGCTAACACACGGCATATTTAGATCTACATGTTAACTAGGATTGATTTGAAAATGCTATATTCACCAAAAATAACACCTCACTCCCCTTGCTCCTTGTGTTAACCGTGTATCCCACTAATGAAACAATACATAAGGTTTGTGAAGTTGTAGCATATTTTTTGTATCACGCTCTTGTATATTTAAGAAAATGACAGTGTGGGAGGATGAGCGACGTCTGTGGGCTGAGGAATACCGGCTCGAGCGCCCCCCGTCCCCTTCCTCCTTCTGGGCGTCCCCTTCTGTACAGGTAACTGCTGTGCCCAGGAGGGGGGACGTTCTTGCCATGTCACGCACTGTGATGAGTTAGAAAATCAGCAATCTATATCATAATAAAATGAAAGGTGTAGCGAGACCAAATGTCGGGCCTTGTTTACATCATTTTTTCGATCTTTTGTGCCTCAGTTGTGGACTATTCCTGAGGAGTTATTTGACACACGGTATTTACTCTATTTGTGTGTGTTTGAGACCACATAATTTTTGCATGTTTTGTTTATATGTATATGAACAAATGTGTTGAAATATTGTAACTTGTATGTGTAATTAATACAGTATATATAATGAATGTTTATATATCTTTTTATTAGTTTACTTAGTTTCATAAAGGGGATAATTCAGGGGGACTTTCCTGCCTGGGGGACTTTCCAGCTGATTCCTGGGCTGAGCACTGGACAGAATCTGACTGCTAATCGTAAGGAGGGTTCGATTAGGGCCCGGAATAGATCGCTAGATTACTCAAACGTTCATGGATAACATCTATAACCACTTCAGGCAGGTTTTTAATGAGGAAACAACATACATAAAAAAAGTAATCCTACATATTAATGCTGAAATCGTGGTTAGATGTCCCTATTGTGCACTACTATCAAAAAGACAATAAATCTAATTATCTGAACTAGGATCACTTCGGCGCAGTAATCTTGTAAGACGTTATTATAGCTCAATACTGTTATACATAAGAAGTTCAATGAATCATGAATTAAGAATAAACTACATACGCAACACTTCCACTTTTGACTTTGACGTATGCACAAAGTCAAGTCCAAATCGCTCCCGTTGAACACACTCGAGTAGGGATGAATCAGAGCTCTCCGGGGCCTCCTCTTTACTGCAAAACCCCCTCTGGCGCTTTCACAAACACATTCTAAACAGTGGTCATTAACACATAGCACTAATTCACTAGCGGTCTCCATGCAGAACAAGTGGGTCAAGGTCCAGTCCTGTATGGAGCCTGGACCAGTGCCGTTCAAACTAATGAGCCACTCTCTCTGAGTCACTCTTTTCTTCGTAAATAACGTCACAGAGCTTTAGCTGCCATGTTCTGCTGTCATGGAGATGTGTCAAAATCACCAGTTGGAAGTAATCAATTTTTCTATTTCTTTTATTTACTCAAGTAGTATTTTGAGTAAATAAGTAATTTGCTAAAGAATAGGGCTGAATCACTCATCCAAATCTAATAAAAATTTGTATATATTGTATATTTGTATTAATATTTTTCTACTTTTCTATTTATTTTCCGGATAAAGCGGAAGAAGATGGATGGATGGATATTTTTCTATATTTTAAAGTTTTTACTTGTATTTTAAAGTTTTTACTTGTACATATACATACATCTAACTTTATTATTACCATTTACATATTTATTTACTTTTTGTTATCATATTAAATTGTGATGTGTAAGCTACTGTGTCCAAATAATTTCCCTTGTGGATCAATAAAGTTTGTCTAATTTGAATGGTTGGAATTAGTATTGTCATGACACTAAAATTTTAACTTGAATTTGATACTAGGGGATATGGGCACAGTGTAGGGCACAATTAGCAAATCGCAAAGACTCACATGCAAGTCAAGTGCAACTATTTCCTTCACAAACGACCTAAATCTTCTCTTATTCTACATAAAAACTGCTAACCTTGTAGTTTAGATCTGTATGAACATGTTTTGAAATGTGTGTTTGTGTTTGTCAGTTCTCATTTCTGTTCTCTGCACACGTTTAAAATGTGAAATTTAATCAGACTCCTGTTATTCAAGTATTTAATTCTGCTATTTATTTATTACAGTTCTTGTTTTATATTTCAAAGTTTTAAGGTTGTCAGTGGCATAAATTAGTTTTAATATCGTCTATATTTTCTTCAGCATTATATCACACTTCAAAATTTGTTATAATGACAGACCTAACCAGATCATCCATTTATTTTTCAAAGTAATATTTAGAGTATATAAATATGTGGTGCATTCAAGGCTAACGTTGACTGATTAAATGAAAAGTTGTTATGGGTAACTGCATTATTACCTGATTTTAAGCTGCTTTGATTTATGCAGCTGCCCTGGGGTAAATTGATGGAAGTGAGGCTGCCAAAGGTGGAAAGGTGGTGGTGCAGTGTTTTGCTTGAGGATGACTTGGACTTTTTATGCTTCCATTAATGTCATTTTAATTTTGGTTTTAACTACAACATCAACTTTTGAGCTCTTACCACCTGTGGTCACTGCTGCTTGCGTCTGTAAACTTTTCAAATCAACATGAAAAAATGAAAGGTAAATTGCGCTTTGGCCTTTTTTAACCCATCATAACATCATAAACAGTGCGGATAGACAGCGGAGGGTGAATTGTTTGATTGCAATCAGAGAGCTGCCATCTTCCAACAGAGATTCATCAATGATTGCAATCACAGTGCCCCTATTGTTCTCCATGTAATGTTGCAGTTTCCATGGCACAAATGTGAGCAGTCGGAGCATCCCAGAGGAGGTCAGTGGAAGTGGGGTCATGAACCACAAATACAGCTGCTGGGGGTGTACTTAAGAAGTGGCAGGGTGGAGCAGTTGCGACGATTAGGATTGGGGCAGGTGCAGAGGAAGTCAGTTATAATGTTGAATTTAATCATATTTTTTTATAAAGGACATACAAAAACAGAATTGTATGTAAAATATAATATATTCCATACATTCAAATTATAGTACTCTAATACACAATAACAACAGGGTTCATTCACACACAGTTACTAAAGATGGTTTGGTGCAGGCAAATGTGGCCCTCAGATCAATTGTTTTGGCCCTCAGGCTTCCAGGTGAATTGGCCCATACTACCGCAAGTAGTACTTTTTACTGCATGTTTTTTAAATCTACCTTGATCAAGCAAATGTAGTGTGTCCTTTTGAGGGTCTAAGCATGAACAAAGGTCTGGTGGGTCATTCAGACCTGTTATAAATGCACATTTTTGAATTACTCACTGTTTTGACCACCGGACTATGACCCTTGATCAGCCCTCACGCTGGTCTGTGTTTTAATATGTGGCCCTTGAAGAAAAAAAGTTTGAACACCCCTGGTTTAGTGCAACAGGTGCGGTCTATCAATGCAACAATGGGTCTTTAATAGAGGTACTGTGTGGGCTACGGTAGTCCCTGTAAGGTTTATTCACAAATGAACTAATTTGAGCAAATAAACATTACTTTATATTGACTTTTATAATACCATTTCACATACTAGTAAGAATACAAGAAATAATAGGGATGGGACAGGACCATAGACAGTGTATATAAATCTTCTTTTTACAGTCAGGACATGATATTGACATGACATGACATTTTTGACATGATATATTATAAATAAAGTGTGGGGTAATGTTCACAATTTTGCTCCCATGTTTTGTTTTGTTTTTTTCAATTTTATTTAATGTTTTCGCTGTTATTGTAGCACTGATTTTTTTTTTAAACCATTTCTGCTTCTGAGGAGGTGTGATTCACTTAACCTTTTTTTTTTTAAACATGTGGAGAAAAGCATCTCATAAACATTTTCTACAATTGTGCACAATAATTATACTAAAAAGGAGGGTTCACCAAATGAACATAAAAATATAGGCTGTATTATTGTCATTGTCCCATAATGATTTTGCTTGAAGTTTTTTATTTACACCATAGACCTTATATGATTTATAGTCTATGAGCCTAGCAGAATCTGTCATTTTGTTATCGTAAATGTGATCAATTTAAGAAAAACTTGTCTTTGTGTTAGCTGTTTAGAAATGAGATGTAACTGTGTTCATTTGAGCGGGATAAGCACGTTTCTGCTTGAGCCGCTCATGTGTCTCACCCGGCGGCTGAAGTCTGCTGCCTGGGCGCCGCCTCCTCTTCCCCGGCCGCGGTAATGGTCTCTCTTGCCCCGGCTGCGGTGGTACCCGGATCGGCCACGGCCCCGGTACTCTCCGCTGTGACTGTCGCCGTCATGTCCGCCTCGGCCACCTCTTTTCCCGCTGCCTCCTCTGCCTCGGCTCGGTCTGCCCTCCATCAGTGTTGTCAACTTTACCCGGACACTTTAGCGCGGTGCACCAAAACACCGGCGCCAGTGTCCGTCTTTCAAATGGGCTCCACGGTACAAAGCGGTGTTATTGTTCCGGATTGAAACTTTCTTGAACATTTGTTATTTGAATTAAAGTTACAAAACCATAATCAATAGCCAACTAATACACCAAATATTTTGTCTGTATAGTTTAGCCACAGGCATGGGTCAAGCAACAAAAAAACAAATAATTGCACTTATAAATAGTACATTAATGTGTTAATAACTAGATTTGTTTTGGAGTTAACATGAGGTGACAATCTATAGGCCTGTACTGTTTTACTAAAATGAAGAGCAGCATAAGTTGCCATTATGATCTGCATAATGTGCTGTGAATGATTCATACATCAGGATATATGGATAAGTGATTATACACACACATTGTTCGGATTGGTCAGATTTCAGGTGTCATACTCTGAGGAGCTAGTTTTTCCTATTGATTACATTGTACTTTGCAATGAAATATCTAAAAGAAGAATTCACAAATATTTAACATAATAATTTCCATTAGTGACCAAACCCATGAACTGTAACAACATAAATCTGCATTTTAAAAATATTAATTTTAGCTGCCTCCATTTGTTTTATATATAATTACATAATTTGAGTGATGTCATCTGAAACCTAGAAATATAATATAACTGAAACAGGAATATTGGGTTCTGTGATCATGTGTATAACACCACTACTATATCTAAGAATCTCTACACCCAGCGGCGTTGGACTGGGGGGGTAAAGAGTACAGTTTACCCAGGGCCTGGTGCAAGGAGGGGCCCTTCACCAAGACTGTAATGTGCATTTTTCATTAAACAACATATGATGATATAGTCTTGGTTAAATCTTGTGGTAGTCCTCGTTTCGTCTTGTGGTAGCCCTAGTTTAGACCCAGTTAAGTCTTGTGTTAGGCCTGATTTAGTAGAGAAGCCCCACCAACTTGAGTTGTACCCAGAGCCCAGTATTTTTTACAGCCCTGTCTACACCAATGTTAAATTCACTCCTGTTTTTCTTTACAGGTGCTGTTCTCTTCCCACATGGATCCCCAGAGGAGCATCTACCGTGACCTGTCCAACTACACCAGTGACTTTGAACCCAGCAGTGTGGATACTAACTTGTCCAACAGCTCTTTTGGCAACTCATCCCACATCCACACTGCTCCCCACGGTCTATGGGAGACCATCGCTATCGCCACTGTATCTGCCATTGTCAGCTTAGTAACTATCGTAGGCAACGTCCTGGTCTTGGTGTCTTTTAAAGTCAACAGCCAGCTTAAGACAGTCAATAATTACTATTTGCTCAGCTTAGCCTGCGCCGATCTCATTATAGGAGTGTTGTCAATGAACTTGTACACTACATACATCTTAATGGGAAACTGGTCTTTGGGAAACCTTGCGTGCGATCTCTGGCTGGCGGTGGATTATGTTGCCAGTAATGCTTCGGTTATGAACTTATTAGTCATCAGTTTTGACAGGTACTTTTCCATTACAAGGCCATTGACATACAGGGCAAAGCGGACTCCGAAAAGAGCAGCCATTATGATAGGAATGGCGTGGATCGTGTCATTCGTTCTCTGGGCTCCTCCGATTCTTTGTTGGCAGTATTTAGTTGGCGAGCGCACCGTGCAGCACGACCAATGCCAAATCCAGTTTTTGACAGAACCAGTGATCACTTTCGGCACTGCCATCGCCGCTTTCTACTTCCCAGTTTCGGTTATGACCATCCTGTACTGCCGTATATACAAAGAAACTCAAAAAAGGACTAAAGACCTGGCAGAATTGCAGGGACTAACCAGTGGATCCAACCAGGAAGGCACCAAACCTCAAAGGACACTGATTCACTCCTGTTTCCATTTTACACGAGAGAAAGCAGATCGCAGCCAAGCATCCTGGTCTTCGTCCAACCAAAGCAACGCCACCAAAACCACCACACGTTCCGAAGAGACATGGACCAAATCTGAGCAGGTGACCACGTCCTTCAACAGCTACACGTCTTCCTCGGAGGACGAGCATCATGTTTCGATGGATACGCCCCAAGGTTCCTTCAAAGATCAAAACCGGGGCAGCAAGAACGGACAGGTGGCGGACTACGGGGGTGACGAGCCGTACTTCTCCTCGCCTTCCAAGCAAAACTGCAAAAAGGGCATCGCGTACAAGTTCAAACTGGGCTCTAGAGGCAAAGATTCCAGCCCTGAACCATCTCCAAGCAAAACCGAGACGGAGCAGGCGGCCAAAAACAACACATCGCCTTCCTCCTCCACCACTTCCAAACCGATAGACCCCATCATGAAGAACCAAATCACCAAGAGGAAGCGAATGGTGCTCGTGAAGGAGAAAAAAGCAGCCCAGACCTTGAGCGCGATCTTGCTTGCTTTCATATTGACATGGACGCCCTATAACATAATGGTTCTCATCTCCACCTTCTGCGCAAAGTGCATTCCCAGCTCATTGTGGCACTTGGGTTATTGGCTGTGTTACGTGAATAGCACCATCAACCCCATGTGCTATGCCCTGTGCAACAAGACTTTCCAGAAGACCTTCAAGATGCTGCTGCTGTGCCAGTGGAGGAGGAGGAGGTGCGAGGAGAAGCTCTACTGGGGAGGGCAGAACGCACACACCAACAACAAAGTCACTTGAAGAACTGGTCAAATGATGAGGTTTTAATGGCGTATTGCGTAAGCGTGGGTGCGCAGTGTAATTTAATTGGACATAAGCCTGCGTCAGGGAAGGATGAGAGTGATGGAATATATTTACAGAGTGGACTTTTTAAACAGTGATTACGGGAAATGATGTCCAAGCGGCGGACATGTTGTAACTGTAGGCTCTACTCAAGCACAGGCTATTTAAAGAAATGAAGATTGCAATTTTTCTTTCAATGTTCAATCTATTGTTAATGTTGAGAAACTGATGAGGTCAGCATAGACTTATATACTTATGTCCCTGCTTTTTGGTTTGTAGCCAAAAAAGTGTTGTTTTTTTGCCACCTGCTGCCATCTTGGTTCTAGTTGCTAATGTAAACAAATGTACACACCAAAGGAAACATGCATTAACTGCATTTTTAGGAAATTAATAACCATCTCTTTGCGTTAAGGTCCATGAAAAGCCATATGACAACAGTTTGATAGAACCAATTACAAAAAAAGTAAAAAAAAAAAAAAAAAATCAAAACATTTAAACTAAATATAGAAAAACAGTAATACTGAAACCAAAATGAAACAAAATTAACCCCGCCAAACTATTCGAAATGTATGATAGTGCAAAACAAATGAGCTGCAATAAATAAATTAGGGATTACAACACTTTAGTAGTTAGTTAGTATCTCTATTGAGTTGTAAAAGTTATTTATTCAACTCTCTACACCTCAAATTTGATCATACTATGAAACAACCATATTTTTTCCACTAGTACAAATAAAAAGTGCCCATGATAAATACTAACCCCTTAAAGTTACTGTTCTATCTATCATGTATTGAACAATAAGCCGATATATTTATTATCGTGACAGACCTAGAACCAATTTGGCACAGACATGCGTAATCTGCACTGACCGCCCTGTGTGACATTAATTGGTAAAAATATATTAGGCTGTACTGTTTAAAAAGGGCGTTACAGCAGCAGTTCCACTTTACAGTTCTCACTCCACGTAGAAATAATACTGTTCAACAAGAGAGGTGTAACCAAAGACATGCTCTAAACATTTTTAAAAACTATGAGATCAGCCTCTAACAGGGAAGCATAAAACTACAGTGCTAGATTTGTAAATGATGATTTTATATATGCTATTATTTCAAATAACTGTTTACTCTTTCACTGTGCATAAAAAGTTTTTAAAGTTGGACCAAACACTTAAACCCCTCATTAAACTCCTACATTTCAAACGGAGCTGCTAAATTGGACAATACCTGGAGGACTTAAGAAGAGATTGAGAGTCAGGGGTTTGTAATCAGAAATGTGGCTTAAATCAGGGCAGTCTTTTGTGCAGGGAAGGCAGTGCACACTCCGTTTTAGATGCTGTTGAAACCGAAAACTGCAAATGTACTTAGTTTGCACTAAAATGGCCAAAAAAGGACTAAGAACCGTATGTGATACTAAACTGTGTACATGGTGTCTTAATAGTAACAAAAAGCTGCCTGAGTGTTTAGGTCCACTTTAAATAGTTAAATTACAGCTGATTTGTTTGTCAGTTTGAAAAGGGCAAAAAAAGATGAGCCAATTCTCTTTCCCCGTTTAATTATAAGCAGCAATTTTCGAATACAGAAAAAAGGTCTGATGAGAGAAAAGAAGTGAAGTGTTTGATAGAAACCCTTTTGTTTTGTTTGTTTGAACAGCACTTACACTGCTGTACATTCCCAGCCTGGTGAACCTACGTGGAGCCAGGCTGAAGTTAAAAAAAATGATGTGTTTCTTCTTACATAATCTGTACATAAAGGGAAGAGTGTAGGTCTTTATATTTCCTTCCTGGATTTGACACTTTGACAAATGTTTAATATAAATTTAAATGTTACGCAATGTTTTTTGTTTCTGAATTTTGCTGATGTTTCGATTTTGTTTTCAAGGGCTTTCAATGGTTTCTGTGCATATAAGCTTCTTATGTTTCACATGACATAACTTTGAGATTACTCAGTATATCCAATGTGCATAAGACATAAAAAAAGATCTTTGTAAAATACACATATCTTCCTCTGGGGGGCGTTGTGCTATTGTAAATGAAGCGCTGTCTCTTAGTTGTGTGGTGTTATGTTGATGCTTAAACTCTGTGCCTTTGGTGAGCTCAGAGTGAATGAAAATGTGCAGTTTGTCCTTTAGTGAAAGCTATTTGTACAATTTGTTACTTGTATGAAATTTGTCAGATACAAGCCAAAAATACACTGTAAGTTTATTTTTAAAACCACTGATGTGTCCGTTCCTGCTTTGTGTGTGGTGTTCAGAATGGGATGAACATATTTTTGTGTAGATTTCTAAAATATTTCAGCATTTTAAATCCAAGAACTACTTAAATTTATAAATATATAGTATCTATGTGTATGGTCATATGGCCCAAAATGTGATAATTTTGGTCAAACTACTCTATTTTCCTAGTAATTGCTATATTAGATTCGTTTAACAAAATGTGAAGGAACAAGAGCATAAATATTTTGATTATTTTAAAATTAAACTAAATGTGTACGTTGTCCCTGTAATTATTCAATCAAAAGAAATATGTAAGTTTTGATTTAAAATTCCATAAACATGACCTAACTTGTCCCCAGACACAAAGAACACATGCTCAAATCCAGTATACTGTAGCTCCGACTGATAAGAATAAATCAACATGAGAATAGTTAATTAAAAGAACATTGGGTTGTTTACGTTATAATTAATCTAATCAGGAGGTGGAACGAACCTCACATGACCTCAGCTCAGCACAGTTACCAGCTCGAATGCTAAAATCCACCTTGAATCTACAGTATATATCCTCACTAACTAAACCCCAGCCAATTATGAATCCCACTTGTCTGTACTTTAAATGCAGGTTTAGGAGCTGGCAACTCTGGTTCAGGTGTGATTGCTGTACTTTTTTAAAACAGTAAGTGCATGGGCTTTATACAGTTCCTTTAAATATTGTTATTTTAATTGTATTAAAAAAAAAAAAGAATAGCATAATATTCAAACTGCACTTGGTAAATGTGTAAAAATAACCCCCTGGCCATGTAAATCCTTATCCTGGATCTCTACATTTACAAACATTTACTTCAAATACAAGGTTATAAATTTAGGAAATGAAACACATTTTATATACCATCACAATTTATTAATCTGGTTTTTAAATAAGATCTCATAAGTCTTAAAATTTCAATGCATCTTCATTCACAGTCGCTTTACAGTTTTTCAAAGACAAAAAACCCTATGTATATGTATATATGCTCTGTATCGGGAAGTAGCAGCAGAAAAAATTAAGTTAGAAGAGTAACAATGAGCTGTGTCACAGATGGATGAACTGTAAATTAAGATTAGCATTCGTTAAGAATATCAGTGCAGAACAAAAAAATCTAATTGTACCTCATAGGACAAATGTGCTCAATGTCTTAATAAAGAAACTGTACAGTAGACCCCAAATGGGAAAATAATGACACTTTAAAATCTTGCTTCCGTCGCATGTCCAGTAGGGGGCAGTACTACCTCCGTTTGACAGCAGGTCGCGTGCCCTTGCTGCTGCCTCCTGCTTTACTCGAGCCCTTGGAGCCGGAGAAGAGTTTGGTCATGAGCTCGGAGACGTCTGGCAGTTCGGGGTTGGGGTTCAGCATGTTCATTGACTGTTCCATTTCCTGCACAGAATCAAGAACAGGTTTAATATTAATGGTTTAAAATACAGCGTGTCCCGAGAAATTTACCATCATTTTGCAGGACAATAATTTTGTTAATTCTGGTTGAAATAACCTCAAATTTCACAGGATGTATAGAAACAGATCAAGATTTTATATTTTATGTTTTTTTTTTGTTCTGTTTTCAGGTTGAGCCGTTCAGTCCCAAAGTCATTTTGTGTTTTGGAATCTGCTCTCACACAGTCACCCAAGACTGTGCAGCCTTCATTGCAAAATTTGGAAAAGCTTTACGAACTGGTAAACAAATTTGGATTTAGTACCGAAAATTTATGCAGGGCTAAAGGATCTGGTGCACCATCAATTTGTCAAGAGCAAAAAGCAAAATGACTTCTCTTTGGGAGTGAACGGCTCAACCCGAAAACAGAACAAAAATAAAACATTAATGAAATATAAAATCTTGATCTGTTTCTATATATTCTGTGAAAATCTGAGGTTATTTCAACAAGAACTGCTCATGGACCAGTCGACTAAAAAGGGGGCGCGACAAAGGATCTCAAAACTATGAGGCATCTCTGTGTATCTGATCCAAACTACACCCATGTGACTAAACCTGGAGGGGAGTTCATGCAAAAGTGACTATTTATGCATGAAAAAAGTGCTAGGAAGCAATGTATCTATATAAAGACAGATTAACTTTGTGAATCATGAATTTAAATCTACCTTTTTACATATAAATACCAAAGAATACCAAAACTTCAGCTAACTCACCAACAGTTATGGGAAGAATACTTTGAATACTTACATTTTTCCCACAAACGCAGTGCAGTCAACATTAGTATTCAGTATACTCAGTACATGCATTCAGTTACTTCCCAAAACTGTTGTTGTCTCATATAAATCCTTATATAATCTAAATAAAATGATTAGTCGAATATAAATTTTGTTCAACTAAGACGCCAGCGACCAACTAATCGCCAAATGATTAAAGGACTACAGGCCTATTGGAAAGTATGTGGTTACTTTTAGTAACATAAGCCAAAAAAAAAAAAAAAGTTACGAGGATAATATGAACTGAATGGACCCAAGGCAAGATTTCAGTTAAATGGCCAGTATTAAAATGTAAGTGTAGTAAGTGTAGTAGTGACTCAGAGTAGTTATTTATTACTAGGTTGTACAATTTTGGAAATAAGTCTAATTAATTTTAATGTATTGCAATATCAGGTTTTGCTCAGAGTGCACATTTCAAACATGTTCAGCAGCATTAACATTTGAGAAAAGACATCATTATTAACTAATAAACTAATACAAGAATCCTATGCATTTCAGAAGATGTTTGCAGAGGTCTATAACTAAGTAAACAAACTAAAGAGTACGTAGGTTTTCAATACACATACAGGATATTTTGTTGTTTACAGTGGAAATTCTATGCCCTAAATAATGGCAGTCTGCGCAGTTTGCGAACCTAAATTGTAGATGTATTGAGCACTGCCAGGAAGTTGTACAGGATGTGATAATGACCAAACAAACCACTGATAAATGAAGTGGTAATAAAGTCATCAAACACAAAACTGTTAGTATCAACAATGTGATGAGTAATGCCATGTGACCAAATGTATCATAAACACATATTACGTGCTTGGCCTTCACCAGTTTACAGAAAATATGAAGCACTTGTATTTATTGTGTCATATATATATATATTTTTTATTTAGGACTAAATAAAATATATACATATATATATATAAAAAGTCCTCACCTTTCTCATTTCTGGATCGTTGGTGTTGACGACTTTGGGCAGAAGGACAATGATCAGCAGAGGAAGAACCATCATCATCACCTGTGAAAGTAACAAACAGAAAATGTAAGAAGTCTTTTGGGACATTTGCAGTCACAGTGTTGTTATAAATGACCTCCAGTCTCCAAGTAGTGTGATTTGGAATTTGATATGCACTTTTTAATCCCAGAACTTGATAAGGTCCCAGCTTTATTAGCACCAAGCACCTAGACTTCAATACATAGTAAGATTTTGCTTATTATTCCAAAACCCATTGCTTTTGAGTTTTAAATTTAGGAGTCTGACGGGAAGAACTTTGTAGTTACACAAAGTTCTGCACATTGCTATATTTTCCAAACTGCTAAAAGAGTGAAAAATGTATACTAGTGAAAAGAAAACATATGGTGCTTTTGTCTTCTATGTAGTAATAATACAGCGGATCATTACGTTGTAATTTGGACATTTTAAATCGCAATATTCATCTAAAACGACAGAGTTAGAAAACTGTGGTGCCTAATGGGAGCTGACGTCGCCATAATCATCATCACAACAAAGAACTGCCCAGCTGTCAGCGTTTAATTTGCACCAAAATGACTACACAACA
This sequence comes from Odontamblyopus rebecca, assembly GCA_030686955.1. Classification (NCBI taxonomy): domain Eukaryota; kingdom Metazoa; phylum Chordata; class Actinopteri; order Gobiiformes; family Gobiidae; genus Odontamblyopus; species Odontamblyopus rebecca. The sequence continues at coordinate 10,048,202 of CM060673.1, forward strand.
CTGTTGATCCATATGCTTATCACGGATCAAGAAAATACATGGAGAATGAAGTATGTGTCAACATGTACAGGTGGCAGCGAAAATGGAAGATTGGATCTGACGACTTGAATACAAGTAGGAGATTTTGCAAACATGCTAAATACAACTTCGAGAGGCTAAATGAGAAGGGTAAACATCTATAACATGGTTACAATCTCTAACAAGAGCTCCGCCAGCGGGGCAAAATACGCCCGTACTTTGCATGGGTGTGCTAGTGGAAGGACCCGGTGAGACACAGGGCATAGATCGCCGTTTAAGAGAAAATTTATGTGTTAGAACAATTTCTCGTAGATAAAATCAAAGAACAAGTGTGAAAAAAACCTGAAGTCACATAAAATTGATACCACTGACCTACAGCATGGATCGATACAAAAATACACAAATACAGTATACCTTACATATATATCGGCGCATGCCCCACATGTTTTGCCTCTTCATGAAGACAAAGCTTCAAAGACTTCAAAGCTTTGAAGTGTCCACAGACAGACGGACAGACAGACAGACGGACAATCAATAGGGAAATCTGGCTCTTGCAGTAGGAGTATGAGTATGACATCATCACATTCTAGAATCGGAATTCCACCAATCAGATTGCAGCAACAGAACTTAAAGACACTACAAAGCTTTAATGTGTCAAAGCTCAAAGAAGCAGAGAATATGGGTTGTTCTCGCTTTCAGCAGCAGAACATTTGAGAAGAGAGTTCAGATCTACGGCACGTAACATAAAAGGACAGAGATGGAAGATAAAAAGACAGAGATGGAAACGATCACAGTTAGCAAGAGCAACGGGCAGGTTTTCGCAAAGGGTCGGGCCGTGACCTTGACCTTTGACCCTGTGACCTTGAAATCAATAGGGAACATCCTTGACCCATGGGGTGTCCAGCCATGAAGTTTGACATTCCTAGGTGAGAAGGTTGTTGAGTTAAAGCGCGGACAAAGCTTCAAAGACTTCAAAGCTTTGAAGTGTCCACAGACGGACAGACAGACGGACGGACGGACGGACAGACGGACGGACAGCGCCATACCATAATACGTCCCGTCTTATTACAACGGGCATATAAAAAGTCAATTTTGCAGAATGCTTTTAAATATAGATCATTATAGTAAATGCAGCTTGTCACCATTGGGTTCATGAGGAAGTCAGTCCAGCCCCAGGTCTCCCTCTTCAGAAAGTAGCTGTGAGGGCCAGACGCTCGCATCTGCAGAGGGTACGGCTGCCGGATGACTTCAGACGTTTTGATGTAGTTCACCAAGCGAGCTCTGGGGAAATATACAAAATAGTAACTCAGTGTTGTTTAATTATACTAACAAGGATGTAGGCCTGTCATAATTATTACTTATCGTTCAATATATGTAAACTAGAACAACATTTCGGAAGTAGCATAAGATTTGAGTTGTCGGAGGTCGAATAAATAACTTCTATAACTTGTTAAATATGCGGCACGGCACAGCAAGAAGGTTGCGGGTTCGATCCCCGGGTCGCCCGGGCCTTTCTGTGTGGAGTTTGCATGTTCTCCCCGTGTCTGGATGGGTTTCCTCTGGGTACTCCGGTTTCCCCCATCAACCCAAAACATGCAGCACCCCTATGAACTAACATCAAGGACCATAATGTCCACCCTCCTGTGGGCTCACCACCCGCAGAGGGGTTCATAGGAAAGGTCAGGTGCTATGAGGATTGGGCAACAAGCTGCCCCCGTGACCCAGCTGGATTAAGCGGGAGAAGATGGATGGATGGATGGAACTTGTTAAATATAGTATAATTAATTCAGCCATTTATTTATAACTAAAGTGAACTAAATAATTAACTATGATGTTTACAAAAAAGGTTTAACTGGATAATCCTGTTTTGGGGTTATTATGTCAGTGTTATAGTGTAGTGTTAAGTTTCAATATTACTGTTTGCTGAAATAGGGTTTTATGTAGTAATATATATCGCCTTTGAACATTTGTTACTGTGACAGGTCTACATAGAGGTCAAATAAACAAAGTGACTGTTACCTCATTTTGCCCTTGGATGTGATGTCCACACGCACCGGCTCAAACCTGAAGGAGGGAGAGATGATTTCCACAACATAAGAGCCCGGGGGGATGTCCACAACTGCAAAGCTTCCATCAGTTCTGGAAAAGAAGAAGAAATTTGTTAGTAAACAGCAAGTTCTCTGTTACATCTGTTAATTATAAAACATATACACAAAGGTAATTTAGTACACGCCAAAGCAATAGCATTTGAGTAACTGCTAAGCTCATGTTTGTAGGATCATATGGGCATGAGAGAAAAACCGATGGGGTATAGAGGCGGGCAGAAAATATTTTGTTTGGTTGTTAATGTATATAGATATGCAGAATTTTTAAATAAAAATATAATATACATTGTTTATAGTAAAAACAGTTATTGTAATTTACTATAAACTATTGTCAGGCACCTAAATGTCTGCAAATCTCCAGCAACATTCAGCTCACAAAACACACTTTACCAACTAGTTAATCCAAAACTCTGGGGCATGGTTTTTAACAGGAACCCATGGAAGAGGGCATAATACTCTTTCTTTAATTTATTAGTTTTATTGTTTTAAGACTAGTATGATTAAATCTGAGCACTTATTTTATTATTATTATTGTATTATTATTGTTGTTATTACTATGTATTTGTGCAGCACTTTGGAAACTGTTCATGAAATGTGCCATATAAATAAAGTGGATTGGATTGAACATTGCTAGACACAGGGGTCAGGCTTAATTTTTGATTTTACAGTGAATGAATGGCCAAAATATAACTGCTATTTAACTCCTGTCTTGCCTTCACGGTTGGAATTAGATTACTTTATGCTATGCAAATGTAACACAATATTTATTATAAGAATTAAGTGTAGCTTGGGAGTATTTTACTTGAGGGAATAGCAACCACTGTCATCTCTGGAGGACACAGTTATGGAAACATCATCATCACAAAACAAGACCTCACCGGGCCACCGTAGATCTGGAACATTTACCTCAAATACGCAGTTTAAGCACATAGCTACTGATTAATTATCTTGTTAATCTGTCAAATTGTCTGGACAGTGCTAATCTACCGTGTGTTTAGACCAGCTGTTCTCTGCAGGAGCTAGCGGGCTGCAAGTGGCTACAAGCTAATGCTAACCAAGCTAACACGGCTAAAACGGTGTCACAATTAGCTACCAGCGGTAAATTACCTCATAAACCCGACATATTCTTCTCCTTCCACCAACACCCGAGCGGAGGACACCCAATCTTGAGGTTTGATTCCGGGGACGATGGCTCTTCCCTCGATCTTGAAGCGATCCCCGTTGGATTGTGCGGATCCACCTGCGCTAGGCCCCGAGTCCATGTCTGTAAAACACCACGCCGCGACGAACGTACACTGCACTAAAAGACATAACAGCGGTATTCTTTCTCTAAACTGCATGTCTGCGCTCTTGTCAAACTATAAAACAGTCCCAAACAGGTCTAAGTCAACATGGATTTGGGATGTGAGACACAGCGGAAGAAAACTGCAGGGCGAAGAGACTGTATGAGGGCGCATCAGCTGGGTCTGCACAGCGTCACGTCACGGGTAAAAATAAAATAAGATAAAATAAAATCATTTATTTATGCATTTATTTAAACGAAACATATTTCAATCATAAACAAGATTTAAAAATAAATAAATAAATAAATAAAATTAATTTCTAATAAACCCGTGCATTCTGTTTGGAAAATTCCATATCCATAAACCCAAACCCTCTAATTCCAGCCAAACCCCTATTCTAAAACAATATTCTTGACATTAACAAGAGCTCCGCCAGCGGGGCAAAATACGCCCGTACTTTGAATTATTGTATATAGAATTCTAGAATCGGAATTCCACCAATCAGATCGCAGCAACAGAACTTAAAGACACTACAAAACTTTAATGTGTCAAAGCTCAAAGAAGCAGAGAATGTGGGTTGTTCTCGCTTTCAGCAGCAGAACATTTGAGAAGAGAGTTCAGATCTTTCATGAAGACAAAGCTTCAAAAACTTCAAAGCTTTGAAGTGTCCACAGACGGACAGACGGACGGACAGACGGACGGACGGACGGACAGACGGACAGACGGACGGACAGCGCCAGACCATAATACGTCCCGTCTTATTACAACGGGCGTATAAAAACTATCTCCAAACTCCTAAACAGTATATCTAACAATAAATCTGTCACACAAGAATTTGGACTTTATTTTTAACCACTTCATCAGTTTGTATCGATTTCCATGTATGTACCTCCCTCAATTTAAGTTTACATGTATGTCAATTTTGTTATTGTTTTGGCTTTAAGTTATAAAAAAAAAAAATGTGTGCATGTATATCCCTTCACTCTCCACACCTGCCATAACTGTGAACTGGACTCTGCATTGATGCAACAAACAAACTCATCTGCACCTTATCCTCCATCTGTCTCTACTTTTATATTTATAATATATATGTTTACAGTCCAATAAAATAAATAAATAAATACACAACTTTCCCCATGTCTGCAGCAGAAAATAACGGAAATAAAATTTAAATGAGATGACAGTAATAATAAATTTGGATTACTCTGAGATATTAATCAGTGACTATTCATTTTAAGTGTGTGCATAATATAATATAATTACAGTTTATGCTCAAGTGAATTATTTTATTTGCAGTATTAGTAACAGTAAAAATATCATCAGCAAATATCAAATAAATAAACTCCCTGTGATCTTATACATTATGGTGTTAATCTAGAGACCAGACATCCCCAATTACATTGGGCAGTCCCAGTTTTCAGAATCAGAATCAGAATCAGAATTACTTTTATTCATCCCCGAGGGGAAATTTTCTTTGTTACAGATGCAACCGACCAAGAGCATGCATATCAAACAAGTTACAAAATAAGCTAAATACAATAAGATAAAAGATAAAATAGCTCTCTCTGGGAAATTATTTACATCATTGACATCTATTGACTATATACATGTGTGATCAGGGAATAGGATGAAAAGGATTGAGTAGTATGTGAGTTAAAGTGCAGCGTTCAACAGTTTGATGGCGACAGGCAGGAAAGATTTCCTGTGTCTCTCAATGGAGCAGCGCGGCAGCCGCAGTCTATGGCTGAAAGAGCTCCTCTGATTGTCCAGCACCTTGTGGAGGGGGTGGGAGGGAGAGTCCAGAATAGTCCAGATTTTGTCCAGTATTCTCCTGTCCAACACCACCGCCAGAGAGTCCAGCTCCTCCCCCACATGTCCAGCCTTCCTAATGATCTTCTCGAGTCTATTAGTGTCCCTCACGCACAGACTGCTGCCCCAGCCCTGTGTCCCCTGTCCTAACAGATTCATCCAAAACCAGTGATTTGTCCCAGTTTTATGCAAGAAACGACCCAGTTATTCCCATTTCTGACCAAAAGAGGGGAATATATTGTCATTTGTTTAGCTAAAATATAGAAACCATGCTTGAAAATTACCTTAAAACAAACAAAAATGCAACAACAGTCCCTCAGATTATGACAGACCCACAAGTGAGTCGAGAATGGACAACGTTACGCGCTCTTTTCACAGTTATATTTATGCAAACCATCCCAACACAGATGTGTCTCAGTTTTTAATTCTGAAAACCTGGTCACCCTATGTTAATCTTAGCTTTCTCCATGGAGACAAGATAAAATAAGATAAGATAAGACTTTATTGATCTCACAGTGGAGAAATTCAACAGTCACAGTAGCTCCAGGACAGTTTAGTGCAAAAAAGGGGGAAAAGTGATGCAATCAAGATAAACAATAATAAAAATAGAAGTAATAATAAAAATAATAATATAAAGTGAATAAGTATATGTACAAAATTTACAAAGAGAATTGAGCAGGTGATTATGCCACTATAGGCCAAGTTACGGGTCAGATCTATGGAGCGCTGACTGACTCCAGCTCAAAGTAACAATGCACACTGTCAATGTATGTTTTTCCAGGAATACAAATCCTTGTAATTGGATAAATGCAAGGTAGACATGAGTAATGAGTAATGTGGAATACTGCAAACATTGCACGAATCAAGTGCTCTATTCTATTTTGTGTATTTATGTTGAGAGTAGTTACGCTTCACCTGCAATGGCAAAACAAATATTGTGTTAGTCCATAGTTAGCAGGGCTGAACCTGATTGTCTAGTGTAGAACCTGAATACATGGCAGCTATCCATCATGGTTCACTCTATTGTTTACTCTGCACGCTGAAAGAGACTCAAAAACCATCCCTCCCATGACAACAATGGAGGAAACTAGTGCATTATAGCTCTTTGGTTTTCCCCCATTTGTTCAAACCTCTTTTTTAGCTACAGGTGCATGGCTGTGAATTCAAAGTGTGGAGAGAAAGTGAAAGTACAGAATATGGGTAATATAATGATGGTGAAATGCATTGTAACTCAGGGGAAAAACGTTACTTTGATGTATTAGTGGATTGGCTGCCTATTCAACATCAACTAAAGCTTGCATGTGTTGTAATCTTTTGTCTGCAGCTCAGTTAGATCTACTACAGCGGTGGGTAATACTTGGTTACATTTACCCGAGTAACTTTTAAAAGAAATTGTACAGTTCTAGCACCTTCATTTTACTCCTGCTTGAGGAATAGTTTACTCTTAAATACTTTCACTACTTGAGTTAAAGTTTTTCTTACACTTTCTGCTGTTTACAAGTGACAAAAGATTTATGTTGACAATATGAAATTATTTTATCATTTGTGTTTCTTGCACCATGAGAAGCTATGATTTTCTCGTTTTGTGTCTATCCTTTGAAAATACCAGATTTTATACATTATTTAATGTTTTGTCCTTCAAATTACATCAACTACAGATTATAATTTGCATCCCGACAGCAATGCTTTATTTACCCTACTTCAGTGGTTTTCCTCAATAACTTTTTTACTCTTAGTAATTTCTTGGACCATTGTTTTGTACTTCTACTTAATATTACTTTTAAGTAATGTTACTCTTACTAAAATCTTCCCTACTCATCTCTGGTCTACGAAAAATGTCTCATATTTTAACTTTTCGGAAATTAGTCTATAAATTTGACAATACCTAATAAATACACAAATTATTTATTCTTTATACTTGGAATTTCAAATTTATTAAAAGATTAAAAGAATCACTTGTTTTTACATCTCATACATACAGTCAATTGTCATATGCACAGGCAAAATAAAAAGATGAAAAGCTCTAATAACTTAAGACTGTTTCAAGTTCCTGATTGCAAAACATTTGAGCACTAGTCCCACCACACCCGCGTTGGTCTTTCCATGGCAAGAGTGGTGCGATTGAATAATGGCACTTCATAGAGCGATACACCCGGTCTCCTTCACTAGGCGGTCCACTTCAATGTGAAGCAGGTTGACTTTTTGCTTGGTTTCAAAGCAGCAGGGCGCTCGAGGCCCCGTGTCAGTGTCTCCAACTCCCCCTGAAGGAAGGGAGCGGTCGGAATAGTCAGGTTTAGAGTCGAAATGATCCAGTCCTCTTGTTTGGCGGTGTTATCGGCCCCAAACACAGCCGCGATCTGGCAGTAGTGGTCACATCCTCAGAAGTGCCCCAAGCCTGTCAGGGCAGCTGAGTGAGATAAGCCCCAATAGCCTGCAAGATAAAACGGGGCTTAGAGAGGAAGGAGTGACAAGTGAAAGACTCACAGTGGCTAATTAGAAAGTCCAAATATAGACGGCTAACATTACCATAGCATGAACTTGAGAATAACTGTTTGCACTGTAAAATAATTAGCCAAACAACCAGTAAAGCAAGTAAAGTAGTAGCTGTGTGTATGTAAATTAGCAGTTGACTGCCGAACTTGGAACAAACTACTCTATAGATTAAAATGGAAAAAAAATACTGTGACAAATGAAATCTGCACATCCAAGAATCACATCTTTCTTATGATGTTGCCAGAGAAATCACAAATCCTTCAGTTTCTATGGGAGTGCTTAGTTAAAAGGCCCAATATTACAGCATTTTCTGGTTTATGTTATAATATTGTTTAATCACAAACATATCTGGAGTTGTGTTTTGTTAAACGCGCATGTTTAACACACAAAAAACATGTGGTGAACTCAATACACCTTAACGATAATCATTTGGATGATTTCAGCCCTGGAATGGCTAATCTCTACTGAACAAAAGGCAAAAAGTAGCTGTTAACTTAAAAACTACATCTTAAAAACATCATAAAAGGTGGAACTGAGCATTTAGAGCAGTGGAGATGTAGACAGACTAATAATGCAGGATTACTCAAACAAGCGTGAATGACACAACACACAACTCCAGGTATGTTTTAACTTCTGTGCTTTCCATAATCTAATTTTGCCCCCATAGAAAAAAATAAACAAAAAATAGTTACTGTAGTTATTGTAGTGGTTTGTAGTATTGTCATAAACATATATAAGACAATATTTAGTCTGTTTTTATCAGTAGAGGCATTAAGTGACATTTGTACTCCAAATACAGTATTAAATAAAGTGATATGGCCCCATAGTCTCAATATAAACCTGTGGGAAATAGTGTAACCCACTACACCAGTGCCTCTCAACCATGAAACTAACTAGGAGTTCTTTCCAGTTTCTTAAAAAACAGCAAAATAAAAATGTCCTATTAACCTTGGCCAGATCTCCTGTAGACCCTGGGACCGCACATAAACTGGACCCCTCCTTCCACAAGTCTTTTAGTCGCTGCTTCATGACATCAATATTCCTACAACACACAAAATGATTCATTACTGAGCCACGAGAACAGTTTTAAGTCAGTTCTTGGACAGACGTGTCTCCTCACCTGTCCTCTGTACAACTGTCCTGCAGTCTTTTGTCCTTCTTGGAGAGTTCAGGCCACCATTTCCTGATGATGGCCTGGACCCAAAGCAAACCCACCGATATGTGCCTGAAACAGAACATACGTGATTATAAACTGGTGATAACTGTAGGCACTGCTCTGTCCGAAGTTCTATTAGGTTTTAATCTGAGCTTTATTTTAACACAATCTGACCAGAAAGAGATAACTTAGTTGGAGCCGATTCAGTCACAAACTATCTGGCATTTGCGAACAGTTTTTCATTTAGTCACTCTCACTTTTTGAATTGAAAATCAAACACCTACACCTGTGTTTCCCGCAGCTCTTCACAATGCCCCCTCTGAACCACGTGAATCCTCGCAAAATTACGCGGCCCACTCCTCACTTTTTCGCCAGCACAGTATTTACCGCCTTGCCTAACAGATTTTCTGCGGGAAACACTGTACACTGCCAATTTCACTGATCTGGCCAAGATTTTAAAACTTCTATCAGGTCATTCATCTTGTTTTCAGATTTATTATCTACTTACTAATTCTGAGATGGCTTAATTCTAGTGTAGAGGTGGTTTATTTTAAGATAACTTGTCAAGTAAACTTATCTGTCCGTGCAGCAAGATAATTTCACTACTTTTAAATCATTTTCTGATAGATTTAAGTGTTTATATCTGCTTTCTTGCAGCGTGAACAGGAGCACGAATGTTAGCATCGGTCACACGTTTCTGAAAATGCGTTGTTTAAATCCATCTTGTATTTGTTTCTTGAGTTTTGAGTGGTTCCATCAGGAACTCGGACTCACTACAGCGCTTCAAATCACGACAAAAAACTCACCTGTTCATTCTGGCATATCCCCCCATGATTTTCTAGTGTCACTTCCTGTTTGTTTGTAAAGCGTCTCTGAGTGTCCAAAAAAGCGCATTACAAGTGTGATGTATTATTATTACTAAAACCGTTTTGCCAAAGTGTACATTGTGTCTCCATGTAACTGCTGAAGCATAATCTCACTGCAAAGTATAAATATTTGTATACTATGTTCTGCAAGCACATCTTCAGACATTCGATTTACTGTAGTAGATGAGATTATCCTCGCAGTGTGGACAAAGAAAAATGTCCCCTGGCTTTCACTGCCTTGTACATGTGACACTTACTCTTCGTATTTACTGGTGAGAATCAGTTTCACTTGGGGCATGAGGTCAACGCAGCAGCCGAGTGAGAAACATGGTGCTTCAGTTTGAAGGCTGGAAACACAAAAAAACAACTATGAGGCAATTATGGCTAACAGAGTATGAGGAAGCAGGGAGAATGATTATACGATATCCGCTTAATCAGAAATCTTATGCAGGTCTGATCAAGGTAGAAGGTTTATTGGAAGTCTTGTTCCGGTCTTGTAATTTTCTCACAATTTGAAATGACTCAACTTGCAAATCTAAAAAGCTGCAATTTTAAAAGTACCATCATTTCCTCTACAAGTCTTATTCTGCATAAGAACAGCTAACCCTGTAGTTAAGATTTGTACAAACATGTTCTGAAATTGGATTTTTGTGTTTGTTTGTCAGTTCATATTCCAATATTTTTGTCACTTGTGACAATGTGAACTTTGAACATAATCCTATAATTGCAACATAAATAGCAAAAAAAAAACACATTTCTTGCCAGGAAAGTTGCAATTACATCTTTTTCCCAAACTGTTCTGCCCTAAACCAAGGTGTCACTTTACTCACTTATTTGTTAAGACAGGTAAGCAGTCAAGGAGCACTCCTGTGTCCTGGATTCTGTGAAATAACATTACATGACACACGTCATTATCAACAGATCCAACTTAACCTACTTAATATCACTGGATTTTGCATGTTTTTGTACCTGATTAGATAGGCCACCAATTCAGTGGCGTTTCTTCTCCAAAGACTAAGCGCTACTTTGAGCCGAAGACTTCTTCCAAATAAGACTTGACTCATTGCTTCGTGATCCTTTGACAGCTGCAGAGGAGGGAAAACATTTGTCAATATTTGAACACTTATCATATACAGTCAGTGAATGTGAAAGCTAATTGAACTGACAAACTTAGACCACGTTCAGACTGCAGGGCTTAATGCTCAATTTGGATTTTTTTGTGAAATCTGTTTTTCTTTTTTGCGAGGTTGTTCACATTTCCAATAAAATGCGACCTGTATGTGATCTCCAGTGTTAACTTTAAACGGCCCAAAAGTGTCCCACATGAGCATTGGAGGACACGACAATGTCACATGCAACAAACGTGCTCAGTGTTTACATGAGCATTGAGCACCTGCCGATGCTAAAGTTGCTGTCGTACCGGTGCCAGAACATGTACAGCGTATTTGTTTTAAGGAGGAAATCGAGAAGGGGAAGGACAAGGTTTTTGGCCATGGCGTTTTGTGGGGCAGCGGCAGCAACGTCCGTAGAAAAGAACGGCAGGTTGGATGTAGGTTGGATGAATGCGACCTGGCCGTTCAGACTGAAGTCGCATGTCAAAAGATCAGATATGTATCGGTTTTAGAACCACATATCCAAGTGTCCTGGGTCGCATTTAAAAAAATCAGATCTGTGTCGTTCAGACTTTCATTAAAAGATCAGATACAGGTCGTATAGGGGTGAAAAAAATCTGATTTCGGTCACTTCAGGCTGCAGTCTGAACGAAGCCTTAAAGATGTTCTATGTAACTTTGCTAGTGGAGGGTCTGCTATCTGCTTGTCTCCATGGAAATAATATTGCTTTGCCTGAAATGTTCCAGCTAAGGCATTAAACAAATCTATCAATCAATTACAGGTTCCTTTAATGATAAAAACTACATGCATTCCAAGTGTAAGCGGGGCACTAACGGAACAGATCTGACCCGAAACTTGTAGCATGACCTGAAACAGTAGCACCTCCTGTTTGTGTCAATGGAGATAGATGTTTAATGCCACACTCAGGAACATTCTAGACAAGGCAATAACTTTTCTATAGAGACAAGCTGGTGACTTCACACCAGAAAGTTAAATAGTACACCTCTAATCAAAACAAAAGAAGATGCAGAAGAAGAGAATGCATCTACAGTAACAGTAACTTCTCTGAGACGACGCGCACCTCGTTTAAGTCTGTGTACTTGGAGCTGGCACCGGCCATCTTGGAGCCGTCTGCAGTGTTCACAGGAGGCCCGCGTTTGTCATTGTAGTAGCTGCTCCGTGCGTCGTCGGAGCAGGTCAGCTCATTCTCTTTGTTGGCCATGCCGGGGTCACGGCCGCAGCCTACATGGGATGCTTTGCAGTGCAGCTTCCTGCCCACCACCTCCAATGAACAGCCTTTCCTCTTGCTGGGAGGCAACTTCTTCGCTTTGCCTGGACAGGGTAGGCTGTGCACATGAAATCTGTCAAAACAAGGCCAAAGTGGGAGGAGTGTTAACAAGCAGCTCGAATTGTTAGATAAAAACCCAAAACGCACTAATGAGGACTCACCCGCTCTTATCTAAATCTTCTTCATGTCTATTATTCACCTAAAACAAAAGGGATAGGGGGTTGAGGGCACTACTGGATACAACACTGCACATTCACACCACAAAAAACTACAGATACGCCATTGAAAATAATACAATATTTTATTTTTGATAGTTTGTAGTTCTTTGTTTAAAGTCAGTCTATGAACAAAGCTCCTTTCTCCCTTCCTACTTGTCAGTGTTCATAAGACTATGAGTGAGTGACAGAATTAACTAATCATACTCTTAAACTCTCAGAATACAAGATGTTGAGACTTTATTTACCTTATATAGGAATTATATAGATACTAAATGTACATGAATCGTAATGAAATAAGGGATGCACCAATATGATATCCTGGCTGGGCATAAATATTGATGTACTAAGAATATTTAATGATTGTAGATGGTCCAGAAATTCTCAAAATGTTTTAATTTTTATTTAAGCAAAGTTTTTCTGTTGTTACTTGAGATAAAGAACTACATAAATAGCTACACAACACATTTGGATTAGTCTTATTGTCATTTTTGGTTCAAGGAACTAAATCCTATTTTGAGTCTGTATCAGAACTGAACAAGCTGGATCGGTGCATCCTTAAAGGAAATTGAAACGGAGAGAATATCATGGTTTTTTGGCACCGCCCCTAAAAGAAAAGTCTTAAGTGTCATGAGTGTTCCTACCTGCTTCATGTTCTTGTGAGCAGAGGGCTGCAGGCAGGGTCGCAGGCCATTGGGTTTGGTGCAGTTGATCCTGAAGACGTTTTGTTGCCAGACATGCTTACCAGCTGCCATAATATGAGGCACTGTAGGGAAAAATTATTCATCTTTAAATAGGACTGAAGTAGCACAATTATGTCCACTAAAACTAAATAGCTCATATTATTCTGCACTAATCCTGTAAATAAAAACTGTTCTAAAATGTGATTCTTATATTATTTTTATAAGCAACATAAGTTAATTCTTTCATTCAGTTTTTTTGTCAGTTGTTCTGAGTGCATCTAAAATATGTGTATGTAAACTCTGAACAGAACCTGTTCACAAGTATTTTTCTGTTCAGAGGTATTCATAAAGGGGAGATGCCACAGGCAGTTTTTTTTTACTTTTTGGTCTATTCGGTCTCTTAATACATTGATAAACATTAATTATTTCACTTAATATACTGAAGCCATAGTTTTTTAGACATTGTAATTTCAAAAGCTGTTTTCTCAAAAATTTTTGTTGCATTGAGAAATAAGGATCACCCCTTAAAAATGCACCTACGTACACCAAACTTTGCAGACCTGTACTTAATTAGATCAATCACATACAGATGAATTGCACTGCAACTTTCTCGGACAAGATTTTTAAAACTTATATCAGGTTATTCATCTTTATTATCTACTTACTAGTTCAGAATTGGTTCTATAATCTTAAAACTTGTCACACATATTTCTTCCATGACTCAACTAGTCAGAAAATCTCACATTTAGGCCATGTTTAAAAGAAGCTACAATCCATTTATCATAGTTTTCCCCTGAAACACTTTACTTGTTTTTAGATTCAGTGATATATATTTACTTGATACTCAACTATGTTTATCTCAAACTTAGCATCTATAAACTTATTTCCAGTCCATGAACACTTACCACAGACTGCTTAATTCTAGTCTAGAGGTAGTTTATTTATTTATATAACAAGTACAATCTTCTTTCTTCATGAACAAATAATTTCTCTACTTTTAAGTCATTTTCTGATATATTTAAATGTTTATATCCTAAATTTTGGTCAAGCTTTTTTGTGGTGTGGTTAATTTCTATATATATTTCTATAGAATCTGAATATTTAGGTAGATCATCAGATTTAAGTTTTGTTAACTCAAAACCTCAATACGATATTCAAAATCCCTTCAGTATACTTTTTAGTATCTAATTTGACAACAAAATGGATTTATCAGTTTTTTACATGTATTATTCATTATAATTAACATGAATGTAAGTAAAATGTTTGTAGCTAAAATCACTAAATGTAAGACAAAAGCTTAAGATATAAACACTTAAATCTATCAGAAAATGACTTAAAAGTAGTGAAATGATCTTGCTGCATGGACAGATATTGTTACTTGACAAGTTATCTTAAAATAAACTACCTCTAGACTAGAATAATCTATTAAGTAGATAATAAACCTGAAAACAAGATGAATAACCTGATAAAAGTTTTAAAATCTTGGTCAGATCAGAGAAATTTGCAGTGTACGAGTCTGTAAACTGCATTTACGTGAAGATCCATACGTCGCAGTGAATAAGAAGATGATTTCAACTCTGTAACCACATATAAAACTCTCATAAATACGTGTTACCTTATGGCGAGAGGCGTTGGCTGCTCTAACACAAACATTTACATGAGCAGCAGGTCCGCCTATGGCACCACAAGTCACAAAATGGACAGAAGAGACACTGTAAATACGCATCTACTATTTTGCATTTAACAAATCAGTCCTGCGATAGCGTAGTGTCCGAGAGCTAAGAGTATCTCTCACTAATTAGCCGCGACTGCTAGCATGCTAGCTCAAGCGTAAAAAACAACAGGGAAAGTAGCTGGGCCGCTAGCATGCTAACGGAAGCTAACCCAAACTAGCCAGTTAGCATCTTGAACCTTTGAACATTTTGTCACATCAAAAACGATCCGCACACAGTTTAGTCAATCTAAATCATTACAGCGACTACTAACCGACTCATCTTGCAAAGGAAGCTTAAAGATCTCCAGGTGTGCTATTCCAAAAAGGTGAAAAAACTTGATGAACTTGTCCACTTCAACTTGTCAGTGTCGCTTGGTTTGGGAGTTTTTACCATTCAAATGAACACACCGCCGGGTATAAGGATTGTGGGATTGAATTTGGCAAGGACACGGAAAAGAGCGACACCTGGAGGACACATGGTGGGCAAAGAGCGGGGACAAAGACAGTTTTCCAGGTGTGAAACGGCGCCATCACCTGGACACACGTGGATAATGCATAAAAAGAATGGCCTGTTGATGGACTTGATGGTTTTCAGATTATACAATGTGATGAGTCAGTTTTTTGCATTGATTAGGGTGACCAAATGTCCCTTTTTACCCGGGGCAGTCCCAGTTTTGACCCCCGTGATCCCTGTCCCTGCAGATTCATACAAAACCAGTAATTTGTCCCCAATTTTATACAAGATATGTCCAAGGTGTCCCCATTTTTGACCAGTTTGAGCTAAACCAGAACTCAACTAAAACTAAACCAGGTCTAGATCAGGTTTAAACCAGGACTAAAAGAGGACTATCACAATTCTTGACTAATCTGTTCCCTGCCAACAGTAAAGAGGAGCATAAACTGTAATTTGTTTACCCATTTGTTTGTACATTTACATTTATATAATTATACCTTATTTCACACCTGTCTTTTGCTCTCTTTTTTGCTACTTATTTAGAATGTATTATTTCCATTTGTATTTTGCTCTTTGTCATTATATTATTGTATAATGTGACGTGTAAGCTACTGTATCCAAATAATTTCCCTTGTGGATCAATAAAGTTTGTCTAAGTCTAAATGTGCAAATGTTAACTTGATATATTTTATAAGACTAGACCCCATGAGACCATAACTCAATTTTGCAAGAAAAATCAGCATTTTAACAAAATTACGTTTAGTTGTTTTAAAATTAAATCAGCATTACAGTTGTCACTGGTGTAAGCTATATTTGATTTGAACACGTCTACCCAGTGATGAGAAGAATACTGTGTAACCAAATTAAAATGTAACGTAATATATTCCTTTATATGGGTGAATCAGAGTACTGTATTGTGAATGCTTAGAATACTTTGACATTGCGTTGCATTATATCAGGGTAAAAATGACTTATAATTACAAACAACTTTTGTTGCACTGTTTGTTATGCATTCATTTATGTCTAATTAGAGACAAAGAGCTGTGTTTTCTATTTTTTTCAGTGCAGTTTTAAGCCAAATTGCATGATGAGGTTCCTTTTAATTTAGAAAACAAAGTGTATTCTGAATACTACCAAATGAAAGAGTAACAATACCATCATAGGATACATGATATGGATTCTGCATCTGCTTCATGTCTGGGGAGAAAGATGGTTGTCTGTACCCAATTTTAAATAAAAAGTCTTACATAATTTTGCTTTTTAAGAAAGTTTGTTGGCAGAAAAATGCCAGAATGTGATGAAATGGAATAAAAAGTTCCTGTTGATGCTTGTATTTTAGGCGCACTTATCCCTTTTGTAATATCATATTTAAAGCCTACAATTACAACATGTTTGTGGACCAGTGTTATGCAATTGACTAGATTTGGCCATTTCCCCTCAGGTCTCTGGCTAACTCCAAAAATGTGACTTTAATGAAACTTTTACAGGAGTCACGGTCAACATATCCTCTTTACTAGTTCTTGAAATGACTAGTTTAACGAGCCTATACTACACAAAATGGATTATTGTGAGCTTTAAGACGTGTAGTTCTGTATCTTTTACCTTTGGTTTAGTAGAGATGGGCAATTCCAGGGTTGAAATGATCCAAATGATGTTAGTGAAGGTGAATGAAGTTTAAAAACACAGTGGAGCAGTGTGACCACATAACATCACAAGGTGGAACAGTGTTTTTAGTTTGAGAGAAGATCTAAATATGCAGGGTTTGTGTGTTAAACATGTGGAAATGAAAGAAAACGCAACTCCAGGTATGTTTTTTTAATGAGGAAACCCAATGTTAACGTAGATCAGTAAACGGAGAATTTTATAGTAGAAAAATTGACAATATTATCGTTGAAATGTCTTGCCCAAAACCACTTAAACAGAACTACACAAAACTAGCACTGCACTGAGAACCAGTGTAAGTTCCCACTAAGTTATCCTCCTGGGACCCGAAGAAAAAAAGTGTATTGCAATATATACTTTTTTGTGATTTTCTGTCTGTTTGGAGGTAAATGAACACCTTAGCATTTAGATTTTGTTCATTTTATTTTTCATTTTGTAACATGTCCTCTGTAATGGACGATGGGGACATTTTGGTGTTAAATCCATACACAACTGAACAAAAACTACTTTTTTAATGACCAATATCTCTGACAGGCTTCTACAGTCACCTCAAAATGTTTTTAGACTCCCTTTTAACTTCTTTCTTTTTTTTTTTTTTTTTTTTACCATAGTGCAGCCACAAACCAATTCCTTTTGAGTTATTTTTTTATCCTGGACATGACAGTACCCTATAATCCCCCAGCACTGTTTAGGCAGAGGAACCTCGTCCCCCCCATTAAGAGTCTATCTCAAAACACTTAAAAGTTCACTCAATGTCCACTGTAAAGGTCATAAATGAATGAATGGGTCTCAGGAGGATATAAATACTTAAACCTATCAAAAAAGTAGTGAAATGATCTCGCTGCAGGGACAGATCGTTTTACTTGACAAGTTATCTTAAAATAAACTCACTCTAGACTAGATTTAAGCAGTCTCAGAACTAGTAAGTATATGATAAATCTGAAAACAAAATGAAAATAACCTGATATAAGTTTTAAAATCTTGATCAGATCTGAGAAATTTGTACATATTCAGAGGACTCCCTTGTGCTTTATCTCTCATAGTAATCGTACACATTCAAAGGAAATTGCAGCTGAACATATAGACACAAAGAAGAGAATATTGAAAACAGACAAAGAATTCTGACTATGCAGTGTTCAGGTTATTGTGCACTGGTACATGTTTGTGTACTACTACTGTACATGTGATCCTGTGTACAACATACTGTCCATTCCACAGACAACGCGCACATGCTTTCTATTAGAGGACATTAGAGACGACCGAACAACTATGGGGCTGTCTGCAATGTGAATTTGAATGCAGAGGACAGGTCCATGTCACTGTGGGAATGCTTTGAGTTTTCTAATAAATA
Organism: Odontamblyopus rebecca; assembly: GCA_030686955.1. Lineage (NCBI taxonomy): Eukaryota > Metazoa > Chordata > Actinopteri > Gobiiformes > Gobiidae > Odontamblyopus > Odontamblyopus rebecca. Next base: position 10,066,411 of record CM060673.1, read on the forward strand.
AACTAAATTATGAAAACATAGGACTCAGATTTTTGTTTGCTTATAATCTCCAAAGTAGCCATTTGTGGCATGATTTCTATTCAGATAAAGACATTTAAGGAATTATTTGTGATAAATATTTGGAATGCAAAAATACGTTAATAACTCCTATTTTCTTTCTATTCTGCACAGTGGAGTTTTTAACCATGTCATAGGTGTTCCCTTCTTATTTACCCCCTCAAAGTTGTATTTGGAAAGATTCGTGCATGTTTGAGCGATTTTTAATCACTTATTTTCAAGAAGCCCTTTTGCCAGTCTACCTGGATTCCCCTCCACTGGTACACACTCTGTAGTCTGTACTTCATTCTCCAGTTTTAATTTCTTAATCTGTGAGAGACGCAGGATTCAGCAGCGTCACATATTAATTTAGGTACAAATGAAGAATTCATTTGCAAAAACAGATAAGTACCATTTAAAAAAGTCAGTGCAGTTTACTCTTTGTGTAGAAATGTCTGCAAAATTATTTTACTGCTTTTATAATATTATTCCATTCCTAAAACAATTAAGATAACAAACAAAAAACAAAAAGAAAAACACTAATTTCATTCACATATCTGTGTCCCCAGACACGAGGTAGAAACATTCAGCTGCAATACAGCTTATATCAACAGCAATACTGATTTAGTATTGATTCCAACACATTGGACATAATGGCCAAGTTATAATTTGGTGTCATTTGTTTTGCCAGTTTCACTGCAGAAATCCAGTTAGTTTAAACCCAAGTCTCTCAGACAACACGTTATTCTTCTGCCATCTAGTGAAACCATTATGCAACTGCACTTTCTTTAGTTTATGAGGACAAATTGACCACGTTTACAGTAGTTTAGTCTTGAAGAGGACGTTTTATTATTTGTTTGTCAGCGCACTAAAACAATTTATCGCCATGTGATAAGATAACAAATGACAATTTATGCCTCTCTTTCATAGACCATATGTTCTCTTTACTGTTGGCAGGGCAAAAGGGACATCAAAAAGGGATATTTCTTGTATAAAACCGGGACAAATGGTTTTAGGTAAAACTGCTGGGACAAGGGACACACATCTCAAAACTGGGACTGTCCCGGGTAAATAGGGGCATCTGGTCACCCTAGACCAGACAGGACCTGACTTAGTATTCTTTCAAACAATGCAGAATTAAATCTAAAATAAAATGTGTATGTTTTTTTACGGTGGCGTATTGCTATCCATCCATCCATCCATCTTCTCCCGCTTAATCCGGCTGGGTCGCGTTTGACGTAATTACGTGAAAACTTTCACGTTTTAAAGTGATATTTATCACGTTATAACGTGAAATTATCACGTTATTTCGTGATGTGAAATTATCACGTTATTTCATGATGTGGTATTTTCACATTATAACGTGAAATGATCCGAAATATACGGTATTTGAAACACACTTATGCTCTTCCTTTTGCAGTTTCCTCATTTTGCACTTGAAGAGATTCAAGTACAACTCCAGATACGAGCTGGAGAAAATGAGCTGTCCCGTTCACCTGGACAGAGATTTGGTAGTTGCGACAGGTAAGCACAAAATGGTTTAAAACTGTATGTGAAGAAGAATATTCAAGTAAACGCATATTTCTGTCTTTTTTCAGGGTCGTGCCCTATACAGCTTGGTCAGTATCGTCTCTCATCTGGGACTCTGGGCTGACAGTGGTGAGAAAGAGTTTCTTGTTAAAAATGAACTTTGAGGGACTGTATGTAGCCTGAGCTTTTCATGTTTTTTTCTGGGTTGCCAGCGCCTTAACCTGCAAATAGAAAAGAGGCACTGATTAATGACTGGCTAGAGGTACAGGGTTTAGGTAGTGAGGATACAGAGAGAGTCCTTTTAGATTTTAAATCAACTGGATCTCAGCACTGAAACTGGCAACTCAAATGAGGCTCATTCTGCCTTCTAACAGGATAATCGTCTTGAAACCTAAACACCAAATTGTACCCAAAATAACCATCATGTCCAAGTTTTTAGTGAAAGCTCCATTTGATATGAACATGTCCCTTATATCTGGGGCCACAGATAGGTCACATTTATGAAATTTAAAATGTTACAAAAATGTTGTGTTTTGTCAGGGCACTACATCTGTGATGGCCAGGACCCTGAAGACTGCCCCCTGCAGCCCACAGACGGGTGGCTCTGTTACGACGACACGTGTGTGAGCCGCAGCACCGGGACAGTGTGCCAGAGGAGGCAGTGCTCTGCCTACATCCTCCTCTACCAACGGCTGGGCTCCTAAAGACGACCAGGAATGACCAGGAGTGACCTACACGTCCTTTAAGAACATGATGCAGATCAGGGGTCCCTAACCCCCAAACCGCGGACCAGTACCAGACCGCGAAAGCGCGAACACCCCCTCCCTTACACCACCTGCACCGCGCCTCCTCCTGTGCTGTGTCTTTTCGCGTACGCCACGTGAACTGCGCCTCCTCCCGTGCGCCGTGTCTTCTCGCTGATGTAGGTCACACTCCACACCAGGGTATGGGGGGTGTGACATGATGCCCTTTATATCCTTTACTTTGTTTAGTTTGAGCGCTTGAGTCACTGGAGACCTGGATGGAAGCCTCGCAGGTTTGTATGTGCACAGGTTTGTATGGAGGGAATAGGGTTGAACATGTTTTGTACATGTGTCAAATCCCTCAGTCGTCCAGGTGGAATCCATGGCAAAAGGAGAAATTCAGTTTCTCTTCGGAGGTCATTTCCTGAATTGAGTCACAGTGATGTTTCAAATGAGCTTCTAACACTTGACTAACACCTTTATCTTCAACGTTGTCTGGCGAGTCGAAATGGCCATTATTTCAAATAGCAATTATATTTAGAATAGATTTTAAACTCAACGGTTATGGATTTTAACCATTAAACGAGGCTCGGTCATGAATTTTTGTTTTGTTTTCGCCATCCCTATAACTAACAACATACCTGGAGTTGTGTTTTGTTTCATTCACACGTTTAGCACACAAAGCCTGCATATTTAGGAGTTCTTCTCTCAAAAAGAAAACACTCACCATGCAATGTCACTATGTTTTTAAACTTGAATAATTCACATCATTTCAGATGTGGAATTTCCCATCTCTACCAAGGAAGTAAAAGTAACATGAGAACTACCATTACATGACATCACACACGGTAAGGGAGCATTTTGAGCTTTGGAGATGTAAACAGAGTAATAATAGCCTAAAGAATTGCTCAAATATGAGGACAAAAAAAAACAACACAACTTCGAGTGTGTGTTTTGATGAAGTAAAAACATTATAACATGGCTTAAAGCTCACAGGAGGAAATATTAAGTGATATAGGATGTTTAAATGGAGACTCCACATTCTTATCCCCTTTTTGACTTGTAGGGAAGTCAACTGCAGAAAAACAACTTGTTATGAACCTTTAAAACGCTGTATATTCACTGAAGTGCACCGGGATAGAAACCATGAGCATTTTCCATTATGTCCTCCCTGTTTGTCTGCACCAGCTTGGCCTGTATTTCTAACCATACATCTAGTATCCTCCATGTCCTCCTCTTCTGTTTTGGTCCAGATTTTGTCCTTTGGGAGTTTTACAGTGTCTCATAAAATTACCCACAGTGCACCCCTTCACAGGCTGCGGTTTCCGAGGTGCAGTTTTATTACCGGGAAACATGATGTGGTTAAAATTGCTAAAGGGCTTCTGTCTTGTTTTGGTGGTGCCGTAAAGATTTTTGAGGTTTTAATTTGATGGCTTTTTGTAGACAAACAAAGATATTTTTATATATAGGTTATGTATTGTGCAAAAACATTTCCTTATTTTGTTTTGCATAATTACGCTCCCTACAGCCCAAAATGCTTTGTTCCACCTTTTGAAATCATAGGGTGGAAGTTTTTAAAGATGCATTGTGCAAAAACAAACACTGTGCTCGATCACTGGAGAATTTACGCAGCTAAAACAACGAGTAAACACAAACGAGGACACCGTCAGCAAGCAGCAAAGACAACACTTACCTGAAGGATAAAATGGAGGATCTCGAAAACAGGAGCAGAAGGTCCAATCTTCACTTCATCTATGTCCCGGAGAAGGAAGAAGGGGGTGACATGGCCGCCTTCGTGAGTCCGTTGATTTTTTTATTTGACCTTTATTTAACCAGGAAATATCCCATTGAGATTAAGAACCTCTTTTTCAAGGGAGTCCTGGCCAAGAGGCAGCGGCAAACACAAAACACAGTGACATATTTACACAGATAAGACATAAAAGTTTAAAGACATTATGAAAAACAAGTGCAGATTGTGGAATTGGTCTCAAAAGCTCTCAGTTTGGATTTGAAAGTGCTCAAGGAAATTAAATCAGTTAGTTTCCAGTCTTTCTGTAGCATATTCCACGCAAAAGGTGCAGAGTAAACAAATGCTTTTTTACCCAATTCTGTACGAGCATAAGGAACAGAAAGCAACAAATAGACTAGAATATGATTCAGCTTTTGTCAGAGCAATTAGGGTGCAAATGTACGAAGGCAGTTGTCCCAATATTGCCTTATAAATGAAAGTGACCAGTGACTAGTCCTCCGAGTGGCCAGAGCAGCCGTCCCACCCGAGAGTATAATTCACAGTGCTGAGTGGCCATCTTACAGTTTGTAATGAACCTCAAAGAAGCAGGATAAACAGCATCAATCATTCGAAGACATTGAGCAGCAGCATTCATGTACAAAAACTCTCCATAATCCAACACAGATTAAAATGTTGCATTGATAAAGACGCTTTTTTACATTAAAAGAAAAACACAGTTTATTTTGAAAATAAAATCCCAATTTTAGCCTCAGCTTCTTCACAAGATTATCTATATGTGGCTTGAAAGTGAGTTTGTCATCAATTAAGACACCTAGGTATTTGTACACATAAACCACCTCTATTTCACTGCCCTCAAGAGTCCCAAGTTGATTCCCAAACTCCTTGGAAAAGAGAAGTTTCCTGCTGTGCCAGTGGTGGAGGGTGCACACCGTACTCCGACATTCAGCAGCTCGTCCGGATCTCGTGACCCTCCGAGATCTGTCCTGGTAAAGCTTCTAAACTTCCAGCATAAGGTGAAAATTTTGAAGCTGGCCAAGGAGAAGGGGAATCTGAAGCTTGGAAAAACCATTGTTCACATTTATCTGGATTTCAGTCCCGGACTCGTCAAAAAATGTTATGAATTTGATGCAGTCAAGAAGATTTGTGCTGCGGACATCAGATCATCAGTCAACAGTATCTGCATCCAACAAACCCACTGTTTTTAAACTTATCTGACTTAAAACTTCTTGATCTTACAAACTTTAAAACAGCTCAAATTATGTTCAGGGCATCTAACAACTCTCTTCCAGCTAGTTTAAACGAAATATTTCAAGACCAAAATGCTCATCATGTAACTACAAACTTGGAGATAATACAAAATTTTACAAACAGCCGAAATGTAAAACTACTTCAAAGTCAATGTCCATCTCAGTACGTGGAGTTCATTTGTGGAGCGGATTTTCAGAAGAGCTAAAACTGTGTAGGAGCCTGGTTCTGTTTAAAAAAAAATAAAATTAAATAAAAATTAAAAGAGAAACAATGAGAAAATACCTGGAGGAGAGACGGTGGGAGGTGCAGGGTCAGAGAGTTTGGGGCCAGTGTTGTGTCTGATGTGTGAATGTTTATGTCTGTCTTGTCTTGTCATGTATAATCATATATTAAGTCTTCTTCATCCCCTTTTCAAACCATACATATTTGTATCCTCGTCTGTATTGTTATGTTGTTATGTGAATTGTATGTGAAGGTTTGAAATCAATAAATATCTAACTAAATAACGAACTATCTTCATTATTTTTTCACTACATTCTTAAAGCATCATTTTAAAGGTATTTTCTTTTCTTAATTATGGATTATCTTCTTTTTTAAAATATAAACTATGAATTGTCTTTGTTTTAAGGATTACCTAATATTTACTACTGTCCATTGTTGTTGCGCTTTAGGTCACTACTTAAAATCCTTATAATAGTATTTTGATCATTTTTAGATTTCTGACTTATTTTGATTTTATTTATTCATATTTTATGTAAATAGATACAAAAAATGTAATGGATACATTTATTTAGTTTTAGTCATAGGTCTTTTAAGTTATAAGTCATTAATTGCTACTAAATCTACATAAAACAGATAGATATGCAATTAATTCTTTCTTTCTTTTTTATTTAATTTTCTCCTATGAACAAAAGTTTAATTTTCAACCAGTTTATTTTATAATCAGCTGGAAACAACAATGGAAAAGCAGCACACGTGTTAAAAATGGCTGCGCTGCTAATTTTGCATTTCAAAATTCTTCACTCCCCAACGTTTCCAGCAGAGGGCATCATCACACATGTAATCCAAGCATGAGTTAAAGAGAAACTGCTGTAATGCAAATAATACATACAAACTTTTGATACATTGACAATCAGAATAAATACACAAACAAAAAAATGTATGAATTAAGACATACATAATTACGTGAATAAATAAAAAACACCTAAAACTGACAGCTTTTCCACCTAAAAGCCACTAATATGGAGAACCGCTTTCCTCTGTCCGTTACACATGTGAGTTGCATTTTTCCGTTCCATGTGTGTTTCCTTTCCCTATTCTAAAATATAGGGAACATTATGAAGTCACCTAGCTGTCAAAACAAGAGCCTAAAGTATCCACAAACACGGACATTTGATGGCTTGATCCATAATTCAACATGACACCCAAATAAATACTTCTCCTTTTCCCAAAACCGCAGGATTCTTTTACACAGGCGGCTATTGAAGAGAATACATGAAGGCCTCCTGGCTGGCCCTCCATTGACTCATAATTTCCTTGTGTACACTTAGACAGTCTCGTGGGGTAGTTTAATTTGACCTTTTATAATAATCATTAGAGTTTTATAACTAAATTCATATGAAGTTTGCACCAGTACTGACCCCTGGTGTTGGCCCGTGAGGAAAGCAGTGAAAGAGTTTAAGGCAATTTGGGGTTTTATTATGAGGTTTTGGACATGGAAGAAATGTGACCTTTAAGAGCAGGTGTGTCCCAAGTTAAAATAGTTGAATGCAGTGAAAAGTTATGCAATACTGACACATCAAAAACACACTGTGTTTGGTTAATTTGCAATGTTTTCATTTGGGACATTTGAATAATCCTGCAAATTAAAGGTTATGTGCCTCACAGCAGGTTGATACACGTGTCACTCTGAGTTACACATGATCAACCTGGAACAACTCTCGCTGAAAGTGATAGAAAAATGTGGATTCTAAATTCACAAATATCGTGAAAATGTTAAAGGTGCAGATGTATACATATGTTTCCACCAGGTCAAGTTACAGATCTGATCTATGGAAAGGTGGACTCGCTCAGAATGTTTAAGAATGTTATTGTTGAGCAATAAAAATGTGTGTCATCAAATGGATCAGTTTAATGCTTTACTATGGGACATCTTAACAAAAATATAACTCTCTTTGGAGACCAGTGGGTGGCCGACCCTCCACCTGAAAAGTGACAGTGCATCTTTGGCCATACCGGCTTGTCAAACCCTGATCCCGTCAGATCGCAGAAGCTCAGCAGGGCCTGGTTAGTACCAGGGAGACCAGTGGGAATTCCAGGTGCCACAGGATGCGCCAGTCACAAAAACTGTCATTGTGTCCTTAGGCAAGGCACATCACCCACATTGCCTAGTATGAAAGTGTTGTGTGTGCATGAGTGTTGGTGGTGGTCGGAGGGGCTGATGGCGCAGAGATTGGAGCCTCGCTTCCGTCAGTCTGCCCCAGGGCAGCTGTGGCTACAGCAGTAGCACCACCACCGGCTTTGGAGTGAATGAATAATGCTCTGTAAAGCGTCTTTGAGTGTCCAAAAAAGTGCGATATAAAACTGATGCATTATTATTATTATTATTATTATTATTATTATTATTATTATTATTATTATTACCTTTAAGCCTGTTTACAAGAGGTCAAGACCATAGCCTTATCCAGTAGCGACTACCTGCTTGTCTGTGGGGGCATTGTGGTTTTGTGAGAATGTTCCACAGTATGGCATTTAACTTCATCACCATCGAGAGAGGTGACTCCACCAGGCCAAGTTACCTCTCTCTCAAAATCACTAGAAACGTTATCCTGTCTATAGTAAAAGTGCAAGTTAATCAGTAACTATCACCTATAGAAACAGGTGTATTTTAAGAAATGCTAATGAAAGATTAATGCCATACTGTGAAACATTCCAGGCAAAGCAAAGACATCTCCATGGAAACAAGCAAGTAGTGCTCCCCCCATCGGAAAAGTTATGCAGAGCACCTTTAAATATGAGTACTCAGCCACACATTTGACTGAACTCTGTGTAATAACATCTTTTGTCAGTATCTGTTTTCAATACCTGCCACTTTCACACAGCTCCACAGCTCCATACGTCTGCTTGATTTTTTTAAGTCGAACTCGCGGTCGGCTGAGCATACACAGACCCAGCCGACTATTTACCTCTTTGTCAAAAATCATTCACAAAGCCCCGCCCCTCTCCACCTCTGCGACCTCTGACCCCCGTTGCAGTCTCAGTCCAGTGCACTCCAATCACAGCTTCTACACTTGGCCCGCAGGAACCCTTTGACCTTGGGGTAAACATATTTTTGGAGGTATTTTTGCGAAACCCAATCGGAGCTGAGACCGTGTGCGGACGTGGAGAGGAGCGGAGGGACAATGCGCTCTTTGTGAGGCGTTCAGGGCCTTACATCACCTGCGTTAAGTCTAGACCCGGGACCAGGACTATAGGTCTGGAACAGTGGAGCGTATCGATAGGTCCCTTCGCGCTAATCGACCCTGAAGTGAACTGATCGCTCTTGGTTTTCTCATATTTTTTAAAGAACCGTACATAATTTTGGATGTAAAGTTAAATTTGTGGCGTTAATACGACTGACTGAGATTCAGGAGAAAGACCAGGCCTCACCTCGACCACACCTCCAATTTCCCAGAAGCCTACTTGTAGCAGCCTATCCCATCGACACAGTTTGTCTCCGTTATCTCGACCCCACCCTCCCACTGCCTCTCGTGTTTGTCTTTCAGCTGTAAGACATCTACGAAGGGAGTTCCCGTACCTGCCGGGCCGATTCATTTGTGTGTTTTGTGTCAATAAATTAAAACACAACTCCAAAACTAACAATATTAAAACATAGATCAGAAAACAGCATAAAAAGGGCCCTTTAATTAGCATTTGGTCACTAAGAATTAAATCTTTACCCTGACTTCTATTGTAAACTTTGAATAGGGCAGGTGGAATTTCAAAGTAAAGTGAGCAGGGTTCATTTTGGGTCATATTTGACATAAAAATTGGATTTATCGGCCTCTAATCGAACACTAGACGAAGACACTTTAGGGGTTATAATTTTTTATGTTGGAGTTGAGACTTTACACTATTTCTATTCTCAGCTCGACCCAGTGACCCGCAGCTAATCGCGTTTTAAGTGGTTCAAAGATATTTCACAGGATCAAGGTGACAAAGGTTAGACAAACAAAATAATCTAAAAAATCTGGTCTGGGTCGGTCTATTGTTTGGGCTAATCTGGTGCTAATCTTCAATGGTTGAGATCTGAAGAGACCAAAATATTTTAACAAAAATACAATTTATTATCAAAAAGTTATATTATTGACATTTTTTACATGCTATCTATTTTGTTAAGGCGTTGGTCAACCACATTGGCGCAGGTAAACTCTGCCAAGGTTGTTTGTCGTGCTCGGCTGTAGTGTTTGTGAAATCCTATTTTTTTGTGAGGTTCACATTTCCAATTGAATGCGGCTTGTCTGTGATCGCCAGTGTGAACTTTAAACGCCCCAAAAGTGTCCCGCATGAGCATTGGAGGACTCGATGACGTCACAGCATCGAGCTCAGTGTTTACAGAAGTCGCCTAAACATGGACGCTCGCACAGTTGCTGTCGTACCTCTCGCGGGAGGAAACGCCCCTTCAGCGGCCTATTTCAGTGAGCAAACATGTCGGCATTGGGCTGTATTGGCTCGCACCAGGAGCTTGTTACAGCAAAATAGCCAAACTCTCGCTTGTTGATGACGTGTAGGTCGGATGTAGGTTGGATGAACGCGACTTGGCCGTTCAGACTGAAGTCGCACGGCAAAAAATCGGATATGTATCGGCTTTAGGACCACATATCCAAGTGGCCTGGGTTACATTTGAAAAAATCTAATCTGTGTTGTTCAGACTGTCATTAAAAGATCAGATACAGGTTGCATAGGGGCGAAAAAATTGGATTTGGTCAGTTCAGGCTGCAGTCTGAATGTAGCCGTAGTCCCTCCAGTGTGTCCTGGGTCTTCCCCGGGGCGGAGCAGCTCTACGCTACAGCTCTGTGTTGCATTTTTTGTATGAAAAACGCTCTATAAATAAAGTTTGATTGATTGATGCTCTGATCTCCTGTGTGGTTGAGCTCCTCACCATATCTCTATTTAATTTCAACCACTTGTATCCGCGAACCTTTCCTTTCAATCATCACTCAACAGTTCTGGGACAGCAGTCAGACTTTGGGTTTCGGTGCAGCTGCAGTGATTGTATTTTGGAAATTATTGCTATGCCCAGATGGAACTTTTGTCTGCACCCTTTTACTATTCTGCAAAGACAGAAAAGATAGAAGGTATAGTCTGGTCCTCTGTTTTTTTTATCTCTGAATTCTGATAAAAGTGACTGACAGGTGGATTAAGCAATCAGAGAAACACTAAGTCGATTTGTACTGAACGATGTATATTTGAAAGGAAATTACTTAAGCCTGAACCTGTAGAGACACTATGGAAATTTGCAATGACAACATGACCCTTCTCAGCTCCCGTCGTCCGAGGCCATCTCACACGCACATAGGAAAACCATTCCAGTGTCAATGATCCATCTCCTGCTCTCTCCCCAGACATGTGAGCGCACTATTCAATCACCCGGCGCACCTGAAATGACTGGAAAACCAATAAAAGGGTCTATGTTTTCACTGAGACGGCTGCAGCTCACGTGATGTGGAAAAAACAGGATCAAATTTAACTAATATTTGTTTAAGTTCAGGAGGCGGAAAAAGATGGACCGAGGAATATTTACAGTCAGTTAAGTGTATCGACTCTCAAAGGCGCATGTGTTTTACCGCATAGTCAAAGTAGTCAAAGTAGCAAAGGAAACGGCTAATTAAAATTTCCCTTCTCGTATTAAAAGTAGCAGGATTTGGAGGAAAAATATACGTGTAAATATTTAAAGAGGGGTATTAGACTTCTATGGGGTATTAATTGCTAAGTCATAACATATTTAGATCACCATGTTACCTTTTATTGTTTTCATAATTGATTGATTAATTTATTTTGGTCACATTTAACATATTTAACATACACAGAGCGAAAAGGTGGAGGCTGAAGCTTGAGTTTATTATGCCTAGACTTTATTCCTCTGTCATAGCATCATCTTGACACCAGTTCATATTCATAAATACAGCACAAGGAAACAAACAAATCAGAACAGTATAGCAAAGTACTATAGCATAAACTATCATAATTCATGTATTTGCCCTGAGTTAAACACTTAAACTTCTTTTTAAAGTGGAATAAAGTAGTACACAGTTTTAGGTCTTCTGTACAGTTGTTCCAGAGGTGCAGCCCTTTAATAGACATATGCCAAAGAAAAGAATTAAGTTTGTTAACTGGACAAACCCTGGAGGACACTGACTTAAATCTGCCTGCAGGGGGAGGAGTTAGATACCAAGAAATTACTCTGAAACTAATACCCTACTTGTTTACAGTTTCTGTTGTTAGCGAGGCCTATTGAAATTGCCCTGAGTGTGGAGTCATATGAGCATAACCATCATAACCAGGGCCATAATAGGTTTTTTCACACCTCTGGGCCTGACCTGGCTACACCTATTGTTTTCTTAATTTGTTTTATTTAGGTTTGAGAATGGAGTTGTACATTGGAGACTGGTGGTGTCTGTTTAAAGAAATGGAGGACTCAGAACAAAAATAGGCTCTTCAACTCATCCCTCAAACCAGTTCTTCTCTCTGGCTAATATCTGTACCTCACTGTCCTTAAACGAGTGGCCGTGACTTTAAAGTGGAGATGTACGGCCGACTGAGGCCCACTTACTTTCTCCGGTGTAGCGCTCACTGCAGTCTTCACTACACTGTGTGGAGTAGACCGTATTGATTTGTTTGTGGCTCGGTGTTTTGACCAGTTTCTGTCTTTGTGGGTTTGAAGTGCTGGGATTTCATGTTGTCTGATGATCCTCTGTAGTTTTTTCAGAAAGACCAGCCAGGCAAGGAATAGTTAAAGCCTTTCTCCTGGGTTCTGGTTCTGTGTTTTCTTGTTTCTTATCTCTCTTTGTTTTGTTGAAAGCCCATTTAGGATATCCACAAACAGGGTTCTGCACATGTTGTTCTTCTTTAATAGACATACAAAATTTCATAATGTTTGTTCTGATTTCTTTTTTTTGATAAACATGCCTGTACTTCTGAGCTCATACCCCTTTCAGATTGCTATATTTGCCAAAAACAAATTTCAGTTTTAGAGTCCAATCACAACACTAATGAAACTCCTGCACATCGCAGCAGGTTTGTGAAGTTGTAGTGTGTTGTTTTATATCATGTTTTTGTATATTTATGGAGAAATGTCATGCGGGATCTTGGGTGGCATAGACTTGTGGGTCAAAAATTAGACAGAATGACACTGCTAACTCTAAAGAAAGTTCAATTAAGGGAACATGGTAGAAAGCTCCAAGAAAGAGCATTATAAAAACACAAATAACTCAAAAACTTAACACGACAGACTTAATATAGATTTATGTATTGGTCCAGCACCTGCTTGTAACCACGAAGATGTTATTGCTTTACCTGCAAGTACCTGAGTGTGTTTTTTATTGCTAAAAAAACAACAAAAAGAAACAAAAAAAATGTGTATGGCATCACGTGTTTGTCATAAGACACATTTAATGCCAGACTGTGGAACATTCTGGGCAAAGCATCTCCTTGACACGTGCTAAAGATGGCAACATTTGATTAACCGAGAGCCTGACCGCCAATGAGACGAGCCGAGGTGGATGAAGTGTCTTGCTCAGGGACACAAGCACAACATCTTTTGGATTTGTGGGCAGTGGGTCTCGACCAAAGGATAATTTATGGCTGAGTATGTTGTACCACAAGTCAAACTATATAAACACAAACACAAAATCAGTTAAAATGACAAGAAACGTCCACGTCTGACTGTATAAACACACAGTTGATCGAATTAGAACGTCTCCTCTTTAACCCACTGACTGACTTCTCTCCTTTGCAAACAGAGGACATGTTTATAACGTAATCTCCGACATGACAGTGTGAGCGATGACATTTCCCCGATGTGGAGCGCCGTATAAACATGAAATCAAGTGTTCAAATGTCTGGAGAACACAGCACATCTTTAGGATTTAGTGACGCTGATGAATGGGATTATATGAGTTACAAGCAGCCAGACACACAGGAGACTGCAGGATCTACACAGGGACATGTGGACTCTTTTTGTCTGTAAATGCACATCATAATTCACATGTGTCAAACATGCGGCCCGGGGGCCAGATCCGGCCCTCCAAGACCTTTAATCTGGCCCTTGGCTGATTTTTCTATTAAAATACTTAAAATTTTCAGATTTTTCTGTTAATTTTCTGCACCGTTTAGCATAGCAGCGTCTCCGGCGTTTCTGTACGTTGCGACTCCCACCAGAGCAGCACAAATGAAGACTTTCCTCTTTCCAAACGCTCTTAAAGGACGATCATTTTGACTGTCGACCGTGACCCTCATCAGCAAAATGTCAAAAAATGAGAAAAGCAGATGCTGAGTTCAGGATTTCCCAAGAAAAATAGTCTAATTCTTATTTGTTGACAGAGGTGAATGGGAAATCTGTGCTCAGTGTGTTTGGAACAAGTGGCGTTGCTCGAGGAATATAATCTTAAACACCACTACGAGACACGGAGAAAAATACGATAACTTGAAGAGAGAACTGAGTTTTCTGATCCGGCCCTTTTGGGATCAAAGTAGGTTGCATACGGCCCCCGGACCAAAATGAGTTTGACACCCCTGTCATAATTAGATGCTTTGTTTTATTTTGTAGTGTTGAATGAAGCTGTGTTATATCTGAAAAATGCACTACGCTCCAAATTTCTCTGAGTCTGGCCAATTTTAAAACTTCTATCAGGTTATTCATCTTGTTTTCAGATTTATTATTGATTTACTAATTCTGAGACTGCTTAAATCTAGTCTAGAGGGAGTTTATTTTAAGATTGACATAATTTCACTACTTTTACGTCATTTTCTGATAGATTTAAGTGTTTATATCTTAAATTTTGGCCATGCTTTTTTGCACTGGATATATATAGCTTTTAAATGCAAGGTCCAGTAACTGTTTACCTATGGAAATGTTATTCCTTTGCAAAGAAATATTACACAGTAGGGCATTAAAGTAACACTGCTTGAGGTGGTATATCACCTGTATAATTCAACAGAAAGTTCAAATCAAACATTCTTCAAAAAGCCAGATATTTTATGCTACTGTGGAATATTTAAGGAGCACATTTTTATGGAAACAAGCAGAAGACGCTCATCCTGTCCAAATGAGAGTCAGGTTTGTGGAGATGCAAGCCTCGCACACTAAGGACGCATGTATTTCAGTGCAATAAAAACATCAAAAAACCATATTAACGTGTATAATGCAAAAAACGAAATCTAGCCAAGTTAAAATGGCTTGAATTAAGAAAGTTTTATCATGATTTGAGTAAATTTCACTTGACAAGTAAAATAATCTGCCAGTGGAACAAGACGTTTTGTACTTAAAATATGAAAATACATCTGGCTACACTTAAAATAAGAAAAACAATAACTTTTTGCACTTAAAATAAGAAAAAAACATAAAATCTTCTTGAAATAAGAAAAAAATGTATAGTTGAGAAATTGTTTTACTTGTCAATTTGAATCTACTCAAATAAAGTAAAAATGTTCTTAATTTACGTCATTTTAACTTACCTAGATATTGTTTTTTCCCAGTGTAACACATTATTGTAGTTGTATTGATTCAGCAGCTGCACAGTAAAATTGTCAATGAAACTATTGTGCCGTTTTCAAGTTATTTCTGATAAATCTGAAAAAAACAAAACAAAACAAAACCCAACAACCTTTCAGTCATTTTCAGAATAGCTCAGAAATTCCACAGCATATTTTCGTCTTTCACAAGGCCCACATCAGCTCCAAACAGAGGGTGACTTTCCAACACAGGACTGGGACAGCGGCTGACTGGGGTTTGGGTGGAGCTTTGTGTGTTTTGGAAATCTCTACTCCATTCAGAAGGAACGTTTCGCTAAAAATCACTTGAATAGGTAAGTCAAAACCAGAAGTGTTGATCTTTTCGGTTGTCCAAATCTGGTACATTCAAGTTTTACGGCAAAGCAACGCCGACCAGAAATACATTTGGTCTGGAATAAAACTCAGCAGCATTGGTTCTGGTAATTATATTCGGCGCACAATGCCAATGTGTCCTGGGGCAAGACACTTCACCCAGTTTGTATGAATGTGTGCGGTTGGAGCGGCGGTTCATGCAGCTTGGAAGCCATATTTCCATCTGTCTGAATCAGCCTGCCGTCTCTCTGAAAGTTGGGGCTACTTTTAAAGAACACGTGTGTTGCTGTGAAGCTCTGGTTTTTGTCATTTGTGGCTTTTATCTAAAATTAAACCTTTTTTATCTTTTAAATCATTTGAACAGGTCATACACGCTTTTATCTCCTCTCATTTAGACGACTTTAATGCACTTTTCCCCGGCATCAGTCTCCTGCACTTTCTCGCTTACAGTTGGTC
Organism: Odontamblyopus rebecca; assembly: GCA_030686955.1. Classification (NCBI taxonomy): domain Eukaryota; kingdom Metazoa; phylum Chordata; class Actinopteri; order Gobiiformes; family Gobiidae; genus Odontamblyopus; species Odontamblyopus rebecca. The sequence continues at coordinate 10,082,257 of CM060673.1, forward strand.
CAAAATTCTGCCGGGCGACTTTTATCTGGAAGCAAAAAATGCGAGCACATTACCCCGATTCTGAGCGTTTTGCATTGGCTTTCAGTTCGTTTGAGAGTTGATTTTAAGATTTTATTGTTTGTTTTTAAAGCTTTAAATGGACCTGCCCCACAGTACGTCTCGGACCTCATCCAAATTTACACCCCCGCGCGCAAGCTGAGGTCCGAGGGCTCCAGATTCAGCTTGTGGTGCCAAAGTCGAGATTTAAAACCCGGGATTGAGCTTTCACTGTAGCCGACCCTAAACTGTGGAACGATCTACCCCTCCACGTCCGAACAGCCCTTACAATTGAGTGTTTTAAGTCTCGTCTTAAAACCCACTTTTACTCTCTGGCTTTTAACACGTGAGTTTGTGTGGTCCTCTGTGTCTTTTATTAATTTAATTTAATTTATTTGATTCTATTTTGTGATTTTTATGGTGTTGCTTTAATTCGATTTGACTGGTTTTATTGTTTTAGGGCTGGTATGACCAAATTTTAGCATTTCTTTATGTTTTATCTCTGTGTAGCACTTTGGAAACTGCTCTGTTTGTGAAATGTGCTTTGTAAATAAAGTGGATTTGGATTTGAAAAGGTGGTCATGAGCGTAAAGAGCATTTTAATCTTATTCACGCGGCATAGATGAGGTGTTTTGCTCACGGACACAGCAGTAATTAGCATCACCAGGACCAGGAAAGCGCCGTCAACCTTGTAGTCCCACAACACGAGCTGCTGGCACTTTTGTACTACACTGAATGAGTCTAGTTCATTTCCTTTTTTTGCATTCAAAGTCATGTTGCCAAAGTATTAAAAATCAGATACTAATCAAGACTAAAACTAGTGTTAATTGAGTTGAATTTTTAGAATCATATAGACGATTTCAGTACTGGAACTGCCACACTGGGAAAAAAAACACTATCTAGGCAAGTTAAAATGACTTAAATTAAGAACATTTTAAGTAACTGTTTCTTATTTTAAGTGCAAAAAGTGTTATTTTAAGTGTAACAAGATGTATTCTCATATTTTAAGTACAAAAATCTTATTGCACTGGCAGATAATTTTACTTGTCAAGTGAAATGTACTCAAATCATGGTAAAACCTTCTTAATCCAAGTCACTTTAGCTTGACTAGATTTTGTTTTTTGCAGTGCAGCCTCTCCTGAACTAAAGATAAAAGGCAGCTGTTAACTTAAAACAAAAAAAAACACTTCATGACATCACAGGGTGGTATAGAGTATTTTGAGCTTGTGGAGACAGACTAATAATAAAAAAGGGTTACTCATACAAGTGTGAATGAAACAAAACACAACTCCAGGTATGTTTTTGATGAGGTAACAACATTTTAACCTGGCTTAAAGCTCAAGAGTCCATTTTGTGTAATATAGGATCTTTAATTTAGTCTATTTATTTAACAGTGCATGCTAATGGACATCTGTTATGTCAGTGTATGCTAATTATAATGCTATCAAATCTACATGTTTTGAGCAAGATTTGTGGCCAAACCAGCTTCTCAATCCTGTCAGAACTCAGAAGCTAAGTAGGGCCAGGCCTAGTTAGTACTTGTATGGGAGACCACTGGGAAAATCAGGTGCCACAGTGGTTCACCAGTCGTAAAAACTGTTGTTGTGTCCTTGGGCGCTTCACCCACCTAGTATGAAAGTGACGTGTGTGTGAGTGATGGTGGTCGGCACAGATTGGCAGCCTTGCTTCTGTCAGTCTCCCCCGGGGAATCTGTGGCTACAATAATAGTTTACGACCATCCAGAGTGGAGTGAATGAATAATCAGCTCTGTAAAGCGTCTTTGAGTGTCCAGAAATGCGCTATAAAACTGATGCATTATTAAGATTTAAAATAATCTAACGGTGGCGTTGAAACTGGCGTCATGTTTGGACCCTAATTCAAAGCACATCCCATCAGGCCCCCCACACTCTTACAAAAAGCCCATTGGCACAACTAAAGACAGGAATCCAACGACCAACCTGCCCCGTCACATGAAGTCATACACTATACAACGCTGTTTGGACTCTCCGGCGGTGAAAACAAAGTATAGCCTATCCTCCACCACGGGAAATCCCTCCTCACAAGAGCCCCAGTGTGAGCTGCAGGCTCGTGGCTGCACTTCGCCAAATGTCCCCTGTCTGTGGTTATGAAGTCACAGTGAGGCTCAGTGTACGGTCTGTGCCGACGCAAGCTGCTCTGGCATCACCGAGCTCAAAGCGTTCAAACGTGCATAGTAACACAACAAATAAAAAAATATTGACAGTGCTTAGAAGGCAGTTTTAATTTCAAAACTCAAAGCTCTTATACGGCACAAAACCGACTCTTGTGAGCTTTAAGCCACGTTAGAACGCTGTTGCCACCTCAAAAACAACCTAATGTGGTTTGTTTCATTCACTTTGTGCTATGAATGCATAAGGTCATCACTTTTGACAACTGTAAACTGTTAAAATTAACTGTCTTTTTAATATTTTTAAGACCCTAACAATTAGATACAGCTCTTTTAAATACATACTTCCTGCTTTCATTAGGAAATCAGGTACGCTGGATTTAAAAGACTCAGAATGACAGATGGATCAGTCCAGCGTCTGAGACTATTGACCCTTTTAGTGTCAGTAAACTGATGATGAAGGCTCAGTTGCGCACACATTTTGGCAACAGAAGTACGACAGAATACAGCGGCTTATTAAGCTCTATGAAAGGATTATCGTCAAAAGATCGCGAATATTTCCTCAACAAGCCGACTTTGATAAATGGTGTCCGACTGCCAGATCCTTGGGCGATCAGTGAGTAAAACTTTAAAACTTTAATCCGCCGGTAGAATATTGATTCTGACAACCACACACAGAACAACCAGACATTTTGGTGCTGGAAATGTTTTTATCTCCGTCTTTTTCTGTCCGTGTTCAGGCTGAATGAATTGGAATGAATGGGCAACAATGGGAACTTCTCTTGCCAAAATGCGCGCTCAGCTTTTTTTTTTTTTTTTATTACTTCCGCTCTAAAAGGGTCCATTGAGGTGATGAAGGAGCTGAGTCTAAAGGTAAAGCTCTTGATTTACCGCTCAATCTACGTCCTTCACCTATGGTCATGAGCTTTGAGTGATGACCGAAAGGACACGATCACGGATATAAGCGGTACAAAAGAGTTTCCTCCGCAGAGTGACTGGATGCTCTCTTGGAGATAGAGTGAAGAGCTCAGTAACACTGCAGGAGCTCAGAGTAGAGCTGCTGCCCCTCCATGTCTAGATGCATCCTGGACACCTGCCTCTCTGTCTCTGGGCTGACCTGGGAATGCCTTGGGTCCCCCCGGAAGAGCTGGAGGAAGTGTGTGCGGAAAGAAAGCCTGACATCACCGCTCAGGCTGCTGCATCTGTGACCTGGACCTGGATAAAGCAGAAGAAAAAGGCTGTATATTTATTTGGATTAAAGTTGTCAGCCTACACTTGTCTAATGTGGTGATAGAAGCGACCGTGGCCTAAATAACACCACGAGGTTTAACCGTAGCACCGGCGAAACCACAGTCTGAGATTACAAGAGTCTAGATTAGAGACTCCAACACTTAAGTGGATAGTACCGAAGTCCGAGCTCAAATACAGAGTCATTACGGCATTAGACGACAGATTGTATTGCAGGGCCGAGAGCGCAGAGCTCAATATGTCACCACTTCAAAGGCAACGTTAGCATGAGCGTTCAGACGGGGGTAAAAAGACGCTAAAGTTACAGAGTGCAGATGTAACTTTGCTTGTGAAGGCTTGTCTACATTATAATAATATAATATAATATAAAAGAATACAATAAATAATTTAAAATACTCTAATACATTACTACACTGGAAAAAACAATATCTAGGTAAACTAAAATGACTTAAATTAAGAACACTTTACTTTATTTGAGTAGATTCAGCTTGACAAGTAAAATTATCTGCCAAGTAAAATTATCTGCCATTATCTGTGTTTTTTTTAATTCAAGCAACATTTGATTTGTTTTTCTTATTTTAAGTGCAAAAACTTTTTTTTTTTTTTTTATTATTTTAAGTGTAGCAAGATGTATATTCATATTTTAAGTACAAAAAGCTTATTACACTGGCAGATAATTTTACTTATCAAGTGAAATTTCTTAATCCAAGTCATTTTAGCTTGACTAGATTTTGTTTTTTTCAGTGCAAATACTAAAACTATAAATACTAAATATTAATAAAATACAATGCTAAATACAATCAATCAATTAAATACTGTCCCACTTTAACTGTAGGCTTTAAACTGTATGTTTTAATCGTATTTCATTTGTTTATGTTGTTGTAAGACGACCTTGTGTGTCCAGAAAAACACCTAATAAATAAAATGTATTATTCTTATTCTTATTCACCTTCTTCTTCTTATTATTATACTACTGCAGTGTCTGGAATGTTCCTCAATATGGCATTAAGTGTTTCTATCTCTGTGGTAGTGTTGTCAAACTTGATTTCGATAATAAGGAATAGACTTGATGCTCAATACAGACTCTGATACCACGATTAAAATAAAAAAACACTATTTCTTTAGACACTAGAATGTGAACTGCCAAAAACAAAATCTAGTCAAGTTAGTATGACTTGGATTACAAAAGTTTTACCATGATTTGAGTAAATTTCACTCGACAAGTAAAATTATCTGCCAATGGAATAAGAGTTTTTGTACTTAAAATATGAAAATACACCTGGCTACACTTAAAATAAGAAAAACAACAGCTTTTTGCACTTAACATAAGAAACAAAATTTTATGTTCCACTGGCAGATAATTTTGCTTGTCAAGTTGAATCTACTCAAATAAAGTAAAATGTTCTTAATTTAAGTCATTTTAACTTATCAAGATATTGTTTTGTCCAGTGTATTAAAATGTGGTCTTATATCTGCGTAATCCTGTAAATGTGACTTTTTAGTATTGTTACCTGCTCTAGTTTTGATAGTACTTTTAGTTTTGATTAGTATCTGACTTTCAAAACTTTTAACAATAATACTCTATGGAGACTAGCAGGCGACACAGTTATAAGTCAGATCTGTGGAGAGGCGACAAAAAACATTACGCTCATCTAGCAGCAGCAGCAGCAGCGGTGCAGCGTCGGCAGTGATGCGGCCGCTGTATCGGGCCGGGGGTGGTGAGGAGCTCGGTCACACGGGAGGAGCTCGGAGTAGAGCCGCTGCTACTCCATGTCAAGAGGAGCAACTGAGGGGAGGGCATCTGGTCTGGACGCCTCCCTCAGGAAGTGTTCCGGGCATGTCCCATCGAGAGGAGGCCCCGGGGAACACCCAGGACACACTGGAGGGACTGTGTCTCTGGGCTGGCTGGGGAACGCCTCGAGGAGCTGGAGGAAGTGTCTGGGGTGGAGGAAGTCTGTTAGTCCCTGGTTAAACTGCTGCTCCCACAACCCGGACCCGGATAAGCGGAAGAAGATGGATGTATTCATCTAAATGATTTAAGTCCGCACTGTTTACATTCCACCCATATAAAATAAAAAAAAATAAAAAAATCATAACACACTGAATAATTGTGTGATAGATAAGTGTAATGCAATACTGCGGAACATTCCTGGCAAAGCAATAGCATCTCCAGTGCACACAGTGTCTCTTTAATCTGAGCAGCGGTAGGAAAGAAAATTAGGAACAGATTTCTAAAGCGCCGAAAATAAAATAATCATTTTGAAAAGGGATTTATGTGTAAAGTGTCTTGCCCAAGGACACAACAATATCAGGCAATGCTGCTATCAGGAAGCAAACCATCAACTTAAAGGTGTATTGTGTAACTTTTCTCGTGTCTGTTAAATGCTTTTCTCCATAGAGATGTCATTGCTTTGTCTGGAATGTTCCACGGTACGACATTAAAGCGTTCTAACTTCACAGAGGCCAAACCGGACCAAGTTACAGGTCAGATCTGTGGAGAGGCGACCCCGCTCACAGTCAGAATGCCTGTTTTTCTCAGTATTTTTGAGCTATAAAACCACCTGTAATTGCATAAAGGCAAAGTAGATCTGTTTAATGTCACACTGTGGAACATTCCAGGCAGCAATGACACATAGAAACAAAACGGTGACAAACCCCCAACAAAAAGTGACACAGTGCACGTTTAAATGCCATAACTATTCCCGTTTGAACTATTAGGACTTCAGCAGTGGTATTTTCAGAGGAAGACATCGTGTTAGGAAGGGCATCTGGGATTGTCTTGTTGCCAGTAGTAACAATGACCCTGATGTGATGGCTAATAAGGTCTGGAGTGATTTGACAGGCAGTACTCGATGTTTTCTCCCCATATCTGTGCATGTGTTTCCAATGGGACTCCGTGTTTGTGTGGTCTCCGTCTGCTGCACGTCTGTGTCCTAAAAATGCAGATGCTTCCACTGGAGATGGTTATTTTCAATTTCGGGCTGTATGATTTTATGGAGACAGAGACAGATAATGGCTGGTTCTGTATCTGTGAATAGAGCGTAGACATGCTGCGGTAGGGCTACGGTAAGGATTCGGATCTAAATCGAATTAGGGACAATGAAGAAGCCTTATTTCCACTTGAGCGAGTATCATTTTTAACAATATGTCATGGTACAGTCAAAGATCGGTGTATGTACAGTAGTTTAAAGCCCTATTCACACGGGATTAGTTTTACCTGTGGACCTTTGGTGATTTGTAATAATCGCGGAGGATGTCGGAGGTCTTAATCCCGTGCGAATGCGCCATGTCTGTAATTTGTAAAGTAAAAATTCTGCCACAAATTACCCACTATATTTCACCAAACACAGACGTCCGGAGATGATACTAGTCCCGTGCGAATCTGCATGTCAGTGTTTGTTGTTGTAACTGTATTTTCTGTCTATTCCTTTTATTTCCGCGGTCTTTTCTCTATATATGGGGCGCCTTTTATATTTCTTTCCGTCTTGAGTAATGGAGGCCGCGGTAGAACTTTTGATCAGCAGTTTTGAGCTTTTTAGGGGCAAATTATAACACAGCCTCATAGCCTCTACATGGAAACCGATCCACAAAAAGGGCAATTCTCACAGGATGTTGACCTGGATGATGCGGTAAGGAACATTTTAAAATTTTTTTAGCATACTTTATAAATGTACTTAGACATAGAAACGGATGTGATGTTACGACATATCCGGTCGTAATTTCAGTAAAATAGAGTCATTTACGGACTTGGCTTATCCCGTGCGAATGCACCGCGAGTAACACAGAGGTGGGGCGGGAATTTGCAAATTACCAGACGTCCCCGGGTTATACTTACCCCGTGCGAATAGGGCTTAAGTGTTTAACAGACCCTCCACCAGACATGTTACACAATGCCCCTTATTATATTATATTTAATTTATTTAATCTCTGTTTCAAACAATATTAGCAAGACCGTCCCTCTGTCTTACTAGATTTCCTCTGGGTGCAATATTGACAACATAAAACATGCAGTATTTTGATATTTCTTACCTTGATTCGCGCTCAAAATTAGAGATAATAATAAAGATTTCTGAGGAACAGTTTGTATTTCTACTGAATCAGTGAAAAAAGCCATAATCCAGAGAAAGAATCTTGATCCAGAAAATAAGATGACATTTTTTTTGGGGGCCGTTGCCGGTGGTTTTGGTGCAATTTTTTGGGACTTCCTGTATAATTTATGTTGTAAAAGCACCTGTTGAGATTAAAATAAACCTGTGGTGAGTCGTCTGCATCTAACTATAAAATGTTTTATTGTCTGAGAATCAGGAGGTGAAAATTGTGCACATAAACTCATCACAGTCTCATTTCATGCCCCCCTCCTTTCTTCTCTCTCTCCCCCTTTCTCTTCTTTCATTCTCTTCTCTCCTTTTTCTCTCTCTCACTCCTCTTTCCATCCTTTCTTTTTCTTCCTCTCCTCTTTTTCTCCCCTCTCCTCTTTCTCTCCTTTTTTTCTTCCTCTCTTCTTTCACTCTCTTTCTCTTTCTTTTCTCCTCTTTCTCCTTTCCTTTTCTTCCTCTCTTCTATTTCTCTTTCTCCCTCTTCTTTCTCTCTCTCCCCTCTCTTCCTTCTCTCCTCTTTCTCCACCTCCCCTTTCTCTCTCTCCTCTTTCTCTCATCTCCTTTTCTTCCTCTCCTTTCTCTCTCCCGTCTCCTCTTTCTCTCCTCTCTTTCTCTCCCACTCCTTTTTCTCTCCTCTATTTCTCTCCTCTTTCTCCCTCCCCTTTCTTCTCTCTCCACTCTCCTCTTTCTCCCATCTCGTTTCTCTCTCCCCTCTCCTCTTTCTTCCCTCTTCCTTCCTTTCTCTTCTTTCCTCTTTCTCTCCCCTCTTCTCTTTCTCTTCTCTCTCTCCTTTTTTCTCTCCTCTCTTTCCCTCCTGTCCTCTTTCTCTCTCTCCTCTTTCTATCCTTCCTTTTTCTCCCTCTCCTTTTTCTCTCCTCTTTCTCTCTCCCCTCACCTCTTCCCTCTTTCTCCCCTCTCGTTTCTCTCTCCCCTCTCTTCTTCCTCCCTCTTCCCTCTCTCCTCTCTTCTTTCCTGAATGTCTCCGTCGCTCGTGACTCCCTCAGAGCTGTGTCTGTGAGGTTATATGAGGCGACTCCTGTGAACAAAAGCTCAGCTCCTTTAATTATGTTTTGACTCATTCACAAATCATAAGGTACAAAAGCATCAGCAAAATTAGGAACATCTCGTTTTGTTGCTTTGGTTGATTCGGCTCCAATGATTCTTGGCAAAGACGTTTGAACTGTGTTTGAAATTGATTTATTTCACCCAATTACACTTGTTTTTATTGCTCAAAAATACATTAAAAACATTTCTCTAGCAAGGACCACGGCAACAACACATGTGTGAAGCGAAAAGCGTTCACTGTATTGAGACAAGGCGGGTTGGCTGGGTTGAGACTCAGGGTGGGGGTACAGTCTCAATCTTCACATGGCCCAGCAGGACGGGACCCCCAAAATTTACAGAGCGCACAAGAGGGAATGGCTGGTGGAGCTTATGGAGGTCGTCTCGAACATAGGACTGGTAGGTGCTCGATGCCCAGCGACCGATAATTTTTATTTCCCGGTTGGATAACCCAGCCTTGGCGGCTGATGTGGCAGCACCGATGCGGAAGGAGTGAATGGAGAATGGGGAGACAAGCTGGAAGAGCGAAGCTTTTCGGAAATGTTAGTGAACCAGAACCTGGAAGCCATCTTGTCCATTTCCATGAGGAAGAGCGGATCATTGTTGAAGGAATAGGAGGCGCGACGTGAAGCGAGATATTTGATGAAAGGTTCATAAGGACTTAGCGGTGAGTTGAGGTGGAAGAGGTGCATAGGCAAAGAGTTTCTCAACTGATCCCTTACTTCTGTGGAGAGTGAGAAGAGTGAATCCGGAGATTGTATGGAGAGATCGGAAAGCCTGGGGTGGACGGACGAGTTGAAAAGCTTGACCAGGAAGCAAATTCTGAGCCTTGGAGGAGCCGAAGATGGCTAAGAGGATCATACATTCGAGGGCCAGAAGATATTGGAAGTGAGAAAGAATCACTGATGGAGTTTAAGTGACCTGGAATGAATATGAGTGGTGTGGATGACGAACTGATTCTCAGTGGAAACCAAGGTGAGCTTTTGGAGAAACTCAGTGATCACAGGGAAGCGAGATCTTCCCTTGTTGATGATAAGGATCACGGCCTTACCGTCATTGGTCGGGAGACTGGTCGTAGGTCACAGCAAAGGAGACCTCGTCGTGAGTCGGAGCGAAGGAGATCCGTCGTGGGTCAGCGTGGGTCAACTCGGAGACCCATCGTGACCTGTGGGTGGAGGTGCCTTCCCTGGTGTTCATGGGGTGGCTACGGGTAGGACGTTAGACGGATGTGAGAATGTGAAGGCGGAATGAGTTGTTGCAACATGAGAATAGAGAATAAAAGACTATGGTTTAGCGTGAGCAGCGGGAGGAGAGGATGAGATAGCAAGAGCATAGCTGAGGTGGCATAGAAGGAGGGATAGAGCAGAAGACGGAAACAAATTAGAGGCTCTGCCTATTGTCGGCAATGCACAAGGCCATCCAGCGTATGATGTCTGAAAAAAGAGAAAAAGGATGGGGATAAGATGCATGTGCATGGGGATTTGTGCAGCCTGCGAGACAGGGATAAGAGGTGACCTGATGGTCTGACACAGGGAGCAAGCACCGGGGAAGAGATGGTGGTGATACTACTTTGTCTCCAATAGGGGGCGCTATGAGACTGTAGTAGAGGTAAGAGTGATGACGTCAGCAGCTACGCGCGGGAAACGTGGCGGAAAACGCGGAAGCTCGTTCATCTCGATTCAGAGCCCAGGGGTTACTTTCTTAACAAACCAGTGCAGGAGGCGTCTTGCCTCTTCTGAGTGGTTCTTTGGTGTCGGTCCTGTCGTGATGTGTCGTCGACCTGGAGGTCGCCGGGTACCAGGCAGAGCCGAGCGCCGTGGACGCCGGAAGCCGAGCTGCGCCGCAGTCGTTGGGAGCTGGGCCGCCCCGAGCGCCGCAGTCGAAGGGGCGGACGCGCTGAATGCCGCCGTTGTCTGGAGACCAAATGCGGGCCTGGCGCTTTCGCGGGGCGGTGTAGGCTGGAGCGCCAGCGGGCGGGTCCTACCGCGGAGCAGGCAGGTGTTGGAAGTAGAGGTAAGATCTTGAGCCCGAGCCGGGTCGGGTCGGGTCGGGCCTAAAATGTCAATCATTGCTTCGGGTCGGGTCGGGCCAGGCTTCTCTCTCGCTGAGTTATTAGAATTACAGAAAGAGTTAAATTCGTGCGCGGAGCATGAGCCAGAGCCAGAGCGAGCCGCAGAGCCAGCGCACGTGAACGCCGCCCTCTTAATAATCTTCCCCTCCGCAGGTGCGCATGAAATTTCGGGTTTGCTTCGGGCTCGGGCCTGCAAATCAAGTTAATTGGTCGGGCTTGGGTCGGGTCGGGTTTTAATACCCGCGGGTTGGGTCGGGTCGGGCTGGATTTTTAGGCCCGATCTTACCCTCTAGTTGGAAGGTCCGGCTCACAGATCCCGGGATAGATCCTCGTGGGATGGATCGCATTGTGAGAAATTCGTGAAGTGAAACTAGGAAACGTAGGAAACGTGTGACAGGTCAGTGCTTGAATCTGACGCGTTGTTTGCGGGTCCACCGGTCGTGTTATTCAGAACAAACTGGGTTGCCGGGTTAAGTTGCTATAAACAGGCTTCTGGGAAATTGAGGCGTGGTCCTGCTCCCGAACTTAAGTTAATAATATTAACTACATGTATTATTGTGATCTGGATTGCCTCTCCACAGACCCGACCCATTTCTTGGTTCAGGGCATTACCTTTTGAGTAAAATTTGTTTTTCCCCAGCACAGATATATTGTCTAAGCAGCCCTTGAGATAAAAATTAGATTATTGTGTACTGTCTGCATCTTATGAAGTATTTTATCATACACGAACCAGGAAGAGCGCTGCTAGCATGCTAGTCCTCACATTGAATAATTATGCAGGGAATGAGTTAGGAAAGTAAGGAACAAGTTTGGACTGCTGCAAATGGTTTAAAATGAATTTAAGAAAGTAAAAAACAGGTACTGCAATTTTAAAATACTTCGAAGTAAATCACATCCATGTTCTAGTAATGATAGGCTACTGTACTGTATTCACGTGACTAAATCACACTGTAAAGAGTTTCAGCGTGAGTGGAGGTTGTTAAAACGCCAAAATGCAGATGCCAAAGCCTGATTTATATACTTATTATGTACTGTAGGTCATTCTGTCTTAATCAATCAATCAAGCTTTATTTCAGACTCCATTGGGACCATAAAGAACATTTCAAAACAGTCAGAAGACACACAAAACAGTAATAACATAACCTGACACTGCTCTGCTCAGGCTTTATTAAAACATTTATAATTTCATTCTGTGGGTCCTCCAGGTGCTTCATAAATTTGTACATAACATTTCTGATGACAGCATTCAATTATTCTGCACAAACTGGCACTTTCTACAAGATACGGAGCGCGTCTTTATATCCAACATGCATCTTCTTAAATTTAGTTTTACTGCACCTGCACCACAAGTGGGCAGTATAGAGTAGAGTGGTGTGCATAAGCTTTGAACAGAGCTATTTTCACATTGCTTGTCCATATATGAAATTTCCGTGCCAACATATTTGCTTGTGCGTACAATTTGCAGTACTAGACTCATCTGATTAGCTTAGCTCTGTGGGGGGTGGAGGGGAAATGTGGGAAATGTGGGTGTTAGGTGGTAGGCGGCACGGTGGCTGAGTGGCAACACTCAGGCCTCACAGCAAGAAGGTTGTGGGTTCGATGGGTTTCCTCCGGGTACTCAATCAACTCAAAACATGCAGCACCCCTATGAACTAACATCAAGGACCATGATGTCCACCCTCCTGTGGGCTCACCACCCGCAGAGGGGTTCATAGGGGGGTCAGGTGCTATGAGTATTTGGGCAGCAAGCTGCCCCGCGACCCAGCCGGATTAAGTGGGAGAAGATGAATGGATGATTGATTGATTTATAGTGCCTCTCCAGTAATTTATCCCTGTTAAGCTGGGCATACAATGTATGATTTTTGACACTTTTTGAGATGCTTTTTCACTCGTGCAACTGTTTTTGGAACCAGGCAGAGTGTCGTGCTTTGTGTCATATACATGGGGTAACGAGAACAGATTAATACCTCATGACCAGCTTCTAATCAGCAATCATAGGTCGCAGGAATATCAAACCTGTTTGAGATCCAGTCGCCTCTCATGAGGTTTTTCACTGTTGAAGTAGTTTGTATAGTATGAGAACATGAATCGTGAGCTGTGAACTTTTAAACCCTATGATTTGGTCATGCAGTTTGAGCTGGGGCTGAGTGAAGCGATCGAAAATATCGCAGTGTACAACCAGTCTCTCGACCAATCACATGTCTGGTCATTCATATAAATCCACTCTCGCTGCCTTACATCTTGCCATTTTGAAGTGGAACTAAACACTTTTTTTGCTACTAAATTGTATTACTAACTTTATCTACTGTTCTTAGTGATATATATATATATATATTTTTGCCATACTAGTGCAAACTACCGTATTTTTCAAACTATTAGTAATTTTTTCACGGTTTGGGTGGTTCCTGTGATTTATACTCATGTGCGGCTTAAAATATATAATTTCGCATGTTTGTTATTTTCATACTTGCAGCCACGAAAGGGCGCTCCAGGCTTGTGTGCCAGTACCTGCTTTGTCTATCATGCTCTTACTCCTGTACCAGAGTCACTTCTCACTTTACTGTGCATGTCTCCTGCAGAAAGAGCCGCTGTCCTGCTGCAAGTCGAAAACGGTTATCGAACAGAAAAAAGAAAGTTTGGAGTGAGCGAGAAACTTGTGTTTGACTGGCAACAAGTGGAGGATACTTGAACTGCAATGAAGAAAAGAAAAAAGGTAATTACGGGCTAAAAGCTAAATTTAACTGGAGTTGGCAGAATTGCTAAGAAGTGACACCGAGAATGAAGAATTCAATGAATTTATTGATTTAGAGTGAGATGGAGAGTTCGGTAAGCTTGTTATGTTACGATTTGTTTCTTCTCTAATTATCTGAATAACTATTCATATGTGACGTGAACACACCAGACTCATTGTTGTTCTCTGTTCTGTTGTTACTACTATAACTTCTCTTTTAAGATGAAATATCTATTGTCTGTCTGATTTTATCAAATAAATTTCCCTCAAAAATGCGACTTATCGTCCAGTGCGACTTATATATGTTTTTTTCCTTCTTCATTGTGCATTTTTTGGTGGGTCCGGATACTCCGGAGCAATTTATAGTCCAAAAAATACGGTAGGTGAATTTGAACCTTTTTTGTCTATTTCAAGTAGTTGGTGACATCACATATGACTGCAGGGACAGAGTTTGAAGTATGGATACCTGTTTTGACCAATCACACTGTTCAGACCTCGCCCCTTCTACCTCTTCACTCTCTTCTTTAGTCCTGCAGGTAGTGCCCAGTTTAGCAGGTTTATTTGAAATGTGGTTGTAGGCGTAGGTTAGGTGTTTAATCCTTTGGCATTTTCACTTCTGCAGTAGAACCAACAGCCTCCTCAGTCTCTCTAACTCTTCTCCTTCACCTCTTCTACGCCTACAGATTTCCATGGGGCAAATGAAATATCTGCACTCTATCAAATATCTGGTTTGAAAAGTTGCGTGCTTTTTGTTTTGGACTTGCAACAAACATTCAGGTGTTGTTGAGAGAAGAGGAAGGTCTGGTTTGTGTCCTGTGCTGTAAATGTCCATAGAATAAAAAAGACAGTTGGAGTACACACGAGCGCTTGGAGCCACAGTGAGCTCAGTAAACCTCAGGGGCCTGTCTGTGTAGGAAAGTATGCAGTAAAGAGCTTTTATGGAGAGAGACGGAGCAGAGAGGAGTGTCAACAGCTACTGTATAGAAGAGAAGGTGCGCTGGACTCGCTTTGGTGCTTCGGCCCTGGCAGGTAGACATATAAATCATCCACAGGAGAGAGGAAATTATGATCTTGTTTGGAAAAATATCTTCACCAAGGCTAAAAAATGTGTGGTGTTGAAAAGGAGGAGATGAAGACACACGCGATTCACACATTTAGGGAGTTTACGTCCATCTCCTTTCCAATTTTATTTAAAGACAATTTCTGTTTAATTTTATGTGTTTTAACTCTGCACACGTGCTTTTTAGAGCTTGAGATTTGCACCACTAATAGGGGTGTAAAGATATCCAAGTCTCACGATACGATATCGTCACAGTATGAACCTCACAGCACGATATTTATTGCAATATCGTGGGAAAGCTCACGATATGGTAGGGAGGCTCACAATATTACGATATTCTACATAATAACAAGACATTATAAAATGCTCTGACCAGTCATTTGATACATTTATTGTCATTAGGGATGTAACAATATCCAAATCTCTCTGTACGATATTTTCACCATAAACATCTCACGATACAATATTTATTGCAATATTTTGTGTGAATCTGCTACTTTTTCCTCTAAAAATGCCTTCACAAGACTTAATCCAAAAAATGAAGATGTAAAAGTGCTTAGAACAGTTATTTCTTCATGTCGTCTGCGCTGAAACGGAGCAAAGGATCATGGTCTATGTAGTTCCCTCTGTTTTTTAGCTATTTCTGCATCAGAACTATTCATTTAAGCAGAGAGACTTGTGATTCGATATATTGTGACGGTCTAGAATATTATTGTGAGACCTTTGACGAAATGATATCACCATGTTTTAATTATTGTTACATACCTACAGTCTAATCTTAAAAAAGTGTCTTTAGGTTGTTACTCAAATGAGCCAAAATGGTGACAACTTTATTGAAAGCAATTTGGCAAAAGTCTAGCTCAAAATCTGGGGATGTGTCTCGCTCCCACTGCTCCAGACAAGTTGTTGGGTCAAATGCAGAGGACACATTTCCATATAGGGAGAATACAGGCTAACTTTAACCTTAAGTAATGTAAACAAAAAAAACTGATCTGAAAACATTTTAATATTCATATGGTGATATTTTTGCCTTGGATCCATAATATACACTTCTTCTGTTTCTTTCCAAAGATGAGTCTGGTCACTGTGGATCTTTGTGTTTTCAGATTGGCGGATCAACCAGTTAGGGACATGCATGGTCCATTCATATTAAAGCAAATAGAGCTGCTTACAAGGAAAAAAGAAAGGAGAAAAATAGCACCGGGGACTGAAAAACATGGCAGATTTCAACAGAATCTGAAGTTGCTTGTAAATGATGGTGACCAATGAGCTCCTTTGTTTCATATACGTCACAAAAAAAACAAATCTGATTGGACGATCATGTTTAGTTGGATCTGAAACGTGATGGAGAATGCAAGGACCAGACTGCTTATCAGTCTATATACAAAATCAGGGTAGCTGCAGGGTCTTAAAAGTCTTACAAAGGTCTTAAATTTCATGATCCTAAACTAAGGCCTTAAAAAGTGTGAAATTATATTGTCCAAGTCTGTCTTGTTTTTTTTTCATAAAGGTCTTAAATGCCCTGAGCCTACTTTTTTGTATACTCAGCCGGGCTGCAGTACAATGTGAGACAAGACAAGGTGAAAGCTAGTTTATCTTGTTCGAATGTTATAAATGATTTTTGGCCATTTTACAAGCAATGCATATGACTCTAAATGAGTCCTAAATGAGATTTTATCATAAAAGAATTTTTTGGTATGTTAAGCAGTGAGTAATGGTCATTATTATAATTGGATCTGGTGTTTTTTGGCTGCATAATGGGTGCAATGTTGGTCTTAATTTTCACTTAAGTGGTCTTAAAAAGGTCTTAAAGTCTTAAATTTGGGGTAATCAAACCCGGGGATTCCCTGAAAATGCAAAGAGATCACACAAAGGTCTAATTTTGTCACAGAGTGCTGTTAATTTTTTTCTCAGGTACATTATATTCCACAACACTCCCTTGTGCCATTTCTGCCACAGCAGCAAAACCATCAGCCTCTTCACCCTCTCCATCTCTTCACTACAACAACTTTTTATGCTCTCAGCAAATTTACATACTCACCTTCCAATGCATCTCTGACATCTCCACCAACCCCAAAATGTATCTATTAAAGTATTTCCCCTCTCTCATTGCCCCGTATAAGTCTCTCTGATTTGTTTTGAATGATCCCAGGTCTCCACAGCACTGACACTGCTTCCACCTCTCCATTGTCCTTTGCAGTCTCTATGTTCCCGTCTGGTTTTCCTCCTGAATCTTGGACAGCGCCATTCTGACACCCGTCCTGTCGTCTGGAGCTGGTTTGCTCGTGAATTACCGCTCACTGTGTAGCTCCAAACCACAATAAAGCACATTGTTTTTCCTCCCAGGACCTGGCAACCGCAGCCGCAAATCTTGGCAACGCGACGGCCCCCAAATTTTTGCTTATATGTCTTCTCACAATCTGTCCCCTGTTGCTCTGTGTCATGTGGTTGGAGCTCGAAGAAAAAGGCGGCTGTATGTGTGAACAGGAGTTGAGTTAGCGTAGCACAGCGAGGCCGAGATTTAACATGGGCGCGTGCCAAAGTAAAGCTAAATGTTTACATGGATTCGCAAGCTATAAATCGACTGTACAGGCTCATAAAAGTGCACTGTGTGAGAAGATATGCTAGAACATTCCATATAGTTTGACAACATATTCTGTGTTCTGTGTTTACTTTCTGCTTGTTTCTGTACCGTTAAAGGTTATGTTATATTTTAAGGTTTTATATTGCGCAAAAATTGACACTTGTGAACTTTAAGCTGTGTTATAATGTTGTTATCTCTTCAAAAAACATACCTGGAGTTGTTTTGTTTCATTCACATGTTTGAGTAATCATTTGTCTACATCTCCAAAGCTCAAAATGCTCTGTTCCACCTTGTGATGTTGTGAAGCAGCAGTTTTCTGTTTTAGTTTACATTTTATTCATTAGAGATGGGCAATTCCAGGCCTAAAATCATCCAAGTGATTTGCATGAAGGTGTGTGGAGTTTAAAAGCACAGTGGAGCACTTCCTGTTACCACATGGCAGTGTTTTATGATTGAGAGAAGAATTTATTCTAAATATACAGGATTTATGTGTTAAATATGTGTGACACAACACAAGTTTAGGTATGTTTTTGATGAGAAAACAACTTGATAACAGACCAGAACATAGCGTAATATGGTCATTTTAAAGCAATGCACCCTGCATCTTTCCTGATTAATAGAAATACTAGATTACCCATTTCTTCAGTTTGCATCAGGGTTTACACAACCACAAACATATATTTCTGAGCTTCAAGGTGTAACTTTTCTGGTGCTTTTCTCCGTGGAGATGTTATTGCTTTGTCTAGAATGTTTCACACTATGGTATTAAACCTTTCTATCTTCATGGAGACCAAACAAGACCAAGTTCCAGGTCCGAATGTCTGTTTTCGAAGTATATTTGAGCTATAAAACCACCTGTAATTGAACAAATGTAAGTGTGGTGGATACCTCTGTCACCACTCCAGTGTCAGTATTAAGTTTATATTTCCATTTTCATCTATACCCCATAGTTTAATTTACTTACACTTGTGTTTTTTCCTTTTTTCGGTTTGAACCACCCGGACGGACCAGACCAGACCATCGCTGAGCCAAGGAGGGAGCACTATTTAGTTTGTTTTACTAAGTTAGTTTAGTGAATGTTACTTTATTAGCATTTATTTTCTGTAGTATAATGATTTGTTTTTGTGTTGCATTAAATAAGTTAGTAGTTTAGTTAATTGTTGTTTTTGGGCTATTTAAGAAGACCTGTCCCTGTCTGGTGTTTTTTTTTGGTTGTGTTCAGTTGACTTTAAGTTCCCTCAGTTTTTTGTTGATGATTTGCTTGTGTTGAATTACTTTGGACTTCACTAAATTTAAACTTCTTTTTATACCCCCTCCCTTGTTTTCTCTGTTTGGTCCCTGACAGTAAGGTAGAACTGTTTAATGTCATGTTATCCACAAAAACAAGAAGGTGACGGAGCTCCAACCAAAACGTGCACCCATAAATCTGAACGTTTCCTTTAAACTTACCCATCAGCACCTACAGATTCCTCTCTACTGTATTCCTAGTTGAACAAAAAACCTCTTTGCACGTGCACCTTGGAGCGATTTCACCTTTTGGGTCAACAGGCTGAGCGTTTTTGAAGACTTGTTAAACAGAAGCGGTGCAGAGAACACAGCTGGTGGACAGGGGAACCCGCCCTCTCCTCTCTTATTTACCCTGGCTCCTCCCTGGGGCTGTAATCGCGGTCTGTTTAACTACAACGTCCAGCGTAAGTGTTTATCCAATCCCGGGGAGAAGTGACAGGGCAAACCCACAACTAGTCCTAACATGAAACGGCCCTAAGCATGCTGGGTATTTTGGGTCTAGCGTGGTCGCCTTCTAATCAAAGCATCAAAAGTGGGCTATTCTTAAACGGGGCAGTTATATTAAACAGTGTACAAGGGAGGATGGCAAACCGCGGCGGAGATTGTGCTGAGCTGGTGATGAGAGAGGCTTTTTGGGCAGCTGTGCAAAGGATGGGGTAAAAGTGAAATGTTGGAATGTTTGATGTAAAAACAAGAGTAGTTTTGGGCAAATATGCAGATGGAGCTGGTTATTATTATAGTTTATTAATATTAATATTAAGTATTACTGTGAATATGTGAGGCCCACTCACATAGTACTGCGCTTTGTTTACTATGAATAAAACAAACAATACAGTACATTAAAATACAATACAAGATTAGCTGGTCCACCAAGTCCATTCACTTAAACAACAACTTGCACTTATAGGAACTGAACTGTATTTAACCTGTACTTTTACTGTTTAAAAAAAAAGGATTATAATCACAACTAAACCTGTGTTGCCAGTAGGTTTAACTGAAAACAGAGGACACATACAAGTTTTTCTCACTCTCAATATATCGACAGGCCTCATGTGAAACTCAGAACCTCCAGAATTCCCTCCCTGAGCTGCAGAGGCTGCACTAGCACTGATTCAGAATTGGGTGCAGGAACTGGGGTTTAAGTGGTGACCGTTCAGATCAGAGAGAGGAATTTTAGGGTTAAACCAAGTGGATTTCAGCATTAACTGTAGGCACTGCTCTATCTGAAGCTCTGTTAGACTTTAATCACAACACATGCGAAGAGAAAATGGTTTATTATATTGAGACGAGGTCGGTCGGCCGGGTTGAGACTCACGGTGGGGGTTCAGTCTCAGTCTTCACATGGTCTAGCAGGACAGGACCCCCTCGTAAGCCTGTTATGTCTGGAAGTCAACAGATATGGGTTGGGAGGGTGGGGTAGAGCTGTTCGGACGAACTGAGGTGCTGGGATAAGCTGCTACAAATAGGCTTCGGGGAAATCGAGGCATGGTAGAAGTGAGCTGTGATTCGCTGGAGAGGAGAGGGCGGTTCAGACGAGGGCTCCTGAACCTAAGTTAATCATTTTAACTACATTTTATTTTAAGACAATCTGATGAGAAAGAGCAGACTTAGTTGGAAGTACAACAGGTTAGCTGATTTGTGCTCTCAAACAGGATTACAGTCACAAACTAGCTAGCATTACATGGCAAAAAAGCTTAAGATAAAACCACTTAAATCTACCAGAAAATGACTTAAAAGTAGTGAAATTATATTGCTGCATGGACAGATCATTTTACTTGACAAGTTATCTTAAAATAAACTACCTCTAGAGTAGAATTAAACAGTCTCAGAACTAGTAAGCAGATAATAAACCTGAAAACAAGATGAATAACCTGATATAAGTTTTAAAACCTTGGCCAGATCAGAGAAATTTGCAGTTTTTCAGTCACTCTCACCTTTTTCTGGAAAATTAAACACCTAAACAGGACCATGAATGCTCGTATTGAACGCTCATAATCCATCCATCTTCTCCCGCTTAATGGGTCGCGGGGGCAGTTTGCTGCCCAATCCTCATAGCACCTGACCCCCCATATGAACCCCTCTGCAGGTGGTGAGCCCACAGGAGGGTGGACGTCATGGTCCTTGATGTTAGTTCATAGGGGTGCTGTTTTGAGTTGATGGGGGCAATCGGAGCCCGGAGGAAACCCATCCAGACACGGGGAGAACATGCAAACTCCACACAGAAAGGCCCGGGTGACCCGTGGATTGAACCCGCAACCTTCTTGCTGTGAGGCATGAGTGTTGCCACTTATGCCGCCTTGTTTAAATCCATTTTGTGTTTTTTTCAGACAATCTTACAACTTTTTGGCAGTGTTCTCCAAGAAACGCGTAAAACACCCCCAGCCTGATGCCACTACAAAGTTTCAGTATTTGATTTGAACATGTCACACTCTTTTTTTTCTTACTTATAAGTTCTGGTCATATGTAGTTTATAATTACTGTGTGCTTGGAATAAGGGTATATTCTGAGCTCTGGCCATCAGGAGAACACATAACAACAACATGATTATGGCTCCAGCACTGACCTTTTGCCTGTTGAAGCAATAATTCTAATCTTACTAATCTAATCGAGCCGACTATTGTAAAAGAACCGGTATTTAGCATTTCATTGCATGTTACAGTCGAGGCTTTGTGAAGATTAAAGATTAAATTGTTGATGAATGTTTGTTTTGTAAACAATGTCCAAGCAGTACATTATTAACACATTTTATGCCGTTATTGTCTCTATCTCCTCAGCTCATTCTTTGATACAAACGTTTACATGAAGCTCCTCCTTGTTTTTAAAGTTGCACTATGTAATCTTTTGGTTGGGGGTCCATTACCTGCTTGTTTCTATGGATAAAGTAAATCGTTCTGCCTGGAATGTTCCACAGTAACATTGAACAGCTCTAGCTTATATTTATTCAATCACACTCAAAATTACCTAGAAAAACAGGCACTCTGATGGTGAATGAACCAAGTGACAGGTCAGATCTCTGACCTGTCACTTGGTCTGGTTTGGTCTCCATGAAGATAGAAAGGTTTAAAAGCGGAGAAAAGCATTTGACAGACCCTCCACCAGAAAAGTTACACAAAGCATCTTTAAACTTCATCACACCTATTGTTAGTAAACGGTGATACCAGTGATTTTAGTTTATCTGACACCAAGCAGAACCATGGCAAGCATTGCAATATCGATTTGATACCAATACCACTGAGTTTTGTATTATTTTGTGGTCTTGAAATGATGACACTTCGAAAAGTTCCTTCTTCACCATTTATTTTAGTGCAGTTTAAGAGTATGACGAATCAACAAAAGAAGAAGAATATGAAGAAGAAGAAGAAAAAAAAAACATAGCTGTAGTGCGAGTATTTACATATTTCTTTTTTGGTGCAAGTTGAAACAAACTACTAACACTTACAGCAATAATGTTTTAAGTCCCCATATGTAGCACAGACACAAGTCGGACTGCACCACTCCCAACAGGTGTATACATGGGTAAAATAGCTTAATTTAAATAGAATTAGCTGCGGTGACGTAAATGACTATATCCGGGTCATGGGGCGATAATAAATCTTTACAATAAAACAGTAAATAATAGACACGAATGAATGAATAAATAAATAAATATATATTGTTATCTACAGTAAACTGATACCAATAATAAAAGTGCTATACAATAAAAATACAGTGCTAAAATAATGTGCGGGCAACAATTATAGTAAAATCCATTGAAAGACTTTATTTATATCCATTGAAAAGACTTTTCCAAACACCTGACATCACGAGTACTCAAGGGTAGTTTATAAAGTTGGAACAATGTGTAATATTAAACCTTTTTAAACACAACTTGAGCCTGTTCCTGCCCTGTTATGTGAAACAATTTCTGGTCCCAACCCTGTCATTAGCTCAGTTGTTTTGGTTTTATGCAGAACGCCTCTCACACTGGGCTGGGGCACATAATGCTGTGAGACCTGCTCGTTCTTTCTCTGCCCGATCTCCGGCCGCAGGGGTCCTCCATTAGAGCCCTCGTGTCCCGCCCAGAGAAGCCCTAATCTGGGAAACACGCCCGTCAAACGCCAGCCTAAGTCCTGGTTGCCGTGGACGACCGAGGGGAATGCCGGCGCGTTACAAAGGATGATTAGCGGCTGATCTGTGCATATACTGACATTTGTGGTTTTAGCGCGACGTATGGGGGATTCTTTGGTTTGTGTCGAGACCACAAAAGGGTCCCGAAGGTCCTCTTAGCGCACGGTTCACACACAGGATTTCTGTCTCAATCCGACCAATCCTGACAAGACTGCTGGAGGTCTGTGGGTTTATACGGACTCATGTAACTGCGCTGAGCTTGACAAAACATATTTCAGGGCTGTAGGGTGTCTGAGAAGTGCATCTGATCCAGATTACTGAAACTAACCAAAGTTATTTCCAATCTTGATCTAACTAAACTTCTTATAGATGTATCAACGTCTCCAACGGTTTTTTACCTGTGGTTTTAATACTAAGACATGATTTAGAAGAGATGAAGAATAATTATGCATTGGATTTATATAGTGCCTTTCAAGACACCCATTTTACATTTCATTATTCATTTACTTCACACACTCCCGATCTGACATTCAGTATCGGTATCCGCTCCTGATCCGGCTCTTTTATCAGTATTGGACAGTATTGGATTCAGTCATGCAATTGGACCGATCCAGTTTCACATGTTTTTGCAGCTTTCGCAGCCGTAAATCAAAGCGCCGCCATGTCCGCTGTGTGGGACTTTTCACTACAACAAAACAATAGTCAAACAGCGACATGTAACCACTGCAAACAAGCAGTTTCTTATGGAGGAACCAGCAGAGCCACTTTAACACGACCAATTTGGTTCGTCACTTACAAAAAGAATCATCCGGACAAGTTTGAGATTTACAAGCACAAGGCGGCAAAGTTCCTTCCATTCCTTAGGGTTTGGGGATTAAAAAAGGTATCGGAAAGAGCACTCCTTAAAAAAAAATCGGATTAGAAACCAAAAAATCTCGACATATTTAATTCATACTAGACAATGTGGGTGAAGTGTCTTGCCTAAAAACAACATTTTGCATTAGAGACGCAGCTACACCACTGTGGCACCTGGTATTTCCAGCGGTCTCCCATCTTGTTTATCCTCTGAAATCAGACACGATAAGGCATTAACAAGCAGGTAAAAAAGTTGTTTTCTTTGTGTTTGTCCATAAATTATAGAGATTTGACCTGTAAAAAGTTGATTGCATCCAAAAAGTAATTGAAGTGAAGGCAAACAGGGATGAGGGGCATATGTGCTGTTATATTATACACCTTGGAGGCTGATCTTAGCTGCAATACAAAGGTAATTTGGTGATTGAAATAATGCGTTATAGAGTATGGACTTTAAAAACATAGAGGAGCACTTTTGGATCGCCACCAGAAGACATTTAGCTGTGGGGAATCTACGAATATTTTACTTTCAAGTCAAAGGAAGCAGGATTACTCCAACATGACTGAAACAAACCATAACTCCAGGTAGGTTTTTAGTGAGGAAACATTACATGGTTGATTTATAAAGTTCTATTAAGTAAAATATACGACTTCTAGAGTGACCACATTTCTTACATAATAAGTCTGAAAGTGCGTTATGAGAATATTTCCAGTGGACATGATGCTGTTGTTGTTTATGTGATCACTGAACTGACCCTTTGTGTGCTCATAATGACTGTTAGCGGCTCAGACTCCAATCTGCTTTAGCGTTGCCACAGTAGCTGCGTGTGCTGATCCTATCTCTAATCCAGCACTAATGGTAAAGTTGAACTGGTTTGGGACTTCCTGTGAGGGGAAGCCAGGCGGAATAATGACCCGACTGAAGGAAACATGTAAACCACTCTGTTATCTGCGTAATGTGGCACCTTTATTACCTACAAAGGGAAATTATTCTTTTATTTATAGTTTTTAAATGATAAGGTAGTGGTTCTGTAACTGATTGCTTTACAGGCAATTTAATTTACATTTCTGTCATCCTTTAGGTTAGTCCTGGTTTAGAACTGTGTAATTCTATTTTAGACCTTGTTTATATCCAGTAAAACTTGGCAAAAGATTTTCTTGTATTACTTGGTGTGAAATGTTTGATATGGGTGTTATTTCTATAAAATTAGCAACAATATTTTCCATTTAATGTAATTTTTTAACATAAAAAACTCTACATACTTTTACAAAGGCCTCAAATCTTCAATTTTATTACATTTTTATTTTTTATTTATCACTTGTTTACACGTCATAATGTAAATCCAATACGGTTACATTAAACCATCTTATATCTTCATTCTTTGGATTAAGTCTTGTGAAGGCATTTTTAAAGGAAAAAGGAGCAGATTCACACAAAAAATTGCAATAAATATCGTCCCTTGAGATGTTTATGGTGAAAATATCGTACTGAGATTTGGATATCGTTACATCCCTAAAGACAATAAATGTTGTACCAAATGACTGGTTAAAGCATTTTATAATGTCAGTCTTGTTATTATATATCGTAATATCATAATATCGTGAGCCTCCCCACCATATCATGAGCTTTCCCACGATATCGCAATAAATATCGTACTGTGAGCTTCATACCGTGATATCGTGTCGAGAATGAAAACATGAAACTGAAAAGCCAACTGACTAATACACAAAATGTACTCAAATAATAGTAATGTTACTTTAATACTTCAGTACTGGTCAGTATTTGGGAAAACTACTACTCAAGTAAGAATAACTTAACATGTGATTTATAATTTGAAGTTGATGTAATTGGAAGGACAAAATATTCAATATTAATAATAAATGCACTGAATCTTGTATTTTTAAATACGCAAAAACGAGAAAAACAAAATCATATCTGACGGAGCGGTGCAAGAAAATGACAAATGTTTAAATCATTTCATCAACATAAAGCCCTTGTTACTCAAAGTGGGAAGAGCAACCAAAACTTTTTACTCGGGTAAGAGCAATAACAATATTACTCAAGCAGGAGTAAACGTTTGCTGCTAGAAAAGCACAACTTCTTTAAAAAGTTAGTCAAGTAAAGGTACTACGCACTTTTTTTTACACTTTGCAATTCAGCGTAATCGGAACAAGACTTTTCAAGCTTGTTTTCAGTCAACCCCCCACCACGTCCACCGCCAACCACTCAAAATAAGTAAAAGTGCAGTATTGTTGCAGCTGAATGAAATAATTTTGTAATTTAAATAAGTTAAACAAAAATGAACCCCCCACAAACCGCACTGTATTTCACCATCTCATCCCTGTCCATTAGAACATGTTTTTGTACTCGCCTCGAACTAACTGGGTGCACTTTTACCTTGACAGAACAGCTGATTTATTTTTGCTGGTTGACCACTCGGGACACACCACCCACAGTCCATAGGCAGCGGTCAGAGCCACATGGGTCCGATCACAGGGGGAGCTAAAGCCAATGCATTTCTATTGGCCTATAATTACGTCCGTGCAGCTATAGAGGAGGTGGTTGTTGTATAGAAGTAGCTTAGTAGGACCAAATGTGTTTCATGTTCATCGACTCCAGTTCACTTAAATTATAGAGAATATTAGACCGCTCTACATGATCCTGCTGTTTTTATTTAGCTATTTTGTCCATAAATCACTTCCTTTTCCTAATAGGCTCTATTCACACTTACGTCACAAACAGGATGACAACTTCCAGTGTACATACCGACACTGGGCTCGCCGACGGACTGTGATACAACCCACTGAAGTCTGATTGAACTAGTAAGAACTAACAAGAACATTCACACACACAGTAGCTTCCTCTTTTCTGCATCACTCGAGGAAAAACAAAAACTAAAACACAACACTACCCTCCCCAGTCCATCTTTCCCACAATCAGTGAATGACATGGATTCAACGACCTTTAGCAGAGGTCTTCATAATCTGCCAAAGCTTCCCACGGGGGACGTGACATCAGCTCAAAACTAGAGAAAGGCTACAAGTTCTTTATAGGAAAGCATTTGTTTGGCTACCAGGGTAGGTATTATTTGCCGGCAAATTAAGATGAATACATTCTAAACTATTTTTCATTTATGAAAGCTGAGGTATGGTTGTAAATGGTGATTAGCTGAAGATAATGGAACACTAAAAGGATGTGTAGATGAAGAAAACTGGGACATTTTCTCATTTTTCCTAGATTTTGTCAGACTTATTACCGCAAACAGAGCTCTGAAGTTATCGTCACATGTTTCCAGACGTCTTCCTGGTTTGTGACTCAAGTGTGAATAGAGCCTATATAGAACCTGGGTCCAAATTTGCCTCTATAATTGCTCGCCTCGATGAACTTCACTTGACTGGAGCTGAACTCTTTGGATGACATCCCTTTGTCCACTTCTTTCTACTGTACAGTCTATGGCTCATACATGGAAATAAAAATCACAGTTTGATAATATCTCAAAATTGTGCAGCCCTGTTGTACCATGGCAGTTTTCTTATTATATCAGGTTATTCATCTTGTTTTCAGATTATATAATCTTAAAAATTGTCACATATATTTCATCTCTGACTCAACTAGTCAGAAAATCTTAAAGAAGCTACAATCCATTTGCCATAGTTTTCCCCTGCAACAGTTAAATTGTTTTTCGATTCATAGCTTTATGATTAGTATGAATGGACTAACGCCTGTCATGTAAGACTGATTTCAAGTACTTACATCTAGAACTTGTTATTTCTAGAATGTGTTGCTCAAAACCTATGCGCCCAACGTGGGGCTCGAACCCACGACCCTGAGATTAAGAGTCTCATGCTCTACCGACTGAGCTAGCCGGGCATGTTATCCTCCTTCAGGCTCACCACCCACAGGGGGGTTCATAGGGGCCGGGTACACAGGACTGCGCAGTGATCCAGTCAGATAAAGTGGAAGAAGATGGATGGATGCATGAATTTGTTATCACGCCATTCATACTAATCCTAAATTTATTATAAGTACCATATTTTTCTCAGGGTTTGGGAGAAAATATGTGACTTATACTCAGGTGTGACTTTACATTATTATTTATTACATTTTCCACACTAACAGCCCATAGACCAAATATATGAATTGTGTATATATATATATATATAAAAAACAAAAAAAACCATCACTTTAGAGACAAATAATAAAGAAAAAGGTTATTTTTTTGTTTTCTTATTTTTGGTTCTATATTGAAAAACAAACG
The DNA here is from genome assembly GCA_030686955.1 of Odontamblyopus rebecca. Lineage (NCBI taxonomy): Eukaryota > Metazoa > Chordata > Actinopteri > Gobiiformes > Gobiidae > Odontamblyopus > Odontamblyopus rebecca. Next base: position 10,109,797 of record CM060673.1, read on the forward strand.
AACGAATGATACACGGATTGTTCGCTATTCAGTTGTTTTTATTACTATAAGTTCTATAACTCGCCTTTCAAGATGAAATGTTGGTTCTTGATCTCTGATTTTATAAAATAAATTTCTCCCCAAAAATGTGACTTATAGTTCGGTGCGACTTATATACGTTTTTTTCTTTTTCATTATGCATTTTTTGGCTGGTGCGACATATACTCCGGAGCAACTTATAGTCTGAAAAATACGGTATGTTTGTCTAGAATTTGGCATCTGAGAACTTATTATCAGGCCATGAACACAAACCATAAACTAGTTTCAATTATGTGTATCTAAAACTTAGCATCCATAAACTTATTTCTATTCCATGAACACAACCAGAGACTGCTTCATTCTAGTCTAGAGGTAGTTTATTTTAAGATAATAACATTATCTTGCTGCATGGACAGATAATTTCACTACTTTTAAGACATTTTCTGATAGATTTAAGTGTTTATATGTTCAATTGTGGCCAAGCTTTTTGCAGTGTTCAACAAATAAAGTGTACCACCGTTAAAAACAAGGTTAAAAAACACTATTTTACACAAGAGGACTCCTGGTGCTCCGGCCCTCGACAGTAGGCACAGGGCCCAGAGACATAAAGCACATGTGGAGTGAAGGGGAGAATCCACAGGCCGTTAAGTGCACTCATGCTAAAGCTAACATGTACACACTGGGCCCTTCTGTCATGTGCTTTATGGCTCACTGTAAAAGAGAAATACAGCCTCACACTGAACCGGAGCAGAGGCTGTACAGCACACTCACAGACACTGGGCTTTGTCATATTTCAACCTGGACAGAGTTAAAGAGGCACAGAGACATGCATGAAGAGCACTGAAGAGGTTAGAGAAAAGATATATTGTGGTGTTTAAACCCTTTCTGAATGTTACGATTCACGTGTTAAGGTGGCACGAGGTCGCAATTTAACCGAAAATGCAATTTGAAGGTTGAATTACAGTTAATATACAACATCTAGCATATCATTGTTTGGTTTTCACAGTTAGCATACCGTAAAATACCAAATAACAACTGGGGCATTTATTTATTTCAATCACTTAACAGACCAGGCATTTATTTGAGACCAGGCACCAATTTGAGGTGATTAATTCCTTCCTCACAAAAATCTTGCTCAGCAAAAATGGAAAAATATCATACTCAAATTCTCAAAACTTTAACCAGTATGACTATAAGTTACAGTTTTGTCGGCACACCTTATATAATGGCCTGGCAACTACTTTGCCTCCCCTGTCTGCACGATTCCTTCTGCCTCATCCCCTGCCTTTCCTCGCCCCTTTGCCACAACTTTTCTCTTATGCCCCTGCAGCTGCGACGACATTGCCGCTTCCTCCGACTTGTCATTCTGAAGTAATATTATCAAAACTCTGCTACGTTGCTCCATCTATCTTTTTTACATCATTTTGAAATAGGGATTTCACAGCAACGTCATCATTTTCCAGTGAAGTTGAGGGTGATCAGACGCAGCTCAGAGAATATAACCTATCCATTCTGAGTCACACGACCAGTGTGGTAAAGGCAGGACTGAAATGAAGCCAAAGTGTTACTATGTCGGCTGTAAACATCACACTCTCTATGGTGTTGCTGCTTACTCATCATATCTTGGTTAAATAAAGCACAAAAAATGGGAAATGGGAGTTTGAGCAGCTACTTCGGCAGCTGCCAGAACGGACGCTGGCGGTGTCGGCACAGAAAACTTTCTTTCCAGATGTAGGCGAGTTAATTAGACTGTGTTTATTTGGAACCTGCGGTTATTTCTCAGGATGTACACTTGCCAATTAATTGAAACCTGGCTATCATTTGGTATTTTACAGTATCCACCTTATTCCAACCTGCCCGCTTTTGTCCCTAATGCTCCTAAACTGCGCTTTTCTGTGGTGGCATTTCCGGTTAAATGTCAATGGAGAATTTGCAACTTAAATATGACATAAAGTTGGTTCATTTGTGTAAAATGTTCAATTTTCATGTGCACCAAGTCAACACTGCACCGATTCTCTGGGGGCTTTAAAACGGCTTTATTGCCTGTATTGGACTTATTTGCTGTAAAAAATAATAATGGCAGCGCCCAAGTAACTTCCAAAATAAGGTGAATATCACAGTTTGCATATCGTATTTGGCATGTTGCAATTAGCATATCACAATTAGCAGAATATGAGTAACATCATTTCAACTGCAATAAACTAAATATCCAAATACACCACTACATGTTAAAGGACTTGTACTTGATTGTACCGTAATATACTGTATATTCTATGCATTTTACAAAGCATTGTGTAGTGCATCAACTAATGCAGAACAAACAACAAAAATCTAACCTCAACTTGTTCTGAAATGCACGCGATTGTTTAGTTTAGTAGTTTATGTCTCAGAATTCTCTCAAGTATTAATGCTACATGTGCTGAAAATGTGGAGTCTGAAAAGAAGTCCAGCTCATAAATTGTGAATCTGAACACATCACTATAATTATCACCATGTGTACAGCAGACAGAGATTGTAATACAAATAAAACAATATCCCACATGTGTCCCACGCCTTCGTTGTCGTCTTGCCATTATGTGTACTGTGTTTTGTTGTTATGTGCTTCCTCTGTTTTCTATTTTCTCTGTGTGACGGTTCTAGATAGTTGGCGTCCCAGATAAGAAAAATGATAGTTATGTCACAGGTAGTGATTTCAAGACTTATCTTAGCTTTTTATATACTTTTTATATGAATAGCGCTCTATAAATAAAGTTTGATTGGTTGATTTGGTTTCTGCATATTAAATAAACCTTGTAAACCTTAAATATTGCTGTCGCCTCTCTGCAGTTATCTGTGTAGTAGAGATAAGTGGAGCTGATGTGGCGTGGAGACCTGCTCTGTGTTGACTGATGTCTATGATGTTTATGTCAATTTGGCTAATCTATGATTGCTTAGAGTGACCAGATTTTCAAAAGTTAAAACTGGGACACACCCGGGTTGAGATGTTTGGTATAAATAAAATTGTGAAAAGAGCGTGTAACATTTTGCATTCTCGTGTCACTCAAAATCTGAGGGACTTTATTATTGCATTTTTTACTTTATGGTCATTTGCAAACACACTTTTCTGTATTTTGGTGAACCAAACGACAATTTATGCTCCTCTTTACTGTTGGCAGGGATCAGATTAGTCAAAAATTATGAAAGTCCTTTTTTAGACCTGATGTAGTTCTAGTTTAGTGTTGAGGAAAACAGTCTTTTCCTCTCGTGCTCGTTAGTTTTTGCTTAGATAACTATTCAAATATTAGAAAGCCAAACTTGTACAAGGAGTCTATGCCGACATTCCTGTGCAGAGACTGAATATTTACGCCTATACAATGATTTTTATACACAAACTACAGTGGGAGGCGACCATAGTTTAGACTTAGCGCCTCTTCGTTGGTGCACAGATCAGCCAGGCCTCTTGGCACATCACACAGTCCAATCAGACTCCATCCGGGTGTTTTCTGTCCAACAAGTCATGACATCATCCCTATCAGTAGTTCTTGTCCTATTTAGTTAGTTTGCTATTAGATAGATTGGAATATCAAACATTTGTCTTGACATACAGTGAGTCTATGAGTCTCACAGCTGTGATCAGAGCCCTTATCTTCACATGACCTCGGTACAATAATGAAATATAGCAGTAGTTATACAAAATAGCTAAGCGTAGTTATTTATCCTAACATTAGTCTCAGTTTAGTCCTGATTTAGACCAGATTGATCAAAAATAAGGACACCTGGAACATTTCTTGTATAAAACTGAATATAACAACAGCTCGGAGCACTGAGGACAACTGGAGGAGAGAGGCTGCAAAACTTCTGAATCTGCCACAGTCCTTATTGAAGATCATAGTTATAATCGAAGGTAAGCGCAGATATGTTTTGAAGCGGACTTTATTTAGCGTTTTCCTCGTGTCAATAACATCTGTGCACCTGTCAGGGCTTCTCAGTTTCGTACAAATTGTTTTGCTTCCTGTTTACAGCTGGATCCTGTAATTTTCTAACGTTATAGCAGTGGCCACAGCTTATCAAAAAATTAGTTTGAGATAAAAAAAAATGAAAGCTGTTAATGCCACTAAAATTGTTTTGCGTTAACTTGTTAATGCAATATTTTTGACAGCACTAATTGTTTTATAAGTTTATCTTTCGTTTTTGACACTCTTCTTCCTCTCTTTGCTCCACGAGTCTATCCCAGTAATGAAACTATCATCACATCACATCAAGTTTGTCAAGTTATCGTGTACTTTTTGTATCAAGCTTTTATATATTCATAGAAAATCGTCGTGTGGGAGGAATCTTACTGCTAAACGTAAGAAGGATTTTAATAGGTTCTGGGAGAGATCGCTAGATTACTCAAACATGCATGGATGACATATAAAACCTCTTTAGGCATGTTTCTGATGAGGGAACAACTTTATAACGTGGAATAGCTAAAAATAAAGCTAAAAAGAAACCATTTTGCATAAAACAACCTCTTTTGTGACAACACACAACACAAGAAAAAAGTTGTTTTTAATCGTCAAATCAGCAATTCGTCCAGACTCCCGAGAGAAAGTAAGTCCCACGTTAGGACTTTCCCTGTATTCCGCCTCTTTTCCGTGTAATTAAACGTCCCTCGAGTTAGCATAGCCCGCTAAATTGGTCACCACTTATTTTTAACTACCTCAGGCTACACCAGGCTTCCCTCAAACCACTTCCAATCTTTTTTTATGTCACCGCTCTTTGGACAAACGATGGCCTCATACAACATATATAGGCTGACCCAAGTTTAACAAATGACTTCCTCTTTTCATGATCGCAAACCGAGTCGCGCTTTCAATTAGCCGCTCTTGTAAAGTCGGAGTTTAATTCAGTTTAGACACATGTAAACGATAAAACGGTAAAGGACATACTTTGTTTTACTTTTTGTAGGCACGCACATAGCTCGGTGGTTACTAACATACGGATATAAAACGGTCGTCTTTATGTGGTGGGCGACTTCAATGCAAGTGGATGTAATTCCTAAATGACTATGTAGAGAGATGCCTATATATAGTGTGCGTGGATAAGAACAGGCTGAAGTGAAACCAAACCGGCTTAGATCATATAGGCTTGTATACAGGCTACAGAACAGCAACATGACACCGTACAGATGTTGGTTACACCTGCAAACGGATGCAAGACGGAAATGTAGCTATGCACAAGCAAGGACAAGCTTCAGTGTAGGCCCCGACCGATATATAGGGAAACATATCTTGGAAACATATCTTCGGCTATCGGCCAAAATCTTGCAGATATGGGCCGATATTCCACGTGGACATGTTTTACCTTATTATAAAGCTCAGACTCTATATTCTGCCCATTGAATCCAATTTACAGACAGATAAATGTCCTAATATGTGGCACCTCATCAGTGTTTATCTGCGGAGTCATTTGTCTGCATCCAACCGCCCCTGAACGCATCGCCATGTGCTCTTGTTTTACAGCTGCATTCGTAGATCCATGTGCGCAACACTGAGATTTTTTTCTTTTTACGGACGATCAGTTTGAGTCTGGATTAAAAGGACAGTTCTTAGTGCAGACTTGTGATCTGAGAGGAGCCTGTGTGAGGCTGAGTGTTGGAAATGTGTCAGTTTTGAAGTTTGTTTTGGTTCTTTCTCATTGGTTAGCGATTAGCTGCTGTAGCTCGCACACATAAACAGGCTGTTTTCTCTTCTATTAGCGACTGTAAAGTGACTGTAATGGCCGTATATATGTTACTGGACACACACTGATATGTAAATGTGCTGTGAATGGAGGTGTGAATTATCGGCATTTAGCAGATCATTAAATACCGCGACGCACACGCATTTACTGCTGAAAGCTAACAGCGGTAGTTTACTTACAGCACTTTCTTTACTGTCTAGAATATCATACAAAAACACCATTCGGCCGACCTGCTGTCTTTAAATATGACGTAAAGAGGCAGAAGAACAATAAATGTCGCCTAAATAAACCCAATTGAAAATCCAATAGAGCCAAACTTAAGTTTTATAAACAATTGAAGATTTACAATGAATTTTTACATCATAAATATATCGGCGATTATATTGGCTATCGGCAGCTCCAACCCCCATTTTATCGGCATCATATCGGCTGCAACAACATCCATATCGGTCGGTCCCTCCTTCAGAGGAATAAAGTTTAAAGGGGACATACTCTAAATCAACTTATTACCATCTTATAATTGTTTTCTTTTTTCATGTAGCCATTCGTAGTTGTATTTAGAGTGATTTGTGCATGTTTGAGCATTCTGTTCATTTTATTTTTATTTTTAATTTTATAACATGTCCTCTGTAATAGACGCCGGAGCCATTTTGGTGTTAAATCCATGTGAAGTTAACAACCAAACAAAAACTTTTTAATGACCACCCATCTCTGACAAGCTTCTACAGTCGCCTCATAAAGGTTTTAGACTCCCTTTTAATTTCTTAAGATTTTTTTTTATCATAGTGCAGCCACAAACTATCTCGTATTGAGATCATTTTTTATCATGGACATGATGGTACCCTATAATCCCTGTTTAGGCAGAGGAACCTATTCCCCCATTTAGAGTCTGTCTCAAAACACTTAAAGGATAAACTGATTAACTAAATGTCCACAATAAAGGACACAAATGAATGGGCAGGTCTCAGGAGGATATAAGGCAAGGCAAGTTACACAAAGTAATTCAAAGTGCTTTACAGAATAAGAAATACACTGAAATCACAATACAAATAAATCAAAACATAAATAATCATAATAAAATTAAAAAAAGAGAGAAGAGTGCGGAATGAAAAATGAAAACCTTTAAGTCATGCACAGCTAAACAATATATAAAGATGATTTAAATTCAAATCATATTATAATTATGTGGTCGAGTAACTGTTTCTTGCATGTTTTGCTCACAGAATAATTCATTATTTCTAATTTTGTAAATAAAACTCTTAACTAAATTGAGCTGCTCTTGTAAATAGCAGATTAGTGGCGTCATCTGTCCAAGTCGTGCTGCCAGGCATTATTTGGCCTTTGACGATATGAGTGGGAAGAATACTGTGGTCTGTGTCAATGATGTGATGAAGCAAGACGTTTTCAACAACTCCACATCCACCCTCTGCAAAAGTTGCACTTTGTAATAAAATTCTTATTGCAGGCCAGGATGTACTTTCCACTGGCCCACAAGTTGGTGGTGCGATTCCAGCTCCCACAGATGAATGGTGTCACTGTGTCCTTGGGCAAGACACTTAACCATCTCACCTCAGTGTCTGCGTACACTGGTGTTTAAGTGTTAGTGTGAATGGGTGAGTGGTTCTTTCATGTAAAGTGCTTTAATGATGATGATAATAATAATAATAATAATAATTTTATTTATTTGGCGCCTTTCTGGACACCCAAGGTCACCTTAGAACAACAGCTATAGCACTTTTTCACAGACACATGTCCCCAAAGACGCTTTACAGAGCATTATTAACAGAGCATTATTAACAGAGCATTGTTCATTCACTTCATACCCAATGGTAGTGAGCTATCACCAACACTCACGCACACACCACTTTCACACCTACAGTGCATGTTTTTGGGTTTTTTAAGTGCCTTTCAGCATAAAAACGTGATTATTTACCATCATGAACTCAAGCCACTCATAGACATGGCGGTCTGCATAACCCGTCAGAGAGGGAGTTTGTTGTGATGACATTTACAATGTCGACCTATACCTTTTAGTTGAACCATCACTCTTTTTAACTTCTCTTCCAGTGTAAAGATGAAAGATGTCTATAGAGATTGTCCCTTCCAGCGCCCATTTGCAGCGCACGGGTTCAACCCTGTCATTTTCACGTCTGCTGGCCTGACACTGGGGAATTAGGTCACTGTCTGAAGATGTGAAGACACGCTCTGGCTTCTGCCCTCGACATACGCAGAGCAAGAAAACAGCAAGTTTAAGGTTAAAGCTGCTGTACTTGATTTTTACTGTCTCAAAATGTGAAAAACCAAACGAGTTCATAACAAAGACTGTATAAAGAAGTGGACTAAGGGAGTCTGACGTCACCCATTGCATTCCAGGAGAGTGACCTCTGCCAAAGAAAGCATTTGTGTGCTATTAATGTTAATATCTTGATTTACAGACAAAATAGTGAAATAAAAACAGCAAATCACGTAGAGCAGGTTGATACGAACATTTTAATTTTTTCAATACAAAGTGAATTGGAGCCAGAGTTGATGGAGCCAAAAGCGCACCCATGCTCACTTCCTTTTAGGACTGCAATGGCTAAATGGACAGAGCTAACCCATAGCTATGTCCATTTATATATACAGTTTGTATTTTATGAGCACCAGTGCAGAGTTCTGTGGCAAAGCTAACAACAACTAGCAAGCTAACACGCACTTCTTGATTATCACACTATAAAATTCTAGTTAGATTCAGACAGTACACAGCAGATTTATATACAACATATCAGTTCTGTATCTGTTTTGCTTAAATACATACACTGATTACTCAAATACAAGAGAAAAAACAGGTACAGGAACTTGGTTAAGGCCTTACAGTTTTTATATTTTGGATTATATATTTCCAAAACCGTTTTTAGAGCCATATTTGTACTAAATTCTGTGTAATGCAAGAAAACCCATAGACATTTTCTTCTTGTTTCTTCAGCATGTAATTGTGGTAGTGGTTATGTTAGAAAGTCCTCAAAAGCAATGTCCCAAACTGTTGATTATGTCCAATTTGCATGTAACCTCAATGAAATGGTTCAATATCATAAGTTACAATTGTCGAATACGATGTCCAGATGCACTTACAACCAAGACTCCAGAGGATACACGGAGTAACCAAACGTGTAGTTAGAAAGATGAGATAAATGGAGTGACCAAAATGTAAAACTGTACATCAGTGTTACAGAATTGAAGACAAAATAACGGTTCAGCTTTAGAACGGATCATCTGTTTACTTTTATAGATTATGTCTGTTTGGGCGAATGAGTTTCCAACATACTTTATTAGGAGATTATGTTCTTTTTTACTAATTACTAGCCGATCGGGAAGCGACAAGATCTCGTGCTACAAGATCTCGCGAAACAAAATTGTTGCAAAATTGTGCACACATACTAAAAATGATCTTGTGAGAGTTTTTCCCACGTTTTTATGTTTGCATCGAACTGCCGAGTTACATTTTTTGAGAATATGTAGTCCCATAAAGCAGAGCTAGAGTGACAGCAGAAATATTAAATAAAGTAATAATAAAATAAATATTGATGTATTGAATATTGATGAAAATTGGGAACTGAATTGCACAATGTAGATGTATTTGAAATGGAGATAGTAGTAAACAAAAATAAAACACTGAATGAGAATGTGCGTCCAAAATCTTGTCCAAATTTTGACGAGTTGTGTAGTTAAATTTTATTCTGATTTGGGCAGCAAAATATATAAAATTTATTCTTACAGTTTTTAGTTTGTTCTGTGCAAATACATTTCACAGTACAGCTCTTAAATTTATTAGACCACCTGTCATGATTGATTAAAAATATACTTTATTAACAATATCTCTCAATAGATAAAACTATAATATACAAATAAATGTAAAAACAAAAAAACAAAAACAAAAAAACCCCCAAAAACTCTAAAACCCTGTCCAGGGGTTAAAATATTTACTATTTACAAAGTTGAAATAAATTATTCGACATGTATAACTTCAAAGTATATAAAAATCTTGTTTCAAATGAACAATTTCATGGTTATTCATTAAAAAAAAATGACCAATCGGAATAACAAAATAGTCCTTGGTGACAAATAACAACAGGAAGAACAGTTACTTTCTTGCTGCTTTGTTTTTATGTCGTTTTGCAAAGTTTCTTTTGTTATTGAGTCCCGAATAGTTTCTAGCTGTTCCCAGAGACAACATTAAACTTGAAAATTTATGAATAGCAACAATAGTTATATTTTGGTATTAAAGATATTGTTTTGATAAAAAGATCTTGCATAAACTGGAAAATTAACCATTATAGAAACATAAAAAAAAATTTAGTAAACAGAAATACAGTTAAATTACTTGTGGCAGCAGTGGCAAACACCGTATACTGGGTGGTGGTCTTGTAAATTTGTTAAGCTCTGTATATGCAATGAAACTTTATGCTTCTTGACATCGAATTTCGGAAACCCATTTGACCACAGGTGCATTTTTGAGGCGAACCTCTTCATTACGCGTCTCTTCACATTAGCGCGTAACCCAACACCGCTCTAATATAGCTCTCATTCCTCCTTTATGAAGCGTGCATGTTTGATTAGACGTGCAGATCCAGCACAGAGCAGATATTGTCCCAGCACAGGCCCACATAAGGAGACCAGTGTTCCGGATAAGCCCGCACTTTGGATGCAGCAGTCCGTAAGTTGCTCCAGGAATGTGAGTCATTAGCTCAGTAATCAGGCTTAGAAGATCAGCAGAGAAACCAGGACTGACCCTGGGCCTGCCGCCGTATGCAGATAAGATGGAAATATCGGACTCGAAATATAGGATTGGAAAATAAAAGTTCTCACAAGATTAAGCTCAGTCGAAATGACAATTTGTATGGACACATTTAACCCATATTATACTGTTTTTGATCTATTTTAATGTTTCCTCATCACAAACATAACTGGAGTTGTGTTTTGTTTCATTCACACATTCCATGTTCCACATTGTGATGTCATGTGGTGATACAGGAAGAGCTCCACTGTGTTTTTAAACTTCATACACCTTTACTAGAATCATTTGGATCATTTCAAGCCTGGAATTTCCAATCTCTACTAAACTAAAACTAAAAGGTAGGTGTTAACTTGAAAACTACCGCTTCATGACATCACGAGGTGGATCAGAGCATTTTGGGCTTTGGAAATGTACACAGACTAATAATAAAGGGCCTCTCAAACATGTGTGAATGAAACAAAACACAACTCCAGGTATGTTTTTGAGGAAGTAACACCATTGTAACATGGATTCAACCTCACAAGAGTCAATTTTGTGTAATATAGGACCTTTAATAAGTGCTCATTTCCTCCACAAACAACAAAATCTCCTGCCTTATGCTGCATAAAAATTGATAACCGTGTAGCTTAGATCTGTACAGACATGTCTGAAATGTGATTATAAATTCAAATTCCATTATTTTTGTCAATTCTGGATGTGTTTAAATGTGAACTTTGAACAGAATCCTATAATTAAAACATAAATTGCACATCCAGTCTTTACTAAACTAAAACTAAAAGGTAGGTGTTAACTTGAACAACATTATAACATGGATGCAACCTCACAAGAGTCAATTTTGTGTAATGTAGGACCTTTAATAAGTGCGTATTTCCTCCACAAACAACAAAATCTTCTGTGTTGTTCTGCATAAAAACTGAAAACCCTGTAGTTTCGATCTGGGCATATATCTGGACATATCTGAGATGTGATTATAAATTCAAATTCCATTATTTTTGTCAATTCTGGTTGTGTTTAAAATGTGAACTTTGAACAGAATCCTATAATTAAAACATGAGTTACAAATGTAATCAGAACTGTCATAAAAATTGTAATTGGATATTTTTCCCAAATCATGCAGTTCTAGTTCACAATATTAAAAAATATGTCTGTCACATGAAAAAATATTCAGTTAGGAGAGTTTATTTGCCATTTGTAATTAAAAACACATTGGAAAAACAGGTAAAAATACTGGTAAAAATACTGCTTCTGCTGTTGCCTTTACAAATGCTATTAACGACTTTGATTACTAATTCTGCCCTTAAAGATGCACTGTGTAACTTCTCTGGTGAAAGGAAATGCTATTGCTTAAATGTCCCATAGTATGGCATTAAACGTCTATCTCCATAGAGTCAAGCAGGTGAAGCTACCAAGCCAAGTTACAGGTCAGATCTGTGGATATGTGACACTGATCTCAGTTAGAATGCATGTTTTTCAAGACAATAAAATCCCCTGTAATGGAATGAATGCAAGTATTATGTGTTTAATGCAATACTGTGGAACATTTTAGGCAAAACAATAACTTCTCCATGGATACATCTGCAGTCTACTGGTGAAAAAAATTAAAATAAGCTTGCAAATGGTAAGTTAAATGAGAAAATTTCAATCATTCATATTTATTTACTCTTCTACTCCTGAACCACTGAACTGAACTTGTGTGAAATGTCTTGCCCAAGGACACAGCAGCAGTAAGTAAAGATTGAAGCAGGGCTCAAACCTCCAACCTCTTGATTATTAAAGGCAAAGTAATGCGTCTTTGATGCTGTGGGTAGACGCTGTATTTCTGTGACTTTATTGTAAGTTTCCAGGCTCTGTAAAGGCTATTGAAGCGTCCTCCTCCAATAAAAGCTCCTCTGGTCTCTGGTCGTCTGCAGAAAACATTTGAGGGACTTTAAACGACGATTGCCCAAATGAAGAACTCATAAATACATCGGTTCACAATGTAAAATGGAAATCCCTCGGTCACTCTGAGGTTTGTAATGGATGCTATTATCTGTTTAATTACTATGTTTAGGTCCAAAATGTGACGGTTTAAAGAAGTGGGGATGGCTTTTACAGCTCGGCTCTGTGTTTTGGTGCTCCGTAGCCTTGTCAACCCGAGGCTCCACCCACTGCTCACTGTGGGATCCTCTTCATCTGGTGGAGTACTGCAGATCACAGAAGTACCAGCAGAACTTTCTTTATTTTAACAGGGAAAAGGTGCACTACTGTATGTGGATGGAGATGTGAGACTGGTGACAAACCCGTTTTATTCTCACATATTATCACTAGATGCGACTTAAGTTTCTACAGTCTGATAGTGTGGCAGGTTTGGTCTGACAGAAGAAGACCAGAGAGCCCAGGTGAGTCTGAACAAAGGCCGGATGAGCGGAGGGGGGACAGGTCTCACACATCTGTAGGTTACAAAAAAATAGTGCTGTCAAACGATAATTTTTTAAAATCAGATTAATCACACTTTAGAATTTTGATTAATCACAGTTAATTATACTATCTAAAAGTTATATTATTGACATTTTTCTATCGCTGGTCGTTTTGTTAACAACATTGCCGCTGGTTGTCGTGCTCGGCTTGTTGTTGTTGTACAAGTTTTTACCATTTGTGCCTATTTTTTGTCCCTTTAAATGTTGCGTGCAAACTAGTGCTGTAAAACGATTCATTTTTAAAATCAGATTAATCACATTTTAGAATTTTGATTAATCACGATTAATCGTAGTTATTTATTCTTCAAAAAAGACCAAAATATTTGGACAAAAATGCCGCCAACGTTGTTTGTCGTGCTCGGCTTGTTGTTGGTATAGGTTGTTGCTGCCGCTGAATCAAACACGTGTTTTGCTTTAAGATGGTATTTTAAACTTTTTGTGCTTCTGTGGAAAGAGAGTTCATCGCTGCAATATATACAAACTACTACAAGTCCCGTCGGGCAGTTTTATTGAAGAGAAATTTGCCGCTGAGCTCCAGTCACAGTCTCATCTGTCGTCTTCACATCTGCGTATGGACAGACCTGATCACTGACCTAATAACCTGCACCACCTTACAGGTCACATCGCGCTTTTGATAGAGGAGCATTGGCGTTCAAAATAAATTGTGTGATTAATCTGCGTTAAAAAAACATTAGTGACATTAGTGATTTTTTTGTCATTAATTGCATGCGTTAATGTGTTAACGTTGACAGACCTACAAAAAAAAGCAACAACAACAAATAAACTTAATGGTAACTTTAATTGCACTTCTTAAAATCTGTATTGGCGTTGCATTATAAGTGGTGATTTCTGAGGGGCCATTTGATTTATGCAGGTTTCTGAAATGACTTTGGCTCTTACTGAAAGCGACCGAAAACATCATGACCAATATTCGAATCTGACTGGTGGAAGCGTCGCAACGGTGGAACCAAAAAAGCCCAAAAAAATCTAACTTTTGTTTTATTCAGTTGAGAAAAAAAAGCACTGACATCTTCCTTGTCCACACATGCACAAAATACTTCCATCTGCAGCTTTTAAACAAACAAAAAAGTCTCGTAATAGTATTTCTGCTTCACCTTTGGCTTCAGCCCAAACCACAGTGCAGCTCTGTGATCGGTCTGAGCCTCTGGTCCACTGGGCGATCTCTAAAGAGGGAGATTATCCGGATGGGTTTTCATGGGTTTGCCATCTCACAAATTACGAGATCTAAACAAGAAACAGCCCTGACTAAAAGTGTAAAAATGGGCAAGGTACAAACCCGAGGCAGACCTTGCCCATGTTTACACTTTACAGTAAGGGCTATTTCTTGTTTAGACTTCACGTTAACCCTCGTAAAGCACCTGCACTGCTATTTTTGGACTGTTTTGTGACCCAGTGAAGCGCTCTACCTCTTCTCTTCACCTCACAAATATTAGAATTCATATTGGGGTAGGGTTATGCCTAAAAAAGGGATTATGATGTGAACACAACCTTCCTTACGTACATGTGTCCACGAGTCCACACAGAAGCCTGTCCTCTGTCCTCTGAGCGTCCCACAGCTGAAGTCAGTCCACACCAAACCACCCAAAAGTGTCTCTATCTCTGCCCACAGCTCTTTCACATCTCAGACCTGTCCCATATCAGAGCACCATCTCCCCTGGGCCTGAGTGCTTGTGCAGGAGGACTCAGAGCCAGTGCCCACAGAAAGGAGTCATTCTTCCAGCGTCCCCGGACACTCCAGCTCCAGATCAGGTTTCTGAGCTGCTTTTGTCCCACATACTGACAGAGACACAGAATACATTTGGAAAGAACTCTGCACCCTCACTTTTTTTTTACAAGTACCACACAGAGCCATGTAGTACAACACTTCCATGAGTAACCAGCTAATCTATGATATATAGACCAGATTTTATCATGTAATAAATGAAGAACTTTATTACAGAACAGATATATCGTAAAAACAGGCCAAAATGGGATCGCTGTGTGCTGTCTGCATTCAATTATAAAGTGTTTTTATCATCTGCGAATCACGAAATAAAGCTAGTGCGCTGTTACCATGCTAGCTGCTGTTAGCAGTAATATGAAAATTGTTAAAGGTGCTTAAAACCTCATTACTGTAAATAATTAGGATGCTAAGGATGCGTTAGGGCAGTGAGAAATAACTTTGGGCCACTGCTGTGTAAAGGTCCTATAGCACACAAAAATGGACTCTTGTGAGCTTTAAGACATGTTAAAATGCTGTTACCTCATTAAAAATATAGTTGTGTTTTGTTTCATTCACACATGTGTGAGTAATATTGTATTATTAGTAGGGACAATAATAATAACAATAACCGAAATATGGTGATATCGTATCGTCATAGTTCTGATGCAGAAATAGCTAAAAAACAGAGGGAACTACATAGACCATGATCCTTTGCTGCGTTTCAGTGCAGACGACATGAAGAAATAACTGTTCTAAGCACTTTTACATCTTCACTCTTTGGATTAAGTCTTGTGAAGGAATTTTTAGAGGAAAAAGGAGCAGATTCACAAACAAAATATTGCAATAAATATCTTACTGTGAGATATATATGGTGAAAATATGGTACAGAGAGATTTGGATATCGTTCCATCCCTAATAACAATAAATGTACCAAATGACTGGTCAAAGCGTTTTATAATGTCAGTCTTGTTATTATGTAGAATATCGTAATATCGTGAGCTTTCCCACGATATCGCACGATATGCTCTGTTCCACCTTGTGATGTCATATAGTGGTAGTTTTCAAGTTAAGCGTTACATTTTACATTTTGATCTGTAGAAATGAGCAATTCCAGGCCTTAAATTATGATTCTAGTGAAGCCGTATGGAGTTTAAAAACACAGTGGAGCACTTCCTGCATTACCACACGACATCACAAGGTGGAACAGAGTATTTTCAATTTGAGAGAAGAACTAATTATGCAGGATTTGTGTGTTAAACATGTGTGAATGAAACAAAACACAACTCTAGGTGTGTTTGTGATAAGAAAACGACATTATAAAACACAGATCAGACAACAGCGTAATATGGGCCTTAAAAATGACTCTAAAAAGCCATTTGGACATTTCTGTACACAATAGTAATACGATCCTGTCTGGATTCTTGCTTTTCCGTGGACAGTAAACAACACAACAGCTTTGGCACTCGAAGTCTGGCAGCTGCGGGAGTGAAAATCCCATTAGCGAACAGAAAATGTCACGACGGGCCAGGAGAGCTGACAGGGCTGACCTACTTGGCCACTGACAGGTGAACTGTGCTGCTGCAGTGTGTCGCGGGTCTGAGAACACAGGTGTGCTTATTATGGGATGTTTACCCCGCGGTCTCCTGCTCAAGTCTAGTGTCCCTGCGAAAGTCTGACCGGGCCTCAGCTATCTCTAATATTTCACAGGACGGTGACGAGAGAAGAGGGAGGAGGAAGAGAAGATAGAGAAAGATAGAGGGAAAGAGGAGGAGGGACAGGGTTATTTTGGTCATATATGGGGCAAACATGGAGGAAGGCATTGGTAATTTATGGTAATGACAAGATTTTTTGTCTTTTTATCCTTGTATACCTCTGAATGTATAATCACTAACCACTGTTTACGTGTTCCTTTCTGTAGGATCTCTATTGCTAAATTTTCTTTTGTTCACCAAGGACATTCAAAATCTCACAGAAACATGTTATAGTTTAAATACTTTTAATATCAAGTTAAAAAAAATATCTTGTAGACTTCAGTCCTTTCAATCCATGTAGTACCAATGTCCTTGTGTGTAAACATAGGTTATTATAGTTCTTTATTTGCTCTTATTATTATGTATTAATGTGTGAGTTAATATGTGGAGTGTGAGTTTGTGTGTGAGCTGGATGCACTTGTGTGTAATTGTGTGTTGAATGTCTTGGGGTGGGGAGGGGTTCTTTGTTTTGCTTATTCATTTCAGTTGTTTTAAGAGGAGGGTCACTCATAAATAAGCCTTCTGGGTTTTATGACCTTTCCCACACTGTTCTGTTATTATTTTTACCATTTGTGCCTATTTTTTGTCCCTTTAAATGTTGCCTGCAAACTAGTGCTGTCAAACGATTCATTTTTAAAATCAGATTAATCACACTTTAGAATTTGGATTAATCATGATTAATCACAGTTAATTATTCTTCACCAAAATATTTGGACTAAAATGCACTCCGCCCACGTTGTTTGTCGTGCTCGGCTTGTTTTTGGTACAAGTAGCGTCGTTGCTGCCGCTGAATCAAATCCGTGTTTTGCTTTAAGATGGTGTTTTAAACTTGTGCTTCTGTGGAAAGAGTTCATCGCTGCAATATCTGCAAACTACCTTAGTTTTATCTGAAGGCAGGCAGTTTTTTGAAGAGAAATTTGCCGCTGGGCACCAGTCACTGTCTCATCTGTCATCTTCACATCCGCGTATGGACAGACCTGATCACTGACCTAATAACTTTTCAGGCCCATCCACACTTTCGATAGAGGAGCATGTGCGTTCAGAATAAATTGTGATTAATCTGCGTTAAAAAAACATTAGTGTGATATTTTTTTGTGATTAATCGCATGCATTAACACGTTAATGACAGCCCAGGTCCAAACAAAAATAAAATAAAAAAACGCCAGGAACTTGGTCTGGTAACCTGGTAACACCTGATACTGTATATACATCACTTTGAATGGAGTTTTACACATTTATCAATCTGCAGAACAAAACGAATGTCTTATTTGAATCTGATTGGTCAAAGCACCTATGGAAGAAAGGTCATTATTGTCTGGTTTTAGTTTTCATTCTGATTAATAAATTCATACGATGTGTTTTACATTTAAAGGCGTTACGTGTTGCCCCCTGCTGCTATCCTACGTTATCTAAGCTGTTCCTGATATGATCGTCCTTTGAAACAATGGCCACTGTCTTACCAATATTGGGTTTATGAGGGTGCTTTTTTATTGCTGTGAAATTCCTTCGAGTGTTAATCTGCATCCTTTCCCCTCTTTTATGTGTATAAAATGTGTGTTATAGCTTTACTCGTGGTCAGCCTCCTCCACAGCCACCATACATGTCAGAATCTCACGTCTGCTGGCTTAAAACAAGGAACTTTCAACCAATAAAGAAACCACTACAGCAAAACCAAATATGAACTCTGTCTTCAACACACCACAACAGCAGAATAAACAAAAAATTCAAACCACTAAATCCAGTTGAGAGGAAATCACTGATATTCTTTCTGTCCACAAATGCACAAAGCGCTTACCATCTGCACTTTTCAAGAATAAAATTATCTGTAGTTTTGCTAAAGTAGGCTGAAGTGCATCTGGCCGGGTCACCATGTTTGTTTTGGTTCGTTGGAGTGGTTCAAATTGACCGTATAAAGAAGTGGACTAAATGAGTGTGACGTAACCCACAGCGCTCAGTGTCGCTCAAATGAGGCTCCTGATGCTCACAGTTACAGGAGCGAATCTAGAGTCGATGTTATGAATAGGGTTTTTTTGACGGACAAAATAGTGATAAAAAAGAGGATCATGTAGAGCGGGTTAATACGAATATTTTAAGACCAAAATGATGTGGCTCACAGCAACAGGTACAGAGAGAGGGGGCGACAAAATCACAATGCAAGTCAATGGGAGTCAGTGTCAGAAGGAGCCGGAAGAGCCTCCTAGCACACTTCCTGTTTAGCACGTAGCGGCTAGTGCATTAGCTTTGTCCACTCATATATATACGGACTATGGGCTCAACCTAAATCAGAATGCTGCTCTGTGATTGGTCTGAAGCGCTGGTGGCCCGATTGTGACAACATGAACTGGACCAGTTGTATTTGTGAACTCATAAATATCACGAGAATTCATCTCACTGGTCAGATTATTAGTCTGAAGGATTAACCACTGAACTAAGGAAATCAGTTACATTTTCTTTCTTCCCATTTGTAGTTATTGCAAATGGAAGCTTACATTTTGCGTATAGGAAAAACTCGGTCAATAAAGATAACAAGAGTATTGCAGTACCAGAAATGTAGTTGAACTTACATCAAAAATATATATATTTTTAGAGAGGTGTAATGTTTACATTTGGGTATACTTTATAACCCCAATCAAACATTTAACCCATGTATTTGACCCATTCATTAACTGCTGTTATAAGATGCAACCTGGGATGCTGCTTCAAATCATAAACATAACTCTAACCAACCAAGCCTGCGGTACAGTCGTCCCTCACTGTACAGTAACGCAGTTCACCTTTCGTGGCCTCGCCGTTTTGCGAATTTTTTTGTGTGTAATTTTGCATGCTTTTATTTTACAGCATATGAACGCACATTGCTCACTGAAAGCAACTTTTCTATACAGAGCCATTTCTTACTGGAATGTTCTGCCACAACACATAATGCTTATACAAAATCATGCTGTTTTTAAAAGAAGTTTTAAGAAATTACTATTTGAAAATGCTAAAAGTTTAATGTAACATATTTTGAGTGTTTGGTATGTGTTTTGTGAAGGTTTTGATTGTTATAACTGGCGTTCTGATTGGCTAAAGGAGAACCCGCACATTGTGAGAATAAAAAATATAAGAATAAAATAAAAAAAAACACACCAACAATTACCCATAACTATGTTTTGCGGAGCGCTCCCCCACCCCCCTCCTCCCGCTCCTCAGTTTAGATCGTGGAGCCTGTCTGAGGAAAGTGTATAAAGTGTGTGGTGAGAGGGTTTTACAGCCTTAAAACATATATAATAATCGTAAAAAATAAAGCTGACTACTTTGCGGATTTCGCTTATTGTGGGTTATTTTTAGAGCGTAATAAATGAGGGACCACTGTATACACTTTGGTGATCCATGTTTTGTTCTGTAGTGCTGCAAAATGACCGAATAAACTACTACTACTGCTACGATGGAGAAATTAGACCACTCGAAGTTAACTCAACCAAAGAGGTCTCAAATTTTCATGGAAATCAAACCTGCAATTCTGATCCCGTCACATCCAAACATCCAAACACAGCTAAACCATATTGCACTAAGTCAGCAGAGCCGCTACATATTGCTTAACCATCTCCAGGGGCCCATAGGGATTACAGGATGCCCATAAACTGCAGGGCGTGCTGGTGGAGGAGGACATTAAAAGCCGTTCCCTTGTTCCTTTCCTCTCTCATCTGCTCCAGTCGGTGTAATGATGGTGTGTCCTGTAAATAATGTCTGCCCCACTGTGCTGCTATAACCACCGCTGTCTAATGGGAGGATGGAGCCAACCACATCCTTTTGTTATTTTAGCCTAACAAGTACAATGCAGATAATGTGCTGTGAAGTCCTAGCTCCAAACAACAACAATACAGATGTAATTATAGCCACCTGCTTGTCCCTAAGAAGATGTTATGTCCCACAGTACGGCTTTAAAGGGCCAATATTGCAATGTTTTCTGAGCTTTAGGCTAATGTTTCCTTGTCAAAAACGTACCTGGAGTTGTGTTTTGTTTCATTCACGCATGTTTAACACACAAACTGCATGTTTAGCTCCTCTCTTTGTTACACTTTTTGATGCCAGGTGGTAATATAAAGTGCTCCACTGTGTTTTTAAACTCCACACACCTTTACCAGTATAATTTGGATAATTTCAGTCCTGGAATTCCCAATCTCAGCTGAACAAAAGGAAAAATGGAGCTTGAAAACTACTGGAACAGAGCATTTTGAGCTCTGGAGATGCAGATAGACTAATAATAAAGGGATACCCAAACATGTGTGAATGAATATTGGAATTTGAAACATATTTACCTTCATTATGTCAAGCAAAAATGCAACGCAAAATATATTGGTCAATGTCATAGTGTGGAACATTCCTGGCAAAGCGATAACAAACTCCATGGAGACAAGCAGGTATCCATTGGCACACACCCACTGCTTTGTACTTCCAATTTTATTTACTTAATCGGTGATATATGTAGGATTTGACAGGTTCTTGTAATCAAAATACTTGTTATTCGCTAGCGTGATCTGCAGCTCTCCATCAGCCGACAGCTGCACTGGGCATAGCAATTTTCTGACTAGACTTGTTTGTTTTATTGAGTTGTTTTTGATGAATATTGTGATTAAAAATGTGCAAATTTAAACATAATGATCTACGGGTGTCATAGATTATAACAGATCAAAGCACAATGTGAAAGCCACATTTTTTAGTTTCAGAACAGACTATTTTGTTAAATTTGTTTATCACATTTTGGTGAATAACCTTCTGAATTTGCAAAGTGTTTTAATATTCTAACAACAATTGAGCAAAGCATGCCAAACTGTACTTCAAATTGCTGACACATTATTCAGATAATAATAATAATAATAATAATAATAATAATAATAATAATAATAATAATAATAATAATAATAATAATAATGCATTTTATTTATAAGCGCCTTTCTAAGCACCCAAGGACACTGTACAGTTAATAAATAATAAAAACAAAAAATACACACAAATACATTAAAACATGACAAAATCAGATTGATGAAAGATGTGTGGTATGGTCACATTTTTATGGTCACAGTTTTCTGTAGCGCTTTTCCAACTTCAAGACACTCAAAGCTCTTTATATCAAGGAACCACTCACACATTCACCCACACATTCATACACCAATGTATCGAGACACTGTCAAGGCATTTTATTTATATAGCACATTTAAAATGACAAGTTGCACCAAAGTGCTTTACAACATGAAACATGACATAGTGAAACAATAAAAAATAAAATATTACATGAAAGAGTGGCTTAAGACACAAAAGATAAACGTTTCAGAGTAAACCTCATGGGCTGTTGAACTCCATCTTGAAAAAAAAAAGTGTTTTTTGGAAGGTTTTAAAATAAGTAAGGAGGAGGATGATCTCAGATGAAACTGGGGGTGAGATGGGTTTAAGTGTCTTGCCCAAGGACACAACGGCAGCTATTTATTTATCTGTTGGAGCTAGAATCGCATCGCCAACCTGTGGATTTGACCGCTCAACCAGTGACGTTTACGTCGAGAGCGGGATTCGAACTGGCAACCTTCAGATTAGTGGACAAACACTCAACCACCTCACCAACATTTCAATAAAAACCAAGAGCAAAAAACGTTCTCTACGGTAAACCCGGATAACCTGAGAGGAGCGTGTGCGGAGACAACACCGACTTTTAACAAATTTCACAGAGCTTTAAAAAGAACCAGTAGACCGGAACTGTCATAAAGACTTATAGTGGAACATTTTTTACCTGAGTATTCACAGGACTTCTGGTGTGAAAGGAAAAACAAACAGAGTAGATCCCTGACACGTCCTGGTCATTAGCGCTCGGTGCATAGCTCCCATACCACATGCTACAAACAGCTGACCAGTTTCCACTTGCGCTGCACACACGTGATAAATGGACTTTTAATTGTGTTTACAGTAGCTGAAAGTAACCAAAGCCTCCTGTCTGAACACGGTTATGAATCAGTGATAGTTTTACTCGTCTGGAATCTCTCAGCAGCAGCAGCAGCAGTAGCAGTAGCAGTAGTAGTAGTAGTAGTAGTAGTAGTAGTAGAAAAGCTTTGAAGAAGTGAAGAACTACGATACAAACATTTTATGCATCAGCGAAACAAGAAAAGCTGTGAAAGAATCATATACGCAGTGGTAGAAAAAGTAGTAGTAGTAGTAGTAGTAGACGTAGTAGCAGTAGTAATAGAAGTAGTAGTAGAAGAAGTACTAGTAATGGTAGTTGTAGAGAGTTAAGGTTTATATTACACATTTGCAGGTGGGTTACGGGATGTCAAAAGGAGATGAATCAATAATACAATCAGGTGTTTTTGCTTTGACAAGGCTTTTCTGTCGTGTGGCATTATGTTTATCTCCATGGAGACAAGCAGGTGATACCGATCTTAGAGGCGACCACACAAAGTAAGAAATATTGATCACTAAAGTACCTGTAAGAGGCTATTATCCCAACGGTAGGAAATGCTGTGATATTGAGTCGTGCAACTTCCGGTCACTGCTTTTCTATGTCAAAATACCTGTGAAAAAGTGTTGCATATGTTTAACCAGCTTCATAAATCTGCCCCAACACCAAATCTTCATCCAACAAGATCGACAAAGAACATATTCTGTCCATGAGGAATTTATCCACAACTATAGCCCTATTCACACGGGGTAAGTATAACCTGGGGACGTCTGGTAATTTGCAAATTCGCGCCCCACCTCTGTGTTACTCGCGGCGCAATCGCACGGGATAAGCCAAGTCCGTAAATGACTTTACTGAAATTACGACCGGATATGTCATAACATCACATCCGTTTCTATGTCTTTCGCGCTGCTAAGTAAGTACATTTATAAAGTATGCTAAAAAATAAAAAGTTTCTTACCACATGCGGCTACACATGTCGTCCAGGTCAACATCCTGCAGAATTGTCTCTCCTCTTGGATCTCTTGCCCTTTTTGTGGATCGGTTTCCATGTAGAGGCTATGACACTGTATTATAATTTGCCCCTAAAAAGCTCAAAACTGCTCATCAAAATTCCTACCGCGGCCTCCATTACTCAAGACGGAAAGAGATATAAAAGGCGTGCAATATATAGAGAAAAGACCGCGGAAATAAAAGGAATAGACAGAAAAGACGTGCAATTACAACAACAAACACTGACATGCAGATTCGCACGTCTGTGTTTGGTGAAATATAGTAGGTAATTTGCGTCAGAATTTTTACTTTACAAATTACAGACATGGCACATTCGCACGGGATTAAGACCTCAGACATTCTCCGCAATTATTACAAATCACCAAAGGTCCACAGGTAAAACTAATCCCGGTTTATGAAGGTAAGAAAGGTACGAAAACTTAAGTTGAACAATGACGAGCATTAGTGAACTACTGAGCAAAACGTTATAGTCATGAATAAAACATAAATAACTTGTTCACTCAGACTGATTCTACAATTAAAATGAAAAACCTAATTTTGTGATGTCGATATATTTGCACAGACTGAGAGATTTGTGCAGTTTAAATGCTATAGATGTTCACAGATTAAATGTCGACCATTTAAACTGCACAGGTCTCTCTGTCTGTGCAAATATCGACCTTGTTGGATGAAGATTCGTTGTTGGGTCAGATTTATGAAGCTGGTCAAAAATATGTGACACTTTTCCACAGGTATTTTGCCGTAGAAAAGCACTGACCGAAAGTTGCGTGACTCAACATCGCGGCTCTTCCTGCCGTTGTGATAATAGCCTCTTGAATAAATGCAAGATATGTTGTTTTCTTCTGTGCACAAAACCTCACAGGATCTTGTTCCATCCCTAATGTTAAATGACTGCAACATTTCAATAAAAAAAGTTGCATAGTGCATCTAAAATCTATGCTCAAGTTTTAATTCAATTATTTTCATATAATTTTGTATGAAACAGCGCTAATGAGTACTTTTTTCCATAGAGGTTCAGGTGTAATTTCCCATGCAAATATGAGTTGTATGTTGAGTTCACCAGGTGCAGCCAATCCAAAGGTCAAAGTGCATCGCTCATCTCAGTCAAGAATGCGTCTTCACAGAAACATTTTGAAAAACAACTCCATTATTTGACGTTCGATACCTTAAACGTGTCCTAAATTGGCCTGTTTACCTGTCAGGCCTATAATAAAAATGTCCAGTGTATCTTTCAGCTCTTACATGCTTCAAACGACCAGAGCAGCAGAACAACCAGCCCCCTCAGCCTCTCTTCACCAGCACTAACCTGTACTTATGGTGTCTGCGTGATTTTAATGTCCATAAGTTGAAAGTGTTTCTCTGTGTTTTTAAAGTCCTCGTCACGTCTCATCACTACAAGCGAATCTATTTGAATGCTTGGTAGCCCCATTTTAACTTCTTGAAAAAGCCAGAAAATTCATGCTTATTAAGAATATTAAAGTCTGCATTATTTTTGAGGGTATTTGTATTTTTTAGGTCCACATTTTGTTCATTGTAATCTAATTTAAAGAGCCTGTGCCAGATTTGGAAGTAAATTAGTCTGGCCACAGTACAAATATATTTTATCAGCAACTCTTGGGATAAAAATAAGTGCTGTGTTTTGTCTGCATCAAATTATAATGATAATCAGGAGGTGTGCTGCTAGCATGCTACTTGTTGCTAACTTTACAGTCACATTAAACTCCGCTCTCACCACGGGGAACAATCGGGATGTTAGAAGAGTAAGTGAAGAATAGCTACAAATCATTTTAGAAGCCTACATGAATGAGTCTATGAACTAATACATGAATCGACCAATCAAATGACCCCGGTAAGACACAGATGGATACTGTTGTTGTGTCCTTGAGCAAGACACATATCCCACCTTGCTCCCAGTGTCTGTGTACACTGGTGTATGAATGTGTGTGTGGATGGGTGAGTGGTTCCTTGATGTAAAGCGCTTTGAGTGCCTTGAAGGTGGTAAAGTGCTGCATTAAATGTGACCATTTATTATAACATGGTGAAAGGTTTATTCAAGTTGATTTTTATTGATAATAATAATAAATAATAATGCATCAGTTTTATATTGTGCTTTTCTGGAGACTCAAAGACACTTTACAGAGCATTGTTCATTCACTCCTTACACGGCGGTGGTAAGACACTTATGGCCACAGTTTCCCTGGGGTAAACTGACGAAAGCACGGCCGCCAATCTGCACTATCAGCCCCTCCAAAAACCATCACTCACACACAAACTCCGTAGTGTCTTGCCTAAAGACACAACAACAGTTTTTGTGACAAGTGCCCCAATGTGGCACCTGATTTTCCCAGTGGTCTCCCATCCAAGTACTGACCAGGCCCGGCCCTGCTGAGCGTCTGAGATCTGACGGGATCAGGCTTTGACAAACGGGTACGACCACGAAATATTAAACATCCCCCCTTTAAAGTGACAATATGTAACTTTCTGGAGGTGGAAAGTTAACTGTATAATTTCATGGAAAAAGGAAGTTAAACCACACTTGAGAACATTCATGATGATGTGTTTTATGATACACAGTGATATTAAGCCAAAGGAACAACATTTCATTTTTTGGAAGCAAATAAGAGGAGGCACTCGAGACCAGATGAAAAGAGTAAGGTTTGTGGAGATTCATCCATAGTGAAAAAACAAACACGCTTTTATTTTAGCCGATTTTTTGACAAAAGGTGGCCTGCTGTGACTTAAAGGTTCTATATTACACAAAATTGCTTCTTGTGAGTTTTAAACCATGTCATAATGCTGTTACCTCATCAAAAAAATACATGTAGCTGTGTTTCGTTTCATTCACACATGTCTGAATAATCCTGCATTATTAGTCTGTCTGCAGCTCCAAAGCTCAAAACGCTCTGTTCCACCGTGTAAAGTTAGTTAGGATTAAAGTTAACAACTACTTTTTACCTTTTGTCTTGCAGAGATTGGCAATTCCAGGGCCGAAATGATCCAAATGATTCTGGTGAAGGTTTAAAACAGGTCCTTTAAGGTTAAAAATGTGCCAGAGGTTAATATATTTAAACACATACTTCCTCCTTTTCACAGTTTGCAGATTAGGTAATGCTGCAGCGAGCCTGAAAATGCGTCATATCTGACATTTACGATAGCATAAACACCTGCGCCCTCGACTTAGACTGTTTTAGCTGACTTTATCCATGTGGGGGGCCCCAAATTCACCAGAACACACAAATTACCCCGTGCACCACAATAGGGAACTTGGAAGCGTTGAAACCCGACCAAGGCTGGATCAAATGTCGTGTAACAAGTCTGACATTTGTGGGTTTTGGGGAGAGCAATTGTGGCGAGCTGCTATGGCTAGTTTTTCGCTAATGGTGCAAAGTCTAGCTAGCAGATTACAGGGGCTAAATAAAGCTACTGAGCGCCTTTGTTCCATTCACAGTAGCGGTTTGTGTTAGCCGAAGGACTTCAAGGCTAAATGGTCATATCCTTTTTACTGCAGGAGTGTTTGTGGAGCTGTTAGAGGTGTTAGAGGTAATTGGCCAGCGCTTTTTAAAAGGTTTGGTCTGTCATTATTTGAGGAGTGTGTCTGGGGAAGGATTGCCAGTGGAAGGTGGTAGTTTGGGTTGAGCGGCAAAGTCGAGGAGCGATGGTGGGTTAGGATGTGTTGGAATAAATGAAATAAAATGAGTTGGGTTTTGAAGGTGCCCAATCTAACTTTTCAGGTGAGAGGTCTGTTATTTTGTTGATTTGTTTGTCTGAAATGTCCTACAGTAGGGCATTAAAGGTGAAAAACAGAGCTAGTTTGCACCAGTTTCTTTTTTTTTTTTTTTTTAACTCATTTTAAATTTCAGGAATAATATGCTTGATTCACACTCACGTAGGGTGTCCATACGTCCCTATTTACCCGAGACAGTCCCAGTTTTGAGCCCTGTGTAACCTTGTCCCAGCAAATTTACCCAAAAGCAGTGATATGACCCAGTTTTATACAAGAACTGAATCCATGTGTCATTCGTTTTTCAATATAGTGCATGTTTTTCAATATAGTTCTTTATTTGTGTCCAAATTCAAAATGAAAAAATGGATAATTATTCATTTTTTTTCAGTTTTCAATTTCATGTTTAAATGAATAATGGAAAAAACAGACTAAACTAGGTCTATTTCAGGTCTCAACCAGGTCTAAACTTGGGCTAAATTCGGACTATATCAGGTTTAAATCAGGTGTAAACAAGAGGAGCATAATTTGCATTTGTTTAGCCAAAATACAGAAGAAACGCTTCTGTATTTTGTCTCTCAGATTATAAACTGACCCACATGTGAGTCGAGAATGGACAAAGCTAAAAAGGAAAAATCAGATACAAAGCCTTAAAAAGAAGAACGCTGTAACTTTTCTGGGTGAAGTGTCTTGCCGAAGGAGTTGGTCTGTGCAGGAATCGATCTTCCGATGTTCAGCTTAAGGGTAATGATGTGAATTTCGTTAACAAGTCGCCTCTTTTGAACAGTTTAACGTGAAAGGTTAGAACTGGATCTCATTTTTAAAAAGAGACGTAGAGAGCTATGTTTTATTTAGAATATGCATGCTTTCTTTTTTAGAATATGCATACTTTCAGAGGGAAAACTCACTCCCACTTTCAGTTTGAATCATTATTATCAACTTTAAGCCTCGATCATTTCCTCTGTGATTAGTTTGTAGACTAAATATAATGATTGGCTTCTGTGATTTAGGCCTAAGTAAATAGAAAACAAGCCTGTCTTTTAGATGAACGCCTCTTTTAGAGGAACAGATTCAAAAGATTCGGAGCCATAAAGGAGCCAAAAGTCCCATTACGAGTTGAGGACCACTGAGCCACTGTTACGCCAGGTAGTCATCTGGAAATCGAGATGTTCTGAAGCCCATCCGGTAGTGATTTTCATCTGAGGGTGGTAAACTGAGAAGCAAGAATTTATTCTGTCCAATGAAGCAAATTGAGCGAAGCATTTTTTTGTTTTTTTCTGACACTAAAGAGGTTCTTGCTCTGTGTTGATGCTGCCGGTGTTATGACTAGTCCTCACTTTTTCCACATAATACCTGATTAAACTCCAGCTGGCCTGTCAGAGTCACTAACAGAACAGACTTCCTGGATTTAAAAGGTAAATGTCACGAGACACATTTAAAACATGAAATAAAACGCTAATTGAAGTCCACATGATTTCCTTCCCAGACTTTGGACGTAGCCTTGGCCGCGTCCCATTTTGCTTTGAGAGTCCCGCTGTGCTTTGCGAGCGCTCGTGTCAGACCAATATTGACTGTGTGCGCAGTTTGACCTTGGGTGCAGAGGCCACGGGGGTCACGGAGATGAAGCTTCGGGGCTAACGTCTCTGCTACATTCCTCATGTTTCTCCTCCACACATACTTACTCTGTTTAGGGCCTGGAGAAGTCTGGTTATGTCAAAGGAGAGTTGGACTAGTTGAAAATAGTGAGTTTTAAATGGGGTCATTACAGGGCTGTTACTCCTGCTGCTCTGGGCATGTTTTCACTCTGAGTTATTTCCAAAGTTGTATTTGACATAATGACACGTTGTAGGGCTGCATAGTGTATTACAAAATGATCAAAATAGTCATCAAAGATCTCCATCTAGCATAAATGTATAGTTACGTTATGAAAATGTGTGTTTTCGCCACAAAGTCAAACTTAAATTGTCTTCTTGAGGAATGCTTAACCACTGCACCATCATGAGATCTTTGCATGTGCTCTGCCATCCAAGTGAGTGAGTTCTTTTCTACCTTACCCATGAGCCAGAAGGTCCAGCCACCCATTTTCTTCTGTTTTATCTGAGGCTGGGTCCCAGGGGTCATCAGTCTAAGCAGTGAATCCCAACCTTTCCTCACCCCAGACACTTGCACCAGCTGTTTTGGGTCTTCCCCAGGGCCTCCTTCCGGTGAGACATGCCCGGATCACCTCTCCAGGCCTGAGTCAAATGCAATGGACAAATTTCCCACGGAAACAATGAAGTGTACTTAACCTGCCTGAACCTTAACCAGAGTCCAGGAGGCATCCGGAACAGATGCCAGAGCCACCTCAGCTCCTCTCACTCTGACTCTAAGGGAGCACCCAGCTTCTCCGTGGAGGAAACTCATTTGGAACGCTTGGATCCACCATCTTTTGGTCATTCACCAGAACCGTCGAGCACTAACAACATTACATCGATCCATCCTTTCCTCAATCGTGAACAAGACCCCGAGATACTTGAGGCAGGGATTCTCCACACACCTGGAGAGGGCGCCACCTTTTTCTGGTCGAGGATCATGAGTTCAGATTTGGAGGATCTGATTTTCATCCTCGACAATCTACACTCTATGACCTAATAGTGTAGGTGGCTGTTGTTGGCATGCTAACAGTGCATCATTGCTACTTCCTTGGTTAGGGGATTATAAAACGACAGATCTAATTGTAACCATAAGAGCTGCTTTTACGATATATCTGTGCTGGGGGAAAACAAATATTTATTTCTTCCATGAAAAACACAGGGAGAGTCGGTTTAAGTGAAGATTTGACAAGTTTAAAATGAACAAACTGAGCCTTGTTTTGAAAATGTTAACAACTATTTATTGTCTTGTTGAAGTAGGTAACAAAATAATCACTATGAATAAAAACAGCATTTCGCTTTGTACAGCTCAAAGACGAGAAAACTAATTGTACAAAAACAATGGCAACACGCACACACAAAGTAAGAAAATGTTTCAAAACAAATGGAAAATCCTCATGTCAGTGTGCAAACCATTATACAGACAGACACAAGCCTCACGCAACTCCAAATTCTGATAAATTATTTAAATAGCACAATCTACATTCACTCTCATTCACACGCACAGCTAACACGAAAGACCAATAACTTACCAGCTAAGACTGCAGAAAGCATTTTGATATGGGGAGGATACAAGCACGCTTTTCTTAGGTCTAAAAAACTATTTACAGCTTAGTAACACTACAATGTAAAAGTACTTAGTTGTTTTAGTTGGATCAAATTGTACAGCGGCATTGAGGTAATATTTGTACATCATTTTTGTGTTTCTATCTGAAAAAAGGCACAATTTTTACACTTCAAACTAATAGCCTATTATTTAAAGCGTAGGACAGCAGTAGACATGAGGGCTGCAAATATACCGAGAAATTATTACTGAAATATGAACAAAGTAAAAATATTAAAACAAACAGACTAAAAAAGTCCTATGAAAATGCATGGTGAGTAGATAATAAGACAGCAGTGGTGCAGGATGTTAAGTATACGCCCACTAACCAAAAAGTCTATGAATATTGCCCAAGATCAGTTGTCGCTGTGTCCTTTGGCAAGACACTTCAGTCACCTTTCCTATGTATAAATGTGCTAATGAGGATTGAATGAAAAGCGAAAAGTGAAAAAACGCTGTGACTAAAATCATTATTATCATTATTGCAGATTTGTTCCAGACTTTGAGACCAGTATTGTGTGGTAATCTTGCTTTGATTAAGAAAAAAATTTCCCAGAATATAATTACAGATTGAAGTTTGTCAAATATAGTTCTTGCTCCGTCGTGCAGCCCTAATATGTGTCCTGCTGCTGTACCTGGATACTCTGACCTGTACTGGAGATTACATATTTCTGTAACTGCCTACATTGTAGACAAGAGTCAATAAATTACATGTATTTACACAAATTTTAAATCCTCTCGAGGTGAGGATGTTGACAAATGTTTGAAGGAGGAGCACTGGCTTTGAGTCAGCTAATCCTACAGTTGTTTAGATATTCTGTCCTTTAGAGAATAATGTTACCTGAGAACTTACAGGCTAAACCAAGCAACACACATGTGGAAGTGTGTACTGTGCAAAAGTCTTAGGTTTGTAAAATAAACAAAAACAAACAAGAAAAAATGTAACAAAAATACAAAAAATAGAAAACTACAGAAATTGTTATTGTAATCGTAGATAAATATCGTAAATATAAATACATGTTAGAGATGCTCCATTTTACTCCTTTACTGAGGGCACTCACTGCTCAGTAAAGCACAGAAATGAAATTTCTCTAACAATATATATATATAGTTAAAAATGCTATGGTCCTCCAGTAAGTTTTTTTTTTTTTTTGTAATTTAAAGTCTAAAAAAGTGTCTGACTTAGAATATTTGGGTTTAAGTTTTGAATACAATAAAAAGCTAAATTATTCTTACTTACTGTGTATTCTTATATGTAGTTAATGTGATTAACTTAGGTTCAGGAGCAGGACCACGCCTCAACCGCCCTCACCTCCTCTCCAGCGAATCACAGCTCACTTCTACCACACCTACATTACCCAGAAGCCTATTTATAGCAGCCTATCCTGGCAACCCAGTTCGTCCCAAATAACTCGACCCCGCCCTCCCAACCCATATCTGCTCGCTCCCAGACATAAGACGCCTACAAGGGGGGTCCCGTCCTGTTCCTGCTGGGCCATGTGAAGATTGAGACTGAACCCCCACCCTGAGTCTCAACCCAGCCAACCCGCCTCCTGTCCATATAATAAACTCTTTTCTCTTCGCACATGTGTTGTTGGCGTGGTCCTTGCTAATGAATAATGAGTTAAGTTTATATAAGCTGTCCATATAAGGATGATGATGGTTTTTAATCCCTTAAATGAGTTAAATTTCATTCTAAAATTGCACGTCCCTCCTACAAAAACTTTTGCACAGTACGGTATAAACAAAATCACTCGATATTTCATCTTCTGGGTAAATGCTTTCAACCACTTTCATGATCCAAACCACAACTTTCATAAGGAAAAAAAATCTTGGTAAAATATTTTTTTCATCTTCATCCTTAAAAGTTCTCAAAAACTACAATTAAAATTCAGGAATAATTTTTGTCTTTGGGAAATCCAGTCTGAACAGTACAGAAGTCACACAGAAAAACAGATTTGAAGTTGAGAAGTGCATAGTTGATGAGGGACCTTCCAACTCGGAGAGGAATGGGTTAAACAGGTGTCCGAGTTGTAGATCTTTAAAGGTTTAAGAGAGGCCAGCAGTTTGGTCCGAACCAGCTCCATTGCCACCCTGCCCTGTCCGAGTGTGCGTGCGCAGGAAACAAATTAAAATAAAACAAAATTGTGGCAGAGATGAAATAGGTCCCTGGACTTTGCATCAGTTCAACAAAAGTTCCAAATTTATACAAAAGAAGGTGCATTCCTCAGAGCTAACCTGCGCCCGGCGTTTACGCATCTGGTGAAGACAAAGAAAGGATGGAAAGAATTAGATGGTGCGGTTTCAACAACATTCAAAACCAAAATTATTACATAGAGAAAATCCAGTCCAGTTATTTTGTCATATGTCATCGTCAACAGAAGCACAGCCAGACTTGAATGAAAAGTACTACCTACAACTACTGTAGCAATGAGGAGCAGCTTTGAGATGTTGTACCAAGGACACTAACTGCCCAGTGCAATTTCTCTGTCAACTAATGTCATCATTTTTGTGGTTTTGTGGGTGATCAATGTCACTAGGCTACATGAGCAAAGGATCATGTTCAGTGTAGTTCCTTTTGCTTTCTCATCATAAAACTAGATATTTTAGCAGTGTAGCTTTAGTTTTGAAAAAAAAAAAGAATTGTGGAAGTTTAGATATTGCAGTACCATACGCCTCCTATAGCTGATGTGGCACTTTGAGGAAAGGACAGCTTGACTGTAGTTTCATATTGACTGTCTGGAGGTTTGAGCCTTACCTCTGCACTCATACTTGAGGTCTGAGAAGTAAACCATCTCTTGTGAAAACACAAAGAGTCCTAGTCGACCTCCAGCATACGTCTTGTCGTAGATACTGCCCGAATCGGCCATGATCTTCTTTCCTTCATACATTACAACTCTGGAAAAGGAAAATAAAGTTACACTGACATCATAGTCACATGTTTAGGGACAATTATTGGGAAATCTGCTGAAAATCAGCCAAACATTGCCCACCTGATCAGCCCTGTTCTGGGCCTGTGGATCAGGTGCCACCTGTAGGCAGTGAAGTCCTTCCAGCCAACGTTCTTTGGGTCATGCCACAAAGTACGGACCTACGTTTTTATTTAAAAAAATAAAATAATTATCAGCCCATCACTAGACTAAGACTAAAACATCTCAGTCATTACAGCCATCCCCTTTGCCCTCACCTGTCCTGGGGTGTTGCCAGTGTGCCACAGGGCGTTCCTCAGGTGCTCTCCAGGGCCTGTGGTGGAGTTGACCACTTTGATGGACAGACCGGAGTAGCCCTGGGCCTTGGTGGGCTTGTTGGACCAGTATGTCTGGGTGATCTGCTTCCACATGACCACATAGAACCTGGAGCTGGACTGGTACCCAAACACAAAGCCAGCGTAGTCGTCATCTCTCTCTGTGTTAATGAAGAACGTCCCACTGAAGTCCACAGCGTTGAACTCATGATAACCTGGAGAGAACAGCGAGAACTACTGTTATGTACTGTATGTATTATGTACTTAATTCAGAGATTATCTGGTTTTAAGACAGTCTTTGCCTACAACAGCATTACCGCTTTACCGTTTTGAAGGGTTAAAAGTGGTCAAAAATCTCTCCTCACCCACTTACTACTTACACTTAGCACCTGAATTCTTCACCCTGAGTTTAAACGTGCTTTTCAAAACTATATATTGATTAATCAACCCAACTGAAAAAAAAGATTTATTGAAGAGAAAACTTGGTGCAGGACTTTTTTATTCCCATCTGAGATCCATTCATCTTAGAGAGTGCTAAGCTGGAGCTTTGTTACAGTCCATAAAAGTTAATGATACGAGACGTGATAAAAGTAAACCTACCGACAGCAATGCCAGGATCACAGTTGACGGTCTGGACCAGCTCCTTGCCCTGGTGCCGGACCACCCAGTTGGGGTCGATCTGAGAGGTGCCTTTGGGGTCCAGAGGAACCATCTGGAACTTTCTGAAGTCCGTCTCACTGATGTCAAAGTTCTCTGGACACACGTCGTAAATGTCCGGCACGTTGTCCTGGTCGAAATCGTCTTTGCAGGCATCTCCACGACCGTCACCTGGAAGAAGAAAGTAGCTGAATGTTTCTCTCTGCTCTTCACCTAAAATCCACACTAGTCTCTGTCCTGTCTAATAAATCCAACAGCCAGAAAAGTATTTGAACAGAACAGAAGAGATATAATACCGACATGAGCTTGGATTAGGTGTGAACGATCAAACATGGACGGTGTAGATGGATTAGTTGTCCAACCACTTCAACAGAACAATGTGTATTTTTCTTACCGTCCGAGTCGAGCTGGTCGGGGTTGAAGGCGAGGCGGCAGTTGTCCTTGTCGTCAGGAATACCGTCGTTGTCGTCATCATGGTCACAGGCGTCTCCCTTGCCGTCCTTGTCGTGGTCGGCCTGGTTGGCGTTGGGGATGTACGGGCAGTTGTCCAGGTTGTTCTGGTGGCCGTCCTCATCGATGTCCTGGTTACTGTCACATTTGTCCCCAACACGGTCATCGTCCGAGTCCACCTGCGAGAGGACGGCAAGGGATGACGTAAGTAAAAATAAAACAAAAGCCGTCATTACAACCATTGTGTTTTAGTTTTTGTTTTCCCCGAGTGATGCAGAAAAGAGGAAGCTGCTGTCTTTGCGTGAATGTTCATGTATGTTTCTCTAGCACTCTAAAGGCAACAAGATACAACTTTATTTGCAGTGTTATAAAGATATACACTGCAAATTTCTCTGTTCCGGCCAAGATTTTAAAACTTATATCAGGTTATTCATCTTGTTTTCAGGTTTATTAGCTACTTACTAAACCAGAGACTACTTAATTCTAGTCTAGAGGTAGTTTATTTTATGATAATTTATCAACCAAACTTATCCTGCTTGGACAGATAATTTCATTTATAGATCTAAGTGTTTATAGCTTAAATTTTGGCAAAGCTTTTTTGCACTTAACTGCTCAATGTGCTTAAATGGCCATTATGAGGTATACAAATTCACACTGATTGATTTACTGTTACTGCAGCTGCATTGTCCATTTAGATTGCAGACTGTTTCAATTTAGTATAACTTAAAGGTCCTATATTACACAAAACAGACTCTTGAGAGTGTTAAGCCATATTAGAATGCTGTTACCTCCTCAAAAACATACCTGGGGTTGTGTTTTGTTTCACGCACACTGTTTTCCACCTTGTGCTACTTTTTAACCTTTTATTCAGTATCCCAAGACTGAAATGTCTGGAGTTGGAACCCTGTTTTACGTTTAAGAGAAGAACTCTGTCTAAATATGCAAGGTTTGTGTGTTAAACAATGTGAATGAAACAAAACACAACTCCAGGTATGTTTGTGATGAGGAAACAATATTATAACATCTCAGAAAATAGGAGAATATGGGCCCTTTAAAGCAACAGTATGAAATAACAGTGAAAAAAGAGATTGATTTCATTTTGTTTGTGTTAAATGCACTGAAAAACGGCTGTAATATTCCACCATAGAGCGTAAAAATGTGTTAAACGTGATCCATGCTTATTCTAAGATCAACATTACCTCCTTCTCTCCTGTCTTTAGCTCTTAAATTCAATCCTGTGTTTTAAAGGCAACGAGTCGGCATCTCCTCACCCCAGCCCACCTTTCCCTCTTGTTCTGCACATTCCTCTGCCCCAGTGTAGCATGGCACAGGTGGACTGAGCCAACCTCGTGCGCCGTGCTAACATACCCACAGCTAACCTCAAAGGGCTCATTGAAAAGGCCTCTCGCCCCCCACCCACGCCCTATTGAGCCCATCTGCCCCGCGGCTCTTCGCACGGCGTGAGGAGGCGAACAGA
Organism: Odontamblyopus rebecca; assembly: GCA_030686955.1. Taxonomy (NCBI): domain Eukaryota; kingdom Metazoa; phylum Chordata; class Actinopteri; order Gobiiformes; family Gobiidae; genus Odontamblyopus; species Odontamblyopus rebecca. The sequence continues at coordinate 10,145,942 of CM060673.1, forward strand.
AGTGTATGCAGAACCACGGAGAGCGCTGAATGGGGGATTACGGCCTGGGTCCACACACCTGATCAGGATTATGCTCCAGAGGGCAGTTGTCGCACATGTCGCCCACGCCGTCCAGGTCTGTGTCGCGCTGGTCCACGTTGTACACATAAGGGCAGTTGTCTTTCTCATTCAAGATTCCTGTGGACAAAAGGGGATTGAACTGGTTATAATATACTAACAGAAACTTTGTCGTAAAGAAACGGCTCAAATATGTTTTCGAGGGATGATTTCGACACTTATTTTTTACATTTTGCTGGCATCATTAATAGAAAGTAGTTTTTTAAGACTTCCTATGTTGGTTTGAGGTTAATTGCTGTTAAAATTTTGGTCGAGAACAGAGCCAAAGATAAAAATGTAGCAGGGCCTGGAGAGTAAAATCAGACTGAAAACTCTGGACTTGGGCAGTTCAGTTTCAGTAACTACTGTGCAGTTTTGAGCTGCTTCCACACAGGATGCTGGAGGCTGTATATATTGAGGAGAATTCCTTTTTAAAGCATAAAAAATAATAATAATTATAAAATCTAATTAAAAAAATTATGTTCCCTCAGAATTTTTAAGTTCTATCTGATGTTTTTTGTTGGAAATGAGCTCTTTGTATATTCTTTTTCCTGGATTCCCTTCTGTACACTTTTATTAAGATTTCGTAGGATTTGGTACAAGTTTCAGGTTTATACAAGCAAAAAATAAAACATTTCCCCATTCCATTGTGCTTTATGACTGGTCAGAAGTATCTCAAACCTACCAAGAACACTGGAAAAAACAATATCTTGGTAAGTTAAAATGACTTAAATTAAGAACATTTTACTTTATTTGAGCAGATTCAACTTGACAAGTAAAATGATCTGCCAATGGAATGGTGTTTTTTTTCTTAATTCAAGCAACATTCGATTTTGCTTCTTATTTTAAGTGCAAAAAGTAGTTTTTCTTATTTTAAGTAGCAAGATTTATTTTCAAGTACAAAAAGTCTCATTCCACTGCCAGATAATTTTACTTGTCAAGTGAAATTTACTCAAATCATGGTACAACATTCTTAATTCAAGTCATCTGAACTTGACTAGATTTTGTTTTTGCAGTAAATACAGATGTAAACTTTAAATTCTCCGGGGGCAGAGGTAGATAGATTTGAAATGTTTTGTGATGTCTTGCGTATGATTTGTGTTCCTCCTCACCGTCTCCATCGATGTCCACCGCACAGGCGTCTCCCTCTCCGTTGTTGTCTGTGTCCGTCTGGTCGGGGTTACTGTTGTAGGGGCAGTTATCACAGCGGTCTCCCACATCGTCTCTGTCATAGTCGTGCTGCCGAGGGTTATAGATGAACGGGCAGTTGTCCTGTCGCACACATTTTTATGGGGTTTAAGTCCGATGCCCTTTCAAAAAGATGTATTTCAGTGTATTTCAGCATTTGACAGATTTCTCTCACTCACCCTATCATCAGGAATACCATCGTTGTCGTCATCGTCGTCACAAGCATCTCCAATTCCGTCTTTATCGTAGTCCTCTTGTCCAGAGTTGGGAAGGTTGGGGCAGTTATCCTAGAACAAACGTCACACACCATAAATTATGTGTGTTTGTACCCTTCTGTCTCGCTACTCCACTAAAATCCACAACAAATGCACATACACCGTACGCATAGTTACCCTAAATATTCCCAAGACATCGAGCCATAGCAACTGTACATAGCACCAGCTGTGAAACTAGTACTGAGCTAGTATTTTTCCCAGCAAAGTCCTCGACAAACATGGTGTAACACGGCTCATAAACAAATGTCTGTACAATGGAGGCTACTGTAAACTATCACTATGCTATAATAATAAAAAAAACTTGGAAGGGGGCAAGATCAATGTGACAAAATGCTCAAATCTGTGTTAAACTTTACTAAAATCCATGAGAACGTCTTGCACATTTGCACATTTACAAGTCTCCTGCTCTCTCCTCTTTCTGAACCCCGTGCAAACTCTCTCCGTACCTTCTTGCAGTGGTAGGTGGCGTTCTCCACACACACCAGGTCGGCGTTGGGCCACCCGTCCAGATCAGTGTCCTCTCCACAGATGTGCCCATTGCCGGCGTACCCGGGCTTACACTCACAGCGGTACATGGGCTCGGCAAAGTGCCCCAGGTAGTTACAGCGAGCGTTCTTGTTACAGTTGTGGCTTCCATCCAGACACGGGTTACGAGGGGTGCAGACCTACGGGTGCGGGAGAGATACAAATGTTAATGCTACAAATCAAGTATAGTGTAAGAGAAACGCACTTCAAAGTAATATTATTCAAGTATAAAACAATACATAACGCTCAAACTATAGTCTTTTCAAATAGACCACAAAGCATTTAAAAAACAAAATCATACCTGAAGAAGCGGTGCAAAAATCCCAAATCATTCAACCACGTTTACATGATGTTTTTTAATTCCGAATTAATTGTTCTGAATTAAAAAGTTCTGAATTAAAATATTCTCCTCCGAGTTTATTGAGGTTTACATGGAAAACACATTAAATTGGCTTTATTTAATTAAATTTAATTCAATGTCTGGGGGTGGAGAAGGGTTCTGATTGGACAGAGACACGAACGTATTTACGTCGACCGGAAGAAAACACTTCAGCTGCTACCGGCTTTTCTGTCATCTCTGTTTGTCGTTACACACAAACATGACCCAAACTGTTTTCTATCCTCACGCTTTACGTCTGTCAGCTAAGGAGAAGAAGGGAAGAATGTCGGAGAACTGAGTCAGTGGCTGCTCTACCTCAGCCCACTCCCGGATCCCGCTCACAAATCCAAAGAGCAGAGGATGAAAGTCCGAAGTGACGACTGGTGGAGGTCCAGATCGAATCAGAAGGGCGACCCAACGAGCATGAACGACCGGGATTATTTTTAAGAAGAATAAACGTTTACATGATCGAGAAATAAATTAATTTGGTTTTAAAATCAGAATAAACCACCCACTTACTTCAGAATAATCTGAATAATCATTTTCATTAAGAATTGAGTGTTTACATGGTCTTTTTAATGCAGTTTAATTTTTTTTATTCGGAATTAAAGCTCTCATGTAAACGTGGGAAATGTCAACATAAAGTCTGGGTAACCAAAACTTTTACTCAAGCAAGTGTAGCTCTGGCGTCAAACTAAATATTACTGAAGTAGGACTAAAGATTTGGTATCCATGAACTACTATTAACATTATAGTAGTTTCACGTTATTTTGAAATGAATTGAGAAACTGAAAAACACTTTTAACTATGTTCAAAGAGCAGGCAAAAAAACAACTTCTAAGATGCTTATAATTACCCCAAATCATATTCATACACAATTACAATTATGACAATTTGTGATGGCTAGACAACAGATTAAATATAGATCCGGATGTTCCTGGGATATCTATCAGAATTACACGTAGGGATTAATGGCTTTGAACTGGGAGCAGGTGAAGTGCTGATACGTCTCCTGTTTCAACACACGCATAAAGCAAAACTAAACAAACGTAACAAATAACTATAGCCGTATCGCAACTCACCCGTGTCCATAGGCGACCATTATCTCCCCGATCACTGTTTACACTGCTTAGACTAATCCCGCGGCCTTTGTAGTGATTTAAGTGTTAGTTTTACGTGCGCAGGGCTTTAGTCACCTGTTTGTTAGCCGCGGCATGCTCCACGCCTTTGCCAAACGGCTGGGGTCCGGAGTAGCGGGGAGGGCAGGGCAGGCAGTTGTAGCCAGGCTCGGTGTTCTCACAGCGGTGCACCCCGTTGAACTCGAAGCAGGCGTCTGGAACCTCATTACACTGGGGAGGAGAGAGAAATAAAGCATGTTAAGAAACTGGAAGGGCAGGGAGAGTTAAGAGTTGAGATTTATGCTGCCACTATAAGCTTGAGGAGGGGTAAAATAATATACAAGGTTAGTTTTAAAGAAGCTGGAAAGAAAATACACTCTGCTACCAAACTAGCCTTCGTTCAATCACAGCCAGCTACTTTTGTCTCTTAAATAAGCTAAAAGTGGTATGCAGCTAACTTCTATTTTAGTTGTGGAGTATTTGTCTATTGTTTTTCGAATAGGCCTCATTTGTTGAACACATTTTTCGCCAAATAAAGACTGAATATGAGGACTGAAAACTTCTAAATAGACAATATTTACAATTATATTATTCCAAAACAGCAGGAACAGGGAGCTGCTGTGATCCATGTAAACAAAGGTGCTCATGAAATAGTTTTGTGGTGTTGTGGCTTTATTTCTTTTTTACTTCTTCTATAGCTTTTAATTGTTTATATGTTTTTTTCTCTTATCTTATTTTTGGCTTTATTGTCTTATTACTAGTATGATTTAATCTGAGAGTATGGGTTTTGCTCGTATTTTATTGTTTTAAGACTAGTATGATCAAATCTGAGTCTTTATTTTAATTTTATTATTGTTCTGTATTTGTGCGGCACTTTGACAACTGTTTATAAAATGTGCTATAGAAATAAAGTGGACTGGATTGGATTTGTTTTAGGCTCTCCAGATAACAATTATCAATTATTATGATACTGATAAAGCCTCCTAATTAACCCATAAACTAAATTAACCCACAGATTCACACGAAAATATTGAGTGATAGTAACAATAGCTGAAAAATATAATAGTAATAGCTATGTTACCTCATTAATATCTTTACATTTGATGCCATTCCCAGTGTAGCCGGAGGGGCACTTTCCGCACTTCCAGGTTCCATCAGGGAAGCTGGTGCACTTAGCTCCAGCGAAACAAGGGTTGGACAGACATCCATCTGAAATATAGATTAAGGTTAATTAATTACCCAATGTCGACTAAAGATTGACTTGGAGAAGAGTTAAAAAATCTGACAAAGTCTCACCGATGGGGCAGGCTTTCTTGTTGCACATCTGCGTGTCCTTGGACTCTCCCAAACACTCTTTGCCTCCATATTTGGGAGCCGGGTTGTTGCACAGGCGTTTCCGGGTCTGGACTCCGCCCCCACAGGTGAGAGAGCAGGTATCCCACGGGGACCAGGGCCCCCAACCTCCACTGACTGAAAACACAAGATAAAGTTAAGGGGGACATATTAAAATCAACTGTTTTACCATGTCATAGCGGTTCAGACTTCAAAAAGTGTATAAACTTGTACTCACTGGGGCATGGGGACTTCTGGCACTTCTCGGTCTGGCGGCCCTCTCCCACGCACTCTTTGCCCCCCAGCTGTGGAGTGGGGGAATTGCAGAGGCGAATGCGAGTGATGACGCCCGCCCCACATGTGACCGAGCAGGAAGACCAGGGCGACCAGTGGCTCCAGCTGCCGTCCTGTTTGACTGTAAAGAAACAAAACATGTTCTGTATGAAAGTTTTGTCACTGCTCTAAAATCATCCAATATGAACCAATCACTTCTCAAGCTATTCACTTAAAGGCAGCACTGTCTCCCTCAAACTTTAAGTACCACAACCTTCCTATACCCCATCTCCCCTGCAGCTGTAAAGCCATCAGCCTCCCCAGCCTTTCCATGTCTTCTTCAGAAGTAGTGGGTAGATACAACATTTCCCTCTTCTTTTCTGGTTGAACTGGGAGTAAAGTTCCACTGACTTGTATTAGATCTTCTATATCTTGTGTTTATGGATCTATTGACAAACTTTCATAGACAAACTTTCACTTTCGTACATATGAAGCCTGTAGTGTAAACCTACATCTCTTGTCACACTCCTGCAGGTAACAGTCTCGGGTCTGGACAGAGGTGCCCTCACAGTTGTTATTGATACGATCGCAGGACCGCCCCCTCTGCTGGATGCCCCGCCCACAGGACACCGAACAATGCGTCCATTCAGACCAGGGAGACCAGCCGTCCTCTGCATAGTCACTCACTGTGTAAGAGAGACAAGGACAGAGGGAGAAAGGAAAGTTCATTAACACATAAGGCCAATGGTCTGGACTCAGATGTGACGCGGCTCTTGCAGAAAAAAGGCCATTATTCATTAAATCAGTGATGATGAAAGTTTTCATGAGTACAATGGATACCAGGGCAAAAAATCTTCAAAACTGGGATTAAATTGAACAATATGTAATCTAATAAAGATGCTCTAAAATACCATGATTAAAACGGATGCTTAAAGAACTCAACAAGGACCAAGAGGTGTTAAATATAGAATAAAACCAAGACTAAACAAGAGATAAAAGAGACGAAAACAGTTTTCTGGACCCTGAGTGCCAGAAGAGGCCTATGATTCAGCAGTGGGCCTGTACCTGCCTGTTTAAGAACTATTGATAGACGGACAGATAATGCTTGAAGACATCCTGTTTTTCATTAAAAACACAAACTATTTGTTGCATGATTTTACATTCTGCTCTATAGACCCTTTTAGTGTGAGTAAACAGTGGTGACGTTGGCTCGGTTGCGCACACATTTTGGCAACAGAAGTACGGCAGAACTTAGCAGCTTGTTGAGCTCTGCGAAAGGATTATCGTCAAAAGATCGAGAATATTTCCTCAACAAGCCGACTTTGACAAATGGTGTCCGACTGCCAGATCCTTGTGCGATCAGTGAATAAAACTTTGAAACTTTAGTCCACTGGTAGAATATCCATTCTGACAACCACACACAACAACAACCAGACGTTTTGGTGATGGAAATGTTTTTATCTCCGTCTTTTTCTGTCCATGTTCAGTCTGAATGAATCAGAATAAATAGGGAACAATGCCACTTCTGTTGCCAAAATGCATGCGCAGCTTTTTTTTTATATATATAATTTCTGCCCTAAAAGGGTCTATATGAGTCCTAAAAACCAAAAAAACTTCCACCAGACCAGACTTTTTCAGTCCTAGTTTATCCTTTTTCTGCCATCAAAAGTTTACATATTTGTGTTAATCCCTAGTTCAGTCAATTCTGAGGCTTAGATTTAGAATTGCATCGGCCTCATTTCATAGTGATAAAAGCATCATGGTTAATTCTGGATTTAGTCCTGTGTTTTCCTCTCATTGCTGCGTTTCAGATCACATTAAATTCAACATTCTATTATACAACTACATTTAATACGGAGGACAGTTCGAATGTCATTTTATTTTAATGTTAATACAGTAAGTTCTTGGATCTTGTCATCTTTATCTCATCTTTATCATGTTTAACTGCAAAGTACAATGTTATCCATAATAAAATCAGGCTTTTGCCCCTGACCTGAGATTATAACATCATCACATAGTATCTAGTATCTGAAAACCACCAAAAGTCCTCACTGGTAAGAATGACAGCTCCTAAAACTGTAGAATAGCGCTGATTTCGCTGTGCAGCCGTAGACAGACACCGCACTATACTGAAGGGAGGAATAGTAGAGCCACTGTCCCTCTGAACCAATGAACAGCACAATGAATGAATGAAGTTTCTTTAGCAGGAAACAGCTTGTGAAAACATGACCCTGGGTGTATAAGGACCCAGTTTCAATGCTATTCCTCACTGATGTTGGATTTAAGTGGGGAAAATCTGTCCAAGACTTTAAAGGTATGAGAAATATGTCATTGTGTCATTATGTCTTATAGTGCACATTAAACAGCGACGTAATTTTCCATTTTCCAATTTTGGTCAATTAGGTTCAATTTAGTTTTAAGATGTTTGGCTAACAAAGGTGCAGTGTTTCAGATGAAGAGGTACTTTAAACTTATAGTACATAAAAATAATATTTGCTTTGCGTTTAGCTTTACGTCACAAAAACTTTGAATTATATGTTCTCCATATGTTTTAAGAATAAATCACGTTTGGGTGTATTGAAGTAAAAGTAACATAACAGAAGCATGTTGTTCAGTTTTAAGCTGTAAAAATGAAAAAAAAGAAAAAAAGTACATTCAATCCTTGGTTCGACCTGGTTTAGACCTGGGTTTGGCCTGGCACAGTCTCTGGTTAACTGGTTCTAAGTTAGACCTGGTTTGGACCTGGTCTTTGATTGATTGGTTCTTAGTTAGACTTGATTTAGACCTGGTTTGGACCTGGTTAAGTCTTTGATTATTTGGGTCTTAGTTAGACCTGGTTTAGACCTGGTTTGGACTTGGTTTAGTCTTTTGTTTTTTGGGTCTTAGTTAAACCTGGTTAAGACCTTGTTTAGAGTTAGCTTAGACCTGGATTCGTCTTTGATTATTTGGGTCTTATTTAGACCTGGTTTAGAGTTGGCTTAGACCTGGTTTATTCTTTGATTAATTGGTTCTTTGTTAGACCTGGTTTAGACCTTGTTTAGACCTGGTGTAGACCTGGTTTAGACCTGATTTAGACCTTCTAGTCTTTGATTAATTAGTTCTAAGTTAGATCTGGTTTGGTCTTTGTTGAACTAGTTCTAAGATTTAGACCTGATTAGGTCTTTAGCTTCTTGGTTCTATGTTAGACCTGGTTTAGACCTGGTTTGGTCCTTGGTCAGCCCTCGGTCAGGCCTGGTTTGTTTCTGAATGTGAGCACTTTAGTTATTTTTGTAATACTTAATACAGTAAATAATTCCACAATGGTTAATTATAATTCTGTAGAATACGGTGTATTTTTAGTTGCAGAAAGGACTTACGGGTGCCACAGCGGGGGCAGCACTCTCCATCAGGAACTGTAGCGTTTGCACACGGGATCAGGGGGCAGGAGATCTTACGACACACAGTAGCCGAATTCTGCAACAGATAAAGCAGGATTAGCATAAACACGGCATTAAGGAAACTCAACAGTCTGTGGAATTACTGCAGTATTTTCAGCCTGGTTTGTCATGGTTTGGTTAAGGTTTTTTAGACATTTGGTTAGACCTTGTATAGACCTGGTTTAGTTCTAAGTGTATTATTTCTAGATTGGCACTGTGAACCATTCACACTGTAATGTTTTTTCCATTGGATGCCCTCCCAGTGACTACTGTTGGCAACGCCGGGCACATGTCTCACATAATCACAATGTTTTGAAACAGTAGTGGCTTGGAAGAGGTTTGAACCAGCTACTCTGTGATAACTAGGCACTTTATAAACCCTCTAAACCACTCCCTTATGTTAAATTTACTTGAGTAAAGTATGGATACCTGAAAATTGCATTACTTTTTCCCCAATATTTGTATTACTATCATTTTATATATATATTTTTTACTTGTACAGATACATTTATATAACTATGCCTTATTTTACACTATTATCTTGTTATTTTTGCTACTTATTTTTAATGTATTATTATCATTATATTTGTATTACTATCATTTTATATATTTTTTTTTACTTGTACAGATACATTTATATCATTATCTTGTTATTTTTGCTACTTATTTTTAATGTATTATTATCATTATATATATTTTTTACTATTTGCTATTAATATATTGTGATGTGGGAGCTACTGTGTCCAAATAATTTCGCTTTTGGATCAATAAAGTTTGTCTAAGTTTAAATCTAAAGGATCATTGCTAGAATTTTCCTTTTCCTTTTATTTTTTTTAAGTTAAGTTTCCCCCAAAATCTACTCAGTTACAGTAACATGAGTATTTGCAATTAGTTCCTTTCCCCCTTTGCTAATCTCCCACATCTATGTCCCCACATCTCCATCTTTTTCCATGTACGTGCAACCATCTCATCACACCTCCTTTCCCCACATGCCAGGAGTCGAACAGAGCCAGAAAAGCGGTCGGTGGAGCTCTCTTCCAAACAACCACCTGCTTTGAGTCCACTTAGCCAGGAATGAGGCCGGCATAAAGGGCTTTAGTGTGGGACTGCACTGGCTCATGTTGCCTCCTCAACCTGTGTGGTTCTGTGCTGCGGATAACAAGTGCCTCTAAGTATGCAAAACCTCCTGGATCTGATCGCCAATGGAAAACGCGGATACAGGAGTAGTTTGTGCGTCCTGAATGAAGGGTACATCTGGATACTAAGCCCTCAGGAAAGCGCAGGGAGATCCTTAGCCAAATATCTGTGTTTTAGCTGTCCGCCCTTCCACTTTGTACACAGAGGAGGAGACTAATGAGCCCATCTGCCTTGTGTCTGTGCGCTACGTGCTCATTATGGCGCAAATGATGGTGTTAAAGACGCACAGGAAAGGTATGCATGGGTGTGTCTGTAGCTAAAGATTATATCGTCTGGTTACTGTTCACTAGTCTGTGTTGGGGTGGTGGTGATGGTGGTTGTGATGGTTGTTGGGAAAGTTGTAGTGGTGCTTCTGGTGGTGGTTATTGTGGTTATGATTGTAGATATGGTTGTAGTTACAGGTGGTGGTTGTGGTGATGGTGGTTGTTGGGATAGTTGTAAGATAAGGTAAGGTAGGTAACTTTATTTCTATAGCGCTTTTCACAGACACATCCCCAAAGACGCTTTACAGAGCATTATTAACAGAGCATTCTTCATTCAATCCATACCCAGTGGTGGTAAGATACTGTTGTAGCCCCTGCCCTGACTGACAGAAGCGCGACTGCCAAGCCAATTGGCGCCATCGGTCCCTCCGACCACCACCCACCACCATCACACACTTTCATACCGACAGTGCATGTTTTTGGGTTGATGGGAATAGTTGTAGTGGTGTTTCTGGTGATGGTTTTTGCGGTTATGGTTGTAGATATGGTTGACGTTATAGGTGGTGGACGTGGTTATGGTTTTCGGTATTACTGTGGTGGTGGTTATGATGATGGTTATAGTGGTGGCTGTTGGGACAGTTGTAGTGGTGTTTCTGGTGATGGTTGTTGTGGTTATGATTGTTGATATGGTTGACGTTATAGGTGGTGGACGTGGTTATGGTTTTCGGTATTACTGTGGTGGTGGTTATGATGATGGCTATAGTAGTGGTTGTTGGGACAGTTGTAGTGGTGTTTCTGGTGGTGGTTGTTGTGGTTATGGTTGTAGTTATATGTGGTGGTTGTGGTGATGGTTGTAGGTGTTACTGTGGTGGTTATGGTGATGGTTATGGTGGTGGTTGTTGGGATAATTGTAATGGTGTTTCTGGTGGTGGTTGTGGTGACAGTGGTGGTTATTGTGGTCATGATTGTAAATATGGTTGTAGTTATAGGTAGTGGCTGTGCTTATGGTTGTAGGTATTACTGTGGTGATTGTGGTGGTCATGGTTGTTGGAATGGTTGTGGTGTTTCTGGTGATGGTGGTTATTGTGGCTATGACTGTAGATATGTTTGAACTTATAGGTCGTAGCTGGGGTTATGGTTGTAGGTGGTGGTGATTGTTGTAGTGGTTGTGATGGTTGTTGTGATGGTGGTGGTTGTGGTTATAGTTGTAGGTATTGCTGTGGTGGTGGTTATGGTGATATTTATGGTGTTGTTAGGATAGCTGTGGTGTTTCTAGTGGTGGTTGTGGTGACGATGGTGCTTATTGTGGCTATGAGTGTAGATACAGTTGAAGTTATAGCTGAAGGTGGTTGTGGTTAAGGTATTACTGTGGTGGTGGTTATGGTGGTGTTGTGGTTACAGTTCCTGGATGCAGGTTTTGGCCACCCAGGTAAGATGTTTGTGATTATGGTGGTGATTGTAGTTGTGGCGGTGGTTGTTGTGGTTATGGTTGTGGTAATGGCTGTAGTTATGCTTTTTAGTTATGGCCGTGTTTAGAGTTACGGTGGTAGCTGTGTTTCTGGCAGCTGTTGTGGTGCTTATGGTTACGATGGTGGTTATTGTCATTATGGTTATGGCGTTTGTCATGGTGGTTGTAGTTATGAATGTAGTTGTAGTTATGAAAGTAGTTATGGTGGTGTTTATGGTTATGGAGGTTGCTGTTTGCGTTTAATTTAGTTTATTAAGATCCCCATTAGCTGTGGTCTCCTCAAATTCATTACAAACATTCTTTGTATAATACATAAACCACACACGCTGTCATTATGGTTATGGTGGTAGTCGTGATGGTTGTAGTTATGGTTGAAGTTATGGCGGTATTTATAGCTACGGCGATTGTTGTGGTTATTGTTGTGAGGGTTCAGTGGTGGTCGTTGCGGTTGTAGATGTGTTTGTACGGGTAATTGTGGTGTTTTACGGAGCTGACCTGACAAGTACACTCGGTACAGTCGTCCACGGTCCACTCGTCCTTGTTCTTGCGCACGATGCCGTTGTGGATGCAGACGCCGCTGTGGATCCCAATGCGGTTGTTGATCAGCCTGTTCTCATCGGTCTGGAGGAAGAACGACCACACTTGTGTAAGCTAAACGAGACACTCTTGGTCCCCGTGCGTTTGATATCGTGACGGGTCTAGTGTGTCCTCGTACAGGGATTCACTTCCACACAGCAGCTTCAAGCCTCTCCAATCGTTTCCCTTCTTACCAGTCTGCGCAGTTCATTGGAGAGCTCCTTCACCACCACGCCCAGACCCTTCAGCTCCTTGAACATGCTGAGAAGGTCCTCACAGGTGAAGCCACACACCATCTGCAGGTCTACAGCACAAACAGGCACAATTCTGAAGAAAAATGCACAAATGTATTACACATGTTCAATCATATCATATTTACCTTTGGTCTTGTGGCCCGTGAACTCTGTCCTAATGGCAGAAGATCCATTGATGTTTTCCAAAAGCAAAGTGTCACTTGTTAGAGCTAAGAAGAAATAAAAAACATAATCAAATGTAGGGGTGTGTGATCTGACGGTATTAAATCCTGAAGAATAAGGGCTTCCCCCTTCGTGCAATACATGGGCCAGAATTCAAGGAGGTCCCTTAAGATCAGGCACTGGAGTCATTTTTCAGAAAGCCTCGTAAAATGTATTTTGTTTTATCAAAAGATGTCAAATTATTACATTATTAGATTTATTTATTATTTCTGGCATGGGGGGGTTCAGAAAGTTTCTTTGGCCTAAATTGTCTGTTTTTCTTTTTGTGATTTAAGATCGTGATAAAATCGAAATCGTGCTTTTATTTTTTAAAACTTGTGATGTGATATTTTTGCCATATCGCCCACCCCTAATCAAATGACCATTTTCTTAAAGGTGCACTGTGTAACTTTCTGGTAGTGTGTCCTCTATCTGCTTGTCTCCATGGTGATGTTCTTGCTTTGCCTGTAATACTCCGCAGTACGGCATTAAACGTTAAAAAAATACCTTGACACAAGTTTTCTGTGAGTAAGATTTACTCACTGTTTCACAACTTCACCTGCTTTTATCCATGGGGATATTTACGATTAATGTCTAACTGTGGGACATTACAAACAAAGCAATAACATGTCTATGGAAACCAGGAGTTCTTATCTATCTTTATACCAGATGCCCTACCTGCACACATCTTTTTCTTTTTATCTAGGCTTGGGACTGGCGCATGGTATAACTGAGGTGGGACCCGTTTAACTTATAAATCGTGGCAAAGCCTGTAATAGTTTATTTACTAGACTTTAATACTAACATCCTATCTCCTTCTTCTTATTATCTATGTTTATTATTGTTTTCTACTGTGTTTAACTGGGCTTATAACCTTATTTCTAGTAGCATAATCATTAATAGTCAATCCCAGGTTACCAAATATCTACTAAACGCATGAACAGTTTAGTTAGCACAGCACATTCCTCTGAAACCACAGCCCTTTGAGACGGTATCGCACATTCCTCTGTCATAAGTGTTACACAGCGTCTGCGGGAGGGTAATGGGAAAATTGTCTGTGTGTTTTCGATAAGCACTTGGATCAGACTTGCTGATATAAAAAAAGATGGATTGAGATTCAGATTACTCACCGTTCTGGCAGCCTTTGTTGCGGAGAATGGCATCCAGAGTCGTGCCAAAGACAAAGCGTACATTTTGGAGGACCCCCTTAAAACAAAAAAACAAAAAAACAAAAAACAAAAACAGATTTATGTGGTTTAGTGTGTTTAAAGTGATGGAAATACCAACATCCATTTTGTCTATTTGCACTACAGAATGTACTATAGTCGTCACGGTGACATTTTTACATTAAAGGTTCACTGTGTAACTTTTCTGGTGAAGGGTCCATCAACAGCTTATTTCGTAGGAAAGTTATCGCAGGCCAAGTTACAGGTCAGATCTGTGGCGAGGCGACCCCAATCACAGAGAATACATGTTTTTTTTTTTACTTTTTTGAGCAGTAAAAGCAGCTGTAATTGAATAAACAAGTGTAATGAAATATTGTGGAACATTCCAGGTGATCCAGTAACATCTCCATGACGATGACAATAAGATCCCTCTTCAGAAAAGTTACACATTGCACCTTTATCTTACAAACTGCGTGACTGGAGCTTCTACCAATCATGAACACAAGTAAAAGTAATTTTATCTAAATCTTAAGCGCCCAATCTGCCTGTCTCCATGGAAATATTAAAGTTTTGCCTAGAATGTTCCGCAGTAGCATTACACTTGTATATCTTTATTATTTATTTTTAATCATAACGCGAAAACGCTTTGAAAAACATCTCCAAGGACATAGATAAGTTTTACGCTATACAATCCAGATAAAGTAATAACATCTCCATGGCAACAAGCAGCTGACTCTGCACCAGAAAGGTTACACATTGCACCTTTAAGACAAGAGCCCAATCAAAGCAATAATGAAACTTTCCAGGTTAAATTGGTAAAAATAAATGAAGCTTAAGCACAAGTTTGGCCAGACTTCCTTCAGAATCAATGTGTTGTCTTAATCATCTCATTTCCCTGCCAGTTCACAACCACAACCTTCATTGTAACCAACTCCAAATTATACAATAGTTAAGATTAGACTAATACAAATAAATGGAGTTGTGTTTTGTTTCATTCACACCTGTTTAACACATAAACTCTGCATATTTAGGTTCTTCTCTCAAACGGAAATCACTCAAACATGTGTGAATGAGACAAAACACATGTTTGCGTTTTTATGTTTAGGAGGAGTTAACAGCTAAAAGAGGCAATTTTACAGAGGATCTTTAAGCATTTCTTCACAAACAAATTGAATACACTTTAAACATGTCTGTGCCCTCCCTTGTAGAGTAAGTATCAGTATTTTTAGTACTAGTGATGAGCGTATAAATCCCAAAATGTGCATATTTCAGTGGTGACAGGTGATACTCTCCATTCTGGGCTAGCTCCTGACCTGAAAAAGCACAAGTGGACTTTGTTTGTGTGAGAGACGAGACTGTAAAGCATGTCTTAATGGAATGTGGCATCTATAAAGAAGAAAGAGGGCGCTTCTTCAAAAGGTTGACTGGACTTGGAATAACAAAATCTCATTAAACACTCTCCTTGGTCCAGTCATGCATAAAAATGAACTCACAGCAGTAGTTTTTGGTTTTATTTACAACACCAATCTCCATACTCACTGTTACAGTACCGAGAGCAACCTGTGAACGGCAGCACTACACCTGGACGTGTCTTGCATGCAAAACTACCCCAAAAAAGAAGGGCAGAGGGCAATATATTATCTAAATTACTGCAGCCTTTGCGATTAGATAACTGTGCCAACTCAACTTGCAAATTCGATTCAGTTTTGATTAACTATGCAACCCAGTGGACAATGTGTGAGTTTTTTACTGTATATAGCTATATTCCTTGATAAAAACATGCCTTAAGTGTTTTTTTTCAAAGAAGAAACTCTATCTCGATGGAGATGCATGCCCAGGCCAAGTTACAAGTCGGATCTGTGGAGAAACAGCCCCACTCATAGTAAGCATACGTGTTTTTTGATGTATTTTGAGCAGTGGTGTGTACAGAAAATCACTTTATCACTTGTTTAGGCATATGGACCACACGTTTTTTCTAACAGCAGGTTTACACTAATTGCAGGTCGGGTTTTGGGGCATATTCTGAGGGGGATTTGCAGATTGTCTGTTACACCAACTCTATCAACTGCGGTGTAGATTTGACCAAAGCGACGCGGTTTTACTTGGGTTCATGCAATAACGCACGTCTAATGAGCTGAAGACAGCTCCAGATCACTGTGGTGTACGGGGAAAATACACTTGTGGATTCTTTCTGTAGATCTGTCCTCGCTCAGACCCACCTCACCCACACCTGGCCTCACCCAGACCCGGACCTCATCCAGTTCCATGCCTCACCCAGACCCGGACCTGACCCAGATCCGCCCCTCACCCAGACCCACCCCTCAACTAGACCTGTGCCTCACCCAGACCTGGACACACCCAGACCAACGGCTCACCCAAAATTGCCTCACCAAGACCCACCCTCGCTCAGAACCAGACCTCACCTAGACCTGGACCTCACCCAGGCTCACCCCTCACTCAAGACCCGCCCTCGCTCAGAACCAGACCTCACCTAGACCTGGACCTCACCCAGGCTCACCCCTCACTCAAGACCCGCCCTCACTCAGAACAACACCTCATCCAGAACCACACCTCACCCAGACCCACACCTCACCTAGACCTGTGCCTCACCCAGACCTGGACACACCCAGACCAACGGCTCACCCAAAATTGCCTCACCAAGACCCGCCCTCGCTCAGAACAACACCTCATCAAGACCCACACCTCACTCAGACCAAGACCTCACCTAGACCTGGACCTCACCCAGGCTCACCCCTCACTCAAGACCCGCCCTCACTCAGAACAACATCTCATCCAGAACCACACCTCACCCAGACCCACCCCTCACTCAGACCCAGACCTCATCCAGATCTGTGCCTCACCCAAACCTGCGCACACCTGAAAGTCAGTGTACACACTCAACATAAGATGCTGCCTACAAGCCTATGTACCCAGGATGTTTTCTGCACTGCTCCCTCCAAAGAGAGAGCCTAAAACAAAATTGAAAGTAATTCAACTTTTTAATACATTGTTTTTGGCAAATAAAGTATTTTCAACCCGACAAAAGTTGCACTTACCATAAACCTGTCCTTCACCGCTCCCTTCCCGATCCTCAGCTGGGCGTGGTTGGGCGTGTCTTGGGTCAGGATGCTCTGAATGGGCGCGTCCAGTTCTGCCGTGTTCACATCCACACATCCTACGTACAACTGCGCCCGATCCTCCTGCACAAACAATGTAATGTTCTTCCAGTGCCCCGTGGCCAGATCCACATCCTCTATGGACACCACTTGCTGCTTGTTCTCCGTGGACAGAACTATGTCGAGGGTGTTGGCTTTCCCATTGGAGATGATCTCAAAGACCGGTCCGGATCCATCCTTTTTCTCCACGGTGAGCAGGCTCCCTCTGGTGCGTTTGAACTGCTTGAAGTTGAGCAGGAGTAGGAAGCCCCGGTCGGCGTGGATGGTGTCTATGAGGTCCCTAAACGTAGCTTCAGGGACCGGAGGGATGAGGTCTGGGTTGAGGATTTTGTAGGCAGGGCTGTAAGGATCATCTCCCTTCACCAGAGTCACACCGTGGTTCTTTTTGGGCACTTGGACCAGCTCGAAAAGGTCGTACACGCTGTCGTTGTCGTCTCGGGTTTCTGGGGATTGAAGAGTGAATTTAAAGGGGCACTAGGGAACTTTTCTGATGTTGGATCTGCCACTGTTCATCTCTATGGAGGTTGTGCTGCTTTGCCTGGAATGTTCTGCAGTATGCCATTAAACCTTTCTATCTCTATCTTATATCTTTGAATGAGTATGTCTTGTTATTATTAGTATGTCTATAACTGCGAAACGAAGCAGATGAAGCCACCAAGCAAAGTTACAAGTCAGATCTGTGGAAAGGAGACCCTGCTCACAGTAAGAATTCATGTTTTTCAAGGTATTTTCTACCAATAAAAGCACTTGTTATTGAATAAATGCAAGATAGATAAGTTTAATGTTATAATGGAACATTCCAGGCAAAAAAAAAACATGTAATGGTTTCAAGTAGAGGTAGTGCACCTTTAAAGGGGAAAACAGATGCACTTTGGACTTGATTTTAGTCTTTTACTATTACATTTTACTACTACTACTACTACTTTTACTTTAGAAATTGTGTAGATCTAATTTAGTCCAGGGGCATTAGTCTCAGTCTAGACCCTGATTAAGTCCAGGTTCAGTCCCAACTAAGTCCGGATTGAGTCCTGGTTTAGTCCTCAGACTAGTTATGAGAGGGATCGTAGTAGAAAAGCTTATAGAATCGCTGCACACTTGCACATAAAGTAATAAAGTAAACAAAATCATGGCATATTAACATAACTGATCCAATCTGAGTGTCTTTATTAAGATCAGATTGAAATAAATGTAGCCTATCCAAATTTCTGACATTCTGGATGTATTTTTGGTTGTAAACAGTAATTAATCGATGTTTTACTGAAAAAACTCCACACATTTAGACCAAAATGCAATAAAAAGCACCTATCCACACTGAAATTAAAGGTGAAAATGTACAGAGAAAGTGCTGAGAAACTAGAAGTGATGTGAATATGTAAGATTCTTTTATTAGGTAAAAGTTAGGTTAAGTAATACAACATAAAGGTGTAATATGTAACTTTTTGTCTCAATGGGGATGTTAATTCTTTCCATGGAATGTTCCAGTATGGCATTAAGCTTATCTATCTCCATGGAGACACCACCAGACTAAGTTACTGTGGAGAGGCAACTCCATTCACGGTAAGAATGCATTCTTTTCAATTGTCCACTGAGCAATAAAAGGTCTGTAAATGAGTAAATAGCTACGTTTAATGCCATACTGTGGGACATTCCAGAAAAAGTATGTGGTGATCTGATGTTTAAGTAAAGCAAGTCTTTACTAATCACAAAGGCATTAAAATAAGCAGCAGTAGCAGAAGTCCCTGTTGCCCTCTGTGACCATCCTGTTACTGCGCCAATGCCAAAGAGCGTCTCCAAGTGATGCTCAGCTCTACTCAGTGTTAGAAATTATAAAGAAATGTAAATGCAACGCAAGATTAAAACAAAAATGCTCACAAAAATAAATGATTGACATAAAAATAGACTCACCTGCGACTCTGGCACAGTCACAGGTCCATAGCATCAAGAGCAAAAACACCACCACCAACTTCATTCTGATCTGCTGCCTGAAAGTGGCAAAATTAGCCAATAATGAGCACAAATATCAGTCTGAATAAAAAGAATTAAAACCAAAACTTTGAGTCTAAGAAAGCATTTCACATCAGTAATATAAATTATAGATTAAACTCATTTGTAAATTGTAAATTAGCAGAACAAATACTGCGTAAAATAGATTCACTTTACGCACACGCACCTGCAAGGCGAAACAGCAGACCAAAGCTTAAATAAAAACAAATAAAATCCCCAAAACGTGATAGAAATCCAATAATAATCCTTTACATCGACACGTGAAGTGATTAGTCCCCAAAGCGATACGGTCTCGGTTGGAAACCCGTGCGTCCTGCTACGTTGCCGCTAAAAACCTGCTCTTTTAAAGTCGTCGGAGGGACAAAGTGCTATTTAAATAGTTTGATGCCATTCCTAAGAAGTTGTTTCGTCCAATCCGAGCGCAGGAGGGAGGGGGACGGGCTAGAGGAGAGGGAAAGAGGGAAAGGAGAGAGAGGAGAGGTGGTGGAGGAGGAGGAGGAGAGTTTGGATCGGTGGGCGCAGATCGTCTCCTCCGTGCCCGTGCGTGGCCACTTGTTAATGGGGTAGAGTGTTGTTCGTCTGGCGGTCCATCATCCATCAGTCTCGCAGCGACCCCCCTGCGCCGTTACGCACTATTTGCTGGCGTGTTATTCCGTTTTGCGCGCAGGTGTTCACAGGGAATGCGTCGTAAAATAATTCAGTTGAAATTTAATCCGCGTTATTGCCGTTTGGTTCACTACTAAAGGTGCACTATGCAGCTTTTCCAGTGGAGCGTTCGCCACCTGAGACGTCAATGCGTTGCCTGGAAAGTTTCACACTATAGCATTACATTTCTATAACTTGCATTTATTTAACTGATTGTGTTTTACCTTGAGAAAGACGCATTCTGACCTCTTCACAGACCTGACTTGTAACTTGGCCTCGCGTCTTGCTTCCAAATATCGACAAATGATAAAAAATACAGTAGAAATTTCACGAACGAGCAATGACATCTCCATGGGGACAAGCAGACAAGCACAACTACTATCAGAAAGTTACACAGTTCACCTTTAATTAAAATACGTCCAACTTCAAGCACAAAAATGAACTGTGTAGTTTTTTGGTTGCATTTTCAGAAGAGGTATTTGCTGGAGTTTTTTCTGTAGTGGATGCTGATGCAGAGCTGCCACTTGCACTTACCCTCCTCAGCCGCTAGGGGCCCACGTGATCCACAGGAACAGCAGGGCCCAAACTGTGGCAAGTGCACACAGGGAGATCTGTACTGTTAAGAGTTTGTGAATGGCAGAAAAGCTTATATTATGGCCTATTTTTTACTTCTACTACTCTCTACTACTACTACTTCTTTTTTTCCTACTACTCGTACTACTGTAAGATATCCTTTTCTCACTTTCTTTTTCATTTCTTTCATTTCATCTAAACTCAATCCCTCTCATGACACTTGCTGGATAGTTTTTTGGACCTGATCAAAAACAGCTCTACAGTTTGGTTTCCATTTATGCTGCTGTTTGTGTCACTAAATTAAAAGTGTTTAATAGAGTAGGGATGCACCGATTCGCCAATATTAAAAAAAAAAAATTGCTAAATTGGATATTGGCTTCTAAATATCGTTTCAGCTATTGGTTGGACATGTACGTTCGTGTAATAAAACTATTTCCTGGTCATATTGGCCCGATAACAGCTACAAAAGGCAAGGCAAGTTTATTTGTATAGCACAATTCGTACACAAAGTAATTCAAAGTGCTTTACGGAATAAGAAATACATTGAAATCAATTAAAATCACAACACAAACAAATCAAAACATAATCATCATAAAATTAAAAATAGTAAGAGAAATTAAATTCGAGAGAAGAGTGCCGAATGAGAAATGAAAACCTTTTAGTCATGTGTAGCTAAACAGAACCGTTTTAAGCCTGGATTTAAGCAGAGTCAAAGTCGAGTGTGTCTCACATGTTCAGACTGTTCCAGGTTTTAGCTGCATGAATCTGAAACGCTGACTCCCCGACTTTGGATAAGTTTGGTCTTAACAAATGCTGTTGTCAGTCTCTGCACTCATATTGGTTAATGTTATAATGTTGTTTCCTCATCCAAACCAGACCTGGAGTTGTGTTCTGTTTCATTCACATGTTTAACACACAAATCCTGCATATTTAGGGTTCTGTTTGAGAGTTCTTCTCTCAAATAGAAAACCATCTTATTCAAATATGTGTGAATGGGAAAAAAACAAAAAAACTCCAGGTATGTTTTTGATGCAGTAACAACATTATAACATGGCTTAAAGCTCACAAGAGTCAATTTTGTGTAATATAGGACCTTTAAAGCCATAGCATCAGTATCAGAAGTAAAAAAAAAAGCTAAATCGGTGCATCCCTAGTGTTAAACAATAATACAATAGTGTTTTATGTGTTGAAGAAGACATATTGTGCTTTTGTCTGCTCTGTAGTTATCCTTTTTGGATTATTACACAACTGAATAAAAGAAACAATCCCACTGACATCCATTAAAAAGAATTGTGGTGCTGAATATGACATCAAACTTCCATATAATGCCAAAAAAGTAAATGAATAAATAAAAAAACAGATCAAAGTAAGAGGAGAGGGAGGACTGGGGGATTTTCTGAGCAATAGCAGGATTGCCCAAACGTGCGTAAGTAGCTCTAAATAAAGCTTAAAGTGGGTAAATAAGAAAAGAAACTATTTTAATGGTTAGAAGCTCTTAGAAGTTGATTTTGCAAATATGTTTCGTTTAATTCTACATCTGGACTGGAGAACGCCGCCTGCCTTTGATCGGATTAACAATCATTTGACTGAAGTGTTGCATAAAACAGCCTGGAATCGTCTTAATCCCCAGAATAGTTTAATCTTTCTTCACTCACTGTAGTTTAAACACTGTAAAACATCTGAGCTCGGAT
This sequence comes from Odontamblyopus rebecca, assembly GCA_030686955.1. Classification (NCBI taxonomy): domain Eukaryota; kingdom Metazoa; phylum Chordata; class Actinopteri; order Gobiiformes; family Gobiidae; genus Odontamblyopus; species Odontamblyopus rebecca. The sequence continues at coordinate 10,167,698 of CM060673.1, forward strand.
CTATGAAGCCTGCAGGGTTTGAGCGGTGAACACAGATGGAGTTAAAAATAAGAAAAAGGAAGGCCACGTGTGACCGTAAATACTTTTATTATCGACAAATACAAAGGAGCAAATAAAACACCCTTCAAAGTAAAGTGAACATGGCATTTTTATGGGTTGTGTACAAAGTAGTCGATGTTTTACTGTTAATAAAAGCGATGAATTAGAGGTGCACTGTGTAACTTTTCTAGCGGATGGCCGGCCACCTGTTTCCATGGAGACGAGCAAGTGAGTAAGTCAGGTCTATGGAAAGGCAAGTCTGCTACTGACAGAAAGAAAGCATGATTTTGTAGGTAGTTTAAGAAAAAAACAACAAATAATAAAGATAAAAAAGTTTAGTAAAGTTGGTCCTCGGATCTGAAGGTTGAAGGTTCAGTGGTCAGATCTTTGCCGGGTCAGTACTGTCATTGTGTCTTTGGGCAAAACACTTAACCCACTTTGCTCCCAGTGTCTGCTTACACTGTTTATGTTCTTTATAGGCTCACCGTCACCCGAGGTTCACTTGTGATTATTTTGCAAATTGATTAATCTAGCAATTATTCTTTTGATTAATCTATTTGTTTTTTTAGGAAAGGTGCATTAACATGATATTTTTCCTAAACTGTACCTGGATAAAGCTGAAATTAAGATACTTGTGGAACATATTTAAATGGTAAATGGTCACATTTTTATATCTCGCTTTCTCCACCTTCAAGGCACTTTACATCGAGGGACCATCATCATTCATACACCAGTGTTTCAAAGTCAAAGTCAAAGTGAACTTCATTGTGAATTCCACCCTGTAACAGACAGTACAAAGGGGGATCGAAATTGTGATTTCCCCAAAAACTCCAAAAAGCTGAAACACTCATAGACATGGCATGAAATGTACACAGACCATCCGTCCATCTTCTTCCGCTTTATCCGGCTGGGTCACGGGCTCAGCTGTTCACTGCCCAGTCCACTGTGCACCTGACCCCCCCCTATAAACCCCACAGGAGGATGGACGTCATGGTCCTTGATGTTAGTTCATAGGGAGGCTATTGTTGTCTATGTACATACCTAAAATAAACACAAGATATACAAAAAGACAGACAAAGGACATATATCAGGATCATTATCATGTTGGAATATATAAGTACGTCCCATGTGCAGTTTCCGGACCAAGAAATCATCAATTCTTCCAGGGTATGGAAACTTTTGAGCACAACTGTACATTTCTACAAGAAAAGACTGAGGTAGTTATGAAGGCGCAATATATAAAGTGCATAAAGTTCGCACATGAGGTGGGTTAAGTGTTCATCTTTGGGAGCGGGAATCGCACCACCAACCTGCGAATCAGTGGATTTAACTGCTCTCGAAAAGATGTTTATGTCGAGAGTGGAATTTGAACCGCCAACCTTCAGATCAATGCACAAACACTGTTTTCATCAAAACACTAAATGTTCACATTTCCCCTTTCGTTTGTGCCTAATTATTGTTCTGTATGAGCCATAAAACCTCTTCTCTCAGCTCATGTCAGGCTTTGGGGCCTATGGAAAATCAGTAAACAATGAATCCATTGTTAAAATTTGACTATTTCGAGTTTGTAGATTTGTTATGATTAGTTGTAGTGCCTTTTACCTTTGTTGTACAGAGTTAGAGTTATGTAATTCTACAAATACCTAGAGATTTTATTATTATTATTCATCTATTCATTCAGATTACATTGTGATATATTCTAAGAAGTCAGAATATGATGAAAAAACAAACAAATAAAACAACATAGATGCATTCAACATGGATTTAACTCTTAACCCCTTCTCCTGGGGTAAAAACACTCATCACTGTGCCGCTGTTTGACCCTCGTGCTCACCAGGTTCACAGAGTTCAGCGTTTACAAGAATAGCCTGTGGAAGTCGTACTTTAAACTCGTTTCCTCTGCATTTGTTCTTTCCATTCTTCCTCCTTCACCAAAACACAATGAACACACCCGTACATAACCCGCACCTGTGTTCCTAGTGCAAACATCTCTGTGAATCAGCCTGTAAAAGTGCTCCTCACAGGTCTGAAGCCTGCACAAACACGCACATACACAATATTCACATTTTATATCAGCGATCGACTGTCGCAGACCACATCACGCTCACACACCACATTCCTGTTGCACCAAATGGCTCCACGGCTGATTTTGTTTGGACAGTGTTTCTGCAGACCATCAGTGAAGGCTTTGGGCCACATTTGGAAAACTAACTTAAGTTTGCTTTGTGTTTTTAAAACTGTTAAAAGAATCAACTCTTGTGGATCAGCTCCCAGTGAAGACATAGCTCAGTATAGCATGTTAGCGATCTTTAAGTTGACTTTTGGTGGTAAATTTATTGTGGTGCACTGGAAAAAACTATATCTAGGTAAGTTAAAATGTCTTAAATTAAGAAAATTTTGCTTTATTTGAGCAGATCCAACTTGACAAGTAATATTATCTGCCAGTGGAATAAGTGTTTTGTTCTTAATTCAAGCAACATTTGATTTAGTTTCTTATTTTAAGTGCAAAAAGTTCTTGTTTTTCATATTTTAAGTAGAAAAAGTCTTATCCAGTGGCAGATCAGGTGAAATTTACTCAAATCATGATAAAAATTTCTTAATTCACATCATCTTAGCTTGACTAGATTTTGGTTTTTGCTGTGTATTACTCCCACTTTGAGTTATATATGGTTCTACATAGTTATAGAACAAAATATAATATTTCAAATACAGTATTTTTTTTAATTTTTATCGTAGAATAAGTCTGGTGATGTTTTTTGGACTTAAAAACTGAGAAATTTGTTTTGAATTTCATCTATGACGCAACTAAACAGGGAAAAATGCAAACCGTGGATTGTTAATTGCTCAGAAAAGGATTTAGATTAATTTATTATTGAAACAAGCGTGAATAAAACAACAACATGACATGATTAAAAGCTAAAAAATAAAAGTATATGTCTTTAAGTTAAGATATAGGCTACACTCATTTATTCACACTCACAATAAGCATAAAATACAGGTTTTCCACAATTAGACTATTTAAAACCTTCTTTGCCAGTGTTTGCTAATGTGTGCACTGTGTCACCATGGAAACCGCTGAATATTCTGCTATAGACATACACGTAGAACCTCATAGCACAACGTCATTGCAAAATATGTTGACTATTTAGGTGAAATGAGTATTCTTTATGGCTGATTTTAAATACTAACTCATATAACGGACTAAACAAGTACAAATTTGAGGTATTTTCGTTCAGTGGTGTGGGTATAACCTGGTCTATTCAGAGTCGTGGAGTGAGATGTTGGTCTGTAGTTTATTTGAGGTCACCTTCTTTGTGCAGTGTGTAGGGTGCACCCGTCAGACAGCAGCACCCACACACCCGAGGGGCCCCTGGAGAGACACGCGTGTTAAGGTCACAAAGAGCTGTCTGAATGGTCCAATGATCCAGCTCTCACAGACCCGTCCGTCTCTCACTTATTTACCATTTTAATTCAGTGTTTCGTTCACAGCCCAGTGACCTGCTCCATCTAAAACAAAAAAAACAACATTCAGCATTTATCTGTGCAGGGTGACTGAACTGTTTTGCCCAAAAACGCAATGGCAATGAGGGGGATAGAACCACCAATTATTGTGCCTGAATGTGCACTCGTATATTTCACTTTTCTGCTAAATCGTGTTATTTTTTCTGTGTATTAGACATTAAAGTGATCTATTTATAGAGAGCAAAAACATTTTTTACATTTTTACTGTTGGGTACATCTTGTAATTTTGTACATTTTTGTGTTACATTATAGAGTTTATTGTTTTCTACTTTATTTTCTGTTTTTTAGTAGTGTTTGTCTATGTTTCGCTTTAAGTCCCGCAGTAATTTCCTAATGTTGTGAACCTGCTCACTCTTATTGCAATAAAACCTTTTTGATTCTGATTCTGATTAAATGTTGATGCTGCAAAAATAGCCCAGCGTATTTCTTGTAATGTGTTTTGTATTATTCTGTTCTCTAGTGGGTTAATCTACAGAGAAATAGGAAACATAAGCGACTTCTGCGATAAACTAATTCAACTGTTGCTTTGTTCGTCGTCAGATTTGTTTATGTCAGTGCCACATGTGAAACAAAGGAGCTCATTGGTCATCTACATTTACACACAAAATGACAGTTCTCTCACATCACACGATTGTCTTTCTTTTGTCTTTATGTGTTTTATTATTATTCTCGTAAGCAGCATTTGTTTTGATAAGAACAGACCGTGTGTGCCCCTGATTGGCTAAACCACCCGTCAATCACACCCATCTGAACTCAGGGAGATTCACCAGAGACCAGACCACAGACCAGGAGTCCCCCAACCTTTTTCTGCTTGTGAACTACTTTTTGCACAACGAAAAATCCCAGAGAGCCACTCATTTTAACGGTCGCTAGAAATGTAGTAAATCTAAGAGTCATGGTAAGGCGTAGATGAGGTGCAGTTAGATGCTGATAAAATATAACCCATTATCCAGTCACCGGTGCACAAATACGTCATAAAAATGATATATTTGCAATGGATATAGGCATTTAATTAATCAAATCTGAGTTATTCAGCACAATGGTATAATTCAGAAATCCCTTGACGAGCTACTTGGAAGTGGGAGGAGAGCTACTGATAGATCCCGAGTTAGAGGTTAGAGACTCCTGCCATAGACTGTATTTATAAATGGACATAACTAATGTGCTATAGGCGTGTTATAAACAGGAAGTGAATAAAGAGGCTCTTCCGGCTCCTCCTGACCTTGGCTTCAATGACTTAAAATGGAAAATCGTGGCCCTTCTCCCTGTGACTGCTGCTGTGAGCCTTGTCATTTTGGTCTTAAAATTAACTCGCTCTACATGACCCTGCTGTTTTTAATTTGCTAAAAAAATCCTATCCCTAATATGGAGCCCCGTGACCTCTAGTGTCACGAGCTTCATTTGAGTGGAGCCGAACGCTGTGGGCGACGTCACACTCACAGCGGCTACGTTCAGACCACAGGGCTTAATGCTCCATTCAGATTTTCTTGTGAAATCCGATTTTTTTGCGAGGTCGTTCACATTTCCAATTAAATGCCACTTGTCTGTGATCTCCAGTGTGAACTTTAAACGCCCCAAAAGTCGCCTAAACATGGACGCAGCACTGAGCACCTGGAGATTATAGAGTTGCTGTCGTACCTCTCGCGGGAGGAAACACGTCCTCGGTGGCTTATTCCAGTGATCAAACGTGTCGGCGTTGGGCTGTATTGGTTCACAACAGGTGCTTGTCACAGCACAACAGCCAAACTCTCGCTTGTTGATGCCGTGTAGGTCGGATGTAGGTCGGATGAATGTGACTCGGCTGTTCAGACTGAAGTCGTGTGGCAAAAGATCGGATACGTATCGGTTTTAGGAGCACATATCCAAGTGGCCGGGGTTGCACTTGAAAAAATGAGATCTGTGTTGTTCAGACTGTCGTTAAAAGATCCGATACAGGTCACACATGGGCGAAAAATCAGATTTGGGGCACTTCACGTAGCCTTAATCCATTTTTTATGCACTCTATGGTTCACATCTTTGTAAAGCATTAGAGAAGTGTGTACTCTTTAATATATGGCAGTGCTCTTTCTGTGCACACACTCTTTTTCCCTACACTACCCCTGACAAAGCTGCTTCTTCTATCACTTTTCCACCCAGTCGTGCTTCCCCGTGTGCAGATAAAGACATGTGCTCCTCAGTCTCTCCTCTGACCCGGGACAATCACAATATCACGGATCGTCAGCTCACTTTTCAGGCCTCTATTGGTACAACGCCATCATCATTCCTCTGAAAAAAAAAGAAGAAAAGGTTTGGGTGTTCTCCTGTTTTGATTTAATCTCTGCCGTGTGCGTAACTTCGGTCCGTTGGGTTTAATTGTAATGGGACTTCTTCCAGATCTGCTTGATGTTCCAGCTGTGAGGCCGGCCTCTCGATGACGCCTTTAATCAGCCTGCCTGCTCTAATCTGTTGTTATTTCCTAATTATTACAAAAGTCCTCGGTGGGATTTAGAAGAAGGCGAGAAAGGAAACTCGGAAACTCAGATTCAGTCGAAGCACAAACACGTGAAAGGAGGATTTTAAAAAGTATTTAAATGTGAACTACTGTACGTATGTTTTGGGTGGAGGTCCTGCCACTTGTTTGTTACTTAAATGTGCACTGTGTAACTTTTTGGATGGGGGTCTGTCACCTGCTTGTTTCTATGGATACGTCATTGCTCCACAGTGTGACATTAAACAGCTCTACCGTGCATTTATTCAATTACAGGTGGTTTTATAGCTCAAAAATACCAAGAAAAACAGGAATTCTGACTGTGAGCGGGGTCGCCTCTCCACAGATCTGACCTGTAACTTGGTCCGGTTTGGTTTTCATGAAGATAGAAATCCCATAGTTTGAAACATTCCAGATAAAGCAATAACGTCTTCATGGAGAAAAGCATTTGATGGACCTACTACCAGAAAAGTTACACAATGCATGGATACTGGAGCAAAAAAAAAAAAAAAAAAAAACTCAAGTAAAAGTAAAAGCATCACATGAAAAAATCTACTTAAGTAAAAATAAAAGTACCTGCTTAAAAATGTACTTCAAAGGATCCTCGGCTGCTTTAAGATGCTGGTTTTATATGCTTAACGTTGGCGTCTGTTATAAATACGTCACACCAAAAAGGTCAAATATGTTCGTTTGGAGTATTTGTTTTAATAAAAAGGAAAATACGCTCGCTCGTAGGTCGCCATATTTGTTTTCATCGCAAAGCATTCTGGGTCGATGACGTCACAAGGTTATTGTTATTGGATTCAACTTGGAAAACTCAGTGCTTTTAACGCCAACAGTTTATATAAAGCCAAACTGCGCTCAGGCTCAGAAACCATGTTCATGTCGCCGACACGATCTTCATCAACAGAGACGGTGAATCCAGGCAACCACTTGACGCTACCCAGAATGCTTTGCAACGAAAACAAAGATGGCGACCTACGAGTGAGCGTATTTTCACCTTTTTATAAAAAACAAACACAAACAAACATATTTGAGCTTTTTACGTATTTATAACAGACTCCAGCGTTAATCATATAAGAGCAGCATGTTAAAGTAGACGGGGATCCTTTTAAAGAGTAAAAAGTATTTTGTACAGTTTTTGTGATCTAATAACACTTCAGATGTCAAATGCATTTGAGAAAGAATTTTGTTCAACAGAAACAATTGCATTCATACCTTTTCCCTTGCTCTTTTTATTTGTATATTTTTTCATTGCTCAAATTACAAATATGTTAAAAATAATCATTTTAGTAGATTTCACATAATAATAAAACATACTTTTACTTTTCAGTCCTGTTCAAAAATGTCATGGAGTAGAAAGTACAGATACCTGCTCTCAAATGTAGTTACGTAAACGTTAAACAGTATCTACTTGAAGATGTACTTAAGTAATACAGATACCTAAAATGTATATTTAAGAACAGTACTTTACTACTTTTCCATTGAGAAGTTACTGCGTTGCATAAATGTTCCACAGTCTGGCATTAAACTTCCCAGATTAGACCTGCAACTGTAGCTTGGGCTGGTCACCTGCACTGCAAAAAAAAAAAGATTTTCTAGCATAGTTAAACTGACTTGAATTAAGCAGATTCATCTTAAAAGATCAATTTTAATATTTTTTTACTTAATAAGATGAGATGTTTTTACTTGTTTCAAGATATTCCATCCTGATTTATCTTATCTCGATATTACAACTTATTCTAAGCACTTTTCATATTAAATCAGTCCAGGTTAAGCCTCTTTAACTTCCTTCTCAAACCAATAAGGTGTAAAATCTTGCCATAAATACTTGAAACTAGTGTTTTCTGCTTAGAACAAGATTTGTATTTCGTCTTGTTTTAAGAAAACTTGGTAAGTGAAAATTTCTTACTGCACTGACAGATAATTTCACTTAAAATTGGGAATTTTTACTTCAAAATTGGTATTTTTTTCTGATTTTTGATAGCCCTTTTTTGCAGTGTGTTGTCTCCATGGAGATGGTTCAGTTTAATGCCGTACTGTGGAATGTTCTAGACCTAGTGATACCTGCGTCTAGCAATTTTCTTGTCCAACAATCAGGAAGTGTGCGTTAGTATGCTAGTTGTTGTTGATGGTAAAACTCTGCTCTGAAAGTTGTGAAAAAGGTGAATAGGTGAAGGTGAAACATTACATAATGTTCTGAATGCATGAGGTAAGTGACAAATACCTTTGGACAAGTACAAACTGTTTAAAAACTGGACTCGTTCTGTTTTTCACGACTTTAAGACCATAAAATTCAGGTACAGCTCCTACAAATAAACACTGAAAATTATTTAGTTCAGTCTATTTTTTGGAATTATGATTTTGAACCGTTAGAAGTCTCAGGAGAATTAGCTTATTTTTTCGGAGAAGCAGTAAAACACATTTTTGCTGTGAGGTGAAAGTGCGAAATACCTCCAGAGTTACAAAACTGTCATTCAAATATCTTTCATTACCTCTTAATATCTTTTCATGGTCTGAAAAACACATTAAAAGTTCATTCATTTAAAGATTTAGTCACACCTAATGTTAAGAGAAGCAGATATTCATTAAAGGGTCCATATTACGCCATTTTATGATCGATTTTATAATGTTGGAGTTGCATTTTATTTCATTCACACATATTTAAAAGACAAAACCTGCATATTTAGGCTTCTTCTCAGACTGAAAACACTCTGTTCCACCATGTGTTGTCATGTGCTCATTCAGAAAGTGTTTATGTTTTTTAGACCTGGAATTGCCAATATCTACAGAAATTAAAAGGAAAATGTAGCTGTTAACTGGAAAACTACTGCTCCAGGACATCACAAGGTGGAACGGAGCATTTTGAGCTTTGGAGATGGAGACAAACTAAAATGAATCATTAAACATGAATGAAACAAAACACAACTCCAGGTATGTTTTTTCCAACACGGCTTAAAGCTCAGAAGAGACAATCTTGCATAATTTTATACGTTTTAACCACATAATCTATTAACACTGTGGGTTATTTGAGTTTACTGGTGGTTTGAAAGATTCATTTAGTTATTTGGAAGGTACAAGATCTCATTAGACAAAATTTCCACAAGAATAAAATTATTTCGTGAGATTTTTTCCACTTAGATTGGATAAAAAACGGTTTCATGTCAGTGAGTTGCATCACTTATAGTTCCAAAAAGCAGCGCTAGAATGGAAACGAAACTATGAAATGAAATAAATAACAAAATTGTGAGGTCAAAATTGGAAAACGAACTGTGCAATGTGCAGTTTATATCTCGTATCTTGTCTCGTCTCGTGGAAATTTTGTCTCGTCCCGTTCCTGTTATCTGGGGGATGCTTTATATCTTTGAATCAAATATAAATCGGAGTGTTTTAGGCCAGGGAGGGCATCTGGTTTAAAAGCGTGAGCGAAATGTGGAAAAGATTGGACGGAAATGATCAGAGTGACAAAGGCGCACTTGTGGTATCTTGTCTGTCCTTCCTCTGACCTTTAGCTCTCTGCAGTTTTCTCCCCAAACACGTCATTTCTGGCCATTTCCAACAGTGGCCGCTCACATTCCTGCAGTAAACAAATACAGCAGAGCTAATAAACACGTGTCAAAGGGCCATATTTGGAGATTTTACACCAGCCGGCTTCAAATACTCTTTTTAGTTAATGTACTTCGTGTTTGTCTAAAAACTGGAAAATATTCAGATGGACTTTTGCTTCATCAGTGGTGGAGCGAAGTAAACATAGACGTAAAGTACTGCCCTTAAATATACAGATCTGGAAAAAAATAAGAGACCACTGCATTTGATTTTTCTGAAAACAACGTCTCTACATGTACGACAGCCGTTCTCTTCCTCTTCCTCAGTTAAAACATTAGTATTGTGTTGTTTTAAAATGAAGATGATCTTGTTTTCTTTGCATTATTTGAGGTCTGAAAACATTTAATCTTTTTGTTATTTTGACCATTTGTCATTTTCTGCAAATAAATGCTCCAAATGACAATATTTTTATTTGGAATTTGGGAGAAATGTTGTCAGTAGTTTATAGAATGAACCAAAAATGTTCATTTTACTCAAACACAAACCTATAAGTAGTAAAATTAGAGAAACTGATCATTTTGCAGTGATCTCTTATTTTTTTCCAGAGTTGTACATTTTAGCTTTCTGCTCTACTACATTTTTAAACAGGAGTGAAAAGTGAACGTTTTAAAGATAGTTTGAGACCTGCTGAAAAGGCTGAGGGTTTATTTTTAACACGTTTGTACTTTGAGAACAAAATCTACAAATAAAAACAGCAAAAAAATGACTGATTCAATTATTTCTGTTGAACAAAATTCAGCATCATTCTTTATCAGAATCACCACATTTGAAGCTTTATTAGAACTCAAAATCGGCACAAAATACTTTTACTTTTTACTCTTAAAGTACATTAATACTTTTAAACGAATCATTGCTTTGCCTGGAATGTCCCACAGTGTGGCATTAAACAGCTCTACTTTACATTTATTCAATTACAGGAGGTTTTATAGCTCAAAAATACCAAGAAAAACAGGTATTCTGACTGTGAGCGGAGTCGCCTCTCCACAGATCTGACCTGTAACTTGGTCTGGTTTACCTCCGTGAAGGTAAAGGTTTAATGCCACACTGTGAAACATTCCAGACAAAGCAATAATTTGACAGACTCTCCAGCAGAAACGTTACACAAAGCACCTTTAAGTAGATTTTTTCATGTGATACTTTTACTTTTACTTGAGTATTTTTTTGTTTTTGTTGCTCCAGTACCTGTACTTTTACTTGAGTAACACTAATGAGTACTTCTTCCACCGCTGTTCTTCATTCAACAGTGTCACTGCAAACTCTCCCTGTTCTGAGTGAGGACAGAGGAAAAATAAAACTGTTGAAGAGCGACTAACTTATGTTTTTCACTGTTTCCGTGTGTCAGCCAATCACAGCGAGTTACTTTAGCCTCTCGGCCAATCAGATCTCAAGTTCAAAACAATCCATGTGGCGCTCGTTACCGTGCGTTAGTTCACCTCCTCTTAAAGTTATAGTTTTTTTTTTTTTTAAATGAATCTGTACGTCCGGTGAGCCCAGTTCTTCCCCCAGTTTCGGTGCTGACGAAAGTGTCCGGCAAGTTGTCTGGAGTCACGAAAATAAAGCGTTTTCCTTCTCAAAACGATATGCGTCCAAAAGAGTGACACAAAACGGTGAACCGCGAAAAAATCCGACCTCGTAATCGCTTGGTACTATTTTCTCTCCGCTCATATCACTGCGCGTGTTGAGATTCATGTCAAAAAACCCGAGCTATCCCTTTAAAGCTGTACTCTGTAACTTTTCGGGGAGTGTCCTGCGTCGCCTTGTCCCCACAGAGGTGTCGTTGCTTTGCCTGGAATGTCCCGCAGTATGGCATTAAACAGCAGTCGCACAGGGACGAGCTTACGGGTGAACTGGGGTGAATGAATGTGTTGTTTTTTTAGGCCGTACACATATTTGTGATGGAATACGGGAAAGACAGACCGGTTCAATCTCGGATGGAACATTCCGGGCATCACTTCGTCCGAGAGGTCACACCTGAAGAATGACCTGAAACTTTTGGAAAGCTCCTGAGAGAGTCTAAGAGAGGAAAAAGCTGGTTTTATATCTCCTTTTAGAGTGAGTTTGATTTATTCCTTTACATTTGAGCTTTGAAATTGCCCCTTTTATGCAGGAATATGTTTTTATTCACTGTTTTTTATGCGTTTATTTTATTTTCACGTGAACTGTTTACTTTTATAAGGTCCTGTTTTTGTTTGTACCTGAAAATATGCAAAAAATAAAAAATAAAAATTGGTCAGCTAGATCCCACCTATTATATTACATCTATTTTAAAAGATCCATGGACCCCACTTGTAAAAAAAAAAAAAAGGAGGGTATTTATTAATCTTAGTGGGACTATTCACATGTATAATGAGGTTAATAATCATAGAGAGGATAAACATGGGGAAAAAAGTTTGTTTATCCATAAAGTGAATCATTTTCTAACAAATTATCTGTCATATTTAATAATTTAATAATAATAATACATCAAACTTATATAGCGCTTTTTTGGACACTCAAAGACTCTTTACAAACAAATAGGAAGTGAATATGTGATATAGTGACAGTTTGCCGCAAAACCAGAGGGAAGATGTTTTATACGATTTTAAGTAATATCAGTGTAGTTGCATTAATCTCTATGAGGTCCTTGTCCCCACCGGACATTAAAATAATTTAGCAGAAGTGGAGATTTCAAAGCCAGAAGGAGGAAGTCCCCCCTACAAATCGCACCCTGAATATATGTGCAAATTAAATCCAGAACGTAAACACGATAAACTACACTGCACATACTGTATTTTCCGGACTATAAGCCGCTACTTTTTTCCCAGGCTTTGAACCACGCGGCTTTTAGTGCGAAGCGGCTAAATTTAGATTTTTTCTTCCACCGCTAGGGGCGCTCTAACCGGAATTTCAAAAACAAGATAGACGGAGAAGAATACGCTACTTTTCATTTAGCAGATATAACACGCACGACAAATTACTAACTGGTAATTATTTTCAAATCCTCACCCCTTCATCATGAAAAGCACATGAAGGAGTTTGTATGGTGCAAGTTTTAAGTTGAAGGCATCGATCTTGCTCCAGGAAGGAAACCGCTGTAGAGCCCTGCACCTGCCGGACCAACACAAAACAGCGCGGCGCGGGACCATGGATGTAATAAGAGCATCTGAAAGAACATTCTGAAAGCTTATTGCGGGCGCGGGTGAGAGTGGTACTGAAGACTGCGGGAGCGGGATTGTGTCCCGCGCAGACGTCTACTGTGCTGCTGCTGTAAGCTCGGCGTCACCGGAGATGATTAATGTGACTTGTGGTTTCACTGCACAGGAGAAATGAAGGTAAATCAATTACCGGTTCTTTTCTGTTTTTGACCCGTTTTAATCAGCACAGTTGCTGCTGTGTTCAAAGGCACTGTTCAGAAAGAATCTGTTCAGGTACATAAATGTACATTTACAGTACAAAATTGTTCTGTATATGCAGTAAATATCTCATTTTTCAACATAGATATCAGCGGCTTATAGCCCGGTTGCGGCTTGTACAACTTTTTTCTTGATTTTTTAAAAAATAGCATGGGTGCAGCTTATATACTGGTGCTCAATAGTCCGGAAAATACGGTAATTGTATTTAATTAATATTTTCAGTTTTACAGTGGAGCTTCACTCGCTGCACAGGGCTGCATAAACGTGGAGGTGACGTGTTTCTGTTTGAGACATTTGTACTTCCTCATTTATAAAAGTGGAGGTCACGAGTTTCCTCTGGAGCTTCATTCGCTCGTACGTCCAAAAAATCGCATGCTAATTGCACACTTACTGGTACCTGAGAGCTACAGTTCCAATCTTACATTATATCTTTCTGTCTTTCTGTTGCCTGGGACTCAGAATACACACTTCTCTGATACAAAGATGAGTCATGTGGGTCACGGATGTTCCTCAGTCCTTATCAAAGCAAACACGGCGGCTTAGGAGGAGGCAAAACGACCCTCTGTTCTCATTTGAGGTGAGAGAAATGTGATTTTGTTTGCAAATGATGGCGACCAGTCATCTTCTTTGCTTCACATGCGTCACTGAAAAACATAATGGAGGGTGTGGGAACCAGACGGGAACCAGACTGATATTGATCTGTGTACAAAACACAGAGATATGATTCTGGATATGGAAGTCTGTACTGGGCAAAACGATCTCAACTCATGTGGTTGTTTGTTCGATAAAAATCACGCACAGTCATTTCATAATTCTATTTTAACCTCCCATATTATGATTCTTCTTCCCACATGAGGCAAATCAACGCACTCAACATAATCCCATGAACAGTGTTGCTTTAACTGCACACTGGAGTTTTTTGGTGAAATTGCAATTTCGATCCCCCTGTGTAATTGTGTTAATCTTGACTTTGACTTTTGTGAGCTTAGGCCATGTTAAAATGTTGTTACTTCCTCAAAAACATACCTGGTGTTGTGTTTTGTTTCAGTCACATGTTCACACCCTGGAAATAAACAATATTTAGCTAAATTAAAATGACTTACATTAAATTACTCAAACTTTATTTGAGTAGATTCCACTTGACAAGTAACATGATCTGCCAGTGGAATAAGTGTCATGCAACATTCAGTTTTGTTTCTTATTTTAAGTGCAAAAAGTTGTTTTTCTTTTAAGTGTAGCCAAATGTATTTTCATATTTTCAGTACAAAAAGTCTTGTTCCACTGGCAGAGACTTTCACTTGTCAAGTGAAATTTACTCAAATCATGATAAAACTTTCTTAATTCAAGTCATCTTAACTTAGTTAGATTTAGTTTTTTTGTGTGGCTAACTCTTCAAATACTCTTTTTGGTTAATGTACTTTGTGTTTGTCTAAAAACTGGAAAATATTAAGATGGACTTTTGCTTCATCAGTGGTGGAACGTAATGAAGTAAAAATAGTAAAGTCCTGTCCTTAAATACACATTTTAGCTTTTTACTCTACTACGTTTTTGATCAGGACTGAAAAGTGAAAGTTATTATGATAGTTTGAGACCTGCTGAAAAGGCTGAGGGTTTATTTTTAACACGTTTGTAGTTTGAGCAAACAAAATATACAAATAAAAGCAAAAAAACAAGAAAAAGTGACTGATTCAATTATTTCTGTTGAACAAAATTCAGCACAATTTCTTTATCAAAATCATCACATTTGAGGCTTTATTTGATCTCAAAATCTGCGCAAAATACTTTTACTTTTTCCTCTTAATGTACATTTTTAAACAGGTATTTCAGTACTTTTACTTAATGGTGCACTACGTAACTTTTTGGTGGTGGATCTGTCACCTGCTTGTTTCACTAAAGTGGTCATTACGTCCCCATCTTTACCTTCAGATCTGTAGACGAGCGATTCCAGGTCTGAAATCATCCAAATTATTCTCATAAATTTGTATGGAGTTTAAAAACACAGTGGAGCACTTCCTGTGTAACCACATGACATCACAAGGTGGAACCAAATGTTTTCCATTTGAGAGAAGAATTCATCCTAAATGTGCAGGAAGTGTGAATGAAACAAAACACAACCCCAGGTCTGTTTGTGATGAGGAAACAACATTACAAGATGAGAAAATGAGGTAAAATTGGCCCATTAAAATAACTCGACACACTATAAGTTACTTCTCTTCATTTATTGGAACAAAAATAAAAGTTGCTAAGAAGATTTTGCCAAAATATGACAAATTGCTGAATTCCTTTAGAATCCAATTTTCTCGGTCTAACTTTGCTACTGTTTAGGAAAACCCAGTGTGTGTTTACTGTGTCTGGCCATGTGTTTCCAGCCGGCTCCTGATGGGAAACTGGTCTGTGGGTGAATACAGGGGCTGTGTTTGGACCTGCACGTGCGAGCTAAAAGAGGCTAACACTAACCCATCATTAGCACTCTCACTGCCCCTGCGTGAGTGAGCCGTGCGGGGCAGGTACAGGCACTCCCACGGCGCACATTCCTCTGCTGTTTACTTCATCACTTTTAATGGTTTTAAGGAATGACGCAACCGGATAATTTGACCATTGCATGCGTGGTAAAGATTCTTTGGAGATGTACGTGTTAAGGCGTATTATACCGTGTTCAAGTCTCCTTAACAACGCCAGAACATTGGCAAACAACAGGGAGGCTGTGGGGTCAGCGGACGACTGTCTCTGTGAGGGGTTTAGATGTTCTGCGTGAATTATTCAGGGAAGAACTGCTGGAGTCATTCAAATATGCTTAAAGGTCCAGTATTACACTTATGTGACTATTGTGAGATTTAAGCCGTGTTAGAATGTTGTTACCTCCTCAGAAACAAACCTGCACTTGTGTTTTGTTTCATTCACACATGTTGAGTCACACTGCATTATTAGTCTGTCTACAGCTCTTTAGTTCAGTACAGATCAGCTATTCCAGGACTGAAATCAGTTGCAATGCAGTCTAATGGAGCACCTCCTGTAGTACCACATGACATCACAAGGTGAAACAGTGTTTTCAGTTACTGATCTGTCAGATCTCAGAGGCTCAGCAGGGCCTGGTTAGTTCTTGGATGGGAGACACTGGGAAAATCACGTGCCACAGGGGGCGCCAGTCACAACTGTTGTGTCCTTAGACAAGGCACTTCACCCACATTGCCTAGTATGAAAGTGGAGTGTGTGTGTAAGTGGTGGTGGTCGGAGGGGCCGATGGTGCAGATTGGAGCCTCGCTTCTGTCAGTCTGCCCCAGGGGAGCTGTGGCTACAACAGAATCTTACACCACTGAGTGAGGAGTGAATGAATAATGTAAAAAAGTCTTTGTGACACAAAACACAGCTTCAGGTCTGTTTGTGATAAGGAAAAAACATAACACAGATCAGAAAATAACATAACACGGGTTCTTTAAAGGAACTGTAGCCTGGGCTCCAACAGTTTAAAAAATGGACTTCAATCACACCTGACTCTGGCTTCAGAGCCTTAACCTGCACATACAAGTTTGTCTCATTTTCAGTTCATGGACAGGCCTCATGTGAAAGGTCTAAACCTCCAGAATTCCCTTCCTGAGCTGCAGAGGCTGCACTAGCACTCACTCATGATGGCTGCAGGGGCTGGGGTTTAGGTAGTGACCATTCAGATCAGAGAGAGACATTTAGGTTTAAACCAGCTGGATTTCACAAAACAACAGTCATGAGAGATTCTGTTTTTTAATTGTCTTGGGAACAAAACTGCCCAATTATGTAAACAACTTGGTCATTATATTACAGTCAAAGGGGTCTAAGAATGTTATACATGTGTTTTGTGCCAGTAAGGTTATTTTAAACAGCTCCCAGGCTTCAAATAAGATTATGTTGTGGTGTCAGTATCTAATTATAAAGCATTTTCGGTATACACCAGGAAGTAGTGTAGTTAGCATGCTAGTTGTTGATACCAGCGGCATAACGGCCAAACTCTGGCCTCTGAAAGGAGTGAAAAGTGCTTATAAACTCAATGCGTCGAATATCTAGGATGCTCAGGATGCATTAGGAAAGTGAGGAATACGTCTGGATCAGTTGTTTTTACTCTTTATGCTTTAAAAAGAGAAAAATACCAACACAACTTTAAAGTAATAAAATGTGAAAGTCTGTAAAATGTCTCTTTTTAGTTGTTGCTCATATCGTGACAGTCTAGACTTTGAATCTCATCTTTACATTTGCTGTTGAAACAGTCCATTCAGCGTCGGACAAAGAAACCCCATTGCACATGACAGTCTAGCCCACCTCGCATTGTGCGCTGTCAAAATATCCTGCCGTTTTTGATCATTTCACCCTTTGTATCGGGGCAGAACTGCGCCACTTGAATCGCATTGAAAGTTATTATTTGTACTGGGGGCCTCTTCCTGTACGCCATGTTTCTTTTTATGTTACGTTCAGAACCAATGAGGATGATATATCTTTTCAAAAATGCTGAGAACTTCATAATGAGTTTGCTCCCAGGGGCCAAAAATCCATTGTTTACCAAATGTGCGGAATTACCAAATGGCCGACGCTTAGCTTGTTTACACAGCGCTTCCCCGTGAGTCGTAGCGTGTTTGGCATTGTGTCGTATGGATTTAGTATCAAAAGGGTTTAGCACGGGCTACTGTGTGACTGTTTGTATAGGCTGGGCTCATTCAGTAGCAAATACAGGCTTAGATAGCTGCAGTGATAGACTTTCTTTAGCTTCCCAAGTAACATCGTACATCCAAACAAACATGGTGATACTGGCAGACTTCCCAGACATGCTCAAGGGGCCAAGGGGTAGGAAAGCTAGCATAAGAGCTCTTTCTAGTGGTCTGAGGGATCGTGACTCTATGGAGCAAGCGGCTGTGGAGTTTATAACAAGTGTAAATTGTGTAAAATATGATTAGCGAGCGTGCGTGGAAGCAGACTCGCGTTTAAAGGGCTAACTGGGGCTGCGTTGTTCGTTTTAGTGTTTTGGAAGAATTTCCTAAAGGGTTTGTTTTTGTGATTTTGGGTTAGCTAGCAAAAATATGTGCACGATTTTAAAGGTGCACGGTGTAACTTTTGTGCAGGAAGTGCGCTATCTGCATGGGAGCATTCCTATGTTCCCTCAGCCCTATGTTCCCTTAGTCCTATGTTCCCTTAGTCCTATGTTCCCTCAGCCCTATGTTCCCTCAGTCCTATGTTCCCTCAGTCCTATGTTCCCTCAGCCCTATGTTCCCTCAGCCCTATGTTCCCTCAGTCCTATGTTCCCTCAGTCCTATGTTCCCTCAGTCCTATGTTCCCTCAGTCCTATGTTCCCTCAGTCCTATGTTCCCTCAGTCCTATGTTCCCTCAGTCCTATGTTCCCTCAGTCCTATGTTCCCTCAGTCCTATGTTCCCTCAGTCCTATGTTCCCTCAGTCCTATGTTCCCTCAGTCCTATGTTCCCTCAGTCCTATGTTCCCTCAGCCCTATGTTCCCTCAGTCCTATGTTCCCTCAGTCCTATGTTCCCTCTGTCCTATGTTCCCTCAGTCCTATGTTCCCTCAGTCCTATGTTCCCTCAGTCCTATGTTCCCTCAGCCCTATGTTCCCTCAGTCCTATGTTCCCTCAGTCCTATGTTCCCTCAGCCCTGTGTTCCCTCAGTCCTATGTTCCCTCAGCCCTGTGTTCCCTCAGTCCTATGTTCCCTCTGCCCTATGTTCCCTCAGTCCTGGTGCAAAGGACCCTAGGTTGAAATTACTCTAAATCCTCCCTCTAAATGCGTTCTTAGAAATAGAAAATCTTAGAAATGAGGGAACATAGGGCTGACTCCACCTGCAGAACTGCACACTGTCATTGATCTCGCCTCTCCACAGATTTAACCAGTAACTTGGCCTTGCAAATCTAATATCAAATAAGGAAATTCTAGGCAAAGCAACGTTTCAAAGGGGAGAAGCAAGAGGAAAACTTGTGAATGCTGATTTGTGAAAATTTAGGGTGACCTGATGTGCTTATTTAATCCGGGACAGTCCCAGTTTTGAGCCCTGTGTCCCCTGTCCCTGCAGATTTATCCAAAACCACTGATTTGTCCCAGTTTCATACAAGAAATGAAACTGTATATTATTTGTTCATTCGTTTTTCAATATAAACCCAAAAATAAGAAAATGAAAAAACAGTTTTCCTCACAATCTGTCTCTAAATCCATAATGAAAAAAACAAACAGATAATGATTATTTTTTTCAGTTTTCGATTTTGTGTTTAAATGAATAATGGAAAAAGGGGATAATGGCCGTTTCCTGTTACCCGAACCAAACTCCTGGTCCTAATATCCAGTGTGGAGTGTCTGTGTATGCCAGGTCATTAGCGGACTGCCGAGCTGATCGCCAGGACTGAACCAGGTCTAAACCAGGTCTAAACCAGGACTGAACCAGGTCTAAACCAGGACTGAACCAGGGCTCAGTGTTTCCTGCAGAAAATTGGTTAGTCAAGGCAGTGACCGAGGAGAGGTGGCAGAGATACCGTGCCTGCAAAAGTGATTGGTTTAGACCTGGTTTAGACCTGCTTCAGTCCTAGTTTAGTCCCGGTTCAGACCTGCTTTAGACCTGCTTCAGTCCTAGTTTAGTCCTGGTTTAGTTCTTGTTTAGACTTGGTTTAGACCTGCTTCAGTCCTACTTTAGTCCTGGTTTAGTCCTGGTTTAGACCTGGTTTAGACCTGGCACAGTCCTAGTTTAGTCCTGGTTTAGACCTGGTTTAGACCTGCCTCAGTCCTAGTTTAGTCCTCGTTTAGACCTGGTTTAGACCTGGTTTGGACCTGGCTCAGTCCTAGTTCAGTCCTCGTTTAGACCTGGTTTATACCTGGTTTGGACCTGGCTCAGTCCTAGTTTAGTCCTCGTTTAGACTTGGTTTAGACTTGGCTCAGTCCTAGTTTAGTCCTGGTTTAGACCTGGCTCAGTCCTAGTTTAGTCCTAGTTCAGTCCTCGTTTAGACTTGGTTTAGACCTGGTTTAGACCTGGTTTAGACCTGGCCCAGTCCTAGTTCATTCCTTGTTTAATCCTGGTTTGGACCTGGTTCAGTCCTGGTTTAGACCTAGTTCAGTCCTGGTTTGGACCTGGTCCAGTCCTAGTTCAGTCCTGGTTCAGTCCTGGTCCAGTCCTGGCGATCGTCTTGGATCATCCGCTGATGACACGGTGTACTGGATAACAGGACACACTGGATATTAGGACCAGGAGTTTGGTCCGGGAAACGGGAAATAGCTGTCATCCATTTTTTCATGACGAAAAGAGTTGTTTTTTCATTTTATTTTTGGTTTTATATTGAAAAACGAATAAACAAACAGACTGAAATGTCCCTGGTGTCCAAGATTTTGACCAATTTGACCCCTGACAACAGTAAAGAGAGGCATAACTTACCATTTGTTTGGGTAAAATACAGAAAAGCTGCAAAAACACAAAGAAAATGTGACTTTACTGACTCATGTTAGTCACGAATGGGCCGGGAACACAGAACAATTTTCCTTATTTACGCACTCGCTTCACAATTTCATTATTGCTGTTTAGTATTAAATTATCCAGATGTGCTGCTAACCATTTCGGCTAATTTTCTGAACCTGATCTTTCTGATTCTGTGCCAATTTTGGTGTTTTTAAACCAAAATTATAATGTATACTATTACTAGCGGTGACTTTTCAGAGTTTATATAGACTATCCCTAAAATTCCTAAACCAAACCAGCAGCTATATAAACATCAACCTGGTATTTTCCCCAACCAACGTAGCCAAATCATTTTGCCATTTTTAGCCATTTCTTGACGCACTTCTGTCCTGCCCACAGATGTTTCAAGCGAGTTTATCTCCAAACTTCTGCTTTATCTAAATGAACCCGCCGATCTCCCAGGATCACCTCCCTTCTGTCTCCCTCCGAGCGTCTGCAACACCCCGAACCCTTTCATCCAGATAAACTCCTGCTTTCCTTGGAACTCGACTTCACATATTTCCTTAGACTCGACATAATATTTACCGCACATGTGACTAACCCGTACCCAAATATATCCGCGCTCTGGCCTTTCGGGACGCGCTGACGATATCCAGGGCCCCGTGTGTACCGGGTCTCCACAGCGACGACCCCGTTAGGACGCGTGATGCAGAGGTGGAGTGTTGACATGTACACAGTGGCTGCTCGCTCCCAGCATGCCTCACTGTGACGGGGTAATGGCGAAGAACGTGACCCCGGTGACACACTTTCACTGGGAGCGTTTTGTCAGTACAGGCGCCGCGCGTTTTTTAGGTTTTTAGCAGCAGGATTTGCGGACAGTTTGTGAGCGCTTCAGGTAATTTAGGAATTTTCCTGTCATGCATTCGTCAAGTGTGCATGGTGCCTGTTAGGGGTGCACAGATTCCGATGCTGGTGTTGAATTTTTATGTTTTTGTATTTGACCTTTATTTAACCAGGAAATACCCCATTTTAGAGATTAAGAACCTCTTTTCCAAGGGAGTCCTGGCCAAGAGGCAGCAGCAAACACAAAACACAGTTACATATTTACACAAATAAGACATAAAAGTTTAAAGACATGATGAAAAACAAGTGCAGATTGTGGAATTGGTCTCAAAAGCAATATCGGTGTCAATCCAGGAAAATTAGCCGAATTGGGTATCGGTTCCATGATATCAGTCCAGTCGATACCGTGATTGGGCCTTTAGTAAATGTGATGAACCTTTGGTGACTGATATAAGCCCAGAACGTCTCATAATATCTTAAGTGGTCTGTTTTAATTCATACACTTTTCTATAATTTTTGTACTTTCTTTATTTTTCTTTATTTTTATATATATAGTATTTATATTGCAATTCTCTTTGTAAATTTTGTTCTCCCTGTGTCTCCGGGCACTGCGGTTTCCCCTATCAACCCAAAACATGCAGCACCCCTGTGAACTGAAATCAAGGACCATAATGTCCCCCGGTGCCCAGCTGGGGGTTCACAGGGGTTGGGTGCGTGAAGTCGCTCCATCAAACACAAACCTACACAAAAACTATGTCAATCGTTTGTGCTTCGTTTGTGCTGCAAAAAGTTTTGTTTGTGCTTCTTTAGTTTTGGAGAAATTAACAATTCTTTTATAGGTCAAACTGGGGTCAGCTCCACAGGAAGCTTCAAAATGCACTAAAACAAAAATGGTGTCAATTGTTTGTGCTTCGTTTGTGCTGTTTTGTGCTGTGACAATTTTCATTTGTGTGAATATATTTCTAAAATTATTAATTATTATTTCTGTTATTTCTGTTTCTAATTACAGGACGTCATTTCCGCGCAGGTGATGGCGGCAAACTCCACAAAACTAGTGGAGAAAAGATCTCCGGCTGTGGAAAAGTCTGTATTATTATATAAAACATGAATCAAAAGCAAATTACTAAAGAATGTTACAGACTTTTCCACAGCCTGAGATTGTTTATCTTCACTAGTTTTGTGGAGTTTGCTGCCGTCAGCTGCGCAGAAATGATGTCCTATAATTACCGTAGAAATAATAATGAATAATTTTAGAAATAAACTCGCACTAATGAAAATTGTCACAGCACAAAACAGCACAAACTAAATACAAATGTTTTCTATAATTTTCTTCCTGTTTTGAGCTCTATTTCACATTCTGAGGGGCTGGATGACGTCATCAGCTGAAAATAAAACTGCAAATATCTTAAGAACCAGAATCGCACAAACAAAACTTTTTGCAGCACAAAACAGCACAAACGAAGCACAAATGATTGACATAGTTTTTGTGTAGGTTTGCATTTGATGGGGGCGACTACACACAGGTTGTGCAGAGGACTGGACGGTGAATTGCTGCCCCTGTGACCCAGCCGGAAAAAACTAAAGATGGATGGATAGATCACAAAATCTGCACAAAACTTTGACTTTTTAAAGTTTAAATTCACACAACACTGTTCTGTTGTTCCATGCAGGAAAAATAACGCACATAACACAACAGGATCAAATTTGTATTTATAAGTTAACTGTGTTTTGAAAGAAAAAATAATGATACTTATTTATGGGATATGTATTGATATGGGTATTGGAATAGAAAAAGCTGGACTGGTGCATTCCCTTCCCCCACAGTCTTTGAGCCTTAAAAGTTTGGAAAGCACTGCATAAAAATGTGACCATTTACCATATTCTCTGGACCAAATTGTGTTATTCTAATTGTAAGATGTAATTTATTGATACATAATTTGCAATATGGATAATGCTAATTTCTCTTTTAAAATGACTATATGGCTTATGTTTGTGTTTTGTTTCCATATAAAGGGTCTATCATACTATTTCTGCTAAGACTGCCTCAGTAGTCTGTTGTGTGTGTAGTAATGTCACAGCTTCCCTGCTAACGATTATTGCAGAATAAATAAACTGAACTAGTCTGAGAGTTGGAAGAAGAGGCAGAAGTTCTAATGCAGGAGGTGGGTTAAAATCAGCATTACTTCTTCCAACACAATTTCGTGTCACAACCTCCAGGAGCATTTTTAACAATGATTTATTACAGGAATTGTGGATTAGGCAGGGTTGAAATGGCTGGAGCAGGACCAAGCAGGGTGACAGAGGAGCAGAAAACAAACAGAACAAGTACGTAAAAAATGCAAAACACACGTGGCAACGAATCAAAAAGGCCGGCACTGATGTTCACCACTTGAGTTAACAATCTGGGAGCGATGGCGTGGAGAGAAACAGAAAATCTAGTGTGTACGATGACATTTTGAGCATTAATGTAACTTGTATTTGAGCCAATCTTGGATTTATTCTTCCCAAATCACAGCTCGAAATAAAGATTATACATATTTACCATCAGTATAGGACGCAGAGACATGAGCGTTGTCCATTCCGGTCCAGTAACAGCACAATTCTGGCTATTCTTACACTGTAGGGAGTATTATACCTCTGATGATAAGACAGAATAACAAGGGCTGCGCTGAAAATGTCCAAATCTAAGTGAATTCTGTTTAAAAGTGAAGCAATCTGGCAGAAAATATTACTATAAATATTCAACAGTATCCCACACTGATGAGACCTTATTGTTTAAGGATTGTGAAAACTGCAGACAGGTTTTGAAAGAGACCATTAGTTTCCTTTTAACTTATTTTCAGATAGCAGTAAAGGTCCACAACAGTGTAATATTTCCTGGGTTGTGGACACGTGTGAGCTGTGACGGCCTCTTTCATGTCCGCGCTCCGTCCATTCATCACAATGAGGGAGGTTTGACCGTTTTAACACTGCTCAGCTCCCAGAACGCTGAAGTGAAGTGAAGTTTGAACTGTTTTTTTCTTCTTACAGCGCTCACCTCAGCGTGACTCCCCGATACAGGTCAGTGCAGACTTGTGTTCTGTTTCTACTCACGCTGTCATAACCCCTATTAACAAAATTTGCCCGTATAGTGCTTTTATAAGTCATCTATTTCATGCATTTATACTCATCAGTGGTGCAACATGAAGTAAATGTGGGAAAGTACTGTAAAAAGCACACATTTTAAGTATCTGTACTTTACTTCGATACATTTAAGAGCAGGTGTCTGTACTTTCTACTCCACTACATTTTTAAACAGAGCTGAAAAGTAAAAGTTTTTTTTTTTTTTTGATAGTTTGAGGTCTGCTGAAAAGGCTGAGTGATTTTTAACACATTTGTACTTTGAACAAACACACATATACAAAGAAAAACAGCTAGGAACAAAATATAAATTTAATAGTGATCAAAACTGAGCACAAATCTTTGTTAAAATCACTATATTTGAAACTATTAGATCTCAAAATCTGCACAAAACTTTTCCTTTTTACTTGAAGCACTGTGCATGGAGTACTTCTCCCTCCACCGATCCTCAGTCGCACTCAGGAAGATGATTCCCTCTGACCGGTCCCGACAGAAGGTGCATGAGTGGGTGAAGTGTTGTGCTCAAGGACACAACTACAGTAACCACACCACCACTTGGAGCTGGAATAGAACTGTTAACCTTGATCGCTTTGTTATCTACTTGTGTGTTTGTTTATAAGGTTGACGCTCGTTGTTTGGCTCTGGAGGTAAAGTGCGACGTTACCTTAGAGGAAGTGATGAAGTTTAGGGCCCAGGTTATGGATACAGTGATTGGTAAAGTACAGGGTTATGAAAAGTAGCAAAAGTAAAAGTACTTTTGTCTTTAAGTTATGGTTCGCTACCAAGGACCACGCCAACAACAACAACACATGCGTGAAGAGAAAAGAGTTTATTATAGGGGGACGAGGTGGGTCGGCTGGGTTGAGACTCAGGGTGGGGGTTCTGTCTCAATGTTCAATGGCCCAGCAGGAAAAGGATCCACCTCGTAGGCGTCTTACGTCGATGGATGCAAAGAGATCGGGGTTGGGAGGGTGGGGTCGAGTTATTCGGGATGAACTGGTTTGCCGGGATAGGCTGCTACAAATAGGCTTCTGGGAAATTGAGGTGTGGTAGAAGTGAGCTGTGATTCGCTGGAGAGGAGGCGAGGGCGGTTGAAGCGTGGTCCTGCTCCTGAACCTAAGCTAATCATATTAACTACGTATAACTTTTACTTGGAGGTCCTATATTACAAAAAAAATTGACTTTTAAGCCTTGTTATAACCTCATCAAAATCAGACCTGGAGTTGTGTTTTGTTTCATTCACACGTGTTTGAGTAAACCTTTATTATTAATCTGTCATCTCAAACCTCAAAATGCTCTGTTCCACCTTAATTCAGCATAAATTGGCAATACTAACTCTGAAATCACCCAGTTGATTCTAGTGAAGGTTTTCTGTGTGAGAGAAGTCTTAATATGCGAGGTTTGTGTGTTAAACATGTGTGAGTGAAGCAAAACACAACTCCAGGTGTGTTTTTAATGAGGGAACATTATAACAGATCAGAAAATAGCCTAATATGGGCCCTTTAACTAACAAAATTGAAACTACTTCATCACTTTAGACCTGTTTCCATCATGACAAGTTTATCCCATGACAACCTGCGAACTCCAGCGCCATAACCCCGACATTCCCACTGTTCGCTTTTCCAAACTTTCCCTAACCACAACTTCCTTTTCCCATTGTTTTTTGTTGATCCTAACGACGTATATATTACCTTTAAACGCGGTGAATTACAGCTTGTTTACCCTGGACCTGCTCTGACCTCCGTGTGAAGCCCAAACTGCACCACCTGTCTCCACCCCCCCCACAGGCATCTGTCCTGCATTCTCGGGGTCACAGGTCACCCGTGCACCGGCCCGAAACAGGAGCACCCGACATGGAGGAGCGTACAGTTGTAATCTGTCACGGTTTATTATGAAGTGGTACTGAGCGCTCCGCAGAGGCTTCAGACAGCTCTCCCATGTCCACGGGCTTCGTTCTTAATAAAGATTGGCATGTGCTGAGGGATTGCGAGCCAGAAATGACCTGAAATTGTCAAAAATCTTCTTAGGTTTATGTATAATTGAGTGATACATTACAATGAGTGACCCATTTTTGCACATGAACAATATCTTGCACATTAATAAGTTGCACTATTACTGACTCTTATCTTATTTAAAAATGTTAAATTGTTAATTGTTTAAAATTATTTATCTATTTCTGTATACTCCGGTTCTGTATAGGCATCCGGTGTGGGCAGCAAAGTAAGAATTTCATTGTACAGGGAAACATGTTTCTTTACTGTACATATGACAATAAAGCTTTGAATCTCTTGAATCTCTTAATAAACACACTTTTTTTGTGCAAATTTGATTAAAAAAAAAAAAAAGCCCAAAATTTAAGATATAATCACTTAAATCTGTCAAAAAATGACTTAAAAGTAGTGAAATTATCTGTCCATGCAGCAAGATAATTTTCATTTTTTAAGTTATTTCAAAATAAAACAGCCTCTAGACTAGAATTAATCCAATTTAGAACTATTTTTATTTTATTTTATTTGTTTATTTTATTCATAAAGTATAAAAAGACATTAACAGTGTCACAAACCTACAAAAAAATGAATGAAAAGGAGCAGAAAGAAGAGTCCTCTTATGTTATCTGTCCCCTTTTCCCTTTTCCAGACACATCAACACCGATAATCGCTGTGAAACCTTTCAAATAAGTACATTTCATTTCAGTCACAAACAGAAATCTTCACTTTTATGCACAACAGCTTAGTTTTCTTTTTTCATACACACACATTGAACTGGATTTAATGTGTTTTTTTAAATGCCGTCATTGTTCCCGATTCTTTGATTTCTTTTTCTAGACTTTTCCATAATTTAACTCCTTTCACGGTGACGTTTCACTCCATAACTTTGGTTCTGAATCTGGGTCTTTAATCATGTCGGTCCCTTTTAAATCGTAGAGTCTTGTTCTCATCTCAAATTATCTTTGAATATTTACAGGTAACACTCTGCACTTTGCTTTGTACATGACTTTAAGGATACTTAAGTCAACAATATCGCACATTTTCAACACTTTATCTAGTAAGTAAATAATAAATCTACAAACAAGATGAATAATCTGATATAAATTTTGGAGAAATTTGCAGTGGGAATATTTGGTTTTAAGACGATCTTTGTGCCAATTATGATTTTGTAATACTTCTTCTCAATGAGCAAATGTCACGTCACACTGGGGGTGTTCTACATATATCTCTTGGGGTGGGATGGTCACCATGGTTGCCTTGGTGACACGATGCACACACACACACACTCGCAAACACTGCCAAAAAAGTTTGAAAATAGTCTGAAAACTCAAAAATACAAAATGGATTTAAGATGCACATTTTCAGTTGTAGTTCCAGTATCAAATCCTGGGAAGAAATTTTGTTGAGGAAAAATAAAATTGGTCGTGGTGAAGAGGAGGAGACGGAGGGGCTGAAGAGGCTGGTGGTTTTGCTACTGCGGTGGATTTAGGTCAGAAGGGGGAGAGAGTGCATTTAAATTGCATTAGAACTCACAGTTTTTCCACACATACTGAATGTGACAGGCCAAAAGCTCGCTCACAGTAACAACACGAGTTTTTACAGGTTTTTCAGTGCAATAAAATGAAAAACTAAACTAAACTAAACAAAAAACAGTCCGTGTACCATTCGTTCTTTTGAATTTCTATTATTTCAATGCTACTCTGGGATTTTTATGGTGTTGCTTTAATTAGATTTGACTGGTTTTATTGTTTACGGACCAAATTTTAGCATTTCTTTTTGTTTTATCTCTGTGCAGCACGTTGGAAACTGCTCTGTTTGTAAAATGTGTTGTATGAATAAAGTGGATTTGGATTTAAGAACGAAAAACAATAAAATGAGAAAACAGTTTCATATTTCCATTTTACTGTCAAACCAAAAAAAAAACAGATTTCGACTTCTATTTCCAATATTTAATTACAGTTTAATTCAAATAACACCAATCAAAAAACAGTTTCGGTGCCTATTTTAATTTTTATATTTTATTCTCTCTGGTTTATTTGCCTGATTATTTATTTTATTATAGTTCTGTGGAATCCACTGAACAAAGGAGAGTTTATCGCTGCTTTCTGTTTCTCATCATGGAGTTCAACAATCACTTTCTAAGACACGAAAGTAAACGCGTCGCTATAAAAGAAGACGACTTGTTTGTCCACAAAACTGCAACAATTTTTCTGGTAACTCCTTCCAGCAGCAGAACTTCTGGGGCAAATTAACCCGAGAGAATGAAATATAAAAATTAAAATAGGCACCGAGACTGAGACAGAAATAAACCTTAAACTAAATATTGAAAATAGAGTTCGAAATCTGACAATAAAACTGTTTTCCCATTTTATTGTTTTTCATTCTTCATTGAGATTCAAAAGAACGAATAGCACACGGACCAAAAACAATACACTTTTATTTTTGTCTGTTTTCTGGCTCAAAAGTGACATGGTTGGGCCTTAACTCTGCCTTATTATTGGTGTAACTTCTGACTAATTTGACCCTGCTGTGTCCTATACAGTGAATAACCAGGTCAAAGGTAGAATAAATATTGTACATGGAGTGAACCGTCCCATGTGTGGACTGTGTATGTGGTCGGTGGAGCAGTGGAGCAGAGAGGTGAGAGAGGCCACTTTTGTGGACGTATCAACAGGATTACCGCACAGTGACACACACATATGCACTCCCCACACACACACACACATACGCACACACGCACACACACACACACGCGCACACACGCACACACACACACACACGCACACACACACACACACACACACACACAGATTAGGCTTCCACGCTTTATGGGAACATTCACCAGCCCATTCACATACTGTACATTCATTTCCTGTATACGAATGCACTTTGATCTGTACGTGTGACAAGAAGCCAGAACAAGGACCAGGTCCAGGACAAGTTATAAACACTACACACTGTCAAATTAGAATATGGATATACAGAGTTTTTTTTTATTTAACCTTTATTTTGCCAGGGAAGTCC
The DNA here is from genome assembly GCA_030686955.1 of Odontamblyopus rebecca. Classification (NCBI taxonomy): domain Eukaryota; kingdom Metazoa; phylum Chordata; class Actinopteri; order Gobiiformes; family Gobiidae; genus Odontamblyopus; species Odontamblyopus rebecca. The sequence goes on from CM060673.1 coordinate 10,197,099, forward strand.
CATTGAGGTTAAAAACCTCTTGACATCATTTCGCCAATAATTTAGGCAATTCTTGTTGAAATAACCTCTGACTTTCACAGAATTTACAGAAACAGATCAAGTTTTTATATTTAATGTTTTAGTTTTGTTCTGTTTTCAGGTTGAGTCTTTCACTTTCAAAGAGAAGTTGTTTTGCCTCTTGGAATCTGCTCGTCACCCAAGACTGCGCAGCCTTCAATGCACAATTTGGAAAAACTTCACCAAGTGACAAACAAAATCCCATATAAATAAACTTATGATGGTCAGCACTGATCCATTTCCCGCTCCCCGTCCGTCCGCTCCGTTCCCCGCTATATTTACGGTCCGTCACCACCGCGGTGGTCTTGGGTGCACACAAGTCCACTGTTGAATCATCCATATTCATAACTTTGTCCTACAACCAACTTCAACCAGTCTCCATCTCCCGTTCGCCAACTGCACTGTCAAACAGAGCCCCTCCCATCTGCCTGAATGTGGAAATAGGAAGTAACTCCGGCATGTTTGAAGCTAAAGTCCGTTGCTATACTATAATACTGTCAGAATACTATATAATACTGTCAGAAGCCAAAAGAACGGCACAGATCAGTGTTTTCTAGGTGGAGATCTCACTGTGGCAGTGAGTCTGTCAAGGCAACAAGCTAGTGTAGTTACTTGGCATTACTTTATGTGCCGCTTGTTGCCGCTGGAGTCGGCAGTCGAGTCTTTTGGGCTTTCGCATGCGCAGTGGGAAATCAGCAAGCTAATGCTAAGGTAATGCTAAGGCTGCTTATAAAGTTATTTTATAACGTTTCCAGACACTAATGAGTGAGCCAGGCAGAGTGTTTTGTTTGTTAGACTCGTGGCTGTTGTAAGATGGGTTAAAAAGTGGTGTTAAGCCTCTTCTGTGCAAATTGGCGTTTTACGTGGAAGCTAAGACCTTGGTCCATCACTACACTAGCTTGTTACCTTGACAGACTCACTGCCACAGGGAGATCTCCGCCTAGAAAACACTGATCTGTGCTGTTTTTTTGGCTTTTGACAGTGACAACCACCTCTAGCAACGGACTTTAGCTTCAGACGTGCCGGAGTTCCCCTTTAAAACCACAGTGCAGCACCTCTATTACCACATCAGAAGGTGGAACTTTTTTTTTGTTGTTGTTTGAGAGAAGAACTCAGCTTAAATATGCAGGAGTTGTGCGTTAATGTGTGAATGAAACAAAACACAACTCCAGGTATGTTTCTGATGCCGCAATATCGGCCCTTTAACCCTAATATTGTTTGTATTGCTTTGTGGGGAAAAGTTTTAAATTCCAAGAGTATCTGTGTACCTCCAAGACAAATAACGTTGTGGAAACTCCATACATTAACACTATGCATGTGTAGAAAACAGTCGTCAATTCATACATCGTTTATTTGGCATTCCACTCCTCATTCACCCCTGTGTCAAAACCTTCAGATCACAGTTTATTTTCCTACTCTCCATGAAGGCATCACCGCCCTAACGTCTAATACCTGGACCTACTTTCTTAATCCATTTCAGTGGTGTTTTGATCCAGCCAGGATAAGACCCATATCACTACTGGAAACTTCCTATATCGTCAAAGGTTTTTATTTATTTTCACGTGGATGACTGCGCGCCCATCTTGTCTTTCACATGTTTTGTCGTGGTAAAAGGAATGCTAAAAAAAAAAAGCCAACATATTATCAGCGTGGGCGTATCGAGTTACCATAGGCCCCAGTGGGAAAGACTGTGCAAATATAGGGTTAAAGTGAGTTGTTGTGCACTTGTCAGGTATAAGGGGATTTAGCTTAAAGCAGGAGAGCATTAGGCCCCCATGACCCCAACATATGAATGTGACCCTGGATTCAGATGAGTTATTAGCAGGGTGTTTTCACTGTAGAGATGGGGGTGAAGGGGGAAATATGACCTGGATTTACATGTATGTGTGTACGTTTAGTTTAATTTATTTATTTAATGACACAGGGACAGTGCACAATCTACATTAAAGGGGAACTCCGGCACGTTTGAAGCTAAAGTCCGTTGCTAGAGGTGGTCGAATACTGTCAGAAGCCAAAAAACGGCACAGATCAGTGTTGCCTTGGCAGAGATCTCACTGTGGTAGTGAGTCTGTCAATGCAACAAGCTAATGTAGTGAACTTCTTCCACGTAAAATGCCAATTTGCTTCACAGTGGAGAAGCTTAACACCACTTTCTAACCCATCTTACAACAGCCACGAGTCTCACGAGATCTTGACGGTCGCACCGGATGATATTAGAAAAAATGGACACACTAGAACAATATCTGTTTGTATACACTGCAACAAAGGCCTATCAAAAAATAAAAAAAATACCAATTTTGAGGTAAAAATGCCCAATTTTAAGTGAAATTATCTGCCAGTGCAGTAAGAAATTTTCACTTACCAAGTTTTCTTAAAACAAGACGAAATACGAATCTTGTTCTAAGCAGAAAACACTAGTTTCAAGTATTTATGGCAAGATTTTTCACCTTATTGGTTTGAGAAGGAAGTTAAAGAGTCTTAACCTGGACTGATTTAATCTAAAAAGTGCTTAGAATATGTTGTAATATCTAAATAAGATAAATCAGGATGGAATATCTTGAACCAAGTAAAAAAAAATCTCATTTTATTAAGTACAAAATCTTAAAATTGATCTTTTAAGATGAATCTGCTGTATTCAAGTCAGTTTAACTATGCTAGAAAATTTTGTAGTGTATTATGAGGGAAATATCTGTTCAAGAAAGCTGAAGTTTCATGTGGGACTACAAAACACTTCAGAAAATATGTCAAAAAAAGAGAGAAGATAAATTTGATTAGTTTTAGAGTAAGTTTGGAGAAGTGGACGGTCGCACCACATGACATTTTAACACTTTAAGTAATAAAAACATGCAGAATAATGATTTCTGAAAAAAATGATTTGGTTCCATGGAGGTCAGAGGTATTAGAGAAATGTGGTGAATTATTATGAAACTGGAGCCTTTTTAACTGAAGAAATTGCAATTGGACAGAAAATGTAGGCGTCAATTAATCGTCAAATTTGATCCTGTCTAATTCAGAATGATATCGCTGCACATTTTTAATACCTACACCCTCTTCGTGCTTCAAAACCAGAACCAAACATGACTGTCCAATCAGTTTTGTTTATTTCAGTGACGTGAAACAGAGGAGCTCATTGGTCTCCATCATTTACAAACAAATCCCATTTTTTTCACCTCAGATTAACAGACTTCACTGCTTTGCTCATTGATTCTGTAGAATTCTCTCATGTTTTTCAGTCCCCCATGATTGTTTTTCTTCTTTTTTCCCTCATAAGCTGCCATATTTATTTGGACGGACCATGCGTGTCCCTGATTGGCTGATCCACCTGTCAATCAGGCCCATCTGAGCTCAGAGAGATTGTTGACAATTTTAGTTATTGTTAGCCTCAGAGTATAATTATTATGAGGCTAACAATAATACAAGGATTATAATATCATGATATTCTTTGATCACAGTACATTTTTTCCATGATTCATCTGTAGATTTTAGTATCTTTATAATGTCTTTAAGTTGTAAATAAACTCGCTCAGTCCTGCTTGCATGTTTTTTCCTGGTTCTCTGTCAATAAAAGTGATTTGTAATGAAATGCAGACCACAAACTGCGATCTCATTTTGACCCTGTAGGCCTCTTTAAGTCTCTCCTGATAAACATTAGAGGGTCTACGACAGTACGTCATGTTCCACATACTCTAACAGTATAGGTCAGAAGAGGACATGCTGGCTCCATAAACATGATCTATCTTTACATCCTTATGTTAGCTTTTACTTTTATTTCTGTTTAGTGTAACGGCCCAGTGCCTTGATCTTTGGCTCCTTGGAGACGCTTGAAGAGTCCAGTCTAATCCTGGACTTGTCCAAAGCATTAAATCGATCACGTTTATGAAAAGAAAACAGCAGCTTCTTTCTATCTTCTTTCTTTTTCTGTAGCCTCTGTCTCTGTTTTCTCATGACCAAATGCTCCATTTTGGTTACACCAGATGTTGTCATCAATTTTGTTTGTTTTTCTGTTTCAAAATATTATGGACAACTATTGTTTGAAATAATTCTATATGTATGTTGTATATATGACCCTAATTAAGTTCATTAAGAGGCATTCAACTGTGGGCAATAAACAGAAAAAATAGACCTGCTGAAGGACCTGGTTCATGTCAGATTGATAAGTGTCAGTAACACATTAACACATTATCAGTCTGGATCGGCTCTTACTAAAAGTGAACAAAAGTGCAGAACGTCAGGGTGATTATTTTAATCTGATTGGTTGAACTGCCATAACAGCAGAACAAGCAGAAAAATGTTTAACTTTTGTTAAATCTAGTTGACAGGCACAGACATCTTCCCTGTCCACAAATGCACAAAGCGTTTACCTTCTGCAGTGTCGTCATTTGTTTGTTTAGTTTTGGCGCTCGGCTTTTGGCTTCAGCACAAACCTCGACGCTGCGACATGATTGGTTCACCTAATTAACCTTACAGTGGGTGCACGGCAAAATGTCATGCCATCTTGATGTGCAAGGTTAGCTAAAGGATGCTCCATGCATGAAAAAAGAAATCATAAATGCTTCAAATTTCTGTGCTAAAGGTATATTATAGAATATAACATAAACATGTTCAAAATTAACAGTGTCCCACATAGTATGAAGGAGGTCGTACTGGATGATGAGATTTTGGTTTGATTCCAGCTCTGATCAGTTGTATTGTTGTTATCTGAATCCACTGCGTGAGTGAAGACCGGTGCTTGGTGACTCTGCTGGGTTAGATTAGAGTCTGTGTCAGCCTCCGTCAGCCCCAGGGCTGCTGTGGCGCACCACCATTTTGTCACTATCTGTCTTGGACCTTCGGTAAACATGCTACAAACTGGCAGGTCCTAAAAGCATTTCACGGTCCTGTAAATAATAAATAAATGTCAGTCTGAAAGTGCCCGTGCTCCACAGTAACCTCAGAGGAGAGGTAGAGTTGTGTAACGGTGCCACATGTGCCCCAGCTGTTCTCCTGTTGTTAAATAGAGATATGTGCTCTCCTTTAAAATGGGCTCTTTTTATCATCGCACCGCAGGATTCACCACAAAACACATGATTGTGTCTTGATGTAAGCTGTTATTATTTTATACTCTGTACATGGCGTCTTCAGCCGCTGTGTGGAAGTGCAAACAGGTCATTATCACTGGAGCTGTAGTCGACAAAAGGTATGTCCTGCCAATCGATTAGTCGACGGAAGAGTGTGGCAAAACCTCTCAATATTACGAATCTCTATGTGTCCGAACCAAACTGCACTCATGAGACTACACCTGCAGGGGGCGCTCATGAAAAACAGCCATTTATGCAGAAAAAATAGGAAACCATTTATTTATATAAGGACTGATTAAACTTCTGACTTTTTACATATAAATACCACAAAATTCCAAATCTTTAGACAAATCACTCCCTTTTCCTTTCATCTGATATCTCATAAATCCTCTAAATCCATCTAAATAAAATGACTAATATTAATTTGGTTAACTAAGACACCATCGACTGATTATTTGACAACTGTTTTTCTCTTAATGAACACATATTATGCTTCTAACCATGTTTTACACTGTTCTCTCATCAAAAACATACCTGGAGTTGGTTATATTTTGCTTCATTCACCTGTTTTATGAATCCAAAGTCCTCTCTGAGCACTTCCTTTTCATTTTGCCTGGATTGTTGTGTCACAGGCAAAAATCCCAATCCCCAAAATTACTTAAAATCACCACTGGACTCGTTTGCTGGTCAAACTGTGTTCACAATAAATACAAGGCTCTATTAGCAGAGCTTTCACGTTGCCTAATGAATTAATTTGTTTAGTTTTTGATTGTGCATTTCTGTTGCTCCAATGCTGATATTAAAAGTTGTTGTTTTTTTTTAAGTTAGAAATGTGAAAACCTCATCCTAAAGAGATCAAAATAATGTTTAAAGGAGAATTAAAACCAGAAGAATGCATAATAAGTGACCTAATACACTAATTGTTTGTTATGAATTAAGTACTTTTTCATGATTTACTAAATCGCTATTGAAGTGTAACCAATCTGCTTCCTCATACGTTATTAATTTGCCCGGAGATGTCCCTATATTCACTAAGGGCTGATATATTGCACAATATAGTAGAAAAACTAAATAAATCTAAAGTTGTACTACAGTGAAGGTTAATATGAAACACTTTGAACTGCCTCATGTACCTATCAAAGTCCCATGTGTGTTTTTATGTGTTCAAACTAAGGATTTTTGACGTGTAGTTTAAATTCAGCCTTCACAGCTTACATAATTTCATCTGGTTTCATCTGGTTATGATTGTAAAAGTCTAGTCTAGTCATTGTGTGAAACAGTGAAGGGCCAGTGATGAGGCCCATGGAGCTGCTCAGATGAGGTTTCTTCAAAGCAGGAGCCTCACTGAAGAACAAGGACGTCCCACACAGACCCACGTCTAGATCCTCCTCAGATCCTCCTCAGATCCTCCTCAGATCCTCCTCAGATCCTCCTCAGATCCTCCTCAGATCCTCCTCAGATCCTCCCCAGATCCTCCTCAGATCCTCCTCAGATCCTCCTCAGGTCCTCAGAGTGTGGAGGTGTGGGGCGGCCTGGGCGACATTACAGACTGTACACTGTGTGCTCAGTTGTGTGTGAATATTGCTTCAGGCCGTCCAGCTCATCTGATCAGATCAAGATGCACCCTGCAGATTCTGGTTCACACTGACACGTTCTGCTACACTTTTACGATGTGTTTGTGATCTGTGATGTGTCAAGACATAAAAGCATCAGAACAGAGAATAAATGATTTTCTATCTGCTTTTGAGAGAGTTTTATTGAATAATAACTCAACCTGGTGATGGCAGTGTCCACAGGGGCCCTCCACATGCTGTGCCCCAGGTCTGCTGTTGAAAGAGTGTGGGTGTGTGATCCCAACGCACCCACAGGGACCCAGGAGGACTTTATTTAGACTTTATTTAACCTTCTTATTGGCATAGCCCTAACCCAGCAAGAAATGAATGTTTTCCACTGGCTAAAATGTGCTTAAATGGTGCTATGCAACATTTCTGGAGGAAGGTAACCCACATGTTTGCCTACATACAGAATGTACAGTCGTGGCCAAAAGTTTTGAGAATGACACAAATATTACATTTTCACAGGGTCTGCTGATTCATTGTTTTAGGTGTTTTCTCATATGTTTTTAGGGTTTACTGAAATACAATTCCAAGCACTTCATAAGTATCAAAAGCTTTTATTGACAATTATACTGACTTCATGCAACAAGTCAATATTTGCAGTGTTGACTCTTCTTTTTCAACACCTCTGCAGTTCTCCCAGACATACTGTCAGTCAATTTCTGGACCAAATCCTGATTGAGGCCGTCCATTCTTGCATAATCAATGCTTTGAGTTTTTCAGAATTTGTGTTTTTTTTGTCCACCCGCCTCTTGATGTTTGATCACAAGTTCTCAGTAGGATTAAGATCTGGAGAGTTTCTTGGCCATGGATGCAAAATCTTTATGTTTTGTTCCCCGAGCCATTTAGTTATTACTTTTGCTTTATGGGAAGGTGCTCCATCCTGCTGCTGCTGCTCTTGGATGGGTGGACGTTCAGAGGACGTTCTGGTACAAAAATTAATATTTGTGTCATTCTCAAAACTTTTGGGTCATGACTGTATAGTGAAAAGCAGGACACCAGGCCATTCTAAAGGTCAGATCCCTGTTCACACGTATGTTTCCTTAGGTATTTTACAGAAATAAAAAAAAAACATCTGTAATGAATGAAATAAAAACATCTGTAATGAATAAATACAAGATCTTAAATGCCATACTGTGGAACATCACCGGCAAAGGCAAAGGAGAAATTCAATTTGCCAACTGGACAAACGTTTATTTAGGTGGAAAACATTTCGCAGCTCATCCAAGCTGCTTTTTCAGCTAAATAAACATTTGTCCAGTTGACAAATTGAATTTCTCCTTTGACATGGAGTCTACCCGTGTCAGGAACCAACCACAGAAAACAAGGGACAAGGTATAAAAAGAAGTTTAAATTTAATAAAGTCAAGTAATTTAACACAAGCAAAACATCAACAAAACCTGGGCCCAAAACTAAGGGATTTATTACATTTAAACATCTTTTTATACCTTGGCCCTTGTTTTCTCTGGTTGGTCCCTGACAACCTGGATGACTGAGGGATTTTATGCATCACAGGCAAACCAATAATAATAGTATTTCTGTGGAGAGAAGCAGGTGTAACACCCACCAGCAGAAAAGCTACACAGTGCACCCATAAGGCATAAGGGGAAAATGCATTACAAGTTGTTGTGCATATTAAAATAAGACCTTTTATGTCAATAAAAAGACCAAAATTGGGACTGTTCTAGCTTCATTTTGTTAACTAAATGTTCTTGTTATTACAGAGGCAATTTTGGTATCTTATTCAGTGTTTAAATAATTTGACTGGAAATTGACATAAACATACAAATTGCCTTGTTTACAAAGATGCGCTTTGAGAAAATGGTGTTTGAATTCACAATATCCCGTATAATTTATCAGTTCATGTTGAGTTTGAGCTTAAGTGATGTTGAGACTAGAGAAAGTTTGTGATGATTACGAAACTGGGTCAGAGTATCTCCAGAAACCACAGTCTAACAATCCTGAGTATATATCAAATGTGGTCCAAGGAAGAACGCCCTTTTCTAGGTCTGACAAAGCTGCTGGTTCTAATAGAAACATCTCACTGCGCCAAAATGATTAGAGCATAGACAAAACTGCTCTTAATGGCCTGTTTACGGTTATACTGTAGATTCGGAGCCAAATGGGCCTTAATGACTTCCATCTCCACACTTTTACAACATGCTCAGTTACCACGGGCCAGCGCGTTACCAGTGTCTCATCATTTGTTCTATTGTGTTTACAGATCTTCTCAATGTCTCCCGTAAAGATATAATTAAACACAGGATTCTTTTGATAACACCAGCCGGATTACCAGAAGTGCTCACAAGTGTGGACTAGAACCAGATCACCCAAAAACACCAAACCACCGATCACACACTGTGGGCCCAGGGCTGTGACTCACGTTTGTGCTGTAACAGATTTGATGTCAGTTTTTCATGTTGAAGAACCACACGTGTGTGTTAGCATGAGAGGCTACATGAGTAATAGCTCAAAAACGTTTGCACAAATCAATAAAATAACAGATTTTTCTTACCTTTGTTGAAAGTAGTTGAAGTTGAAGCATATTCAGTATGGACCTTTATTTATCCAGGTAAGTCCATTGAGAACCAATTCTCATTTACAACGACGACCTGATCCAGAGGCAGCATAAATAACAGACATAAGCAACAATACAAAAACATACAGATAAAAACATTGTTTCACACGTTGGACTGTTTACAATAAGAGTCTGAAAGAATCATAAGAGTCTGAAAGAAGTATGGAGGGAAATTTAGTGAGAATATGATCGGTTGTGCTTGTATCTGCTGTATAGTTATAATTTGGACATTTTGAATCTCGATATTCATCTATCCATCCATTTTCTTCCTCTTATCTGGGGCTGGACGCAGGGCCAGCAGTTTAAGCCGGGACTCCCAGACTTCCCTCACCCCAGACACTTCTTCCAGCTCCTCCGGGTCGACCCCAAGGTGTTCCCAGGCCAGCCCAGAGACATAGTCCCTCCAGCATGTCCATGGTCTTCCTCGGGGCCTCCTTCTGATGGGACATGCCCGGGACACCTCCCATCTATTCATCTAAAATAACATAATAATAAATAATACATGCTGCAAATATAAACTGTAATTTTATTCAAATCACGAAAGAAATTTGCAAAGAAAAGTTGAAAAGAGTGCTGAAATATAGTGAAGGCATCTCGCTAGAGAATTTAGTTTTTTTTTTTATACTTTAAACATGATTTCATGATTTCTAGTAAAGGTGCACTATGTAACTTTTCCACTGGAGGGTCTGTCACCTGCTTGTCTCCATGGAGATAATATTGTTTTGCCTGTAATATTGCACAGTATGGTATTAAAACAATTTTACATTTATCCAATTAAAGTTATTTTATTGCTTCTGTTGTGTGCAAGGTTTCCTCTCCATAGATCTGACCAGCAACTTATGGCTTCACTTGTGGCATCACTTATGACATCACATATGGTAAAACTTTAACATCTCTTATGACATCATGTATGGCATCACGTATGACATCACATATGGTATAACATATGCCATCACTTATGACATCATGTATGACATCACTTATGATATCACGTATGACATCACTTATGGCATCACTTATGACATCATGTATGACATCACTTATGACATCACACATGGTATAACTTATGACATCACATATGACATCACTTATGACATCACATATGATATAACTTATGACATCGCATATGGTATAACTTATGACATCACATATTATATAACTTATGACATCACATATGGTATAACTTATGACATCACATATGGTATAACTTATGACATAACATATGGTATAATTCATGACATCACATATGACATCACATATGGTATAACTTATGACATCACTTATGACATCACATATGATATAACTTATGACATCACATATGGTATAGCTCAAGACATCACATATGACATCACGTATGACATAACTTATGACATCATGTATGACATCACTTATGGCATCACTTATGATGTCTCCGTAAAGATAGATTTTTGTCTATACTGAAGATTTTTTTTATTTCATTCATAAAGTATAAAAATACATTAACAGTTTCACAACATCAGACATACAAGAAATGAATGAAAATGATGAGAATGTATTATTTTTTTCTGAAAATAGTTATGTTCTGCCATCTTCTATCTTTTTCTATACTGTATGTTACCAGGGTTTTGGCAAAATAAGTGTCAAACTTCAGCCTTAACCCCTCAGGTCTGTAGAATAACTTTGTGTTATGCAGAATTTCTGTGTTAAATCATTGTAATATGATTAATGATTATGTTAATTGACCAAAGAAAATAAATTAACTAAAGTAACTAACTAAAAAGGAGCAGAAAGAAGAGTAATCTTATGTCATCTGCCCCTTTTTCCCTTTACCAGACAATACATCAACACCGATAGTTACTTTAAACCATTTACACACAATTATAAATAAATTGTAAACAGAAATATTCACTTTCATGCACAACAACTTAGTTTTCTCTTTCATACATACACATCGCACTGGATTTGATGTGCTTTTTAAATGCCATCATTGTTCTTGATCCTTTTTATATCTTTGTCAAGACTAATCAGTAAATTAACTCCTTTCAAGAGACAAGCATCTGGTAGAATCTCCCCCAGAAAAGTTACCCAGGTAGAGGTAGATTTTGTCATATTGTTTTTGTTCAGTGATATTGTGCGTTTTTGTGATTCTGTGCAGCGTTTCTAATCTTTTAATCTGGAAAAAAAAATGGCACATAAAAAAATCTAACAAAAATATGCTTGTATAAATAGTTCTAGGGCCTTGTTGAGTTTTGTGGAGAAGAATGTGAAGAATGTGTGTCCGAACGAAGGAGCCCATAAAGTGTCCAGAGGAGAGAAGACAACAGCACGGGGCAGAGGGAGGGGCGGAGAGAGACTGTTTACCCTCTAACTAATGCAACGGGTAAAAGACGTGATGGTATTTACTCAGGCGGGATGTAAGAATCTTTGTGAGAGATATGGACAAGGTACTGGAGCTGAAACGTATGAGACAGTAAACAACACTATTAATCATAAATGTTTGTAGAAATGATTTACAGGTTGTCGTTTCTGTTCCCCCCACCATATGCATCTCCTCCCGGCCTTTAAAGCTGTATCTTCTATTGGGAAAGGGCAAAATCACCTGTTTAGAGTCACAATACCTGGAGCTGTCTTTTGTTTCATTCATGCATGTTTGAGTAAACCTTTATTATTAGTCTGTCTGCATCCCCAAAGCTCAAAATTCTCTGTTCCACCTTGTGATGACATGATAACAAGTGCCTTTTACCTTTAGTTCAGGATATTCCAGGGCTGAAATTATCCAAATGATTCTAATTAATGTGCGGGGAGTTCAATAACACAGTGGAGCACAGAAATACAGAGAGAAGAACTCTAAGAAGCCTAAATTTGCAGGGTGTGTGTGATGATGAAATGAAAACACAGCTCCAGGTATGTTTGTCATGAGGAAGCATCGCATAGAAAGAAAAATAGAGTAATACGGGCCCTTTAAACATGCTCTTGAGTACTTTTACTTTGGCATTTCATGTTCGTGTGTTGAGTGTTCGAAAACGCACTTTCTTTTACAAAATTTGGTGTTAGCGCCCCATCTACTGGCAGCAGCAACCCAAAAACTAGCATTATGGTCATATTTATGTTTATTTAAGCAAAGCGACTGACAGGCTATCATAAGCAGTTGTAATGAGCATGATTTCATAACAGAAATTAAGGTTATTCTACACTTTATTGTCTCCATTGGTGTTTTTTTCCTCTACAGGAGCAGTGGGACCCATCTCCAGACCTGAGATAGTCTTGGTCAGGACTATCGTACTGGTAGATTTAACCTATAAATGAAATGTTGGAAAAGAATCTGGTGATCGTTTATGGTCCTAAAAACTGCATAGGGAAAACCTCTGGATTTCTACCTGTGACGAAACAATCTGGGCAAAATTGAAAAGGAGATTTCTAATGCTCTGAGGGAGAGAACCTCATACACAGGATGAATGATGCAAAATACAACTCCAGGTATGTTTTTGATTATAGGATGCTCTAACATTATTAAAAACGTCAATTTTGCACTTTTATGTGTATTGATACTTTGCAAAACGCTGGAGATGCAGGTAGAACGCCCCCAGTGTGATATATCAAACAACTTAAGCACCAAAATGAAAAATCCCTCAAACACTTATATACACATTATACACATTATTACATTATATACACATTAGTTTAATTTTCTGGGGTTCTGGGACTGGTTTTCGTCTCCAGAGCTGAGTTTCACCCCATCCCCGTCACAGGCTCACGTTTTGGGCCTTGTGACTGGCCACTTCCTCCAGCTTATTCTGCACAGCCAATTTAGCAGCACTTACACGCAAATAGTTTTTCAAGCCTGTTCAATCACTCATGCTGGTTCTCAGGCCTGTCACACAAATACCAGTTCACAAGGTTCAAAACGAGAGTTAAGAGGAGAGACTGTGTACTATTAATACTCGTAATACTCTATACTACACTATACACTAACGCCTAACCCCTTAAAGTCACTATATCAGGAAAAACTGACTCTTCTGAGCTTTAACCAGTTACAATTAGAGCCCATTTTTATTAAATTACTGTAGTTCTGACCTCTCCAAACTAAAATGATTGCCATTATTGAACCCCCAGTTGCAAGTTTGGGTTTTTTTTTTTTGGAAACACCCAATAGTTTTACCCACAAGTGTGATTTTTCTCATCCTCGCCCCAATTTCTTTTGCTAAGCCATGTTATAATGTCGTTACCTCCTCTAAAACATATTTGGAGTTGTGTTTGTTTCATTGACACATGTTTAAATCATATGTCTACATCTCCAAACTCAGAATGCTCTGTTTTACGTTGTGATGTCATGAAGCTGTCATTATTTAGATGGGTAATTCCTGGTCTGAAATTATCCAACTGATTCTAGTGAAGGTGTGTGGAGTTTAAGAACACAGTGGAGCTTTTCCTGTATTATCACATGATTTTTATTTGTCTGAGAGAAGAATTCAGCCTAAATTTGCAGGGTTTGTGTGTTAAACATGTGTGAATGAAACAAAACACAACTTCAGTTATGTTTGTGATGAGGAAACAACATTATAACAGATCAGAAAATAGCGTAATATGGGCCCTTTGATGGAGTAGTTACTCAGCCTGAATCATTTTAGATAAACTATGTTCATTATGATTATGACTTTGTTCAAACTTTATAAGGACAAATAGTGTGGTTACGTTAAAAGATTAAAATAGATCTTGAACACATTTTGGATTCATACTTTCACTACAAAAAAGGATTTTCTGGCATAATTAAACTGACTTGAATTAAGCAGATTCATCTTAAAAGATCAATTTTAAGATTTTTTTACTTAATAAGATGAGATTTTTTTTACTTGTTTCAAGATATTCCATCCTGATTTATCTTATTTAGATATTACAACTTATTCTAAGCACTTTTCATATTAAATCAGTCCAGGTTAAGCCTCTTTAACTTCCTTCTCAAACCAATAAGGTGAAAAATCTTGCCATAAATACTTGAAACTAGTGTTTTCTGCTTAGAACAAGATTTGTATTTCATCTTGTTTTAAGAAAACTTGGTAAGTGGAAATTTCTTACTGCACTGACAGATAATTTCACTTAAAAAAGGGCATTTTTACCTCAAAATTGGTATTTTCTTCTTATTTTTTGATAGGTCTTTGTTGCAGTGTTGAAGGCTGTGGTTCACCCCGGTCTCAACAAGAAGAAAAGAAAAGAAAAGAAAAGAAAAAAGAGATCCGCACTGCAGTTCTTTCAAGCTCCTAATTTTTTATTTCATTGACACCACAATGTGACGTTTTGGGCCAAGCCTTTCTTCAGACATGAAAGGTTAAGATCCACACCTTTTATAAATAGGCCCAGGTCAGGTCGTCTCATCCATCATTTGACCCATTAAAAGAAAAGTATTTGATTACAATTGTTGAGCGAAATCTTTAGTACAAAACAGGTGTTCACTCTGTTTTAAAGTGGTGTATTGGTTTATCACAGCCAGAAGTATTTACACTGGAGTGACATTTTGATCCTATTTTGAGTCACAAAAATGGTCAAAATTTTCAACCTTTTGGAGCCAGATTCCCCAGAGTGTTTATCCAGAATGCCTCTCGTTTACAATAAAAAGGTGAACACTGAACTGCTTCTATGAACTAGTTGGACTGTGAAGCAAATATTGTGCCCTCTTCCTTACTCTTAAAGCGAACCTACTCTGCAAAATTGACTTGAAATTGAGGTTTTGACCATGTTATAGTTGTTTTTCCTTCTCATTTACCCTCTTGAAGTTATATTTGGAGTGATTCGTGCATGTTTGAGCAATCTATCTCTTCCTATTGTTGACCTACTCCCATTTTCACCGCCTCTGGTAGACGCCCACTGCTCTCTACGTACTTCATTCTCCAATTCTACTCCTTAATTGGTGATACATGTAGGATTTGGCAGCATCGCATAGTCATTTTGGTACAAATGGGAAAAAAACAGTGCGTTGTAGTGTGATCTGCAGCTATCAGTCGTGATGATGTTTACAGTGTCGTCAGCTCGCATTGGATCCTGTAGTTTTCTAACGCAGAATTCGGCAGGTTTGTTTCTTTTATTAAGTCGTTTTAGGAGAATACTGCGATTTAAAAGGTCCAGATTCTAACATAAAGATCCATGGGTGTCATAGATTATAACTATGCAGCAGACGCAAGCACAATATGCGTTCTGTAACTTAAAACATGTTGATGAAGTGTGATGTGTAACCTTAGAGGAGTATGTGTTGCTGGCTCCTCTCCAGCCTGTGCAGAGCAGTGGGTTCTTATCTGTTGTGTTTTAGGCAGGTATGGTGTTAATATACGTCGATTCAGCTGGACACGGCAAGTCAAAAGTTTGGACACACTTTTCCAGTTCTTTTTCTTCTTTATTTCCATGATTATTTGCTGTAGATTCTCACTAAGACATCAAAACTATGAATGGACACATGCGGAATGTAGTAAACAAACAATAAACTCAAAATAAGTCAAAGCTTAAAAATACCCACCCTTTATTTTGGACTCTGGTTTGCATTTTTGGCATTTCTGTGAGGTGAAAGCGACAGAATTCATCAAGAAGCTCATTGAGAGAAGGCCGAGGGCTTGCATCTCTGTCAGCAAAGCAAAGGGAGGAAACTTGGAGGATTTAAATATACTATTAAAATATATTTTGTTGAGTTAGTTTTAAAAAGTCTTTTCTTTACTACATAATTTCATACGTCTTGCTTCATATATGTGATGTCTTCTGTATTTCAAATGTAGAAAGTAGACAAATAAAATAAAAAAACACTGAACCTTTTGACTGGTAGTGTAGAATTATATATAGTAGATGTCCTGTTTGTTAATCATGTGATTCATTACTGATTACATGACTGTTTTGTACGTTTTTTTTAGATTTAGGCAAACTTTATTGATCCAGAAGGAAAATTATTTGGACACAGTAGCTCACACATCACAATATATTATAATAACGAGTGAACAATATAAATGCTAATAAAACATCCAAAATAAGTAGCAAAAATAACAAGAGATGGCTGTCAAATAAGGCATAATTATATAAATATGTATATGTTCAAGTAAAGTACTGAACTCTAATCTGATTTCAGTTGTTCATCATTTTAGTAATACAGTATGCAACAGTAATGACAACATAAAGGTGCACTATGTCACTTTTCCGGTGGACGGTGGATGCTTGTCTCCATGGAGATGTTATTGCTTTGTCTGTGATCCTCCACAGTGCAGTGGTCCCTCATTTATCTCGGGGTTACGTTATAAAAATAACTCGCAATAGGTGAAATCCGCAAAGTAATCAGCTTTTATTTATTTATTTATTTTTTTACAATTATTATCTATGTTTTAAGGCTGTAAAACCCCCCTCACTACACACTTTATACACTTTTCTCAGATCTAAACTGAGAACACATAATGCTCTGTGTGTGAGAAACCCGTCTTTTTCCACTGAAGGCCTTTCCGAGTGAAGAACATAGTTATGGGTAGTTGTTGTTGGCGCTGTTTTTCCTTCTGGGCGAGAAGATTCTTATGAACACACACAGACGCGCCGCCTTCGATTACTCAGAACAGCCAATCAGGGCGAAGAACACATTGCCCGTTCATACACTGTAAGAAAAAAAAAATCCTCGAAACAGCGAGGCCACGAAAGGTGAACCGCAGTATAATGAGGGACGACTGTACGGCACTAAATACACCTGCCTTCATTTCACAGAGAGAAGCAGGTGGACACCAGCAGGCCAAGTTACAGGAGAGGAGATCTGTGGAGAGGCAAGCCAGCTCACCTTTTAATGTTTCAATAACTGGATAAATGCTCGTATCGCCATTGAGACAAGCAGCCCGGTCTTTATAACATAACTGCAGTTTCAAAACTAATATTTATTACTTACTCCCCGTCACTGCTTGCTGCACTGTGCCCTGAATGTTTTGCTAAGAGGTTTTGCTGAAAAAAATAATCATCGTTTGTTGACACTGTAGACTTAGAGGTAAGAGTCACCAAAACTTTTACACAAGAATTACTGTTACTTAATAATAAAAATATTTCTCGACATGAAGTCATAGTACATCATGAATCAGCGCTAGTGCAGCCTCTGACGCTCCGTGAGTTCTGCAGGTTCTGAGGTTTCAGATACTGAGATTGAGAAAAACTTGTATTTGTCTCTATTTGCAAGTTTAAACTCAACACAGGTTCAGTTGTGATTGTAACACCTCTTATAAAACAGCAAAAGTGCAAGTTACTGTACGCACATTTCCTTTAATATGTGTATTAGGAATATGAAGAATGCATCACTTATTCTCCCTTAGGAAATATTATAGGAGGTTTAACAAAACAGAAACCTAAAGTGATCAAATAACAGAGCAGGGTCTGAAGAAACGTCATGCGCCTAATATTTAGATCGACTGTAAATGCTTGGGCTTCCTCACAGTTTGTGGCTCCCTGGTTTCCCCTGAGCCAAAAGTGAAGCTGTGATCCAATACAGCAGCAGCACGCACGCTCTCATTTCTACACAAACACAATCATACGCAGCCTGTCATTAGCGGCAGAACCCACAGAGGAATGATGTTACAATGGACCAAATGCATACGGAGGAGGGAGGACTCAGTTAGGCTTAAACCAACTGGATTTCAGCATCGAAACTGAGACTCATGTGAGGCTCGTTCTGCTTTCTGATTGGAGAATTGTCTTTAGAAGCAAAACGCCAATAAATCGTGTCCAGTGTTTTTGTAATTAAGACTAAACCGGCATCAGAATTGTTCAGTAAAAGTTAGATTTTCTCAGAGCATGTTTATGTGTTTATGACCCCTGCCTTTGCCCTTGCAACAGGATATGTCCATGTTTTGTAGGGCAAAGTTTTCCCATCCTAACATCTCCGAGCTTTTATCAGGGATGTGATGCAACCCCATGTTTGTAGTTGGAGAAATATTGCCGTCTTTAGCCCTGGGATGTTTTGGATGCACCAGATCTTCCAGTTCATGTCTCCACGTAGAATTGTCACCGGTGAGTGAGGATGTAAGAATAACCGAAATATGGTGATGTCGTATCGTCAAAGGTCTCACAATAATATCGTGGACCATCACAATATATCGAATCACAAGTCTCTTTGCTTAAATCAACAGTTATGATGCAGAAATAATTAAAAAACAGAGAGGACTACATAGACCATGATCCTTTGCTCCGTTTCAGTGCAGACGACATGAAGAAATAACTGTTCTAAACACTTTTACATCTTCATTCTTTGGATTAAGTCTTGTGAAGGAATTTAGAGGAAAAAGTCGCAGATTCACACACAAAATATTGCAGTAAATATGGTACAGTGAGATGCATATGGTGAAAATATCGTGCAAAGAGATTTGGAAATCGTTACACCCCTAATGACAATAAATGTACCAAATGGTCAAAGCATTTTTGAATGTCAGTCTTGTTACTATGTAGAATATCGTAATATCGTGAGCGTTCCCAAAATATCGCAATAAATATCGTACAATGAAGTTCATACGGTGATGTGAGATTTGGATATCATTACGCCCCTATCAGTGAGTGCGCTGGGCTGTCAGGAAACTTAAAGTAGGGATACGGGGAGAAAAGAAAAGAAAAAGGGGTCTTGGAGGTGCAGCTAACCAGGTTGAAGGATGGGGTAAGAAACAAGAGGAGAGAGGGGAGAGAAGTCGCACCACTGACGACCTCGCTCACGGTGAGATTCTATATTTCTCAATGGATTTTAAGCAATAAAAAACACCTGAAATGAAATACAACATACTTCTGGGACAATCTGGGAAATATTATAGTTGATCTACTGACGATTTACTCTTCGAAGTGGATATGACTTAGTCGATGACTTATTTCCCGCGTTTGTCCACTGATCTGAAGGTTGGTGGTTCGAATCCCGCTCTCGACATAAAAAAAACCAAACAACATAATCGGTTGAGCTGTGAAATCCACTGACCCACAGGTTGGCGGTGCGACTCCAGCTCCAGCATTTAAAAAAAAAATAACTCAAAAACCACGCAACGGATTCTAATGAAGAAAATTTAGTTTGGAAGCTTTACCCTTTGGACGATCTACGATGTGCTCGGGACAAATATTTTCTTTCAAAACCATTTTCACCACCAGCGTTAAGTCCAGTGTTATTTCCGGTGTGCAGTAACGTGATTATTTTTACATTTTATGATAAAACAAAGAGTAACTTTTCATCGCGGACCTCCATTTTGATTTCTGATGTAAATAATGACGACGTCCTGTGACATAGTTGGTCTCTCGGCCAATCAGATGTGCAAATGACCGTAACGTCCAATCAGGGCAGCCAAAGAGGAACTACAGGTTAGATAGTTACATGTAATGAAAACAACGGTGGGAATAATCAAGGAATAATAATGCCAAATAAAAATATAAAGAAATAAACCTATACACAAGTGTATAAGTGTATACAAGTGTGAGCAGTGTGATTTGCCCCTCTGTATTGTCCCAGACAGGAACTGTTTCAGGGAGTGGCACAAGTGACAGGAGGAAAAAAATGTGTAGAGGAAAAATGTAAAAATGTAAATAGTTTCTGTTGTGTGTGTGTTAGAAAGTTGATTTTGTGAGTGGCTCCTTGTTGTAAAGCGTTTTGAGCCTTGAGGGTGGAAAAGTGTGGTATAAAAACGTGATGTTACGAAATTACCCGTGTATTTCCCAATAGCGTCTGAGACAAGCAGGTCGCAAAAAAGTTACACAGTGCCCCTTTAACTCCAAAGTTCAAAGCCTCCACAACAGGAAGCATCAGAAATGAGCCGTGCTGTAATCACGCTCTCTTCCTCCTCCTCCTCTTCCTCCTCTTCTTCCTCTCCGTATTATTGTTCTTCAAAGGGGGAATGTTGAGTCTGAGTCTGAGCCGGATTCAGGCGCAGGCCACAGTTTGGACTAAAGCCGACTCATAAGGCGGCCATGTTGGATCAAAGAGATGGACTGAAGAAGATGAGAGGAGGGATGAAGAGATAGAGGAGGCGCATCCCTGAAGGTTATTGAAAAACACCCTGAAAAATCCTGTTTTTTATGGTAGGTTTTTGAAAGTCTCAGCCTTCCAGGGTCAGTTTAAGGTGGTGAAGTACATTAAAGAAGGAGGAGAGAAAATCAAAAAAACACTTTTATTTATACAAAATTTAAAGCAATACTATGTCATTTTTTGGAGCCGGCATATCTCCCGCTTGATTCATAGACAGTTAAAACTGCTTGGGAACATTCTCCATATATGAATTTTATGCCATAGTGTGGATTATTATAGACGAAGGCACAACATTTCCATGGAAACAAGCAGAAGAGTCAGGTGTGTGGAGGTGCAAGTCCAGTCCTGTAAAGTTTTCTGTGTTTTTTACTAAAATAAAAACATCTTAAATGAAAAAAAGCTTTTATTATGATCTGGTTTTGGCTAAAAAAAAAGTTTCATATTGTGGCTTTACATATAAACCGGTGGCAGGAGCTCAGTTGGTAGAGTTTGTCCACTGATGTGAAGGTTGGAGGTTTGATAATAATAATAATGATAATAAATCTTTATTTATATAGTCTTATACAGTATATATACCTTTAAAAACAAAGTTTACAAAGTGCTGAACATCTGCAAGACATTAAAACAAGCACAATAAAACAAATAGAATCACATACACACATTTAGAGGCAGAATTATGCAGGATTAGAGAGGCTAAGAGAGGCTGAGAATGTAACAACGTGTTATAAAATAAGACATCACAGTCAACATAATAAAATAATTTTAAAAAAGTAAAATTATGTGCAAAGGAATTTAAAGGCTAAAGCTACAGCAAGCTAAAAACATTGTGTAAAAACAACATAATAAGTAAATAAAAGAGACCCGCTCGAATCCCGCTCTCAACATAAACATAACTGGTTGAGTGGTCAGACCCACAGACCCACAGGTCGCTGGTGTGATTCCCACAGATGAATGCTGTCATTGTGTTGTTGGGCAAGACACTTAACCTACTGTGTCCACAAGTGTATGACTGTGAGTGTGAATGGGTGAGTGGGTCCTTGTTGTAAAGTGCCTTGAAGGTGGAAAAGCGCTATATAAAAATGTGACCACTTCATTTCTCTGGTGAAGGAGTTGCCACCTGTTTGTTTAATGCCATACTGTGGGACATTGGGACCCCCCACCAGAAAAAGTATCGAGTTTTGTCTCAATAGACTGTTTTGTTAGACAAAACAGACAATACAAATGTGATTTCACTTATTATAATATTTTCCATAATCAATCAGCCCTAATTTTTTCATTCCTCAAGGGTCCAGTATTATACAAAACTGACTCTTGTGAGCTTTAAGTCATGTTATGATGTTGTTTCCTCCTCTGAAACATACCTGTGGTTGTTTTGTTTCATTCACACATGTTTAAGATGTCCTGCATTATTACTCTGTTTACATCTTAAAAGATCAAAACGCTCTCTTTTACCTTGTGATGTCAAGAAGCTGTAGTTTCAGTGTTTGCGTGTTACTCTTGTTTTAGAGTCTTTGTGTTACCTTGAAAAGTGCTATATAAAACTGTTGTATTATTATTATTATAGTTTTTATTATTATTATTATTATTATTATTATAGTTTTCAAGTTAACAGGTACATTTTACATTTAGCTCTATAGAAATGGGCAATTCTGATGCTGAAATTACCCGCGATTCTAGTGAAAGTGAGTTTAAAAACACAGAGGAGCACTTAATGTATTACCACATGACATCACAAGGTGGAACAGAGTGTTTTCTGTTTGAGCCTAAATATGCCGGGTTAAACATGTGTGAATGAACCACAACATAACTCCAGGTTTGTCTTTGATGAAACAACATTTTCACATAGATCAGAACATAGCGTAATACAGACTCTTCAGTGTCATCTTTATTAAATGCACTCTCTTTCCCCTCCATCGTTTTGCCATGTGATCCACCCGTCCACCGCAGCAGCAGAATCATGAGTTTCAACTTTCCCGGTGCTTGTCGTGCATCTGCTCCACGTTAGTGTGTCCTGAGTCCGGCTGCAGTGAAAGGCTCAGGCTCGTTACATAACGGCGAACAGTGTGTGTGATAAAGGCCTCTGCGGGCTTCATTAGCACAGGCAGATGTGTCAAACAGGAAGCCCAATCCTACCGCTACATGGAACATCAAGATAAGTACTGTACACTCAGGAGATGTGTGTGTGTGTGACCTCCTCAGACCTTGTTTATACAGTGTATTTCTAACACGTAGCGACAGGGGGCTCAGTGATCGCAGAACTCGACCACCAGCTGGAAGGTCGGGGGGTTTGATTCACAGTTGGACCAGGATCTGTTGGTGTGTTTTTAGGCAGGACACAACACCCACCTCGATTATTGTAAAAGTTATGTGTGTGTATGGGTGTTGGCAGTGGCTGTAGGGACTGGGTAATGAATAACATATGGAAAATTAGAGTAAAGCATAGTGATAATAGGCATTTATGAGCATTATTATAGCGCATAGACAGGCACAATAACATAACATCCAAACTTATTAAACTTAAAGCATAATGTAACTGTCCTATATCACGCAAAATTGACTCTCATGAGCTTTAAGTCATGTTATAATGTTGGTACTTCCTCTAAAACATACACGAGTTGTGTTTTGTTTCATTCACACATGTTTGAGAAGCCCTTTATTATTAGTCTGTCTATATTTCCAAAGCTCAAAATGCTCTGTTCCACCTTGTGATGTCATGAAACAGTTGTTTTCAGGTTACAAAGTTCATCAAATGATTCTAGTGAAGGTGTATGGAGTTTAAATACACAGTGGAGCACTTCCTGTATTATCACATGACATCACAAGGTGGAACAGAGTGTTTCCTGTTTGAAAGTCTAAATATACTGACCAGGCTGGTGCCAACTAGTGTCTCCGCTCAATTTCATTTCTCTCCAGCGACTAGTCAGGAATCGGATACACTCGGAGGTTTGTAAGAACGCCGGAAGTTGTCGTTGGTCCAGTCAGAGAAGAGCTGTGAAGCCACGACGTCAAACTCAAGCGCCTCTGGGTCCTTTTTGTGGCACAACAGTAAACAAAGCATCGAGATGGATGTAGAAGAAGCTGTACAATTTGTGTCAGCGATGATTGTCGACATCGAGGATTTAAAGCCGGAACAAAGGGCATGTTTGGTGAATTTTATCAAGGGGAAAGACGTTATTGCCCTTCTTCCTGCGGGATTTGCTGTTGTGCCGTGATTACTTGGACACCACTGAGTGTTCCTGCGCATAGCAATGACTGGTTAAATTAAAAAAGCACCCGCCTACCGTCGAACGAACGAATCCTAATGCTGCGAGACGCTTGCAGTTCATGGAAACCGTCTGACCTCGCAGCATTAGGAATAAGGCTATAAATGTACAGGGTTTGTGTGTGAAACATGAAGGAAACAAAACACTGTGATGAGGAAAACAACAATAACATAGATCAGAAAACAGGATAATATGGAACCTTTAATATACATAACAATAATTTTTTTTATGCTTCTTATTTTTTTAATGGTCAGTGGTACAGTGGATTAAGCGTTAACCCACTCACTACATAGTTGCTGGTTCAAACCTTGTACATATGTGCTATTTGTGACAGGAAAATGTGGCAATTTACACATGAATATAGTGTTTTATTTATTTTTAGGCATTCTAGTTATTACTGCTTATATGTATTTTATAATTTACCATACAACAGTTTAACACACACACACACACACACACACTTTTTGCCCTGCTGCTCTCACCAGTTTATTTTTTATCCTTATTTTGGCCTTTGACCTTTGAGTTTATCTTTAAGTTGAGCCACTCCATCAGTGTGAGTTTGCAGCAATGACCTATAATCTAATAATAGAAAACTTCCATATTTCACAGTTTGTCCACATCTTCCTCTCCATATCTGAGCCTGTGGTCCCCTGAGTGTCTGGGCCCTTGAGTTGTCAGGGGCCAGAGTGCAGACTCACATGTGTCTGCACTCTGTCTCCTAAAAGCACTTAAATGTATAAGACAAGTTACTTTGGGACTTTTCACCCTTTAAATCTTTTTATGTTCTATAGACAGACATTTCACACAAAGTACCACCCAATAAATATGTCTTATATTTCTAAAATGAGGCTAAAATATGTCTAAATTAGGACTAAAATCAGACTATATGTCAGCTAGGAATAAAACAGAGAAATAAAATGTGGATAAAATGGATGTTAATTGATTGCTACATTTGTGTGCAGAATATTATAGCCAAAGGAACAACATTTCCATGGAAAAAAGCCAAATAAGAGATGTTTGCGGAGATGCAAGCCCACATTTATACATTTTTCAATGAAATAAAAACAACCAAAATGAAAAAAACAGCAACATGCTTTTATTTTTGTATATTTTCTGACTAAAAAGTTACGTACTGTGGTTTTAAAGGTGCGCGGTGTAACCTTTTTTCTCGATGGAGATGTTATTGCTTTGTCTGGAATGTTCCACAGTATGGCATTAAACCTTTCTGTCTTTATGGAGACCAAACCGGACCAAGTTACAGGTCAGATCTGTGGAGAGGCGACCCCGCTCACAGTCACAATGCCTGTTTTTCCATTTATTTTTGAGCTATAAATCCACGTGTAATTGAATAAATGTAAAGTAGAGCTGTTTAATGTCACACTGTGTAACATTCTAGCAATGACATCTCCATAGAAACAAGCATGTGACGGACCCCGCATCAGAAGTTACACAATGCACCTTTAAACTTAAATATTAAATGTTACCTCACACTAGTAGTAGATTTTTGTTTATTTTCTCAGTGTTTATTAATAAAACAAAACGAAACAAAGCAGAATTTTCAAAAATAAATAAATAAATAACTTTTCTGAAATAGTTTGTAAATGAGAAAGGGGGAAAAGTCGATTTTGAAGCATTTGTGTCCTTTAAACTGAATGAGCAAAACGCTACTAGACATTAGACCACATAGGGCCTAAGAATAGTCGTCCCCTTGCAGCAATTCCTAGACAAAAATTTCCCATGCTCTGCTAAAGATGTATATTGATTTAACATTAAAAGACACACACAGAAGTCATATGTTTTTAAATGTGATCTCTCATGTTACTGGAAGTCTGTAAGAGCCCTGAACGTGTGAGAACAGAGATTAAATCCTGTGCATATGATTTGACAAGGACATGGAAAAGTCAGAGTAACCAGAACTGCTGGAAGTGAATGTCTCTGGACAATTATTTCAAACACTTCGTCAGGACGTGTCGGAGTGGTTCTGCTCGGGTCTGCAGTGTACGTCAGATTTCAGTCACAAACGCAGTCAAAGATGGTCAATGTGATGAGGATTTCCGTTATGTAACATTGGCCTGTTGAAGGCAAATGGGGGTTCGTCCGGGATTTGAACCTGGAGCCTCTCCTAACTTATTTACTTTAGAGCAAAGTGAAATGATGATAATGTGTTTCTCACCTTGAGCCAAGACTCTTTCCATGTAAAAATGTAAAACCTGCAAACATCACAAGAATTCAACTCAGAACTTTAGAATACGGCAAAACATACAGATTCACTTCAAACTACATCATCAAGTTTGCAGATGACACAACAGTGGTTGACCTCATCTGTGACGGCCACGACTTATCAACTGGTGTGAAATGAACAATCTTCAAGTCAGTGTGAGCAAAACAAAAGAAATAAGAGTGGACTTCAGAAGGAAACACGTGTCACACACCCCACTCATCATCAATGGCAGAGCTGTGGAGTGTGTGAAAAGCACTGAGTTCCTGGAGGTGCAGATCACTAATGACCTCACATGGACTAACAACACCTCCTCCTGGTCAAGAAAGCGCAGCAACACCTACACCTCCTCCGCAGGATGAGGAGAGCGGACCTTCCCCCTTCTGCACTCAGCACCTTCTACAGGGGCTGAGAGCATACTCACCAGCAGCCTCTCAGTCTGGTACGGCGGCTGTTCGGACAAGAAGGCCTTACAGAGGGAGGTGAAGACAGCAGAAAACATCATCACATCCTCCAATCAGCCATTCAGGACTTGTGCACATCCTGCTGCTGCAAGAGAACCATCAGTATCCTCAAGGACACCACCCACCAGCACACAAACTCTTCTCCCTCCGACCATCCGACAAACGTTATTGCAGCAGAGCAACACTACCAGACTCTGCAACAGCTTCTTCCCACAGAACGTCAGGCGAATCAATGCAAGATAATCATAAACATGCGTTTAACTGCACACTGGAGCTTTTTGGTGAAATTGCAATTTTCCCCCTGTGTAATTTTGTTCACTTTGACTTTGACTACATACAGCGCTTTAGAGTACTGCAATAAACAGAGAACTTTAGAGTACTGCAATACACAGAGAACTTTAAAGTACTGCAATACATAGAGAACTTTGGAGTACTGCAATACACAGAGAACTTTAGAGTACTGCAATACACAGAGAACTTTAGAGTACTGCAATACACAGAGAACTTTAGAGTACTGCAATACACAGAGAACTTTAGAGTACTGCAATACACAGAGAACTTTAGAGTACTGCAATACACAGAGAACTTTAGAGTACTGCAATACACAGAGAACTTTAGAGTACTGCAATGCATAGAGAACTTTAGAGTACTGCAATACATAGAGAACTTTGGAGTACCGCAATGTATAGAGAACTCTGGAGTACTGCAATACACAGAGAACTTTGGAGTACTGCAATACATAGATAACTTTAGAGTACTGCAATACACAGAGAACTTTAGAGTACTGCAATACACAGAGAACTTTAGGGTACATGCAATACACAGAGAACTTTAGGGTACATGCAACACTTTCAGGTAGGTCTGTCACAATAATTAACATATATCAACTTATCTTTCAGTACATGATGGAACATTTTTTGGGGTCAGTATTTATCTGTGTACATTCTTTTTGCACTGCTGTGACATTTCTGGTTATGTTTTGGCTGTAAGATTAGATTTGAGCCATAAACTGTTGTATTCTTAGGTTCTGTGCCTCATTACAGATGCAAACTTACTACTAAACTGTTTTGTTCTGCTATTTATTTGTTGCGGCCAATTCTTTTTCTTCAATAATATTGTAGATTTTGAATTTTGCGGTTTAAATTTAAATTTTCGTGTCAGTGGCATAAATTCGTTTCAGTATTATCGTTTATCGTCTACATTTACTTCAGCACTACTTCAACTACTACATTTCAAACTTAGTTATCATGACAGGCCTACTTTAAGGTACTGCAATACACACATAATGTTGTTAAAAATGAATTGGCTGCAACGAATAAATAGCAGAACGAAGCAGTTTACGAACACTTTAGTAGTAAGTAGCAACTGTAATGACGCATAGAACCTAAGAATACAACTTTTTATGGCTCATATCTTATCTTATAGCTATAAAATACCCAAAAATATCACAGTAGTGCGAAAAATGTACACAGACTTTATTGTTTGCTGTTGTTTGTGATTCTCATATTAAGTTATTATTGTTCAGCCTGTCCAGGGACAATAGAATGGGCTAAAATGTCACTATTATGTACTTTACCTTTTCTAGAACTAAAGAACTACTGTATTTATGAATTCCACCAATAGCCACTTCTACAAATCATACAAGTGCACTCAGAAAAACCCTCCCCGTGAGACGGTGATTAGACCTGAGCATCGTGAGAACCAGAGCAGAGTTTGGAGCAGAGAGGGCAGGTCTGCAGAGTGAGCTGTGATCTGAGGGAGCCCTGCACACTGATACCTCACACTGATACTGATACCGATACTGACAACTGCTCCCCAGTCCAGGACAACTGTGACACCCTGATACAGGCCTGAGAGACTGACCCATCCCCCTGGTCCAGGAGCACTGTGACAGGCTCTGACAGATCAAACACAGGGGGATTTGGGTGGAAGTGCTCGCAGAAATGTACCCAGGAACACGGGGAGGGCAGATCTGGAGAGACTAACCCTGTGCCATTACTCCCAGCTAATGAGTGGTCATATTTTCTGTTTTCTACCTTTATTAGGCTCTCAAATGACTTCACATCAAAGAACTATTCCCTACATCTGGTCCACAAATACAAGGCAGGTTAAAGGTCGTTACGCACTACAGGATTTTTCGGTCTTAAACTATTTTTAAACCTGCAACAAAAAGCGCTCATCACAGACATGAGGAGAAACTTATGAGACTTAAAATCTCCGACTCCACAAACACTTCAGCGGGATTTGTCTGCGTAAAACAGGATATAAAACTGTGAGCGCGATCGTGTCAGCTGTTTCCTGTTTACAGTAAAAATACTCACATTGAGAGTCTTAAGTGTTCAAAGGATCAATGCTCTGCACTTTTAGTTTAGATACAAGTTAAAACTGTGTTATTATTATTTGTGAAATGTGGTGCAATACTTCAGATATGATTTGAAAAGCATAAAAGATTGGAGATAAAGTCCACAGGAAGTAGAGTCAGTATCGCTAATCTGCAGCTTCACCTCAATCCTCATGCTGTGTGGGTGTAAACAGACGTGAGGATCTACTTTTGCCTTTTTACTTTTAAAGAACTCCTTAAACTGGATTAAAAGTGCATTTCGTGGACTGGAGTCATTATTTGTAGAGGACAATTTCTATGGATAATGTGGGTGAGATACTGCACAATCACCTTTTAAATATTCAGCACAAATATTTTCCTCAAATTCAAGTCAAAATTCAGAGTGTAAAATTCAGAGTGTAACATTTGCAGTGAATTTTACACTCTGAATTGCAGCATGATTGACTGGTTCTGCCTTGGCATCTTGGATCTTTCCTGCAAATTTTACACTCTGAATTTCGAATGGTGAATCTGAGGGCTTGAAAATATCTGTACTGAATATTTAAACTTTGAAACTTATTGAGTATATGTAAGTACACTTAAAATTTCAGCAAATCAAATTCAAAATAAAAATAATTCAAACTTTCTTCAGAGTTCAAACTTTTTGCAGAATTAAAAAAATCAGCAGTATTTAAAATTCAAAATGGATTCAAATAGATGCATGTATAGTATTAAATAAAAGGATAAATAGCTGCTTATAATTAAAATAATATGTATATATAAATATTCCCATATAATTGTTTAATTAACTGAAGGTGAACCGGAATGATAGTTGCTCCAGCCTACTCCTTTTCAGACAAGCTTTATTTTCTATTACCTATTTTTGGCTTACTGTACTTTATTTGTTTAAAATATATATACTACTTTACTATATATATGTTATAAGAAAGGTAACATATTTTGATTTTCTACATGTCTGAAATAAACTGAGTGAGAATCTGATGGAACAAATTATCTTCCATAGAAATCTGCATTTTTTGAGTACAAAAAAAAAGAAAGTAAGTAATTTTAAACTGAGATTATTTTTCAGAATTATGATTTTTTTTTAATTTATTGTGAAAGAAAACAGGGTAAAAAGTGTAAATATCTTAAATTCCATCTTGTGTGGGTGTGTCACTGGGAGCACCTGACCATCTCTCCTCTTACATTTGTACCACACCTCACTGAGCCCAGGTGCCGCCTTACATAACTCCAGCGCTGCTATGCCAGGAATGGACTTTTAATTAACTTTTTTTCCCCGTCTTTATCTGGAATCTGCCTCGGTGTCAATCGTATGGCACGTGCCGGTCACCCATGATGCAGAGATATGGAAAAGGCTGGATCAGATTTCCCATTTACCACCCAGTGAGCATTCTTAAATATGGGAGGAGACGGGCCACCTGCACAGACTCCCACAGGATCTGTACAGGTGTGTGGAGCAGCGCCGTAAAAATGTACTCGTGGAATTCAAAGCCTCTGGATGAAACTGGAGAGGGCCATAAAAAGATGCAGGTAGTAAAGTTTTATGCCCCGTCATTCCAGCGTAACAGTAATGGACTGTAAGTGATTTCATGTGTGGGGAAGGTTCAGACCAAAATAAAAGGTGAAGTGCTGCTTTGAGGAAATGTGGAGTTATTATCAAAATATACAGTATTTTTCTGACTATAAGCCGCACTTTTTTCATGGTTTGGGTCAGTGGGCGACTTATATTCAGGTGCGACTTGAATTTAAAATATATCATTTCATATATAACTGTTTTACAAGCTGCAAGTAGTGAAATAAGCAGCCGGAAACGGTAATCGAGCAGCAGAAAGAACGTTTGAAGTGAGCGAGAAACTTGTGTTTGACTGGAGAAAAGCAGAAGAAACTCAAACTGCAATGAAGAAAACAAAAAAGTTAATTGCAGCTAAAAGCTGGATTTAGCTGGAGTTGGCAGAGTTGCTCAGAAGTGACATCGAGGATGAAGAATTCAATGGATTTAGTGATTTGGAGCGAGATGGAGAGTTTGGTAAACTTGTTCTGTTCTGTTGTTTCTGCTCTAGTTTTTCTGAATAGATAGATAGATAGATAGATAGATAGATAGATAGATAGATAGATAGGTAGGTAGGTAGGTAGGTAGGTAGATAGATAGATAGATAGATAGACTTTATTTGCCATTTGTGCATAAACATACAGTCCAAGTACATTGGAAATCTTGTTGCGCAGTTCAACAAGTCAGATGCTTAATATAAAAAGAGTAAAATGTAAAGAATAAATAAAATATAAAATAATATACACATATAAAAAAAGAAGTATACATTGTATACTGTAAATATTGTGCCTTATAGCAAATATATATTTAAAAATATGGCAAGATCATCTCACATATTGCACCTGGTTACATGAGGTAGTAGTTGTTATGCAGGCTCAGTATTTTTTGTTTGCCAACAATCTGACTGTGGCCGGGAAAAAGCTGTTGGAGAAAGGGGTCCTGTGTGTATTAATACTGTCCACTCTGCTGTGTCTCAGGTTGTACTTGCATGAATAAATATATGCATGTATGAATAACTGTTCATATGTGACGTGAACAAACCAGACACATGTTCAGCCTGTTCTTCTCTGTTCTGTTGTTATTTCTATAACTCGCCTTTCAAGATGAAATGTTGGTTCTTGGTCTCTGATTTTATAAAATAAATTTCCCCCCAAAATGCGACTTATAGTCCAGTGCGACATATGTACCGTATTAAGCCCGTATGTACCGTTCAGACTATAAATCGCTCTGGAGTATAAGTTGCACCAGCCAAAAAATGCATAATGAAGAAGAATAAAACATATATAAGTTGCACTTTTTGGGGGAAATTTATTTTATAGTAATAAAAACAACCGAAGATAGAACATTCCGTGTATCATTCATTCATTTTTCAATATAGAACCAAAAATAATGAAAAGAAAATGAAAAAACAACTCTTTTCTTTATTATTTGTCTCTAAAACCAAAAAGGAAAAATGGATGACAATTTGTTTTTTTCATTTTGATTCATATATACGATTCATATATTTGGTTTATGGGCTGTCAGTGTGAAAAAGTTGATATATAAGTCGCTCCTGAGTATAAGGAACCACCCAAACCGTGAAAAAAGACTTAGTCTGAAAAATATGGTATGTTTTTTTCTTCTTCATTACGCATTTCTTAGCTGGTGTGACTTATACTCTGGAGCTTCTTATAGAAAATACGTTGACTTTTTATGACTTTAAGTTTAAAATTTTATTTAAATTCAGTAGTCTTCATTACTGTATTTCTGAATAGCTAATTGGTTTCATTCAATTACTCAGTTCAAGTTCAAGTATTTCATGTTAAGAGTCAGACATGTCAAATAATGGGCCCAATAAGCAATGCAAACAAAACAAACAACATCGAACAATCTGCTCCATGGGGAAAATAAAGCTACACTGAGTAATATGGACCAAATATTCTAAAAAACTCTACACTGGAGCATGTTTGGCCGTAGATGTTTGGTTCTGTCACCATTAGAGCCTGTTACACCCGCAAGTGACAATAAAGGGCTGTTAGTGCTGCTTCCTGTTGAGTCATGTACATCTATCAGAAACCACGTGTCTGCACCGTTTCATCTTGGAATACACGTAAACTGTAGTGAATAGGGCTTTTAAATCATGTATTTATTTATTTAAAGCCACACTATGAGACATGCTTTTTCCCCATTCTGGTTGTTCTGCTGCAAAGCTTAGAAAAACACGCGTCCTTACTGTAAGCAGAGTTTCATCCTTACAAACCCGACTCTTATTGGTTTGGAGTAGGGCCTCTATTTGCTTGTTTCCATGGAAATGCTGTTCCTTTGGCTATAATACTCCACAATATTTCACAAAGCGTTTCTTTCTCCATGGGTACCCTTCCGAAGTTTGGTTTTAATTTTATTTCCATGGAATCATGCAGGTGACATGTTACAGAAAGTCACAGAAATTGCTTAAAATACTCTTACATCTAATCACACATATTTCGAAAGTGTAATGAGTCTTTTTAATCGATTCACAGAACTAAAAAAAATCTCCTTTAACCTCCTCAGAGAAGTGCTAATGAGGCTTTCACACTGGAGTTTCCCTGAAGCTCACCACTTCTGAAGCCTTTAAGTCCGTGGTGCTGGTAATCCCACGACGCTGTGGTGGGTCTGCCAGAAAACCGTGAGCTGTCCTGCTTTTAAAAATCTGAGTATGTTTGTTTAAAGTTATCATCAGAACAAGCGACTTTTGACAACATGAAACCACTTTTGTATTTTTATGCAAATGTCTAGGGCAGGAGTCTCCAGCCTTTTTCCTCCAGTGAGCTACCTTTACAAAACAAAAATGCCAGAGAGCTACTCATTTTAGTGGCTTATTATAAGAAAGAGGGCAAGCCTTTGGGTACATTTAGATGCCTATAAAATATAAACCATTGTCAGTTTATTAGTGCACACAGTTGAGCTTAAAACTGATACATGCACAATAGTAATAGGCATGTAATTAACCAAATTTTTCTTATTCAGCACAATGATATAATTCTGAAATCACTTGGCGAGCTACTTGGTAGGGGATGGAGAGCTACCGGTAACTCCCGAGCTACAGGTTGGAGACCCCTGGTCTAGGGTCTAAATTGCTCGATTTCGTGTTCTATTATATCGTTTCCACATCACAAACATGTCTGGAGTTGTGTTTTGTTTCATTTACACATGTTTAACACACAAAACCTGCATATTTAGACTGAGGTTCTTCTCTCAAACAGAAAGCACTCTGTTCCACCTTGTGATGTCACGTGTGAAAGAAACAAAACACAACTCCAGGTCTGTTTTTGAGGCGATAACAACTTCATAACATGGCTTAAAGCTCACAGGAGTATAGGACCTTTAACACCATCTTAACAGCAAATTAGTTTAATCTGTTCTTGTGTTTTTAAGTTTAAAGAATTTGGCAGATTGATTCGTTTTTATTTCAAGTTTGTGCCAAGAGAGAAACAATAATCATACAACAGAAAACAAAACAGAAACAACAGAAAAGCACATTTCTCGAAAAGGAGTAGGAAGAAGAACTTGTATTAACACACCCCTGTTCATGACATAGTGTCGAAAATGATGTTGTTTCTTCTGAGCATTGATCACAGAACTTTACAAATACTTACATATAGCAAAATAAATTACACTCTATGCTGCCCTATAAAAGCAAAAGACCTGAACTCGCCAGAGTGTGCAACAGAAAAAATGAGTTCAAAGTTTTTGTTTTAGTATAATAGGAAGGGCAAGTTACTATAAGTTGCTATAATGAAGAAATATTTGTATGCAAAAAATATTGAGTTCAAAATTTACCTTTGACCCATTGAATAAGAGTCAAAGGTCAATTTTGAGCTCAGTATTTTTTCCTGATATTTATTCACATGATAAAGGAGGATAAAACATGATGTTACTGCCTTTTGCTTTTGTAGGGCTGTACGGGTACGGTATACTAATACTACTACTACTACTACGACTACTACTACTAATAATAATAATAATAATAATAATAATGATTCGAATGTTCCACAGTACACATTAAACCTGTCTATCACGATGGAGACGAGCAGGTTTCAGCACTACACGTCAAAAAACAAAATCTAGTCAAGTTCAGATGACTTGAATTAAGAAAGTTTTCCCATCATTTCAGTAAATTTCACTTGACAAGTAAAATAATCTGCCACTGGATTAAGACTTTTTGTCCTTAAAATATGAAAATACATCTGGCTACACTTAAAATAAGAAAAACAACAACTTTTTGCACTTAAAATGAGAAACAAAATCGAATGTTGCTTGAATTAAGAGAAAAACACAGATCTTTTCAATTGTGAAGTTCAATGTACGCAAATAAAGCAAAATGTTCTTAATTTAAGTGATTTAAACTTACCTAGATATTTTTATCTGTGTAAAATGCACACAGCAGACTTATTTTGACCTGCTTTGAGCTGCTTATACAAAATATGTGCACTGGAACCAGACAAATTTTGCTCAGATACACGGGAAAAATCACGTGGCCTTTGTAGTTTTTGTTGTGGTGTTAAAATGTTCTTAATTTAAGTCATTTTAACTTACCTAGATATTGTTTTTCTTCCACTTTACATTAGAATACAGTTCAGATCTGTGGAGAGCCGCCCCTATACTGTATTTCGCAGAAGGAATTACTGTATTTTTGCGCAATTTAGAAACCAAGCCATAATGAATAAATGCAGGATGGATATGTTTAATGTCATGCCATGGAACAAAATGAGTAAATCAGCAGAATATAGGAGGCTTTTTAATCTCTCCGGACCAGTGCTGTTTTTTTACACCTGAGTTTTCCCGTAGCTCACCACTTCTAACACGCTCGGTGCTGGTAAACCTCGTGGCTGTGCCTGTGGTTGTTCTTCCAGCAAACCGAGAGCTGCCCTGCTGTTTCTACACAATTAATTCCTCTTTAACACGCGCTGATTAAACCCATCGGGAAAAAAAAACCCGACTGCTTTCTCAACCAAGATTAAACAATTTTCCCTCTTTGTACTTTTTTTTTGATTTACAACTTTGGAAAAATTTGGCACGGGTTTGCTTTTCCCAGCTGACAGCACAAATTACATAACGCGCAAAACAGCTACGGGGACTTGGGGCGGTGTCTTACTTCCTCCCACTAGATCAAACGCGATGGAAGCACGCGAACTTCAAACATGGACGACGGCGAGCCAGATGATCCGGGACAAAGGGGGGTCTGTGTGGCTGGAGTGTGGCCCGTAAAAAGGCCCATTGACAGGCGGAGGGTGAAGGAGCGAGGGCCCGGGTGGAAAAGGCGTGCGGTGCTCGGACAGGAGGGGTAAAGGAGATCTGTGGAAGAGGATGCAGCTATGCCAAGAATCCAGCTCCGTGTTTACACTGGGAGGATGTGGCTGAACACCTCATTATGGGGGGGAGTCAAAGGCAGGTAGATGGAGGGGATGGAAGTTTAGGGTGTTTTTTACTAGCATTTTTATTTATTTTTTCCTTTAAAGACAGGTGTTAATGCTAAATCGACTGTCGGAGCGTTCTACCCTGTTATAATGTTCATTACAGACACAAGAGGTATTGTATGAACCCTGTTTGAACCCTCCTTACTGTTGTGCAACGCTCCGTCCACAAGCCTACGTCGCCCGCGCTCCTCGCAACAATTCTCCATAAATACACAAAAACATGACACAAAACAACACACTACAGCTTCACAAACATGCATAATGCAATGTGCAGTAGTTTCAATAGCAAGATGCACATTGATTGTGTTGTGATAGCGCTCTGAGGGGAGTGAGTTAGCACAGAGAGAAAATGGAACTTATTAAACATGTTAATATGTTATTTTCAGTGAATAAAATAGAATATAGCATTTTCAAAAGAGTAAAAAGTAACATCCATCCTTTTTCTTCCGCTTTATCTGGGGCTGAGTCGTGGGGGCAGTAGTCTGAACAGGGAGAGAGCTCAGATTTCCCTGTCTACACAGCTCTTCTGAGGGATCCTGAGGTGTTCCCAGGCCAAGAGACATACTCCCTCCAGTGTGACCTGGGTCTTTCCTGCGGCCTCCTCCCGGTGGGACATCCCCAGAACACCTCCCGAGGGAACTGTCCTGGAGACATTCTGAACAGATGCCTGAACCACCTCAGCTGCTCCTCTCAACATGGAGGAGCAGCAGCTCTACTCCGATCTCCTCCTGTGTGACTGAGCTCCTCACCCTATCTCTAAGGGAGCGCCCGGCCACTCTGCGGAGGAAAATCATTTCGGCCGCTTGTATCAGTGATCTTGGTCTTTTGGTCATTACCGAGAGCTTATGACCATAGGTGAGAGAAAGAACGTAGACTGACTGATAAATTAAGAATTTTGCCTTTGCTTAGATCAGTGGTTCTTAACCTGGGTTTGATGGAACCCCAGGGGTTCGGTGAGTCAGTCTCAGGGGTCAGACGCACATCCAACTCATATGATTGGTGATGACACGCTCCGTTTGGCCGTTATTGGCTGCAAGAAATTTTGTGCGTGCAATAGTCTTGTGACTGTCGTGATGGTGTCATGTCATTTCTTTAATATTTTCCCTTCATACTAACTATGTCGAGCAAAAAATAAAGTGGTCGGAAGAATATGTGCCATATGGATTCACATGTGTGCACCAATAAAATATATATACCAATGTTTTGAATTTGAAACATATTTTATTTTCCCAATTAAGCAGGGTTCGGTGAATGTGCATATGAAACTAGTGGAGTTCAGTACCTCCAACAAGGTTGAGAATCACTGGCTTAGATCCTTTTAAGCAGAACGGTTCGATACAGCGACCGCATCACTGCCGACGCTGCACCAGTCCACTTGTCAACCTCACGCTCCATCCGCCCCTCACTGTGAACAAGACCCCGAGATACTTGAACTCCTCCACCTGAGGCAGGGACTCCCCACCACCCGGAGAGGGAAACATGGTGAAAGGAAACATGGAGATCTAAACATGTTGTAGTAACAATTAATATCCCATAGAAGTACAGTACCCTCTTTGGTGCACGGTGGAGGCCTCACCACCTGCTAGGACAGTATTAAACTTATCTCTATGGAAACAAGGAGGAGATGCCATGAAGTCGGGTCATATCTGTGGAGAGGTGCTCATAGTAAGAACATATGTTTGAGCTATAAACGATTAGTTGGATTCATTTAATACCAGACTGTGTAAAAATATTCCATTGGTTGAATAAAAGTTGGGTTTATTTTTTACCAGGAAACACATTTATTTATTTATTCAAGACTAATGAAACTTAATTAGGCTAAACATGGTCCCGTAATTTAACCTGAGACCTGATTACTACTTTGCATTTACATTGCATGGACCAACTTTGCTTGTTTGTACACATGCTTATCTTTTTTTTTATTATTTATTATTATTTTTCATTCATTACAAGTGTAAGTATCTGTGGGCCAAAAGCTGATTTACTTTTGTCATATTACATTTATTTTCCAGGGACTTGGAAAAGCTGAGGGATTCCAGTGAAACACATTTAATATATACTTCAATCCAATGAAAAAGCTCAGTGTCTGTCTCTATAATACCGTAACTATCTTGTTTTCTTACATCACGTTTGACCCTGTGTCTAAAGAACTTACTGAAACATGGTTAAAGTTTACGAGAATCCCTCCCCACACTCCTCACTTCTGTATGATGTAGGAGCCCATTTATTTCACAGACAGACATTTGAATCCTTTAATAACAGAACCCCGAGAGCGCCACTGTCAGCCAGAGTTCACCACACCAGTACTGCGTAAAAGTATAGAGCTGTACTGCTACTGCGCAGTCACTCATCTGCGTACAGGGAGGTAGCTGGAGTCGGTAGCAGGAAACTAAGAGCTCCCCCCACTGTTTTATTAGCTCTGTTAAAGTGTCCGTCACTCACCAGGCCAAAGTACACTGCACAATGACAGGAGAATAATACCACTTTAAATCCTGCACAATGACAGGAGAATAATACCACTTTAAATCCTGCACAATGACAGAAGAATAACACCACTTTAAACCCATATATTGTATTTTTTCAGCACATAAACTGCACTGAGAAACAATTCTTGGTTGTAAAGGTGACGTTTCTACATTTAATTTCATGTTTCTTCAAAAATAAATACATAAAAAGTTACTAACATCAGTGTGAGTTTTACAGCATAAGTTTTATTTTAATCCACTATAAAATTTTACAGGGTACGCCATTATTTTAATCCACTATTGACTTTTACAGTGAGCAGAGCTACTTTAAGGCACCAATGCGTTTTGCAGTGTACACAATAATGTAAATCTGCACCTGAGATTTACAGTGTGAGATTTATTTTATTGCAAAAAGTTAAATTGAAATATATCGCTTTTGAATGTTTAATTTTTTATGACATTGTTGAGTCTAATATATAAATATAAATAGATATATTAGTTGCTATATTTGTATGAGGATCTGAGTTGTAATCGTCCAACTTTAAACTTTTTCCTCTCAATCTCCTCTGTATAAAACTCTCTACGAACTGATGACTACACAGCCCCAGCCTCTTATGAACAAGAACTTGAACCTTTTTATGGACAATGAAATATCTCCCCTGTTGGACAATGAACTTATTTGTTTGTTGCTTAATTACATATAAACTCCCTGTAATATGAAATGTCTTCTATATGTTCTTTTTAAGTGTTTTTATTTACTATTATTTACTTATTACTCTTTACTTTACCCTGTCAGTGGTATTAGAACATTATCTGTTTTTGATATTGCCAAACTTGTGTCTTGTATATTCAAAGTTGCTGATTAGAAAAATAAATAAATCATGGTTTTTCAAAGAGCCTCTGCTGATGCTCAATTTTCAACTACAAAAACTCCAAAGTCTGCATGATTTTTCCCGTGTATTTGAGCAAAATTTGTCTTGCTCCAGTGCAGATATTTTGTGTAAGCAGCTCAAAGCAGGTCAAAATACGTCCTGTGTGCATTTTACACTGGAAAAACAATATCTAGGTAAGTTAAAATGACTTAAATTAAGAATATTTTACTTTATTTGAGTCAATTCAACTTGAAGTAAAATCGTCTGCCAGTGGAATAATTGTTTTTTCTTAAACATTCAGTTTTGTTTCTTATTTTAAGTTCAAAAAGTTGTTGTTTTTCTTATTTTAAGTGTAGCCAGATGTATTTTCATATTTTAAGTACAAAACATCTTACTCAAATCTTGGTTCTTAATCCAAGTCATTTTAGCTTGACTAGATTTTGTTTTTTGCGGCGTATTGTCTGATATTCAGGAAGTGCACGTTGGAATGCTGCTTTATCGTGACAACAAAACTTCGCTCTGGCCTGTGGAAGTTGAGGAAAAGCTTATAAACTCAACACAGTGAATAATTAGGAAGCTCTGAATGCATAAGGGAAGAGAGGAATAACTTTGGACCACTGAAAACTGTTTAAAATGAAGTAGTCCTTTTTTCCACATTTTTAAGACAGTAAAAATCAGCTTACATTTATTTTTTTTGCAATGTTGCTCCATTCACACTTATTATTCAGTATTTTTTCCATTTTCTCCCACACTTCCTCTAAACTGTGAGACACGGGCGAGCCCCACGTGCAGACACATGTGAAGGCCAGACCAAAACAAAACTCCGAGCAGAGCTGAATGAACTGCAGTAAAAATACCTGCTCCTGTGTGAAGTCTTTACATTAAACACCTGTCGCTTTAGTGCGCTGTAAAAACACTCACTGGAGCAGCACTGAACAGCTCCTCTTTGGTGTTACTCACGTGAAAATCCTCCCAGTCTTACAAACGTCCACAGCGCCTCACGCAACAGCCTTGTTTTGAGGAAGCTCGTTTTTATGTGGCCGTACCTGCTCGTCAGTGCACAATCCCATCTGGTTAGTACCGGAAATTACGGACTATGAGCCGCTACGCTGAACCTTGCGTCAACAATATGGCTAATATAAGGACGGTTTATTTATTTATCAGCGCAGCGAATGTGCACAAAGCCTGAGTGCAGAAAGCGCCGCTGTCTGTACAGTTAACATCAAGTTACAACGTCAACTAGAGACGTTGTTAGCGCTAAAACAGTTTATCGCTGTGTGATAAAATAAGTTGGCCCATACTGTATGCGTTAAAAGCAGCGAGTGCGTAAATGACGAGAAGAAACGTCGCCGAAAATCCACTCATACCTGATTGATACGACAAACCCTGCCCCCCTAAAATCTGCTGAAATCCTACAAGATTTGGGGGGAAGGGGGTTGTTCTTTTTTAATCCCTGTAAAGCGCTTTGTGTTGTGTTTTTTGTATGAATGCACTCTATAAATAAAGTGACTGATTGAAGACACTGACATGATACCAAACAGGACTCTCTTTGTGCAGGAGACATGAGCAGTAGAGCCCGAAGTGACGTAGTCTGATAATCCTGTCGTAACACTATAATTTTACTGCCATTTTAGAGACACTGTTCGGAAAAAGCATGTACCGTATGTAACTAAAAATGAAAAAAAATCTTTCTGCGTAAATATCTCGTTACAATGTGGACACCTACGGCTTATAGACAAGTACGGCCTGTATATGTACAATTTATTTTCTTTCAAAATTCAGTTGATGCGGGTCACATTCAGGTGCCTTCAATAGTCCGGAAATTACGGCACTTGGATGGGACACAGTGGAGCAGCAATGGCTTTAGTGGAAGTTGTTGTTGTGTCCATAAGCAGGACACTTCACCCACCCTGCCTAGTCTGAATGTGGAGGGTGAAGGTGGTGGATGGAGAGGCAGACTGGGAGCCTCTGTGTTTTTACTGGGACTATATAAATGAAATGTATTATTAAACAGGTTTTGTTGATTTTTTGCATTTTGTGCAATTAAAAAACAGTGTTTAAGCCAATTTCCGACAAAGATAAGGCATTTTTGTGAACTGAATTTTCAAAGTTTCTGAAAGCTGTACAGACACCACATAAGAAACTAAAACAGGACTACTGTGATACATGTGTGACCCGTACAGCACAAGGGCTCATTCTCTCAACTTGACCAAAAACACTCCAGTCTCCAGTTTTCTTCTTTCTTCTTCTGACTCCTCTTTGCGCAGACCTGCTCCTCTCCTCACGGCTAAAGTGAAAGTGCGCTCTGATTTTAATGACACTGGATTTCTTCGTGAGACCTGCACGGGTCCTGAACCAACCCAAATGAAGTCTGTACCTGATCTGAACTGTCTTAAAAATGTGAAATACAGAATTTTAAAAGGTTTGCAGTGGTCCAAAGTTATTAATTACTGATTTTTAAAGCAGGAAAATGCACTCGTGGAATTTAGAAACTATAAAAAAGCCTTTATTGAATCGTTTTAATTTTTTTTTTTCACATAAGAGTGCCTCTGTCCCGCTTTAAACTTTGCCTGATCCTCACACAAAAAAGCACCAGGCTAAAACTGCTACTGCAAAGACACTTCAGTAGCTTTACAATAACTTGGCTTTAAGGTTATTCCTCACTTACCTTATGCATTCTGAGCCTCTGAATTACGTCACTGTGATGAGTTTATAAAGGCTTTTCAAAACTCTCAGACAAGAGCAGAGTTTAGAGATGCAGACGGTGCACAGCGATTTATTTTGACCTCAAGAGCTGCTCATACAGTGTATCTGTGCTGAGGCAAGACACATTTTTGCTCAAATACATAGAAAAAACATCAGGTACAGGCTCTTTAAGTGTGAATCTTACATAATACGGGAGTTAGTTTGACTGTTTTCCATTCTACCCCCTACAACTGTGTTTGATTCAGTGGTCAGTTTCGGTGCACTTCCTGTTCCGGCTGTAGATGAGGCGTATATTTTGGGGCAGATCATATCAGGGGGAGGCATGCAGACATATACAGCTAATAGGAAATCAGCTCTGGACAAATCACAGAGCAGAGAGCAGGAAGTGAGCAGGAATGTGCCCTTTTCAACAGGCACAGCGGGACCCATCAGAACCCAAACACCCTCTGCAGGGAGATACGCTGTGCACTGGAGAAATGTGACGCTTTGAAGTTTGCCCATGTATAATAGGAATATATCTCATTGTACAAGGTCAAGATGGATTTTGACAGTTTAAAACACAGATTCCTTGATGCTGAAATGGTCACAGTTTCACACGTTGCCACATTGTCATTGTTTTGCTGTTCAAATGTTAAAGCGCACATATTAAGCAGAATGACATGCCTCATTGGAAATATGGTGTGTTCAAACTTTTTCATCAGGGGCCACATATTAAAACACAGACGAGCGTGAGGGTCGATCGAGGGTCATAGACTGATGGTCAAAACAGTGAGTAATTCAAATCTGTGCATTTATAACAGGTTTAAATGACCCTCCAGACTTTTGTTCATACTTAGACCCTCAAAAGGACTCATTATATTTGCTTGATCAAAGTAGATTTCAAAAACATGCAGTAAAAAGTACTACTTGCGGTAGTATGGGCCAATTCACCTGGAAGCCTGAGGGCCAAAACAATTGAGGGCCATAGTTTGGACATGGCTGTTTTAAGATAAATGTGAATTACTAATCCCAAGGTGACCAAAAGTGTATGTAAAAGGGAATTAAAGCAACATGGAATAAATAATATGTGATTTTTCTTTTTTCCTTTTTCTGAATGGCTTGCCTCAGAGTAAAATATAGGTCCACGCTATTACGCACTTCATTGTAGTTGTGTGTTGGCTGTTTCATCAGAGGCTCAGTTTTTACCTCACTCCATCAAATGTGTCTGAGATGTTTCTGTTCTGAGCCTCTGGAATGTGATGCTAACAGAGAAATTCATGTTCACTTCATGCATGTCCATCAGTATGCATTCATGTATGGATTTAACTTTTAGCTTTGAACATTTTTCTTGAGCTCCTGTGTTCTTTCTGGAAGTGACACGTAACTTTCAGCATTCCATCAACACCATGGGGTAAGTTTTAGATAAGTTTTATTTCATTCTGTGGAAGATCATAATGAAAAGAACAACATTTCCATGGAAATAAGCAGGAGCAGACCTCCTCCAGGCTGAATCATGTTTGTGCAGATCTGAACTCGCTCTCAGTTAAGACGTATCTTAATAGATGTTTTTCAGTGCAATAAAAACAGACAAAAATACCACACACACGTCTAACATACCAACAACATCCTTTTTGGCCACTGAATTATCCAGTCAGAAAGTAGAACAAGCCTCACACGAGTCTCTCACTTGGATTTGGAAAATGTCTCTCTCTGATCTGTTCGGTCACTTCCTAAACCTCATCTCCTGCAGCCGGTCACGAATCAGTGCTAGTGCAGCCTCTGCAGCTCAGAGAGGGGATTCTGGAGGTTCTGAGCTTTCACATGAGGCCTGGTCTGTCCATAATATACTGAAAATAAGAACAACGTGGATGTGTCCTCTGTCTGCAGGTTTAAACTGTGGCAGCCCAGGTTCAGCTGTGATTCTAAAACCTTTATTAAAACAGTAAAATTACAGACTACATACAGTTCCTCCAAGGAAGATCTGATAAAAACAGACTGTATTGTGTTAATGACTACATTCTCTACTAATCTACCTACTCTAACTCTTCACACATCTGGAGAAAGCGCGTGTACCTCATTATTATTGGATAGATAAAGTATCTTTGAAGCCGCCGTTCATCATGTTAGTTAATTACTCCTCATGTGTTATTCTCACATGTACTGCGCTCTCAGATTCTCCTAAAATGGTGATCTTTATCTGCTCTGTGTTTAACCATCTCTCTTATGAACCACTGGCTCATTCATCGCACTGAAATCAGACTCAACAATAACTTCCTCAGACGGAAAGTGAAGGCTTCTGTTTTAATGAAGGGCTTGCATAACTGTGCTGGATCAGATAGTCCACCTCCTCGGCGCATTAATACACCCTTTAAAGACTTATGTAATAACAAGGGATCACTTTAACTTTCACATCTAATG
This sequence comes from Odontamblyopus rebecca, assembly GCA_030686955.1. Taxonomy (NCBI): domain Eukaryota; kingdom Metazoa; phylum Chordata; class Actinopteri; order Gobiiformes; family Gobiidae; genus Odontamblyopus; species Odontamblyopus rebecca. The sequence continues at coordinate 10,241,077 of CM060673.1, forward strand.
GGAATTTTAGGCCTGCTTGTTTCCAGGAATATTTAAAGCCGTGTTTTGTCTTTGCTCGGTATGTTCCCCAGTATGACAGATATTACAAGTCTATACTTCTTTCTGCTCCTTTTCATTCACACTGATGCAATGTATGAAACAAAAAATGCATGAAAAAAGCCATTCATTATATCTCAATTTCTAAAATAATCTGTTAACAAGTATCAGTTATATATTTTTTACTTGTGGCGTCAACCGCTTGACACCAAGGAGCTACTTTGGGGGGAAAAAAAATCTAGATACATTAAAATGACTTAAAGTAAGAACATTTTACTTTATTTGAGTAGATTCAACTTGACAACTAAAATTAATTCAAGCAACATTTGATTTTGTTTCTTATTTGAAGAGCAAAAAGTTGTTTTTCTTATTTTAAGTACAAAAGTCTTGTTCCACTGCCAGATCATTTCACTTGTCAAGTGAAATTTACTCAAATCGTGATAAAACTTTCTTAATTCAAGTCATCTTAGCTTAGATTTTGTTTTTTGCACTGCATAACTCTTCAGAAACTCTTTTTAGTTAATGTACTTGTGTTTATCTGTCTAAAAACTGGAAAACATTCAGATGGACTTTTGCTTCATCAGTGGTGGAACGTAACAAAGTAAAAATAGTAAAGTGCACTTCTTTAATATACATATACATGTTTTGTACCTGGATTTGGACTGTAGTCATTACTCATTCACTCCATAAAGTTGTACTAAGACTGACAGAAACTATATGCGGCCCCTTTAACCACCACCAATCACTCACCGACACTCCACACTGGAAAAAATCAATATGTAGGTAAGTTATAATGACTTAAAATTAAGAACATTTTACTTTATTTGAGCAGATTCAACTTGACACATGAAATTATCTGCCACTGGAATAAGTGTTTTTCTCTTAATTCAAGCAGCATTTGATTTAGCTTCTTATTTTAAGTGCAAAAAGTTGTTGTTTTTCTTATTTTAAGTGTAGCCAGATGTATTTTCATATTTTAAGTACAAAAAGTCTTGTTCCACTCACAGTTAATGTTACTTGTCAAGTGAAATTTACTCAAATCATGGTAAAACTTCCTTAATCCAAGTCATTTTAACTTGACTAGATTTTCTTATTCCATACTGTGGAACATTCTGGAAAACGTAGTAACATCTGGAGACAAGCAGGTGGCGAACCATCCAAATGAAAAGTTACGAAATGCACTTTTAAATTAAATAAATAAATAAATTTCACACCACATTTTACACAAATCATCTATTCAACTCTCCTTAAAGGTCTCATATTACACAACACACACTGGGAAAAACAATATCTAGGTAAGTTTAAGTGACTTAAATTAAGAACATTTTACATTATTTGAGTCGATTCATCTTGACAAGTGAAATGATCTGCCAGTGGAATAAGTGTTTTTTCTTAATTCAAGCAACATTTGATTTTATTTCTTACTTTAAGTGCAAAAAGTTGTTTTGTTGTTGTTGCAATAACATCTCCATGGAGACAAGCAGCTGGGGAACCATCCAAATGAAAAGTTACGAAATGCACTTAAATTAAAAATAATAAACTTCGCACCACATTTTAGACAATTCATCCATTCAACTCTTTTTATAGGTCTTATATTACACAACATAATATCACGGATCAGAAAATAGTGTAATATTAGCTATTTAAATGTGAAAAATAAACAAACAAACAAATAAACAAACAAAATAAAACTTCTCACTCATCTTACACAACTTGTCCACTCAGCTCTCAACACAATAACAGAGATCAGAAAATAGTGCAATATGGGCTATTTAAATATGAAAAACAAGACAAAATAAAACTTCACATCATATTTTACACAACTCATCCACTCAACTCTCCGTAAAGGTTTTATATTACACAACATAATAACACAGATAAAAAATAGTGTAATATTAGCAATTTAAATGTAAAAAACAAGATAAAATAAAGCATCACACTTAATATTTTACACAACTCGTCCACTCAACTCTCCGTAAAGGTTTTATATTACACAACATAATAACACAGATCAGAAAATAGTGTAACATGGGCTATTTAAATGTAAAAAAACAAGACAAAATAAAACGTCACACAAACAAAAACTTCACACTTAACATCTTACACAACTCATCCCCTCAACTCATCCTTCACCTTCTCCGCGTACGTGAGACGTCCGCAAACACAAACACTGGGACAGCGTTTCTTCTGTGTCCTTCTAGTCCAAATGCAAGTATTACCCATAATCCCCCGCTCACGTATCTGACCTTAAAAACACCTGCACCTATCTGTAAAACTGCTGTTACGTAATCCATCGGGGTAAACATTACATAAGAGCAAATTGGTGGTGGTTTGAGTCGGTTTTGAGATGATCCAGATGTGGGACCATCCACAGTGGAGGCACCGATGGAGGCAGAGCTGTATTCTGCTGTCCGGTCCCCAGAATCCTCCTCAAAAATCCTGTTCAAATCCAGTTTAAATCCAATACGGATCCCGACCATCCTGTGCAGAAGAAGAAGTCATAAAAACATGGCCGACTTCACCTGTTCCACATTTCCCTTCGTTTTCCATGCGTCATAAACCCGGGGTTAGAGCCTTATTAAATTTTATATATGGAGATTTGACAAAGAGTTTATGAGCAGAGTAAGGGCTGGATGTGAATTTAATGCCGGGGTTTAATAGTGCGCCATGTGTAGAAGTGTAATGTCAAGACTTACACAAGGCATTAAAAATCGGATGGTTCTTTTTAGGAAAGTAGTATGTATGTATGTAAGTGTATGTTTTCTTCAGATTTTTAAAGGAAATGCAGGTAAGATTTGGATTTAAAGGGCTCATATTACGCTGTTTTCTGATCCATGTTATAATGTTGTTTCCTCATCAAAAACAGACCTGGAGTTGTGTTTCATTCAACACACAAATCCTGAGTTCTTCTCTCAAACAGAAATCGCCCCATGCCACCTTATGAGGTCATGTGGTAATACAGGAAGTGCTCCACTGTGTTATTAAACTTTAAATGCACCTTTACTATTATAATTTGGATGATTTCAGACCTGGAATTGCCAATCTCTACTAAACAAAAGGTAAATTTAGTTCACTTGAAAACTACCGCACATCACATGGTGGAACAGAGCATTTTGAGTTTGGTGATGTAAACAGACTAATAATAAAAGGAGGGAGCAGCGCCACTGGGGACCCCCAAAGATTTCTGCCCCATTTCCACAGGACATGTGATCTAAACTAAAAGTGTTCAAAATGACTCATTACACAGGGGTAACTACAGTTGAATTTAAAAACAGCAAAGCAAGACCTTAGCACCCCCTTAGCTCCTCCAACCAAGAATGTCTCACGCCTCCCCTAATAAAGGTTTACCAAAACATCTACTCCAGGTTTGTTTTTGAGGAGGAAACAGCATTCTAACATGGTGTAAAGCTCAGAGCCAATTTTGCAAAATATAGGACCTTTAAAGCAAAAAAACAAAATTGACATAATTAAATCCATCCATCCATTTTCTTCTGCTTATCTGATCCAGGGCCGGTATGTGGGGGCAGCGGTCTAAGCATCTAAGGCATCCAGACCAGATTCCCGAGCCACCTCAGCCGCTCCTCTCGACGTGGAGGAGCAGCGACTCTACTCCAAGCTCCTCTTGTGTGACTGAGCTCCTCACCCAATCTCTAAGGGAGCGCCCGCCTCTGTGGAGGAAACTCGTTTTGGCCGCTTGTATCCGCGATCTCGTCCTTTCAGTCATTCCCCAGAGCTCATGACCATAGGTTAGGGGAGGAACGCAGACTGAGGTAAATCGAGAGCTTCGCCTTTAGGCTCAGCTCCTTCTTCACCACAGATACAGATCCGATACAGCGACCGCATCACTGCCGGCGCTGCACTGATCCACCTGTCAATCTTTCATTCCATCCTCCCCTCACTCGTGAACAAGAGATACTTGAACTCCTCCACTTGAGGCACCATTAAAAGTCTTTGTAAATCTCTCTGATGATTAAATATGTATTTTTGGACAGTTTGAAGCATCTGTCATCTCCACCTGGAGTCTACGTGCAGAAAACCCAGTCTTACAATTCCTAATTTCAACCAAAATAAATGAATAAAAGGGAAAAGAAGAAAAAAAGAGCTTTTGACTCCCCCAAATTAAACATTTTCAAATGAAATAGCTTTAGCTGATACCAATTCAACAATTTGGTATTTTAGTTCTTAAGACGATTATCCAACCAGAAAAGCAGAATGAATCTCACAAGACTCCATAAACCCCATCCCTTTAAATACCAAATTACCATAATAACCATAATTACAATAAAATCACCAAAAACAACGTGATGTGAGTGAAAGCTGTAATAGGAACATTCATGTCTGCGTTTGGAAATTTTGGAGAATGAAGCGGAAATGGCTGATTAGCAGCACCACTACTGACATTAACATGCTGCCTGATGCATAGTTTGTATTTTGTAGTGAATTTAAAATGGCAAAATGAATCCATGTACACACAGAAGCAGTTTATGTTACTTAGTTATGTGCATAAAAAGTTAAATCTGGCAACCGTTTTGAGCTCAAACTGAGCTCCTGACAGGTTACCCCGGTGGTTATGGAAGGATGGGTCAAATGCAGAGGATGCAATTCCCAATAAAAAATTATAAATAAATAGACACTTCACACAGTATCTTACACAGCTTGTCTATTCAACTCTCCCTAAATGACCTGTATTACACAAAACGCTTGTGAACTTTAAGCCACGTTGATCGTTACCTCATCAAAAGCCTGGAGTTGTGCTTTGCCTCGTTCATGTGTGATTAAGTAATCTTTTATTATTGCTCTGTCTACATCTCCAAAGCTCCAAATGCTCTGTTCCACCTTGTACCTTTTTCCTGTTTTCACTTTCCTAGAAGAGCTCAGTCTAAATCAGTGCTTCTCAGTTCTTTTCTGTCACGTCCCCCTTGGAAGAAGAAAACATTTCGTGCACCTCCACTCCACAGAACCACTACAAAACGAGGACAAATGGCACCCTCGCCTTCAGTCACCGACATATGATATTCTGCGCTGAGTTCACCTGCGTCATGAGTCTCCTGTGTCGTCCTTGTCTTTATAGATGGTGTTCGCGTTTTAGTTCGGGGCATCCAGCGTGACAGAAACCATGTCTAATGTTGCAGGAATATCAGCTCCTCTACTATTTGTTACGCCATTTTATATAGTACTCACAGTGCTCGCTGGTTTACCGAAGCAGCATTCACAAAGCGGGGGGATTGTTGGCGATATTCGGCACGTTTTCGCTGAATAAACTCAAGCGGCTCATCAGCGTGATTGGGGTGTAATGTCTTTAAGCGACGCCATAATTTATTTGGCTTCATGCTGTCGCTGCCAACATTTTTAGACAAATTAACCACAGTGATCTTTCCTCGTTTCCCACCGTAGTCACAATAAAGCTGAGAGTTACAGATGCTTTATATACAGTTTGTTCTCTGCACTTCATACAGTATCTCCTGCTCTGTGCTGTGTGTGCGTTTGACTGATGCAAAAAACCCAGACACTATAGCACTAACACTCCCTTTTTATTGATTTATTTATTTATTTAACCTTTATTTAACCAGGTAAAGACCCACTGAGATCCAGATTTACAAGGGTGACTTGGCCAAGTGATCAACAATCAGTTAAGATAAACATCAATTATGAAGGTAAAGTGCAATGAATGTAGAAAATATTTCAAAAGTGCAGTAGCTGTAACAGTCTAAAATGTTAAGATATGCACACTTTAGCCATGAGAGCATCACTACCAACCTCTGCAGTGGATGTGCGATTACTTTTTATTCGAGTACGGAAAAAAGCATGTCCCCGAGGTCACACGTGCCTCACTATTTAAGAAGGACTGGTCTAAATATGCAGGGTTTGTGTGTTAAACTTGTGTGAATGAAACAAAACACAACTCCAGGTCTGTTTGTGATGAGGAAACATTATAAAATAGTGTAATATTGGCTGATACGTTACACAGTGATTATGTAACGATGAACGCAGAGGAAACAATGCCATAAAACTCACTCTTTCGATCACATTTGAACACTAAAGTTCCATAACGACGCTTTATAACATTACATTACAAGCTCATTTCAGCTCCTAGTTTCACCAAACATATTCAAGCTGCTTTATTTGGCGGGTCACGAGAAGTAATTTTGGTGAAACATGAACTAGTGGCCGGTCATTTGTGGCTTGAAGTGGTCTGCGGACATGCCAACAGAATCATCCATTTCAGAACACAGCTAAAATAACTCTATTTTGAAAACTTGACGTTCGAAAAATCTACTTGCGCATTTCAAGAATAACACTGTATTTTTGGACGCGCTTGAATAAAAGTCCATTGTAAATCAGATTGTTTTTGTTGCCATGGCATGAAGCGCCTGCAAAAAGCATTACGGCCTGAAATACCATTGACTCGCGTACTTCGCCTGGAGCTTTCTAAACCGAGGAACGGCGTCTTCTTAGGAAGCTTCTTAACTTAAGCTCCTTCAATTAATACACTACAGACACATACAATCATGCAAAACACTTCACAGAACACACTACACTGGGAATAGATGAGCAAAAATGGGTTTTGCATCAGACACTTGCACACACACTGCACACAGCACACTACAGGCACATACATTCATGCAACACGCCACTGCACTACGATCACACTTTTGGGAAGAAGTCTGCTAGGGGATTTCACAATAATTACAGATAAAACAATAAACTTTAAAGTACTCCTCATAACTCTAACCATCGCCAAGAAAACTATCCTCATGAACTGGAAAACCTGCAATAAAATACACATAAATCACTGGAAACATCTTCTCACTGACTTTATTACAGTGGAATATACATCTCCCCCTGATAATTACTCAACTGAAACAGACATTAAGAGAAGATAAGATAAGATAGGACTTTACTGATCTCGCAGTGGAGAAATTCAACAGTCACAGTAACTCCAGGACAGATTAGTGCAAAAAAGGAAAAAAGTGTGATGCAATCAAGATAAACAATAATAATAAAAATAGAAATAATAATACAAATAATAATATAAAGTGAATAAGTATATGTACAAAATTTACAAAGAGAATTGCCATATAAATACTATATATGTGGCCATACCGGCTTGTCAAAGCCTGATCCCGTCAGATCTCAG